>JARJEE010000006.1:16304166-17565000 GCA_030180105.1 Hyles lineata | reverse complement strand
CTAACCTAACCTAACCTAACCTAACCTAACCTAACCTAACCTAACCTAACCTAACCTAACCTAACCTAACCTAACCTAACCTAACCTAACCTAACCTAACCTAACCTAACCTAACCTAACCTAACCTAACCTAACCTAACCTAACCTAACCTAACCTAACCTAACCTAACCTAACCTAACCTAACCTAACCTAACCTAACCTAACCTAACCTAACCTAACCTAACCTAACCTAACCTAACCTAACCTAACCTAACCTAACCTAACCTAACCTAACCTAACCTAACCTAACCTAACCTAACCTAACCTAACCTAACCTAACCTAACCTAACCTAACCTAACCTAACCTAACCTAACCTAACCTAACCTAACCTAACCTAACCTAACCTAACCTAACCTAACCTAACCTAACCTAACCTAACCTAACCTAACCTAACCTAACCTAACCTAACCTAACCTAACCTAACCTAACCTAACCTAACCTAACCTAACCTAACCTAACCTAACCTAACCTAACCTAACCTAACCTAACCTAACCTAACCTAACCTAACCTAACCTAACCTAACCTAACCTAACCTAACCTAACCTAACCTAACCTAACCTAACCTAACCTAACCTAACCTAACCTAACCTAACCTAACCTAACCTAACCTAACCTAACCTAACCTAACCTAACCTAACCTAACCTAACCTAACCTAACCTAACCTAACCTAACCTAACCTAACCTAACCTAACCTAACCTAACCTAACCTAACCTAACCTAACCTAACCTAACCTAACCTAACCTAACCTAACCTAACCTAACCTAACCTAACCTAACCTAACCTAACCTAACCTAACCTAACCTAACCTAACCTAACCTAACCTAACCTAACCTAACCTAACCTAACCTAACCTAACCTAACCTAACCTAACCTAACCTAACCTAACCTAACCTAACCTAACCTAACCTAACCTAACCTAACCTAACCTAACCTAACCTAACCTAACCTAACCTAACCTAACCTAACCTAACCTAACCTAACCTAACCTAACCTAACCTAACCTAACCTAACCTAACCTAACCTAACCTAACCTAACCTAACCTAACCTAACCTAACCTAACCTAACCTAACCTAACCTAACCTAACCTAACCTAACCTAACCTAACCTAACCTAACCTAACCTAACCTAACCTAACCTAACCTAACCTAACCTAACCTAACCTAACCTAACCTAACCTAACCTAACCTAACCTAACCTAACCTAACCTAACCTAACCTAACCTAACCTAACCTAACCTAACCTAACCTAACCTAACCTAACCTAACCTAACCTAACCTAACCTAACCTAACCTAACCTAACCTAACCTAACCTAACCTAACCTAACCTAACCTAACCTAACCTAACCTAACCTAACCTAACCTAACCTAACCTAACCTAACCTAACCTAACCTAACCTAACCTAACCTAACCTAACCTAACCTAACCTAACCTAACCTAACCTAACCTAACCTAACCTAACCTAACCTAACCTAACCTAACCTAACCTAACCTAACCTAACCTAACCTAACCTAACCTAACCTAACCTAACCTAACCTAACCTAACCTAACCTAACCTAACCTAACCTAACCTAACCTAACCTAACCTAACCTAACCTAACCTAACCTAACCTAACCTAACCTAACCTAACCTAACCTAACCTAACCTAACCTAACCTAACCTAACCTAACCTAACCTAACCTAACCTAACCTAACCTAACCTAACCTAACCTAACCTAACCTAACCTAACCTAACCTAACCTAACCTAACCTAACCTAACCTAACCTAACCTAACCTAACCTAACCTAACCTAACCTAACCTAACCTAACCTAACCTAACCTAACCTAACCTAACCTAACCTAACCTAACCTAACCTAACCTAACCTAACCTAACCTAACCTAACCTAACCTAACCTAACCTAACCTAACCTAACCTAACCTAACCTAACCTAACCTAACCTAACCTAACCTAACCTAACCTAACCTAACCTAACCTAACCTAACCTAACCTAACCTAACCTAACCTAACCTAACCTAACCTAACCTAACCTAACCTAACCTAACCTAACCTAACCTAACCTAACCTAACCTAACCTAACCTAACCTTTTTTTTTTTTTTTTTTTTTTTTTTTTTTTTTTTTTTTTTTTTTTTTTTTCTCGCGGGGAAAATCCCTTTACGGACCATCCCACCCCCGAAGGGGCGGGGGTGTGTCGGACTCACCGGTGCGCCTTCCGGCCCAGCGAGACGTGGAGCTGGGTCGGGTCCCTATCGTATTCTGCGCACCGAAATACCGACTAAAAACCCCGCGTTGGCCACCATCGGTGCACTTTGGAGACGGCCCCGGGATACCGCTCAACGGACGCGCCAGGACCGCCTCCTTGTGCACTGCTGCTTACTGCGACGCGGCTTTCTACGCGTTTGGCGTAACGTCTCGGGGGCCGCCAGGATAGGGAAGGCGGCCCCGTGTGGCCTCTGCGGCGCCGGGTTAGTTGGCGTCCCGGCGCCTAGTTCGTCGTCTGCGGTGACGACGAGCGGGATCGTTCTGCTCCCGATCCCGCTCGGCGCTCTCCTTCTGCGATATGACACGCTCGCAGAAGGAGGTCACTGCTCGCCAAGACGTCTCGCTGCCGACCATGGCGGCGACCACCGCCGGCAGCGAGAGGTCTCTCCCCAAAACCGCAGTGAGAGCGCTGCGCTCTTCGTCCCAGGCTGGGCACTCCTCCAGTGTGTGCTGAGCCGTGTCCTCGCGGCAGTTGCCACAGTGGTGGCACACGGCGGACTCCTCGGCTCCGGCTACGCGACACAAGTACGCACCGAAGCAGCCGTGCCCGGTGAGCACCTGTGTCAGCCGGAATGTCGGCGCACCGTGGCGCCTCTCCAGCCACTGTTGGAGGACAGGTCGCACTGCCGCGACGGTCCTCGCGCCAGCACTTGGATTCTCCAGCCTGGAACGCCACTCCTCCACGGCGGTCCTGCGGAGGGAGGCCAGCATTGCCTCGACCTCTCGGGACACCAGTCTCTGCCCGCGCTGAGACGCCTCCTCTCGTCGAAAGAAAACTGACGAGAGGGTCTTCGCGTCGAGCTCCCAGGGCAGAGTTCCCGCTAGAACGCAGGCCACCTCGTGCGAGACCGTGCGGTAGCCCCTGACGATTCGTTGCGCCACCATGCGCTGCGGACGGTGCAGCAGGCGGACACAGCGAGCGCTCAGGGACTCAGCCCAAACGGGACTTCCGTATAGGGCCATGGACCGCACGACTCCAGCATACAGGTTTCGGCAAGGGATGCCAGGACCATCAGTGTTGGGCAGCAGGCGCCCCAGTGCGCCCGCCGCCTTCACCAGTTTCGGCGACAACTTCTCGAAATGCGCGCGGAAGTCCCATCGGCTGTCGAGGATGAGGCCAAGATACTTCATGCTCGAGCCGACGGGAACCCGCACGCCCTCCACTGTGAGGTGGGCCTCTGGTGGGGGCCCACACCGAGGTCCGTGGAAACACACGGCCTCGGTCTTGTTCAGGGCCACCGTGAGGCCCAGTCGCCGAATCCTGCCAACCACCAGTCCCGTACCAAACGAGGCTAGCAGGGCGGCTCTCCTGAAGGTCCTGGCCGTCGCTGTCACCAGTGTGTCGTCCGCATAGCAGACGACAGCGACGCCCCGAAGGTTGGTACCACGGAGCACCCAATCATACCCGATGTTCCACAGGAGCGGACCCAGAACCGATCCCTGCGGAACACCGCACGTCACCGCTCTTCGGTGCCACCCGTTGGCGCCCGGATACACCACGCACCTGTCAGAGAGGTACGCGTGCACCATGCGCCGGAGATAGGGCGGCACCTCGTGGTACCGCAGTGCTTCTTCGATGCAGGCCCAGGGCATGGTGTTGAAAGCGTTGGCGATGTCGAGAGACACCGCCACCACGACTTTGCCCCGGGACACCGCTTCTTCCGCCTGTGCCTTGACCCGCAAAATCGCGTGGATCGTGGACCGGCCCCGTCGGAACCCGAACTGGCAATCCGCCAAGTCCGGGCCCGTGTCCTCCATGTGCTCGACGAGGCGCGCGTGAACAATACGCTCAAAAAGCTTGCACACCTCGTCGAGCAGCACGATGGGCCGGTAGGCCGATGGCGACTCTGCGGGTCGCCCCTCCTTCCGAAGCAGGACAAGCTTGCCCGTCTTCCATCGCGACGGGAAGATGCCCTGCTCCAGGCACGCGGAGAAAAGGCCGCGGAGCCTCGTACCCAGCGACTCGACGGCCAGCACCCAGACACGGCCGGGCACCCCGTCGAGCCCCGGGGCCGAGTTTTTGCTCCGCAGCCGAAGCACTGCCGCCTCCAATTCTTGCGGCGAAACCTCCGGGATATCCCTTTCCGAAACCGATGACGACGATGGCGCCGATGGACGTGGCGCCATCGGTGGAGGAGTGAACTCCTCGGTGGCCGGGAACAAGGCCGCGACGACGTCCTCAACGAGGTCGGTCCGGAGACTCTGAGTTAGCGGGGGCGCCCACGGGCGGAGTTTTTTCATCGCCATGCGATACGGACGCCCCCATGGATCTCTATCGAGAGTTCTCCGGAACTCATCGTTCGCCGCGGCCTTCGCTTGCGCGATGGCCACCCGCAGCGCTCTCTTCGCCTCTCTGTGGAGGTCGAGAAGGAGCCGCTCTTGCTCCTCGTCGCCGGGTCCACGGGTCCGACGACGACGGTGCCTGGCGAGTCGGCGGCGCGCGACTTGGCAGGCCGCACGCAGCTCTGTGAGCTCGGCCGACCACCAGTACACCTCGCGCTTCGCTGGGAGGCGGGTGACCCGGGGCATGGCTGCGTCGCAGACGCGCGACAACGCCACCCCGAACCATTCCGCCTCTTGCTCGACCCGTACCGGTCCGTCCGGTACGGGGAGCCACGCCTGAATTAAAGCGGCCTCCTTCAACGCCTCCACATCGAGGCGTTTTACGGCCCATCGCCGGCCGCCCATGAAACCGACAGTCGGATTACCACCGGACTGGACGGGGACCTGGGAGGTCTGGACGCTGTACCGTATATATAAATGGTCGGACAGCGACTCCTCCTCGACCAGGACCCTCCAGTCTTGGACACGGCGGGCAAGGGCCGGGGTGGCGAACGTCACATCCACCACCGAACCGCCGTTTTGCCGCACGCACGTGTTTTCCGACCCCCGATTCAGGACGACCAGCCCCATAGAGATCGCCCATTCCTCCAGGGCCTCGCCCCGTGCATCGGTCACCGACGAACCCCAGGCCAAGGATTTGGCGTTGAAGTCGCCGGCTACAAGCACCGGGCGAGGCTGACTGTGTTGCACCACCAGGGCCCCCAGGCGGACAAGAAAGTTTTCGAAGTCCGCCAGGGGCCTGTTGGGAGAGAAATAAACACCTACAACCCACATCCCTCCCAACAGAACTGCCACACATCCCGTGCCCTTCGCTACTTTTTCGAAGGGCGGGGAGCCGGCAGCGCCCCGGGTGGTGATGGCCACCGAGCCGTCCGTATCCCCGGCCCACTCATCAGTTTCGGGGACAGAGTGCGGCTCAGAGACCACAGCCACGTGTATCGACCATTCTGCAAGGGATTGGACGAGCATGCCCTGTGCTCCCTTGCAGTGGTTAATATTCGCCTGGAGGAAGTTCAGCGCCATTTATGATTGGGCGATCTCCATCATCTCTGGGTGGGACGGTTGCGGCCGCGCCACAGCCCCGGCGCCCACGCCGCGCTGAGTGCGGGGCGGGACCGGGGATGCAGCGCAGGCCTTACCGCCCACCCGGTGGTCCGCGGGTTTTCCGGCTTCTGCACAAATCGTGCAGTGCGGGTCCGCGGAGCACTCTCGCGCCTTGTGTCCTGGTTGACCGCAGCGGTAGCAGAGCCCGCTACGGTCGCACTCGCCGGTGCATTGGATGCGCACATGCCCCTTGTGTAGACATCGGTAGCAGCGCAGGGGCCGGGCCTCTAGCAGCCGCACTGCCGCCGCCACCCAGCCCACGAGTACTCGCCCCGCCTTCACTACCCTCTCCGCCGCCTTCGCTGGACAGCGGAGCCACACCGCGCCCAGGCCCGAGCGCTCGGTGCGAATATCCCCGATCTTCACGTCGTCGGGGGAGCACTCGCCAAGACGGGCTACGGCCGCTGCGACTGCCTCGGAAGTGGCTGAATCGTCCAGTCCCGACACCCGCAGCTCCGCAGTCTTGACCGGTCGGGTGACGCGGACGTCCTCCTCCGACCCGCGGAGAGCTTCCCTCATTTTTGTTGTGAGGGAGTCGGCCTTCTCTTCAGATTCGGGCCCAGGCACTTCGAATAAGTATGCACCTGTGGCCACCCGCCTCGGCTTCAGTCCAGCCGTGATGCCTAGACTGGCAAGGTCAATTTTAGATGTGACCTCGCGCAGGATTTGTGAGTAGGTTACTCCTCGCTCTAACGCCTGCGGCGACACTGTCAAAACGACAGCTGCTTTGCGCGGCAAGCGGAGCTGAGGAGCAGACTTACGCGGGGTTTGGGCTGGCTTTGGGGCCACCCGGGACTTCTTCTTTCCCCTTCTAGCCACCACTGTCCACGGAGCCTCAGTGGTCGTAGTGGGTGGGGGCGGCGGGCACGATGCTTGCGACGGTTGTCTAGCGAGAGGGGCGCGTTTGCGGTTCCCTCTATTTCGCTTTCGCGATTCCCGTGGGGCCGGTACTGGCGGCCTATGTGCGACTGCTGCTGGCTGGGCTGCTACTGGGCGGGCTGCAGCAGCAGGTCTGCTGGCAGCTGCCGTGGCAACCCTACTACTGCCTGCCCCTAGGGCGGGCCACGATGCATCCAGCCTCCCTGTGGCAAGGGGCTGGGGCTGAGAGGCTGCCTGGGCTCTTTTCCGATCCGCAGCCAGCGGAGGCCTGAGTGTCGGCTCTGGAGGCAGCCGCATGGCGAGAGCCTCCAGTTTGGCGTCCACTTTCGCCATGTGGATTTCAAATTGCTTCAGCGGATCCACCTCCGAGGACACCCTTGATTCCGCTGTTGGCCGGTCCATCGAGCTCAGCTTGGCCATGAGGTTCTCTAGGATCTTCCCCTGCGCAGAAAGTGCCGCTTCCAGCGCTGAGACCTTTTCGCGGAGTGTAGCCTTCTCGGCCTCCATCCGCGTTAACTCCGCGGAGGCCGGTTCCTCCGCCAGCTCCAGCAGCTCAGCCACGCTGTCTTTCAGTTCTTTGATGTACGTGCCCTTTAGGTTATGGGCCGTACGAGCGACGTGGTTGAGTCGCTCCGCCATTCTTGTCAGGGCCTCTCTACGAGTGGCGGGGGCCGCTTCCCTTGGAGCTGGCTTCGACCAAGGGTGAGCTTTCTTGGCCCTTCTCAGCTCAGCCTCTTCAGCCTCCAGCATCTCAACTTCGGCGACACGCTCCTCGTTAAGAGCCGACTCGTATGCCACCTGCGCCCTGCCAAGAGCGTCGTCCTCCACGTCCTGACTCCATACTGGAGCCGGGGGTCGACGTTTCTGCTTTTTTGTGGCAGCACGGGAGTCAGTCTCTACCGTGCTACCACTACCGTCGCTTGCCCTAGGCCGCTTCTCAGCAGGACGGAGTCCCCGCTGTTTTATGCGGCTTTTCTTCACCTGCGAAGAGTCACTGCTCATCCCGGACTCTGAGTCAAAGTCGCTGGATGGCGCGTTCCTCTCCGCAGTTTGCTTCCTCGACGAAGCTGCTCGACTGGACGGCCGAGAATCGTCCGAGTCGGGCATTCTTTCGACTACCACTGCACATTCAATAGGTTTTTTGTTTTGTTTTGGGTTTTGTGAAATATCCATTTTTGTTCCCACGAGTGTGGGGGAAATATAAGGTCCACCCAGGCAGTGCCCCCTGTACCTGGGTAAGCCTAGCGTAACCCGCCAGAGGGTCGGCCGATACTCTGACGGGGGTCGCACTAAAGACTGAACTACCCATCAGCCATGCATCCCCTCGCGGTGCGCCGCCGCTTGGGATTCGGGGTACTTTTTATAGAGGCATACTCCCTCGCGGTCCAGGCGGTTAAGCCAAGACCCTCGGTCCGGCAGGAGTGCGAGACATGACCACAAACCTCGTTACCGGATTACGATATGCGACGGCGACCGTGGGAGGGACACTCCCACAGCCCGCCCGGCGGCGGGGTAAGCACACACCGGGCCCGTCGAGACCTCCGGGACAGAACCGGAGGGTGGCCCTGAGATGGGCCCCACCTACAAACGACAGATGGAGGCAGCCGCCACAAAAGACAGCGACCGCCAAACCCCCTGCCCTCCCCGTCGGATATTCGCCGTCGGCCATAGTAGTTGCAGAATACCAACTACGATGACCCACGTTGCCCAGGATGCACCACGTGGAGGTTTCCGACATCGCACCCCAACCTAACCTAACCTAACCTAACCTAACCTAACCTAACCTAACCTAACCTAACCTAACCTAACCTAACCTAACCTTTTTTTTTTTTTTTTTTTTTTTTTTCTCGCGGGGAAAATCCCTTTACGGACCATCCCACCCCCGAAGGGGCGGGGGTGTGTCGGACTCACCGGTGCGCCTTCCGGCCCAGCGAGACGTGGAGCTGGGTCGGGTCCCTATCGTAATTTGCGCACCGAAATACCGACTAAAAACCCCGCGTTGGCCACCATCGGTGCACTTTGGAGACGGCCCCGGGATACCGCTCAACGGACGCGCCAGGACCGCCTCCTTGTGCACTGCCGCTTACTGCGACGCGGCTTTATACGCGTTTGGCGTAACGTCTCGGGGGCCGCCAGGATAGGGAAGGCGACCTCGCGTGGCCTCTGCGGCGCCGGGTTAGTTGGCGTCCCGGCGCCTCGTTCGTCGTCTGCGGTGACGACGAGCGGGATCGTTCTGCTCCCGATCCCGCTCGGCGCTCTCCTTCTGCGATATGACACGCTCGCAGAAGGAGGTCACTGCTCGCCAAGACGTCTCGCTGCCGACCATGGCGGCGACCACCGCCGGCAGCGAGAGGTCTCTCCCCAAAACCGCAGTGAGAGCGCTGCGCTCTTCGTCCCAGGCTGGGCACTCCTCCAGTGTGTGCTGGGCCGTGTCCTCGCGGCAGTTGCCACAGTGGTGGCACACGGCGGACTCCTCGGCTCCGGCTACGCGACACAAGTACGCACCGAAGCAGCCGTGCCCGGTGAGCACCTGCGTCAGCCGGAATGTCGGCGCACCGTGGCGCCTCTCCAGCCACTGTTGGAGGACAGGTCGCACTGCCGCGACGGTCCTCGCGCCAGCACTTGGATTCTCCAGCCTGGAACGCCACTCCTCCACGGCGGTCCTGCGGAGGGAGACCAGCATGGCCTCGACCTCTCGGGACACCAGTCTCTGCCCGCGCTGGGACGCCTCCTCTCGTCCAAAGAAAACTGACGAGAGGGTCTTAGCGTCCAGCTCCCAGGGCAGAGTTCCCGAACCTAACCTAACCTAACCTAACCTAACCTAACCTAACCTAACCTAACCTAACCTAACCTAACCTAACCTAACCTAACCTAACCTAACCTAACCTAACCTAACCTAACCTAACCTAACCTAACCTAACCTAACCTAACCTAACCTAACCTAACCTAACCTAACCTAACCTAACCTAACCTAACCTAACCTAACCTAACCTAACCTAACCTAACCTAACCTAACCTAACCTAACCTAACCTAACCTAACCTAACCTAACCTAACCTAACCTAACCTAACCTAACCTAACCTAACCTAACCTAACCTAACCTAACACATCAAGGCGGCCTTTGACAACGCTTGGTGGCCCGCGTTGCTGCATAGGCTTAGAGTGATTGACTGCCCGAATAACATCTTCGGGCTCATACAGAGCTACATTTCAGAACGCAGCGTCACTCTGGACTATGCGGGGACGCGGGTATCCAAGCGTATGTCCAAAGGATGCATACAAGGGTCCACTTGTGGGCCCGTGCTTTGGAATATCATCCTTGACGAACTCCTTGAGAAACCGTTACCGCCCGGGTGCCAAATACAGGCATACGCGGATGACGTCCTGCTCTTGGCGTCGGCCAAAGATCATGGGACACTTGAGCGCACCATCAACAGTGCCCTGGCGAACATAGCCGCCTGGGGGAGGGACGTCAAACTAACGTTTGGCGCCGCCAAAACCCAGGCGATTGCATTCACGCCCAAGGCGAAAGCCGCGCGGCTCAGCATGGACGGACACACTATCGGCTTCTCGAAAGACATTAAACTCTTAGGAGTTGTGTTGGACGAGAAGCTGACCTTTCGCGGACACGTGCACCACGTTATCGAGAAAGCGACGAGGGTATTTCACAGGTTGTGTTTATACGCAAAACCCACATGGGGAATGAGCCCCGAAAATGTGAGTATTATACACAACCATGTGATCGTACCTATCGTCACTTACGCGGCCGGTGTCTGGGGGCACGTGGCCGCGGGAAAGTGTGTCAGTCGCATGCTCTTGAGCATGCAACGTGGCTTCGCTATTAAGGCCATCCGCGCATATTGCACGGTCTCCACCTCCGCCGCCTTGGCACTTGCACAATTTATCCCTATGGACTTATTGGTCCTAGAGAAACATAAAGTAGAGGTGGCTCGATTGACCGGGACCACCGAATATCTCCCTCACGACATATCTCTTGAGTGCCCCACTCCCGTCCATCATTTACTTCACCCCGCAGATAGGGTCACCATTCCACTTATTACCTCGTCCAATCAGGACGAGACCAACAAAATCCTCCGGAGCACTGCAGCTCATATATACTCAGATGGTAGCAAACAGGAAGATGGCAAGGTGGGGGCCGCCTTTGTGTGCTTTGACCCCGGCGGGGGCAAAAACACAACCACCATCAGAAAATTCAAATTGCATGACAGCTGCACGGTATTCCAGGCTGAACTACTCGCGATTTTGCACGCTTGCAAATGGGCTCTAGACCGGAGATATCCCGATGTGCAAATACTCACGGATTCAATGTCTTCTCTAATGGCAATCCAAAACAGAAGCAACACACACCCAATCGTTTCGGAAATCCACCAAGTGCTATTCAAGTACAAATCCGTAGGGCACATCGGGCTATCTTGGGTAAAGAGCCATGTCGGCATTCTCGGCAACGAGATGGCTGACCAAGCAGCAAACTCCGCAACTGCTCTGCACAGGGCTCCGGACTATAGGCACTTCCCTATATCCTTTTTAAAACATCGCGCGAGACAGGAAAGCCTGAGTACCTGGCAGTCACGCTATGAGAGTGCTGAACAGGGCCAGCGGACTAGGACACTCCTTCCCAGCCTTGAGGATATCCGCAAGCTGTGGAAACGCTTTGATCCAAACTTCTACCTAACCCAGTTTCTTACGGGACACGGCGGTCACAGAGCTTACCTCCATCGTTTCAAGCTTAGCACGATAGACACATGTCCTTGTGATGACACCACTATCCAAAGCCCAGACCACCTTTTGGAAAGTTGTCCGAGGTTTGGCATATTACGCTTGAGACACGAGATGATCTGCAGTCGCTATGATGTACCCCCTTACGCCATCACAGAGCTAATGAATAAAGAAAAAGCTTTTTGCTCCTATTTAGATTTAATTAAAGAGATTTACAGTAAACTCAAGGAGTTTAATAAATAAATAAGTAATTTTAAGTGAAATTTATATCATTAATCGTCCCGAAATTGTATATTGTGTTTTTGTATTAGTAGCCTTAATGTTGATTATTGTTATCTATTAATAGTTCCATGTAGAAACATATATGTAAACCCTAGTCTTTAAGTTGATTATTGTTTTCACCAATTACGTATGTTTTTCTAATATTACCTTTGTTAATTGTAAGATAATAATAATTGTGAAACATTAATAATAAAACCAAAATAAATAAACCCATGTTCATAACATATAATATACTAAGCGACCTCACATAATATTCACAACATAAACACACACCTCAATCCCAACTTACGTACCCCAGGGGGACCGACGAGGGGCGGATGAAAGCATTGCTATGTCGTAGTCTTGCCCCTCTGGAAGATCCCCCTACACCTACACACAAAACCGGCAAAGGACGGGTCGTCGTATCCAATAGCGAGACCCAATCCCTTTGCCGGTTCATCACCCCACATACTCACGCACACCACTCAACAGCGACTCAAATCCAGACCCCCACAGAATAAAACACAGGAGAAAAAAAAAAAAAAAAAAAAAAAAAAAAACCTAACCTAACCTAACCTAACCTAACCTAACCTAACCTAACCTAACCTAACCTAACCTAACCAACAAATTTGTTTTTAATTTACATTTTGTCTTGGTTGTGGTGTGTATAGTGTTAAAGCGCACATAGGGCGCAGTGTTTTGATAGGTTCAGACTGGTTTTGAGCTGTAATACTACATTTTGGAAAATAACATAATTTAACTTAAATCTTAATACTTTACTAAATTCGGCAAAGTTTTTGTATCGATTGTTTTGGATTGTTGCAATTTCGAACGTGTCCCGTTGATCCCGATACGTGGACCCCACGCTCGCTGGGATCTGGAGATCAGAAAACTGTTTGTTTTTGCGGAAACCCTGAAAAGTCGATATTTATTTGAAAAATTCATATTATTGTCTCTGGTAATTTAATTTTTGTTTAGAATTCTAGATTTTTTGTGTAACCCGTGTCCCGCCGCTCGGTGGCACACGGAGGGTGTGGCTATCCCAAATTTGTATTGTTATTAATATTTAAATTCACTAAATTTTGTTTCAAATATCAGTTTTTGGGCCCCCCTCGAAATTTTTTGCTCCCGGTCGTTCCAGATTATAACACGATTAGACGCGTCTCGTCGAGCCCGACACGTGGATACCACGCATGCTGGGTCTAGACGCACTAAAACTGCAAAATTTGCCCCGCCCACCCACCCAATAGCGGCATTAGGCATATTGACTCAGAATAACTGATATAGAAAAATTTCGAAAAATTTAAATTTTCTATTTTAACATTTTTTAACTTATTGTATCTTAGTTTGATCACTGAAATTAGTATACCATCAAGAATTTTACCCTATTTTCCATTATATTGAGATCTTTATAAAAACATTATCACATAATATTGTTGTTATACTCACCTGACTGTAGCGACTGCGCTGCTCTCACACCATCTGAAATAAGAAAATATTTTCTTTGAAATATACACACAAATATTGACATTTACAGGCCTTTTACACCTGTGAAGAATTTATCTTCGACTAATTTGACGCATCCCCTTGACAATAAACTACTCTCTCTTTAAAAATGTTCGGTTGCGGATTTAGAACTCCCGCCAAGGACGCTGGCAGTAAGTTGGCAAAAACAAATAAAACTCCAGATAACAATAGCCCGAAAGGGGCTACTGGCACCTCTGTCGCGCAGGCGCGGCGCAGCATAGAATCCCAACTCGAACGAGTAGAGGAGACAGCTAGCGCCGGGCCTGCGAGGCAGAGACCACGCGTGAATCCAACGGACAATAAAACAATAGCAAAGAAACCGACAACAACTGCAAGCTCGTTAGACAAGTCCCCCAAAAGGGACACGGAATACTTAAATAGGACATCCGAAGCAAAAGCCTGTCTTATCAAACTTAGACTTCAGATAAATAATAGTCGAAATCTCAAGACAGAGATTAAAAATGAAGTTATAGAGGCCGCGGATAGATTATATAAGCTAGTTAGAGACGCGGAAGAAGACAGAGCCTATAGAGAAAGCACCGGAAAAGACATGCACAGCGAGCAACAAGGGAGAGAAAAAACAGCAAACGAACAAATGGAAACAGAGACTAACAAAGGGCAAAATGATATTATTAAGAAAATTGAAGAGCATTCTAAACTACTAAACGAAAACAAAGAAGAGATGATGAAATTAAATGAAGAAATGAAACAGCATAGGGAAGAGTGGTTGAATAAAGGAAGCTATGCAAATGTGCTGGCTGCACCACCGATAAATAAACCAAGAGAGCCCACTACAACAATGCACTCAATCATAGTTACTTCGGTGGATCAGGCAGACTCAGGTGAAGAGGTATATGAAAAAATAAGAAAAAGAATTAATGCAAAAGAAGATGGCCTAAAAGTAGATAGTATACGGAAGGCAAAGGATAGAAAAGTCATAATCGGATGCAGGACGAAGGAAGAGTTAGGAAAAATAAAGGAAAAGATAAGGAAAGCGGAAGGAGAACTGAATATGGAAGACGTAAGAAACAAACAGCCGTTAATCATTTTGAAATATGTCCTCAGTATAAACTCTGACGAAGACATCATTAAAGCCCTCAAGTCCCAAAATGAACACCTGCTTGGAAATTTGAGCGAATTTGAGACGGAGATAATTGTCAAATACCGCAGGAAGACCAGGAACCCACATGTCTGCCATGTGGTCCTGCAGGTGCCAACGAGAGTGTGGAGGATATTGACAGAGGCAGCGTCTGTACATATAGATATTCAACGAGTCAGAGTAGAGGACCAATCTCCCCTGGTGCAGTGCTCGCGCTGCCTCGGCTTCGGACATGGGAAAAGGTTCTGCCGGGATCAAACGGATGCATGCAGTCACTGCGGCGGGCCTCACCACAGGTCAGATTGCCCTGACTGGGTGGCGCAAGTACCGCCAACGTGCTGCAATTGCATTCGGGCGAAACTAAGCGGAACCGACCATAATGCATTCAGCGCAGCGTGCCCCGTAAGGAAGAAGTGGGAGACTCTGGCGAGATCCACAGTCGCATACTGCTAAAGTGGATCCCAGAATCCCAGATCAGACCGAAATGGTTGCAAAACTGGGATCCCACGAAATCCAAACGGGGAACGCATGCGTTGAGAGCAAGAGGCGGGGCAGCGCGGGGACTGACGTCGGGACGGGAGAAGTCCTTACTATATGTATAGAGCAATGCCTGCAGGCACTCATTGATGGAACAATCCCAAATATTAACATCAGTGGGAAACTATATAGTGGATATATAGATAACAACGCCTGCGCTGAAGGTACCTCTGATCTGCTGGACGAATCGAAGGTTAAAGATGGCATGGTGAGAAGAAAAACACAGAAAATATGAAGACCTATAACAACAATAATTACAACATTATAATTAAATTGGGAGATTGAAATAATAAAATAAGAACAATAAAATAGAAATAAATAAATAAATATAAATAGCGAAAAATAAAAACAACGATCAAACAAATTAAAATTGACTTACCTCTATACAATGAATAACTCACCATGATGAAGGCAGAGACCACCAACGGGGAAGGAGGAACCCGATGCGCAGCGCGAGTCGAATACAGTAGCCATCGATGAGTACCTGCAAGCAAAAAGAAAAAGAAAGATTACTAACCACGTTACGTTGAATCCGTATTTCCTGAAACGAAACCTATCCGTAAAAAATAACGTAGTAGAAGTCAAATATAAATAATTGGCAAATCAGTTCGGCAAAACAAAAAGAGCACTAGCATAAAATAACAGATATAGAAACTTTAATAGATAGAAATAGTTTACTTAAATACATAATATAAGATTATGTATGAATAGTAAATAAGATAATGTAGGATATAAGCAACTAGGATTAGATAAGATATGATGATATTAGTAATAGATAAGATATTTAAGTCATTTAGATAAGAAATTAAGGTTTAAAACAAAAAACTGAAATAAAAATAAATGTGTGCATAGATATAAAATAGAATATAAGCCAAACATGAATATAAGAAATGTAAATCCTAAGCATAAATATATAGATTAAGATTAATGACAATATATTCACTGAAACAAAAGTGAAAAAAGGAACCTTAGCATACTATTGTAAACCAACAACTGAACAAAGGCCTTGATCTTGTCAGTCGCGATGGCCACCCGCAGCGCTCTCTTCGCCTCTCTGTGGAGGTCTAGAAGGAGCCGCTCTTGCTCGTCGTCGCCGGGTCTACCGGTCCGACGACGACGGTGCCTGGCGAGTCGGCGGCGCGCGACCTGGCAGGCTGCGCGCAACTCTGTGAGCTCGGCCGACCACCAGTACACCTGGCGCCTCGCTGGGAGGCGGGTGACCCGGGGCATGGCCGCGTCGCAGACGCGCGCTATCGCCACCCCGAACCATTCCGCCTCTTGCTCGACCCGCACCGGCCCGTCCGGTACGGGGAGCCACGCCTGAATTATAGCGGCTTCCTTCAACGCCTCCACATTGAGGCGTTTTACGGCCCATCGCCGGCCGCCCATGGAACCGACAGTCGGACTACCACCGGACTGGGCGGGGACCTGGGAGGGCTGTACGCTGTACCGGATGTACAAATGGTCGGACAGCGACTCCTCCTCGACCAGGGCCCTCCAGTCTTGAACACGGCGGGCAAGGGCTGGGGTGGCGAACGTCACATCCACCACCGAACCGCCATTATGCCGCACGCACGTGTTGTCCGACCCCCGATTCAGGACGACCAGCCCGATGGAGATCGCCCATTCCTCCAGGGCCTCGCCCCGCGCGTCGGTCACCGACGAACCCCAGGCCAAGGATTTGGCGTTGAAGTCGCCGGCTACAAGCACCGGGCGAGGCTGACTGTGTTGCACCACCAGGGCCCCAGGGTCCAGAAAGTTTTCAAAGTCCGCCAGGGGCCTGTTAGGAGAGAAATAAACACCTACGACCCACATCCCACCCAACAGAACTGCCACGCATCCCGTACCCTTCGCTACTTTTTCGAAGGGCGGGGAGCCTGCAGCGCCCCGTGTGGTGATGGCGGTCGCCTTCATCTGTGCAATGCACTCGGACGTGCCCCTTGTGTAGGCAGCGGAAGCAGCGCATGGGACGGGGCTCAAGAAGCCTCACTCCCGCTGCCACCCATCCTACCAGAACACGTCCCGCCTTCACGGCTTTCTCCGCTGCCTTGACTGGGCAGCGGAGCCAGACTGCACCCAGGCCCGAGCGCTCGGCGCGTACCTCCCCGACCTTTATGTCCTCCTTATGACCTTTATGTCGGGTGACTCGCACGTCTTCCTCCGACCCACGGAGCGCTTCCCTCATTTTTGTGAGGAGGGTGTCGGCCTTCGCCTCTGATTCGGGCCCGGGCACTTCAAAAAGGTAAGCCCCGGTGGCCACCCGCCTTGGCTTCAGTCCAGCCGTTATGCCCAGGCTGGCGAGGTCGACCTTAGAGGTGACCTCACGCAGGATCTGCGCATATGTCACTCCCCGCTCTAACGCCTGCGGCGTCACGGTAAGAGTGACAGCAGCTTTACGCGGCAGGCGGAGCTTGGGAGCAGATTTGCGCGGGGCCTGGGCTGGCTGAGGAGCCACTCGGGGCTTTTTCTTGCCCCTCCGCGCCACCACTGTCCACGGAGCCTCCGTAGTCGTGGCAGGTGGGGGGGGCGGCAGCGGGGTTTGCAGCCTGGGTGCACGTTGACGGCGTCCCCGCACGCGACCGCGTGATTCCCTGGAGGCCACTTGAGGTGGCTCCGGTAGTGCAGCAGCTGTGGCACGTCGAGGTGTCGCAGCAGGTTGGCCAACGGCTGCAGGGGCCACCTTTCCTCTTCTTCTTGCCCCTAGGGCCGGCCAGGAAGTGCCCAATGGCGGCACAGCAGAGGGCTGCGGCTTAGAAGCTGCTGTTGCTGCTGCGGCTCTCGCCCTGTCGGCAGCCAGTGGAGGCCTTAGGATCGGCGCCGGAGGCAGCCGCATGGCTAACGACTCAAGTTTGGCGTCTACCTTTGCCATGTGGATCTCCAGCATTTGCCTAATGGGATCCACCTCTGATCCGCCCGAGGTTTCCGCCATCCCCATCGCCGGTCGCTGCTGCGACCGTACTGTGGCCAGTAGCTCCTCCAGCATCTTCCCCTGGGCGGCCAATTCTGCCTCAAGTGCCTTCACCTTATCGCGGAGGGCACACTTCTCCGCCTCCGCCCTTGCGAGCTCCGCAGGGGCCGACTCTTGTGCCATCGCAACCAGCTCCGACACGCTCTCGTTGAGATCCCGAACATAGGTGCCTTTTAGATGTCCGGATGTGCGAGAGACATTTTGCACCCGCTCCGCTATCCTCATGAGCACCTCGCTGCGAGTGACTGGGGCTTCACCCCTGGGAGCCGGCTTAGTCCAAGGGTGCGCTTTCTTGGCCTTTCGCAGCTCGGCCTCTTCTGTCTCCATCGCTTGGACTTCGTAGACGCGCTCTACGTCCAGAGCTGCGTCGAGCGCCGCCTGCGCTCTTCGGACGACGTCGTCCTCAGTGCCCGAGCTCTGTTCTGGAGCTAGTGGACGTCGTTTTTGTTTCTTTTTTGTGGCAGCACGGGAGTCGGTCTCCACCGCACTACCACCATCGCTGGCCCTCTGCCGCTTTTCCGCGGACCGGGACACCCGCACCTTTGCGTCTCTTTTGTTGGCCTGCGAAGAGTCGCTGCTCATCCCGGACTCCGATTCCAAGTCTCGGTATGGCGCGGTCCTCTCCGCAGGTGGACCCATTGAAGAGGATGCCCGGCTGGACGCTGGAGAAGCGTTCGCATCAGGCAGCCTTTCAACAACCACAGAACATCGAATATTTTTGTTTTTAGAGGAAGTATTCATTTCTGTTCCCACGAGTATGGGGGAAAAGAAGGTCCGCCCAGGCAGTGCCCCCTGTACCTGGGTAAGCCTAGCGTAACCCGCCAGAGGGTCGGCCGGTACTCTGGCGGGGGTCGCACTAGAGACTGAACTACCCATCAGCCACGCATCCCCTCGCGGTGCGCCGCCGCTTGGGATTCGGGGTACTTTTTATAGAGGCATCCTCCCTCGCGGTCCGGGCGGTTAAGCCAAGACCCTCGGTCCGGCAGGAGTGCGAGACATGACCACAAACCTCACAACCGGATTACGATATGCGACGGCGACCGTGGGAGGGACACTCCCACAGCCCGCCCGGCGGCGGGGTAAGCGCACACCAGGCCCGCCGAAACCTCCGGGACAGAACCGGAGAGTGGCCCTGAGATGGGCCCCACCTAAAACGACAGATGGAGGCGGCCGCCACAAAAGACAGCGACCGCATAACCCCCTGCCCTCCCCGTCGGATATTCGCCGTCGGCCATAATAGTTGCAGAACTGCAACTACGATGACCCACGTTGCCCAGGGTGCACCACGTGGAGGTTCCCGACATCGCACCCCAACCTAACCTAACCTAACCTAACCTAACCTAACCTTTTTTTTTTTTTTTTTTTTTTTTTTTTTTTTTTTTTTTTTTTTTCTCGCGGGGAAAATCCCTTTACGGACCATCCCACCCCCGAAAGGGCGGGGGTGTGTCGGACTCACCGGTGCGCCTTCCGGCCCAGCGAGACGTGGAGCTGGGTCGGGTCCCTATCGTATTCTGCGCACCGAAATACCGACTAAAAACCCCGCGTTGGCCACCATCGGTGCACTTTGGAGACGGCCCCGGGATACTGCTAATTAGACGCGCCAGGACCGCCTCCTTGTGCACTGCCGCTTAGAGCGACGCGGCTTCAAACGCGTTTGGCGTTACGTCTCGGGGGCCGCCAGGATAGGGAAGGCGGCCCCGTGTGGCCTCTGCGGCGCCGGGTTAGTTGGCGTCCCGGCGCCTAGTTCGTCGTCTGCGGTGACGACGAGCGGGATCGTTCTGCTCCCGATCCCGCTCGGCGCTCTCCTTCTGCAACATGACGCGTTCGCTGAAGGAGAGCATTGCTCGCCACGACCTCTGGCTGCCGACCATGGCGGCGACCACGACCGGCAGTGAGAGGTCTCCACCCAAAACCGCAGTGAGAGCGCTGCGCTCCTCGTCCCAGGCTGGGCACTCCTCCAGTGTGTGCTGGGCCGTGTCCTCACGGCAGTTGCCACAGTGGTGGCACACGGCGGACTCCTCGGCTCCGGCTACGCGACACAGGTACGCACCGAAGCAGCCGTGCCCGGTGAGCACCTGCGTCAGCCGGAATGTCGGCGCAACGTGGCGCCTCTCCAGCCACTGTTGGAGGACAGGTCGCACTGCCGCGACGGTCCTCGTACCAGCAGTAGGGCTCTCCAAACTGGAACGCCACTCCTCCACGGCGGTCCTGCGGAGGGAGACCAGCATGGCCTCGACCTCTCGGGACACCAGTCTCTGCCCGCGCTGGGACGCCTCCTCTTGTCCAAAGAAAACTGACGAGAGGGTCTTAGCGTCCAGCTCCCAGGGCAGAGTTCCCGCTAGAACGCAGGCCGCCTCGTGCGAGACCGTGCGGTAACCCCTGACGATTCGCTGCGCCACCATGCGCTGCGGACGGTGCAGCAGGCGGACGCAACGAGCGTTCAGGGACTCGGCCCAAACGGGACTCCCGTAGAGGGCCATGGACCGCACGACTCCAGCATACAGGTTTAGGCAAGGGATGCCAGGACCATCGGTGTTGGGCAGCAGGCGCCCCAGTGCGCCCGCCGCCTTCACCAGTTTCGGCGACAACTTCTCAAAATGCGCGCGGAAATCCCATCGGCTGTCGAGGATGAGGCCAAGATACTTCATGCTCGAGCCGACGGGAACCCGCACGCCCTCCACTGCGAGGTGGGCCTCTGGTGGGGGCCCACACCGAGGTCCGTGGAAACACACGGCCTCGGTCTTGTTCAGGGCCACCGTGAGGCCCAGTCACCGAATCCTGCCAACCACCAGTCCCATACCAAACGAGGCTAGCAGGGCGGCTCTCCTGAAGGTCCTGGCCGTCGCTGTCACCAGTGTGTCGTCCGCATAGCAGACGACAGCGACGCCCCGAAGGTTGGTACCACGGAGCACCCAATCATACCCGATGTTCCACAGGAGCGGACCCAGAACCGATCCCTGCGGAACACCGCACGTCACCGCTCTTCGGTGCCACCTGTTGGCGCCCGGATACACCACGCACCTGTCAGAGAGGTACGCGTGCACCATGCGCTGGAGATAGGGCGGCACCTCGTGGTACCGCAGTGCTTCTTCGATGCAGGCCCAGGGCATGGTGTTGAAAGCGTTGGCGATGTCGAGAGATGTCCTCTCATACAATAAAGATGAAGACGTGGTGCGAGCACTACTCACCCAGAACAAGGCGCTGCTGGGAGACGTGTGCGGGGACGGCTCGTGCCTGAAGGTCAAATTCAGGAGGCGGGCGAGGAACCCGCATGCGTCTCACATCGCAGTTCAAGTGCCGCCGGCGGTGTGGACCCGCCTCACGAAAGCGGGGTCGGTCCACATTGACGTACAGCGGGTGAGGGTCGAGGATCAGTCCCCACTGATACAATGCTCTCGCTGCCTGGGCTACGGGCACGGTAAAAGGTTCTGCCGAGAA
Source organism: Hyles lineata (assembly GCA_030180105.1). Classification (NCBI taxonomy): domain Eukaryota; kingdom Metazoa; phylum Arthropoda; class Insecta; order Lepidoptera; family Sphingidae; genus Hyles; species Hyles lineata. Next base: position 17,543,799 of record JARJEE010000006.1, on the reverse strand, counting down.
CAGGTCGACTCGTGCAGTCATTGCGGGGGTGCTCACCATAGGTCGGAGTGCGCTGATTGGTTGGCAAGGGTGCCCCCGTCGTGTTGTAACTGCGCGAGGGCCAAGCTTGGCAGTGCCGAACACAATGCCTTTAGCCCGGAGTGCCCTGTGAGGAGGAAATGGGATATCCTGGCGAGATCCGCCGTAGCATATTGCTAAGGTGGATCCCAGGAACCCAGATCAGACTCATCCCCCAGCAGGCGCGGGGTCGACATCCGTGGCACAAGCCAACCTCCAGAGGAAACAACTAGCTACGCTAGAGTTTCTTCTGGAGGCCGAACGGCGGAAGGTCGACTTCGCGCTACTCCAGGAGCCCTACGTGGGGGGCCGAGGTAGAATGAGAGACCACCGGGGGGTGAGGATCTTCCAGGGAGAAAACGGGCAGGGGGCCGTGGTCAAGTCGGCCATTGCAGTGTTTAATGACGACTTGACCGTGACCCAATGCCCGACCCTCACCACAACCAACATCACAGTGGTGAAGATCCTCACCGGGGCCCGCGACATAGCGGTTATCTCGTTCTACTTTGAACCCGACAAACCTATAGGGCCATACCTGGAACAACTGGGGAATATAGTTGAAAAACTGGGATCCCGTGAAATCCTCATAGGGGGCGACACCAACGCTAAAAGCGTTTGGTGGGGCAGCGGGGACACTGACCCCAGGGGGGAGGCAATGGCAGGCATGCTGGAGGAATGTGGACTGCAGGTGCTCAACGACGGCCTGCAACCGACCTTTGAGACGGTCAGAGGAGGAAGGCTCCTCACGAGCCATATAGATGTTACGGCGTGCACGGAGGATCTTCTCGACCTGGTGGAGGACTGGAGAGTGGATACCACGATGGCGAGCTCCGACCACAATAGTATAGTCCTAAAAATAAATAAAACTAAAATAAAATACATTACGCAAACATCGAAAACAACGAGAAAATACAACACAAATAAAGCGAAATGGAACCAATTTAGAAATAAATTAGAGGAAAATATATTAGAAAACCAAATAACAGAAGCTGAAATAAACAAAATCAAAAATAAAGTAGAAATAGACAAACTGGTAAATAAATATATAGATATGATTTTGGAAACATGTAAGGAGACTATACCAATCATAAAAAGAAAAAATAATATAAACTTACCATGGTGGTCCAAGGAGCTCGCCAGACTGAAGAAAGAAGTCACCACCAGGAAGAGAAGAATCCGATGTGCAGCGCCGGTCCGGAGATCCAAGGTCGTCGCTGAGTACCTGAAATCAAAAGAAAACTATGAATCAGAAGCCAAGAAGGCACAAATTCAAAGCTGGAAAGAATTTTGCAAAGTACAGAACAAAGAAAATATCTGGGAGGGAATGTACAGATGTATTGGAAAAGTGAGTAAGAAGCATGAGGACCTGCCATTGCAAAGTGGAGGACGGATCCTCAGTGCGAAAGAATCCGCGGACTTGCTGGCGGTAACATTCTACCCGGAGGACAATCCGCTGTCAGACAACTCAGAACACCAGAGGATTAGAGAAGCAGCCGCTCGAGTAAATGACGTAGTCAATGCTGAGACCCATGACCCACCATTTACAATCGAAGAACTACATGCGGCCACAAACAGCTTCAACCCGAAGAAGGCACCAGAAGCCGACGGGCTGACAGCGGATATTTGTAAAAGAGCCATCGACAGTCAACCGGGATTGTTCCTATCACTGGCAAATAAGTGCCTAGAGCTTGGCCACTTCCCGACCACCTGGAAGGAGGCTACGGTCATCATCCTCCGTAAGCCTGCCAAGGAGGACTACACTCAAACAAAGTCCTACAGACCCATAGGCCTTTTGCCAGTGATGGGAAAAATACTGGAAAAGATGGTAGTGGGTCGAGTGAGGTGGCATGTTCACCCGCGGACGAGCCTCCGACAGTTTGGATTTATGCCCCAGCGGAGCACCGAGGACTCCCTCTATGTCTTAATGAAACATATTAGAGAAAATATAGAAGATAAGAAAATTGTTGTTCTTATATCATTGGACATAGAGGGAGCCTTCGACAGTGCGTGGTGGCCGGCCATAAAGGTCAGACTGGCGGAGGAGGACTGTCCAGTCAACGTCCGAAGGGTGATAGATAGCTACCTCGAGAGCAGGAAAGTCAGAGTACGGTATGCTGGGGAGGAATCGGAGAGATGGACCTCCAAGGGATGCGTCCAAGGCTCCATTGGGGGTCCAACATTCTGGAACCTGCTCCTCGACCCACTGTTATCCGGACTGGAGGGGAAGGGGTGTTACTGCCAGGCGTTCGCGGACGACGTGGTGCTCGCATTTCACGGCGACAAGATGGCCGGAATACAACGCCAGGCCAATGAAACCCTCGCCTTTGTGAGGGATTGGGGAATCCGAAATAAGTTGAAATTCGCTCCGCATAAAACCAAAGCAATGGTCCTGACGCGGAAACTTAAGTACGATTCTCCAATCCTCCACATGGGTGGGGTGGACATTGGCCTGGAAAAACAAATCAAGATTCTGGGGGTAACCATCGACGGTGGACTAACCTTTAAGGCCCACGTAACCGAGGTGTGTGGGAAGGCACTCGCATTCTACAACCGGCTTTCTAGGGCGGCGAGACTGCAGTGGGGTTTGGGGCCAGAGGTGATAAAATTACTTTATACGGCCGTAGTGGAACCGACAATTTTATATGCCGCGAGTGTGTGGGCTCCAGCCGCGCGAAAGCTCGGCGTTAGAAAGCAGCTCGCTGTTGTGCAGCGGGGATTCGCGCAAAAGCTAACGAAGGCCTACAGGACGGTCTCACTAAACTCGGCCCTACTGCTCGCAGGGATACTGCCCCTTGACATTCGCGTCAGGGAAAATGCTTCCCTGTACGAAGTCAAGAGGGGCTATTCCCTGCGAGTGGTGGGAGACCGGGAGGTGGAACGTCCTGTGGCCTTCGGAAGCCTTGACCATCCAGCGCGGAGGGGTGCGGTGCATTACCAGTGCGTGGTGGACGGTGCAGAGGTGAACCAGATTGTCAATGCTGGAGTGACCTTTTTCACAGATGGCAGCAAGATCAATGGAAAGGTCGGAGCGGCAATTTCCATTTGGGAAAATGCCTCGTGCGAAACCGTGCGGTAGCCCCTGATGATTCGCTGCGCCACCATGCGCTGCGGACGGTGCAGCAGGCGGACACAGCGGGCGCTCAGGGACTCGGCCCAAACGGGACTCCCGTATAGGGCCATGGACCGCACGACTCCAGCATACAGGTTTCGGCAAGGGATGCCAGGACCATCAGTGTTGGGCAGCAGGCGCCCCAGTGCGCCCGCCGCCTTCACCAGTTTCGGCGACAACTTCTCAAAATGCGCGCGAAAGTCCCATCGGCTGTCGAGGATGAGGCCAAGGTACTTCATGCTCGAGCCGACGGGAATCCGCGCGTCCTCTACTGAGAGATGGGCCTCTGGAGGTGACCCACACCGAGGTCCGTGGAAACACACGGCCTCGGTCTTGTTCAGGGCCACCGTGAGGCCTAGTCGCCGAATCCTGCCAACCACCAGTCCCGTACCAAACGAGGCTAGCAGGGCGGCTCTCCTGTAAGTCCTGGCCGTCGCTGTCACTAATGTGTCGTCCGCGTAGCAGACGACAGCGACGCCCCGAAGGTTGGTACCACGGAGCACCCAGTCGTACCCGATATTCCACAGGAGCGGACCCAGAACCGATCCCTGTGGAACACTCGTTGGCGCCCGGATACACCACGCACCTGTCAGAGAGGTACGCGTGCACCATGCGCCGGAGATAGGGCGGCACCTCATGGTACCGCAGTGCTTCTTCGATGCAGGCCCAGGGCATGGTGTTGAAGGCGTTGGCGATGTCTAGAGACACCGCCACCACCACTTTCTTCACTTGACACCGCTTCTTCCGCCTGTGCCTTGACCCGCAAAATCGCGTGGATCGTGGACCGGCTCTGTCGGAACCCGAACTGGCAGTCCGCCAAGTCCGGGCCCGTGTCCTCCAGGTGCTCGACGAGGCGCGCCTGAACAATACGCTCAAAAAGCTTGCACACCTCGTCGAGCAACACTATGGGCTGGTAGGCTGATGGCGACTCTGCGGGTCGCCCCTCCTTCCGAAGCAGGACAAGCTTGCCCGTCTTCCATCGCGACGGGAAGATGCCCTGCTCCAGGCACGCGGAAAAAAGGCCGCGGAGCCTCGTACCCAGCGACTCGACGGCCAGCGCCCAGACACGACCGGGCACCCCGTCGAGCCCCGGGGCCGAGTTTTTGCTCCGCAGCCGAAGCACTGCCGCCTCCAACTCTTGCGGCGAAACCTCCGGGATATCCCCTGCCGAAACCGATGACGACGATGGCGCCGATGGACTTGGCGCCATCGGTGGAGGAGTGAACTCCTCGGTGGCCGGAAACAAGGCCGCGACGACGTCCTCGACGAGATCGGTCCGGAGACTCTGCGTCAGCGGGGGCGCCCACGGGCGGAGTTTTTTCATCGCCATGCGATATGGACGCCCCCATGGATCTCTATCGAGAGTTCTCCGGAACTCATCATTCGCCGCGGCCTTCGCTTGCGCGATGGCCACCCGCAGCGCTCTCTTCGCCTCTCTGTGGAGGTCGAGAAGGAGCCGCTCTTGGTCGTCGTCGCCGGGTCTACGGGTCCGACGACGACGGTGCCTGGCGAGTCGGCGGCGCGCGACCTGGCAGGCTGCGCGCAACTCTGTGAGCTCGGCCGACCACCAGTACACCTGGCGCCTCGCTGGGAGGCGGGTGACCCGGGGCATGGCCGCGTCGCAGACGCGCGCTATCGCCACCCCGAACCATTCCGCCTCTTGCTCGACCCGCACCGGCCCGTCCGGTACGGGGAGCCACGCCTGAATTATAGCGGCTTCCTTCAACGCCTCCACATTGAGGCGTTTTACGGCCCATCGCCGGCCGCCCATGGAACCGACAGTCGGACTACCACCGGACTGGGCGGGGACCTGGGAGGGCTGTACGCTGTACCGGATGTACAAATGGTCGGACAGCGACTCCTCCTCGACCAGGGCCCTCCAGTCTTGAACACGGCGGGCAAGGGCTGGGGTGGCGAACGTCACATCCACCACCGAACCGCCATTATGCCGCACGCACGTGTTGTCCGACCCCCGATTCAGGACGACCAGCCCGATGGAGATCGCCCATTCCTCCAGGGCCTCGCCCCGCGCGTCGGTCACCGAACCCCAGGCCAAGGATTTGGCGTTGAAGTCGCCGGCTACAAGCACCGGGCGAGGCTGACTGTGTTGCACCACCAGGGCCCCCAGACGGTCCAGAAAGTTTTCAAAGTCCGCCAGGGGCCTGTTAGGAGAGAAATAAACACCTACGACCCACATCCCTCCCAACAGAACTGCCACGCATCCCGTACCCTTCGCTACTTTTTCGAAGGGCGGGGAGCCTGCAGCGCCCCGTGTGGTGATGGCCACCGAGCCATTCAGGTCCCCGGCCCACTCATCAGTGTCGGGGACAGAGTGCAGCTCGGAGACCACAGCCACGTGAATCGACCATTCTGCCAGGGACTGGACAAGCATGCCCTGTGCTCCCCGGCAGTGGTTAATGTTCGCCTGGAGGAAGTTCAGCGCCATTTATGATTGGGCGATCTCCATCATCTCTGGGCGGGACGGTTGCGGCCGCGCCACGGACCCGGAGCCCACGCCGCGCTGAGCGCGGGGCGGGACCGATGATGCAGCGCAGGCTTTACTGCCCACCCTGTGGTCCGCGGGTTTCCCTGCTTCTGCGCAAAGCACGCAGTGCGGGTCCGCGGAGCACCCCCTCGCTTTATGGCCGGGTTGACCGCAGCGGTAGCAGAGCCCGCTGCGGTCGCCTTCATCTGTGCAATGCACTCGGACGTGCCCCTTGTGTAGGTAGCGGAAGCAGCGCATGGGACGGGGCTCAAGAAGCCTCACTCCCGCTGCCACCCATCCTACCAGAACACGTCCCGCCTTCACGGCTTTCTCCGCTGCCTTGACTGGGCAGCGGAGCCAGACTGCACCCAGGCCCGAGCGCTCGGCGCGTACCTCCCCGACCTTTATGTCCTCCGTAGAGCACTCATCGAGGCTGGCGATGGCCGCTGTGACTGCCTCGGGGGTGACTGAATCGTCCAGCCCCGAGATGCGCAACTCCGCGGTCTTGATGGGTCGGGTGACTCGCACGTCTTCCTCCGACCCACGGAGCGCTTCCCTCATTTTTGTGAGGAGGGAGTCGGCCTTCGCCTCTGATTCGGGCCCGGGCACTTCAAAAAGGTAAGCCCCGGTGGCCACCCGCCTTGGCTTCAGTCCAGCCGTTATGCCCAGGCTGGCGAGGTTGACCTTAGAGGTGACCTCACGCAGGATCTGCGCGTATGTCACTCCCCGTTCTAACGCCTGCGGCGTCACGGTAAGAGTGACGGCAGCTTTACGCGGCAGGCGGAGCTTGGGAGCAGATTTGCGCGGGGCCTGGGCTGGCTGAGGAGCCACCCGGGACTTTTTCTTGCCCCTCCGCGCCACCACTGTCCACGGAGCCTCCGTAGTCGTGGCAGGTGGGGGGGGGGGGCGGCAGCGGGGTTTGCAGCCTGGGTGCACGTTGACGGCGTCCCCGCACGCAACCGCGTGATTCCCTGGAGGCCACTTGAGGTGGCTCCGGTAGTGCAGCAGCTGTGGCACGTCGAGGTGTCACAGCAGGTTGGCCAACGGCTGCAGGGGCCACCCTACCTCTTCTTGCCCCTAGGGCCGGCCACGAAGTGCCCAGTGGCGACGCAACAGGGGGCTGCGGCTTGGGAGCTGCCTGGACTCTCGCACTGTCAGCAGCCAGCGGAGGCCTGAGGATCGGCTCTGGAGGCAGCCGCATGGCGAACGCCTCAAGTTTGGCGTCCACCTTCGCCATGTGAATCTCCAGCATTTGTTTAATGGGATCCACCTCCGATCCACCCGTGGTTTCCGTCAACCCCATCGCTGGTCGCTGCTGGGTGCGCATAGTGGCCAATAGCTCCTCCAGCATCTTCCCCTGGGCGGCCAATTCCGCCTCCAGTGCCTTCACCCTATCGCGGAGGGCACGCTTCTCCACCTCCGCCCTTGCGAGCTCTGCAGGGGCCGGCTCTTGCGCCATCGCGACCAGCTCTGATTCACTCTCGTTAATATCCCGAACATAGGTGCCCTTTAAATGTCGGGACGTCCAAGAGACGTTTTGCAGCCGCTCGTCCATTCTCATGAGCACCTCGCTACGAGTGACCGGGGCTTCACCACTTTAGGCTTACATTTACAATTTATGTTTTTATAGTATCCTAATGAATTTATTTCACAATCACTTCATTAAATAATTTACAATGTGGAATATATATTTACAAACATTATAATCACTCTAAGTATATAATCTATGTTAACAAGCGCAACGGCAGAGGTAGCCCATGAAAAAAATTGGGAATCAGCTACAGCGCGGCGTGTTGAACGTGCATCGCGCTATCACCGTGCGTTCAGTTTGCAATTAGTGCTTTTTTTTGGAATATTTAGTTGTCAAAAGTTCTTGTACTATTTAAGATGTATGATGTGATTTTTTTTGTTTGTTTATTTATATTATTACTTTTTTATTATTATTATGAGCCTGTATCGTCCCACCGCAGGACAAAGGCCTCTCTGTCCGCCTTCCATGCATCCCGGTCAAGGGCTTTATGACCAATCCTTCAAATATGCTTCCAACTCGTCTCGCCACCTGCGTCTACGTCTTCCACGTGTTCTTCTTTCTTTATTTATATTTATTGTTCTATATTTTATGGCAACTAATCTATACATATAAATAAAATTTAAGTGTCTGTTTGTAAAGTGAAATTGAAAAAAATGTCCAACTATATATTGTTATATACACGATACCTATAACGGAAATGACCTTAGATTTTTTTTGTCTGTCCGTCTGTTCCCTGTTGTTGTTGTCTGTTTGTGTCACAGGATTAAACTCAAGGGCACACCTCTGACTGTTCGGAAGTAATTTCTATGTTAAATAAAATCCGCCAACCCGCACTAAGCCAGCGTGCTACACTATATGACCTAATATAATAACACCACTATTTATTTTCTCTTCGGAAGGAAGAAACGATAATGTTCATCACAATGCAGTAAAATAATTGTTAAAATCTTAGGACTTTAGACAGTATTGATGGCAAAAAAATAGCGATACGAAGTTCGCCGGGTCAACTATTGAATATAATATTAAACCATATAATAACTAAACCACGGCGAAGCGTGGCTGAGTAAGCTAGTTTTATATATGTCGGAAATAAAACCATGTGTCAATTATTTTTAACCAGACCGGTGATAACGTCACCGGTCTATATTCGTTTATTTATTAATTATTGCTATCACGAGACGTTATAATTAACGGATTAACAGTTTATCCGAATATCTTCAACAACTTGTTAATTTTATAGTAAACATGCGTATTCCAATGTTTCACTGTCGACTGCTGGATGTTGAATGCCTTGTCTACGGTCCGGAGGCGCTTTATATTGCAAACTGTGATACTCCCACCCTTACTCTGACTGTGGGTAGTGAAATATATTCACAACCGGGTTTTCTTTAATAAAATTACTTCTTTAATTAATTACTTCTACAACTACCCATAGATTGCTTAAGGCTTGTTTACCATTGTTTTAAAAATCCTTTTGTTTAATATTTTGACTTTACATAAAATCGCCCCATCATATATAATACATACATATTTATAAAATAAATACTAGTTTATTATATGCATCAAATACAACCGTAAAGCCGGAAGGAATCGGCATGTATGGAGGCCTCGCCACTGCTGTATAGCCTGACCCATCTCAATAGTACCCTCGATTATAGATATAAGCAAAGGAGCAGGCCCTGGTGGCCTGCCCCCGGTATTTGTACAGAAATGTGCCGCTTCATTATCGAAACCACTTACTTTAATATTTAATACATCTTTAAACACCGGCTGCTTTCCCACAAAATGGAAAGAAGGCAGAATTGTCCCAATATTTAAATCTGGTACTAGAGAAAATATCAAAAACTACAGACCTATCTCAATTTTGTCTGTATTTTCTAAAACATTTGAATTTCTAGTTTATCCTTTTATTAGTCAACATGTGAAACAGCAGCTTTCGATTTTGCAACACGGGTTCATGCAGGGTAGATCCACGAACACTAATTTGGTGTCATACGTAGAAACCTTAGTGAATAAGATGGATAATGGTGTTCAAACTGATGCAATTTACACCGATTTCAGCAAAGCCTTCGATAAAGTTAATCACAAGATACTTATACAGAAACTGTCCCACTTTGGTATAGGAGGTGAATTGCTTAATTGGTTTAATTCATATCTAATTGATCGTAAGTCTCGCGTTGTGGTAAAAGGAGCACAATCGAACACTTTTGTAGCAAACTCAGGGGTGCCGCAAGGATCCCACTTAGGTCCATTATTATTTATCATCTTCATAAACGACATCATTGATTGTTTTCAAAATTCCGAAGCATTCTTGTTTGCTGACGACTTAAAAATAATTAGACCAATATATGATTCTACAGATATATGTTTACTGCAGGATGATATAAACAGACTTCTTGCTTGGTGCACTGATAACGATATGATTTTGAATGCAGAAAAATGCTTTCATATAACTTTCACGCGCAAAAAGTCGGCCATTAGTTCCTCATATCATATCAACGGTACTGATCTTGAACAGGTAGAACATGTTAAAGATCTCGGAGTTATAGTGGACAAGAAGTTGAATTTTAACGTACACATAGGTAATATTTTACACAAGTCCTTCAAAATGTTGGGATTTCTACGTAGTCGTGCCATAAGTTCTGTCCCTAATATAAAGGCGTCCAATTTAAAGGCAAAATGAATAAAACACAAGGAGGTGTGCTTATTTTATTTAATACTTACTATACAATTGTAAAAATATACAATTCACTGGTGGTAGGTCTCTCATATGTGAGAGGCCATCTGGGTGGGTACCACCGCAGTGTCTATTTCTCCCGTCAAACAGCAGTGTAAACGCACTGTTGTGTTTCGGGTTGAAGGGCATTGTAGCCAGAGTAACTACTGGACATATTGAGACTTAACATCTTATGTCTCAGGATGGCGAGCGCAGTGTAATGCCAAGCATTGCTTTGTAATTCAAGGTGTTGTTTGGTTTTGCTACTGTTCATGAGCGGTCGTATCGCTTACCATCAGGCGAACGGCATGCTCGTCTCGCCATTCAAAGCAATAAAAAAAAAAAAAAAAAAAATACAAATTATTCAAAATATCCACCTTTTGCTTTTACAATTTTTTTGAATGATCTGGCCACTCGTCTTTCGCCGCACGCACCACTTCTAATGGTATCGAGGCTGCTCTTTTCACTAAATCAACTTTTAATGCCTCAATATTTCGATGAGGTTTCGAGCAGGCCCTCTCCTCTAAAATATTCCATAAACGGTAGTCTAAAGGATATAAGTCCGGGCTTCCTGAAGGCCAATCTTCAGCAGTAATTAACTCAGGTAAATTGGTTGCTAGCCAGCGCTGTGTTGTCTTAGCCTTGTGTGCGGGTGCTGAATCCTGCTGAATCATCCAGTGCTGTCCCGCGAACATGGTTTCGTTTAAAGGCTTAACTACCTGCTCTAAAATGTCATTTTGATAGTTAGCTGCCCGAGTTTTGACCCCCTGTGCACAGAAATGCAAGTGAGTAACGCCATCGTACGCCACTCCCCACCAAACCATCACTGATGCTGGGTGATGTCCTCTCTCTACTTTCGAAATTTTCTCAGCCGCTTCTCGAGACCTGTGAGCATAAACTCTGTCATTTTGGCGATTCAATTTCTCTTCCACAGTGAATTTTTTTTCATCTGCAAACAGAATTTGGCAGTAACTACCACTCACGTGCCGTTCGAGTAACTTTTTTGATCTTGTTGCTCTTACGTGACGTAAAGCCGCTGTCAAACGCTGACCAGTAGTTCTTCGATAAGCACCAAGCCTAAGGTCTTCTTTTATGATGCGAGGCATGGTCCGTGGCGGGATTTTCATCTCTCGTGGCATGATTTTTTGCTTGCGGAGAGGATTTCTACGAATTCGCTCAGCTACAGCTTTAACGGCTACTTTCGTTCTTGTGACCCGTGGGCGACCGCTTCTTGGTCTGTCATCGACGGAGGACATCTCATTGTGTCGCTTTATAGAGCGATAAACAAATTTTAAAGTTATTTTTAAAGGGTTTAAGATGTCAAAAATCCCCTTTGGTGTTTTGTTACACTTGTGTAACGCGATCACTGCAATATGATTCTCTTTAATACCCCACTTCATGTTTACTGTTAGATATATTGTGTTCAAATGACTTGTTTGTATACTCAGTGAGTTCCTAAACCTTTATCATGTAAGCAAACTAAACAGCACCACTTAAAATATTTTTATGAGGCACTTATAAAATGGACAGAACTTATGGCACGACTATGTATTTAGAAATTGTAAACAGTTCCGTAAACCTGAAACGAAAATTCTCCTCTATAATAGCCTGGTAAGAAGCACTCTCGAATATTGCTCGCAAGTGTGGTCCCCCTGTTATGATGTACATAAAAATAGGATAGAGCGAGTCCAAAAAAGATTTGTATCTTATCTTATATATACAACTATAAAAACCGTAAAAAATACACATCATACACAGGGAGACTATCTTCTATTAAAATGACATCTCTAAACAGTAGGCGTAAAATAAATGACCTTATATTCTTTTACAAGATATTAAACAATAAAATTGATTGTCCGCAATTACTAAGCATGATAAATATATCTGTCCCAAGAACCCTTCCGCGTCCGAACGTCTTTAAGTATAAAACTGTATAACTACCTACCACGAACATTGGATTTGGATATTTTCTATAATAATTTATATTCTTTTAAGAATGGTTGGTCACACTGGTTGTAATTTTTTTTTTAATATTTTGTATGTAGAAGTCACAATTATTTTTTTAATTATTTTTTTTTTATTCTTTTTACTTTTTGTTTCTACAATTAATTATAATTATTTGTTGTCTGTATTCTACTGGTTGTATAATTTATTACTGTTGTTGTAACATTACTATAGGTTTAAGTATTTTTTAAATACCGTAATGAATATGTAAGTCATTAATTGTATGCTGTAGTTGCCTGTTTACGGTGGAACATTTAACTTTGTTTTATTATTTGTTCGTAAGATATATTTGTAATGAATAATGTATCTTCTTTTGTTAAGTCTGAAATAAATAAAATAAAATAAAAATAAGGCTCGTACTCTGCAATATGTGGGCTGATACAGTACAGTAAAGTAACTGTAAATACTGTATTCAATATTACTACGAAATATTTCGTGTTGTACATTCAGATTCACAACATTACAATGTTTTATAATAGTTCGTGTGCATTCCAGTGACAGAATAAGTTCCTTATCTAGAGCCGAAAAAAAAAAATCTGTTTCACACAAACATTGTATCCGCGCGGGGATCGAACCTGCGGACTTTCGTTTCGCAACCGGTGTAAAACCAACTAAGCTACGGATATATTTAAAATGTCAAAAGCAACAGATTTTTTGATACCAACATTTGAAATTCAACCATCGTTGACCGCATGGGGTTGTAACTTCGTACATGAAAAATATTGTTTTCGATTATTTTGACCTTAGCGCCACGGTCCGGTGAAAACGAGAAATTATCGTGTAAGTAGTTTAAATGGAATTGTTAAGTGGCGGTAATGTGCCACTAAACCAAGAAATATGTTTTATATGTTGATATTATAAACTTTCTTGATATTAAAAACAATTTCAACTTGATATTGGTTAAAATTATAAGAGGTTACGAAAGATACACATTTTGAAATATTTACATAACAAATCCCATCAAAAACATCCCGTAAAAAATTCCAAGTCTCAAGGCCATCGCATGAAAACATAATGTATCGTACAATTTATACATAATGCTGCTGGCCAAGTCGATCTATTTATTTAAAACGTAAAGAATTTTTAATATTGATATGGTAATAACTTACGTAATAACTTTATATAGAAGGTCCCTTAAGGACTAAATAAATGAATCGACTTGGTATTACATGCATCTCACAACTTTTTGCGGTAGAAAATCTGAGCTGCGAGACTTGGAATTTTTTTACAGGATGTTTTTGATGGGATCTCACGTCTTTTTGTAGAGTCCTACTTTTTCCTTTTCGGTACTTTTTACTTCTAGAATATCACTAACGATTTTTCTTAAAGCCTCTGCCTTATGGCTTTTTCTTATTTTTGTAGGTATCATCAATTTATCACAAATATAGCGGATTTGATTATTAATGTTCTTTCTTTCATGGTAATTGATATTTTCGAGCTGTTTAGTTTACTATTTATTTGCAAGTTTTTTTAGAGGTATGTTGTACAATTTCATGGGCTGAATACACCCTTTTCCTCTCTATACCTCCCTCCCGTTATGCTTCATATATCTAGGTACATCTACTACTATTATTCCATTATATACGGGTACAAAATTAATTAACTGCAAATGTAATAACTTTGTAATCCTACACATTTATTTGGGATTACAAAGTTATTCACGCAGTCGGTCTATCTAGAAAACTAGACACAAATTATGAAATGTTTGAATTTTCCCTTACTTTAGACACTAAACACTAATTATATTCTAAATTTGAAGGTTCTATGTCTGCTAGAAGTGCCTTAGACTTTTGATGATCGGTCAGTCAGTGAGTGACAAAATTAAGAAAGTTTGACTAGTTACAATTCTTGAACTACTGGTTCAAATTGAATGAAATTTTAAATATACCGTGTTTACACAATGCCTGCTTAGTAACTGAAAATTCAGGCTTCATGCTTTAGCCACAACGAAGTTATAGGGGGTTGAAAATGGTCTGAATTGCTTCGAGAAAAGGATGTTACGGCCTATAGCTCGACTTGGAGGGGGCTCGGCCGCGCCCCCAGATATGGGATTTGCGCGTTTGCCTAGCGCGCCCTCTAATGGCGAAATCAGGTCGAAAAATAAAAAAAAGTGGAGTTGCGCATCTATCTCTGTATATAATACTAATCTTTGGTTGACCGCATGGAACATTCTAATTTGTATGGTTATCTTATAATTAAATAATAATATGAAGTCAGTAGTCACTCCATCGTATCAACTACTTTGGTGGCGAAAGTGTCAATGTCCGACTTCTTTTAAAACGAAATCATTTTTTTTTTCTTTTTTTTGTCTATGTGTGATTTATGTTGTCGCAAGTGACATAAAATGAATCATATCCATATCCTAAATCATATTGTGTTATGTATTTATATGGTAATTGTGATACATTACCTACCGAAGTATATTAATAGTATCATGGATTCGTCACCTAGGAAATATGTCTCTAATTTCACGAGCTCTACTGCACAAAAAGGAGTGGAAGCGAAGGAAATCGAAATAGCTAATACTCGTCTAGGTACGTGCCAGCTGATAAACAGGCAATTCTTAGCCACTTGGCGACTTGGCTGCCTTTGTGTTTTAAATAACTATGTTTTTTATTAAATTTCGAATATATATAAATTCATTTTTTGTTGACTTAGTTCAACGTTATAATTTGTTAATTCTCAATGTTAATCGTAGTACATTATAACTCAATGTGTTAATCGAAATTCTTTTTTGAAGTTAATACTCGTACTTCCCTAAAAATATTTTAATTTATCAAAGTGTAAATACTTCTGTTTAAATATTAATTATATCGAATATCATAGTTTTATCAAATCGACCTCGGATTCTACGTCCGAGTAACCCCGAGTATAGTGTAGTATCTATGGAATAATCCTTCGCCCCGAAAATCTAAATTGGTGGTCAGAATTTCAAATTGTGGCCGCCATTTTGACTTATGGCTATCGGTGCGATTCCTTTCAAATTCGATATCTGAGGGACCTTTCGCCTCGGTTTGTGGCCCCGGTAATCTAAATTTATGGTCGGAATTGAAAAACTTTTGCCGCGTTATTTTGAACTTTTTAGTTATTGATCTGATTGGTCCCAAAATATAAAAAAAAAGAAAGAAAGAGGGAATTAATAGGAAACAGTGTATACTAGTATTATGACTCATTCTCTCTTAGTCTAACACCCGTATCCGACTCCACTCGGCCTTACTAGGGGAAATCTGTATTCATAGTTGAAAAAAGTCTCCTCCACTCAACGTAACTCAATAATTTTCCTTTCTCGAGGAAAGAACGAAATCGACTGTCAAACTCGAGGTAGGTACGTCGCGACCTACCTCAAGGAAGATTTTAGGAAATATTTTCACCATGGAAACAGTGTTTATTATTTTCAACAAGTTAATTTGGATTACCAACGGGTTTCACAATACTTGTACGATACTCCGCACGAATATCCCGAACGGCGATATAAATGCACTGTTGTGTATATAATTTAAGAGATGCTACATTTAATTTATTATCATTTATATTCTTCTTCCAGTCATAATCCCGAAGATATTGAATTATAAATATCGTTGACACTTTGGCATGATAAATTTTGACTGTTACTTTTCAAGTGAGCATAATATTGAAATTTCAAATATTTTTTGTTAAATCTGAACCTTATTGATACATCAATGACGTATTTGATGACGTATTTCCTCCACTCAACCTCATTGAAGGATCCTCTAGGAAAGATATATTTTTAACTAAGCATCATTGACGTAAAATATATAATAATATATATAAGCATACTATTTTCGAGGATCCCTCAAATTCATTCTAAACGTCGCGTCATCTCGACAGAGATAAGGTTGAGGAAGATTTGAGGAAAAGTCTTAGAATACGAGTGTTTTCCTATTTTTAATTATATTACTTTTGACTTTTCCAATATCTATATTATTTCATTCACTCGTAGGCTTTTCTTTTCTGAAGTTTCACTTCTGCCGCGTGTGAATTGAACATACACACACTTTGTTATTTTTGTTCGTTTCTAATTATCATATTTAAACTTTTTTTAACAAAATCTGTTTTCTAATAGTTGATATTGGCAGAGTTTTCGCGTCTGCGATAGAGCTATAAACTTAGTTTTATTGAGTTGAGTGAACAATAATAAGAAACTTGCAGACGTTAAAAATCATTCGACATCGAGCCAGTTCGGCACGGAGAGCTCCCGGCGGGACTGCGACGACGCGTGCGACGAGCGCGCGCCGGTCGACGACACTGCGTCTTTCTTGCAGGCAAGCTTGGCCGAGTGCCTCCTCAACGCCATATTTCGTTATCTGACTCTTTACATGTAATCAAACTGTGTAGGTGGTGGTAGAGAAACATCGCCGGAAACAAGAGTGTGCAGCTGTAGCGGTACAAACTTCTAAACGATTGCCATCTGCGTCCAGCCCCAACGTCGCGAATCAGGTAATCTGCATTTTTTGCATTGGTTTTTTGTGAACGTGTGCGCTATGTGCCAATATATTAGGAAAAACCTGTTTAAAAAGTCCCTAGCCAAACTGGCCCCTATTATTATCTGTTAGTGAAAGTCCCGTCAAAATTGGTTTACCCGTTCGTGAGATTAGCGATTACAGACAAAAATGTTTTAACTTTTAAATATCATTTCCGGCATGGGAATCAAGCAATGGGAAATATTTTTACTTTACAGACACTTCAATTTTATTTAGGTATATCTATAGATGTATAGTCCAGTAATTTAAGCTTAAATTAGGTAAGAGTCTCGGAATTCGAGATACCCAGCTGTAAGTCTGTAAAAACTTGTATATTGACACCCTAAAAGTTGTCTCAAAACCTACATATGGTGGGTGTACGCAACTATTAAATTTCAAGGTCAAATGCCACAAAAATCGATATTTTGTGATTTTTTTGTAAATATCTCATTTCCTATGGGTTTTTTGCTATTTGTATTCATTATCAATATTGTAGAATACAAAATTCTCTACAAATTTTGTTTATATTTTTTTGTATACGGTGAACCGTTTTCGAGATAGAGGGCGGAGAGCGCGCGGTCACAGCATCACTTCAGGTTAACCGGTCGAAAACGCGCCATATATAGTTGATGAAGTATCCATAAATCAATGAATATTTGTCAATTTTTGTAAACTATTATATTATATTTTATCATTTTTTTCTTTCTTTCTTTTCTTACATGATTTTGATTTTATGAACATTTTAGACAGCATTCAAAATTCTTTGAATTGTTTCCTGTCTGAAGTGTCTGAAAATCGCACCCGCCCAATGATAGAAAAAACTACAATTTTGTGACATGTTATTGACGCCCGTAACCCCGATCAGCATCCACCTTTATGAGGCTGTCCAGGCGACGAGTGATATAGAGAGTGTTGGTCGGTGCGCAGGTGTGCGGCGCGGCGGTGGGCGCGAGTGGTGCGGGGGGTGCGGGTGGCGACGGCGGCGCGGTGGTGTGGGCGGCGCCGCTGCTGGTGTCGCGCGCCGCGCTGCCGCCGCTGCATGCCGCCGAAGCGCCTTACTGCTGCGCGTATGTTTTTGGATTCAATGAGGAATGTGCTCGGTGTACTGTTTGCAGATGTTGTATTTATATACCTATCAGGCGATGCGGAGATGTTCCGTGGGCGGAAGAGAAGCGGTCGCGCCGTGCCACTGTCTCTGACTGTCACGCAGAGCCGGATGCAAGGCCGCTGGTGACCGGAGAGGTATGCCGTTATTATTCCACACGAATTTATATTGCTCTACAATTAATTTAGAATGTATTAATATGTTGCGCTGTTGGCGAACCTAATAAATAAATAAAAGCTGAATTTATTAGACTTAAGAGACTTAAATTATAAAATTTTAAATAATGCACAAACACCTACTTATTAATTACAGAAACAAAAAACAAAATGGAATTTTTTTCAAGATCTTTACAACAACAGCTTACGCGATGACGGTAAGAATTCCGTTTAGTAGCTGTATAATATGCGACTGACCGGTCGATTTCAGCGTATCATAACACGTCACTTTGTAAACATTTGTTATATAGGACAACAAGGCGAGTTTTGGATGCTTAATAAATTATAATTATCATAATTGTGTACATATATAGTTATTTATACCGACATAACTTTAGTAGAATGTCTGACTAACTTAGGGGCCATTCAAGTATTACGTAAGCAGATTTATTACAATTATATACCCCCCCATCCCCCTTGTCAGCAAAAGTAAGCAAAGCTCTTACCCCCACCCCCGTGCTTACGTAAACATTTTTGAATTAATATATAGTACTTTTAATTTTTTAATGATTCCTGAAGAAGTTATAATTTTAAAAATAAAATAACAAAAAAAAATTTTTTTTTTGCATTGTTTCTTCTACTCACCAAAACTACCACCCGGCTTCGTTTTCGGTAGCAGTCTTGATATACCCAGTATATAACATATATCTTATATTTTCTACGTTTATTTTCATTACATCCCTGTGTTTATCTGGGCAACTGCGTTTTGAATCTTCCTGTTAAGATTGTTTTGATGACGTAATCATCATCTAAACCCCCCTACCCCCATGTCATACAAAATAAGCAAAGCAAAGACCCCCCCGCCCCCCTATGGTGCTTACGTAATACTTGAACGGCCTCTTAGATGAAAATAATGTAATTAGTAGATCTGGAATCCGAATCGTAATACTCATAAAGATCGTTTTCAAATTAATGTTCGAGTGGGCTCGGTCAGGTCCGGAGCGCGTGGAGGTCTATCGCTTCGAGCACGGCACGGGGGAGTACCTGGCGGCGTGCGCGGGCGCACGCGAGTCGCGCTGCGAGGCGGCGGCGCGGCGCGGCGCGCGGGCCTCGGCCGCGGCGCTGGCGCGGCTGCTGGCGGCGCCGCGCGCGCTGCTCACGCTGCCCCTCGCGCTGCTGCTGCACGTGCACAGGTGCTCGCTGGAGGCGGCGCGCGAGGCGGCGACGGGGTGCGCGCTGGCGGCGTCGGACCAAGTGCTGAAGCCGGCGCTGGCGGTGACATTCAATGCGCTGGTGCAGCCGGTGCTGGTGTTCGTGCGCAACGTGCTGCAGGCGGCGCGTGCGGCGCTGCGGCCGGCGCTACTGGCGCTGGGCGAGGCGGCGGAGCCGGCGGCGCGGCTGCTGGCGGCGCTGCGGCTGGTGCACGTGCACGTGGCGCCCGCCTGCTCCGTCTGCAGCGCCTGCCACTGTCCCCGCACCACAAACACACATACATAATTTAGTACTGTTGTCGTTTTATCTAAGCGTTTATTAAACATTGCTTTTTATTTATTTATTTAATTAAGGTTCTCCTACAATATATAAATTACGAGAATTACAATTAATACTATTTTTACAGGTTGCTTTCAGATGTATATACCCATTACAGGAGTACACAACAATTACAAAAAAATACACTTAACGTAAAAAAGCAACTTATCAAGTAATTAAAACAAAGTTATAGATAATATTATTGAAGGAAAAGCTAAATTTAAAATTAAATTAAATCAGTGAAACAATAGAAGTATTAAACATTGTAGTAATAAAATAGACTAATTCCGACTGTACTTAATTATTTTTTGTTTGAAGAGCCGTACGGAATTAGAAAAGATGTAAACTAAACTGTATTGATCAATGATCCGGCGCAAAGGTGAATTGAAGTTTTGGTAAAAGGAGTATAACTTTTTTTCTAATTTGGTGCCGAGAGTAAGAGTGAGGCACTGATGGAACCACTTTTTCTAAAAGATGACTATAATTTTATGAACAAAACATAAATCTAAAATACGTCTACGATCTCGAAGAGCTATAATTTTAAATGTAGCTAATTGCTGATTAATAATTTTTATTTTATTTTAAAACATGGAAACCTTACGGCTAATAACAGAATGATTAGACACCGTATAAATAACATAGAGCTAATAAAAAGTTTTCACTTATAGATACACTGATATAAAAATATATATATACTAATATGTGTAAGAAAATAAGTACCTCATTGGCTAAAGAAACTGTGGCTCAAGCGCCTTCTCGCCATAGACATGCTGGTTGTAAAAGCATCAAAATCATGTTGTTTACATAATTTGTTAAAGGTCCTGGTAACACGCACCAAATAACTATTCTGTCGATAACTCGAAGATGCCTTGCTGGCATGTGACATGTATTGGTGGATTAAAACGAATTGATCGATTTGGAATATTAAGAAATATTTTCGCCAAAAGTTCGGGGTTGTCAATATCATTATGCAATATTTTTAAAAGGAATATGCAGTCACTTATTTCTCTACGATTACTAAGAGGCAGTAGATCTAAGATGTTTATAAAGCATAGATGCGTTGTCCGAGCTTTATAATGGCAAGACGTTTGGAAGGTAATTGCCTCACTTGCAACCAGTCACGCTTCAACCAGTGTCGCGGATACACGTTTCTCTGACTATTTGTATTCTCAAAACCAAATGCGGAAAAATAGATTAGAGTGATTTAAAATAACGTACAGATTATTCTGAAACTGTGAAATAAAATAAATATTTTATTTAGTGCGCAAGTACACACTAATTTAATTTTTTATGAAATAAAATTATTAAATTCGCTCTCATGGCGACGTTTGACAACTCTCGCCACGTCATCCCGTACTTGATGCTTGGTGCTACGTCACACGCGCTTGGGCCAATAACAGTGCGGCACTTATTATTACGTAACTAGCGATGTCTATTCATCTTCTTCTAACTTATGTATCTTGCTTTTGGACTCATTCTTCGAACCAATTTGAAATTACTAAGGAAATTACAATACGCATCGCGCCATTTTTCTGTGCCATTATGTTAGTGTATGACGTGTCTATTTGTAAAACGTCATTGCAGTAATTGGAATTTTTTGCAGAGTTGGAAATAATCATCGGTGCTGTATGGGATTTGTTGGTGGAAACAAAGGTATTTTACAAAACGTTTTTGTAAATTTTCAATACGATCAATATATTTATGATAAAGTGGGTTCCAGACCTGCTACGCATACTCATGGCTCCTGACAAATGTACAATACAGTATTTTGAGAGTTTTGGCCTCAGTAAAAGATGTAGAGATCCGCATTATGAATCCAAGGGCTTTCGTCACAACAGTTTCAACATGTTTACATGTTTTCACATTAATTTGTAAATAAATAGATAAATAAATAACACCCAACAGTAACATACATAGTCCTGACGCCACACTAAGGTCGAGTCTTGTGTCGTGGGTATCAGGAACTACGAGAGACATTTCTGTCTCACAAACACCCAGACCCGAAAGAAATATTTGTGGGCCGCACAAACATTTCTCTCAGTGCGGGGATCGAACCCGCGGCCTCTCGTTTCACAGGCGGCGTCTAATCAACTGCGCCACGGAGGCTATCAAATTAACAACAATTAAACGGATTTCTACGGGAAAAACACCTGCAAGAATACGCAAGGTGTCTAGTGACTACTCTCTGTATGCTCTCAATCTTTTACGATAGGACAGCGTACAAGGAAACCAGCCCCTTAACCAAGTTACAAGCGCTTCCAAATTATTCTGTTTCTACAATCGTTAACGCCTTGACTTAAGCCATAACGTTTCGTTTGTGTCAATCAAATTGCATCTTGGATAGCATTTGTATGGGAGTTAGCCAATGGCGTTGTACAACGTACAAACAAGAACGTCAAGGTGTTAACGATTGAAGAAAGAGCATAGATTTGAAGCGCTTGTAACTTGGCTAAGGTTGCAGGCAACACTAGCGTACTCGAGAATGCTGCGCACAAGTGTATTGTAAAGAAGCACCTTAGTTCACACTAGTGCGAGCGCACGTGAGCTTTAGTCGCAGTTTTGTGAATATCTGACGAAAAGTTTAATCTTATCAATGGTATCACCCAAATCTCGGATTTCCTCGACTTCTTTTAGTACCTTGCTACCAATTTCGTACACCGTTACAAGTGGTTTTTCCATCCTTGTATATTTAATGTGGTAGCATGTGTAAATATTGTCAATCATTCCATTACGTTACACCCAAGAAGCTTATACCCAAATGGAGATTGCATTCCGTATAAAACACTGAAGCACAAAAATTTGACCTTGAACGCAGTCGCTGTTGCCTGCTATCCTTTTCTTTGGAGTGACAATGACCGAACAAAAAGTCATTTTCATTCATTGTCACTCGAAAGAAAAGGATAGCAGGCAACAGCAACGTCATTCAAGGTTCACTTTTATATACGGAATGCAATCTCCATTTGGGTATAAGCATGGACGTGGTATAAGCTTCTTGGTTACCCATGTTACACCAGTCTAGAATAATTTCATTCATGTCTTGTTGACAGGATGTGATTTGATTAGTTCGGAACATGGTTCGGAATCACTGAGAGATTTTAACATCATCTTTAAATAGCGATACTTTACAATGTTTTATTCGGAAAGTCAAGTAAAGTAATTAATAAAAATGAAAAATAGCACTGGTCCCAAATGGGCGCCTTGAGGATCACCTGATAAGGGGTGGTAATTCCAAGATTCGTGTGCCAGCACATAACTTCACGAACGCACGTTAACAGATTATGTTTGATCTGATTTCGCAATTAGGCATGTATCCTTAATATATAAGCATCATTTGTACTGGCAAATAAACAGCCTCATACAGTCACAGTGAGACTCACTAGATCTTTTGATTCCATTTTCCACCCTGGCCTAGCTACTGGCATTTGTATCTGTCAATGACAACATTTGATGATCTATTGCACAAGCACGACTTAAACCAATTCAATAACGATCCTACAATCATACGATAGTGTAGCACGGCGGATGGCAGTCATAATCGTGGCTTAGCGAGCTGCATATGAGTACTATGGGCGTTAAAGGAGTGTATTACTTTATGTCACAGAAAATAACTACCGAAAGGCTCTTGTGACCGCACAAAATAGAAGATGATTTCAATGAAGAAATAGAAGGCGAAATACTGGCCAAACTAGTGGAATTTATAAATATTTATATGACCGAGAAAGTTCGAGATAATTTTGAGAAATAGATTTGTAAGGAATTATTATTTATATAGGAAAGTTGTTGCAATGTGATTGTTACCCCAAAGAACCTTTTTTTCTTTTCAAATTCTTTTTGACGTGAATTAATTTGTTTTCTAAAATGATTGACTTGTATTCGATTCGAACACTCTTTTATAACAATTATTATCGGTAAAATTAAAAAAAACTAAAATAAAATTAAAAAACTAATATATAATTCGTATCATATATAAACTGCGATTATCCGAAGTTTCGAACTTCGTTCGTTCGGATGAATATAGTAGGGCCCCTGGGCCGGACCGCTAGTCATATAGCAAATTTTATTTATTTATTTATTTAATACTTTATTGTACACCATACACATAAAAAGTACATAACAACATGAAATTAAATATATGTACAAGTGGCGGTCTTATTGCTTGAAGCAATCTCTGCCAGACAACCATGGGATGGATAAATGAAAAGAACGAAAGTTGGGGCTTCAGGTGTACGAATATTTATATTTATAATATTATTAAGTTTATAAATAAACATACATACATACATACATACATGCATACAAATACACATATAATATATAAACCTATATATATATATATATAAAGAGATATCTAAATATAAGAGCGATATAAATAAATAACAAACAAAGGAAAATTTGAACAACTCCAATATCTTCATAGACCCTCTAAGTAGTGTTCTTTAAGCATTTTTTAAAAATGGGCAGAGATTTAGCCCGTCTCACCGTTACTGGCAAAGCATTCCACAACCTGGCAGCTTGTACGGTGAAAGATCTGTCTATGAAGGAAGTGGAATGCGCGGGGATTTTCAGCCTTAAGTTCTCCGATGACCTAAGAAACCTCGAATGCGTATCATGAAGGAATTCAAAACGATTTTTAAGATATGAGGGAGTGAGAGGATTGACAAGAATATTATAGAGAAGATAAAGAATGTGTGTATTCCGGCGAAGCCTTATTGGTAGCCACTTGAGCTTTGTACGAAAATCAGAAACATGATCATATTTGCGTAATCCAAATATAAATCTGATACAAAAGTTTTACAAATACAAATATTATTTATTTTAATGAAACATATAGTGATACCATAACATAACATTGAGAACAACTATACACTAATTACATGTTTCCGCAGATAAAAAATAGAAAGTATATCAAAAAGCATCCACAATATTAATAAGTAGCAATAGGAAAATTATTTATCTATACTAATATTATAAAGCTGCAGAGTTTATTTGTTTGAACGCGCTAATCTCTAGAACTACTGGTCCGATTTGAATGATTCTTTCAGTGTTGGGTAGTCCATTTATCTAGTCTATGTATTCCTATTATTTAGTCTATGACCTATAGGAGGAAAGCAGTAGTGATATTTCTAGTAAATACGAGGAAATTTCGTTCGTTTTTCGTGGTCCGATTGGTCGATATTCTAAACTGATAGTCAGGTGCCCTACTATATTCATCCGAACGAACGAACGAACGAAGTTCGAAACGTCGGACGATCGAAGTTTATATACGATACGAATGTATCTACTCTGTAAAAGTTCGAAGTTGTATAACGTACATCGTAACCATAAGTCAATTACGACCATAAGTATATGTAGGTACATTCGTATCGTATATAAACTGCGATTATCCGAAGTTTCGAACTTCGTTCGTTCGGATGAATATAGTAGGGCCCCAGAATTAAACATTTTGACCGCAATTTCAAAACGTGTATGCACCCGGGCGGAGCCGTATTTGTTCTATTACTGACGTCACCTGGTAAGGCAGTATGCAGGTTTTTATTAATTAGTATATGGTAACGTACTAGACGCGACTGCCAACAATTTAACGATGGTCACGTGTTCAAATCCCAGGGCACACCTCTGACTTTTCGGATTAATTTCTACGTGAAATAAAATCCGCCAACCCGCACTAAGCCAGCGGGGTGGACTACATCTTCTTCTATAATATAAAAATGAATCGCAAAATGTGTTGGTAGGCGCATAACTCAACAACGCCTGGACCAATTTGGCCAATTCTTTTTTTTAAATGGTTATTATTACTTTATTACTAACAAAAAGTAATGGCGTGCAATATTATTTGGAAAAACAGCATTTTGGTGCTGAAATAAGGGAAGGATTATTGGATGGACAATAAAAAACGCTAAAGTTTTTAATGTAAAAATTTCATAAGGCAATCTTTATATGTACATGTATATGGAGAGACGGGATATAATAGAGTGGAAGGTACGGGAGAGGGCTGGGATAGCTGACAGATTTAATAGGAAGTAATGTAAATGCAAGTTATAAGACGGGATGGATAATATAGAGAAAGGACGGGACGGATCGGGAAGAGACTGAATAGACGGACGAGACGGGATTGAGCCGGACAGTAGGATAGCTACGTCAAGTTTAGGTATACAAGAGTTTATACGAAAAATAACAAGTATTTGGTGTGGAGTGGAATCAAAAAATATATGCACCCAAGCGAAGCTGGGTCGGGCCGCTAGTAAAAACATAATTTAAAGTACACACACCGAAATAATACGATCGATTAACAAACAATAAATCTAACAGCCAGAAAACCAAAACCCTGTTAATATTTTCTTAAATTTAAGCGGTTTGGAATTAAATATATCGAGATCCGAGGATTCTACCACGACATTTAACTGTTTTGCAGCTCTGATGTGAAATGCGTTCTGTCTTTAATTAGATGCGCTTTGCGGAATAGATAGGCATGTGGGTCGTCGAACGGTCTTAGTTGGGACCTTTAAATGAATTTTTGGAGAAGATGCGGGAAAGTTTTGTACAATTATAACTAGTAAGACGATGTCCGCAATTTTTCCTCTGCCAAAAAGCGGGAGAAAATGATGCCTTCGACATCTGTCCTCGTAAACTTTATCGAAACTGAGACATCTAAATTGTAGAAATTTAAGTAATATACGTTGAATGGACTCCATTCTATTACCTAATATTATAATCATATTTAGGATTCCATACCTGTGTACAATATTCACTGCGCACCAATGAGCAATATACATTTTTTGTCGTTTTATGCTTGTAAAATTGGGAGGACGATCTGATCACAGAGTCAAATGATTTAGTTGGCCTGTTTGGTGATGTGATCTACATGTTTCTCATATATTAACTCGGTCATATGTAACACCAAGTAATCGTAATCACGAATAGATTCAACCTGATTGAGTGGTTTTCCTTTCAGTACATACCCATAATGGGGTATTTTACTATAAGAAAGAAAAAAATGTATATAACTCCCGTATACAAGGGTAAAGGCTGTGTTCAGGAATGCGGTAATTATCGTGGCATTAAGGTCATGAGTCATACCTTGAATGAGTCCAGGCTCCGCCAAGAATGTACTGTCTCTGGGTGTCAATATGGCTTCCGTCCTGGTAGTGGTACTACCGACCCGATATTTGCACTCAGGATGCTCGGCGAGGCATATAGGACGAAGAAGAAGCCACTGCACATGGCTTTCTTGGACCTGCAGAAGGCCTTCGACTGTGTGCCGCGACAGGCAATCTGGTGGGCGATGAGGGTGAAAGGGATACCGGAAGCCTATGTGGACATTATCAGAGACATGTACCTCCGATCCGAGTCCTTCGTTCGGACCGCCGTTGGCGATACGAATCCTTTCCCGATTGATGTCGGTGTGCACCAAGGCTCGGCGCTGAGTCCATTCCTCTAGTGTTGTGCTCGACGCCATTACGTCTCACATCCAGGACCCTGCGCCCTGGTTGTTGATGTATGCCGATGACATTGCACTGTGGGTGGAGGAGGACCGGCGACTTTTGGAGCGCAAGGTCAATCGGTGGAAGGAGACGCTCGAAAGCGGTGGTCTGAAGTTAAATGTGGCGAAGACCGAGTACATGGCTTGCGGGAGTACGGACCCCCAAAGCATCGTGATAGGGAACGAACTTGCCGTGAAGACGGACAAGTTCAAGTACCTTGGGTCCGTACTGCATGAGTCCGGTGACATCGACCTTGACGTTAAAGCCCGTATAAGCGCTGCTTGGGCTAAGCGGAGAGAGGTCTCAGGCATACTCTGCGACCGCAGGATGCCGATGAGGCTCAAGGGTCTCATCTATAAAAGCATCATGCGGCCGGTGCTCTTATATGGTTCTGAGACGTGGCCTGCCCTCAAGCGGCACGTCCAGGAGGTTCACGTCGCGGAGATGAAGATGCTGCGATGGATGTGCAACGTTACGCGTTTGGACAAAATCCGTAACGAGCACATCCGTGGCAGTCTTGGTGTCCGCGATGTGGCTGATAAACTCCAGGAATCCCGCTTGAGATGGTATGGTCACGTCCTAAGGAAACCGCAGGAGTACGTCGGTAATGTGTGCCTGAGCCTCAATATTCCCGGACCTCGACCGCGGGGTAGACCCAAGAAGCGCTGGCTCGATGTCGTCAAGGAAGATATGAGGGTCAATGGCCTTACTATTGAGGATGCCGAAGATCGGGCGAAATGGAGGAGAATTTGCCGGAAGGCGGACCCTGGCACCGGCCGGGATAACGCCAGGTAGAAGAAGAAGAAGAAGAAGAAAGAAAAAATGTAAAAACAATCAATCTATATAGTAGAACAATAAGCAATGAGTTTAAGTTAATTTCAGTTTATAACTCTAAAGAATAAATTTTATAATCCGTTTTGAAAATTTCAATTTTTTTGTCTGTCCCAAAAAGATGCGAAACGGCAGCCGCCTCTATGGGAGTCATTACGTCACTCCGCGGGTAGAATTATATTAACCTATTAAGTAAACAGAGAAGTTATAACAGTATTCTTCCCTACGATATTTTTTTTAACATATTATAATGAACGACGGTTTTGTTAAAGGAGACTTTAATTAGACTAACTCATGTCTATTAAAAATAAAGAAAGGTTTTTTACTCGTGGAGTGACGTATCACATGACGACTAGCATTTTCATACATTTGCGCGCATAAATTTAAAATATAAATTTCAAATGGATTTTTATGGGTCTTGCCAAGAAGCTTATACCCAAATGGAGATTGCATTCCGTATAAAACACTGAAGCACAAAAATTTGACCTTGAATGCAGTCGATGTTGCCTGCTATCCTTTTCTTTCGAGTGACAATGAATGAAAATGACTTTTTGTTCATTCATTGTCACTCGAAAGAAAAGGATAGCAGGCTACAGCAACGTGCTTCACTTTTATATACGGAATGCAATTTCCATTTGGGTATAAGGTTCTTGGGTCTTTGGTCTTGCCGATCGAATAAAAAATTGGTAATATTTTAAATAGTTTTCTGTTACCTTAGGAACAACATTAAACACTTTTCAAAAAATGGTTGGAATACCCCATTAATGCTTTTTAGTTTCCGTGTAAATGTTATTGAGTAGCATTTGTTGACATTTAGTTCTAGTTTATTTGTCTTACAGTACAGCTCGAAAGCATCTAAATCTAATTGTAGTAGCAGACAGTCATTTTTTTTACACGCTTTATATTAGCTTCACTTGTATGTTTGTTTGTATGTTTGTAACCGACTCCTTAACCCATTCAATGCTGCGCACGCCGATCGGCGTATTATTTTTTCTTACTCAGATGCTGAAAACGCCGATCGGCGTAATGTAGAGTTGTTTTATATTTTACCCAAATTTGAAGTTTTAATTATAAAATATGGACCAATGTGTTTATAATTTATCAGTGAAAAGCCTGGTACAAATAGTTTCTGGATATTTCAGTTCTAGAAAAGTTGAGTTTTCTTACTCAGGTGCGGCAAACGCCAATCGGCGTTTTTCAGGGATTCACAACTATTGGTTATAAAAACATGAATAGCATATTTATTTATTCTATTAAACAAACTTATAAGGAAGTTAAATGTGAAAGTTTGTGAGTGTGGATGGATGTGTGGATGTATGGATGTTTGTTATTCTTTCACACAAAAACGTCTCGACCGATTTTGATGAAATTAGTTATAGGGATAGCTGTCACCCTGGTTTGACACATAGGCTAGCTTTTAGTCCGAAAAAAAATATTATTCCCGGGGTCATCCTACGAGAATATTACAGCAGTCAGGAATTGAAATAGAAATATTTGCTACTTTTAAAATTAGAATGGGTGGCTCCCAATTTGACAGGACAGGATTGCAAGTTTTTCGTCATGGGATTGAGAAACGGAACAGAACGGGACATAACTGGACGGGAAATATAATCGACAGTGTTCGGGAAATTCACATTCGGGGAATTCATTGACAGCCTCCGTGGCGCAGTTGGTTGGACGCCGCCTGTGAAACGAGAGGCCGCGGGTTCGATCCCCGCACCGAGAGAAATATTTGTTTGGCCCACAAATATTTCATTCGGGTCTGGGTGTTTGTGAAACCGAAAAGTCTCTCGTAGTTCCTGATACCCACGACACAAGACTCGATCTTAGTGTGGGGTCAGGACTATGTATGTGGCTGTTGGGTGTTATTATTTAATTCATATAGGTAGTTATTAGGCGAAATAATATGTTTTTGATGTGAACTGGTTTAAAAACTATCTACAATCGGACGAATATGGGACCGCTAGGTCTAATTACATTATACATGAATCCCTATTTTCCTTGGTCCTGCACAGTGTCTTAAACAAGTAGGTTTTGCTGCTTAAAAACAGTGAGCAAAATGCGAAATTAACAAATATTATATTTCGTTTATCTTTTTTGTCAATATTTTATTGATAATCTGGCAATTATCACATCCTGATATTTTAATTATTTTTTAATCTCTTTATTTGAACTTTCACTTTTCCGGTTCTTTTGTGGTGCCAATAACGACTGAGATAAGTAAATGTCATCCCAAACAATATATCAATTAATATATTAGGCGACTAGGAATGTTTTCTCTCTGAAAAAGAAGAACTGCATAAAAAATAAACGTAATAAAACTATATTTTACGGATATTGTCGCGGTATTTTAATATGATTTATATTCCCACGTAAGTGCGAAAAATAGTAAATTTCAAACCATCAAATTTTATCTATTACACTGAAATCAATTGTCTATTTAACGACACCCAGTTATGTATACGTTTTCAATCAAGAAGATTGAGAGAAAATGTTTACTTATATATTATTAAATTATTTTTATATATTTTATTTATAATTAAATTCGTTTGATAATTTTAATAATAATAAGTACCTATACACTAACTTTGTATTGAGATTTAATTATTATGAAATAAAAAAAAATGGTTTGCAACCCCTGATAATATTCGAAGTTATCAATAATATCATTTTTTATGCTTTAAACAAGGATGTTTGTACGACGGTAGAGCACAATAGAAATATTTATCAAATAAAGAGATTTACTCATCATTTAAATCCATAATCTATTAAAAAAAACTGCAGATATTCCTTTTCTTAAATTTCTATCAACAAATCTTCACGAACCTCATATAAAATTGGCTAAAATAATTAAATTAATTCTGCTACTTACTAAAAACAGTCCTTATTGCAATAATTATAGCGTACTACTCGAGAAATCCCATGAATTCGAAATGAATAAATTGAAATTCTTAACGAAGTGCTGAAAACGCCGATTGGCGTTTTATTTTTGATCCGTCAGGGGCGGCGCACGCCGATCGGCGTTTACGTTAAGAAGTATGCCGCATCTGGGTAGCGAGAGCAAAATTTGTTGCCGCATTGAATGGGTTAAGACGCGATTTTGATCCACTTTAATTATATTTCTGTACACTTTCATATTTATCGTCAGCGTAAAGTAGTAACTTTCGACAGAATACGTATTTCAATAAAAAAATATGCAGATTAAACGTGTGGCTCTAGTTGTATATAGGTATTCGACACAGATGAAATGGGCCCGAGAATATTTGTCGGCTAAATCCGACTAGAATATTTAGAGGGTTTAGGATGCCCTTAGAATGGTTTCGCAGACCACTTGGGAAGTTTCTCGAGACCATCGCTCAAGAACCACTGGGTTAGAAAGACAAGGGCAAAAGTAAAACACGATGTTCACATCAATACAGTATTTATTGTCTGGAATCTGGTGGACGCGGCGCCGGAGAGGGGGGCGCGGCGATGTGCGCCACCACCACGTGCGAGGGGTGCGGCGCGCGCGCGGCGCCCGCCTGCCCCGCGCCCCCGCCCTGCCCCGCCGCCCCCTGCCCCGCGCCCCCCGCGCCGCCCTGCCCCGCGGCGGGCGTGGCGCGCCGCAGTGCCAGCTGCTGCAGCTGCAACTTGCGCAGCGCCGCGCCGCCGTCCGCGCCCGCGCCGCCGCCCTGACGCAAACACACCGCCTCGTCATCTACGCTCATTATGCAAATACACGTCACGTCCACAACTATTGACATGACAATAACACACGCCGCGCACGACGATGCCAATTTGTTGTCTACATCTACAGGGCAGTGAAAAATACTTACACAGGGTAGTTTCATTTTACTCTTATTTGTGAGCTATTTAGTTTGTTTTAACAAACAAAATCTCACTTTTGATATTATTATTTTTTTTGTCATGTCGAATTAATAATAAGGACGTATAGTATATGTAGTGTAATTTAACGCCCATCTGTCATATCAACTTTGTATTTAGTTAGGAACAATAATCTGAAAAATTGCAGTCATACCTGAGCGGAGGGCGCGACTGTCTGGTGTAGAATTTTTAAATGTCGCGCCGGGAATGCTTGCTGACGATAGAGCAGTTGTGCAGTGGGCGCAGAGCTCGAAGCCGCGCCGGCGATTGTGGCGCGCGGAGCTTCCGCCGTCGCCGGCCGCGCGCGCCTCGCGTCCGCCTTGCCGCCCGCGCCACCCCCCGCGCCGCCCCCCGCGCCCGCGCCGCCCACGCCGTGCGCCGCCACCAGCACGCGCTGCGGCGCCGACACGGGCGCGGGCGCGGGCGGCGCCGCGGCCGCCGGCGCTGACGAAGATGCCGTCGCTTGTGGCGCCGCGGCCTTGAGTTTCTCGCGCGCGATGCGATCCGCTCGGCGCGCGGCCACTTCGACGGGCGTAGGAGGCGCGTCATAGTCGATACCGTGATCGGCGAGTAGCTGCGCGTGTTTGGGATTGCGATGCGGCGGGTCGTCGAGGCGGCGCTTGGGTGCGGCGCGGCGGCGCTCGGCCGCGTCTCGCACGGCGTCGAGGCGGTGCAGCGGCGGGCGCGGCCGCTCGTCGTCGAGGCGGCGACGCGCGGCCGGCGGGCGACGGTGTCGGCGACGCGCGCGTTCCGGGTCCGCGAGCGCCTCGTGCCGATCTCGACAGGCGCGCGCCGAACGGTAAGCCCGCGCCGCTTCACCGACCAACTCCGCCACCCACTCCCAGTTGGGAGCGACCGCCGGCGGCGGCTCAGGCGGCAACCGCTGCAATCGCAAAGCGCGGCGGAGCGCCGCGTCCTCGGCGGGGGACCACTCGGGCTGCGGCGCGTGTGGGGCGGCGGGCGGGTGCGCGGGGCGCGGGCGCGGGCGGGGGCGGGGTCCGCCGCGCTCGAAGAGTGATGGCGGCGCGGGGGCGGCGCGCGCGAGGGGGCGGGCGCGGCGCGCGTCGCGGGCGGCGCGGGGCTCGCGGCGGTGCACGGCGGGCAGCAGTGCGTCGGGCGCGGCGCCGCGGCGGTAGAGCGCGCGCGCCCAGGAGTCGCAGTACACGTCTCCGTCGCCGGCGGGCGGGGTGGGCGGACACCACATCTGTGGAGGGGTAGGGGGGGCGGGGGTTTAGAGCCTAGTATAGAGGTCGCAAGAATGCGAGGCGCCGTTGACGTGACTTACCGGCATCCGATCTCCAACGGCGTTCACCCATACCTGTAAATAAGCGTTCAATAAAAAAACTTTTGTCCGACAAAAAGCCGCATCACAATTACTACTGTTATGATTCGAGATATCAGATGAAATTATATATGAAAACGATAGAAAAATGACATCACATTCCATACTCACCACAAATGTATGGACTCAAAATATGACTAGAAGTTGACAAAATATCTTTTGACCACTAAATTATGCGCAATTAGGAAGAACATTGTGTCGACCTATAATCCATCGAACTAGTGTGCACCAGAAGGTCGCACAAGTGTGCAAGCACTGGGGAATGCAATCTCGATCTCACGAGATACCGAACATCCGAGATCTCTCCTTATTTTTCGAGATCAATCTCGGCCGAAATCTAGCGACATTCGACAGCGACGCATGAAATTTGTTATTTTAAGAAGCTATATCCAAAATCACTCTTAATTTGGTTAGGAGTGCTTTGGGAAATAATTGTTGTACATTTTTTTTTCACTTTCATAGTCTTTGTTAAAATAAGTACTTTCTTTATAAGAGATTTTACAGGTCTGAATTTTTGTTTTAATTAACATAAGATTTTTTTCAATAATTCATGTTATATCTTCTTCGCATCTTAATCACAATTACTAAGCAGTTTCAGTCATGTTTCAGTTATCTAATTAAAACAATACGTTTCGAAATCCATTCGACATCTCGAAAATGCCGGGATTTCGCAGAGATCGAATTTCTGATCACTTGAGATCTCGACTTGGTGATCTGGTCTCGAGATTGCATTCCGTAGAAAGCATATGCACGTCGTGACCACTTTTCATAATGATTAGTGAATTACAATTATTTTATTTCTCTCAAGACGATAATTCAAATCTAGTGCCGGTGATGCACATTTTTCAATTGATATTATGATATTTATGATTTTTATTTTTATTAAGCAATTGTGTCTAACGTCATGTGCCGAACACCACTAATTTGGACCTCTCGATCTAGACATATCTTCTTTCCGCATATATAAAATGATTATGGTACGTAATCAAATGTCCCATAACAACATTTTCGAAAGTCCAGGGCGATACTGTATGCTATCCTATCAATATCGTTATAACGAGTGAATATTAATCTGATCGGTTAAACTAATGGTTCAATAAATGTGCCAATCCGGCGACGTGCCGTCCGCGGGCCGATTCGACTGCGGTCTGCGCGGTCCATGTGAGGTATTCTCACGATATAATGTATCCGTAGCGGCGCGGGCGGCGGCGCGGCACGACGCGGAAGGCGCGGACGGAGGAGGAGGTGCGGGGGGAGGGGGCGACGCCGGCTCGATTCCGCCCGTAAATGCTTGCGCGCGTTACGTCCCTGACGTTCGGCCCGGCGCCGCGGCCCAAGCATTTACGGAGGGACGTCGAGCGGCACCGGGGCGGGCGAACGTCAGAAACATAAACGCACGAGCCTAGTTGGAATCATTTATTTCGTGCGGTGGAGAGCCAAGCGTCGAGCGTGCCGTTGCGGAGCGCGCGGCGGCGGGCGGCGCCCCCTCCCTCCGGCGCGTCGTCCAGCGTCCACAGGTTGATGTGCACGGTGCCGCGCGAGCGCGTGCGCACTGCGGCGGGCGCGGCGGGCGCGGCGGGCGCGGCGGGCGCGGGGGGCGAGGGCGGCGGCGAGGGCGGCGGCGGCGGGCGCGCGCGGCGGCGGCGGGGACGCACCTCGGCGCGGCAGTAGGTGAGCTCGGGCTCGGGCTCGGGCTCGGGCGGCGGCGCGGCCTGGCGCAGCTGGCGACGCGCCTCCTCCCACTCGCGCAGCTGGCGGCGCATCTCGCCGAGGGCGGCGCGCTCCGCCTCGCTGGCGGCCTCGCCGCTCTCCACCACGCGCATCGCGTACTTCTCGATCGGCGTCAGCTGTGGACCGACATCACTCACGTCACACACACCACGTCGACTCCCAATAATATGATCTTATTTGTAGATCCAAATTTCACCAATACCAATAGGTATTTTAGGTAAACTGTATGTTTATTAATGATGCCATTTTCAATCCTATTCTTTTCCTGTTCTGTGCTTTTATGTGAGTAGTTCATACAGATGAATGAGTCATATCCAATTAAACCGTTTACGATATGTGGTTCCAACTCAAAATAAATTAAAGGAGAAGTGGCATCCCATCCTACCGGCCAATAACAACGAGCGATATGACATTGCAATAGTCTTTTTAGATGCTACAACTCCTTCTATGGCAACAAAACCCATATCGCTATATTTTAAAAAATATAGCTAATTAAAGACTGCACGAAAATCATGCGAAAGATATCGCTCGCCGTTATTGGTCGATAAGTTTGAGTCCATACATATAAGCCTCGCGATATCTTTATGTCGATTTACTTAGTTTCACACAGCGAATCGGGATTTCTTGGCCAAGAAGAAGTTGTAGAAAATGAAAAGAGCTTTCGAATGAGCAGTAAAATTGATATCGTAAATTTATAAGTATACTTACTGGAATTAATAAAGTTAAATTTGAATAAAAATATTAGGACATTTCTTATCTCTTTATGGAATTCATGGCGTAAGGTCGTAAGTGAATGTTAAAAATGTTCTTAAAAGTGTCTTATAACTTGGGAAAAAAACACAGTTTAGGTTGCATTTTTTTAACCCTTACATTGTTTTGCTGCATTTTTCATTTATGGTTTAGTCAGCCAGTCAGTTTCCATATTTGAGTTGTTTTTTTAATTGATAATTTATTTAGTTTTATTGTTGGTCGATGTAAAAACCACAATTAAACTTTAATTTTGATTTTTATTTTTTTTTATTGTTCTGAAAGGCGGGACGAGCATGCCGTTCGCCTCATCGTATGTGATACGTCCGCTCATGAACAGTAGCAAAACCCAAGAACACCTTGAATTACAAAGCAATGCTTGGCATCCCACTGCGCTCGCCATCCTGAGACATAACATGTTAAGTCTCAATATGTGCAGTAGTGACTATTTGGCCAGGCCCACAGGGGAAAAGAAGAAGAGGCAGACCTTTAACAAAGTGGGAAGATGATACTATAAATATAGCCGGACCCGACTGGATTAAAGTAGCCCAGGATAGAGAACACTGGATGTCTTTGGAGGAGGCCTTCACCTACAGAGGGGTTCTTGCAGAATAGTAAACATAGATAAGTAAAAATATATTTAAAACTAACAAACCAGTGAACTAATACAGTAACAAAACTTGAAATATGTAATACTTTTAATATTAGAACCAAACTGTCATTTTATTTTTTTTATTTTTTCAATCTTGTAATCTGCATGAATAAAAGGCTTTTTTTATTTTTTATTTATTTTATGTGCAGTAGTTACTCTGGCTTCAATTGACGGGAGAAATAGACATTGCGGTAATACCCACCCAGGCGGCTTTCACATATGAGAGAATTACCACCAGTATCTTCAAAAAAACAGAAGAATTATAAGCTAACCAGCTCTAACATTGAACTTATTAAACATTTTATCTATACATCTATACATACTAGTGGTGCCCAATGGTCGAAATTCGACCACTTAATATACATTATTAAAATATAATATTCAAACATTATTAAGGTTCTACTGTCGAAAACTAAACTACTATAACCACAGATTTGACCGAGACTGTTATTTGCCAATTTCTTTTTTGAACAAATTATATGAAATTAAAAAGACGTAAAATGAAGAATACCTATTTAAACAAATAGCGGCCCGACCCAGCTTCGCCTGAGTGCATATATTTTTTGATTCCGTTTCACACCAAATACTTGTTATTTTTCGTATAAACTCTTGTATACTTAAACTTGACGTAACTATCCTATTGTCCGGCTCAATCCCGTCTCATCCGTCTGTTCAGTCTCTTCCCGATCCGTCCCGTTCTTTCTCTTTATCATCCATCCCGTCTTATAACGTGTGTTTACATTTCGTCCTATCAAATCTGTCAGCTATCCCAGCCCTCTGCCGTAACTTCCACTCTATTATATCCCGTCTCTCCATATACAAAAAGATTGCCT
Organism: Hyles lineata; assembly: GCA_030180105.1. Taxonomy (NCBI): domain Eukaryota; kingdom Metazoa; phylum Arthropoda; class Insecta; order Lepidoptera; family Sphingidae; genus Hyles; species Hyles lineata. The sequence goes on along the minus strand of JARJEE010000006.1, from coordinate 17,507,145 downwards.
TATGAATTTTTGACATTAAAAACTTTAGCGATTTTGATTGTCCATCAAATTAAAAGGTAATTAATTACCTATAACGAAAATGACCTTAATTTTTTTTTGTCTGTCTTTGTTCCGGGTAATCTCTGAAACGGCTGGACCGATTTTGACGGGACTTTCACTGAAAGATAGCTATTTTTTGGGGGAGTAACATAGGCTACTTTAATTTAGAAAAACAAATTAGGGTTCCGCAAAAAAAGTAAACCTTTTAATTTTGAGGTTATTTTTTAAAATATGATATTGTGACACGTGGGTGAATGAGCTCATTATGTTTCTTTGATTTATTTAGTCTAAAAAATATTCTAAAAATGTCAGGTAGCTGATATAACAAGGAGTAACTTAGGCTACATTTATTTTAGAAAAACCCTTTAATTTTGGAAAAATAAAGTTTTTGTTAAATTCCACGCGGACGAATTCGCGGGTACAGCTAGTCTTAAATAAATAAATAAATAACATCCAACAGTCACATACATAGTCCTGACCCCACACTAAGATCGGGTCTTGTGTCACAAACACCCAACCCGAAACAAATATTTGTGGGCCGCACAAACATTTCTCTCGGTGCGGGGATCGAAGCCGCGGCCTCTCGTTTCACAGGCGGCGTCTAACCTACTGGGTCAGGGAGGCTGTTGTCAACGTTATTACTTCTCAGTGTCGCTTTATTTTAGAATATCTTTGCGTATTTATTAAAAACTTTATTGTTAAGTGACACTTTTAATTTCTGGTTTGTTTTTTTCCATTACATAACATGTAATGTTACATTAAGTTGTTTAGACTATTGTCTTTTTGCTACATTCCACAGTTTGAAATACAATGTATAAATATAAGCAACCTCGGCCGCTTTTTGCATGTGATTTTGTTCTGGGCCCTGGATCTAGTACACATTTGATCAAAGAATAAACCGATCAAACCGAATACGGCGATCAAAGAAGCATCGATGAGTTCTGCGCGTACCTGGCTCATGAGCGCGGCGAGCTCGGCGGCGTGCGGGTCGGCGCGCGGCTGCTCGGCGCGGCGCGGCTCGTCGTCCAGCGGCACGCTCTCGTCGAACTCGGCCAGCTCGCCCTGCTGCTCGGCGCGCGCGGCGCGGGCGGCGGCGGCGTCCGCCTCGTCCTCGGCGGCCGCCAGCGCGCTCTCCAGCTCGCCGCCCGCCGCGCCCCCCGCCGCCCCCGCACCGCCCGCACTCCCCACGCCCGCCTCCGCGCCGAACAGCTCCTTGATGTTCGCCTGTCGCACAACGTCACGGGTATCGTTAACACTGCGCGCTCCGAATTTGATGTCGGCGTGAAACATTGAGACGATGCTCACCCCGCGGAGATATGAAGTGGTGAAGTGTCCGTCTTCGATGGCGAGATGGCCGAGTGCACGTTTCTGTTCCGCTTTGCGAAGGATGTTCTCTTCGACGGTGGCGGCGGTTACCAATCGGTACACGTGGACGTCGCGAGTTTGACCGATGCGGTGACATCGGTCTTGAGCCTGCGCGTCCATCGTCGGATTCCAATCTGAGTCGTAGAACACTACAGAGTCGGCCCCGGTGAGATTGAGGCCGACGCCGCCGCTCCGCGTGGACAGAATGAACGCGAAAATACGGGTATCCGCATTAAAACGATCGACGAGCGGTTGTCGACGGTCGACGCGCGTCGCACCGTCTAGCCGCAAGTATGCGTATCCGTGCATGGAGAGGAACGCCTCCAACACGTCCAGGACGCGCGTCATCTGTGTGAAAATGAGCACGCGGTGGCCGCCCGCCTTCAATCGCCGCAGCAGCACCGCCAGCGTTTGCAGCTTGCCTGCGGGGAGGTCGAAACATTAGCGAGACAGCGGGTACGACAGGCTCGCGAACCGACGGAACCGCTACTCACCACAGTCGTACTGCAGCAGCGACGGGTGCGGGAAGGCGACGGCCTGCCGCGACGCCGGCGCGTGCAGCAGCGCCAGCGCCGCGCGCGCGGGCTCCGCCGCCGCCTCCTCCACGCGCTCGCACTCGCGCCGCCACTCGCGCGCACCCTCGCCCGCGCCCGCCCACAGCACGGGCGCGGGGGCGCGCGCCGCCGCCCAACATATGCTGAATCTGCACACGCGCATTTTTCATATCACACCAGATCAAAAGCTGTGATATGCATATGGCATGTCACAGTTTTTGATCTTTTTACATTTAGCCGCGTGCGTACCTGTCGATCACTTCGTGCAATTCTGTGAGTAAATCGGCGAGGTCTCGGGGCGGCACCGGTGGCGGGCCGGCGCCGACGGCGGCTCGCAAATCGGCACCGTACAAGGGCAGTCGCCAGCATCGACGTTCGTTGCAGGCCGCGAGGCGTCGTAGAGCCGCACGCCGGCGCGCCTGCAACCTGATGGCGGGCGCGTCCGAAGGCGTGGAAAGCGGCGCGGGCGGGGGCGGGGCGACGCGCGCGTGCGGCGCGGCGGCGAGCGCCACGGCGGGCGGCGGCGGCGCGGCGGCGGCGGGCGCGGCGCGCGGCACGAGGCGCAGGTGCAGGCGCAGCGGCGCGGGCGGCGGGCGCGGCGGGGGCCGGCGGCGCGCGTCGGCGGCGTCCTCGAGCGCGCGGCGCGGCGGCGCGAGGTGGCGCGCGCGGTGCGCGGCGAAGGCGCCGGCGCCGGCGGCCTCGAGCGCGGCGAGGTCCCCGCCGAGGCGCGCGGCGAGTTGGAGGCGCGCGCGCACCTGCGCCTGCAGCACGAGCGCGGGCACGCGGGCGCGCAAGGCGCCGAGGTAGAGCGGAGACGTGACGGGGCGCGGCTCGAACAGGTCGGGGTGGTTGCACACTTTGCGCAACTGCATCAGTACGTTAATGACGCTCAACAAGTTTCCAGACGCGAGACTCTCCTTCGTTCTACGAATCAACAAAATCACATTAATTTATACTTTTAAAACAATAAATATTCCACTACATAAAGTTATATTACTTATGTTGAATGAAGCAACGAGCAAAGCAAGAACCGTATTACGGTACCTACATTTATATGTCGCACAGAACAAGCGTGAAGTAGAGAGTAGAGAGAGTGCATGAGGTAGTTACTTGGCGCGCGACATGAAGTCGTCGTAGAGGCAGCGCTGGCGCGCGGCGAGGCGGCACATGAGCACGCGCTCGTACTTGCGCGGCATCTGGCGCTCCACATCGCGCTTGAGGCGGCGCAGCAGGAAGGGGCGCAGCACGGCGTGCAGGCGGCGCAGCGGCTCCTCGGCGTAGCGCGCGCCCTCGGCCATGGCGCCCACCTCCGCGAACCACTCGCGGAACTCTGAGTGCGACGCGAACTCCTCGGGCATGAGGAAGTGCATCAGCGACCACAGCTCCACCAGGCTGTTCTGCAGCGGCGTGCCCGTCAGCAGCAGCCGCCTGCGCACACACATACACACTTACACACCTCGACACACCTACACGCTCCTACCGACTAAACAACCACACCTACTCAATAACTACCTCTCAGTTTGAAAGTTCAGCAGCAGCTGCCATCTCTGAGATTTGAAGTTCTTGATATTTTGAGCTTCATCCAAAATTAAATATTTCCACTTTTTCCGCCGAAAGCTCTGATGGTCTTGAACGACCAATTTGTAAGAAGTGATACACACATGGAAAGAATTCGCCTTAGTCCATCCGACACGCTTCTGTTTGCGTTCCTTTATAGTTCCGTAGTATGTGAGAATCTTGAAAGCGGGACACCATTTCTTGAATTCCATCTCCCAATTGAGCACGACCGACGTGGGCGCCACCACCAGGTGCGGTCCCCAATCGAAGCGCTCTAGCGCCAGGTGCGCAAGCAGAGCGATGGTCTGCACGGTCTTGCCGAGCCCCATCTCGTCGGCCAGGATGCCGTTGAGTCCGCGCGCGTGCATGGTGGCCAGCCAGTGCAGGCCCACGTGCTGGTACTCGCGCAGCGCGTGGCGCAGCAGCCGCGGCACCGGCGTGCCCACCGCCGTCTCCGACAGCGTGGTGCCCGTGGGCTGCAGCGACGCCGCCAGCGACGAAGCTTCCTCCACGCGCCTCTCCGACTCCCCCGCCTCCGTCGTCACACGCGTGGCCGTCGCTTCTGCGGCAGCTTGCGCGTCCGAGCCCGCCGCCGGCGCCTCTTGCATGAGAACCTCGAGCGGCTCCTCGGCGGAGGTGCTGTCTTCGTCGGAATCGGATTCGGCGCCGGTGTCGTCGCCGGAGCTGGAGGCGGCGGTGTCGGAGTCGGAGGCGGGCGCGGGCGCGGGCGCGGCGGAGTAGCGGCGCACGAGTTCGTCGATGTCGAGGTCGGCGTCGCGGCGCAGCGCGTCCAGCTCGGCGGCGGCGTCGCGGCCGGTCTCGGCGCGCTCCTGCTCGGCGATGGTGCGCTCGTCATCGGCGGAGTCGTCGTCGTCGGGCGAGTAGTCGGAGGGCGGCGGCGAGTGCGCGGGCAGGTAGCCGGGCGGCAGCAGGTCTCCGAGGTCGAGGCGCGACTCGCGGCGCAGCGCCTCGATCTCGTCGCGGTGCGCGGCGGCGTCGAGGCCGGCCTCGCGCTCGGCGGCGGCGATGGTCTCCTCGTCGTCGTCGGAGCAGCCGCGCGGCGTGAACTCGTCGTCGGAGGGCGCGGCGGTGGGCGTGGCGCTGGGCGGCGCGGCGGCGGGCGCCAGGTTGGCGGCGAGTTGTCGCGAGTACTGCTCGGTGCGGTCGACGATGTAGCTGAGCTGTTCGTCGAGCGCCTCCTTGCGTGCGCGCTCCACTCTCCGCACACGTTTCCACTCCACTAGCTGCCGACATGTTAATTATTAACTAATTAATTACCAAATAATGATACATCAAACTCCTCAGAGGATTCATCTGCATGGCGTTCAACCTGATCAGCACATTTTTTTAAATACTAAAAATATTCGTGAGCCTGCTGGGTGCAGATATTTTTTGACTCCACTCCACACCACATAAGATGTAATTTTTCGTTCAATCTCTTATATGTCCCTAAAATCGACGTATCTGTTCGACCGTCCTATCCCTCCGTGATGTGCCCTGCTTATATATAGCTATAGCGTATTGGCATAATTTATAAAAAATATGAGACTCCTGAATGACAAAGATCATACCTTTTCCACGTTTGACCAAAACGTGCGTATCTCTTTGGCAGCGAAAGCCGCTATTTTTCTTAGTTGCATCTCTTGAGCTTTCTCTGCCCTTTGCGCCGCCAAAGCCTTATCTTGAAAATATTTTTGAACAGCTCGAGCGCACTGAAAGAATTTTAAAAAATCAGTACAATAATCATCACATACACCTCACGCGCGCACCACACTGCGGAATCACATCAACAATTAGCAAACGCTCACTTTCTTAGCGGCTTGTTTCTTCCACTTGCGTTCGTGACTAAAGTCTTGGGATAGCCACGCCATCTCTTCGAGAAGATAGTCCCAGTGAGATTTAGGACGCGGCGGCTCCATGATACGCGGCAAGCGCCGCTCCGTCCACAGCCCGGCTCGAGACAGCTCCGCCACGCGCCGCGCCACGTACGCTTCTTGTCTGGCTTTTTCCACCATCTCATCGGCCGGCGCGGCCGACGGCGTGGACGCTGATGCGGCGGGCGTGGCGGGCGGCGCGGGGAGCGCGGGCGCCGCCGCGGCGGGCAACGGGGCGCCGGCCGATACGAGCGCCGGTACGGGCGCCACTGCGGGGGCGGGTGCGGGCGCTAACGCGGGTGCAGGCGTCGGCGCCAGGGTCGGTGTGGGCGCGGGCGGGACAGTGACGACCGACGGAGCGGCAGGCACGGGTGCGGGCGCTGGTGCCACCGCGGCCGCGGTGGCGGGCACCGATACCGGTGCGGGCGCGGAAGATGAAGCGGGCACGAGTGCGGGCGCGACGGTGACGGATTCGTTGGCGGGCGGCGGCCGGCGCGCCTCCAGGAACGCCACCAGCTGCGGCGTCGCCGGCCGCCGCCGCCACGACGAGTAATCCATCATGTTGCCACCCGCCTGCAGGAAGTACAGCTCGCTCAGGTGCTCCGTAAAGCTGCAACCCAAAAGTATCATTTTAACGTATTATTTGTTCACGGTGGTCGCGGGTTCAAATCTCAGGACACACCACTGACTTTTCGGGAGTCATGTGTTGTCAATCAATCGCTACGCATAGTGCATCGGTGAATAAAAAAATAATGGGGAAACCTGCATACCATGACGATTTGTACGAATTTCCATAGTGTGTTAAGTGCGCCAGTCCGCACTAGGCCAACGTGATGGATCATAATTATTATGAGCTCTCGATTGTAAAGGAGTCCCGTTCTCAGCAGGACGTGTAGGACGTAAAAGGGTGATCAGTAGAGTGCGCAGTAAAGGGTGCGGCGGCGCTCACCTATCACGCAGCACCTTCAGCCGCAGCAGATGGCAGTCGAAGATGGCGCGGCGCAGCGCGGCGGCGTCGTCGGGTCGCGAGGGCCGCGCTCGCTTGCGCGGCGGCTCGGCGGCGTCGGGCGCGGGCGCGGCTGCGCCCCCCGCCGCGGCGCCATTGAGCGCGCGTGCGCCGACGCCGCGCTCCACGCCCTGCATACGTGCAACTACTCGTCAAATCGAGTTGATAATACAATCATCAATATTTTATTGGACCGCCTGTAAAGGATGTACCTTAAAACAAAAAAGATTTTTTCAATTCAGTAATCGGTGAAAATACATTTTAAAAAACCGATTTATTGAGAATCTCCTCCTTTATTGAAGTCGGTTAAAAATAAATTTTCCGATTGGTATTTAGGAAATGTAAACTTTACGTAGGATTTGTATACAACGACGGATTATATACTTTTTCGATAACATATTTTGTTACACAAAAGACAGCTGTTTGTCGGTACATAGTATTTTCATCCACATGTAGACTTCGCCAAAACTATTAGGCACTCCCATAAAATACGAGCAACTCATAAAATATTTAAATAAACAACAAATTTGTGACCACCAATATTAAACGTTCATTTAAAACAATAGGCAGAGTAATTGAAGGCACTATAAAACATGTGATGGGGACCAGTAGTAGTTCAGGAGATTTTCACCTCCGTCGTGTTAAGTAGCTGCTGTGTGTATTTTCTTTTAGTGAAGTAGAAAATTAATTGTTCATTCCTCATTCATCCCAAGGCATCGCGAACTTAATATAGAAGAAAGGATAAAAATCCAAGTTTTGCACGAAGAGGCTAAGACACAGTTGGAAATTGCCACAAAATTAAAATTTTTCCACAACAAAAAGTACCGACTACAATGGGCAAACATTTTACAGATGATTGGTCGAATGTGGTATGTTCCGACGAATCCCACTTCGAAGTAGGTTTAATTTTATCTTGAAAAATAAATAAAATACCTAAATCATGTGTTTTGTTTCCGTTTTAGGTGTTCGGCCGGGTGCAACTTATGGGGGTCGTTGATCGGCGAGAAATACCATCCCGATTGCGTGGTGCTAACTATGTAAAACGGAGGTGGCAGCGTTACAGTATGGGGCTGCATAGCTACCAGTGGCGTCGGAGAAATGTTCGTTTGCGAATGCCATGGTCAAACAACATGACAATAACATAGTCCTTCAGACTTGTACAGTCGCCAGATCTTAATCCAATAGAACATATCTTTGGGGTTTACTGAAGCGCAAGGTACGTGAGCATAGCAAAACATGAAAAACAGCATTAAAAATTCTCTAAGATACGAGTGGTATACTATATCCACAACTGAATGCACAAGGCTAGAATCCAGAATGCCTCATGGGATTGCTGCAATGATAAAGGCCCAGGGAGGGCCCACTAAATATTAATTGAATATGATATTATGGTAAATAGATAACTATGCCTAGGTGACGGGCAAGGGAATACTTTAATGATTCATCTTTATAACAATACGCGCCATATACATTACAACCGATCATAATGCGGTATTCAAGTAATAGTCGCTATTTTCTTTAACTTTGTTAGCAGTTTTAATAAGAGCACAGTAACATTTTTACAAAATTTACATAGGAAAACTGGAGAGTTAAATAGTGAAAATAGGATCAGAAAAACTAGAAAGAATAACGTATCAAATTAAGACATTAAACAGAATGAAAAGTCCAATGAATAGTTAGTATCTCCTCAGGTAGCTAATTTTACGAGATGACTTCTGACTCTATTCCTATGAAGGCATAAGCAACATTCATTTATAACATAAATGTGTTCCATGCAAAAAATACTCGCAAGTAAAATTGTGCATGATTCCGGGATTATAAATTTTAGAGGTAGGAACTTATTATGATCAATAGTATCTACTTATTATATAGATAAATAATAAGCAATTGTAAGGTTTTGACTTTTTATGTTTTAATTGAAGATAAGGTGGGAAATCGTTGTTGATAAAGAAAGTAATAGGCCACATAATTTGGCCAAAAGGAAACTCACAAATAAATAGTCACGTAATTCGGATTTTAGAATTTGCTAATTTTTAGGGAAAAAAAATGAAGATATAATATCTTATTTAGAGTATGTATTGATTTTTAGGATATAAAAAATATTGTAAACACTGTTAATCACATAGACAAAGTTGCGAGCAAAAGCTTATCTAGTGCTATCTATAGTATAGTATCTAGCTAAGATCTAGTGTTACAATAAATCATGTAGATAGCCATAGATTCTTTTAATAATTGAAATTCAACTTTACTGACTTTTCAATGGATTTAGCCATGTTTGTAGTTAATTTCCCTATTAAACTTATTTATACTTTTATAGAGTTTATGTTACTTGCTTTCATTAAATGTTAACTTTTTTTTTTGCTAATTATGGTGAGATGACCATTGCATTCACATGATAGTAAGAGATACAACCGCTCATGAACAATATTAAAACCAAACAACATCTTGAATTACAAAGCAATGCTTGGCATTCCACAGAGCTCGCCATCTTGAGACATAAGATGTTAAGTATCAATATGTTCAGTAGCTACTCTGGCTACAATGTTCTTTAAACCAAAACACAACAGTTAAATATGGACAAAGATACCTAATAATACATAATAAAGTGGCATTGCAAATTCCAACAAATTTGATTAACTATTAACAATATGGGAACTTAATTCTTGGGAACTTATTCCTTTAATTGGTTCTCCTAAAAAGTAGCTATTTTGTACATGACTCATTTTACTTTGCACCCATTGATTTAGTATGAACAGATCCAGGACCACTTGTTTAGAAGAGCTAATGATACAATCAATCATTAATGAGTTTGCTTGCAATCATTATTATAGTCATTGACAATTCAATGTCAGTGTGCACCAATTTCATAAGTAATGTGTATTTACCCAAACTAAGATATTCACCATTAATTAAGTACACTGTTTTTTTGAAATGTGTTCTTAATCATTCTGTGGCTATTGTGTTTTATATTGCATACTAAAAACACAGCACACATGTGATAGCCGCAGTAGATGAAAAATCAAAATATTTGCTGTAATATATGTGTACATTTATAATTTTATTTAATCTATACTAATATTATAAAGCTGCAGAGTTTGTTTGTTTGAACGCACTAATCTCTGGAACTACTGGTCCGATTTGAATGATTCTTTCAGTGTTGGGTAGTCCATTTATCGAGGAAGGCTATAGGCTATGTATCATCACACTATGAACTATAGGAGGAAAGCAGTAGTGATATTTCTAGGAAATTTTGTTCGTTTTTCGTGGTCCGATTGGTCGATATTCTAAACTGATAGTCAGAATTAAACATTTTGACCGCCATTTTAAAATGTGTATGCACCCGGGCGGGGCCGGGCCCGACTGCTAGTTTAATAATATAACATTTGGATTTTGTTAATTATCTTATACCATCTCTCAGTAGTGTCTTAATTCTGAGTTCCTACAAGTTCTGATTTTGCCCAGCAAAACAATGAACTGAATGCATTTTACGCCACTTACATAATTAAATATTTCACCATTTTCAGAGTATGGCATAGAACAAATACAAATGATATAAGGTAGATTTGAAAACACACTAAACAAGTACAAATATTTTTTGTTGATTTATGACACTTAAAATAAGTCAATATAGGTATCTTATTATTTCTGAAATAAACTATCTAATTTTCAAGTTACTCTAGACATGATCAGTTCTTTTTCAAATGAACCTCCTGGACATAGCAAAGCTGTTTGCATTTTTGAATTATACTTGTGTGCATGTGCTTGTTATAATTTAAGGTTGTCTATAATTTATATCAACTTTCTTATGGATCCCATCAACTTCAAATGAACAGCCAGATTATTACACCTTTTTATGTGAAAAATCACAAAAACAATTAAGACACTGCTTTTCTTTTATGGTTTGATACCAATTTGCTTGTGATGGATGTGTATCCAATGTGCTTGCATCATCAAAAATAGCACAACAAAATATGTCTGAGTGCACATGTTTTTCTACCTTATTAAATTGAAATAATAACAAAATCAAGTAACTAATCAACATATTTAGCTTCCAAATCATTCATGAAGTCCAAACAACAAGAAAACAATATATCATGTGAAACCAATATCTGCTATGTGCTTAAAGTTAAACTTTGTGATATGAAATAAAAACATTACAATGTTTTGGTTAATTTGCATAGCATATATTTTTTGTAGTGCTCATAATTAGCTAACACAGAATTACACAACTAGTCATAATAGTTAAAAGGGAATTAAGTTTAAATCTCCAAAAAAAGTGCACATAGCAGATAGTTGACAATAACATTAAGTCAAATACTTTGATTACATTGACAAAAAAAAAATGCTATAAACATCTGTGCACAAAATCTGCACTTACTGAGTAGTTAACCCAATAGAAGAAATAATCAATGAACCTCTATTTCAATGTTGTCTGATCATTCAATTAATTATTTTTTTGTATGGCTCTATCACAGAAGCAACAACCCAGCCAATGTCAATACTAATTGACATTGGTTGGACAACCTACATATTAAGAGACCTTAGGGCTCGTATTAATGTCTTGTCCTTCGATCAAATATACACTAGATACAACATGAGCGCTTAGAAAATGGCACCAAAAAAGAGTGCTTAAGCACTCTTTCGCCTTCAGTCACGCACCGACCGTTGCTTCTAAAACGTCGCAACAATTTAGACAATATTATGTGAAAAGCTACTTTAAGCTCCAGGAATAAGGTGGAATTTGTGTTAATGTATTTGGAATATGTGATCTTTTTGTTTACTTTTTTTAATGTCATGCATCGGTGCCACTTTTTAACAGAACTTTTACAGGGAACTGTGTATCTAGTGTATATTTGATCGAAGGTCTTGTCAATCAAATAAGGTTGTTGGTTGATACAGGAAGAATCAACAAAATAAATATATCTGACAAAAACTATACTCATAAGCAATTAAATTGTCTGATACAATGACAAACAACTGAGAATGGAAAATCAAATAAAAATTTGAGTGATCAAAAGATATCAAATGGTTGCCTACATCTAACTTCACTTTTATTTCAGTACTAAGATAATTGATGGGCTCATTATTATATTTGTACTTAATAAGTAATTCACTCCAGACCCAGAATGAAAGTATAGCAATTAAATGTTATATTACCACATCACAAATAGTCTTTATATTTAAGACTTCAGAACAAAAACGCAACGCAGAGCCAAGTCACCGTAAAAACGCTCGGGCACACTCCACAGCTGACACCGCCCTGCCTCGAGCGCCAAGTTCACATGCGCTCGAGACAAGTGCGCTGTCAACTGAGCCAGTTGACATCACTGCGATATATAACATTGCTCGGACTTTACAATATACAATGGCATAGCTGCCGTTTATTGACTAGCCGAGCGGCTTGCGGCCACTGACGCCAAGCGCCTGGCGCCGGGCGGCAGAGGCGCAGCCCCGGTAGTGGTTCATACCATGAGTTGCGGGGTTGCACAGAGTTCGGACGGCGCGGCGAGCTCATCGCGTCCGTTCATGTTGTGACATCGCGAGTTAATGCACTGTCACCAATTCCTTGGAAAATATCACTGCACGCACTGCACTAATCACCGGTTCTAACATCGAAAACACTACACTGTCTATTGTACCTATTTTAATGCAATTTCCTAATAATCTATCAATACAATATAAGGTGGCAAAGTTCACTCTTGTCTTTTGAAATACTTTATCTTGTTACTGTAACACAGTCATAACCGTTGTAGTCCGCCGACCCGCCGTAAACAACAATGGATAGATACAACCCGGCGGCCATATTGGACGACATAATGTGAACAAGTTCGCGTCATGGTTCCGAACACTATTTGATCTCTAATTTATATCACAATCAATAAACCTAATTCGTTATAACACAGTTTTAAATATTTCATTACAATGATTTTATCATTCTACAAATGTATTTGTAGAAAAAAACAGGTTTTACAATGTATATTGAATATTTCGATACTGCGCACTGAAATAGAGTTGGGAATGGTTAGTCGACTTTAACACTCGATACTCGATAGACGTCTTATCCATTACTTTAAATAATATTAATAATTAAACAATAATGTTTATCAAAGAACTGCAGCTTTTTTTTATTTTTATGGGAAATTAACTTGATATCCCGTCTCAGTCATACTAATTATTGGCATTCGTATTATTCATTTAAACCTAACACATAGTTATTAAATACTAGTGGTCCGGCTCGGCTACACCCGGGTGCAGATACGCTTTTCAAAATGGCGGCAACAATGTTTTAATTCCGACTATCAATTTGCAACATCAACAACTCGTACCACGAAAAACGAATAAATTTTTCTCGTATTTGCTATATATTTCACTACTGCGCCCCTATAAAAAAAGTTTAAAATTTTAAAATGGCGATCAAATGTTACATTCTGACTATCAATTTAGAATATAGAAGCAAAGGATCCCTCAGATATCGCTTCTGAGACTAATTTTGGTACCATGAACACATGAAACAATGAATGAAAACAAACTAATAAAAATTGCCCTTTTGTATTAGACTTTTCACTACTACTTCCTCCCTTTTTGTCAAAGTGTGATGGTATATAGTCTTTAGTATTCCTCGGTAAATGGAATATCCAACAACAAAAGTATTTTCCAATTCAAACAAGTAGTTCCTGAGATTAGTGGGCACAAACAAACAAACAAACTCTTCAGCTTTATATATTAGTAACTAGCGGTCGGGCCCGGCTCCGCCCGGGTGCATACACGTTTTAAAATGGCGGTCAAAATGTTTAATTCTGACTATCAGTTTAGAATATCGACCAATCTTACGACGAAAAACGAGCAAAATTTCCTCGTATTTGCTAGAAATATCACTACTGCTTTCCTCCAATAGGTCATAGCGTGATGATATATAGCCTATAGCCTTCCTCGATAAATGGACTACCCAACACTGAAAGAATCATTCAAATCGGACCAGTAGTTCCAGAGATTAGCGCGTTCAAACAAACTCTGCAGTTTTATAATATTAGTATAGACTAGCTGTGCCCGCAACTCCGTCCGCGTGGTATTTAACAAAAAAGTTAATTAGTTTATTTAGTGTCTATTTTTATTTTTGCATTTTTATTTTAATAATTGATTCATTGGTGGGAGAAGTGATGGTAGGCGCCCGACGTGACGGCCCAGTGGTGGCATGCACTTGAGCTGCGCGCGGTACTGGACAGTACTTGGGCATCTCAACATTACTTTATTTTTCTAAAATAAATGTAGCCTAAGTTACTCCTTATTATATCAGCTACCTGACAATGAAAGTCCCGTCAAAATCGGTCCAACCATTTCAGAGATTAGCCGGAACAAACAGACAGACAGACAGACAGACAGACAGACAGACAAAAAACATTCTAAGGTCATTTTCGTTATAGGTATCGTGCATATATGTAGTTGGTAATTTTTTTTATTTTCACTTTACAAACAGATTCTTCAATTGTATTTATATGTATAGATAAGTATAGAAGAGGGAATATAAAAGTGGGCGTGAGGTGTGTAAAAATACATTTGCGACGAGTAGATGTGAAATGATAAATTCATAAATGAAACAATACAAAAATATACTCATCACAAAAATAGTAATACTTAGCATGTGTTAATATAATATCGGTGTAGGCTTTCGAGGGGCCGTTAAGGTATTGCAATGTTGTTTTGTAGTTTTATTGACTCGTCAAAAGATAATTAACATGGAACCAGTTTCGATAAACTCAAGGTTCATCACTATTGCTATTACAAAATTTGACACAATATTAGTATTTTTTAAACGTGCTATTTTGGAAACATAGTCCTTTAGGCCCCGCGCGCACACGGACGCTTTAATAGCGTTGACGTTGACGGTTTCTTTACCGTTCAATATATTTATGTTCATTTGAAATGAAAATGTAACGTCCAACGCTCAACGTCGAAAATCCAACAGCGCTCAATAAAAAAAGCGTCGCGTTTTAAAATCGCCTTCGTGTGAACAAAGTGATAATGGACATTTGTTTCATGGTAACTTTTTTTTAACGCGCTTTGAAATAGCGCCTATGCGAATGGGGCTTTAGGGTATTATTTGTTTCTGAGGCAAAATATAAGATGATATGGAGGTTTGTTTTGCAGTGAAACTTCATTACAAAATAAAACATCGGAATTAACCATGGAATTAACCTAGTTTTATGGGTTATTTCAAAGTAAAAAATGATGATGTTTGATGAGGTCTGTCTATGGGTAGATGAAACTGCGGAGTGTTTTCAATTTCTGTATCAAATTCGTATTTTTGCATGCACGGAGTTAGAAGGAGTGGTTAGGGGATAAAACGTAACTAGTCGTGGATTGGTGAAAATATGATTTAATTACGAGTCTATATGCATTTTGTTCATATTAAGAAAACATATTATCTCAAAAAAATATTTCAAACAAGGAGTTAAATAGAGAAAAACCGAGAAAAACTGTTCTCAATACGTTGACAGGACAACTTGGATGACAACCACAGACGACTCAAAACCATGGACGTAATATATAAACATATATATTACGTCCATGGTTTACGTAATATATTTTGACGTAATATATAAACATATATATTACGTTTACATATTACGTCCATGCTCAAAACTGAGACTCAAAACAACCACGTATTCGCACTCCAAAAGACCGTATAGCTTGGCAAAAAAAGAGTGTTTTTAATGGGGGCGCCAAGATCGCATTTGACATTAATATGGCAACCGTAGACGGAGAAACTAATAGACGGAGTCACATGTTCTATCCCTTTTACACAAAACGAAAGAGATTTATACATAACGTTCATGTAAGAAAGAGATGCAAGCTTTTGTAGCCTGTCCTTATCGGCGTAACCGCTTGACTCCAGGAAATTTGACGTTTTGGAGGCAAATATTTACATTATTTGGGGTGGCCAGCGGTCCGACGGTTGATATTCCCTAAAACAAAAGATATTAAAGATTTAAATTACATATTAAAAAACAAACCTCATTAATTATCTTTTATTTTTTAAACTTTTTCCTTATAGGTATTGAACTGTGTATGGTTGCGCAGTAGATATTGTTTTTGAATTAAAACTATTATTTACGGATTCTATCGCGGATTTGGTTTAAGTTATGCTTTTTTTAACTTCTCCACGCGACGTTTCGATTATTTTACAAATTTCGTGGTCACGGGGCGGACTAGATATTATTTTGTTATTTGCTTTTATTACAATAGTTTTTATTTTCAGAACTAGCTATTTACTTAAATTATGTTTATGTTATACAGTGTTTTATTAGTTCTGGGTGATGGCTGGTGACCCAGGCATGTATGGGCACTGTAGTTTCACTCAAAGTTAAAATATCGATATTTTAGCAATTATATTTTTTTAAAGAGCGGTCAAAGTTTCCCGATACCAAAGGAAAAACGTGTCAACCTGGCCACACTCCCACAAATATCGCTATCTCATACTAGGTTACACGGTGGCTACCCCTGTGATGGCAACAGACGACTAAAAATAGATTAGATACCTGCTTGTGAATAGTTTAGATGCCTACTTGTTATTTTTATTGATTGTTTACGCGAATGTTGAACATTGAAACACAACTATTATTTAAGTATCGCGGAATTGGTTTAGTTTTTTGTTTGCTCTTTGTTTATTTTATATCATAAAACAAACAAAAATCGTACGAAAATGTATAGAAATACGTATAGAATTATTCAACAAAGACTATGACATTTTTAATAGGGTTGTTATAATTATTTTTCTTGAATGCCCATTGTCACCGCATCGTACTCTTTTTTGCTAAATTAAAGAGCGATCTATACATTTTAATATATACACGAAATAATACAACAATTACGAAGCACTCAGAGTATAAAAATAATTATGATGCCACGTCGCGTCGCAGGCTGCCATGTTTGCACACATGTTTGCCTGTCCAGAACATACCAACGTACCTGTTCGCAAGCGTGTAAATGGTAACCAAGCGTTTGTTGTGTTACTCGGAGTTTATGGTGAATTTACACGCCGAGGTTGGCCTCGGCCAGCCTCCACCTCCGCTAGCGTGTAAACGGTGTGTTTGACTCAGCTGGCCCTTGACTTTTCATTGTTGATAGCTTGGCGTTGGTAGACGTTGGCCCAGCCTCAGCCAACATGTAAATGCATCATGATAGATTGATCCAATCTGCATGATCTAGTTTCTCCGTCTACGGTATGATCCAATCTCAGCCAGCGTGTTGTAAAGATAGGTTTTTATTTCTTTATCTGTGGTAGGTTTGTTTGTTTGAAATGTCATCCAAGCTGTGACGTTTGTTGTCAGTTTATTGACAGCTCTGTGTTACGTTCAAAAAGGACGTGAAATTTAGATTGACCGCATATTTAGAAATCAATTTAATATAATCTAGTCTTCTAAACCAAATAAATAATTAAAAATTTAATTGAAATTCGTAATAGTTTTTGAATTTATAAATTCTTAACATACATGATCTTCGGGAGAATCGTATGTGCACTGCGCGGCGTGTACGTGGATCTAGGAAGTAATTTTTTGAGTAAATAGACGCGTCGTCGGCGAAGATATAAAACAATTTGTATTTGAATCGTTAATATTAATGTAGGTAAGTGTTGTGTTATTGAATATCGCTTGCAAACGTCAAGAGTCGAGATGGAGACACACTGCTCCTTCTTATGTGACTAGTCGCTATTCTAGAGTGCACAATGCACATTCCATATCAAATGTACATTAGCTATTCTATGCAACGTGTCTCATATATGTAATTTATTGCTATGGGAGAATATTGCGATGTTTCGGCCATTAGTGCCACATTCCCTAGAACTAGTAATAAGCCTACAATGAGGGATCTTATTTGCCAAAGAAAACACAAAATATATTATTCCAACTTACTACTCTTAGTACATTGTTGGAATATGCGTAGCCAGCCTGTAAAATCTTCTGTATATTAGCTAGATTGTTGGCACATAGTGACCAAATTGAAATATGGTAATGTTGATTTTGACATATTCCAAGTTAAAGCACCCTGTATGAAACCAATAGATTACATGAATCCCAGGTTGGCATGCAAGTGCATGGGGGCAGTCTCTGTGCTCGGGGCACAGTGTTGAGGGAGGTGTATTTGGTGGAGGTCTCAGTGGATGTTACTTATAACTTGTTACAGGATCTGTTTACATACTAACAGGAAGCTCTATATCTGCTTGAGATCGTAAGTGTATGACATAGTCTTTGTTGTTTGCAGTTGAAGGTGTCTAAAACATTCTCATGTGGTTGTGCATTTATTTAGATCACAATATTGTCTGAAATAATTTAGTGAAGTTTGAGATGTAACTTGTGTAATGTTTGTTGTATAAGTCGTTGAAGTAATGTTAAAGTCGGCAGAGCTATCAGTGGAACACTAGTATATGTAACTAGTGTTGATTGTTATTGGAGTCATTTGGATTCATCTATTGCATTTTCATGGCATATAAAATACACATAAAGTGGACTTATATAGGATATCAGTAAGGAATAGTAAGCTATATGCAAAACTATTAGCAATAGTAAAATATACTCTTATTATTACTCTTATTTAAAAGGAAGTGTGTATATTACTTTAATTTTCTTCAAATGTATTCCTCATTGTGTGTAGGAGTGTTAGAGTGGTCATGTTAACAAATAAAGATCATTCCTATCTAACATATACTAATCATATTATTGCACCTTACATATTTAAGTATAATATTGTTGCCGTACTGTATATAAAATGAATTTGGAATACATTAACCCCCTGAGTAATACACTAGTATATGCTTATAATAATGTTGAAGTAGTAATATTGGAGTATAGATAATGGTGAAATAGGTACCATGTAACTAAAAATTAATATAATTTTATATACATTTGATTTACCAATTTTATTTGTTTATTAAAAATATCAGACAAAATTCTCAAGCTGCTTGGTTTTTTTAAATAGAAAGTAAACTATAGTTAAAGCATCGACAGTGGTTCCAGTCCCAGCCACAGTCGAATGTCTTAACAATGGTACCAGTTGTCAAGCAAATGTCGTATTTTTTTTTGTATTCGACCATAATTTTAATCATGTAAATGCTTATAGACAATTTGTAAAGTCATGATAGTGGATTGAGTTGAAGACGCGCGGAGTGTGTGGCGCAGGCGGTGCGCGATGTTGCGCGGCGCGCGGTGGCGCGTGGCTGCGGCGCTGGCGGCGGCCGCGCTGGTGGTGTGGGCGTGGCGCGGAGGGCGCGCGCGCCGCGACGCCGCCGCGCCGGTGGAGGGCCGCGAGCTGCCGCTCATCTTCATCGGCGGCGTGCCGCGCTCGGGCACCACGCTGATGCGCGCCATGCTGGACGCGCACCCTGACGTGCGCTGCGGCCAGGAGACCCGCGTGGTGCCGCGCATCCTGCAGATGCGCCAGCACTGGGCGCGCTCGCAGAAGGAGAGCGTGCGGCTGGAGCAGGCTGGCGTGTCGCGCGCGGTGCTCGACAACGCCATCGCCGCGTTCTGCCTGGAGGTGATCGTGCGCCACGGCGAGCCGGCGCCGCGGCTCTGCAACAAGGACCCGCTCGTGCTCAAGATGGGCACGTACGTGCTCGAACTCTTCCCCAACGCCAAGTTCCTGTTCATGGTGCGCGACGGGCGCGCCACCGTGCACTCCATCATCACTCGGAAAGTGCGTGGTCGAGTCGTATATTTTCGGTCGGCGTGTTTGTCGGGCGGCGTCTGATGGCGGTGTGTGTGGTCGCAGGTGACGATCACCGGGTTCGACTTGACGAGCTACCGGCAATGCCTGACCAAGTGGAACCACGCGGTGGAGCTGATGTACCAGCAGTGCAAGTCGCTGGGCGCGGAGCGGTGCCTGATGGTGCGATACGAGTCGCTGGTGCTGTGGCCGCGGGAGACGCTGCGGCGCGTGCTGGCCTTCCTGGAGCTGCCGTGGGACGAGGCGGTGATGCATCACGAGCGCTACATCAACCAACCCAACGGCGTCGCGCTCTCTAAGTCGGTTTCTTTCATTATTATATCATTATTAGTTTTGTAAACAGGTGGCGAGATCGAATCATTGATATTGTCGCGACGTCATAACCAGCAAACAGCTACGTTGAGACTGAAAAACTCGCTAACAATAATTCATGCAACATATGGAGGCTACACTTTGAACGTGTGACTAGTGCTACAAATTGTATGGTTACAGAAATTCACTACCGAGTAAGCATAGTATTACAGTGAATGAAATGAAGCAAGATTGTTGCGGTTCTAATCTTTTTCATTAGCTCAGTGACAGCCATCAGTTCATTTCTTTGCTGTTGCCAGATTGTTAAGAATGCACTTACAAAGTTAGTATTTTGTCTTTTTCTACATTTTGTGAGTAACAAAATAGGCCTAAACGCTAAGACTTATATAAAACTACTATTAATGATTTTAAAATATTTCCAATTTTATGTTTCTATAACTGCATATTGATTACAAAGCTATGAAATTTCCGCTTAGTACACTCTACTAATCAGGAGTAATTAAAAAGATTCCAGATAAAATGTTAAATATAGTAGTACCGTTATGATCAATAAAACACTTTCTACTTTATATTTACAGTGTTGCAGGAGGTACGACGCTCGATTTTTCGTTCAACTGCCGTGACTTTTTATGTAGTTATTTTTTTTTATTGCAATGAATGGCGAGACGAGCATGACGTTCGCCTGATGGTAAGCAATACGACCGCTCATGAACAGTAGCAAAATTAAGCAACACATTGAATTACAAAGCACTGCTTGGTATTCCCCTGGTTCGCCATCCTGAGACATAAGGTGTAAAGTCTCAATATGTTCAGTAGTTACCATGGCTACAATGTCCTTCAATCCGAAACACAACAGTGCATTTAAACGGCTGTTTGGAGAAGTAGACATTGCGCTGGTACCCATCCAGGCGACTTCTCACATATGAGAGACCTAGATACAACCAGTTATTTTTTTATATAATATACATATATTTTTATATACGAGTATACTATACATATTTGACCGTCGACGTATTATAATAATATGTGACATAAATCAAATGTATGAAACAGTCATTTGTTATAATAAAGAGGTACTAGCTATGGGCAGAAATAATAATTGGCAGACTTGTATCCAAAGAACGCGAATATCCGTGAACCAGAATAATAACTAAAGTCAGTTATCTACACGTGACTCGGTTATCAGTGGTTATTATTTCTGTGAACACGACTGGACATTAAAATGTTCGTTGATGTGTTGTCGCTGAACCGACACCTTCTTTAGAATAGTAATCAAATAATAATAATCAAATGTAACGATATGTAGACTCCCCACAGCTACGTAATATTTAGTATTGTAAGCCGCACGAAGCGGCGGCGCGGGTTGAACCTGCCGCGTGCTGACACTCTGGCTGACTCTAACTCGGGGTACAAGTAATAGTACAAGCACAATACATTTAGTTACCTTATGGCCGTTACATTTCAAACAGTCTTTATACAATGGCCTTTTAATATATTTAGTGTAGTAATTATTTTAATAAATTATACTCATAAAATGATAAAAATGTTTTCGATAGCAAACATTTAATAAGAAGTTTAGATTTTTTTCTTGATAACCTCAATTAGTGCGTAAAACGGCAGTTAGTAGGTCCCAGCTTTTTGTCGCGTAATTCGGGGAAACCACCCAATGGTTTTCCAGAGGTTGAGGAGTGATGATCGCCCTCCAAAGACAGCATTGTCAGCTTTTAAAGATTAAAATCATCAGGTCATCGGTATCCTTACTTGCCGACCGAAACACGACGCTTCACGTCGGATTCATGTAATACAGAACTACAAGTAAGGCCGCGCATAAAATATATTTATTAATAACAAAATCGGTCGAGCGACAAATCAGAATCGGTAAAACGAAAGCGAATGTGTGTATATGAATAGAGCGCGTGTGCGATGTGTTGAGATGTGTTGAGATGCGCGGTGGTGTTGCAGCGTGGAGCGCTCGTCGGACCAGGTGGTGCGGCCCGTGAACCTGGACGCGCTGGACAAGTGGGTGGGGCAGATCCCGGCGGACGTGCGCGCCGACATGGCGGAGCTGGCGCCCATGCTGTCCGTGCTGGGCTACGACCCGTGGGCCAACCCGCCGCGCTACGACGCCTCGCCGCCGCCGCCCCAACCCGCACCGCCCGCCACTTAAACATTACACACTTGTCCCTCTACTACAAGCGTTTTATTTACACCTTCCCAACCCACTCCACATCCCCCGAGCCTTCCTAGGGGCTAGGTTGTGTTGCAGAACAATTGGTTAACGAGTAAAAAACCCTAACATTACTTAACAACTTATCATTAATTAATATATGTAATAGGTAACATTTATTTATTTTTGACAGCCTCCGTGGCGCAGTTGGTTAGACGCCGCCTGTGAAACGAGAGGCCGCGGGTTCGATCCCCGCACCGAGAGAAATGTTTGTGTGGCCCACAAATATTTCTTCCGGGTCTGGGTGTTTATGAGACCGAAAAGTCTCTCGTAGTCCCTGATACCCACGACATAAGACTCGATCTTAGTGTGGGGTCAGTTCTATGTATGTGACTGTTGGGTGTTATTTATTTATTTATATGGACAGTTTTGTAATCGGCTGGAATGATCTTTGTACGTTGGAGATAAATAGTACATTTTGCTATAATATAATACAATACTGTTAAGAAACAAAACGACTTTTCTAAAAACACTGGTAAGTACCTCCTAAGTGCTTCTAAGCAACTGCAAATCAGTTTACTAGGACATTGAGCCCGCAGTGCCTTTGGAAACGTATGCCAATAAAAAAATAATGCTATTAATTTGTAATCAATGATTAAAGAATAAACGACGCTTGTCAAATACATTCTGTAATTGTATTTTATCTTGGATTTATTCTTGTATTTTTATATAATATTCGTTCGACAAGTCTGTGAATATTGTGGTGTTGCTTGTTGATATTCATGGCACGTATGCGAACTACTCAACAATAGGCGCGCCGTGCTGCGGCCTTAAAATAATTCCGCACCTTCAACGTCGCCGCGCATAATATGTCGCCACACATTATGCACAAAAAAATAGTGTGCGAAACGTAAAAATTCTCACCAACTATATATTTCGTCACATAGAATGAGTAACGCCATCTATATGTTTTGTACTGAGACGTATGATTTAGTAGGAGAGTATGCGACGCTAGCGCCAAAGTGTACTAGTTTGTCTCTTCTCACAAAACCGCCATGCTTTACATGACCCTAGATGTCGCTAGTAGCCTTAAAATCAAACATCTGTCCGAGTCAACGTCCTCGTAGCGCGGCGAGACGATTCTCCATTGGGCATTGACACAGTAGGCACCATAGTAGGCATTAGGCATTGAGCAAAGATGACAGGCAGTGACTGTTTACTAGGAACTACGTTTAAAGTTCTCACAGCTCACTAGCAATTCGTTTAGTTGCGTTCTTCAGACGTGTTGAAGCGAGCCGAGAGCATAATATTCGGAAAACATACAATACAATAAAAACACTGTTGTAAAACAGGGGCGTACTCTATACTACAACACTACGGCGAATGTTCGAACATCGTGGGTAAAATTAAAATTATCAAAAAGTATCTGCTGTCAATATTATAATTAGGCACTAGCAATATATGTAAAACACCACTATGTACTCAGACAAACCAAGCAATTGGTTTTGTGAGACTAATTGTATTTTTTTGTAGAATAAATGAAAAAAAAAAAAACTATGAATATGCCTAAATTTTTTACAAAATGTTGGAATCCATATCTCGTAACCAGAGAATATGTGCGGGATTTATACGTTTCATAGAAAATAGTAGTGGAATTTTTTTTATCTTATATGTGGACGTTGTGCGGCCGCACATTCGAAGTTCGTGTCGGACTATAGAGTAACCCCCCCTGAATATATCTATACATATAAATAAAATTGAAGTGAATGTTTGTAAAGTGAAAATAAAAAAAAATCCAGCTACATATCGTTATATACACGATACCTATAACGAAAATTACCTTAGATTTTTTTTTGTCTGTATGTCGTCCGCCACTTTCATTGCTTGGCTGGCCCCATGAGGCGGTCCGCTCGGCCGCCCTAGTTAAACTATCATTTAGTATTCTGTGCTATCACCCTGTGTCCTATGGGGTTGCTGTATGATCAGAAGCGTAGTTCGAATGTTCGAACGTCGCGTAGTACGTTTTATTAATTTCAGAGAAAAAAACTTGAGAGGTGTCAGCAGACACCCGGATGGAACGAAGTTCCTTTCGATTAATTAGTGAAGGAATTGTAATAAAATTTTATTTCTTAAGTTATACTTTTTTTTTATTATTAACAAATATAATGTAATAATATAAATTTAATCAGTAGGGTCAATTTTAATAGTAATTGGTAAATATACATAGTCAAATCTAGGGTTGATGATTGACAGCAGGATAACGAACTAAAATTGTAAATAATAATAAATTTATTAAGGAGGATCGAAAATTAATGTATTACGGTTTTATTATGTAATTTTAATTATATGTCACCATCAAAAGAATCATTTGGGTATCACCATTTTTATGTTTTTTTTTCACATATTTATGCAATTTATATTTCATTTGTATCAATTTGATTTATGACATTTGATGAATATTAGAAATTGTCGCAACGTTTCCCACTTAATTTTGGGTTTCAGCGTATTCTTAGTTTTTAATATAGCCTTTAACATATTAATATCTATTTGGATATTTTATTGCCTCTATTAGAGTTAAATAAAATGTATGATATGTAATATTTTCAAATAAAGAAATAAAAAACGATTGTCAAATGTTTTTCGTGCCTATTTTTCGTGAGAATTTTTTCCGTCTAGCCCCCTTTCACACCGCGCGATAAGGAACTTCGTTCCAATAAATATAATTACATAAAGGATAGCTTAAGAACATACCGGGTATCTCAAGACTGCTACCGAAAACGAAGCCGGGTGGTGGTTTTAGTGACTACAAACACATTGCAACTAAAATTTTTGCTAAGAAACGCGACAATTTTTTTTTATCATTTTTTAAATATCGTCAGTTTTGGGTGGTAAATCCATAGTTTTTGCTAAAATAATAATTTAAAATCTTTTATACCTTAGAGTCTTTATAAATAAAAGGATATACACTATTATTTTACGAAAAAATGTATTTATCACCCAAATACGAACATATAAAAAAAAATTACAAAAAAAATTGTCGCTTTTATTTCCAACATTTTCTGTTGCATTGTGTCTGAAGTCGCTTAAACTACCACCCGGCTTCGTTTTCGGTAGCAGTCTTGATATACCCTGTATTTTGCACAAATTACAATTAGCGTTGCTAGGTTTTAGACTAAAATTATACGAATGTGCCGAGGTACTCCACAAAATGTTCAAATCCTCTCATACCCATTACCCGTCACCATTGACTACTTTCGGAGTGAGTGTTGAATACCGTAGAAAATTGTATTAATTTTTTATATATGGAAAAATCATAGATGGTAGGAAGCTTAGCTAACACCGTCTGGAAACTGTGAGCGAAGTCTTCTCTTCAATAACATCGCCGCTAACTTGTTCAGGCTCGGATATCTATAATAATAAACCTAAAGGGTATTTATAATAATTAAGCTGTGTTAATTTACCGTCTCGGACACTGAAGTCGAGTACTGGACATATGGAAATAGTTTTAAAAAAATGGTTCCGTTTGTTTACCTTAGATTGTGAACTCTTAATATTGTGTCGAGCGACGTTGAGGACGGTTTAGTGCAAGTGGTGAATGCAACTTGTTTGGTTCCTTTAGCGAAGTATTTCTAACACGATGAAGTAGTTGCAGTCGCAAGTACCGTAAATAATGGCGTGTGGTCATTTTTGCATTAAACTTTTGCATGTCGGCGCGGTGCGGTGGGGCGCGTGCACCGTGCGTAGAGCGGGGGAGGGGCGGTGCGGCGCGGGGGGAGCGCGGCGCGGCGCGGTGCCGTCGCGTGCAGCGCGCCAGTCGCACCATCACGCTCAGGGTGGAAGCTCGCGTCGTCCGCTCTACAAGCGAATAACCACGTGCTTTATTATCTCGTCGGACTTGTTTATGCGAATCGTTCTTAAACATTTTCTGTGTCGAATACTTATCGAATATTGGAAGAAGTGAACGGAACTGTTATCGAAAAGTTGCGTCGTGGTGATTTCTCAATTCGGAACGAGTCGCAAATGTTCGTCGGGATGAAGGCTCCGGTGTGGCGGCACGAGCGATGAGTCCCGGAGCCATGTCGTCCGCGCTCGGAGTGTTGGTGGCGTGCAGCGCGTTGTGGGCGGCGGCGGGAGGCGCGCGCCCGCAGCCGCCGGCGGTGCCGCGCTGCTGCCCGACCGGCAGCCGCCTCGACCCGGCCGCGCTGGACGCGCTCGCGCTCACGCCGGCCGCCGGCGCCGCCGCCTGCTCGCCCGCCGCCGACGAGCCGCCGTGGACGCCGCTGGTATACGCGCCGGCCCGCGGCGGGTTCCTGGAGCGCGGTCGCGTGCCGCCGCATTGGCGCGTCGGCGAGGCCGCTCCGCCCGAATGTGATGAGCTGCGCGCGCTGCCCGAGCACGCGGCGGCGTATGCGCTGCTCGCCAACAACGGCTCGCTCATGCTGCTGCGTGGCGCCGTGCGCGCGCTCGCGCTGGACCGGTTCTGCGTAGACGCGACGGCGGCGCTGGTGTGCGCCGAAGACGTACCGCGCGCGCCCTCCAAGTGCTGTGCGGAAGGCAGGGCGTTCGACGGCGCGCACTGCACGCCCGACCTGCAGCTGGCCGCGGAGGCGATGGAGGAGTTGACGACGCTGGCCAACGGCAGCGCGGTTGGCGGCGGGTGGCCGGTGTGCGCGGGTGGGTCTCGGTACGCGGTGGCGGGCGCGCTGCGCGGCGCGAGGCTGGCGGCGGACGGCGCGCTGGAGCTGGGCGGCGCGGGCGGCGCGCGGCTGGAGGCGGGCGCGTGGTGCGCCGAAGCGGTGCGCGGCGAGTCGGGCGCGCGCGTGCTGGCATGCGAGGCGGAGGCGCGCGCGCACTCCCCGGCACGCGGCGCGCGGCACGCCCTGTACGGCGCGGGGCTGGCGGTGGGCGCGGCGTTCCTGGCGGCGACGCTGGCGGCGGGCTTCGCGCTGCCGGCGGCGCATCACGCGCTGCACTGGCGCTGCCAGACGCACTACGTGGCGGCGCTGATGCTGGGCGACGTGCTGCTGGCCGCCACGCAGCTGGCGGGGGACCGCGTGCCGCCGACGCTGTGCCGCGCGCTAGGTGAGCCCGCGAGTCGAATCTTCGGAGTGCGGCGGCGCTCGTGACTATGTGTGGCTATGTATGACGGGTGTGTTTCTGTTCACATGTGCGGTGCAGCGGTGTGCATGCATTTCCTGTTCCTGTCCGCGTTCTTCTGGCTCAACACGATGTGCTTCAACATCTGGTGGACATTCCGGTGAGTGTTGTCTATGTTCGCGCGCTTGCGGTTCGGTTGCGCCTCGCAGCGGAAACGTTAACGGGTGTGTCTGTGCAGCGACTTCCGGCCGACGAGCCTGGAGCGCGGGCAGGAGGCGTGGCGGCTGCGCGTGTACATGGTGTACGCGTGGGGCGGGCCGCTGGTGGTGGCGGGCGCGGCGGCGCTGCTGGACCACTTGCCCCCGACGGCGGCGCCGCTGCTGCGGCCGCGGTTCGCGGTGCAGCGCTGCTGGTTCTACGGCGACATGGAGATCTTGGTGTACTTCTTCGGGCCGGTGGGCGTGCTGCTGCTGGTGAACCTGGCGCTGTTCATCTCCACGACGCGGCAGCTCACGTGCGGGCTGTGGCGGCGCGACGAGGTGAAGTCGACGTCGGAGCGCGCGGCGCTGGGCCGCGTGTGCGCCAAGCTGGTGGTGGTGATGGGCGTGACGTGGGGCGCGGACGTGGTGTCGTGGGCGGCGGGCGGGCCCGAGTACGTGTGGTACGCGACGGACCTGCTGAACGCGCTGCAGGGCGTGTTCATCTTCCTGGTGGTGGGGTGCCAGCCGCACGCGTGGGCGGCGCTGAAGCGCTGCGCGGCGGCGTGCTGCGCGCGCGGCTCCTCGGCCGAGCGGGCGGCGGCGCGCGCCACGCACTCCTCCACGCACCTGCCCTCGTGCGGCGAGTCGCTCACGCACACCACGCAGGCGCCGCCCGCCGCGCCCGCCGCAGCCGCCGGACCCGCCGCACCCGCCGCGACAGCCGCGCCGGCGCCCGCGCGCGTTCCCATGGAGACCGTGTGCTGAGTGTCGCGAGGACTCCCACGGACACGACACCCGAGCTTTAATGTATTCACGTATTGAATATTTATTAACCAGTATTATTTTGTATTTGTTGTGACGAGTGCGCGACGACGAGTGAAGCCGCGTCGCGCGACGAGCGCGTGCCGCCGGCACAGTGTAATGTGTTATACATGTGTATTGAGTGAACCGATGACGTCTTGCCCTTTTAGAATGGCTGTTGAACCAAAAAATAAATTGGTGAAAACGTAAAGTGGTCTGTTTATTTTCCCCGAGGCGGCAGAGACACGGGGTCACGCAGTGCGGCGCGCGTTTATGTCTTTTGTTCGCGCACAGCGGCTCGCACGCTCCGCGCCGCCGTGGCTTAGTGTGTGCCGCGCGTCTGTGTCGTGTGCCTGCGTGTATGAATTTGCATTTGTTTCTTAGTCGCGTTGAATATTCTGTCCACGCGTGTGACGTTACGGAATCGTAATAGTTTAATAGTCATCGTTTAAACGTTAAATTAAAATCCCGGCAGTAATAATGTAGTGCAAGTGCAGAGTGTCGCCGCGGCCGGGCTGATGTGGATCGGATGCCGCTGTAATATAATTGAAATGTTAGTCTGAATCCGAGAGTTTACGCTAATTACGCTGAATAACACATTGAATTACGGTTCAAAATGTGGAGAAACAGTGAGGGGGTCGCTGGTGTGACGTCACTGCATGCGAGGTGCGCGGTCGCCGTGGACACACCTGGCGCGAGAGTCACAGCTGACTGTGTGTGTGTGTGTGTGAGTGTGTGAGAGTGTGCGTGTGTGTGTATCAGTATCATGTCGGCCGCGGCGCGGCCGCATTCTTCGCGGGGTTTTGTGAAAGTTCGCAGCGACGTCACTCGCAGTGGCCGCACTCTGATTCAATATTATCTCGACCACAAATGCACTGACAATGCACTCGCTGCTTTGTTTATTACAACTCTTAATCCTCTCTGACAAATATTGTAGTTGGTGTCAACAAGCGCCTTAAACCTAGCCGCGGCGCGGAATCAACACTTTCACGTTTCAATGTATTGAGAATACATTCAATGTAGGCACTAGTATTAACAAGGAGCAGCGACGTCTTGATGATGGTCAAGATAGATAGATAGATGGTCTTCTGCCTCACCAAACCATTATCGACGCTTCGATATTGATTAAAAGTACCCTGAACCGACGAGAATGCATGAAGACGTTGATGAAAGTGGATGAAGCGAAAGTAGTATGCCAGGATCGAGCAAAGTGGCGGTCTATAGTCTCTGCCTACCCCTATGGGATACAGGCGTGACGATTATGTATGTATGTATGATATTGATCTAAGAATAATGCAATTACGTCAATTAAGCACACAAGAGATACGTTCAACTAACAACGGCAGTTGCAAAAGGCTTAGAATGACAGGAGCAATTAAGTGGGAAACTAAACGCCGCACTGGTCGCGGTTACTCGTTCGGCGCACTGACCATGCAGTGGAGAGACGCGAGCTGCGTTTGTGACGTCGAAACTGCTCCCTTAGCTGTGGGTGAACTGCATAGGCGGCCTCACCCTATCGTGCAATATTCCCTGA
This sequence comes from Hyles lineata, assembly GCA_030180105.1. Lineage (NCBI taxonomy): Eukaryota > Metazoa > Arthropoda > Insecta > Lepidoptera > Sphingidae > Hyles > Hyles lineata. The sequence goes on along the minus strand of JARJEE010000006.1, from coordinate 17,477,919 downwards.
ATATGAGCGTCAGTGGTATGCCTTCGCGTGGTGCAGCGGCTGCTGACGCGTGTAGATCTAGTCCCGGGGACGCGACGTGTGGCGTTGCGTCACCGTGGACGCGCGCGCTTCGCTTGCGTCACGTCCTTACTCATCCGCCTTATTGTATGCGTCGCCGATTAGAAAGTGGTTGTAGTGTGCTGCGTCACTACTCACTGCCGGCGATGTGACACGCGTGCTCTGTGATCTCAACATCAGACAGACACTTCGAGTAATGAGTGATCAAATTGAGACTGACGCTTCGGCAGTTTAAATACTAATTATTAGAACGCACAAAACCATGAGAGAATAGTGGCCAGTGGGTTGCCGGTGTAAGGAGCGGGCGGGGCGGCGTTAGGGGTGGAATGCTGCTACCTGCAGTATCGGTATGATCGAGTGCGCCGCGGTATGCACTCACCTTCATCTCTCTAATAACATATGGTCTACTATATTATGGTATAAGTAGAAATACAGAAAACGTAGTATCGCTATTCGTGTGTGTGTTCGTACTGTGATTCTGGTCATAGAACTACTACTATTTGATTTAATTCAACATGTGTCACGTCAGGCCGGACCGCGTGGCGTTTCAGTAGTATGTTTTCGGCCTAAGAGAAGTGCAACGATATGAATCTGCAGGTTTTATCCATTGTCACAGCACACAAGCTGTGTGCTATGCTTATAAAGCAGTGCGAACTGGTCGCAGGGCGCGGCGGTGAGCGGTGTGACCGCGGCCCGGCGTGCACGCGCCTGGACCTTCACCCGACGGCGACACATACATACAGCCATGTAGATACAGCTCATGTTTCTGCACAATATTTACAATCTCTTCAATAATAATTCAACACTCCACTCAAACCGCGTTCAACAGTAGAAAGCATATTCTTTTTAGAACACCAGGGTATATGTAATTGTTGTGGGAAGTTTGTAAATATATTCAGTTTAGTATGACCTGGATACTTTTTATTTGATGCATTGATTTGTGCAGCGGGCTGAAGATTTCAGGTAGTGGTGAAATCTAATATCTATGTTTAGTTTGTATATCGGGTGAGAGTCGTTGTATAGTCGGCACGTGTGTTGGTGTTTACAAACAGCAGCGGCTCGGTTGGCGGCGCTCCTGACGTCATGCTGTGGGACTCGCGGCGGTAACTACAGCTCCGCTTCCGACCTAATGAGGTGCCTTCATGTCATTCGCCTGATGGTAAGCGATACGACCGCACGTGGACAGCAGCATAACCAAACAAAACCATGAATTACAAAGCATTGTGCTCGCTTTCCTGAGACATACATATGTCTATAGTCTCATTATGTTACCGGAACACAACAGTGCATTTATATTGCTGATTGGTGGGAGAAATAGACATTGCGGTTGTACCTACCCAGGTAGGTCTCGTATGTATGAGAGGCCATACATACGAGACCTAAAACCAGTAAAAATATACTTAAAGAAAGTCATCACAATTATTAGTCTGTCTCTCGACAGTTAAAATAATAGACGTATTATAACAATAGCTGTTTGTATAGAGCGGTGAGTGGTCGTCATTAGCTCGGCATTAGGTAATCATTACGGGGTACACAGACGCGGTGTCGACGGATTGAGCGCGCGGGCGTGCGGAAATAATGCAAGCTTCCAAACGTACCGACCGGCTTCATATCCGGTGTGACGCGGCGCCGCGGACTCGGCCCACGCCACTCACATCTACGGCTCGCGGTACCCAAATACTATAGTAACCAATCGTAAACTGCTCTCATTTGTTATCGATATGGCAATGGTATTAGAAAGTGCGCCACCACTTGCAGCTGTAAGACTTTGTTGGACTAAACTGTTGAATGTTTTTACCACGGATTAAATCCATTCTAAATATTGTTATAGTATTGTGTGTCAGATGCTACGTATTGTTGCAAGGTCCACGAGATTGTACTTGTAGTGTTGCTTCGTGCCGCGACTTCGTTCATCCTTGTGCAGTTGTGTTCGATGGCAAAGAGTTACTCGGCGGTTGCGATGGTTGCACAGTACACGCAGGTAGTTGATCGTTGCGTAGCGCGCTGCACGCCCGCACGTCACGTCCTATTGCAACTTATTGCACTCGTCTAACTGATCTATATGTACAATCTATCATGTATATGTACAACGGTTGTCTTTTTCTCAGTATTATAACACTTAATTATTACATATATTGGTATATTTCATTTGTATATTTGGAGATGGACGATGGAAAATTTCATTACACATAATATAAATAATAGAATAAACTCAACAGTTACACTGTACGCTACACAATACTAGCATGCAATGGTTGTGGTGTACCGCGCTGTATAAATGTGCTGCGGTTCGACCCATTGTCGTCGCTCCTGGATGCTGTGTTTGAACAAAGCCTGGCTTTTATAGTCACGTGAGCAGCGACGGAACTGTTTCGTCGTGGCAGGGGCCGGCGGGGTGCGGGGTGCCGGGCGGGGGCGGGGGCGGGCGGCGCCGCAGGAAGGCACATTATCCGAGTGAGATAAAACTCCAAGTGTCTGGCGCTAACTGCAGGTTGCAGCGGCACATTGAACACAGCCACTCGTGGCGCACGCGACACGCGACCACTGCTAGTGTAACGTTGTTGGTTGTGTTTATATTCTACCAGAGCTCAGTACTAGGGACTAGAGAGCTTTGCTGACCACGGCGTATATTTGTAATGAGTCAGCGAAAGCTTGTTGTCGCGGTATCGCAAAATTCTCAGGACTTAAAACTAATGATATTCACTGCTCAAACGAGAGGCAATTGTAGGCATTGATTCGGCGCCGAACTCACTTAAGCGTATTACCAGTAATTGTTTCTGCGAATCCAAATGGGCCTGGAGATCGAGTCTAAGAGAGACAACCATCAACAAATCATAATGTTGATTTTATATGTAGCTTGTTAAATGCGGATTGCCAGATGTTAACTTTAAAATCAAGATATTATCAGGAATAAATAATAAAAAAATAAGCCGAAGCGCAGGACATAATCATCAGGTATGGTGAAGAGAACCCAAATAAGAAATCGGAGAAGTATCTTCAGCACTATATAAAAACGACGACGTCGCAGACGGAAGCAGGTCCGCACTCCATAGAGAGCAGACATTTCGGCTCTACAGTTTTATTGTATAAGATACTAAAATGCACGCGACTCGAAGTCTGGGCTCGTATGTGGAGCGCGCTGCGCGGCCGGCACCGTTTACAAATAGCCGCTTCCTTGTTTAACTGATACAGGTGTGCGTCGCGGCCACACGCGCCACACTGCACTCCATATGCATTCAATCACACACCACCATTGTAACAGTCGGTGTGGCTGCAGATTTCATTGGCAAGTGGCTTGGTACTTGTAGTTTCGTAACTACTCGCGGCAGATAAATATCGCAGACGTCTGTGTTCGCTGGTGACTCTCGGCTGCACTCGCGTCATTAACTCGCTGAGCCGGAGACAGTGAATTAGCTAAGCCGCCGCATAATTGGTTGCTTCTACACGTGCCATTGAACAAATAGAAATTAGATTGGGATGCAATGAGCCGCGAGCGTGCCGCGACTCCTCACTGCGAACACACTAGTACGCGCGGCGGGAGGCGACGGGAGGCAGCTCGTAAGTGCTGTTCAACTGATCAATTGCACTATCTAACTCAATACCTACTATTTATTTATACCGAATATTCATTCGGTGTATTTTACTATGAGGAACTATCTAACGTAAATAAAAATATAGGTACATTCGTGAACTCACACTAAACCGCAAGTGTTGGGTTGTGAGTTTCAGAAACAAGGAGGCTTTGGCTCCACAGCGTAGTACTGGAATGAATATTTGTGGGTCTCACAAATAAGTAATTGCCAGCTCACTTCTAATTTGTGGCCTTTTGTTTCATCTGGCTTCTTAATCAAACGCTCTGAGGTTATCAAAAACGAATACAATTGTAGAAAAGTTTGGAGTGTTGAAAGAGTATACGGCGCGGGGGAGGCTCGGCGACGAGTAGCCATTGTGACGGAATAGGAAGGCAGGGCGCGACCCGGTTACTGTGGGGCTGACGAGACAACGCGCGTAAATACAGTATTGCTACCCAGCATACACTTCTAACTATTCATCAATATTTATCACTAGTACAACACCAAGTGCTTAGTATAACAATCTTATTCAAAACAAATTCAGTTCTCATAAAAATTGCAGATATCAAAATTTAAGCTCGTATCGGAGGAGCATTACATCACATTACAATTCATACATTAAGATCGCGCTGCTTCCACTCGTATTCCCATTTTACCCTATAGTATAATAAGAGACGCTCTTTATTACTTTTTAAACATAGTTTTGGGGAAGTATGTTATATGACTAGGTGCTCAGTATAGCAGTACATTGGTGCGCAAAGCGTCTCGGCGGGCTGGATGGTCGCGGCCGCTCCCAGTGGCCTCGTGTTGACCGAGCGCGGTGCGCGCCGGCTCTAATTTATCGCTGCTTGTTGCAAACACACTCGGACTGCAAACACCACTCCGGTGCGTTTCCATGCTACAATAAAGCAGCGATTAATTATGCTCCATAGTTCACTGGTACACGTGAATCGGCGTCATATTACCAGTAAACCTTCGAGAGATGGTCAGAGAGTTACAGCATGAGCGTCCCGTAGTAAATAGATAGGATGGAAAAGGGACAAGAACATAAGATAAGCTGTACTTTAATATTTGCCCTAGTTCAACCTACATCAATAAAGCAAGATACAGAGAAAAAATTACTTGTATACTGCATACCCACAAAACTGCTTTATTTCACAAAAGCGCATACCAAGTAATTACTTGGTATCTGAGGAATTCCTCAGATATGTAATAACTACCAAAATCAATAAGAGATATGAACGATTTGAACAACTATACAGGCAAGCTGTTTAGGTTTTTAATTGATAAATGTTACTATAATATAAATGATTATTTAAATGATAAGAATTGTTAAGTTGTTGTTTTGTTTTTTTTAGTCTTCATTGTAGATTTGTTTTGTATTTTTAATTATTAGGTTATGATTTATTCCTTGTAATTACCTTAAATTATTGTACGCCAGTAAGGCGGGTCATAGTTGCTCAAACTAAAAACTTATGTAACACCATCTATACTTATGTCCACAATAAAATGTTTTTGAATTTGAATTGAATTTGGACTATATGGCCCTACCACTCTCAATAGTAATCGGTTGTAGAAGAGACCCGTCGCGTGCAGTGGGACGTATAATGGCTGATACAGGCTTGTATTTCGGCGCTAATGAGAGATTATGCAAACTATGCAACACATCGATTTATCAGTAATGGTAAGGTGTCCTTATTAGAATAGTGTTGGTATGGCTTGAGATTGCGGACGGAACGCGGTGGGCGGCGCCGGGCGCACGCTGTGTGCACAACTCTTCACACAAAGGAATATTCCCACTTGCACTCGCTCCACTCCGCAGTCCGCTTCACCCGCGCATTGTTTGTCGTCAAATGATCAACTGCGCCTTCTCATTACTGCTCATATTGGGTTTGCTACTAAAAGTTAATTCTAAGTCCTTAATGGGCTCTTGGCGTATTGTTTTTTTTTAGTATTTTTAAAGCATTTAGTGCGTAGTTGTCTATCATTAGTGTGGTAGTGGTAATGTCTCGCCAGGTGCCTAATGTCATTCAGCATCTGAATCCCTTCCATTGATCAATCCTTAATGTCATCCAACCCGTTTATAATGACTACATATTCAATCAATCAATATATTGTGCATCGCGACAGACTCAGTATTTTTTTTCATATCATTGTTGTTTTCGCGCCTACCGCGGGCTACTGCACGCAACACTGTAATATCCTCGTGCTACAATGTACAGACCCTGTGGGGTTACATTTCGAAGCATTTCTATTCCGTCAGTTTTTATTTTTACTCAATTTCTACTGGACTATATGGCCTAACCACTCTTAATCGTACTGTCGATTGTAGAGTAGGCCCGTGCACTGCAGTGGGACGTAAAGGGGCTGATACAGATTCTACTGATCAGTAATTGTTGATTATACCATGTGAATGTGACGAGCTGTGGGTTGATAAAGGCCCACACAAACTCGACGTCAGCAATGAATTGGCGAGGAGAGCGTGCGTGTTTCAATATCGCCATCAGCATCTGGAAATGATTTCTCGCAGAAGATTTAATTTTTTTATGTTTTTTTTGTGGTCGGTGTAGGCGACACTGTGCGTGCTCGTCACGTGTGTAGCGTGCAACAAGTGGCCTCACCCCCCGCCCCGCGCCCGTCGCCCGGCGCCTGACCCCCCGCGCCTGCCACATGCGCCACATGCGCCACGCCGCCGCCGCACCATCATCCATCACTCAAATCATTATGAGGATATCCATTGCAAACGAGCTGCATGAACACCGGATCATATCGCAGTGATGTTGGACACAGCGTTCGCTTTGTTAGGCTTCATTACAAGCCCTTGGGTAGCGTGCGGCTCGCCTGCGGGAACACATGGCGAGGCGACGCGACGCCATCACTCTTACAATCAATAGCATCGAGTAATTGCAACCGACATCGTTTGTCAAGTTTTTATCAGTGGGGCGAGTGTGCGCCGCTCCACTGCTCCAGTGCCGAAGCGCGATGCGCTCGCGAGCTCATCATAATACCAGATATATTGTTACATGTTTTTGTTACTGTCGTTTCTTCTGAAGTCATTGAATTCAAAACAAATGCTTTGTTATAGACTGTAGACTACAGTCTATAACAAAGCATTTGTTTTGTATGCCATACTATATGAGCTCTAACTCTTGGCTTCGTTGATAGAACAAGATAAACGACCTGACCGATTTACATCTTCTTGAATTAATTCTAAAATAGGTAATTTGGTATTATCCTCGATTGAAACTGTTTGTTATGTGTGATTTTATTGGATGACAAACTCGAGGCCCATGTATGCTGTATAGCAGGTGTTCCGGCGGGCTGCGCGTGGCATGCTGGTGGCGGCGGCGCGCGGAGTGCTCTCGGTGTCGCCGCGAGTATTCGCGAGTTAATTTTGGCGAGGGTCGTCGTCCGCGCTCGCCGCGCTCGCCGCGTCGCCTCACCGCTCCTCGCTCGCCGCCTCAGTACTTTCTCTCGTCTCACCTGGATGAGGGATTGTTTGCTAACTCATTTTAGAACACGATCTAGTTTCTGTATTATATGCTGCTTCCTTGCGGTAATTATTATGTAAGCGGAATTAAAATTCTGTTTCGCACGTGAACTTGTGTGATCAAATATTGTTCTACAAAAAACAGATGATGTGATAAAGGTTGCGTGAGTAGTCGTCAGGCAGGCCTCAACCAACAGATCGCCGTAGTTAGCCTCGATATACTTAGCTGTGGGATTCCGGTAGCTGATAATGAAGAGCGTGAAGCAACTACACGCTACTCAGTCCAGTACAGTGTTGAGGTGGTACCACCGGTCAGTGCACGTGCGTATTACGCAGCTTCAGCCGGCGAATCGCCATTACTCACAAAGTCACAAGTCGCAAGTACTGCTGCCCTACTTTATCAGCTTATTTTCGGCGCAAACGACATTGTCGCGTGTCAGCAAGTAAACAACGCGTTTAATACGCACCATTCTCGTTTATCCACACTTTATTACATATTTATTATTGAAATGATGGAGATGATGGATATCCATTGAAATGGCCAGATAAACGGAAACTCACACTGCTGGATTGACAGACAGGTGTCGTGTAGCGAGCCGTGGATCGAGTACGATTGAGTGTGGCTCCCACGGGACTCCACGCAGCTGACGCGCGTGACGCGACATTCCGAGGACGTGGAGATATTCCTGATTGGATCTCTCACATCTACAAACATACGCCGCGTTTACTCGTTTGTCGCCAATCGATACTTTATCAAGACGACATTTCACTCAGCATTATATTTACTGCAGTTACTTTTTTGAGACAGAAGTAATAATACCTTATTTGGAGCCAAGAATTATGACGTTTTAAATAGGTCTGTGTGAAGTTTCGTACAATATTTATTGTAAAGGCAATACTTTCCGTACGCGGCGCGTACTTTCTTACTTCACCGAGTGCAGTTACCGCGTGGCACATTGAACTGTGTGTAAATATTGACGACGCGACGATCAAATAATAAGATAACGCTAAATTTCCATTAGCAAGCCGTGGCGAGCGGCTTGTGTTGACGAATTTGTTCACTTACCGTTATTGAGATGACAAATAAAATTAATGATTGCACTTTTTGTGCGCTTTGTGACTCATCTACACATATTGCACAATATTTACTTTATATGTGCGTACAACCAGAATGTGTGTGTGTGTGCGGAAGCCGTTGTAAACTTGGGCAAGGTGCAGTGCCCGCGGTGATAGCTCGCGTGTCCTCCCACAAGGCCGGACACACCACGCTCACTTTCATCTACATTGACAGCTGGCTTGAATTACCCGCGAATTACAACCGTACTGTCCCAGCAATGTACGCTGCACATCCGTCCCTGCCAGTATCCGCCAAGTGTTCGGTGCACCGGTGTGTAGATACGTACGTGCCGTGTATAAGTAACGATGCACACCCGCAGCCAGCCTCCCCGTCTGCACGCCTCTTCAGTTCGATCGACAACACTTCTCCATTGTACCCATTACACAACTATACGCGTAGAAAAATATTATTGAATCAAGACGATTATGGCATCACTATCAATCGTTATTGTGATTTAAATGACGCATACGTAATAAAGTGAGCGAGTGAAAGTCAGATGTAGCGGTATCGCTGGCGGACTCTGCGGCGCGACCACATGGCGAGTCTCAAGGATGTGCAGAACACACCGAGTGACGCAACAGTCCGCGTGGCGTGCAGGAAGGAGCGCCAAGTGTCGCGGTGCTAATAACCTGCAAATATGTCGCGCTGCCGCCCGGCGCCTGCATCTCCCGGTTATTTATACCCTCGGCTTGGGACTCAGGCGCCGAGCAGTAGCCGTTTGATGTCGCTGCCTGCCTCGCAAGTAGCAACACATGCTGTGCGCACACCAGTGTGTACAGTACAGAGCGCGAGTAAATAAACTCAGCAGAGAGCATCCACGCCGCGCCGGTGGAGTGTGGAGTAACAAGGCGCACGCCTCCGCGCGGTGCAGTTGTTACCGCGCGGTTTGTGTACAAGTGTCTCGTGTGGAACGCGTGACGTGTGCCGAGTTATTTCGATACACATAAAAAGAATAAATAGTGTGCGACATTGAGCCGGTGTCGCGCCGGGTGCGTCACTGCGCCGTGGTACTGGAGAGCGCGGCGCCCGTACCTGGGACATTAGACACACGCCCGCCTTACTTCCACCATTCCGTATTATATAATACGTTTATGTTGAAAGGTTTTAATAGGCCGATTCTTTCGTTAACAATGTCATAATTGCAATAAATTCATACGAGAAAAAGACTTTCGTTAGGAGGTTATCATTAATATATATAAATAGACATTTGTTGGATTCCATTAATATAATTGAAAACCATTGACATTGAATCATTTATAAGTTCTAAATGTAACGAGGAACGTAACATAATAAACGAACAATTTGATACACATTCAGAAGTTGTAAGGTTGTTGAATAACATTGATCACACAAATATTGGATAATAGTGTGCAGTAATTCTATCCAGATATAAATAAATATGAGGCAGAACAAACAACATAATACAATAGTGTGAGGTCACTGAGAGCTGTGAGCAACGAGTACGATCACCGAGCTCGTCGACTCTGCTCAGTACTGGCTGCGTGACAAATCGATTTCAATAACAACACATCGGATCGCCAGTGTCCAGTAACACAGACGAACCCAAATATTATTACCTTCAAATCGCGTCAATGAAAACGGCTCCATGTATTCCATAATATTATATTGAAATATTATTATGTAGCTTCAGATGATTTCCTTGTTTTATGCAATGCATTAAAACTGTACAGAACATGAGTTCGGATGATGACATAAGAGCATGTTTATCAGTTTTGTTCGCTCTGTATCGAGATACGTATCACAGAGTGACAGAACAGTGAGACCTGTCCCATGTATTCCGGGAGTGCAGAGTGTGAGCGTGCGAGTGGCCGCGGAGACTACATCCATGCACAATACAAGGCATTGTAGCAGTGAGTAGTTACCAGACACACCAACAACTGCACAGTAACGTCTTGTTCTCGCGCCTGTACTTACCTATTCTCTCACAACGAGGACACCACATAATTCTTTTAATCGTGCTACAGCTAGCTCTTTAAGTAGGTAATAGTCCAATTCCGAGACACTCCCGCTCAAAACAATAATGTCTCGGATGTAGTTGATTCCAGTTAGCCCAATTCAACTTACATCAGCTGTCGTAACATGATACGGTGCGAACAGTGGACACAAGTGGCGAGGCCTAATCGCAACAGTTTTAATGTGAAATGTGGCGATGAAGGCGTGGCGCGGGGTCAACGTATTTGCATAGTGTTGTGGTTCGCATGGCGGTGTCGCAGCCTCGAGTCGCGGCAGACAGTTGGCGCGCGGCCGAGTGCGACCTCGTCCCGCGCGCCCCGCGCCCCGCACCCCCACCCCGTCGCATCGTGCATGTGTTCCTGCCTGGTGTGAGTGTGCACTATGCAGGGCGTGCAGTGTGTGCAGGAGGCGCAGGACATGCAGGATGCGGCGACGCATTGCGGACGTCGCGGTGCAGGATACGCACAATGCGCCGGGCGTCGGGCCCGCGATGCCATTATTTATGAGGATTTATTCGCTGCACGAGAGCAAAGCAAGCTAGATAAGCTCCGGTGCGGTGCAGGTATCGGTAGCGGGCGTCGGTAGATGTGTATTTCGGTACTAAGTGCCGACCGGTTCAGCTTCACCGGCAATAACATGTTAATGCTTTACACTGCACTCACATTTATCTATTGCTAGTACTTAGAACAACTCACGAGTTGAAGCATGTTTAAAAGGTCACTAGTATATTAAGCAGCCGATGTTTTACCTGATGCTAATTAATTCATAGAGTTTAAGTGATTTACTAATAAACAATAAATGCAATGGTGAGAACTTTAAGTACTTAAGATTTGTACACAGAAGAGAGTAGTTGCAATCCTTGTGAGCTGCATTGAAGTGCAGTCTGTACTCTGTTGGAAGTGTGTTGGTTGTCTGTGGAGGTGCCTAATTGGAGCGTCACTCGGCTTGTAATTAGTGCGCGGCTCTGAGAGGTGCCGCTGCGAAGGCGGGCGTTCTAGGTGCTCTTTTTTGGTCTGGAATTATTATACAGCCTTCAGTCAGTCGCAAAAGCTGTAGTCTAAAGTGATTTGTTTTTATAGTTTGGGATAATTACCGCACTGCACCTAATGGTTAGTGCAATCGAGGCTTGCGATGGAACTAATTGTCAAGTACACTAATCACTTACAGTAAGTTCTAAAAAATCTTCTATTACAGTAGCTACGAGAGAAGCTGTGTCGTTTTCGACACTTTCATTACACGTAAAAATATTTCATAATTATATTTTTTTATTTATACAGGAAAATATCATAGTAGGCAGTTCTAATAACTACAATAATTGTATTCCTTTAAACATATAATCAGAACTAATTTAGTGGATATAACATTTTTATACTTATTTTAAATCTATGGTTGCAATGAGAACGGAACGTAAATTATTTATTATGCTGTGGATGCATAGTTTCAAGTTACTTACGATTATTTAATAATCGTTTAAAAAAATACAACAATAGGCAATCACGATGACAAAGTGGTGTTTAAACTTATTATATTATATTGCTTCTATTACAATTTTCTCAAAATATTCCACTTGAACAAAAATGACAAAGTGGTAATAAATCGTTTTATATTATATTGCTTGAATTACAATTTTAATATTCCACTTGAACAAAAGTATTTAGTAGTACCTTTTAAAGTGTAGCTTACATTTTAATAGATTTCGGCGACAAAAATTGTACCCCCTCCTCCTTACGATGTATAAATATTACGATAAATACGGTAAATAGTGTTTTACTATTGAATCAAAGTCGTTTTCCTGCCGTTTTGGTTCCTTTTCAGTTTTCTAGATTAGTTTTACCTGCGCTGATATATTCAAGCTGGAAAAACGAAATTATAAGAAAATATTTTAATCGATAAATCATAGTTAGCACTATAAATTGATTCTTCAAAACAAATGGTTTCATTTTAAACTGATGATTCGTTACCCATATCTTTTCTATTTCGAATAAACATCATTCAGTAATTCTCGGATAGTAACTGGATTATGAGGCATACGTATCCATCCAGTCCCTACTACTATGAGCTTAATTGGTTGTATACATATAGATCGCGGTAGGATTTCAACATACACTGCGGACACAGAGCAGTAATATAGAGTAATTCCACGGGAGATAGGGCGTGTTGTCGGTAATGAATGGTGACGAGGTGAGCTTGTTAAAGCCACTCATCCCGCGCCTACACACTACGTCCTCTTGGCAACATCCTGCTGAGCCATCGACACGCACGCACAGCGACACTGAATGCATTCCACACAAACGATTGGACAATGTCTACCCGGACAAAGGCTACTAAATACCACTTATGGGTTGAATCAGTTAACGCAATGTCTATTTTTTATGAATTTTAGGTAAATATATAACTTGATTAAACAGAACTATTACCTCGTTTATCATTTAAAGAGAATGAGGACGAGGACGAGAGTTAGCTGAGTGTCGGCATGCGGCGCAGTTAATATGGACATGTCTCGATTATTAACATTGTGTAGAGTAGCTGAACATCGCAGGTGTGCGGCGCGGTGCGAGCTCCACAGCGCTCCCGATTTGCATTGTATGCTAAACAACAGCGGCCGCTGCTACGGAGCTTGTAAGCGTATTACCCCTGGGCTTGAACCAGGATCCCAGCGTTCCTACACTGTGTACTTGTAGGTATTCTTGTTCACCCTCTGTGTTTGATTATTTAAAATGTATGCCGTATTGTAGAAAGGATTTGTATAATGTATAAAACGATCTAGTGACTTGTATAGAAGTTAGTAAGAATACACACACTTAGGAAGTATACACTAACCTGGGATTTTTGGTTCTCTACTGGTCAGTCTTGTGTTCCACAACACGTTACTGATGCAATGTTTATCTTTGTACTAAGCCGTTGGAACATCATCCGATTAATGTTGAAATAAACCTATTCATAGACAGTGGTGGTATGTACAATAGACTCTAGTGTTCGCTATGCTTGTTTATATCGCGCAGACAAGTAATCCGCGTCTTCATACAATTACACTTTCACGAGTTCTGCTTAGTGTAGGGAACAGTCACTGCCAGAGTATGCACTATAAACAGTACAACACTCAGCAGGACAGCAGTAATACCCGGAGCTTGTTGTTAAATAGACAATACACAGTGGGTTGTGTAAATGTCTAATCAAAGCCAGTAATTTACAAAGTAATTCTGTGTGCATACGTTTATATGATCTGCAAATTGATACATTAACGTGAAAACGTTTTTAAAAAGGCTCCCATTCCGAGGTCGCGCTCGAGGCAGCGATGAAACGCTTTTGTTGCCGCCATATACGTCGCTATATTTTGTGGATCAACGTTTTTACCGAAAAGTGCTCTAAAAAGTTATTTAATTGGAAAGTAGTATGAGCTTTAGAGTAAAAAGCTAAGCCTGGAGATAAATTACAAAACGTTATAAAATCGTTTGTTTCAGGTAATGCCACGCATTTCTAATCGTGATAAATCAAACTAGTGCCAGAACTTATCGAGTTTATAATACCTAGGACCACAAAAACAGTTTTCACACAAAAATGCTACGGCAGTGTAGCGATACAACCCACATCGAATTTTTGATACAATTTGGATATGTCAGTACAATAAAAATGTATTCTATTGCCATGACAAAGTTGAAGATTGTCTTTGAAATATGGATTCAAACCGCAATGTTCTGTTGAGATGTTAAAGTGCAACATCGAGGTACATCAAAGCAACGGAATAACAATTTGTAGGTTCTCCGCTTCTATCGCGGCGTGTATGTTCCCTGGGGAAGCGGCCTCGCCGACGGCGTCATAACGGTGAAGCTCGGTACGTGTGCTCACTGCTCAGTGCTCGGTGCCGACTACTCGCTACGGTGTACACCCACGGCCCTGCCTTGTAAGGAGCCAGCGCCGCACCGCAGTGTGCGCGGAATAAGGAATTACAAAGCTGATATCCCTCGCTATACTAGGAAGGCGAAATAAAAACTAATCTTGCGGTACTTTCCACGGCTCATGTACAATTCAAATTGGACACTAACGCGTTGTAATGATGCGTATATTTTGTTAAATCGCATATTTACTAGAGGATGTGTAATGTACTGCTGCTCTTTGAGAAAGTTCAACTGTTTTGGCAATGTCAGTGCGTACAGTTTAATAACTTCATGTTGTGTTCACTAGTTTAGAGTGTCCTTATTTTGTTATTTGTTTTTTTTTTTTGTGTATAATCTAGCATGTATCTTTTAAGGAAAATTCAGTTTGTGAACCAAATAAAAAAATAAATAAAAAAAAAATACTCCGTAATAATATCAGTAAAAGTGTTCTCTGTTGACATTGAAACCACATCCACTGGAGAATTGTGGATACGTTCAAAACGAAGAAAATATTACGATGGGAATAATGATAACTGTGCTTATCGCTTCTTAAAATGAGTGTGACATCACATCGGATTTTTGTAGAACAGTGATAGCGGCCTTTTCGAGCTGGCATTACATAATATTTAATGATGAAGTGAAGATTGGCCACAGTTCCGCTACTTATAAGACAGTCGACTGCATGTTGGACGTGTGTTATCTTGGAGCAGTCGGTACGTCCGCGTGTAATCGTGAGTACATGACGCACGACATATTTGTCTTGTCCGTATCGGCCGCGCTATCGACGCGTCCCGACTGAGTCCTTTGTATAGCAGTCGGGACGCGATGCACCGCGACCAGTAGTGACTAGTGACAACAATAACATCATTATTGTATTACAATTCCCCGGTATTACCAGTGCAGCGTCAGTCAGAAACTCAATAACATTCGGAGGAACGGAAGTTGTTCATTAGAATGGATAGTAATTCAAAACCGAATGACTAATCGCTTGCAACATACTTTCATATAATTAGAGCGATATCGTGCGCGTGAGCCGGTGCGGTGGTGATGCGCGGGCACGTAGCGCGGCGACGAACATCAACTATCTGCTAATAATGTTCCGGAGATGTAACACAACTGAATACTGATAGTTAGTTATTTACATTGTAGTTGGTTTGCGGAGTCGTGCTGGTGTGTGTGCGGGCCAGCCTCGCGCCGGCTCAGAGGATCAATGTAATTAGCTGCTCGTCGCAGGAATGCCGTTCGAATAACTACCTCTAATGCGTTGAGTAATTTGTGAGCCGGCATCAATAACCGTTAGTCGGCTCGTCGCGCCGCTGCACAGCCTCCGCCGTACCTACGCTATTCAAATCGAAATGCCATTCAACACAATACGAATAACTCACACCATCATAATAGAAAACATCAATCATTAAATGACGTGACGTTTTAAACATTTATTAAGATGTAAACATTTTTATTAAACTAAATGAAGTAGCAAACAATATTTAATGATGTTAATTGTTGCAACAAGCATTGCATGAACGTTATGAATGGAGTATCGGCATACATACATGCGTGGAATATATTGGTACGGTTACCTGTATAGTGCAGGCCATTAGCGGGTACACGGCGAAGGCTCGGAGGGACACGAGGGAGAGAGTTGGGCGGCGGCTGTGTGCTGTGTGCTGTGATCACTGATCGCCGCGTCTCGCCGCACCTCTCTCGCCATACAACGCATTAATTTACGAGCGGAATCCTCCGCCGAATCTGTTAAGGAACGAAGCGGAGGCTTTGTATGCCGCCGCAAAAGGAGCGAAGGTCGATTTCGGTCGTGGAACTACATACATACATACTTTAGTAGAATCCGTGATGCGTCACTTGTTGCGGCAGAAGGCGAATCAGTCAGTATACTTTATTTGCGTAATATAAACATATGCAAGACGACTTATGTATCCTCGGAGGGTACGCAGCAGTGCAAGTAAGAGTTACCACCTCTATATACGAAAACTATACACTCTGATATTAAACCAAAAAGTGACAATGAGGATATGAATACGCTTATAATTATGCATCTGACGATTTTCTAAAGTGAATGCGATCGAAAGTATTTTACCAAATTTGGATTTTTGCTTAAAATTAAAGACAAACCTTTTACGGTAATGAAGCGGCTTACAACTTACAAGATATAAGAGTATTACTGAATATATTCTCAGTGAAAGTTGCAATTTACATTAAAACCATGAAGCATGGTAATTTTTGGAAAATATAATTAAGTAAAGTGAAGATATTGTGGGTGTGGTAAATCCATTTCGGTGAGACATATTTGCGTAGAGAGCGAACACGATCGGTGAGAAATTGTCGATTCATTTTTTCTGCATATTATGGTATTGCAATTCGGTAATTGTACAATAGTGGAGAACTCATTATAAAACTATACAAGCAAGCGTAAGGCATTGCGGTCGTAACCTGGCACAATTAAGTAAGCAGAAGGGTGATCTCACACCAAAGAATAATCTATTTGAATCATACTGCAATAACTATAATCGGATGGTCGGAGTACTATACTCAATAATCAAATATTTTCAGACAAATAAGATGAATATTAGTAGACACTATCATCCATTTTGTTTCGATTGTATAGTGGAAGGCTAAATCCCTGTTACACATTGCAAAGCGAGGCCATTTCTTAGTACGGAGCCATTTATAGCATGTACTCGGATTATAAGTCACAGTTACAGTACGCCGAGTGGACATTTGAATACCCACTGATTACGAGAACTTTCACAACCTGCCGACTCTTTCCGAGAAATACGCTCGCCTTGCACACTTACTGGAAACCTTTATTGTTTTGCAACGTTGTGTTTTCAATGTCCCTTTTTAATCTGTAAATAATTTTGTTGAAAATACGGATTAGAATATTTAACTTTTTTTTTTTATTTAAAACTGGTAATGAGTCATAGTATTTGAGCAGATCGTGTTAGCTGGTATTTGCTGGGTATGAGGGTGCTTCGCGGAAGTCTCTTTGCTGCGGTTTGTCTGCGAGTGGTGCTCAGAGGCGCTGGTGGAAGTTGTGAGTGCCTGCTGAGATGGGAGGAGGGGGTGGGGGTGGTCGATGTCCTCAAGTCCTCTGGCCGCGCTAACTGAGTTACTCGCCACTTAAAGTTGCAGTTCCGGTACGGGCACGTAATTAAGACTTTTTCAGAGTGGGCGTAATCATTGCAGATGTGGCGATTATATTTGGGTTCATTACTCAATCGACATTGCATTCAGTTCAGCATAATTCCTAATGGTTCGTCTCGGCCGCGTCGGATTACTGCTGACTTGTTAATAAGTAATAACATACCTATCGTAACTAAAATAAGTAAACAATAATCTGACCAAGTTACGTTTCGCGGAAATAATAAAAAATATCATACCAGTCCGACTTCGACAACAAAAAGAAAAACAAAGAACATCTCTCAGTTGGTATATATAAATTTATATTCTTTCTTAATAAATGATCTCAGTGTTTCTTCCTCATTAATAGTGATAAAAATGCAAATGAGGATCGTTTCATTGTGGTGCTGTAAAAGTGTGTCGCGTGTACAATGTACTCGTACATACAGCGCGGTATGTAAATAGCTCGTAATTAATGTCTGTGCGATGCGACGCGACGCCGCTTTCGCTTTCTTTGACATCAATCCACTCCTTCACCCACGCGCACACCTCGAGGTCTCGAGCCTCAACTTTGATTCCTATTCATTCATATTCATGCACATTTGGTTCTGACAGCACTACGCGTTTTGTATTCAAAATGTAGATTGTAGTTTTATGATGTGACTTTACCGGTGTGTTCCAGTTTGTTTTATCAGACACTATTAACAATCGGAACACTACATTAGTTAGAAAAAAATGTACATATCTCACGCTCTTCGAATTTATTTGAACTAGCAATAATGGTTTCTTGAATTTACGCGAATGTATTTTTTTTAAAATTGATTTAATTTGATTTAATTTTTACGAAAAGTTTGAACTTATCGAAACGTCGGGGAAATTCGTTTCATTACGACAATATAGAATGTATATAATAAAGACACAATATAGAATTGCTCTACTATCCGGCACTGTGCTTATTAAAATGGCCAATTTGGCAGGCATTGTCGTCGGTCCACAGCAGTGGTACTTCACATGTTTCCTCCTCGGGGCCTAACGATCCTCGCCCTCGCGTCCTGAGTGCGGCCCTCATCGCCTCTACAGAGAGGCGCGGTGCACTCCACTAAGTGACTGCGTTGTGCTTTTTGAGCTATTTTGTGGAGTAATGGGTGTTACTAGCTTTGAGTCTCTCTGCAGTTATGCATAATAATTACATACGTAGGAGTGTTTCCTAGTCCGTAAATCTTTTGAGATTATTTAGTGGAAACAGTACAATACGTTCTTTATTTTTAAACAATGTATATGGACATACCACCAATGGCATTCAGGTAATCACTTTTCAGGAAAGACCATAATATTATTAATTTTTAATAAATTGCTGTCTAGGAGACAAACTTCTTGGTTGTTACCGTGGCAATACAGATAGTAGTTAACTACTGTTCAGTGTCAGGTAGTAGTGTGCAGTGCACGTGGCGGGCGTGGCGGGCGCGGCTCGTCGCCGGCTCGTAATGAGCGCTTTATTGAAGCTTTGTCTGCCGGACCAGTTCCTTTAGCTATTTGTGCACATTTTCACATTATAGTCAATACTCGTTATTATATCTTTCAATACAAAGTTTTATTGCTTTTGTATTTATTACCTCGTGGGGTTTTAGCGTGGTGAATCTTTTGTTCTTTTGGTTCGAAATGTAATATATTTTCCGAGATAATAACAATATTTGGGAAGTTTAAGTTATGGTTGAATAGTTTAAAACCAATTAAGGGATTAGGCGTATTATTTTTTACTTCCAGGACTTCAATTGTTAAGGATATAAAAAAAATATTGGAACGGGAGATTCATAACAATACATCTATTTTTGAAACTGTTTTTTTTTGTTATTGCCTTTTCACAGTGAAATATATAAAAAAGGAACGCGTTTATTAAGTTAACGTAGCTAGCTGTATGTAGTTGTCTGCGCTAGTACAATGAAACCGAACTGAACACGTCAGTGGCGGCGAGGTTGTGTGGTGCCGCAGAGCAACGTGTTCGACGGACGTTTCCTCTTCATGCGACGACAGCGCACAGGGAGCGCCGCCGGTACACACTATATTATGGACCAGGGCTTGCCAAACTTATTTGTACTGTTACATGCTTGACAATTTACTAATTTTTTTACAATGGCCTTAGAGTGTCACAAACCCGCCAGCTCCGCTCCCCACATAAACTACCAACCGGATTAAATGAGGCTAGCTCATAAAAGAATAACAGAAAACCCCTAATTGATCTCTAACATATTTTTTGACAGCATTCGTGGCGCAGATAGTTAGACAGCGACGGTGAAACGAGAGGATGCGGGTTCGATCCTTGCACCGAAACAAATATTTGTTCGATCCGCAGATATTTGTTTGGAGTTTGGGAGTTTCCAAGACCAAAGAGTCTCTCGTAGTTGATACCTACGACACAAGACTTAATTGATCTTAATCTGGGGTCAGGACTATGTATGTGACTGCTGGATGTATTTATTTATTTTATTACTAGCTGTCGGACCCGGCTTCGCCCGGGTGCAGATAGCTGTTGAGTCCAGTATTGATTTGGCAACAACATATTATTTCGCGTAATTACTATATTTCCCGTCCCCTTCTATCCGGTTTATGTCCCGTCTCATTCAGTCACATGATGAAATTTTAATTATCATTTATTTTCAGTTTTTAGTATTAGCTTTATTGAAAAATTTCTTTATATACAATATTTTGTAAATGTGATATTTATTCGTTGGTGGGAGAAGTGGTGGGAGGCGCCCAACGTGACAGCCCAGTGGTGGCATGCGCGTGAGTTTTTTCTGCGGAACCCTAATTTGTTTTTCAAAATTAAAGTAGCCTATGTTACTCCCGCAAAAAATAGCTATCTTTCAGTGAAAGTCCCGTCAAAATCGGTCCAGCCGTTTCAGAGATTAGCCGGAACAAACAGACAGACAGACAGACAACATTTTTTTAAAGATCATTTTCGGCACAGGTATCATGTATATAACGATATGTAGTTGGTCATTTTTTTTATTTTCACTTTTAAAACAGACACTTCAATTTTATTTATATGTGTAGATTATAAAAGACGAATAAAACCAACAAAGAAGTATAACAGATACATATTTTATTTTACGTCTGGCACACTAATAATAATGGTAAGAATATGTTTGCTTTTCTGAGCGTAACTTCATCAAGCAGAGGCATACGGCGCAGCATCCCTGGGATAATGCTGCGACGCGACGCCCTAGTCGCGACGCACAGTTTGGGAGGCCCTGCACTATACTGTAGACTATACACTTCAGCTTGTCTACATAGAGTGCAGTAGAACCGGCTCCCCGGATGTAGCGACACTCGCGACATCGCAATCTGCGCCGACAGACGTGCAACTGAACATACAATATGTACTTCCTATTGATACTAAACTTTGTTTCTTCCCTCTCCAGCCAGGAAGTTCTCTGCCTCCCCCAAAGATTTGCATAATGGTTATAAACCTATTCGTCCCACGACACTTTTATGCAGTTGTCTGTTGCCTTCACAGAACATTTGAATATGGTTGCCAGCCAGTCTTGAAGCCGTATGTCAGGATCTAGGTTGATTTAAATTTTCTTTACGTCGCGTCGTCGTGAAAAATGCGACTATAAACCGGTGTGCTTCGATCTCTACCTACTGCATATATTTGGGTGTCCAACATTCTTACTTTATTGTTAAATTGGATTTAGCTATCCGATGAAACCTATCATATAGATACGTTCCACTGCAGGGCACGGGCTTCTTCTACAACCGAAAGTACGTTTAAGAGTTAGCTATTGTATAAAGTATATATTTGAATATACTCAATATATTGGAATGGTGAATGAAACAGTTTAATGTTCCGCTGTAGTGTTATTACCCCTTCCTGCGAGTGAGTCTGTGTGTGTGTGTGTGTGTGTGTGTGTGTGTGTGCGCGACCGCGAGCCTCGGCACGTGCCCACCTCATATTACACCAATCTAACGTTGCAATCCCGCCGCGGTTTGCACTCCGCTACACACTACATGCGAACTGATACAATGTGATCCAATGTGAACAACATGTATTTACACCTGCTTTATCCAATACCTGGCGAGGTAAATTAAAAATACCACGCTTGCATTAGCTGGGGAGTATTTCCTCGCAGAAACTTAGTTTTCCATTTGAAGTCACACAAAAAAAAAATAACTCGCGTTGGGATTCCAATCGGGAAATCACTAGTATTCAATGTGATCATGTATTTATGATTACAAAACAAATATGAATGAATAAGCAGGAGAATCCGCGTCGACGGTGACTTAAATACATTTGTTCCAAATTTTACAATCATCGTAATTCTAGATAATATTAACAAACAAACCTATATACCAAGTAGCTAATACGCTTATGCTTAATTGCTTATGTATTTATAATGTAAAAGAATCAATTCGTTGAGAAAAGGTTACAAATATTGATAGTTAAAACAAATGTATCGACTGCTCAGCGGGTCGCAGATAAGGAACAGGTTTGGCCAAGATAATGGGCATTACAACACGCCACCCGACACGCGCGCGACTGTACTGTGTACACGCTACCAAATGTTGTGGGAACGCACGGTAAACAGTTATACACAACATACAAATTACTATCAACAAGTAAAAAATAAACATTATTTTAAAGAAAACATTAAACCCTATCTTCTAGTAGTAAATTAGTAGCGCCCTACATAATGAGTAAACAGTAAAAACTAGTCAATTGTGTTCAAAATATTTTAGAGTGGCGAAATTGCCTCGACCTTTACGAGAATTGTACGTAGATATTGCATACTTGTTTTGGGTGCATTGGACATAAAATTATAATAACAAAACATGAATGAGGCGACATCGTGAGTCAGTGCGGAACGTTGACATCATATTACCATGTGCACCGGTCGGAAGGATGCGCTCTGTACGTCTGTACCACCGAGTCTGGTCACTAGGAAACCCTTGTGATTCTTATTAAAGAGGAAAATAGTTGTGATTTGTAGTACAAGTTCGTCGACCTAGCGCCCGACCACACTAAATTAGAAATTAATGAGTTTCGCGTTATTGTTGTTATTGTTTGTACTACGAGTCGTTGTTTCGAGCCAAGACTCGATTTAATAACCTTTGCATTTAGTGCATGACTCATGACTCGGTATCCACATACAAGATTATCGATAAATATGCGCACACACGAACACACACACATACACACGCGTCGAATTAATGTACCAGCAGTGTAATGTGTTTATCAGTTTGTGTAAACTTGTGCATTTATTGGAATTTGGAATTGACAATGTTTGCTACTTGATCTATCAAATCTTTCTTTGTTAAATGACAGTTATCGTAAATTTTGCTGTATATTGATCTCGCAGTGAGGTAATTTTCCGGGAACACAGTGTAGGAGTACAGAATGTTGTGTAAGAGTAATGTATTGAGTCGTTATCTGGACACGTCGCCGTCCATCACTTGGCGGCCGGCGACGGCTGCCCTTATCGCCAGTCAGCACTACAAGAAAGTTTATCGTGTTGTCTGCGGCAGCGCGGCGAAGGGTCGCGCGACACGACGCGACGAGACGAGACGCGACGCGGCGACAGGCGGGGTCGACTACCGCGGCCGCTTCTGCATATAAACTGTCCCGAAATGATTGAAGGCGCGTGACCCTCGCCCCGGCGGTCCCGCGGCGGCGGCGCCCTCTGTTTACTGCTGCTGCCATTACTGTGGATTCGGATGCGCGGTCACGTCATCGCACGCTGCACCGCTGCCCACGTACCCACACTCTGTTGCACCTACTATCCATTAACCAAACATTAACAGTCCGTCGCACGTCTTTTGTAGTGTTAAAGTTGGCCAGAAAATATTATTGTCTCGTCTTGTTTAATGTGCTCCCTCGCCGCGCCGCGAGGTGTACGTTGAGACTATTTGGCTGTCGCGTCACATCATCTCTTTTCATTGAAAATGTACTCATTTACGTGTTCAAGACTATTCTAAGTTAAAATTTTACTTCAAATTACTGACTGCATTTTTTAATTTTTCATTGCTATTGTGTTTTATTGAATGCGTCCCTGGTGCGTTTAAAGTTCGCATTAACATGTCCGTTGTACGCTGGCATTAAATCATGTCGGCACAAAAGAGACAAAGTAATAAAATGGCTCCATGCAGGGAACAGGGACGCGGGAACTCACTGCACCTCCCCCGGGAGCGCTCCGCAATATGATTTGATTCCCTTGAATAGTTGATAGCATGGCTCAAGACAAGGCGAATCTCAGAGGATACTACACGGCACTAGAAAGTTAGAAGTTGCAGCGTATTAGTGCAGGAGGCGAGGCTCGCTGGAGCGACGCACGCTCGCTCGGCGATCTCCAAATAAGGAAATGAAAGGTCAAGCGGGTCCACAAAGCGCTACAGTCCCTCTGTGTGCCGCATTACACGCGCCGCTACTGGTGACATTTCAATAGATTTACACACAATAAGTAATACATTCTCACTGAGAGAATAACCATGTTTACATTTAGGGCTTCAGCCGCCGCGCCGCGACGCAATTTATGGCCTTCATGTGTGGAGTTCTTTACTGAATTTATTTCCCTATCTCCTGATATAATGGCCACCAGTGTCAAGATCCTTGATACGAGTCTTTGCCCCTATAGTGTAATACGTGAGCTTTTATCCGTCGCACTGGGGATGTAGTGATCGTATGCTGTATATAAATTAAGTTTTAGTCTGTTGACTATAACGCTACGACAGATTAAAACTCTGAACTCACCGTCAAA
This sequence comes from Hyles lineata, assembly GCA_030180105.1. NCBI lineage: Eukaryota > Metazoa > Arthropoda > Insecta > Lepidoptera > Sphingidae > Hyles > Hyles lineata. The sequence goes on along the minus strand of JARJEE010000006.1, from coordinate 17,453,944 downwards.
CTATGGAATTATTTGCCATCACAAGTGTTTGTTCCTTTCTATAATCCTGGATCATTCCGCCATAGCATGAAGAAGCAACTTGGCAGGCCGACATAATTGTATCGAATAGCATGGGACCGCGTCTGTCTCTATTCGATGCACTGTGTGGGCATAATTGTGCTTATCATCAGGTGCAAACTGCAGTGCATTTGCCTTGATGTAAAAAGTTAAAATAAGTTATAAGTATATACACTAGGTACATATATTATGTTTCAAATAGTAAACCAACCTAGAAACCCGATGCGAGGCAGCAGTAGTAAGTGTGTTTCAATCCGCAGAGCACAGACGCGGAAGCAAGTGAGCAGTGTCCGCGACAGGTTTGGTTCGGCGCGGGCCGCGATACAATGCGGCTTGTTGTGGCGGGCAGTAGAGTGACCGCATTGTTCCATTACATTCCTTTACCAATGAGCTCTTAGTAGAAATTTGGCGACAAGTAATTTAATTTTAATCAAAAGACGACTCTTGCTAATTCCAAATATATTGTGTGGCGGCCCAGCCCGGTTCCACCCGCGTGCAGGTACACTTCTTTGAAAATATTCTATCGCCTATGTTCATAAGGCATAATGTAGGATTCTAATGGTGACAGAATTTTTCTAATCAGTCCAGTAGGCTTAGGGCCTACTCAATGCATACAAACAATCAAATCTTTCCTTTTTGTAATATCAGTATAGATAAATGCGTACCCACGTATATAAAAAATGACTAACCCCTTTTGAGCGGGCATAATATATTTAAAAAAAACTAGGCTGAATATCTGGACTAGTTGTTTCTGAAGTTTTGATGTTAGGCAGACGACGGCTGCTGGTAAATTTAAATGCCATGTAATTAAACAGCGCTATAATTCAAGTAACGTCGACCCCTTTAAAGTATAGAAGGGCTAGTAAAACAAGAAAACGTCATTTGAATACTAATTATGAGGCGGCTGAGACGTCTCAAGTCATTAAGTCGTGAATAATAATGATGGAGTACGTGGGGCCGCGGAGAGAGCAATGAGCACTTGTCGTGTGTACTCAGCACTCAGTACTCGGTACAAGTACTTTCCAATGCGACACAATTAATTAGCAGGTTGTATGCCGAGTGGTGAGTGGAGTACACCGCGCACGTCGCCCGCCAGGCTCACTACACCCCGTATCGGGTGGATTAAACGCCGCGCTGTTTGCGCCACATTATTCCTCAATAATGGAGCAGATGGCGCGGAACGAGGGGAAGAGGTGAAGGGTGAGGGTGGTTCCGGACACTCCCTGCACCATGTAATGCGCCGTGTGCGCTACATTAAAACGGTAGGGAAATCTGCTCGCGATACCTGTCTTCACGACACGATCAATTAGAATTTGATCTAAGTATACATAATACAAATAGGTAAACATACAATACCATGCTTTGACTTTGGTCTTTTAAAATTTAAAACATCGTTTTTTGTAGATATTTAATGTAGAGGTATATTTATAGTACTTATTTACTGACAGATAAAGAGGACCAAGTTGTGTGTGAGAAGTAAAAAATAAGTCTGCCTGAGACGTGAGATGGTAGTTCAAATACAAAAACACAAGAAAAACACAAATTAATCAAAGAACTCAGTTGCAATACTGTTCCCATTCCTACAATATCATATTGGTGCCGCGACCGCCGACAAACGTACACATTTTTATATTAATGGACACAAAGAAGCGTTCCTCTGGTGAATAGCCGGAGTGCTCGGCACAATATCGACAGGAAACGTATCGGAGCGGCATTGTGCGCGCCGACTGACCTGCGAGCATCCTCCACCACATCGACCGCTCAAAGGGATTGAAGAGTCTTTTCATTGATTCGTACATCGGAGGGATTGTATTAATCACATGTTTCTATGGGGCACTGCAAAGATGTAGCTATCGTGGTATTGTTTCATTGTTACATATGCAGTCAGTCAGGTCTGGTGACGGGAATGACGATGAATGACTCTTTTTCAATTATTGACAGCCCCCGTGCCTTAGTTCCTTTGTCGCCAGATGTGAAACGTGAGGCTGCGAGTTCGATCCACGCACCGAGAGAAATGTTTGTGAGATCCACAAATAGGGGAAGGCCGGGTAAAGTGGATACCTTAAGGTATTTAAGGTTATAGCAGAAAATGTATATAATACAAATTCAAAATAATTATCAGAAACCAGTCTTTATTTATTGCTCGTACAAATACGGACATCAGTTACCATTAATATTTAAACAATAATCAACTACAATTAAAATTTAAAAAAGTACGAAAGTATTCGCTTTGCCCGGTACCCCGGGTAAAGGGGATACAGTACTTGGGTAAAGTGAATACCCATATTTAATCTCTGAAAACATAAAAATAACTTTGATAAACTGAAAAAAAAAACTTAACCTATACAAGATTTGCCTATACGAGGTCGCATAAGCCAAACCATACTTTTTAGCTGTGCTTTTTATTGATTCTCCAACTCTGCACAAACCAATAGCCGTTTGCATAGCATTTTTTACTGGTGGTAGGTCTCTCATATGTGAGAGGCCATCTGGGTGGGTACCACCGCAGTGTCTATTTCTTCCGTCAAACTGCAGTGTAAATGCACTGTTGTGTTTCGGATTGAAGGGCATTGTAGCCAGAATAACTACTGGACATATTGAGACTTAACATCTTCTCAGGATGGTGAGCGCAGTGGAATGCCAAGCATTGCTTTGTAATTCAAGGTATTATTTGGTTTTGCTACTGTTTATGAGCGGTCGTATCGCTTACCATCAGGCGAACGGCATGCTCGTCTCGCTATTCATCGCAATAAAAAAAAAATTCATCCCACGTCCCTTGCTTAGATTTTTTTTTATATTTATTCACCATCTGAAACAAATAAAATACATGTTTAGATAATAAGTCACCAATGAGAAATGGCAGGCAAAGTAAATAGGGCAAAGTGGACCATATCCACTTTGCCCTATTCACTTTGCCCGACTAGGTAAGTTTTGAGGTTAACACAATTTATACAGAAACTAATAATTATGCCTTTCTGTTAAATATACCATAAAAAACTACTTTGATATGCTACCAAATTAAGACATTCCTATAAATAAAAAACTAGTAATACAGGAGAATTGATCAATGTACTTACCGCGTAAAATCAATCTTTTGTTTACGAAAACACAAATCTCCACTCCGCGGATGGGACGCGACGCGGATCCCCGCTTCTATGTTTTCCGCGTATTAAACCAAGATGGTCAAACGAAACAGTGGTGGCGTGTTGAATGAAAAAATAATAATTTAGGAATAGTGGGGAGTATTCGCTTTGCCTGGGGTATTCACTTTGCCCGGCCTTCCCCTATTTGTTTCGGTTCTGGGTGCTATAGAGACTGAAAAGTCTTTCTAAGTGCATGTGGGGTCAGGATGTATATGACTATTTTATTCTTTGTATGTGACTATTTTATTTATTTATATATATTTAACCTCTCTACAATAGAATTCGGTTACACACTGAAAACGATTAATGATAAAAAAAATTATTAAATATTTTCCGTAGAAAACTTTCGCATTTCTCCCTTGTTATTATTTCAGCTTAGCTTTCTCACAATACAATTATCCAAGTGCCAGTTTCAATATGATTATATAAGAGGATTGCACAGTATCAGTAAGCGGAAGATAAGTTAATTAATCCTACTACAAATTGATGGATATCGCTGAGAGTGCCTGTTAGCTCGCAAGTCGCAGTTCGGCGAACTTATTACATTTAGTTGTGTTTATTGCTAAACGAATTCCACCACTGTGATAGTTTGATTCATGGCATTTTTTATTTGATAAATATCTCAATTTCCATATTTTTACATTAATCTACGGTATGTGAAGTCTCTCAACCTGCATTAGCCTAGCGTGGTGGGCTTTGGTCTAAACCCACTCAGTTGACTTAATTGTAGTGACCTTTCGCCCACTTGTAAGAAGAGAGAGAGTTCAGCAATTACGGGCTGATATATTATCTTAGATTTGTTGGAAAAAATAGGAAAATCTATTTCTAAATGCCACCGATGGCATACAGTTCTTTTTGCGCACTTTTTTGAAATATTAGCATTATACGTAATCGCGCCCTCTTTCTAGTTTCAGATCCACATTACTAAAGAGTACTGGCATAATGTTGATGCGTGTGATTGTGAGCAATGAGTTGTAAAGTGTAATATGGAAACTCGGCGAGGTGATGTGGAATGCGCGGCCTTGAGAGTGCGCGCGAAGAGTGTCAGTGTGCGAGCGCCTGAGCGCCCGAGCGGCCGGTATTGTTCCGAGTCGACGACCCTCCGCGCTCCTCACTCACGTCCTGGGACGCGTCTGCCACTGCAAACGCTTGTACCATCTTATTGTTGATACAATGCCACTGATTGGCACATTCGAGCTATATAAAGATATAATACCTAAAGATTACAATCACTCACATCAGGGTGGATCGGTTTGGTTTGAATCTACTCATGCTTCAGTTTCTTTCAAGTATTTTGTACTCTTAAAATACCGTTTTATTAATAAAGAGTGTTCCATAATAACTTTCTTTGTCATTGTGTCATTCTCGCAATTAAATTTATAGCAACTTGGTTTCACTTGCCTAATGATTGTTCTTACTTGCCTTGTAAGGTATTGAAAAGATTAAAAGCTATTGAAAGCTTTAAGCAGTGAAAGCTCTGTTGAAAGTAGTAATTGGTGTGATTGCTGGATGATAAGATGAGATCTATGGAGTCACTTTCGCTGTTAGATCGAATCGCCATCGAATAATTTTCAATATGAAATCGCAATGTACTTTCTAATGTGTTTATCAATTTACTTGATATAAGACTTCTAAGTGTCGGATAATATTCGAGTCACGACTGAGCAAATTGTGTAGTATTTAATAGCGTTGCAACGGAGTACGGGATAAAGGATTTTGTAGCGAAAAGTGAATACAGTCGCCAACTACAGAATCTATAAAATCTGAGATAGTTACGCTGCGGAACTCACCGAGTAGACAGACAGGACTAAAGTTTTCAGTTATTATTTTGTACGAAACGTTACAGCAATGCTAGGTTTTTTTATGTGATGGTGCATTTGACTTATTGTATTGTCCAACCCGATGTATTCAGTGGAAATTTACTGCATAGCAAAAGCCTTCCTGGACTTCTTTAGTTTATCTATTATAGGAATATATCTGGAATATATATATATATATATATATATATATATATATATCTGTTAATATTTTATAAGTTCACAATATAACTTTTGCACGCCACATGGCAAAATGTACAGGAACTATTTTATATAACATTGTAACACCTTATGCCGTTTACCTACATTTTATGCAAATAAATGATTTCTGATTCTGATTCTGAAGGTGGGGGGCATAATATGTACATCCAATGTTGACACACGTGGCAATCTTCAGTCATGGCCATGGCAATACATAATAGATAGGCTATACAGCATAATTCAAGACAATGCCTCAATCGGCTTACACTCTCCGGCTTAATTATGAATAATGCAGCTCGACTTTAATAGCGATATCATGAAATCCCTTACACGTGCCAAAATGATTTGGGACGAACACTAGAGATACCACGACTGTGGCTGTTAACATGGAGAGAGATTTTCGATGCCCTTTAATATCATACGGTGACTTCTTACTACCCGGCATTGTTTTCCTTATCATTGGAACAATAAATTAGCCAGGCCATATTCCATCTGGCGGCCTCCCAAAATGTGGATATGGATATGGTACACATTCTGAGCACTTGTAGAGGAACTTAATTGCACTAGGAAGAACTTCCGTGCTTTCCGGCGTTTTTGCCATACCTATTACTGGAAACAAGTATAAAAGCTCACATAATAGGTCCCATTTAAATGTAAGAATGATTTGATCCGTGGTGCTTTACAGCTGGCTTCTCCGGCTGTAAAAGTCCTTTTTACGAGGTTATTTACCTCTTTAGTTCATTGTTTTATCACCCGCTTTGCACGGAGGGAAGTGGATAATATTTTATTTCCAACTCCTTCTATTAATTACACTTTCTGATTAATTTCGTTGCGGGTAAAAGACAAGTTAGACATTCCCGAAGACTCGCCGAGCTTCAATGCTCGGTGTCATTACATTGCGTGCCACTGTTGATCCTGGCTTACAGGAGTTGCAGTGGTGGGTGTGAGGGCGGGACAGTCTCCAGTACCCGGCATTATGCTTATTTCCGATTAACAAAGAAGAAAATGACAAAAAATACATCAAGTGCCATGGAATATGCTTCATTCGTCTCTAATATACAAATAACATTCTGATCACACAAAACAGACGACATTGAAAACAGAGACATCAAAACAATTTTTAGAATTTAAAAATATTTCACGGTCATTTCCTTAAGCTCTTCGGCGAAATTCCACCATTACAGTCTCCTTAATAAAATATAATCCCACTAACATACACCAGACAGTGTCAGTGGATGCTAATGTAACGCACGTAAATACTCCTCACGAATTAGTTGGGAGTAGTGTGAGCCGCGGCCGGCGTGCTCTCCCGACAGGCGAGGTACACATAAATAAACAAATTAATCAATATGAGCATCGATCTCGTAGCTATGGTGGTTATGGAGCGACGATTATGCATTATTTATGAGGGTCTGCGCGGCGTGGAGCGTCCGAGCGACTGTTGACTCGTGGGTGTCGGCTGCTGCCAATATTGCGTTTATTTACGGCGGGGTCGATGGAAAAATCTATGAGGTAGTGCACAAGTGCGAGCACTTGACACGGCGGCACCGAGCAGTCAGCAATCGCTGTAGGTAGTGTAGTACTAGGTAGCGAGGAGCGATTGCAGATGGTCGCTGCGCGCTGGAGTCGGCGTAAATCATCGCTAACTGGCGTCGGAGCCGCTTCTCTGCTAATGTACCGCCATATATTTGCTTTATTCATGTTCGGGTTGTCATACTCGATCGTTTTATACTATTTATGTATTCAATTAAAATTCTATGCGTCATGTAAATATTCCGAATTAGAAAGTTAATTTGAGCTTTGAATCTGAGGTAGATAACAGATACGATGTATTGTATGCATGTAAATTGCTCGGTATAAATAATTGAGTATCTATCGTATGTAGACATCATTTCATTAAAGTCTATTGTGTTTTTCGTATGGCATTTGGAATCCATCCATATTCTCAATATTATTCCCGACTTTATACTTCCATATCATGTATGTCCTTGTACAATAAATTCCAAAGAAACGAGTGACATCACTCGGGCGCCGAACAAAATTCCATATCCACAGAATTATTTTAGGCTAAAATCGAGCACGGGAATTTCTTTTGGATAAAAGCCAACCTTATTTGTTTACTGAAAAATAATGTATCCCCGAGTAACTAACTGTTATTAGAATCGTAAAACATGTTCGCTGCCGTTACCTGCGAGTCGGGCGGTGCGGAGAAAATGTGTAGCATTACAATGTCGGATTACTGTCACAAAAAAGCCGATTTGTTACTTTCACGTCGTTTCATTGTTACACGCGCGAGCGGCGCGCGGTGGCGGTGTGCAGCGTCCTGACGCACGCGTGACGTCAGCGTGCACCGCCGGAGAAGTTTCCCATCTGTTTTCGCGGAATGTAAACAGCCAGATAGCCATTTAGTCTCCTCTGACGTGTGTTTGGAGAGCTATTCGTCTCGTCGATGCTCAGTGCTCGTGCGACAATGTGCGGGAGGAGCGCGGGCGCGTGAGGAGGCGAATGTCATGGTTTGGGCGGATAGCTGTCACTGCCAACGCAGCCTTGTCCACTTGACTCGGACTATGAATGCGTTGGCGAACATAAGCTCTGGGAATGCGGATAATTGTGTGTAGGCGAGTTTTCAAAACTTTCTTTCTTTTGTAAGCGAAGTCGGTAGCTACTTTTATTTTGTACTAAGTATTGTAAACGGAATTATTTAATAACTGAAACATGATTAGTGCAAAATCGTCCACCCAGAGTGTAATGAATAAATAAATAAATACACCTAACACTCACATACATTCCTGATCTCACATTAAGATCAATTAAGTCTTGTGTCGAGTCAATCAGAAACTACAAGACACTTTTCGGTCTCACAAACAACCAGACCAGAGACAAAATATAGATAATCGTTGGCCTCAAAAACATTTGCCTCAGCGCGGGGATCCAACTAGCGCCCTTTCGTTTCACAGGCAACGTCTAACCAACTGCGCTACGAAAGCTGTCAATTGAAAACGGCATGGAGGCTATGGCTGTCAAATTAATGTCATTGCGGCAACATAATTATGCCGGCCTACTCGAATGTAACTGCATTAGGTACACCTGCAACGCGGTGTACGGTACCCTGCAGAAAATTCAATCTGTGTAATCGGTGAGCACAGAGCATGACAGTGAATCCTGAAGAGAGCTCGGTGTAAACACGCGGCCACACACTCGCCGGCGCCGTGGCCGGCCGTACTTCAGCGAGTGATCGATGGCGGCGCGGAGAGTGTGGCGCAGGCACAGGTGCTCCGAGCTGTCTGCGATGCGCCTGCTAACTGCTGTTGATTGCGAATACTTTGTAACTGCATTGTCTCGCGCTACTCCCTGTAATTGCATAGGAAAGCCCATTTAGATTACAAACTATGCTATGTTAACGAGATTGTTTGCAAAACGCAATCACATAAGTTTTTAATTGCTCATAGAACTATCAGAAAGCTCGGCAAAATGTTTTGCATGTAACCTATGGACAAGTTTGTGTATAAAGTGATTAATCCTAAAAGTTACAAGTACAGTTGAGTGCAGGCAATAAACATGCGAGTCGACGAGCTGTGAGCCAATCCTGTCTAGTCGGTGAGTGGTGTGCACGCCGCCGGATAATTGTAGCGACGTTCTGGACAGTGTCGGACACGGCGGCCGGTGTCGGCGATGTCGGCGAGATCACAACACGTAAACAGTGCCCCACGCTCACTCCGCCAGTGCCACTGCGCCGGAGTGGCGGCGGGTATGCCTTTGATCCGACTAATTGTACAGTAATCGTACAAATAAACAAACACGCGGTAATGTAAGGCAAGTGCTCGCGTAAAGTATAAATATTAGCTTCCAACAATACTGCGGTTATTTAAGACGCTATTAGTGGTCGAATATGCAGTCGCCACTACGAAATATCTCGACTGACTGAATCAGGTTTCTGAGTTTATTTCGAGGTAATATATCCGACGGTAAATTAATGGTCCCTTCAGTTACAATCAATCGTGCCATTAGCCGAGTCGCTTTGTATTTTCCAAAAAAAAGCTTATCGTTTCTGGACACGGATTAAGTAAAATCACGTTCCAAGAAAAGAAAGAGCCCATGTCAATTTGTCAGATGTTCCAATTATATAGTTGTAGTTTGAAAGTGGATCCTTTATTTATAGTTGTGTGAATCGGATCTATAAATACCGAGGATCGATTAATAGTGGTGTGGCGTCTCGTACAGTGTGCGTCGCCGGCCGGTGCGCTGTCCGATGTAATGATGTAATTAACTTGTTGATGTCTGTGTGTGGTAACTAGTTACTGGCAACGATATAAGCACATATAAATCATCGGCCCGCCCGACCGACTCCTAATGCAACTAAGCATTTCATATGTATGGTTAGGTAAGATAATTTCCGCTGCAATAAATTATTTTGGTAATATAAATCACCAACGTCGGGAATAGTTTGGATGAAACAGAGATCGATATTGTCAACTTTTTTTTCATATTTATATTTATATATTTCAAAAATATTGGGCGATGCTTATTTTCTATTAAAACTAATTATTATTTTTGAAATATTTCGGGTTGGTGCAGGTGTTGGATGCTCTCAGCTGTACTAGAGTCTATTTATACCTGTCGAGATTAGCTCTAATCCCTTTAGTAGATTTTTGAGCGAGACTGTACCGGCCGCCACTTAGCAGCTTGCCTGAATAATTCATTGATCCCAATTTCAAATCCCCTCACTCGTGTTGTATTTTAAAAACGTACAAAATATTCTAGTTAATGTTGCATACATTCACTTCTGAATATTTGATTGTTTTAAGTGATATACATTTCGTCGTGCCGATTAACAAGAGCAAACTTTAGCCGTTCGTAACAGCTCGTGATTCATTATGGACAAAAATCGCCAAAAAGCAGAGAACCGTGCACGTTTTTGTGATTGCAAATTGCATAACATTAGCGAATACATTCACCGGAAAATTATTGGTATCTATGTCAGTATATCTTGACTAACACTTATAATTTGGAAAGTATGTTGACAGCATATGTAGGTAAACAATATCGACGAGCTACATACAGTATTACATGTTATAGTAAAGATAAGCATAGAAAAATAAAACTTAACAAAAATGTCTAGTTTGTTAATTTTGGCGAGCTCCACTAGGTCAGCATGGTGGATTATAGCCGTCCTTTCAATTGTAGAGGTGGCACGTGCTAACAGTAGGACATAATATATGGACTGATTTATATATTTAATACGCATAAACATATATATTTAATACACAAATCATATGCATCTGTGCAACACGCGATACGAATAGATCCGCAAATGTGTGTTGTGTCGGTGGGCTGTGCGAGCGACGCGGGCGCTGGGAAATGTCTGATCGTGCTGTCTAGGTGTACTCGTATAGTATGGTCGAGAGTGGCCAGCGCTGCGGCACGCGGCGGCTTCCTGTAATTTAACTCGTTTCTCCTGACACGTAGCCACCGAGTACCTACACCTACCATCTGCGCTACTTGCGGAGATTTATTGAGCCGCATTGTTGTGCTAATTCGGGCCAATAAGCTCAGCCGATTACACATTATTTGGTTTAGTAACTCGACTTGCTAGAAGTTGCTATTGGTACTGAGATTAAAGATTACTTGGAAAGATCATATTGAAGCGTGGAACAGTAGTGACGGACATATTCTGGGAAATAATGTCCGAATAATGAATTCTGCTTATTCCCATTACTCTAACTGTTCAAAAATAGAAAACATTTATTAATGACTAATCGAATCTACTCGGAGCGAAAAGTAACATTTAAGCTTAGGTACTACTTACGAGTAGTAAGCTTAAATGTTAATGCTTAAAAAAGTATATACGTATACTGACATGAATATCAGATAACTTTGTCATATATAGACATAGCCAGATAATTAATTAAAATATAATATTATGTTTCCTCTTTGTGTGAATATGGAATAAATTGTATATTTTTAATGAATAAAAATGTTGAAATGAAGGGAATGGAGATTTATGGTTGAAAGAAAAAAAAAATGTTACGTATGCAACAAATTACATATAAAATTACCTGTCCCGTAGAGCTACAATTTATAACATAAACATGTATGCCATCGTGCAGACGTGTCGGGTCGTACCGCGAGCATGCACTATTACGTACAAAGCCAAATAATGTGATTGTACTTTTGGTTAGTGTTTCTGACGGAATGTGGGACTGTTATTATCTTCTCGGATATATTTATAGTCCGTGTACAATTCCCCAAACTGTTCGCACAATATTTACTAAACCAGAAATCGCTTCTACACGCTTCCAATTGAATAGAGTTCTATCAATAGTTCTATAGAATATAGTACTGTCATATTTCTGGTATATTTTATTCGCCAAGAATAAACGAGCAAACTGAATTGTGTTTTGTGTAAATATCTTCAGAAGCGGCGCAAGACGTGGGTGAGGAGTGAGGACCCCCGCTCACCGCCGCGCCGCGCCGCGCCGTGTGAATCAAAGGGCTTCGCGCCTCGCCGGTTTACGCTCTCGTGCAAAATGTCTAGGATCATTAAAATCCGTTTTTGTAAACCTTCATTATGAGGGTCTCGCATTTATCTGGCCTATGTACCCGTAAGCTGCCCAACAATGGCTGCTAGATTTCTTTTAGTTGGATTAAATAACGATGCGATTAAGTAAAATGGAGAAAAGCATAGCGTTGCTTTACTGCACCAAAAGTTTAAGATCACAATCGAAATTTTCAAATAAAATTTAGTGTCGGGAGTAGGTCAACTAATTTAAGAAACAAGCCGCACTGGCTATAGTCTCTGTAAGTCGTTAAACGTCCAGTATATCCCGCTCTATTGAGCCTTGTAAGCTGTACGTGTAGTTGTCTTTATTTACTGTACAAATCCATTTAGATATTCGTTTCCACTACAGCTGGCTATTTCCGAAAATCCATAACAATAGTCATTAAATCGGCCTGATACACAGAATTTAACAATTTCATTTAAATTTCTGATGAATTTGCAGAACTGCATTGTTAAAGCGGCTCAGTAATATTTCTCGCATCATTTATGAAAACGTTCAAAGCCAAGTTTGTGGAACGCATTATGTCATTTACTAGGAATATTATGTTAGGATTAATTTTCAGTCCTTTGTTTTCCCCCGAAGTTTCGTTTCTAGTAATCAGACAATGAAAGCACGCGTTGGACAAATTAGCGGTGATGCTTAAGGTTACCGCTCATTAGACCCACCCGGCACAGCCTCGTCGTTTGCGGCCCACTCGTTGTCGCAGGCAGAACACGGATGGATCTCGCGTGGGCCACGCGTGGACCTCGCGCGGTCTACTCGGTGGCAACGCGCGTTCATTCGGGGCCTTTGAATTGTCAATGCGTAACGAGTTGTCACCAAGTGGTACACGCGTGGACGACGGCGATCCGGTGACGTTACGGAGTTGATATAGTGAGTGTATGTCCATACAATTTCATATAAAAATATTTACCGGGCGAGGCGAGGCGGTGCCGGGTGGGTCTAATGAGTGGTAACCTTTACACAGCCATTTAAGCCTATTCAGGGAAACCGTAACGAGAGATCAATAGCTTATCTCTCGACAAAAAGGCAAACACATACAAAATCTCTATACATTTAGGCTTTAAACGAATTACATTAGACTAGCTATTAAAATAAAATAAAATATCAAATTATTACTGAGCTGCTTTGATTGAAACCATTTGTAACTTTTTTAATAATCACTATATTGCAAACTGGTTCCGAAAAGAGCAACACTAGAGTTTCTTGCCCATTTTTCTCTAGTGAAAACCGTTTTCCAAACTGGGTGGTAGTTAAAAAAATTACTAAATCTAAATGATGTAGAAAATTTTAATGGATTCAATAAATTATTTTCATAATTATTCTTATTAATTTCATTCACCAGTCACCAAAGAGATAACCAAAACCTGCAATCTTTCCACGTGATATTAACTCAAGCTGGTGTGCGAACGCGTCGTATATCACAAGAATCAAGTGCGGTGAGGACTCATTTTATTGAGGTTGTAACGCTTCAAACGTGAGAGCGCGGAGGTGCAGCATAGCCGAGTCAGTGGTACTTGGTGGTGCAGTTGCAAGGCCGGCAGCAGTAACAGGGTCGCAGCCGGCGTCACGTCCCGTCGCGAGGGCCGCGCTCGCAGGAATGTCGCGCACTAATACCACTCAGCTATGAGGGCAATAGCACGCCGACTGCACTAACCTGTTCTACTGCAGACTAAAATACTTCTGCGATATAGATATGTCGCGATATAGATATAGTATATAGTTTAACATGCTAAAAACAATTGCAAACGCTTAGAAGTTATCATGGGAGTCGGAAGCTTTGGAAGTCCCATATAATTTAATCTTAATTAATTTAACTTTGATGGACAAAGAAACGAACAGATAAATAACAGATAATCAGAATGCATTTGTGTGGTTACCATCTTTGCCTTATACCTCTGTGAATCCCACACGTGTGTAGTATGGCCATAACGATTTATTATACATGTGGCGAAAGAATCTTGCTTGTATTATAATGACCTACCTCACATCAACTTTTAAGGAAAATGATTCAGCTGCGGCTGAATCATATTTCTGGATATGGAAAGCCTGCGTAATGTATACACACACCACTCTCAATATACGATCACATGTTCAGTTTAATGATTAACATAATTATTCCGAGTCCTGCAGTGCAAATCGTTTATGAGAAACTACGCACAATCCTATAGCCCATACCCGTAGCAATTATTGATTTCACTTTTTTTTTTCAACGCGGTGATAAAATCTGTTGTAGATTTTAGACGCACATTAAACATCAGCTTGACGGTTACGGAATACATTTGATTGTAGTTAATAAACAGTCGTCTCATTGGTGTGGTGGCAACATGCAAGGGCCGTGAACCGTGAACTCCCGAGCTCAATGCCGAGGCCATGCGCCCCATTTTGTGAGAGTTATTCGGTTTGAAAAGTTTCATATGACTTGTCCGAGTGTGTAATGTGTATCCGGAAGGCAATAGCGTCGCCTTCAACTGCATTTTGTGAATGGAATAAGTTCAGCGAACCGTAAGTGGCAACAGTGACACCTCTTTGAATCGCTCCGTGATATACAGGCGTGAGTTTGTGTAATGGGCAGTGTTATTGGTTAATTTAGTTGTCTGTTAGCACTACATTGCACAGAGCAGATTCACAGGGCGCAGTGGAGGTGACTAGCGTGTGGTCGCTCATTAAACGATGTCGTCGCGCTCGGATACTCTTCTTGTTGTACTGTTCTGTGGCAACAAACCAGAGTGATACGTATACTGGAGTGAATGTTTGCACTTCCCGTTCTGTTTTTAAATAAGATAGGTTTTTTAGTCTTAGTCATGAAAATTGGTTATGAGCTGTGGAATACCAAGGATTATGTCTTCTGGTGGTAGGTTCTACCGTACTTAAAGTGTTCAAACTATTGGTCTGCAATGTAATCGCATTCCAGACTTGGAATGTGAACTATTCGAATTCATTAGACTGGTCGACCAGCGAGAAATAATCATAATATTTCGCAAACTGATCTATCTGAACAACAATATGTATTATAAAATATAGTTTATTGCAAAAATTGCAATAACTTAAGGGATATTTAAGTACGTACGTCGTACGTAAACAAAAGTGATCTTTGGATATTAAGAACGCGTTGTCTTATAACTGGGTCGTCAGTCATAAATAAAGGAATAAAGTGCTAATCGGCGAGCATGTGCGGCTGCATGAGTGAGCTGAGAACAAGACGGTGGGGGTGCGAGGTGGGATGAGCGCGCGGATATCCGCACAGCCGCCGGGCTAGGATCAGGGGTGCCCGCGCCGGGGTGCGATGTAGGCGCTGGACGTACTGGGACCAGACACTTGTATTTAACATTTGAAGTGGTAAACCGTCTCACTGACGACAGCCTCAGTGGCACAGTTGGTTAAAAGTCGCCTGTGAACCGAGAGGCCGCGGGTTCGATCCCCGCACCGATACAAATGTTTGTGTGGCCCACAAATATTTCTTCCGGGTCTGGATGTTTGTGAGACCGAAAAGTCTCTCGTAGTTCCTGATACCCACGACACAAGACTCCATCTTAGTGTGGGGTCGGGACTATGTATATGACTGTTAGGACTTATTTATTGTTTATTTATATTTATTTAAATTCAATAAAAGTCGTCCTGCATCGTGGATTAACATTCATGTTGCGCAACCTCGGGTGACTTTCGGGTAAGGGCAGACAAAAGACTTCATACATTTTAATTTATTATTTAGAACAAGTATAATTTCAAAGATAATGGAGCTTTAGTTAGGTTTCCATAGGCCGATGTGCAGATTTTAATGAAAAGTTAAAATTAAAACATTTATAATATAATTGAACAAAAGGAATCAATATTTGTGATTATAAAATAGTCGAGTTACAAATGTGATTGGTTTTACTCGGGTGTAAGTTTTCAAGTATAATCGAGTCTTGAAAAGTTTTATGTGAGCTTTTCATAATAAATGCAAGTGGTATTATCTCGTGAAGATATAACTGGAGGCACTGCGTGTGTCGGCAGCCGGAGCGACCCTGCAGCCAATCCGAGCCAAGGTCACGGGGTCAGCGCCGCTTAAATGAATCTGCGAGCGACCTCCGACGCGCCCGACTGCCGCCCGACACTCTGACACCCTCTCGATTCCCGCCGACACCTCGCCGTAAAAGCTTTGCCGTGTTCCCTGCTCGCTGCACGTCCACTTACGGACGCTATTCGGAACGCCTCGCGCTCTCGTAGCACGCTGACCTAGATGCAATTTCCATGGTCGCTCGTCGCATTACTCGTGAACTTTTTATGTGTCCAATTTAGTTAAGGAAATAATTGCTGCTCCGTTACGTCGGCCCGGTAGTGTCCATTTATTGAGCTCTTAGCGCGTGCTCGTGACATAGATCCATATATCATAGGCATTTCTTTAAAATGGCTTCCATTATTAAAATTAAGCATTTTTATAAAGACTAATTGGTTGAACGAAATTTAAATTGAGTGGTAAAATTACTGATTAAAAAGCTGATATTGAGATTTCTCGTTATTTAAATATTGAAATTATTTAAGAACTTTTTGCAAGTAATTATTTGATGAAACGGTTGAAGATTTGTTTTTCATTAGTCGAGCGCCACGCCGCGCCGTTAAGATTAAGATGATACGCAAACTCAACAACTTGGGTGCTAGGCAACGTGTTACCGGTTAATCTATCAATCGACCTTCATTATGCTCAAGGAAGTCCTTCAGTCAGGAAGCGCCTCGTCGTCGCCTGGGAGAGGTGTCGGCCCTCAGCGAGCCTCGAGGGAGGCGCGGCGCGGCGCATGCTAATACCGCGGCTCTCACGGATGCAGCCACTCTCAGTGTCACGGTCTCAAAGGGTTTCAACCAGTGCCGTTACACCGCTACAGAGTCGACTAATGAACTCGCGTGGCATACTGATTAGCCTCTGTAGTTGGGTAACACGACGGATATAACACAAGATATTGCGGGTTTGGTCTGCGAGCCGGTACGAATGATTGTATGTACTACAAGCATTGTTTGGGGTGTGGGTGTTTATTCTTGCATCAGCCTCTATACGTTCCACTTCAGGGCACGGTCTTCGTCTATAATCGACAGTACGATACGTGGGTGTTTGTGACACACAAAAGAATCTCGTAATTTCTGAGACATACGAGTTACACAAGACTTTTACTTGATTTTTTTTCTATTTAAAAAAAATGACGAAAATCTTGTTTGCTAACAAGTTCATGCGTAAGACACTTCATTACAGTTCGCGAAACAAGTATAACATTTGATAAAGAATGTTAAAAAAGCGCTTCGCTCGGGGGCAGAGAAGTCATTAAAAGTTTATGACTTACTTTGTTTTAAAATATGTTCGCGTTAAAATAATTCCCAAATTATATTCTTGGATAACAGTGATGCTTTTGACAAGTTTATACTTGTTACACAATGAATAGAAATGGGTAATTATTTTTTTTAATAATATACTTGTTAGCTTTGACTTTAGATAAAATCTGGATATAAGTTTCAGTAGCTTTCAAACGTTTCATTAATTCTGAGATTTAGACATAAATTCGCAAAAAATATAGTATTTCTAAAAAAATGAAAACAACTGCGTCGCTCTGGTTGAATTAAATGGCATGTGAAGTGTATAGAGCGGGTGTGCGATCAGTCGGCAGTCGGCACGGACCCGAGCGTGTCTCCAGCTGCTAATTACAGCGAGGAGGCTGCGTCTCTTCCGGTCCAATTACACCCCGCGCCGTTGATTAAGGCCGCTCCGGCTTATCGACTCGCTAATCATTTAACGATTCAATTTATTACACTGTTTACTGCACACACGCACACACACACACACACACACACACACACACGCGCACAAATAGATACAATCACATATCTCTGGCTCTCCCTGTTTATGCACAACATATGTTTATTTAGTTTATTTTGAACGCGTTATTTGCGTGAAGTATATTTATAGTTCATAAATCAGTGATCGAGATGTAATTATGCTATATTTTTAATTAAAATTTATGTGCAGGAGTAAATGTGTTTTATAGTCTGTTTCATTTTTTTCGGAGTAGTGTTACTTCTAGGATACAGTTTTATGATTCTTGGCTTATGGAACTATGTTTTGTATTTTATGAAGTCAGTAAAATGTATCTTACAGATAAATTACTTGTGTTATCCTTGTCACGTTAGACACAGTATAGCTTCCTGTTTTTTCAACTTACCGCTCACTGTTGAGGTCTTCTAAAAATACATCTATAAGTATATCTATAGCATGCCAAGTAAGCATGTAAATATTATTAGGTAATTCATTTCCCTGCAGGTGTTGTATCTGTCTCCCCGCGGTAAAGCTCGGGGCGCGCAATATCTCGCAAGGACGAGGAGGCGACGTGTTGTGTCGGCGTCCTTGAGCCGTGACGTCACCGCTGACGTCACGCCGGGTCAAGGCCGAGCACGCACCGCCAACGCATTTACACACACCTAGTAGACGGACGCAAACTCGGAGGCATAACAGTAAATCGCGCAAAAATTCGATTGCGTCGCCTCACCGTGAGTCATCGACCGCTCGCGGATTACGTACTGCAGGCTATTTTAATACTCTTTTGCTATTGTGTCAAATAACATAAATGCTACTGTAAATATTAATACCTATATCAGCAAATAATCGTCTGCTGCTTAGCACAGGACACATGCACTAGAACATCTTGTATTTATTTTGTGATGTGAAGGATTTTTCACGATGTTTCTCTTCATCATTAAATACACCTAATAGTCACATACATAGTCGTGACCCCACACTCAGATCGAGTCTTGTATCGTGGGTATAAGGAACTAAAGTTTTGCTGTTAGAACTCCAAAATTACCGATTAAATTTATAACATGATTACTTTGGACACAAAATAACTTTCATAAAGCGTATAACTACACCATATACAGTGTGTGTGCATCCACTTTCGCACATTCCATCTCCTTTCGATTTCCGACGATGGCTGCCCATTCACAAGTCAACAGCTGTCCATCATAAATTCGCTCCGTTGTCGGAGTGGTTCACGCGGCCGCCATAATAACGCGGCTAATGAATTTCGTAAGAGCGGGCGGTGGGCAGCGGCACGGCGGAGTTAACAATACAATCATTTGCAGGCAATTAGTTCGTCCGCTTGTAGTGTCGAAATGAAAAGCACGCCGAATGAGAGGCGAGCGTGTAGCGTGTACTGTGCAGTGAGTGGTTCGGAGCGCCGACCACCTGGTGCACGCCGTGAGGCGCGTCCACAATACACTAACATTATTTGATATAATTTATTTAAAGATTTGAGATGAAGTTGACTTCGTACTGTTTTTTTCAGCTTTATTTTTTATCATAGCAAAGTGATCACTTTGCATTCTATGGTAAAGCTTCGTAACTTAGTTATCTCTCCTCGGTCGTCAAAACTATGTTAGAAAACAGGTACATAAAACAATACCCTAGTTTGGCTCACTATGGATTAACACCTTTGTGTATGACAGTAGCTTTGCGGACAGAAAGGAATATTCAGCAAAATGTAGGCTTCAGACTAAGATGACGGCTCTGAAGCCTCAAACGATTCAATTTGATCGCGCTGGGAATAGTGTCATTAGAGAAACAGAAGGAATATGCGAGTAGTTTTACCACCTGACAGCTAACAAAGCCTTGTAAGCTAACTTTATATTCATAGTTTTGTTCACAGATTAAATATTAAACAGTAATAATGAGACGCCGCGCCTCGCCATTACGTATTTACGCTAAGATTTACTGACACGATGAACACTTGCAAATAATAGTATGGCAGCTGGAAACCGCGACTGAAGGGGCTTTATAAGGTATTATGTAATAATATTGCGAGTAATTTTGATTGCAAAGGTATTTTAATGAATATTATAGAAATAGTTGTATACTTATATAGTGAAAAGCATCGGGTCAGTCTTGAGCAGGTTGGCTTTATAACATTGACCAATGAGAAAAAATATCTCACATAATTTCACAATATTATTCCAACATAATATTGCTTTATTCAGAATTGGGTGTGAAGGTAATGTAATAATAAACTTATCTTTTTAAAATGTAAATAAGAACACGGGCAATAAATCTCGGGTGTGCAGTGAGTACATGCAATCGTTTTCGACGCAGCAGTTAATGGTGGGCAATTCAGCGCAACTCAACCGAACTTGACCCAATAACTTGCGACGCACGCACAACACACCGGGCCATGTGTTGCACGCACACGCACACAATGACACAAATACACACACACACGCACATTAGTAATTAAAGAGCAGAGTTATTAAGATCGTTGTTTTCTTTTACGCTAATGAAGTATGAAACGCGGCGCCTGCATTCGACAAACATCTACTTAGTACTTACTATGAGCTTTTCGTTACTTATCACTGTACATACATTGTTATTGTATTAGTTTTCTCTTTTGTATGAAATTTTATTTTATTTTATACTTTTCGGAAAACTAACAGCTAATGTGTACATAAAATTAGAATAATAGGTAATTAAAAGCTAATTATAAGTTTCCACATATAACAGTTGTGTATTTATGTGTCTCTTAGGAAAGTTTATTTAATATGCACTTTATGAAGTTATAGATACTAAAGTGTTTTAGTAATTTATCAGTTCGTTTGTAAATAAAAAGAAAAAGTAAATTCTTTATTTATATATTAAAGAAATATAGCAAATAACTTTAAAAGCTCAACTTATTTTGATCTAAAGCACAAAATTGGAGGTTTTACTTACTTAAGTTATCTGCTTGAAGTTAGTCAGTTACTTGACAATACATACATACATAAACTCACGTCTTTTACCGGAAGGGGTAGCCAGAGGTTCCCTTGATAGCAACCAGGATATCCACGTTTCGCCTTGTGTATTCTCACGATGTGATAGGGGGCAAGCCTATCGCTATTTCGGGTACAAATTATTGAACCCGGTCTGAGAATAAATAGAAAAATTCAAAAGTACTACTTTGTCCGACCTAGGATACGAACCCTCAACCTCAGCGTTGTAACCATACCATGGTACAACTACGCCACCGAGGCAGTCACTTGTCACTAATTTAACAAAGTAATTTCATATTGCGATGATAGTGTATACGCTACAAATGAAACCACTTGATAGACATTATTATTTATAGGATAATATCAAGTGGAGCTGAATATCCGTGGGAGTCGCGCGCAGCACGCAGTACGCAATGGCTGCAGTCGGAGTCAATAAGGAATGTAGGGCGTAGGGTAAACGCTTTACCAGTTGTCTACCCTCAAAATCATACTGACATACTAATTTTTTAACCAACTTCAAAGAAACTCCGGTTCTCAATTCGACTGTATTTTTTATGTTTTTGTGGAAAATGTTCCGTATTAGCTACTTTTTTATAAAAATCAGCCTTCATGCGGCTCACTGCAAGGCACAAGTATCTTCTATGATTGAGTGGAGTATAGCTTTTAGGCATTATTCCCAATATTAGACATTTATAGTAACAGTACAAAATACCATCAATTACTTAGGGTTGCCAGTCACTATAGCACTTACCCTATCCATATTCCTTCTCTGTTGCTCTATGAATGATTGTCTTTGTGTATTTGATAGGCATCTAATGTAACTCACTTGTTTAGTATCGGCCTTCCATGCCAATATGTTTTAATTGATGGCGTCTTGTCGGCCGTGTCTGTAATTACTGCGCTTCATACACCAGCACTCATTAACTCTCTGCTAATGTTTACTGATACAATGCGTTAGTGTATAGACAAGTCACTCAAGTCTGAAGGACGTGGGGAAAATTAAATGCAAGAGTTTACCATATATTGTGGACTAGGATAATATTCCAAACAAATTCTGTTTGTTTAATAAATTAATCCACGGTATCGCAGCCGTATTAATTTATAAAGGTAAAACAAAAGGAAACGAAATTGGTTGGATAATAACATCAAAATTATCAATTTAGCGTAACAAAAGTAATTCGATTTGTATCGCTTGACTCAGAACAAGATTCAAAAGAGATAAATTTTCGTCGATTAAAGAAACTTGTTATAGAGGCGAGTACAAGACAAAGTTAAACTGTGTCAGATGCGGCGCAAGTACCTGTTTAATCTCTCTCTACATACAGCTTTCTCCACCGATCTTGTCAATATTTAATCATGTATTTGAACGCAACAAGAGGCTAGTTGTAAATGTCAACAGCGATTGATGTCGATTTCTAATAGAAGTATATCGGAGTGCGAAGTGTTGAGAGGCGGAGACCGCGAGTATCGGCTGGGAGGGCAGGGGAGTGCAGGTATCTCAGGAATGCGAGTGAAAGTGCGGCGGTTAGCGGCACTCCGGCACTCGAGGCACTTCGCACTCACTCGGATGAAGCCCCATGCTCCGCCGGCGAACTGTTTTGGGTAACGTTATGAAATCGACGAGATCCTGTTTGGCGACGCGTCGGTCAACGTGTTTGTGGGTTTGTGTGTGATCGCTGTGTGTGTTGTAACGAGGATCCTGTGTGACGACATTGTTGGGTTTTAATGGCCACCATGACGGACTCAAGAACTTTTATTTTTTTGTGTCGCAACTTTTACACAACACATAAGGATGTAGTAGATGAAAGGCGTATATGAATGATGCCAATAGTAAAAATAAATTGTGAGCTGGATGAAGCAAAATTAAAAATTCATGGATATCGACCATAGCCTGCAGTTGAAAGTCGTAATTAATGGCCATGTTTACAATATATAGCGACATTCCCCTCTTCAATTACCAGTGCGTGGCATGCTGTAGATCGTGTTGCTTGTACGCGGCCCCGGTGCCCCTCGTATTATTGAAAGGGGTGCTAGCCTGGGCCTCTGTGTTGTTGCTTGGTCATTAAGATAACGAAATTAATCCCTCATTGTAATGATGGGGTGCTGTGTAGTGTGTAATACACAGATGGGTATACATTGGGGAACTGGTGTTAGCTAGTCGCACTCTGAACTTACAATTTGAGTAATGTTGATTTAGGTACATGATTTATATATACTCGTATACTGACATTAAGAATATAGTAGTTTTGTAACTAGGTACCTACATTAAGCTAGTTTATAAGCTGGTCCATTTTGTGGCAGAACGTTCTGCCTGTTTTCATGTCTAGTTATTTAGCCTTACTCTTTTCCTCTACTTTTATTAGTTATACAAAAAACTTTGTAAATATTTACTGTCAACGTTCGAGTAATGGTGTGTACTTATGTCAACCATATGCTTGCAAACATAATGCAAAACAAAGATAGCTGTTTCATACCCAGAAGACTTCTTGTACGTTTTGCGTTGTAAATGAATTGCATGTACACATGTATGTCGGTGCAGTATAACAGTAAAGTCGGCGACACACAGGCGTGCAGTTGCAGCGCGGTGCAGTGCGGCGGCGCGGCGGAGACTCACTGCGTGTCGCTCGCCTTGAGAGCCGTCAGCCGAGCCTTGTCGGACATCTGGCCGCTCGCAACTCTACACGACTCATTACTTGCAGCGCTCATTATAAAACCATTAATCTGCTAGTCATATCTGCACTGTAGAGGAGTGGATTGATTCTTACAAATCAATTATACGCTGGCGTTGAATATTACTATGACTGTACGTTTTCTGAAGGATAATGCAGTTTACATTATGCAGTTTAGGTTACGTTAATTTGATTGAACACAAATAAGTACCAATATTGAGGATAAATCCTATTGGTAAAAATGGTCTTAAAAAAGCCAAAGAGATGAATGTAATAAAGTCGACACAAAGCTTACTTCACACGTGACTTGCCTGCAATCGTACTTCCAAGTGAACTCGGCTAATAAACGTACAAATACAAAATGAGACGAAGCTCAGCCGATTAGATGAGACGTCCATTAATGTGAAATGGTACAAGTTAAATGAGCGTCGTTACGCGCAGGAAACTACCCGCGTCGTGAGCGGATGCTGCGTCTGAGATACTTCAACCCAGGAGGAGGAAGGCAGAGGAGGGGAGGGGAGGGGGGGGTGCATAAAGGTCAGCGCAGAGAGTCTGGATCAAAGGGGTAGCTCTCACATCGCGCCCACAAATTACCTAAGTATCGAGTTCTGTAACGCGTGCTTCGAACCTGCTGCTCATTTAACTTTTAAACGATGTCCTCGCGAAGTTATTCACGTAGGTGGTGACATTTATCTCCATGCTAATTTCTTTCCTACACAAAATCGGAATTACTTAACAAAAACAATGTACAAATGGTGAACTTTTACCGATTTTTTAACAACCCACACATTTCAAATTGGTTTATCGAGGGTGAAAGGAATTTCAAATACATATCTTTTTTTTTATTGCTATGAATGGCGAGACGAGCATGCCGTTCGCCTGATGGTAAGCGATACGACCGCTCATGAACAGTAGCAAAACCAAACAACACCTTGAATTACAAAGCAATGCTTGGCATTCCACTGCGCTCGCCATCCTGAGACATAAGATGTTAAGTCTCAATATGTCCAATAGTTACTCTGGCTACAATGCCCTCCAACCCGAAACACAACAGTGCGTTAACACTGCTGTTTGACGGGAGAAATAGACACTGCGGTGGTACCCACCCAGATGGCCTCTTACATATGAGAGACCTACCACCAGTGATATCTACATGAATTTATCTTTACATTGACTTATTTGAATTTAAGAGTGCGATCACGTCAGCGGCAACCCTATTGTAGCGGAGCTTTTAGGCAAGTATAATAGTAATACGAAGAATGCTTTGTATGCGATCTCGCTCGACAAATAGGTGGGCGTGTAGTCGTGACATTGTATGCAGCAGACAGTATTTAAGAATGTGGAATTATACCTCCGTTCCACAACATCTGAGCCGATTCTGTTTTATAGCCATCGTAAATAAACATTCTTGCGAAGGCCAACATTTTCTGAATTGTTATATAATTGGAATTCGAAATGATTGCCACTCACACACACACACACACATACTTGTACACGGTGCAAGAGATTCCCTGCATCCTATATATCCATCGTCGTGGCCAGTCCGTATCTGGCATGCATCGTCAGGAATGCTGGAAATCACTCGACTTTCTTCCGACTGTCGAGCAACTGTCGTTAGATAGTCAACCGACAGTTTTACGATCTGTTACATGTGTTTAGACTTCGGTAGCTTTGGTATGGTCTCGATTTAATTAATCCCTATTATTTAAGGTTCAGAGGCCTAAAAATACGAGGTTTTGTGTCCCATACGAACTATGCGTGTGGTTGTTTATCGAATTTATTTACAAAAATTGCTGGAGTATTTGTGAAATGAATGCTAAATACTATTGTTCACGATCAAGTCCGCCTTCCCGCTGTCCACCCAGCTCACACAGTTGACATTATAAGTAGTCTAATAACATTAGCGCTTGTCCAAACGGTTCGGCTGTTGGAGTGATAATAGTGATAACGAGCTGCGGAGGACAGGTGGCCGGGTTATTTACGAGTTTTGGGAAACTCCATTTTGTTTCGATTCGTAGTATTTGAAGAATTTCTATGATTAACTTCACTGGACTTGTCATCGTTCTTTAAGGATATTGCATAACTATTGCAATTTTAAATATTTCTTTGAAGTAATTTTAAAGTTGCTCCGGCTAGTGATACCAATTTCTGGGCAGTCATTATAGCAAGTTACTGTTAAATTCTCTGTGTTCTACTCACCGACCATTTGAGGTAAAAGTAGTCGTAAACATTTTATTGGTTAACAATTACTGTATAAATATGAAGTGTGAGACTGACTTTCCTCACACTTTTCTGTTTTATGATCAAGCTGTGGACAGGCAGTATATTTTCCCCGACAGTGAATATGTACCGGTACGTGGTATGTTTATCATGTCGTTAAATAAGTTATAATAATGTGGCGACTCGCGAGCGGATGTCGTGCGGGAGTCTCTGCGCGTACATTGCACTCTCTACACTTACACTACACTGTGCACACAGATGTAATATTGCAATGTAATTTAATGTTGCTTTTCGTTCAGGCAGCGAGGTAATTGCGATCTCAATATTTCATACTGTACCCTTTCCTCATGTATTTCATTTTTCATTCTCAAAGGGCAGAAATGCATTTCTGAATCCTCAGGTAGAGTGAGTGGTTATGGTCGTTGCGGCGCTTTTCACATTTCAAATACACTGCTATTTTTTTTAAATTTAACATATAAAAAATTAACACGTAAGATTCCATTATCAACCTTTAGGTCTCGTTAATATTTAAAAAAAAATGAATTTTGTTAACACATGACTTATTATAGATAAAAAGTTTTACCTTATTTCTAATCTAATTTTATATTAATTCTAAGAATACTCAATGGCCTGTTATCACATCTTGGCCATAAACGTAAAAGTCGTAAAATTATCTTAAGATAACGCATTAGACACTAATTCTTTCATAATAACAATAAACATGTTGTGTAACGAGTGAAAAGAAAACAAGTTAATTGATAATAGGCGCGTTATCAGCGTGGCCGAGTAGCTTCCTGCGAAGGGTCGAGGCGCACATCCTTATCAGATACGAGTACAACATGTCTTAACCCACAGCCAACAACTTACTGATTCACTTTCACATCGCATACAAGAACGAACAACTTTCAATCAGTGTCTTCGCACTGGCAGAACAAAGCGACTACATCTGATAATGGTGACATGGAGCATTTTATTCGTCGTAAAGTAACATTAAATCCCTACTGACTTATAAACACATTTATATCACTATTCAAGAAGGAATAAGTTTTAATCAGTTGCTTTTCACTACCTCATAATAGTGATGTGGATCATTTAGGCTCTTCTTTTATATGTCGCAAAATTACATTAAACCCCCTGTTGATAAATTTGGTACAGTCACGCAGTAGCGATCTTGGAGTACTGTGAGAGAGGCCGACTTCATCGGGGTACTAAAATCTGCATGTATAAATTAATTAATATTACAAATTAATTTATAGACATCTGATGATTTGATATCTGAAGGTAAATGCGGCATTGTCCAAACAGCGTATCAAATAGGGCTATATTATCCCTCACCACTCAACAAAAATATGTCATTCTGATCAAATCTTTGTTTATTTTTATTCTCAATCCTTCCTCGCGCGTCGAAGTATTACCAACTGTCATTTGCTTGAACAATTTAATTGGTTCTATTTTTGTTTTATCTCTCCGGCTCCAACTAATAGTTAAGCTCGTCGACAAAAAAGGTACAAAACTACGGCGTGTGGAGCGTCGGGGAATCTTTATTGTCGCTGTGGCGCGTCCATCACTCCGCATTAACGGTGCCGATAGTGACAATCGCCTATAAATACCGCGATGGAAACACACATCCGCACTTATATAGAATGGAATAGATAGCCAAATTTTATTAGCTGTCTCTCAACACTTTTCTAATAAATAAATATGCGTAAGCAATAGTCAGTCAATTATGTGTCTTTGTTATCCGAATACGAAGTCCAAAAACAATTATTTTGACCTTACAAAAACATGTCACGGTGCGGGAAACAAACTCGCGGTTCTACGGACGGCGTCTTATCGATTGTGCCAGGGTAGCTGATACTAATCTATGGGTAGCTGTCTCCACAGTCTAAACTTAAAGCTTGGATTCAACACAATTCGTCATTATCATAAATAATTTGAAGCTTGTTTGTATTGTTCATCTTTCAGTAACGCAAGGTGTTCTTTACGGTACGTCTGTGATACCCCGGGTGGCGCGGGGGCTCAATAGCGCGAGGAGACAAGAGGGGTGCGTCTTTATCGGCGCATAAAACACTCGCACAATAATTGTATAAGTTGAGCTGTAAAGAGTTACGCTGTAATAAAGTTTTAACAGGCCGCGCTACATTTGTTTTACGCCGCGTCGGCACTCGGCTGCCGCTAGACACGTCTCTACTCATGCAGCTTCAACGCTAACTATTTTATTGGGGATTTTAATAGATTCCTCAATCTGTGCCAAATCAATACTCGGGATGGAGCGACCACGGCGTATATGCATTTGTTTGGTGTGGTCGGTTCCATATATCATATGAATTAATAGTAGTCTGTTATATGTATGCATACATACTTGTGGTATGCATATTTTAAGTTTCTTCAAAAGAAAGTATCGTGAAAGTATATTTACTTGGTGGTCATATTTGGGTTCTTTGAATATAAAATTATAAGCTATTATCTTATTAACCCAGTTGGAACGAAAATAAGCAGTTACCAGTGAAGTCTTGCGTAACATTACAAACCTAGATATTATTTGTAGTTGTTGAAATACAGACAAGGAAGAAACTGTTATGGTTTAGTCAAGAACACTAAATAAACCAATTCATATATAAACAAATTGCACAACATATTGGGGGAATTATATGTCATCCGCAAGGTTGGCAGGCGATTTATTTTTTATTGCAATGACTGGCGAAATGAGCATGCCGTTCGCCTGATGGTAAGCGGTACCACCGCTCATCATCAGTAGCAAAACCAAACAACACTTTTAATTACAAAGCAATACTGGGCATTCCACTGCGCTCGCCATCCTGGGACATAAGATGTCAAATCGCAATATATCCAGTAGTTACTCTGGCTACAGTTTCCTCTAATCCGAAACACAACAGTGCATTTACACTGCTGTTTGGCGGAAGAAATAGACGTTGCGGTGGTACGTACCTACCCAGGCGTCCTCTCACATATGAGAGACCTACCACCAGTGGATTATAAGATAGATTACTAGTAGTAGATTGCGATTTGATGAGAGTTGATTAAGCTTGCAGTCGCTGTTTTCAAACTGCATACAACAGTCGTTGAGAATTTTTTTGAATTTTGTTGTGAAATATGTTCCACAGTGGACTTCTTGCGGCAGAGGAAGCTGATAAATACGGGCATTCTTTCCAGCACTGTGTAATCACCGTGATTATATGAATCTAAGGCATTTTATGGATTTTATCACTAAAACCTGAGCAAACACTTGGCCACATTTATTTGTGTTACAATTGTACCGTCCTGCAGTATGGTGCATTCTGTGGGCTCGCTATCTGCTTCATTACACATTGCACAACCGAGGGATTACATTAACACCGGTTACAACTCTATTACTTATGTAAATACACTTAATTACTGCGAGCCCTTATTTGCTAACACAATACTGGATTAACATAATTTTAAAATAGATCCTTAGCAAGGATTAGTGCGAGGCTATTTTACATTTTTGAGGTATAATAAACATTAGAATCTATTTGGGAATTGTCAGGTCCCACGCTTTGGTGAATAAGTAGCTCCTGCTTTACAAGTCAATAAAATAAATAAATACATCCAAAAATCAAATACATAGTCCTGACCCCATATTAAGATTGATTAAGTCTTGTGTCGTGGGTATCAGAAACTACGAGAGACTTTTCGGTCTCACAAATTTCCAGACCCGAGTCATACATATGGATTACAAAACATCTATCTCGGTGCAGGAATCGAGCCTGCGACCTCTCATTTAGCAGCCGGCGTCTAACCAAATGCTCCACGGAGGCTATCTAAGGTAAATAACATATTTAACAGTCTTATGACATCCAGTATCGAGTACTACAAAACACAAATTGCAATAATTATTTTACACTAACTAGTTATTTTTAAACCCATTGTTTACATGATTATATAATTACATACAAGTAATAAATGAGGGTAACGAGTACATAGCGAGGGGTCGTCATCCCGCTGTCTTGTCTGATACGGATCACTTGTTCGAGATAACAATACTACTGTACTTCTATTAATACGGCGATAACTGCAACCTTCTGACCCACGCCGACCTCCAATGTGAAACATTGACATCTCTCATAACGATATTATGCTATTGTACTGCATACATTCCTTGTTTTTAATAACCCGTGGCGGAGTATGCTGGTATCGCACGCGCAATGAAGCATGCACTAGTTTGTACGATAATTGAGTGGTGCAAGTGAGAAGCGCGTAGCGTGGCGTTGAACTTAGTTGCAAGTCGGCAGTAAGGCAGTGGGTCGACGACCGGCACTGTTTGGTACAGTGCATGGCGGGGGGAGGGGGGAGGGGCGGCGCTAGTGGGTCATTTGTAATGTGCTAAAGAAATGTACGGTTATGGAAAACAACAAGTAACGACATGTTCCACAAATAACTCGACGCGAGAACGTGAATATTAGCTTTTTGTTTTGATTTACTAACGTGATATGTTGCTAATGCTAATATTAATAAACAACAGTACAAGGTCATTAGTTAAACTACTACATATTACTCACGATTGTATTGGTACTCTGATTAGCTTTTATGATGATTCTTAAACCTTGGACACGCATTACTGATATGTTCAAGATAATAAACTGTACAAGCATAAAACATGTGTGTTGTGGGACTAAAAGTTCTACCTTTTTCTTTGACATAGTGAATCGATACCATATGGACAGTGACATGACATTTTACCAACATATTGAATTAATTTAAATATCACATGCGAGGAATATGCAGCGATGTGCAAGAAAAAATGTATGCGGTTTGGCGAAGTAACTCTGCCGCGTTTCTACTTGACCGCCGGCTCTTGTTTATAGTGCGCGAGTGAGGAGCGGGCGCGGGTTAACTTCTTGAGCGACGTGTCACTGTGTCGCGGGGTCGCTGTGACCCGTGACCGGCCGCACTCGACCGTGCACGGTGCATCCATTGTTTAGGGTTGGCTGTTGAGCCACATACGGTTATTTGTATGAGAGTTTCATGGCGCTTGTTTTAACAAGCGTTATGTGTGTCACACGAAAGTGGAAAGTTAGTGTTTGTAAATGGACATGAAACTTTGTAAGTACAATAAAGTCTAAATATAGTGTCGTTCTATTGTTACAAAATGTGTACTTTCTCTTTGAATTTAACTTTATTTGTATATTAACAAATGACAATGGCCTTATAATTTGTACCCACTGTTGTCCCACATGACACATCGCTTCCACCCGATATCCACAATTTGAACGCGCCTACTGCCCGCAACAATTATTGGCGCCCATGTGGCGGTGTATTTCATCATCTCAGTTTATCCAGTGAATTTCTTATTTGTTCAAAACTCCAACACATGTTCTTTACGGATTCACGTACATTATCATTTAATTAGGTACATAAGTGTACGTGTTTGCAAATCATCCCCCGCCGGAGTGTGTGTCTCAGGCCGCGTGTTCAGGAAGTGATTGCCCGGCAGTTGGAAGTGCGGTAGAGTCGGTAGAGCCAGGACAGTGAGCGATAGAGCTCGCGGCGACTCGCCCTTTGATTGACCGACGAGACAATCCATCATTGTCTCCGCACAATGGAATGTGTTTAGCTCTACCAACCTGCTTTTATTGTGTGTTGCCGAACGCCTGGGTATTTCTCTGCAGGAGCGTGCATCGGATAATGAGTCATTAGTGTAACAGTTAGTTTTATTATGCAACGCGAGCGCCATTGTGACAGCCGCTTCACAAGCGACGAGTGATGTGTTTTTGAATATATCATTCATTCACACTGGTGTTGATGTTTTGTTTTAAACCGTCATTTATTTACCCATACTAATTAATACTCGTAGTATAATTTTATAGCAGAAGATAAGTGAAGATATGCCTTTCACTGGATGGAAAGTGGTTATGGTCATCTATTAGCAAATTTAACTGGAAGGTTGTAGGGGCTCTGTCACTCAGTTTTTAAGAATGCATGTGCAAATGTGTTTGTAAAACGTTTATTGTTTCATTTATATAATGGCTTGGAATAAGGATAGGTTTAAAATTGATAGTAGGTACGTAAATTGTAGTAACCGTAAGAATAAATAGTATAGAATCGTCAAACAGAGCCCCGACTGGGAAGAACATTAATCTGCCACGATTAAACACAATGATGCCAGTTTATTCAATGACTTCCTTACACCCGGCTTAAAGCATTCTGAATGCAAATCTGCGCCTGACGTAACGACATAACCCTTGGGAATAGTATTAGTCACATCTCGATAAGCAGTGCGTTTAATGAATAGTGCTGAACAAAGAGGCTGTATAATGGTTTCTTAGATTTACGCGAATGTTACACATTGAAATAAAACTATTATTTACGGATTTTATCGCGAATTTAGTTTAAATTTTTTACATTTTTAACTTCCCGACGTTTCGATCACTTTACAGCTTTCATGGTCACGGGGCGGACTGAGGTATTAGTCATCCGCTCAGTGACTGTTACAATTAAACTACCCTTATTTTGAAAATATTGTTGTCTTGCCTTACATAAAAGGAGTCACAGACAAAATTGGCTACATCCTGAAGCGTGCTTCTATAAAGACCTACTTCAAGCCGCCCAAGAAGATTAGTCAATTTCTACCACCTGTCAAGTGCCATATACCCCTGCAAGAACCGGGCGTATACAAAATAGATTGCGACTGTGGCCTCTCCTACATAGGTCAAACAAAACGAAGCATAGGGACCCGCGTGAAAGAACACATAGCTGACGTGAAACATCGACGCTCAACGAAGTCTGCAGTTGCTGAACATATAGAAGAAGGCTCCAAGCATTACCTTCGCTTTGACCAGCCCCAAGTCCTCGCAAAAGAACACCGATCCCTGCCCAGGATGTTTCGCGAGGCTATTGAAATTAAAAAACATCCTAATTTCAATAGAGAAGATGGCTTGAAGCTTGCACAAGCATGGGATCCAATTCTACACTTAATTAAATCGGAACCCAAAAAACCAACTGCCAGACCTCAAGACACAGTGAGCTCCTTCTGCGTAGGTCGGAACGCAACCATAGACTAGCTAGCTATTTAAATTAAGTTTTAATTTAATATTTTCAAAATAAGGGTAGTTTAATTGTAACAGTCACTGAGCGGATGACTAATACCTCAGTCCGCCCCGTGACCATGAAAGCTGTAAAGTGATCGAAACGTCGGGAAGTTAAAAATGTAAAAAATTTAAACTAAATTCGCGATAAAATCCGTAAATAATAGTTTTATTTCAAAGAGGCTGTACGCAGCACTCAGCATGTGAAGCGGCGGCGCGGCGCACTCACATGGCGCGAGTACATGCCGGCTCATGACGAGTACAACACATGACACCGACGATGTCATGCGGGAGCGACGACGCTGCGGTGCACATGCACTCGGGATATGGATATCCTTCTATTTAGCTATTAGAACATACTTATGGTCACGCTAGTAACTACGAATGTAGACAAAAGTGTGAGCTATATTTACGCAGTATTTCTTCAGGTGATGTGACAAAAGCCGGGTATATCATGATTTTCACATGAATGGAATTACAGGGTCACAGTGTAAATCAAAAGTCGAAATATTCAAATTACAGAAACGAGAGTTGGAGTGCAAAGTAATAAGAGTAAGTTCTGAACCCGTCCGTGCTTTAAAATATGCTGCAACCATGTTTACCCTACCCCCCATTGGCAGTACTTATTGATAGTAATGAGATAATAAAAACACATTTCATTGTAACCTGCATTGGTACCACAGCAAATGAAATGTGGTCCTTATTCCTCATTTTGTTATTTATACTCGGCAAAACGCATATCCTAGGATCTAGATCATTGTATTCAGCACAGCTGAATGAAAAATAAAAGGATTTTCCAGCCTTTATTTAATTTTTTTCCCATGTGCATTACGGAGTGGAAATAATGAGGTCCGCATTATGAGTTCCTGCGCAGAATAGTCCGGAAGCGAGTGTACTGTGGCCTGTGTATTAAGGCTATACCGGGTCAGGTATAAATTCAAATGCGGTACACTGGAGCACAGAAGTGCTAGGGTACTGTAATATATATAAATTAAGGGTGCGCATAGGTATATACTCGTATACGATCAGGTGCAGTGCATTCACGTACAGAACGTTTAAGATTGCCTCGCCCTTACGACTGCCGCGCCACGGCGACACCTTTAAGCCAGAATTAAAGTGCATTTTAATAACACCATACTTAGCGAGTCTACGCGAAGGTCTTATTTAAATGAAACTAATTTAATAAAATAGCAATTTTATTAGATGTTGGAAATATTCTTGTCTAGTATCCAGTTTGTTCCGTAGCAAAGCTACGGAACAAACTGGATAGACAAAATTATAAACGAGGCCGGTAATAACCTCATATAGAAAGACTTTTACAGCCGGAGAATTTATTCTGTTGTGAGGCTACGTAGACGCACGGTAACGTTGTGATGCGGTACAGTGGAGCACAGAATTGTCACGACCGCAGCTCGTCATTACCGTAACAGTTTTGTTTCAGAGCCGTTATTGTGCATTCCTCATCACGCGGCCGTGGCTTGATAATTCAAATAAAATAATTCAGTGCAGATCATTGTCTTTATGTTGTATTTACTTATATAGATGTTATAGTAAAAGACAATGTTTCTAAATTTTGTGATTGCAATTTTTAAGACGGTTTGCGAGAATAAAGCAACAAGTTGGCGATAGGTGCATATAGTGCGATGGAAGGGCACTCTAATGTCAAAATTTACAATCCAGTGAT
This sequence comes from Hyles lineata, assembly GCA_030180105.1. Classification (NCBI taxonomy): domain Eukaryota; kingdom Metazoa; phylum Arthropoda; class Insecta; order Lepidoptera; family Sphingidae; genus Hyles; species Hyles lineata. The sequence goes on along the minus strand of JARJEE010000006.1, from coordinate 17,419,772 downwards.
GAAAGACGCGGTTAATAGACACTGAAGGACACACATACACGTAAATAAGCTTGCCGCAGCCATTTCCATGCATGGACTATGGAAGCGACTATATTATTAAATCTAAACAAGGATTGGAATTTTCATTGTAGTGCTATCACAGAATGCGGTTCACCAACTAAGCTGCGCCCCCAAGTTTATTAAATTCCTTTACAGTTCTATAAACCGTTAAAGCGTATACAGATGGACCTGTTTTATCTATAATAACATGTAAAGCACGAAATAGACGTCCTACCCTGCACTTGTAGATACAAGTTACAGGTAGGTAATGGAAAACTTGTTTGCCTAATCGATTCCTATTAACGACCTATTGGACTTCAACGCCATCAAGTAGTGACAGTGCTCCTGTCTTTTTTTATTGCCTTTATAGATAGACGAGCAAGCGGACCTCCTGATGGAAAGTGGCTACTACTGCCCATAGACCTTCGCAGTGGCAATGGTCCAGCAAAACAAAGTTGCTGCCTACCTTAACGCCTACCATCTACAACTTAGCATATTCTTTTTTATTTATGAGGATCTCCAACAAAAAATACACTTTACAAGCTAAAATAATAACATTACATTTAAAATAATTATCTATGAAAACATATAGAATGTAATGAGTAGACAGCAACAGGTGTGGGTGACACAGCGGGCTGCAACACAGCCGTGCGCGTAACATTATTAACCCCGAGTCCCTCGCGGGCCGATTCATAACTTCCCGAGTATGAGGGGTGGGGGACGCTGCGGGTTGAGATGGGGGGGGGGGGGTAGTCAGCTGATAGCCGAGAACGCGGATATCAAGCGTAATGACCCCATTATTGCGGATTTTTTGTATTATATTTTAATCATATGATTTCATTTGAATCTAGATAGTAAATTCTTCGTAATTATCGAGATTTTAAAGAAGATTATTTTATCTTTTTCCTGCATAATCTCGCGGCAGCATATTGGGTTCGATTCCAAGAGAGGACACTTAGATTATTTCAATTTGAAATGGCATACGAAGTATCGGGCTTAAAGTGAGACGGTTGGCGATACACTCGTGAGTCGTGCCTCATTACGTCTAAGAACGCAAGTACTCGACGAATTGCGGGTGGCAATCTTTGAGCCTGTCTTCCGGGATACAGATACGAACTTAAGCGTGAACATTATTTTAGTTCCCACCGATAAACAACTAATGGATTAAATACATATATACGTTCATTAAGTGTTTAAAAGGATTTCCTGAAAAACGCATCTCTAACTTAATAAGGAATGATGTCCAAATGCGATTTCTCCTTCATTATAGACCTACGCCATTCCCGTGCATATTTCAACCATATCAGTTCTATTTACAGAGCCTCTAAAGTACATATATTAATATTAAAACTGTAAATGGTAAGCACGCGAAGTGTATGTGACGCGCGGCCATATAGTATGGCGTGGCGTGCGACGCGTGGAATATATTTAATTGCATTCCTTGTACGCCGACGCGAATGGTCGCCCCTACATGGGCAGATATTAATCCATAGAAGACAGTACCTGCAGCGGCCGGCGGATTCCTGCGGCTCTCGTCGCGGAAGCCCGCATTATTCACTGTGCACTCAAATTACTCGCATTCTGCTCGCCCTGATTGTTTCATATTTGAAGAAGCTGCGCTCATTTTTCTATTGCAAGAGCTCATATTTTGGAAAGATCTACAGTCTACACATTCACCATTTATTGTTTTTAATTTCAGCGGTAAGCAAGCGGTTTGAGTTTTCGTGATTATTGCTACACACGCCACAACATTTATTTTGTTAAACAAAAATGTTGTGTGTTTAGTGACAATATAATTTGCGTTTTTAATTTTTATAATAATCTCATATTTTTGTTTTTTTGTAACACAATATAATGCATTTAACTTTAATAAATTCGGAAATAATTAAAATAGTTTTCTAAAGCTGCAAAGGCTATTATTGCGGATTTCAAAACCAATCTTCCTGCTTTCTGGTATACTAGCTTTACATAGAGTTGAAACATCTTATTAAAATTGGTATGTTTCTTAAGAAACACTTGCAAACAATATGAAACACCTGGACCTGGGGCGCAAGACCCATGTACCAACGAATAGAAGACCTTGTGACGGTTTTAGTTTCTTAATGTGTTGACTTTTTTTGTTGTGTAACTCTGCCATTACCAGGGGTACAGTCGATCTGCTGCCAACCGTGAGTGAATATATTATAATAAATAAATAATAAAAATAAATAACACCCAACAGTCACATACATAGTCCTGATCCCCACATTAAGATCGAGTCTTGTGTCGTGGGTATCAGGAACTACGAGAGACTTTTCGGTCTCACAAACACCCAGACCCGGAAGAAATATTTGTCGGCCGCACAAACATTTCTCTCGGTGCGGGGATCGAACCCGCGGCCTCTCGTTTCACAGGCGGCGTTTTAACCGTCTGCGCCACGGAGGCTGTCAAATCTTTAAGCTTTATCTTTAAGCCTTAATCGAAGAAGGGAATCTCTCAGCACCTTAGGAACATTGAAGCTTTATTCTGACTTTGGATTGAGAAAACAGCTGAGACAATTGCTGCAATGGACCTACCAGGTAATGATGTTTGTACATACAATACAACACGTGAGTTTTATCTTTACGAAGGTATCGTAACACTGAGACGGCTCATCCGGAGGCATCCGGGCGGCGCGGCGGCTCGGCGCACAAACACTTCGTTATCCCGGAACACACCGGATTAGCCCGGAGGGTCGCCAGGGACGTTTAGAAAAAACGGTATGTTTAGGTAAAATAGGTAAGGTAAGGTATAAGGTTAAACGTAATTTACGGCACAAGTAATGATAAATAATATAATTTATATCAGTCGTAATTGACAAGTAACAAATTAAAAAAACATTGAATAAGAAACACAAGAAACGCTTACTATGGACTATATTAAAAATGTTGACACCATAATGGTGTTTATTTTGAAAATCTGAAAGTCCTGCGTTAAGCTAGCGAAATGAGGCGAGGACAAGGCTGCTTTAATTATAGCAATTGTTAAGATTATAAACAAAAGTATTTACTCTTGCACCGTTGGGGTATAAGATAACGGTAGATTTTTTTGATCAATATCGTCTAAAACATGGTAATTGAGAATAGAGTTATGTCTCATTACAAAAATATAGACTCGTTTTGTGGTTTTACTTTCAGAGCAACATGTTACACAAGGAAGGCACGTAAAACAGGTGAAATTGTGCGTCAAGTGGCAACCCTGCGAGTGCCACCCACAGCGCGGCGCGGGGAGGCGCGGCGGGAAGCGGCGGCTCATCTGTTTATAACCGTTCATTCATACTTTACTTGTTGAGCCGCTTTATTCACACTCACTCACTGGGAACACTCACTCCACAGTCCTCACACTAAGAGATAACACATAGGAAGTCTAGTATTAACGATGATGCACGGAACCAAACAAAGGATGTGATGTTTGCTTATACTGGCTCGGTGAAGTGGTACTGCACGCCATGCTTTGAATGGTCAGTGCACTGCGATAATATCTCTCCAATCAATGTAATCATCTCAGTTTTTTATTTTACATTTGGTTCTTCTGGTATATCACGATATTTTTTGTTATTTTATTTATATCATTTTTGCATCACCCTTGGTTCGATTGGTAGAGGATGCCTCAGGTATAAAGTTCACCTATACGTACAAGGTGTAAATAAATAAATAATAGACAAATTGATGGTGTAATTAGCTTTAAATTTGTTTTTTTATTGCATAGGTCCGGCAAGCGAGGAAACATATCAACTAATGGTAATTGATTACTGCCGACCCTGAACATCCACAACGCTAGGATTATGGATTTGTTGCCGGCACAGGTTAGCGGGACGAGAGCGGAAGGGGAAAAGGATGGGAAGAGAAAAGGGTTATTGTTTACACTTTCCTCAATTCAGTCAATTTCCTTTCCTTTTATCAATTACTGTACTATATTCGTACCAATAAAGTATTGTAAAGATACAATAATTGTTATTAGATTTCCTACTTGAAAAACAAGTGTAACTAGCATTTGATACAAACATATGATATCTATTAATGGGCATCGCTTACAATGACACGCAAGTGCACAATCGCCCACACACATAAACTAAACATTGTCCAACAATTTCTCCACTCAAACAACTACCAGCAAAACAAATAAATTAGTTTGCAGCTTATTTGCACAAGCACTGGAGTTGCCACAACTGTCTGGATTGCCCTTTTCATGAATCATGTTATTGGTTAACAAGTGCTGTATAATATGGAGGCGTCGCGGTGGCCACTTCCCCACAATTTGCGGGATTGAATCAACTGTCGCTATCGTTTGTATATTGACATAATATTCTATTCATAGACTTTATTTGCATGCGGGATATAAAGTTTAATGGAAATCAAGGATCTTATACGGTCTTCTATTCAAATATTCACTGTGCAGATTGCAGAACAATTGACTTTTATTTTCTTGTCGACAATTGATGAGTTGATTAATTGAAACTGAGTTTTAAATTGATGCATGTGCAATGCAATTATTGTGATATAAAATAAGTTGTTATGAAAAGTGACACTGCCTCTGACGAAGCAGATGACAAATAGTGCGATGATGGATGACAATCACAGGCTAAACTAGGTTTATAGATTACAGTACATCCCATATTACAAGTTATTACTGACGTCAAACTTCGTCTTGAGTGCAATATTTTGCAACAATTTTCGTCGCTTTTATTCCAGTAATAACACATGTCGGAGTGCAAAGTAGTAATTTGGTGCGATACAATGAAAAACAACAGATTGAAGTTAACCAGTGTGTAACAACAAAGATGATGGAGCAAGGGTAATCATCGGAATAGCCAATAACATGTAATTACTCATATTACCCGTCCGTGTGGGAGACACGTTCTTAGCATAATGGCTATACATTTAATATAATTGTTAGTGACGGTTTGTCTAAAGTTCACGGTACGAGTTTGTTTATAATGGCCAACTTAGTCGTCGACTAGCCGGTAGAAAATAAAGTTCATAGACTGAATTACAGCTTGGTATTTATTCTTCTCATCATATTGAGCTTGGTGGAATCAAAAAGGTATAAGCCTCCACGAATTAGAGGAAATTGGAAGAACTAGTAACAATGAAAAAAAATCGATATAGCGAGCGCAGCTCAGCAGCTGTTATTTGGCTAAGCTATTTCAGTGTTGGTTGTGCCACTATATACCCAAAGCCGGAGCTTCGTTCATTGATCAACAGTACTACGAGCTGTTTAAGATAAATTTAATAGGAAATATGTGGGTTTAGACGTACTCTAAAGTTCAGTTGTTGTGAAATACTTATAACTCCTAGTAGAAGTGAAACCAATACTCGAGTAGTACGAGTACATATTTGAGACTGTATTTTATAAGAGATGGTACGGATTAATTTCTAATACCTATTGCATTTTTTTAAAGTAACGCAATCGTAAATTCTGTAAGGTGCTCTAAATAACAACAGACATCGAAACAAAACCAGCGCAACCTAATGATGGATATCTAGTAAACATTTCCAAATTCATGCAAATGTACGTTACACGCAAAAATACGCAATGATAATCATAACACGGGCAGGTTGGTTCACGCCGCTGAAGGTCGCCGCCGCCGATACATTACTGCTATTCATACTATTGTGTTTGTTAACGCGGCGCAGAGCCACTCGCGTGAATCACATTCTCGGAAACCCAATGTGATATCTGATCTTTTTCAATTTCGCCTTTTGTTTGTGTTGAAATATCACTATTACACATATTTGTTATAGTTACGGCGGGATTATTGTTACAAGTCGCGTTGTGTGGAACAAAAATGATATCTTTGGTTAATGTGGCCAGAAACGTGCGAACAACAAAGTTCTGTTTAATTACACAAACAAACCAAAGATCAAAGTGTACGCAAAATAACTAGACGTAAAGATTTACTAAAGATAAGCGCGAACAAACTCCTATTTCACAGAAATAGGTAAATAAATCTGCGGCTAAAATGTTCAGGCGGCCCACGTAGTTTCTGACACGCTTTAATGATCACTGACAACAAACAATCCAGACTGACGGCGAAACGTGTTCTTTGATGTACGAGCTTTAACCACTAATCGTGCTCCTAGTGCCAGGCTTCCAACACGTCGCACGCAACAGCACCACGTCTTTTAAATTCAAATATCAACCTTAAGGATATCAAATTCCTAACAATATATTCTTCTTGACATTAATTACTTTACTTCTATCTATAGTTTATATAATTGCTTTGAAGTGGTACCTAGTGTGCGGCCGATAAGTTTTGCAGGGCTTTAAGTAATGAAGCAGTAAAATTAAGCATTAAGCCATTGATATTGTAATAAGTAATATTGATCTTCTAGACAAAAAAAAAGAAGAAAACTAAAAACTAGTATTATAAAATTTCAGTATTAATTAACCTTAGTGGTTGTTAGATGAAGCGAATAATAATGGATCAGCCGTTAATAAAAATAAATACAAAAGATTCTATAAAAATGGTTGATCAGTGTATCAAATCGAAGGTTTGAGGAGGCAGTCGTGCGCGTGTTCTTGTACAGAAGAAAACAACGAGTGGCTTGAGAAAAAGAGCATGTTAATGAGATCGGGGACAGCTACCATCCATGCTCGTAGTATTGAGTTGAGAACAAAATAAATAATAAATTATATAACAAGTTAGGTTGAAGGTAGGTTTGTAAATAAAAGTTACAATAACACTGAAAAAAGGTAAACAATCTAGCTGATAAAAGAGGAGGTTTGTCAAATGGGGACATTTATAGCCGGATTGGATATGAAATATGATTAAATAAATTTAGCAATAAAGACACAGGACCAAGGTATGTTGAAGGATGTTGAAAAAAAAATATGAAATTATCGGCATATTACACAAGCATTCATAAAACAGAGACATGAATTGATAAATAAGGCAAAGAGGAACATCAACATTGAAATATTAGACCAATTAACGGTCTCTCAGTGAGATGTTTAAATTTAAACTACGTTAGAGTTGTTTGTCAATACGAGTCAAACGATGTAATTGAAGATTTGTTAAAGGGAGCGGAAGCTTCATGCGGGGGATGCTGGGTTTGAACGAGTGATGGTGATATGTGTGTGTTCGATACTCCAGATGTGTGTGTGTCTGTTTGTGTCCAATGATATGTCAGATTGACGGTGCTGGTGCGGTTTGCATTATCTTAGACGAGCCGTCGTTTATTATCTCAGTGCGCTGGAAAAAATGTCGGAATGCGCCGCTACCATTGACCCGTCAAGTTTTTCTCCACTCAAATCTTTGTTTGTAATTAGTTTTTACCTCATTGTGTACGTTTTACTCAAGATAACACTGGCTTAAGACGTGCTGCAGAACTATAACGGGGTATTCCATTCTGAGGGCAATAAATACTACTTACTTATTAATTACAGAGAAAGCAATTCTGATTCAAAAAGTTTATCAGAAGGCAGAGTTAATCGAAATTTAGTTTAATATTTATCAAATTAAGTGAAAACATCACAGAAGCTGCCAATTAATGATTGAAAAAGAAACAATCAATTTATATTGCCTTAGTTTTGATTTGTAAACAAACCTTTCCACTAGCAATAAGGAAGCAATTAGAGCGTTGTTGTATTTGTAGCACCTCTCCAATAGTGAAGGTAGTTCGCCAGCTTTCTGTTCTGAAGTACGTATTGTAGCGACCAGCAGGGCAGCTGCAGTGAAAGCGCCCGAGGGGTCTGAAGAGAAAGTAAATGGGCCAGGTGTGCCTACAAGCACGTAATTCCAAATTGACAATAATAGGCAGTAGAAATTCACCTACAAGTTTGATTTAGTCTTTAGAGTGACTTATACAAGGAAACATGACGATGATTTACAACGATTGTTGTGAGAGAGGACACATATAATTTCATATATACACATATATACTCTTAATAAGATAAAAATACAAAAAAAAATACAAAGAAAAGTTTATACAGTAGGTTGTTAATTTTAAGCTATAGACGTGACTCGGTATGTGGTTTCAATTAATGTTATTATGTCTTCTGTCTGTATACAATATCAGGTCGCCCACGAGTGCAGGACTCCTGTACAAACGACATTTCGATTGACGGTTAATACTAGTAGCCAGTAGGCGTGTTTTAATGAACAGATGTCAAGCGTACATGCCGAGGCACGACCGCGGTTAATTCATGGATATTGCAGGACGTTACAAAACCCCTTTGCAATTATATCCGCTCGGTGTGAGCCCGCGGATTATCACCCATTAGCATTTATTTACACATTTTAGGCAATTCAATATTTACTTTAATCATTGAGTTCGGGATGAGAGCGTGTAATCTAGTAAGGGTTACAGACCCGCCGCGTTTGCCTCGGGGAATGCAATCTAGATTAATTTTATCAAGAAATAGAACATCAAGACGATTGCGCTTTATAAGAAAAGCCAGATGATATTGCCTTCTATTGCATTGGAGTTAATTTAAACAGAGCTCAATTAAGGCCTCAGTTATATTTTATTTTATTTTATTCGAGTAAAGAAAACAAGCAGTAAAAAGGATTTTTTTTTTTAATTGCTATGAATGGCGAGACGAGCATGCCGTTCGCCTGATGGTAAGCGATACGACCGCTCATGAACAGTAGCAAAACCAAACAACCCCTTGAATTACAAAGCGATGCTTGGCATTCCACTGCGCTCGCCATCCTGAGACATAAGATGTTAAGTCTCAATATGTCCAGTAGTTACTCTGGCTACAATGCCCTTCAACCCGAAACACAACAGTGCGTTTACACTGCTGTTTGACGGGAGAAATAGACACTGCGGTGGTACCCACCCAGATGGCCTCTCACATATGAGAGACCTACCACCAGTGATAAATACAAAATAAAGATAAATAATATAGCTAAATTTAAACCATTAAAGTTTCCAATATCTATATTATACTGAGGCACTTGAATTTTAAAACTGGTGGTAGGTAATTTTTATCCGGCCGAATGACCACCGTACACAGTGGTTAATCCGTTATACTGGGGCCCACTCCAGTGTGGGTGTCGGGCTTATTCTGTGTATATCTTAATACAATTAGTCCGGCATAATTATAAATAAATACACCCAACAGTTACATACGAAGTACTGACCCCAGATTAAGATTAATTATGTGTCGTGAGTATCAAGAACGACAAGAGGTTTTTCAGTCTCATAAACATCAAACCCGGGGATCTACTCCGCGTCCATTCGTTTCACAGTCACTATGTAACCAACTGTGGCAGTCAAATCATTGTATGAACCGAAGACAGACCACGTCTCGTGTGTGGATACTCTGTGGAGTGCACTACAATTATTATCAGATGCTTTGCACTTGTAGTCACTTTTGAGCCAGTTCAAAAACGGATTTTATAAGTATGTACGAAATGAGGAAGAATGTGGTACCCTTTACAAGTGTATCGAGTCGTGAGAGGCGATGAACCCTGTCGGCAACGCGTGGTTGGACTTCACCCTTCCAGACTTCACAGTTCCGACTGTTTAGTAATAGTTAACTGCCGCTATTCAACTAAACATGGATTACTTTCTACCCAATCATGATCTTTATCGCTATGCAGAAACTTTGATACTACTTGTATTTCATAAGCTTTCTCTTTTATGTTCAACACTAAGGGCGCGACAATGTTTAGTTTGTTGAATGTTGGCTTTCTAATCTAAATTATCATGATAAAATAGTTACTGTAACCAACTAAGAGATTAAGTTCCAGCTTGTAGGAATAAGAAAGGTGTTTAGCTTAAAGATTTAAACAAACAAGAAGGTTGTTTGTTAATAGCATCAGAAACAATCACAAATATTCCCCACTCTCCAGTAGATTGTAATAATTATCATCCATGCTTAAACATTTAGAAAAACAATTTCTCGTACACGAGATAAAACGACACAGATCAATATCTACAAAAGTAGCGACTTGAAGCAGACGGCTTTAGTGCGAGCTTAGCGTGACCGGATAATTGCACGCGCGATTAAACTGAGTTCATGCGCTTACTTGTATCACAACGTGTAGCCTGTAGACTCTCTGTAGACTACACTACAACACGCCAGGCGACGTGCCGGCGACTCTTGTCAGCACTCAGCCGCTATCTTCCAAACTTCAGTAGCAGTTGGGCAACTCCGGATCGAAGTTGCGTTTATGTCTAACTATCGTGGAACAGCTGAGTTTGAGCACCGTCAGTTGTTCTAGCTCATGTTGTTAGTGCAAGTTAAATGTTGTTGCACTGAACGTGATTTGCAGCATACTTTTTAACGAATGAATGAAATAAATTGAAGTTGTACGCATGTAATATTTGTTACATTACTGTTTTCAGTTAATGCTTAGATTGAGAACTATTATTATAATTGCTCAATTATTTTAATGTACAGTAAGTGTGTTGTTCATGGCAGGTAATGCTGCCTAAATGTTTTTTCCATCATATACTAGGAAATAGTTAAAACATTTATAGTTTTTGCGCAACGATTTCGTTTAAATTACTGACTGATTAAGCCCAAAATATTTTATAGATCTATATTCACTTATTGAATAATGCCCATTTGGAAGTGGCAGTGTAAAAATAACTATTAAATATATGACCTGAAAGTCTTTCACCTTTTGAGCACAATTATAAAAGTAATTACTAACGTGAGTGTGTAGTACCTGTGTTATATAATGAGTGTAGGTAATATACCGTACGGTAACGGTGCGTGTACTGCACACTGGCTGCACGCCGCGCCATCACACTTATCTCCGCCACGCTCCTGTCCGGAACGAGGGCTCGCCATTACCGCTATGTTGCTCTGTTTACCTGTCGCTTACATATCAATTGCCATGTGCTGCTGAGAACTAGCCTCACCTATAATAAATAATACTTAATTATACGCTAGTCTTCATAATAAAATATAGGATGATAATTTTACACCCATATTTATCTATAGACTACCTTGAACTACTTTTGCAAGATTTTTCAGGTCAATAAAGTCAAATGAAGTGGAGTGCACAATCTAGTGACATAGGTATCAGAAGCTACGGAAACATATTTTAATTTCGCAACAATCTGAAATAAAATTTAATTGTATTGATTTCACAAAAAAGATCTTGCTGACAGAGACATAAAACAAGCACACGCCAGCTGCAGCGCAGGAGCCAACTGCTAGCTTCCATACAAATTGGTCAACATATCAAGGTCCAAATGACAAAGGAACGAGAGGTGTTCGATATCTGTGCGTGTAATTACTGCGCGCTACTTCCACGTGTGTTTACTGTTTACTCAGATAACGGTGTTTGGACGAACTTGTACTGCTGTGTTGTGTTCGGCACGGGGTTCCTATATCAATATGCTACAATTTACATAGTAATAGCTTAGTATAGCCTGTTATATATGGCGACAACATTCGTTAGACAGGTTACCTGTTGTGGAACGTGAGGTCACGGGTTCGATCCAATAATTCTGTGGTCCCGTCTCGAATTTGGTGGTTGTGAAACCCAAGTGTCATATAGTTAATGAAAGATTAATTTAATGTGCGACTAGTAGCCATCTTTTAATTTCATTACTTCCAATACGTTTTGTGATGTTGCTGTGGTACATTCTTTGTATGTATTGTGGCAGTGGTTAAAATCGATAATCCTATGATATAATTGCTTTAATTGAACAATCGATTCGCCCTAATTTGCTGCCAAGGCTACTCGTACCAATGTTAGTATATCTGTGTTGTATCCATGAATACTTTTGTTCAGGAATACGAAGCAAGCCCACAGATTTCTCACTTGATGGAAAGGTTTTACCAGCGTCAGATATTGGAGGGAAAGAGGAACACAACGGCAGGAGGTTTAATATCCCTTATATTAAGTCTTGAGACAACAAAGCCATGAAGAAGACAGAAAAGAAGGAGAAAGAAGACAAAGCCAAGAAGAAGAAAGACAGATTTCTGACACAACCCCGTGCGAATCTACACAGTAGTTCAATATCAAAATGTCGATATACCACTTTCAAATTCAAAGTTTCAGATGCCGGTAAATAGTATTAACTGCAGATACAGCAATTGCATAAGATCAGTATAAATATTCTCGTAGTTAACAGGTGGTTTAAACGGACGTGCAAGATACTCTCCGACGTAAATATTAATAACTGTAGATTTGCAACTCGCGAGTATGTTCTGTGTTTATTTATCATCTGTAAGTTGTGGCTAACATTAGCTAGTAACGAGTAAAACTGAATTTTTAACACAAACAGAGCTGTTCTGTTCGCGCTACTCCAAACAGTTGTTAACTAAATGTGCTCATGTAACAACAAGGTTACGTAAGCTGCGCACGCTTCAGACAGTGGCGGGGCGAGATTGGAAATGTGGGAAAAATAATATTTGCGAACAACTCTTATTGTAGACTTCTGGAGAATATACATATGCGATAAGATTGTGATGCTAAATTCTTGTAATCTAATGAGATCATTTCATAAGTAGTAAGTCTATAGTCGTGGTTTTGAATTTTAATGATCTAAGCTAAATATATCTTATGAGTGAAGAGGGCTTTTATCACGAGGTCGAGACCACTTGGTTTGCGATAGCGTGGGGTTTGACCCAAGTGGCTCACTCCTCGCGTTGCCTCTGCCCCTTCACAAACTGATACAGAAATGAAAAGCTCACAATCATGATCAAACGCTACGTGTAAACACAGGAGCAGATGTGCCGCGTCGGCTCCGATCAAACGGCATTCCGTATTTATTATGGAACTACCATCGCCTGCCGTTTCAACAATATTTTCATGGGATTTTGAAATGGCATATCGCTGTAAGCTGCGAAGGTAAACAAATTTTTACGATTATGGTTTATGAAGGTCTTTTAATGTTGAAAATAATTTCGAATTTAGGTCGTACGAGTGATGAATAAACAGGACAGCGACAGGTAAAGTTTCCAATCTTAAGCCTTTGTTAATTGTCAGATGAAACCCTACCAAATTGTCTTTACAATATGACTATCGTAGCAGGACCTTTTACTGCTGAGTTAGAAGGTATCAGACAGTACAAATACATAAGGTAGCAACCCTGACCCTGTCATGTTTTTAACATAATTACCAAAACCTTATCAATAATTTCATTATGATTGTGAATGATCAAAGATGACATGTTTATTATATTTATGTACGCATTAGCTTCAAATTTGCTTTGAAAAATTAGAATAACTAACGCATATAGGCGCTAACAGATTTGTACAGACGGCACGTATCAGAGGTTGTGATCAAACACTGGTGTGATGTATGTCCCGCAGACTGTTGTGGTGCGCTGAACAGTTTGTTTACCTCGGGAGGGTATTTTTAAATGTTCGCGCTGAGAGAGTAACTACAGCGTACACACGTTCCTCCTATAAAAGTACATATATGATATTTTCTTTTCTATGCATGTCTTTTATATCTTACTCATTCTTTTGCGTGATGGGTCTGGATTGTCCGCTACATGGCTTAGTGGGGCTTGGTGGACGTATGAATTTTATTAGATTCTGACAAGGGATTTTTGAAAAATGTTAGGAATAAGACTGTCACGTTGGTCGCTATTGTTTTTTATATAGGATAGTTCCAGCAAACGATACCTGATGGTAGGTTATTATTGCCGCAGAAAAGGAAAAAGGATGGGAAGAGGGAAGGGGTATAGGATATTCGGAAATCTCACGCAACAAACGAAAAGTGACAGAAAATCGTCGATCTCCTGTGAGACAGTGGTACTGCCTCGGACGGGCCTGCCTATTCATGCTGAGTCGTGACTGACGACAGCGTGGCTCTATAACTTTTAAAATACTATTAGCAAATAACTCCCGTAATTGGCACCTAAATATTATCTTATATATAAAAATGAATCGCAAAATGTGTTGGTATGGCAAATTGGCTGATTTTGGTCTTGAAATATTCGTGGAAGTCCTGGGAAGGTTTTAGGGGTGAGAAAAAATGGAAAAATTGCGAGAAAAAGCCAATTTTTTAATTGTTCAAGCGTGATGCGACCAGCCAATATAGGATGACCTTTGTTTGGTTGACGGGAGAGGTAAACGACGGTCAAGGTTCAACTACCAACCAACGTAAAATGATCTATCTTTCCATTGTCTTTCATTGACGGCTGACGAAATAGAACAAAATTCAAAAAGTGTGTACATTGTGTATATAATATCTAGATACGGCGTCTTTCGCGTAATTTGTTAAATGTAAAATTAAATGATGTCCATATCTACAAAAATAGCCCATCGTTTTTTGAGAGTATTGCAACAGTTTTAAACAAGATATACTCTATCGAAGCGTTTTGCCGGAGTTCACCAAAATATATCTAATTATAATTTTTCGTTTTCATAAAGGACATTGTTTTTTGAATTGATACCTTTAGATGCGTTGGGGGACAAATTTAAGTTCCGCATTTGTATTGTTTTCAGACTCAAGAATAATAAAAGTATTGGTACGTTGATGCCGCATCTAGACATTGTAATGAAACGATATGCAGTTTTATATTTTTAAATATTTGTTTCATTACTTACGTCGCCTGGCAAGGCAGTATGAAGGTTTTATTAATTTGTATATCGACGGTGAAGTACCAATACCTCCTAACTATTTTTTTGAGAAATAAACTTTCTAATCGTTTTTTAAATATAAAGGTATTATGCCGATGTTTTAGTGAAATCTCCTAAGTGTATTTTACTATACATTTACATTATTACTATTCCCCATTAATAAATATAGTAACTACTTTTTAATTTAACAAAAAAATTAGGGGTTTTTCAGTTTGTGTGAATTTATGACTTTGTCACTTAGGATTTATTGGCACTTCGCCGTCGATATGTATAAATAGTCTTCTCAAATAAATAAAAGTAATTCACAGAATCGCGTGGTTGCCCGTTGGTAACGTACCAAACGCGACTGCCAACAAGTTTACGATGGTCACGGGTTCAAATCCCAGGACACACCTCTGACTTTTCGGAGTAATTTCTACATTAAATAAAATCCTTCAACCCGCACTAAACTCGAGAAACTTAATTTTAGCTAACTTCAGTTGTTAATCTGTTCGATTATTTTTTTAATAAGTTTAATAAATCTTAAGTTTTGTCACAAATTAAATTTCAGCATAAAGTCCTAATATTTGACATAGACTATCATAACAGTATGTCTGTAAATATCAAATTTAAAACTACCTACTTACTACTGGAGAGATGGGATAGAATAGAATGTAAGGTGGATAAAATGGGACAGAAGAATAGGTATAGGATTGGATTGGATAAGCAGCTTAGACAACGGCAGTCATGTTGATTTTAAATAAAATATGGACTGGAATCTGTATTTGCACCCAGGCGAAGCCGGGCCGGGCCGCTAGTTAATTAATAGTAATATTAATACACGGTAATACCGAGTTGTAAGTGTGAATTATAATTTGGGGTCATCGCGGTCACGTAGGCTAGTCCACGTTTTGTCGCGTCGTCGGTACTCCAGTAATTCTATGTCACTGGATCGCCGTCCATGCATATTCGATTATGGCGTGATTGACGAAATGCAAATCTTGCGTGTTAGGTTGTCATTAAAGTGATATATTTGTCAATACCCAACTATTGCAAGGTGATTTGGGTAAAATAGAGAGGAATTTGATAAAATAATTTATATCAAAATTGGACGTGAATATAAAAAAAATGATTGAATATAGATAAATAATATATAATACCATATATGGTCAATATCATCCCGGCGCGAATCAAGCGGTTCTCAAATTTTTGTTTGTGCCGCACCGTCAGGCTGTGGAATTGTTTGCAGTCTCACGTGTGTCTCTCCTTCCTACAATCCTGGGTCCTTCCGCCGTAGTGTGAAGAGGCACCTGCATAATTGTTTCCGTTAGCATGGGACTGCCATTCGATGCCAATGGATACTCTGCCTGGGCGGCATTTGCGCTTACCATCAGGTGCAATGCCGCCACTTCGCCGGGCGAGATTAAAAAAAATATATAATAAAAGCTACGGAACTGAATATTGTAAATATACGCGGTTAAACAAAAAAAAATGTTTTAAATTATTAATAAGTCATGTTACGATTACATTACAGATTATAGGATTTAATACCAAAGTATATTTCCCTTATTAAAATTTTAGATATGAAATGTATGGAACTTAATATTACCTATTTAATAAGGCAGTGTCCTGCAAATGAGCCTGTTCAGAATTAATGTGATACGAAGTGGCAATTAATTCGCAATTAGTATGTTCGAGTACCTCTTTAAGATATTTCGAATCAGTTAGGACAAAAGTTAGTAATATCCTTACACCAGATAGGAACTTAAGTACGCGACTTTATAAGACGCAACATTATTTGTTATTGACACTCACACATCAATTCTATTTCGATTTGAAGAATATCATACAGGATCCCTGGGAGTGGTACTTGTGCTCGGGATTGCGATAGCCTATCGTAACCCCTATAACATCTTGGACTGGAAATAGGATTTGCAGCGCGGCCTATTGTGCGTGACACCTTTGTTGCTTAGTCTTTGGTGACAGAAACTAATAAGTTCATGATCTTTCTAAATTCCAATTTTGACATTATTAAAATTTAATATTTTATAAAATTATATCAAAAAGTTTAAGGCACATAGGTACAATACAATAAATTAATCATGTCAATGTATCAATTTATTAACTTGTCATGTCAGAAAAGAATCTACGCAGATACGCAGATCTTACGTGTATTTGATAAGGGAATATAACTAGTGGTTGTTAAAATTATAGAATACTTCGAGATCGGGGGCGGCGCGGTTTCTCTCAGAATGCCTGATCACATAACTGTTGTACAGGTAAGCGACTTAGTGAGCGACAAGTTCACGGCACATTGCTTACACGCCGTCTGACACTACACAATAGGTACTTAATATGATTTTATTTGTTTTAATTTATTTAAATAAATAATTTCCTAACGGACAAGCGATAGTTCTTGATGATTTAAAAATTAAATAATTATGTATATATAATAGTTTTATAAAAAATATAAAAAACGGTTTAGGTTTGCGCATTAGTCTTAGTACAGGATTTTAAATTTTGTTATATTATATTGTGAGGTTTTACTGACGAAGTTGTTTGTATGCCTCAGTTAGCGACTCTCGCATTTAACTGTTTGATATTGCTCTGACCTTCGAGTCTATTACAATCAGTGTTTCATGCCAACATAAAAAAATATCTCATTGTGTATCCCGTAGTGCAAGTCGGTGTGTGTGCAGTGTGTACATTGATGTTCCCCAAACAATTTCGCTTATTTAACGTAAGCTGCCGAGTCGCAAGGCTTCAAGGAGCGCGATTATTACAGATATTATACAAAATCACAGGCTTTGCCTATGATCTTGTACTTTAACATTGTAAAGCTTTGACGTACGTACATACCTAGCTAGTAAAGACTGAAATATAAATTACTCAAACCAAACTCATCAAATAATATAGGTTACAAGATATATCATAGAAATTGTATTATTAAAAAATATATGGTATTCTTTAACTGGTAACCTTCATCGTTGAAGTGCGCGGTAAGAGTCATGAATCCAACATACCAGAAATATGCCTTGGAACTCAAACCGAACACCGCTGCCATGGCAGTTCGCGTCTAGTTCCCTAAAACAAGGCAAACAACGAGTTTAAAAGTTTCAAATAAATAGACGTCAGTGTTGCTATATTTACAATTTCCTTTAGAGCCGGCAGCAAAAAATCAACTTGATATTTTGCAACTATATTTTTAAACCCGAAGAAAAAGTGCCGGCAGCGTCTAAAGATTCCTGAAAAAGATGGAGGAGTTGTGAAGGGTTTCGCGAATTTATACGTAAAAGCTATGCTCTCGTATATAAGTACAAGGAACTGTGAAAGTAAAAAGTTTTAATGGAAAAAAACTGTCCAAAGTGTCGTCATGTGAGCATGTATTTTGGATTTACTATTTGTTGTAATATTTTACGCTGATTCAAGCTTGTAAGTTATCCTGTTACGTCGATGTAGGTTCGGCGTGACATGATAGTCCTCGTTAAGTAATTCTGTATGACGAGATAATGTGCTGTAATTAATAATTAGTTTTAGAGAATGTAATCCAGACTTAATTAACTTAATGGTTACACGATACGTGTCTCATTTTGAAGCTAATGTTCGCTATAAAATCTTTTCAATATGTTCTATTACTAAAAAAATAGGTAGCATTTATTTAAGTATTTAAAATATGTTTCCATAAAAAATATGTAATTTAAGGCAACAAATAGACAACGATAAAAGATTATAATCAATCCCAAAATTATTGTATTATTGTCCACTCAAAAGCATTACCCACGTAATAAGCTTTAAAGGGAAAGCCTCTTAGGCTTAGCCACGAAATTGAGAATAATCAAATTAAGGTAAATATCACCTATTACAAATTTAACTCGGATATTGCGTAAAATGGTTGTTTTTTAAACTTCGTTTCAAAGATTAGAATAGAATATGTAGAAACTTCGTTTGCTATAAATAAAAATTATGAATGTTGGTAAAGAAGTCTTTATAAGAAGTTATTATTAAGTTGGAATGTATTTCAATGTTATTTAGTTTCATATGGGATGTCCAAGAGACTGTATTGCACCACATAGTGCCTAAATACAATACATAAAATACAAAAAAAAAAGCTTTTTTCAATGTAAGTCCACAGTTGGGTGTAGTCGGGAGGGTCTTGGCGAGACAGCGGAACTTGTGTGGGTGTGGGTACTTGTATGGTGAAATGAGTCGGAAGGAGTCCCCAACAACTCGCCATTAACTCGTGCGAATTATCTTTAGGATGTTTTGTTTAGTAGACGTCGCACTTAACAGACACAAACCTATTAATAGACAGACGGAGTCAGATACTTGGGACAAGAGGAAGGGTATCGAACTTTATATTATAACAATTTATACAATTTGCATTATACTAACCTATACTACCTATGTAAGGTTAGTACTTTATAGAGATTTAAATATTACAGGGACGGTTTTAACATCCTATCTTTGGTCATTGTTGATGGAAGCATCCTATACATGCTTACTTCTTCATTTATTTAACATTTCTTAATTTTATCGGGTTAGGTTTGTTAAAAATTTACGTATTATATATTATTAATTTAATTAATTCCGGGGCTTTTGTTTGTATGGTTTACATGTTCATTTTACACCTGATGCCACAATGTAACAAACAAATGAAACAACATATCCAAAGGACATCGAGAATATTTCCGCATGTAAAAGTATCCGCTCAGTGGATCGAACCCGCGACCTCACTGTGCTCGGATGTCCACGCCACAAAGGTCGCGGGTAACAGGATCGAATGCTTTTAATGTTGTTTACTTATCGATCGCGTGTCGCGCCTCATTACCGCCACAAGCCGATTTAACAAAGCGAACTTTTAAATGTCGCCACTTTAAGCTGCATACGTCCGCGTTCTTGGAACCAGAAATATTTACGCAATAAAGTAACGTTCCGCTTTTGTAATTGTGCCAATTAAATTATTACGGAATTGTTTGTGAATTTAATGTCATTAATTTGTCAGCGATTAGATATGTGATGCTCGCTTAAAAATCTGTGCTTGCGGCGGCGTCGTGTGCCGGGTTGGTCACTGCTCTGTAAAATGGTTGAGGAGGCCGATGGCTGGCACATGCATAAATATAGCTTATACATGTTCATATTTAAATGTTATAACAAATTAATTATTAATAAACTGCTCTGATTTAAATCACTTACAATTTTTGTAATAATCACTAAATTGTAAACTGGTTTTGAAAAGAGCAACAGTGAAAATCGCTTTCTGAACCGGGTGGTAGATAAAAAAAATGACTGAATGAATCTAAATGATGTAGAACAACAGGATTCAATAAATTATTTTCATTTCATTTTCGTTATTCAAATTACTATACGATCATTTAAAAGCCCAGGAACCATAATTAAGAAAACATATTTTTTTCAAACGATAATTTTATGTGACACAGCCTCTGATTATAAAACCACATATATTCTACAGAGAAGTTGCTTGGGGAACAAACTACGCATAAGTTTCATCATGTGTACGTTATATGATGACAGCTTCAGAAGTTAAAGTTTTATTTTATTCTCATCTTTTTCGATTCTTTTTATATCTTTAGCCTTGGAAATACACATATTTTAATAAAACTTATCGTTGTCATAAAATAGTTTACCTCTCGGTTTAACGGCTATTGCGAAGCTTATTTTATTAGTTGCCATAATTATATAGCAGGTCATAAATTTTTCCGCAGAATATGGCACATAAAACGGATAATGTTTGCAAATACATAATATTAATCAGAATTATTACCTCTAAAAATTTAATGAGTTTAGGAGGTCTTAAGACCTGAAATAAATTTAATCTGATTACATTATGAGGTTAGAATAAAAAATACTACTGGATTAGGATAAAAAATAACAAATTATTAATTTTACATTTCGTTTTCATTTGTCACCCAGAAGGATCCGACGGAACATAATACATATATTCATTGCGTTTATGTTGCAATATAAATCTGTACCGGCTAGCGATAGTCTTGCCTTTTGACCCAAGCACATCTTGTGACAGAAATAAACGAAGCAAATATAAGTAGCAGTAGTTATATGTATAATATGTACTGGTGGTAGGTTTCTCGTATGTGCACTATATGGTATCTCATATATGCTCTAAACAGCATTGTAAATGCACTGTCGTGTTTCGGATGGAAGGACATTATAGCCAGAGTACAGTTACTCTGGACATATTGAGTCTTAACATCTTATGTCTCAGGATGGCGAGCGCAGTGGAATGCCAAGCATTGCTTTGTAATTCAAGGTGTTGTTTGCTACTGTTCATGAGCGGACGTGTTGCTTACCATCACGCGAACTGCATGCTTGTCTCGCGATTCATTGCAATAATAAAATGCCCATCCCTTAGGAATACACTCATGATCAGTACGTTAACATTATTTAAAAAAACATCACAATATTGAAAGTTTTCACTACAGTATTTTGGCTCAAAACAAGCCAGTGAAGTTCTTCTCATCTCTTTGTGACGTTAATTACATTAAATTTCTCGTGAATTTTCCGATGTATCGTAAAAGTAAAAATAACTTTCTCCCCGTGCAAGTTTATGACGTGAGTTACATCACCGACGCGGCGCGGTATACAACCTCGCTTAAGTACGATTTCATGAGTTTCATTACTTGGAAATATTGAAAATAGCAGTTGTTCAACCCGACCCCAAATTAAAATTCCATAATGAGACAATTACGTCTGCTGTTTGTAGAAACGAATCAAAGGTGTTCAATAAAAGTCAATTTTGTACTGATTTCTAGCAATGCAACTACGAAGTCGTTGATTTTGTGCATGATTGTGATTTGTGACGGTGATAACACCAACCGCCAACAAGTGGACTTTAATTTTTTTAAATTCATCCATGCTCCTATTAATTTATTCTGTATCAGCCCATATACGTCCCACTGCAGGGCACGGGCCTACTCTACAATCGACAGTATGATTGAGAGCGGTTAGGCCATTAATATATTAACCACATGAAATTACGAACAATACACAAACACAGGGTTCTCATAATTAAAACGTACTAGCATTACCAATACTCATTCCCATTCGACCTTAAACGAGGGGTCGGTTTAATCGCAAACAGAATGACATCAAAAAACCATTCGAATTCAGTAATTCCAACCCTTTCACGGCTCTGTCGCGGTTCAAGCGTCCCTAAGCTCCCCCGCAATGGCCCAGAGACCACATATCTGTCCCGCACCCTCGCGTTGATTTGCTGACCATTCGTACCTGAGCTCCCACACAGTGGCCCATTCGCGAGCTTTCATTCCATCCCTGAGCTCCACCACAGTGGCCCATGTGCCACTCGAATGTCTCGCCGGTTGGACACGGGAGCCGATTTAGTCGTGGGCTATCGATCGGTATAATTTTGGGCGACACTATTGATCGTGTTTATATGACACGATACGATTTATCGTTCCGTTTCTATTGAGTACAGTGTGAAATATTTGGTTTTCTATTATCTTTGAGGTATCATGGTGGTTAAGTTTCTTACTGTCACTCCCGCTATATTTAGTAGTGCATTGAAATTTTGACAATATTGCATAGACAGTAGGTGAAGGTGAAGGATATATGTATCTACGAAGCGATTTAATATAGACGCATCCACTAACCGCAAATTTGTTTTGTGGAACAATTAATGACATGGAAGGTTTTGTCCAAATATTCTCCAGAACATTTATATAACATATACTCATCAAACATCAATAATGATTACGCTAACAAATTGCAAATGCATCCATAATAAAAATGCAAGCATTGTATAAGAGTGAGGTCAATGCATCGGCGTCAATCATGCGGTGATGAGTGCGTCATGTCAGTACCGCGCCGCGCCGCAGCGCTGACACGTGCGCCGAATGCGCCGCGCTAATTAATACATCGGTATGGAGCTATTGATGCGAGATGTCACTGACCATCATGCTTTTTTGGTTAGCAGACCTTATTAGGTGAACGGTTTACGATGCAATATTTTTTGTTTTGTCATGTCCTTTTCAACGTCCAGTATGCTCACGTGGGGTCGCTTTATTAATTGTAACGTATGTAATATTATTTGAAGAAGTTTAGAACTGTTTTCTCGTTTATACATACACCGTCTACAGTCCTAGGTGGTTGGAAACCAGCTCGAAACGTTCCCTTACAGGTTCAACAGTACTGTATCGATGGACAGAATATTGACTGACAAGAACTGTACTAGATTAATAGCGATCTTGGGAAAATAATATTTCGTACAGCAACAAGCAAGAAATCAAATTCAATAAAATTGAATGTATACTAATGCTTGACGCTTAATATTTTGTCCACAAACATTTCTTACCAGGGGACTTAATTTCATATCCAATTGTAACAGTTTTGTTCGATCTATGTCGTTTTACAAAGCAAAGTATGGCCAATATCGTGAGGTGTAAACGACATGGAAGTGTCCGGCGGGCGGTGGTGCGCCGGGGTGGCAGCTAAATATCTCATCGCACTATGAGCCGTCGCGCGTAAATTATGCACCCAGAGATTTATCCGGCTTGCTATAATCAACTGTTTATTGAGATTTATCGCCGAGTCGAGCTCTCTCACAGGCACAGCTTCTTATATTAGACACACTTCTTGTTGCTTTGTTTTACTGTGTACTAGTTGGGGCACGGGGCTTCACTAGTTGGTGTGTATTCTTTTCAGTTAAAGGAGAAAATAAAGATTATAAGAAATGAAATACATTATTGTTGCGGGTTCGAATCTCAAGATACATTTGACTTTTCGGAGTCATGTAGGTATATATTGTTCGTGAATTCCAGTGTGTAAAATTTAATAATGACACGACTCTAATTGTGCGCCTCTTTTAAACACTGGTCCTAAAAAAAGGATGCGCAAAAATATGTATTTATAAGTTTTGTTACTCGTAGTTTCTCAAATAAACGTAGATACTCAAACTTACACTCTCTCTCTTTATAAGTAGTTATTATACGATTTGTTGAGTAACGTTGTATGAGCAGTTAGGAACTGTTCTTCGTGAGATGAGTGTTGTCATCATGAGCTACTAAAATATGAAGTGCTATATTTGCCGAGTTAACGGGATGTGTGGATAGTGGATAACGGTTGGTTCACTTATATTTAATGACTAACTATGAAACGTTAGGATGATAGGCAATTTACTATTAGCCGTAAGTTAAGTACATACATAACATGTGTAGTAGCAGTAAACAACTAATCCGCCCCGTGACCACGAAAGCTGTAAAGTAACCGAAACGTCGGGAACTCAAAAAATGTAAAATTAAACCAAATCCGCGATAAAATCCGTAAATAATAATTTTATTTCAAACAACTAATGTTTTTTATGCTTGATTCCTTTACAAACGAGGGTTCAATTTCGAAAGAGAATTTATAAAACATTTTCATACTTTCAAAAGATATATCCTTTTAAGTTGTCAGCTTCTATAAGAGCACCTTCTAGAGGTGTCTAGAAGGTTCTCTTATAGAAGCATGAATGGTGATTCACAAATGGTATTTTACAATTCATAATTACTATTACTAGAATTTATACAGGTATAATCAATCACGAATGCAAAATCATTACCATCTTCAGCAGTCAAGTAAATCATAATACATGCGAGGTAAAATAAAAAAAGTATAATGATCAGCTTCTAAGGCATAAGAGCGTCATTAGAACAGTAATAGGAAGAAACCGCGGAAGAGACTCCGACCGTACATAGCAGGCTACTTCTAGTTAGTAGTTAACACCGATATTGGTATGCATCCTCTACGCGCTGCCACAGCGGGGGACAAAAAGCGCAGCGATCACCATGCAATATGCACCGCGACTGTATTATGTGAGGCAGGCGCGGATCGAGGGCCGACGGACTTTACCCCCGCTGTCCCCAATTGTATTTATTTATTTATCAAAGGAAAATGCCCATTTTACTATGAAAGTAGTATATTATTATATTATATCGAATATTTTTGTCCCTCGATGAAACCTACTTTTTTGTGTAGAGAAAAATACATATTTTCAATAAATATAAACATAAATGCGACCCAGGCCCGGAGTTCTTGGAAAAATTAATTAATTAAAAATTAAAAACTCATATACATTGTATACAAGGTGGATTTATGCTACAGGCATCTACCAGCCTACCTTGACGAGATGAAGTTGACGTATAATTATTTACAAATGTCACATGTGAATATGTAAAATATTTTAATAAAGAAGTTTAAGATACTATTTTAATTGTTTTAGCTCAGTTCGTTAAATAAGAAGCGCTGCAATTTACGGTGCAACAAGTAAATTGTACGGTTTCAAAACAGGCGCATAGTAAATTGAGGTTAACCTTCATACATAGTATCATATAGTGACCTCCGCAAATGTCGTCTAATAAATGCAAATAAACCGGTATTAATGTACCCATCAGATAGAGATCCCTCTCCAAAGAATTTTTACAAGTTATTATCAAATGCATCACCTTGTCGTCCCACAAAAATTTGGCTTACCAAGACCCCTGCCCAAGTCTGGCTCTGACCACAACATTGCTAAGGTAGATAGCTTCGGGTGGAGAGAGAGGGGAGCAGTCTGTATGAATAACAGATTTCTCTCATTAAGTAATGCTCGCGTATAAACGGGGCAATTATCCTGCGTGCCACAACGGCCCACTGTTCGTTGTTGCTTGTTATGCAGGGCTGCCTCGCTGTCACAACACGCCTTATGGACGACTGACAGGGTACTGACGGCTGACAGGGCACTGGCAGGTTTATATAAGACGTCCTTTTGTTAATGTGGCATTGCAGCTACTTTGTAAATGATAGTATTTTTAGAAGACTTGTGAATTGTATTCAACTTCATGAAATTAAAAAAAAATATTAGTCGCTCTAAATTCACTAAAATTAGGTTATTGTTGGATATTTGTGTAATAGAGATAATTATTTATGTGTGCAATGAAAGTATTTTCATATTAGTGTAGCTAAAATCCTGTTACTTAAATAATTAAATATTATTTATTTATCAAATCGACATCAATCAAGCGTAACATTTACGTGTGCTATGTAAATTTACTTCAACCATTTAGCCCTTATTTGTTTGTTTAAACCAGTATAAAGTGATGTAGCGTGCGTGTGGAGCAAATATCTTAATAAGGAGCTTCGTTAGTCGGCGGGTTCCTCGGCAAATACATTGGAAATCGTTAGGAGTGATTAGTCCTCTGTCGCGTTCAAATATTTGGGTGTTATCGCACATGCTGGTGGTGGGCGAAGTTGACTGACGTAATTGATAAGTGCGTGTTAGACAAAGAGGTTATAAAAAGACGATGGAATGCGAACAGGTCCCGTATCTCCGAACTGCTTAAAGACCCACGGGCTACGGGGATATTTATCGAAGTAGCATTCTTAAACTGCCATATATGTTCACGCTTATCCATCATAAACTCCTATCATCCATATTGGTTCTTGATTTCGGTGATCTGATTACGCACAGTAAAAAACTTCTGGGTAGACAGGTAGGCCAGGTTTCGAAAAATTCACCAACCTTTACCTCACTGAAGCAAAAGCTTTAAGTCATAAATTCCTGTATGGTCAGAACAGTATAATTAGGTGAAGTATCACGCACCAGCCCTATAATAGACGAATGTGGGTGGATGGCGTGGGAGGAGAGGCTGCGGGGTGGGGGGAGGGGGTGCAGATGTCGACGCGTCTTCCGGCTGCACTGCGCTGCGCTGGAGTCGCCAGTGTGGACTCAACGACCCGCCGCCGGACGAGCAATTAGCGACCGCGCTCCATTGCTTTAATACGATAAGTGATTCATTAAAATTGTGGACCACCGAGGACGCCGATGGCATATACTTGTTAAAGACAAACTGTGACTGTATGAACCCCTCAGATGCTGTGTACACTCGACCAGCGTTGATTTTATTACCAACGCATGCTGAGCATGAGTCGTTTTGTGACAAGCACTGCTATATTAGTACTATATAAGTTAATGTCGGGCCATATATGTCGCAGAACGGATAACCGCTTCAGTAAGCGCGTTCAGGAGTGGAGACCGCGTCTTGGCAAACGATGATGATGAAGTTAATTTAAATATAAGTAAACCTAAAACCATTGCTTGTAACGAATAAATGGTTCTTCCTTTATTTTCTTTCTCATAATATTAACAGAGCACAGGATTCCTCTACAAACAAGGGTCATATTGAGTGGGTTAGGACAATGGTCTGCCATTGTATCCAGTTGCGTGTTGGCCAATTTCATGTATAAAATATTTGGTGTGTTATACATAGAAAGCTATACAGACCATTTTATATTGTGGAATATGTGAAATGATATTGCCAGCTTTGACGACCTTTGATGAGCTTTGAATGCCACATTTTAGAGAAAGTGGCCTAATTTAATTACTATAGCGGTCTAGACTAGCAATATACCACATTAGAGGTACCTAAACTTATTTCAAAGTAAAGACTACTACTATAAGCTCACGCTAATAATGCTGAATGAATAAATGGGTAGGTAGAGGTACCATGAATATATCTTGCACTATTTAATAAGTGTAGAAACTATACCGTTCATTCAGGTACGTTCATGATTTAGAGTTTGAGAAAGTGGTATTGTAAATGATCTTCTACCGAAAGATTTGCTGATTCGTGGTTAAAATACGAGGTGGTGCTTGACCACTAATGGTGACCAGCGGAGAGGGGTAATGGTCGGTCGCCGCACGATTGCCCACAAATTGCGGTCACTACTCCCAGCAAACCTATCTACTGTTGTCACACCGCTAATTGCTACTGATCGTACTATTGTTCTGAGAAACTTGCTGCGTTCATCGTACTTTAAATATTAAAAACAGATTTGATTATTTGGGATATTAAGTGATAATGACTATCTTGGTCTAATGACTCCCGATTGTGACAAAAAACATACAAATTGTGTCGGTAATATAGACATCAATATTGTTATAGAATAAATGTACATTCAAAGTCGTGAGTCGGACTCGGAAAGAATGGCGCGGCATGACATGGCGTAATGTTTGTGTCGGAGCAGAGATCGAACCCGCGGCCTTTCGTTCCACAGTTGGGTTCTCGGGGATTATGTACGTTACGTAGTGAATAGTACTAATACTTTAAAATAACTGTCAAAGAAATTGAACTTCAAAATGGATGGTGAAAAGTCACGATAACCAAATCATAGCCTTAACCACCGCTATAAGGAACTCATATTTTGATTGCGAGATTTTTAGTGAATGGTGAATGACCGCTGGTGGCTGTTGACTAACATGCATAGAGTTAGATCCATAACCCCAAAGAGTAGGCTGGGATAACTAGTGCTACCCACAGGTTACTGGTTTTATATGTTTATCGAGACGAACATTTAGGCACGTGCCTACTGACCATAAATTCCGTCCGATACGTATTAAGGAAGTCATATGAGTTTTCTCGACCTGGGATTTGGCAATGCAACGTTCACGACTCCCAGAGCTCAAAGGACTAATGAGGACTGGCCTGGACCTCGGGTAAACAAGGGCACGCAGGAGAGGGAGGGAGGGACGGAGGGCAGGCGCCGCCGGAGTGACGCCGACCCTCCGATATCAACGGACCTTTTGTTCCTGATAACGAGATGGACGTGTGCACGCGCACGCGACGCCTCTGGACGCATGCCTCGCCTTTCAATGGGGATATTGTGTTATTTTAGTCTTGGGGCGTGAGGTATTTGTTCTTTGTGACAGAAATTCTTTGAGTTTAATGGTGAATCCTTTTGTAAATTGACATAAACGAAGTAAATATTGAAAATTATTTCTAGTCTGTGAATAAGTTATCGCGTTAGATAATGGTCTACAGCTAATGAAGAGAAGTCTACAGCTAAATATTTCTAGAGATTTCAAGCTTGTTCAAAGGTTTTAGCTTACAGCTGCACTAAGTGTTCAAGCTCGCAGATATCTGCAAGAAAATGTTTCCACAATTCCTGTCAGCTATGACGTATTCGATTTTTTTAATCATGAAACATTTAATTTAGCAATTCACTGACTGCCCGTCTTGATTGGAATCTAGAACGTGACAGTTCGCAGCCGTACATGCTGTTACAATTCCAATGTCATGATCTTATGTAGGTCAAAAAAAGAACACCAAATTCAACCAATACACAGCAACAACCTCAGTAGTCACGTGACCTCCACAGATAAGAAGGTTCCTGGTGACATGACGTGCACCGTTGGCCCACAGGTCGTCGACTCGGCTCTCATTCACCTCCAGCATTGAAGCTCGGAGCCGCAGTCACTCGTGCGCGGCTAATGCGCCGAGCACTGTAACAGCGCTGCGTTAAATCACTGTACTGACACACTGACTTCAAATATAGACGGTTCCCACAGTAAATTTAAAGTAATTTTCGACTGGGTGAATGGAAAAAATGTAAATTAAGTATTGGTCGTCTGATAGAAACGTAGGTCGATAACTGGGTGGCAACAATACGGGCTCATGACCGAAGAAACCATTCTCGGTCATAACGCGAAGAATATCATTAATGACGATAAGGAATATACCCAGCATAGCGTTCTAGTAAACTCTTGATGATGACACAGAAATAAAGTTAAGATCTTTGCATAGACATTTATAATCGAATTAACGCAAGCAGTTCTTTTACTTTGAGCTGTATTTTTTACCAATACATTCAGCTTATACTCCGCTAACAGGAAAAACATTTAATAAGTAGCAAGTTCAGTGAAGAAAGAACGTTTCAATGTTATTTTTTCGCGTAAAATGTTACACGAAATATTCAATGCGTTTTACAATTTCAGCAGTGTATTGTGTTTTTATTGTTTGACAGCGGGAGGGGGAGCGGCGGGGAATGAAGCCGAGTGGGGGGGAGGGGCCAGACGGGAACGTAAAGGAATTTACGGCTTCCAATCATTCAAATGAGCCTGTAAACGTCCGCGAGACAATTAAATTGGCATCAAATTGGCGTCTGTACTCAATGTGTTTTGCTCTTTTAATTTTACGGTATTTTTGTGTAACAACTTTAACGATCTGATTTATATGCATTTAGAACACTGTATAGGATAGGTAATTGCCGATTATTGGGATGCGACTTGATTTAATTATACTGTTATTCAAACAATTTATTATAAAATGTTGGGTATCCACTATCTTTCATATTGAGACCCTAGTTGAGGAATAACACGGTTACATGGATTGAATGCTAACTCGTAAAAACGACACATCTTATCCTCTTCCTGGTTTTGTTATAGGATTGTTTACGTTAGAAAATGAATGACAATAATTTTCTAGAAACAGGCCAGCATATTTTAACGTCAATCGATGAGAGATTCACAAGACGCCGGTAGTCATTCATTTTATTTGGTTCTTAGTAGTTTTCCGATTGTTATGTTCAACTACCTGCTTTAATACCTGTTTACCTGCCACATTTAGTCCAATCGCTTTGTGGTGTCAATATAAATAATATAAAAATATCGAACTAACCAATACAGTGGATTAGTGGGCGTCCCCCGGCGGGATCCGAACATTCCTCACGTGTTTGCCGACGGTGCTCACTCTCCTACCTTCACTTAAAATATTTAGCATATTTTAGCGATATCTCTGTGAATGTTTAGTTGATTTATTTCGGTGATGTTGCGCAATGTGGATCGCCCTTGTGAGTTGTGACCGACATTCGGCACAGCGATGAAAGCTCCGTGTCAGCCGACTTCCGTGTGGGTATGGCAACTGATGTGGACACTGTAATGCTATACTAGCGAGCGCTTTGGATATTGGTGTATACAAGTACTTGTACTGTCAAATCTTTTAATAGCGTGCAGAAAAACTTGGCTCTTTGGATGTTATCCACAACCTCAGCTGGTTAGATAGCCACTGAGGAGCGTGAGGCCACGGGTTCGATACCGGCTTCGAGACTCTTATGTGTGAATGAGTCCCACAGGTATCTGTTTGGGGTCTGAGTGTGTATGAGACCTAAAAATCTCTCGTAGTTTCTGATACCCATGGCAGGACTCGATTTTAGTGTGATGTCGGGACCATGTACTTATAATGTACAAATACCATATTTGCTCTACCAAATCCCTTAATGCAAACTAGTTATTTGCAGGAGTATAAATGTACTACATGGTAAGCCCATTGCAAGCGAGAGTTTATTTGGGTGGGTACCACCACTTCGTCAATTTCTTAGCATTATCTTTGGTGTTTCAGATTGAAGCAAATGTTACAAACTGAAATAAGTATTTTTTTTACGGATTTTATCACGTACTTTATTTGGTTTTTACACGAGTAAAAAGTTATTTCTTTTCGTCACGTTAAAAAAGTATGTAAAAGAAATGCTTTGGATTGTGCAAATAGTTATTTATCTATTCTCCACAATCTACAGTGTCTAAGACAAAGGACGAGTTGTCGAGCTCTGACTCACGAGTCACGACGCGACGCGACCCACCGATCTTAACTAATTGTTTGAGAATTTAATTCATAACTAACTCGTTAAAATATTAGCATTTTTTCTGGCTTGGATACTATCATATCGGCCAATAAGGTTGAGTTCAAGGTTTGAAATTGAGCAGTATGTAATAGTTCTTAAAAAGTTTCCCTTATAAAAAAGATGAATTTGAAAACAGCATCAAAATTAGTAAGGTATTAATATTTTCAATAATACGGTGGGGGCAATCGTTTTCTCTTTCGCACGCATGTACCTTATGGAAGATGACGTCACGTCCTGCACGTTGCATTCTTTTCTATTAATCCTAGCACCAACTTTTATATATTTGTTACTTACTCATTACAATACGCTTTTTAAAAAAATCTTCCGGATTATGTTTATGCGTAACGTAACCTTTCGATATAAGAAAAATAAAAATTGATGGCAGTAGCCTATTCGAAGCCGGGTGTACACCAGTTAATCGTGGAACGCCAGACGTACTTACACGTTTTATTCATATATTTGCACTTGCAACATTTATTTTCTATTGTTATTTATGTTTTTTGCTGAACTCAATAAAGGATAAAGCAATAAACGAGGGTCTGTCCTCCGGCGGAGACCAAGCAAATATGTTTATATATCCCTCATCCCTTCTTGTTTGTGTTTTTAATATCAATAGATATTTGGCGAATTCCGGCAATGTTGCGGCGTAATAAGATTGTTGTACTTATTATTCATGTAACAAGCTTTGTGTCTTTAGTTAGAAGCTACTTTTCTCTTTGCGTTATGCAAAGAATGTTGTTTTGGCAAGGGCATACCTGTGGGGTGTACCTCTTATTATTTAAAAATGTGTGTATGTATGTATGTATGTATGTATAAGTTTATAATGTAACGCGAGGTGTGCGGAAGAAATTAACAAGATTTGCACGATAATGAGTTCGTCGCGACAAGATTACTTACGCTTGGTAATTAGCTTTATGAACTATCTCGTAAGAATAATGAACGAATTTTCCTTATGAAACGGAACTCGATGCGTAATTAAGCACGATTTTGAATTAATAATTTAAGTTGAAAAATGATAAGAAATCCACATATATCAATAATTATTGGTAAACTAAAAAAGATTGTAATTGTGGCGTTTACTAATATATTGTTGTTTATTACACAATGTTTTGATGTGTTTTTGTTTCTGAGTATATTGATCGTTGATCTGTCATGTGAATTTCTGAATATATTTTTTAGTAAAACGTTAGAGAATACTTGTTTAACTAAGCGCGCGTGGAGTATGTAGTCTAGACGTCGCGCCCTTTTTATTGGCTGGACAAACTAAAGCAATCTGAATGCAATACAGAGACGCGAGATAAACATAATTGTTGAGCAACATAAGCGTTTCTTAAAGTTACATTCTAAACAACAATTTTATAAGATAGAGGTGACACAGAAGTCCTCTTCTCGACTCATGTAAAACTGATATATTCTTGAAAGGAAATTACCTAGCCAGACGGTGTTGTCAAGGTTTCTGTGAAAATTTTGAAGGGAAATCTAATTTCTAAGATGAACTTTTTATGGCTGACAATTATAATACAATAATATTTAGCAACGGTATCGTGGAGTTTATAGTGAAATGTATCGGGGTAAAAGTGCTGAGGTTCTTCAATGAACGAATTCCTACTAAATTATCCAAAGCATGTGTTTAAGGGTCTTTTATTTCTATCATTGAATTTACTAGGACGGCAAAAGAGGTTAGCAGTAGATCGAACAATTCTTGTAAAATTCCTAATCTGTTTCTGAATATATAAGTGGGTTGTACGTTAAACATTGGCATGATCTATTTATTTTATGATCGATATGTAAAGCAGTCCACCCTTATTGATGTTTGTGAGTCACAGTGTTGCGCATTCTCAGTAAATATGTAGGGCGGGCGGCGTAAACACCGCCGAAAAATAGAATACTTTTATATTTCAATAGTAATGACCGGATGGTGTGATGGGACGGACTGAGGCGTCGCTCATAGTGGAACCCTCGCTAAAAGATAAATGGGCCGTGAAATAAGAGACTTACTCGGATTTCTAATTTCTATAATGAATTGTGTGAGTTTCCGTTTTAAAAGACTTTTTCGCCTGTAATTTGGTGATTTGATGAAAGGGTTGAGGCTATTAGGCGGTGCGTAGTAACGCTAATTTATTACTTTGCTGTTAATGTGAAACATCTTGTGCTAATAATTTTATTTCAAAAAGGACAAGTATAATAATAATATAACACACCTGGTAATTAACGATGACTGTCGAGCTACCAAAGTCCAAAGTGCGGTGCGGTGCGGTGCGGCGTTCAGTGTTAAAGCATTATAGATTACAAGAATCTTACTCTCTTATTAATTCTTAGTGACCCCAAATAGAGTGAATATTAATCGCGTCAAAAACAGTCATGGACTTTTAAATACCGTACTTATACAATTACTTATACATGTTATTCAAAAATTATCTTGTTAAATGTATTAACACAGACGTCGTGTACCGCCTCAAGCTGTTATCTAAGACAAGGCTCTCCTTATCCATATTATGCGTAAATAAATTCCCAGAATTCCTTTTATCGTATGAAATGTCTTTCTCTCGTGACTCTCGTGTTAGATATGTGCTCTGGGATTTAGACCCGCGGCCACCGTGAACATGTTGGCAGTCTTATTATTGTTTATTCTGCCGTACATAAGAAGTAAAACCGGTATATGCTGTATACACGTATGCTGCGGTCAGAGATCTGTGTCTAAGCCTTGGTTTAATCACTTAGCAGCTTGCCATCATAATTGCGACCTTTGAAAGTGCAGGTGTTTACGAAACGAAAACTCCTTATACTTAGACATTAACAACACAAATTACAAGACACATCATCATCATCATATCCACAGGAAGTCCACTGCTGAACATAGGCCTCCCCCAAGGATCTCCACAATGACCTGTTGGAAGCGGCCTGCATCCAGCGACTTCCTGCAAGACAAGACAAGACACAGCTGAGGTACTACAGTATTTTTTAATGCAATGAATGGCGAGACGAGCATGCCGTTCGCCTGATGATAGGCGATACCGATCGCTCATTGACTGTAGCAATGCTTGACATTCCACTGCACTCGCCATCGTGAGATATAATATGTTAAGTCTCAATATGTTCAGTAGTTATTCTAGCTACAATATCCTTCGAACCAGAACACAACAGAACATTTACACTGTTGTTTGGCGGGGGAAATATACATTTCTGTACCTGCCCACACGGCCTCTCACATATGAGATACCTACCAGTAACCTACGGTGTATATTACTGTTGGGAGTAATTGCAATATTAACATGCTAGTACCGATATTTGACATTATATTATGCCCCTCGACAGTGTTCCCTGGGTACGACCGCTGTGTCCCAGTTACTGGACACGGCGACTTTACGAGCGGTGTCTCGCGCCGTACTACACGTTAACTGTAGTTGCACTTGCGAAAGACATGTTTATCAACATTCGCTTATGTTTATGGGCTACATGTTGTTTTCTTTCAAGGTGTCTATATAGTTCACGCCTGTATCCATCAGGAGGGAGGCAGAGGTGGTTGCATTTCAGAGTTTATATTCGTCCCTAAAGTTACACGAAGAGTCCCAAACATATTAGTAGTCATCAATTCAAGTCCTTAGTAACTCACAAAATATTTCAAGCCGATAAACTGACATATATTAGGAAGTCCAAGTTGGGAGTCGAAACCAGAACATCACAGTTCACAACACACAAACTAATCAGGAGTAGTGTCTTAAGTATATATACGTCTGCTATCCTCACCTAAAAATGTACACAGTATATCTGTCATAGCTGTGTTGCTGTGAAAGAGCAAGCATTGAGACAAAAGGCAGGAAGTAGAGAGAGATTTCCCGAGCGTCGAGACATCAAAGCGTCATGTTCTATCGTCCTATGTGCCGGTGACAGGCACGGCCGGGCGAATTCGCGTTCAAAATTGGCTAAAATGGTGCTGTCATTTATGCTGAGGTTTTAGCAGTGAGTGACCGCATTTCAATTAGTGAGTTCTCTGCTGTGTCTGGCTACATGGTCAATGGTCATATTCACAGTAATGACATGTCATATCGTTGTTGTGTAGTTTAAGTTTAACAGACCGATATAATTGTTCCTGCACAGCGAGATAATTGGTTGTAGTAGTTTCAATTAGATGCAGGTCAATCTGTATTGGTACAGTCTGTGTAAACGTTATACGGAAATGAATTAATGCGCTCGTACTTTTATTTAATATTGTTTTTATTTACATACATACATACATAAACTCACTGATAATGATTAGCAAAACCCAATATCACTTTGAACGACCCGAGATTCGAACCCGAGACCTCAGCTTTTCAATCATGCCGTAGTACAACTGCGCCACCGAGGTAGATTTTATTTATGCACATGTCATACCTTTAATATAACTTCATACATTTAAAAGCAACATTTCAAATAATTTACGAATAGAAAAAGTAATGAGAAAGTTTCTGAGGCGGCTTCAAGTCGCGGCTCGTGCGAGGGCTGGCTCGAGTGTTTAATGGTTTTCAATGCAATTATCTGTCGGCCGGGGCGGAGAGTACGAGGGGCGGAGAGTGGCGAGTGGCGAACACTGGAGCCGGAAGCGACGTGTAAGGGCGCTTCGATGAAAGCAACACACGGTCGACGACCTGATACACGAGACACAAGCCATTTTGACGTACAGAAAGGTCACAATAGTAGTAACAGGTTTCTGTCTGCTGTGTCGCAAGTTAACTAATTAGACATGTTTGTAAATTGTATGCATGAATATGTTTAACTTACAATGAATTACCTATTTCAGAGCATGCGTCTAAATGGTTGTGAGCGCTGCAAAAGTGAAACTACGTCCTATTGTTTCTGAGTTGGCTTCTAGCTCATTGAGTCACAAAGGCTGTGGAATATATTTGCATTTGACTCAATGCGAGAATTACCATAATCTAAATAATCTTTAGTATTTGAAACGACTCTATATTTACATAATTAATATCAAATACGCGCATGATTTCTATTTTTGGTACACTAATTTAATTTTGTATCCTTAAAAAGTAACAAATACACATCGTAGAAATTCAAATATAATTACTACTCGTACTAATAATAATGACTACCTACTTAGTACCTTAGTACCTAAGTAGGTAGTCAGTAGGTCAAATATTTTTTTTAGATATTTGCCCTTCTGTAGAACATTGTGTTGTGTGTGTTATCTGTCAGCGGCTCTCGGTTGCACGTAAACACATCACGTGAGACGCGCGGCGGCGGCGGCGGCGGCGGACACAGACGCAGCTTCCGCGTCTTTGTGCCGAATGATTGACGAATTGCCTCCAATCATACTCCGCGCCGGATGGAGCTGTTCAACGCGCCTTTGTAACCTATTCATTACTATACGTTTGTATTCTAAATAATATTATAAACGCGGATAACACGATAGAGTTTATTAGGCATATATTTTAAAAGTACACACATATAATAAAATTCACAACGAGAAAGTAAGTTTGTTTATGTTGTCTTCAAGATTTTATAACTCAATTGATCGTCATGTTTGGTGTTATTGAATGACGATTATGCAGGACTTACTTTACCTTAGTGAAGCCCGACCTCTATATATTTGTTATAAAATATTTCGAAGTGTAATGAGTTCCAAATGGGGTCGAGAGTTTTTCTTTGTGCGGAGTATGTGATGAATAGCAACAGATGTGTCATTAAGTAAGGGGTTGATGGAGTGTCAATAAGCGGCAGGGGTGCATGGTTCGTACAATAATTTTATATTGAATATATCTAACAATTAAACATGGCAATTGTAAATTGCAAAAGTACTAATAAATGATTTTTTATAACTTATTTATGCCCTCCATTCGTACGTCCATAACAAACCTTCCCACACAATCGTTCCCATTAAGAAATCTCAATAATGAATAATGAAATATTACTCAAGCAATGTTTTGGCGATAACGCGAGCCATCCATCACTGTAACCCGCATGGGGAGTGATCCATTCAACCCTAAGTGGAGTACAACGCAGGGATGATCGATCAACTCCAATCGAATTGCGGAGTGTCGACGCGATATTTGAGCCATAAAACAGTGCTTTACGATGTATTTATGTAATCATTTAAAATTATAATATCGCTTCAATAGTTTGGTGGCAACGTGTATAGGCTGTAAAATGTGAGGTTTTGGGTGCGATTCCCGCGTCGGGAAATCCAGTGATGACATGCTCGAATGGTATTTGTGCCAGATTTGGTAGATTCGGTCTGTGTGTAGTGTGTACAACTAGTGTTTCTGCCAATCCATTTGGAGATACAATCATAAGTTGATGTAAATTTGGGTAAATATAATATTGAAACCTCGGAATTTCTATTCGCAGCCGGTTTGTACACCAACTGCTCCACGGATTTCGCTAAATACGTACTTTTGTATATCAATTGAACTTTATAATTAATTTTACACGATGTAGCATCTGTGAGCGCCTGAGTAGTATCCAACGCCGCGATTACCCCCCGTGGTTATAAAACATTTTATCCCGTTAGTGCTCATGCCGAGTGGCGCATGCGTCATAGCGTCACGACCGGGCCACGGCGTCGCGGCGCCGGCGCCTCCAAGATATCGAATATGGGTTATGCAGTTACGCATGTATTGGTTGTTGACCTGCTTCGCTAGCCACTTACTCACGATGTATAGCCAAGTGTTCGCAGAAACTAGCATTAGCCGAGGGCCTGAGTGGCCATCGCGAGCCCAGTGATCTCACGCAGATATGCGACCCACTAATGTGGTGTTGCAAGCGTGGAGATTCAATGTATTTATTAAATATGTGTTTATTAATTACTGCTTTGTATTAATTCGTTAGTTAATGCTTTAAAATACCTATTAAAGTCATTCGTGTTTTATTATCTGGACGATGAGCTTTTATTATTATTATTATTCATTATTTATTGAAAATTCTAGTTACAGAGACTCATTAGTGTTGGTATAACAAATAAAAAACTTATATTATAATTTTTATGATGCTCGGCCAATTTCTTATGGACACTAGTTTGTCTTTAAAGCAAGGAGAATAAAAAACAAATTGAAAATATGTACTTTTCCTTTTCTTTTACTGGCTTCCGCATTATTATACGACGCGGCTCTACCATTATAGAAGTCTGATTCAGAAATATTATCGTCAAAATAAAAACCAAACATCGTCAAACTAACATGATGATCAAAGATTAAATTAACAATGTTGTTAAAAATTTCAAAAATATACATGAATGATATTGAGAAGAGCGGTAAAAGCAATTAAAGAGTAGAGTAGAATGTCGCAAAAAACCACTCTGAGTATATCTTTACAGATACGAAACCTTTATACAACTGTTATTTCACACCACTGTTATTTTCTCATTTATAAACTATTTATAACTGCGACAGAGATAACCAGATGCGAACCCTTTTCAAGTTTCTGTACAAATTTAAACATAACACTGATGTAAACACAAACATGAGACTCAAAAGGATTGGGATTTAATCATGAGATGCGTAATCCTTGAGTAAAACAATTTGTCATAATTCTAAAATTGTGTCAGAAAACGGCCTATACCTACTCTTTGTGTTTAATGGCACATTTTGTGATGCAGAGGCGGCGTAAGGTATGGACGGTGTGGGCAGCGACCCGCAGTCTCGCAGATTAAGTCTCTACAATTTGTTTGTATTGAACAAAAATATCACTGCCATGCAGGAATTGACCGCTACAAACCCATTACACTAATTTATAAAAACTAAAGATGGCTTCGCAACTGTATATATTGACGACTGAACATCTTCTCTTTTTCCCCGGCGACCTGTTGGACGCGGCTTGTCTCTATCGACTTGCTACAACCGTTATTGGGTCATCTGTCTTCTTTCTGTACGGACTTCGAAGCTGCGATGTACATGTCCACTTAAAATTATTTTGCCCACTTGAAATGTAGGTCTGGCGCCGCCGCTGCGATGTTAGGTACTAGTTAAGCAAAGCGGTCGCCTTGAGTGCTGGTCTGCGAGTGAGTCAGCTGCGAAATGGCGCACTGTGCCGCTCTGTTCGATACGAGAATTAATCATCTTATGATCGCAATAAAACAATAAGGAACCATTTGGTGTAAGGAAAATTTTGCATCGTAATTCGCAGTACAATTGATTGCTTTATCATGTGTTTTGAGCGATGGGTTTAGTCATTGTAGTGGCGTGCTAAACGCTATGACCTCGACATACTTGGATCAAGGCGCCAAGGTCGACCAAAATCATGTTGGCAAGGAAGATATTAGACTCAATTGTGTTACACTTGAGGATGCCGGAGACAAGCCAAGGAAAATACAGAGTACGAAAACATATCTTGACTAAAAAAAAATCAGTTATAAATCATATAAAAATATAATAGTTACAGAATCAAAGTAATTACTTTATTACGAAATCATGGAATTGGAATTCCATGATATCGTGTATAAATACGAAGAAAAGATATCTACTTTTAATTATATACATACACAATACATTTTTATAAGTTCCTAACATCGTTAAACATTTTAGCGAATGTGTAACATAAATTTTATTGTGTCACTGTGAGGATACAATGGCGACAGTAAAAGGTAAATGTCTCGGAGTCTCGTGTTTCTCTTTAAGTAATAAATGGCTGTAAAATAAAAGCATTCTCTATCTTTTGAGATACTTTTACAGTGTGTGTATAAATGTGTGACTTTGTGTTATGTGTGTGTTCCTGTGTGTCTTCAACGAAATGTAATTTAATATCGGACATACGCCGGTCCGTTTGTTGTGAAACGATGAATGTTTCTCGGTAGAAAGCGGGACATTACTTGTCAGTAAGTGTCTATAATTTTGTATGTCCCAATTTGACGGTACAGTATGCAGTATTTGTACTAGTTACACATAGATTTAATACACGGCTATTCATATTAGTTTTAAATCATTTAATTTAGTGTAACAGGCTCATGACTAATTATAATTAAATATCTCCTTGAGTTAACAAATTAATATACAGATGAATAATATCATTGGTTAAAGCTATCAATAATATGGACAAATGACATGCATCCACGATCTCAATAATACTTACTGTGTACGTGCGGTGCGTAATGAGGTGTAGGACGCCTTGTCTCGAGATAATGCGGAGGTACCACTCTACCAGCTATAACCGTACTCCAACATAAATACCTACGCATGTTGTTTAAACACTCAAAATATGTACAACACTACATACATATTCATTGGACATTCCTTCTGCACTTTCTAATTGTAAGGGCTCGCTCACGCCCTGCAGAAATTCTTATGAGCTATTAGAATATTGTAGTACTGTTTTGACGGTGATTGATTCAACAAGTTTTTGATAGCACTGTATTTTTATTTTGGTAATACAGTGTTACGTGCTAAAGTCTGAATAAAATAACTACCGAGAGAATTTTGTAAGTTAATAATTTTGTCAATCAGCCAAAAATTCGGTACGCTGATAATCCTGGAAACAGTGTTTTTGCAATCTTGTAAATAAAGTTGCCTAAACTGTATGAAAAATAATTTTGATAAAGCGGATGCATCTTAATTCTTGGATACATCTATAATCCTAGGTCCTTCCGCCGTAGAGTGGAAAAGCATCTTAGTAGGCCGGCATAATTGTATCGAATGGCATGAGACTACCGTCTGATCAGGTGCAGTGCAATCATTATGCCAGTCAGGCGTAAAATAGTACTGTCTAAAATAGGCAATTTCCAAAACATTTCATCTGGTCACTGTTATAAACACTGTAAATAATTTATTTTCATATAATAGTTTTTTAGGAAACAGGTTAATAATGTTTTCATGAATAAGTAACTACACATAAACATGTTCTGAACAACTTGTTTTCTCGGAGACTGAGTAAAAACACGCAAATTCCCTCTATCGCTCGAGTATTATTGTAAACTGTTATTTTCCTTGTAATGTTTGTGAATCTGCTAGAAGTTTGTTATTCCTGTAAGTCGTTGGAACTGGAAATAGTACGGTGCACTGAGAACGCTGTGCGACGAATGGTTTCTCGTCGAACAATAGCAGATAACGCTGGCTGACATAATATTATTGTTTTGGTGCATCTCTGTTTTTATCGATAAAATAGTCGGTATTTCTTGATCAAATAATCCACTTGAAAACAATCTCATCGGGCATTACAATCGTCTAATACAAATTTAATTTAGTAATATTTACAGGATCATAAATGTCGCATTTCTTTACACGATCATTTCATCTTTCAGTTAGTTGACTGTAGGCAATTATTTTCACTCATACATAATATTTTACAAACAAATGCTCACTAAAGTCTACGCTAGACGTACTTATACTGAAAAGTATTAAAATACGAGTAATGAGGTGTGGAAGTGTCGGGCGGCGCGGACACGTTGATGCGGCGTCTCGCACATAAATAATATTATAACACCGGCGGGAGCGGCGAGCTTCGTCTCAACTACACTTGTTACGTCTACATCTACTATTAATAGCTCAGATAACATGCACACATTCCCAATACAGAGATTTTACACTGTTTTTTTCGGCAATGGAACATCGCGCTCCGATTTTGTCTACAACGTAAAGATCAACAAACTAACGCGGTGGCGTGAAAAGATAAATCAAAGCTGAGTACTATAGGAAAGTATGTCAAAGTTCCCACAAATATTGGTATTAATCGTGTATTGATCCCGCGGATTCGCCTTTCACAGTCGGCGTCTAAACCAACTTTTACTACAAGGTGGCTGTCAAAGTCTATTATATTATTAAGTCAGAATTTTCGATCCCAACATATAGTCTAAAAGTCTGCCGCTACATAAATGCTTTCATCGAATATGCTTGTGATTTTGAATGGGCGGATAATATCGTCGCCACAATTATTCGTCGAGCACCGTTTCTGCGAAACACTAGATAAATAATATTTAACTAGTATTCCCATTTCTCAGCCGAATGTGTCAGAGGCGGCAATTTGTGAAATTCTTTGGAACGGAGTTCATGAGACTATTTGCGTGGCGAAGACGTGACGATTATAATAAACATCATAAACTTATCATCCAATTTATGTAGGAAACTATAATAACAGCTAGATTTAGTGCTCCTTATGATAAAACTGAAAATGTGTAAAAATTGTCAGTGCGAAGGGAATGACGACGGATTGCAATGCGAGCCACCACTTGAAAAGAAGACCACAACCACTCTGCCCCGAGTGATAACGACTGATAAGAAGAAAGAGTTGATTTACATGCGATATTGAGTCTGGCTTACAGGTATTGTAGAGGGTGTGAGGGTGACAAGCTATAATATGCCATTGTGGTTTTAATATGGTGGCTGTAGGTACTCATACATACACATATATGTATGCGTTATAGATAATATGAACTTCGTATAGGCTGGTAATGGTCTATTATGTACAGTCCATTGAACCGTAACTGCAAATTAGATTAAGCATCATTTGGTTTGATCGCCGCAATGACATGTAATAACAAAGTAAGATTAATACAGGTTTATTACACACTAATTTATGCATCGATTAAAATTTAACGAACCGAATTAAACCGCTATCTCATCAGTGCCACACATTAAAAAATTTTTATTCAATGAAATGGCAAATTTTAAACTGGGTCAGAAAAACCACATGTGTGGTCAAAATCCCATGGCGACAAACTTAATGAGAGACACTTACCAAAGCAATGGAACATATTAGCTGGCACAGATGCATTCAAACATATTGTGACGGTTGCGTGTCCTTAGATGTGTTGACTGGTATGAGTGGCGTGGCGCGGCGTCAGATCTCCGTGTTTCGACTTCAAAATACAGTGTCTGCGTGTGACGTCACTGCGGCAATTAGCTACCGCGCTAGTTTACACATATTTTAGAGAAAACAAATTTATTTCTTGGCGTGTTTAGTTTAGGGGCGATGGAGCGCCTCTGCGTTTCGTTCGCCAGTTTATACAGCTTCGTAAAGAACTCATTTGTTGAAGTTTAATAAACATGCAATATAAATATGTTGTAAGTCTGTAGAGCGACTGATTGACGGCCCGCCAGACTTCATGAATGGAGATCGTGTAACTGGAAGTATTTGCTAGACATGTATGATATGGATGCTAGAAACATTTTCAAACTAACCAGTTTACTTAGCACCATTCTGTTAGAAACAATGTGGAATAATGAAAGTATATGGTTTTACTAGGATATAACCAAAACCAACAAAATTCTAACTTTTATCCTTCCTAATAAAACAATTTGTGATAATTTTTTCAAGTGCTTTTTTTTCAAGTTTATGATCTGACGAAAATTGCAATAAAGGCTAAAAAGCTTGAATGCATAGAACAAACCTCCAATTACTTAAGATTAACACAATGATATAGAAAAAGAAAGCCACATCCGTAATATATTGCACCATATATTAGAATTGAAAGCGTCCCATTACGCAAGGAGATGTAAGACGGATGCGTGGTGAGTGCTCAGTGACGAGTGGTGAGTGGTCACACACATCATTGTGATTCCGTCCTAGCGCGGGTATTCCCGGCGCCTGTACCGCTAGGCCATGTGAATACTTAATACCACTTACACATAACTCCTCAACTTGCTAATTTGGTTCATGTTAATATTATAATTGGAACTAGTAGTTCTGTTGGTAATATATGGGCGCACAGCTTCTTGCTATCTCGTCTTTTAAAGATGATTTTGCTATCCTTTGCCGCACAAACTCCAGTGAAGACGATTGTCTTCCTACAAAGATTTCAGTAGTCAACTGTTGGAAGATTACTGGTGGTAGGTCTCTCATATGTGAGAGGACATCTGGGTAGGTACCACCGCAATGTCTATTTCTCCCGTCAAACAGTAGTGTTAGTGCACAGTTATGTTTCGGTTTAAAGGACATTGTAGCCAGAGTAACTACTGGACATATTGAGACTTAACATCTTATGTCTCAGGATGGCGAGCGCAGTGGAATGCCAAGCATTGCTTTGTAATTCAAGGTGTTGTTTGGTTTTGTTACTGTTCATGAGCGGTCGTATCGCTTACCATCAGGCGAACGGCATACTCGTATCGCCATTCATTGCAATAAATGAAAAGATGCCAGAGGGAGAAAGATAAAAGTGTAGTCTTCCGGTATCTTAATACGAATCTGATTCTAAATATATCATTATTTGTGCTAGATACTATCTGAATTAGACAATGCAATTACCGTGACGTCAATTTCCTACAGGGAGGGTCAGATATCACGTCAAAAACACTCACGACGCGACGCGACGCCTTATTCACAGATACTAATATCGGCTGTGGCTATTTTAGATATTTATCCTTATTAATTAGAAGCGACATTAATAAAGAAAACTGATTCAGGCTAAACTGCCTTTTGTATTGTATTAGATTTAGTGAGAATAATAAAGTTAATTATATTAGATGTTGGTTAAATAATTTATTTGATAAGTTCACAACATTATTTATCGCAGGAAATTAATGTTGATGAAGTCGCTTACAAAATTTAGATTGCTTGAGCTAGGATTTGACGTCTAGACTTTAAATAATATTTATACATTCACGGCCCTATTTAAAGATAGTTTCAATACCTATTTTACATATTGAATGTTTTGTCTTCTTCGGTTTTAAATTGTCTATGAATATGGTCAACACTCCTTACT
The DNA here is from genome assembly GCA_030180105.1 of Hyles lineata. Classification (NCBI taxonomy): domain Eukaryota; kingdom Metazoa; phylum Arthropoda; class Insecta; order Lepidoptera; family Sphingidae; genus Hyles; species Hyles lineata. The sequence goes on along the minus strand of JARJEE010000006.1, from coordinate 17,375,146 downwards.
ATTATACGAAAATCATACATTAAAAAAAGATTAATAAGATAAAAGCTTCGATCAATAAATATTTTCCCTTCCTCTTCAGCTGTAGTCCTCTATTGAACACTGGTCGCCCCTAAAATATTCTGCGGCGATCTACAGCAAGCGGTCTGCTCAGCGAAAAAAAAATATCTACATCATTACTAATTACACAATGAAAGATATGCCCATCATCATCAGCCCGTTGCAGTCCACTGCTAGCATGCTGCATAGGCCTCTCCCAAGGATACATGGAGCCCTGTCTACTTTATGTATCCAGTCGCTGCCGGCCCTCTTGTGCAAGTCGTCCCGCCATCTGGCCAGAGGGCGTCCCATAAAAATCAAAATAATCAAAATCAAAATATTCAAATAATGTTTCACAAGATCTTTTGAATCGTTAATTTCTGCTGCCACCGTTTCGGAACGTATTGTAGTTGTGAAGAAGAAACGGCGCAAGGAACTCCCTCAGCAACACGAACATATACCCATAAACACATCGAAAGAAGTTCAAAAGACACTATTGACAGAATTAGTAAAGGACCTTGGTAAAGACTTTGAAGATGTGTAGTGCGGCTGGAGCGAGATATTTGCGTGCCGGTGTTTTTATAGGTCGCGCTCTAGTAGGGGGGAGGGGACTAGGGGCAGCGAAGGGGGGGGGGGGGGGGTTCATCCCGCGCCTCTGTCATACCAACATTTGTCATAATTTAGTAAGACACAAATAAAAAGATGCTAAAACAAAAATGTTGTCTCAAAAAACCTCGCTCGAAGTTGGGATTTAAACTCAGGAATTTACGTTTTTCGTCTAGTTTTCTGTACTAGACCGATGGGAAATAATTATATTTTATCGAAGTCATATACGCGATATTCACGTGAAACACGCTCATATATTATAATATCATAAAAATATTTTTTCGTCTGCCAATGTACGTTGTTAAGTGCGAAGTGGTTCCGTACTACGTGTTTATAATTACATTTGTAATTCTTTGGAAAAAACAATAAATCAATCCATGGAAATAACACGATGCTCCGAATAAACTATTTGAATAAACATTCTTTGTAAAACATTAACTTTGCGTGAATGTTTACCGCTGATTCACAAATGTGTTTGGAAAAACATTAAAACCTAAAACGAAACGTGTTTAAGAGTAAACTTACGGATACTAAGAATTTCATTAATACAAAATTGGAAAATTCAATTGATAAAAAGCAATGTATTGAAGAGAAAATAACAGTGTTTCGTTGGTGAACGTCCCATTTTTATTTGGAGTGCGTGATATTTTATGTAAATCATAAAAAACCTGTACAATAAATAATGCTTTAATTACAAGGACATAACCTTGTGTATTGTTTACTGAACATACATATTTCCTAGTCGAGTAAAATTTACAACAAATATAATATAGAAGTTAGCGCCAAAATTCATTAGGAATAAGAAGGTGGACCCTACAAATTATAGGTATGTTAATTTTCTAATAAAAAGATAAAAGTACACATTACCATACTTTTATATGCACTATTATTTTAGTAACAAATCATTTTTTATTATTCGTTTTATTTCGAAATAGCTCATTTCTTTACACATTATCCGTTTTATACCCACAATATTTTGTAAGAAAATGTAACATCTGCGCAGTGTCCACTCGTTTATGATAGTGAATGCTAAATTGCCGCGAGTTTGAACACTGATATATCTGAGTTATTTTAGTTCCACAGAATCACGAACAAATCATTTCGCATGTCGCAGTTTTTACGCGCGTACGGCGGCGGCACGTCGATGTCGGGTATTTATGATCTCTAATATTTCTTAATCAGCGTATGAAATATTCTGATGTATTTTTTTAGTTCGGTGTGCAACACAGCTTCACTGGTAGTAGTGCAGTATTAACTCGTATATTAATACCGCACAGAGCGATCTCTGTCGTACGGTTTGATCTTTAGGCCAGATAACTTTGTGTTTATGGCTATACTATAATAATGAGTTGTCCAAGGTTCAACAGTATTTATTTATAAATAAAAATAATTTATTCTAATCACTAGTTACAAATATACAATAATATTAATATAAGAGAGCACAAAAAGTATTTTAATTATACATTACACTAAGACAATTATTTCCGTATATAAATCAATGGGTATAAAATGGTTTTGAGATTAGCTTATACTATCCCCTGAAGTAAGCTAAAGCCTGTATCTCTGGAGATAGTACTTGACAGTTTCCCTAAACAGTTCACGTCTGCCAACGCGAAGCCAAATTCTCGTATTACACGCTTGCCCTGATTTCCAGCCTGGAAACATAATTACCCAGACCAGTAACAAAAATCTGTCATCAAATAAGAGTCCATGCCTGGCTCAAATCAGAATCTTACCATAAAAATCCCATTTCTTAACCACGACGTCAAAGTTTCCACATATTTACACTAGGTCCTAGAGCAGCCACAGGCATCTTAACTAACAAGTACCTAACATATTTTGACACGTACTACCCTTAAACAAACTCATAAACTAACTAACTACACAAGTATTCATTACTAAGCGAGTAGAGCATGTTCGCAGAATACCTCGAGTCAGGTTGCTGTCTCTCGGAAGGTAAGCCGAAGCTAACGGCTACCAAGCCTTATAAGCGGGCTTTATCGCCGGTTTCATGCGAGAAGGGCAATTAAATCGAAGGCCCAATAAAAACAAACTTAAAGCATACGGTTTCCTTCAGAGGAAAAAGGGGTAAATAACGGTATTGAAGCTGGTTGGTAATTTGACTAACCTAACCTATAAACTTCCATTGCAGATCATGAGAATCTTCTTTATAAAAGAGGTTGATTTAAATATCTAAGAAGTAGAAATAACAAATATATAAATATAATACGCATGCAAGTACGTATGCCGTATGCGTAATGTTTTGTTTATGTATATTCATAAGGAAGTGATTTTATAAGGAACGTATCCTTATTTAGCAATATAGTTGTGTTATGATTTGCCTTTGTTCTGTGATGAGATTTCCTGCTGTATTGTACATATCAAGTCATAAGCAGCTGTTGGGTATGGGACTTCTTTACGACCGACTGGTCGACTGATTACCATAGCCCACTCCGCTGGCCTTCAAATGTTTTCTTCACCGTTCAAAGAACAGCTTTTAAGGTTTGGATAACGACCAAATGAAAATCATATTTACGAACTATAGTCATATTTTGCGGATCGAAAAACTAGCACTCACTCCAAAAATACACGTAAACAAATCTTTTTACGTCAAATTCCATTCACAATTTAGTTTTATGCGAATAATAAGCATAGTATCCAAATGACCGCATTCCGCAGGCCAATAAACGACGCGCGGTGAGCAACACGACTAGCCGGGTAGCATTAAAAGTGATTATCTGATGACTTGCATCGACTTGCGGTGACTTGCGAGTGACTTGCACCTTTAGTCGTAATCACAGATAATCGCGCCCACATTAGGGGCAATCAGTACGGAATTAACACTCATGCTTTTTAAAACCGCGCGCTTAACTACATCGGATGGTATACAAAACGGTTGCGAGCATTACGATGACTATTAGCTATTATTTAACCAACTTAAAAAAGTCCGAGGTTCTCAATGGTCGAAATCTCCTTTTTTCATATAACCCCGAATACTGTTTTTGTAGTAGGTATATTGCTGGCTACTTTGGAGTGACAAGTGATAATTACCTTTCGCCATTAAATTAATTTACAACGGTTTACTTAATTGCTATTTTCGCTCCGCTGCGTTGGATGATGATTATAATTTTATGCCAGAAGACAAAGTAATTAAGGTTAAGTCTGAAATTGGGCTCATATACCGGGTAGAGTTAACTGTCTTAAACGAATCAATATTATTATATTATGTACTCACATTTTCCTCTAGTGTAATTACGCTGTTTTATCTTGCGAGTTTTATAGCTGGGACCAGTTCATAAGTATTGCTTCAGCGCTATAGCTACATCATAGTGAATTTAATTAGCAGCGTCGGACGTTCACCCACTAGGTGGACAGACGACGTTATAAATATATAGATACATACAGTATGTTGTTGGATGCAAGCCGCATACAACAGACCACTAAAGAATGCCCGTTCTGAGTTACTGTGCTAAAAGAACATGAAGATATCTTTGTTATTTGTTCTATAGCATAATTACCAGCGCTTCGCTCCTTGATGCATTACATTATGCTGATGTACCTGTCCATAATTATTACTTATGTTGATGTTATCTCTTTAAGATTGTTTTGTGTTTATTGTAGCCAAAATAAACGTTTTTATCTATCTATTTGTTTATCTTGTTTGAAAGTCTCTACATCTACTCTATCCAAGAAGTCAAGAATTCAGTGTCTAAAAAAATATTCTTAACCCTTCACATGAATATAAGATTCGAATTAGTTATATTTAAACGTTTGATTGGAACTAACCGGTGTCGTGCGAAGGACGGCTATATATAATGAGTGGTATTTGCGGAACCGCACCGGAAGAGGCCGGCCGAGTGCGTTGTTGAATTTGTGAACTAATCGAACGTGTGGAGGAAACGCGACGATGCTCAGGAAATATTAGATCGAACTGCAATTAGGATAGAGTAGTTTGGCGATTTATTATGTCTAAATTATATTCGTATGGAAGGTTACGTACTCAATGTACGCCCGCCTACTGCTTTACGTAGTCCACCCAGAGAATTCTGGAAGCAAAGGAGAAGCTTCAATTATCCCAATCTTTTGTGTTTGGTGGTTCGAATCTATTCGCTTTTAAGAGTTAGTATATTGAAAATATTCATGTTGAGAGTTTAATTTTTTTAATTGTAATTACTCGTCGTTTTACAAAATGTTCGTTAATCCGTAATAAAATATGTTCTTGATTGTACCGAAGTCGTCGTGGGTGGCATTATGAAATTATGGGATTAAAAGAAGTCGAAGACACAGAAACAAGACCATCAACTTTTTTAACATACTGATATGATGTAATATGAATATTCAGATTTTAAGATGCAAAAACCAAAATAATTATGACAATCTTACATTTAAATCAAAAACTTAGCAATTTTAGTAGAGCATTTGTCTACATCTCCAAATGAGCAATTACGCAATCCTGTCCAAAAACGCTAAGACAAATGATAATTTGAGCGGGACAGCTCCCGACAATCTCGGAGAGCAGTCGGCTATAAATACTCGAGTTCGGGACATAAATCATTTGTATCTGCAGACCGACTAACACACTGACACACTCGAAATGTCACGCCGAATTTACCCAACTTGTTACGTAATTCTTTAATAGAATGTTGTGTACAGCTGTCGATGGTACGCATGATTTGATACTTTTGCGTCTTTGGTACGTGTATATAGATGATATTTTTTATAAGCTATGAGAAAAAAACGCCCCAATGCATGCAAAAGAGCTGAAAGGAGAAGATCCGTAGAATGAATGTTACCGAAATAGCTTAGTGGATTAGCGAGTTCAAGTGTCAGTGGGCTGCGAACAACTACGAATAATTCGCCACAAAATTGCCCACAAAATGATATTTAAAATCAATGAGAATTATAATACCTAAATAGATACAAATAATATTATTATTGAACATTTAACAATAAAATATTGTTGAGAGTGTCTCTTATATCTAAATTGCATAGTTTTCATAGAATAATAAGGGTCTCATCAAATCTCTTGCTCCCATTACAAGAATGTTTATGAGCAATTCGTCCTAACACAAGCAGGTGACACTGCGCCCTTACATAATCACCCGGCGACAGGCGAGTGCTTACACGCAGTTAAATTATTTAATCCTATAAATTTGTCAATAAAACGTGATCACCGGCGCTCGGCTACCCAACACACCGCCATATGAGTCCACTTTATTGATAAAAATAAACAAGAAGTGCTGAATGGTTTTAAACTTTTTTATGGCTTTGGCATAACTATTCTAGGGTCATGTTAGAGGCGTGGATAAATTGTTATATCTTTCAATACTGCAAAGAAAAGTTATTTGTTTTGGTTCTGGGTGATTGTGAAACCGAATAGTCTTTCGTAGCTTCTGATACCCACGACACAAGACTTAATTGATCTCAATGTGATGTTAGGACTATGTATGTATGTGACGGTTGGGTGTATTTATTTATTTATTACATATTATGTATAAACTGCAGAAGTATTATTATGACTGCCTCGGTGGCGTTTTGTACTACGGTACGCTTACAAAGCTGAGGTCTCGGGTTCGAATTCCGGGTTGGGCAAAGTGATATTGAATTTTTCTATTCATTATCAGCCCAGGGTCAGGAATTTGTGCCCGATATGGCGATAGGCTCGCCACCTATCACATCGTGGGACGGAACATACAAGGTGAAATGTGGGTGTCCTGGCACCTCTGCCAACCCCTTCTGGGAAAAAGGCGTGAGTTTATGTATGTATGTATGTATTATTTTTTTCTATTACTTTCAATTTTTTTTCTCTTCGTGGCAATGCACTGTTTGTGCTTCTGACATACTTTCAATTTCTTTGCTAAAATAATTAGGTAGTCCCTATCTATAGCTAACACTGATTCAAATTTGACGCAAAATGGATAACTTTGTCCGCAACACTATTCAATACTTCGCCTAATTACGGATTAGTGGTATAAAATTCGCAAATTACATTGCAAGAAATCACACCCTTGCCTGCACAGTGATATTGTACACTGAAGAAACTGACTAGAAATAGCGTCTACAAAAATAAAGCTATTTCAACAAATATTTACCTCGTACCGAAGATCCCATCGATATAAAAAGCACTATTCCTTAGCAAACCGTTTGGAAAATTGGGGAAAGAATGGCAACCATAAACACTGGGTCTTGGAGGGGGAGAAGATGGTGAGGTGAGGTGAGACGGGAGAGGTGAAGCGATAAATCTCAGCGCGGGATTTAACTAAACTCGGCTACTTATTGATGACCGACATTTATCTGCCGGCGAGTGAACGCGGCGCGTCGCGTCGTACGCAGCTCTGTACGCACCTTGCATACCGAGTGTTGTAACTTTAAAATTATCATGTATTTTCGTCAATTCTTTTGGCTCTAGAATTGTAATCATTTTGGCTATATTTTGAATATTTTTTATAAAATTATGACATTGGGGATACTATTTTATTTGGTTACAAAGTAATAAACAGGTTGTAAAATAATTCATGAAAATACAATATGCTGTCCCTTGTGACAGTTTATAATTAGCTTATGGGTCTAGGTATTCATAAAGGCGAAAATAAACGGCACAATTTTTATTACTAAATCCTCGTAACTTAGTTATTTGAACGTCTTTTCATAATACTAGTGCGCTGGAGCGACGTGGCTTTTCAATTCCACGACAGAGAGCACTTTTAGTGGCAACGGTCTCGGAATACTTCTTGAATCTTGGCTCTGAGAGTTGCCATTTGGAAGTGACAGTCGCTAAATCGCTTTACAAAATTTCTGAATGCCTTTAAATTTCCGACTTTCAAGTGGTTTATAGAAAACCATTTCGGAATAAAAGAGAAGGTAATAAGTATGTATTATACCAACAATTTATATTATTTTAGTTTTTGTTTGTGATATGATGATTAAATCGAATCGGCTTCGTTTTCGGATGTCTTGATATACCTTGTATATCGACTATTGAGAAATAATCGTAAATATTCCTCACCGGTAGATAATCTACGTGAATCACTGAACTTAACATAAGGTGTAAGTATACTTTGTCATCCCAGTAAAAACTAATTATGAGACTTATCACACTTTGTTTCTGAGTCGCCGATGCGTCTACGGGACGTCCGCGTCAGTTTAGTTTATTTATTGCGTGTTTTTGATTGGTAACTGTGTTAATTTGACAAGCGATTTCCTAAAACCAGAGACTAAAAATTTTGTGGTTATGTATGGTTAACAGATTTATCTCTGGAGACTGATTTTTTCTAATCCTACAAAAATTACGATATAATTGGTATTATTAAACAAATTGACGATCGATAGTGCGGACTTAGAAATATTATTTGTTTTATCTTGATGGTAAGTATATTGCTACGCAGATAGAGTTTCGCTTGGCAACAATTATGCCTAACCATTCAAGCATGCATGAATGCATTCTTGTTTGTAAAAACCAGCTACCATATCGGAATAATACTCAGATAATATAAAAAATGAGATCGATCATGATCAATTTATTGGGATATGTTACCAGTTGGAGTAAACAATTCATATTGTAGTCAAACTTTGATATACACAGCCACACTGCCAAACGCATGTGTAGTATGGTAGGACCCGCGTAAAAAAATGTTATTACAATATATCAATAGAATTAAAAAAGCTATTAAAAAGAACACGGTCCGTGTTACTAAGGAAGTTTTTGCGCCGTTTCTTCCCGACTGGTAAAACACGTTGCCAAGCGAAAGTCGCAATAAAGAATTTTAATTTGGATTTTATTCGAGGTATTCAACATACAGGGTAAATACATTCATTACATACGACAGCAAGGAATGCAGGGCTCTCGGCAACCTATTGAGCTAAATTTTAAACATATCAGGCCAGGCAGCCTTTCCAATTTAACCCAGGTCTAGGCCACGCCAATAAAATGTAACAAGTTTCATGAAACTAGTCCATTTCCGGCAGTGTTGCAGCTAAAATAGTTTCGCTGGCTTCGTGGATACGATCTCGCAGCCTCGACACACGATCCGACAATAAAATTAATGCACCGTATAAATGTTTTGCATAAACGTACTTATATTTATTGGCTTGATATAAACATGACCTTAACACACATACCGAGATGAATGGAGAATTTTGGTCGACTGGAACTGGATTTTAATCCTCTGTCTAGTCGGAAAGATAATGAGCGATACACTTAACATAAAGTTACAAATGTTATTGTTTGTTTGTTCGTAACAGCCACAGGAAGCTCACTGCTGGACATAGGCCTCCTAAAAGGCTCTCCACATCGACCTGTTGGAAGCAGCCTCCAGCGACTTCCTACAACCTTAATTGTTGTTGACTTGCAAGAAATTAGTAGCTGCTTTTTATGTGTTCTGACTTACCTTTTTCTTACAAATGATTTGCATTTGATGGCAGGTTCATATTAGTACTGTTTCATCCTGTGGTTACAAGGTGTAATTATTTGGCCACAGTATGCCCTGCCTGTCTTAAGAACCAGCCACAAGAAACAACAAATAGTTAAGTGTCTTACTCTTAATACAAAGTTGAAAGAACACAATTAGCCTCGTTTGCTAAGCGGATGAAATGTATTATAAGATAAAATCAGCACACGTCTGTTCGCAAAACATCAACCCATCAACGTAAACAAAAACATCACAACTTCCTGGTTTCATTCACTTTATAACCGGGATCTAGAACTACATTCCTGAACACAAGCAGTTATTTCTACCCCAGTACTGCGAGTATGTGTGTCGGCGACCTAATGAAATACTTTCAAGACTAGATTAAAATTCCTTGGTCTAAATTAAAAGTTAACGAGGTACGTTCTCGATCGCCATAATAATTTCAATGTTATTGAATGTTGGCTTCCCAAGTTTAATTAAGCAGTTTACTTTCAGCGCATTGTGTCGAGAATTAGCTGGTAATGGAGTTGTTTCGACGCGGCGGTACAAGCGAGAAATTTAAAAAGTAATTGGCAGTTTATTTAGCTTTCTTAACCGGACGCGCATGATATTCTTGGCAATGTTAATTAAAATCACAAAACGTTTATTTTCCCGTTTGAATTAGTTTTTACCCGCTGCTTTGTTTGCGGAGTAGCGGTTTCCTCTGAATATAAAATAGTAACAAGTATTTATTCTAGCCGTAATTTTTAATATTTTTCTGCGTAGTAAGTTATACGACGATGTTATTTCTTGTTAAGGCAGCTTTTAAAAATATAATTGTTAGTTCCTCGACAGTAATGTTTTACGGCGTGAGTCAGTAATAACTTAATAACAATGTTAGTATGACTGTAAAAATACCAATGGTGGTTTTGGTACTAGTAGTATACAATATTAAAATATTTGATTCCGAAAGGTCATTGTGGGGCAGGCGACCGGCGCTAAAATTAAAGAGTACAAACATTATGCAAAATGGAAAAATATATTCACGTAATAGCCCATGCAAGCGTAGATGAGAAAAAAATACATTTACAAATATGTTAATAAATTTTACTGGTGGTCACCTGGGAAGGTACCACCGCAATGTCGATTTCCACCCCCAAACAGCAGTGTAAATGCACCGTTATAGTTCAGTTTGAATAATCTTGTTGCCAGAGTAACAACTAGATACCACAGTTTAGTATTCTGTGTAGATACATTGAGGCTTAACATCGTATGTCTCAGGATGATGAGCGCGGTGGAATGCTAGGCATGGCTTTATAATTAATGGTGTTGTTTAATTTTGCTACTATCCATGAGAGGTCGTATCGCTTTAGTCGTACGATCAGCCGAATGGAATGCTATCCAACCATTCCTTAAAAAATATGTATTTGTACAACTTTGAAACAATCACTTTGATAATAAATTCAGTATTTGAAATAAATTATTATAATATTGAAAAATTACAATCTGAAAACAGTTAGTGGTAAAACCTTTACATAATATGTACGGAATACTAAGTACACCATCATAGTATAATTATATTTAACAATAGGGGCGGTTGGGGACTACAACATCACGTCTTTAGTAGCGATTTATATAATTATGTTTGAATTGCCTCTAGGTGATGAGTCAGTGAAATTCCCCGAAAGGGTAATATTGCGTAGGTACCCTTAATTACAACCCTCTAGCGTTGTAAACGAGGGTGGTCCGTGAATGGTGTCGCTTCGTCGCGCTTCACTGACTAAATTGATTATTGCGAAACTTTGTCCATCTAAATTATAAATGATGAAGTTTATGAGCTTTTAACTGTACAGTGTACGTAATTATTGGACTTGTAATTATATAACAATAATATTCTTTTAGAAGAATTAATGTTAGACTAAAATACAAAAATGGTCACATTTGTCGGAGAACCGACAACCGTTGGGGTAGACGTGTTCCCGAGTGGAGACTGCGTCTCGGCAAGCGTAGTATAGGACGCCCTCCAACGAGGTTGAGTGATGATATCCGAAGGATGGCTGGTAGCGGTTGCAGACGTTAGGCTGAAGATCGAGCCCAGTGGCGTGCCATAGGATAGGCCTATGTCCAGCAGTGGACGCGAATAGGCTGATGCTGATGATGATGATGATGATGATGAAAATAAAAAAATAGATACGCTTGCCTCGGTGGCACAGTTGTACTGCAGTACGACTATAACACTGAGGTCTCAGGTTCGAATCCCAAGGTGATATTGCATTTTCTATTCCACCGTGAGAGGCGACACACAAGGCGAAACGTAGATGATCTGGCACTACTTCTCCCTCACCCTTTCTGAAAAAAAGGCTTGAGTAAATTTATGTAGAATAATATTTTATGTGGTGACAGCCTCCGTGGCGCAGTTGGTTAGATGCCGGCTGTGAATCGAGAGGGCGCTGGTTCAATCCCCGTACCGAGACAAATGTGTATGAGGCCTACAAGTATTTGTTTCGGGTCTGGATGTTTGTGAGACCGAAAAGTAGTTCCTGATACCCACCACACAAATTTAATTGACCTTAATGTGGGGTCAAAGGCTTATGTATGTGACTGTAGGGTGCATTTATTGTTTATTTATAGATGTAAGATTAAAAAACAAAGTTCTGATTTCGTCTGTGGTATAAACAACGAGGAATGGGTACTTCAACAAACCGCGCTTAAAACCTTACAACGCGACGTTGCGGTTTCGACACAGGAGGGTTGGGTCGTCAAGGTAATACAGTGCCGTGAGTGCTTTTAATACTTTAGGGAAAAACAGCATTTTTAAAACTTGATTTTTGTATGAAACAATTAACAAAGCTCAGGGAAGAAGAAAATAGTCAAGGTGACTGATTAAATTAAACCAGATTTCAATATTTTTTTAATGTGACCAAAAATATAGAGCAGGTATATGACAGATCAAAAAAGACATACGGACGGACATACAGACAGACAGTCATGACAAATCCATAAGGGTTCCGTTGTTTTTACAGTTGGATATGGAAGGCTAAAAATTATGTAATAATTAAACTTTTATCACAAACCATACTTTTAAGTTTTAAATACAGATTATGACGTCAAGTAAAGTTGAACAAAGTAAAATTCAGTAATGATTTTATTGCAACATTAAACAGTAGACGCGAGTGTCAGAAATAAATCACGGATGTTAATGTTTCGGCACGGAGCAACAACTAAATAAAACATTGCGCTTTCAACGAGCCGCTCGGTTCGTTTCTTCAAAATTACAATTGTTTTAGAACTTGGGATAAAGAATCACAAGAATATAGTAAGAAAATAGTTTTTGCTTTTGTAACTAAAATATATTTACCGAACTAAATGAAATTGACATTTTATTATTCTTCATATGACTCTAGTTGTCTTCTATCACAGTCACCACTCTTGTTATCAAAATTGAAATTTATTATTATGAGACAATTAATGACTGTGTGCGTCTTAATTTATTGTCCAAATGTTCGTATATAATTTTTAATCAATATCATTTTGGGTGTGTTTGCATAAGGCTGTAAGACTGGAACACCTTTGCCTATGCAATATTAAAAACCTAAATAACTAAACGCCTGCCATTCGGACTCACTTCGCGTCAAAAAGTTAACGTAAATCGCGCTCATTGTTTGGTTTGTATTTGGATTTTAGAAATGAATATATCAAATATAGTAATTTCAGGATATACCGGCGTTTGATTCCTGATTTCTACTACAATTACATTCCAAAAATAATTTAATGCAGTCAAACCGTTTCAATTTACATTGCAGAAACAAATAGCCATATGACACAAATACATATTGTAAACTTTACCAACGGGACCTATTGGTAGCAACCTAGCCAATAGCTGTTATGGTAGAAGCGTGTACAGAAGGCATTAACATTCAGCTGATAAACGCCTTCCCGCCTCCACTCTAGCCTCTAGCGCATAACCAGGCACGAACGCGGAATAATATTACCAAGAAACAGTGCAAATTACCATCAGGAAAAATATTGTATTCACAGGTTCTTGAAACAATTTCTATGCGGATTTAATACGAAAGCTTCATGGCAGGTGGACGCTGTATATTAAATACAGTTGGGGCATTGTAGATGTGTTTATAGATTATTATTTAATACTTATTTCTTAAACTGTCCTCTAATTCTACTGTTATTACATCCATCCCAAGGTTGAAGAAAGAAATTACTTTGTAAGGTCGTCTTTTGTTTTTTTTTTAATGTTATTTCTTCATTGTAATTCTATGCATTGTGCTACAAAGGATAAATAAATAAAATGTCTTGATGCCTTATCGACATATTAAAATATGTATCAGGTCGGGCAATCCACTTTGTGTAGGTTTTCTATTTGAAATTAATATTAAATATGAATGCTTGAGACAATTGTGCCTAGCATACAAAATGACTTGTGTACTTCAAAACCTGGGATGAAAATAAGCTCGACAAATTATGGATGGTGATAGTACCACCTACGCCTATAGGCTAGGATAATTTATATAACTACTGGGTAATTAAATTGGGTTCCACAACCTTTACTTTATAATTCACACACCATACAAGATATATTTCTATAAAACAGTGGTATTATTCCAGAGATAATTATCTTAACGCACCGCGAACCTCAGACCTGTTTAATAACACCCGTTCTCAACTAGTACGGAGAAAAACTGCTTCTCAGAACTATCTATAGGCGGTTTATCAACATCTCCCGGCATGGGACGGATGTGCTAGGCCGGCCAGTGGCCTCTACGCGATTATGGACTGGTCGATGCAACTTTGTACGTGAGATTTGATAAAACGGAACGTGTTTCAAGATTATTGCTCTGATAAATGAAGGTTTTGAACTTAGATTGTATTTTAGATTCTTGTTAGATTAATTTTCATATTGCGGATTGTAGGGATTAAATGAATGGATAAAAAAATGATAATGGGATTTATTGAATAAATGAGGAGCTATTTTATCTCTTTGTGTATCTGCAATAGCAGAGGCTGCGAATCTATATATCCTTGGTGCGAATTCGGATTTTTTGATTTGCAACCTCTTACAATTGGGAATTGGTTTGTTTTGTCGCTACGTCGCGCCGCGTCGCGCCATAGAGAACTCGCGTTGGTCAGTCCATAACAATGAATTTAAAAGAACCAACAGATTTCATCCCTCCTCCAATATTTACGTTGGATTGCTGTAGGGCCTTAATGATTGTCGTAAGTTATAATTCTAATACAGTTTCCACTTAATGCATTTCTTATTGGCATTGGAGTTATGCGTTCAAAACATTAACATCAAAATATTGATAACGTGTTGAACATATACTAAACAATGACATGAGCAAAGGTTTATGACCTCTCACCTATAGTAAGTACACGAAACTTGTTTAATACTCGGTGTAAACAGGGGAAGTAACATCACATCCCGGATTCAATTACTGAAGTTATTAAATCAACGGATGCGCAACATTAACGGAGATGAAGATTTAACTCAATTAGCTAGTCATACAAAACGAGCAATATGCTCGTTCGTTGTAAACTTGACTATCCAAACGCAGGTCCCGAGTTTGTGACACACAGACTTCGTGAGTATTGGTAGTAAATTATTGCTTGTTTAAAATTAATAGAGAAAATATAGTAAGAAAATTAGCACATCTGAGACCTTATCATATGAATTTCAATATCAAGTGATATGCATAAACTCACCGCTTAGTGCGTTGAAGTCTAGTACAAGTTAGGCGTACCTAAATTGAAGGCAACCCTTGCTCGTCGTTTATAAGTAGATACAGAAAAGTAAACATACCCCCAAACAATTGACCCATAGTGCGATTCCCACGCAGACTTAAATACTGTGTCGTGACTATCAGAAAACTACAAAAAACTTGTCTGTCCCTCAATACCCAAACCCTAAACCAATACTCGTACTTACCTCAATGTGACAATCGAAATGATAGCCTCTGATTTCAAATTAGAAGCTGTCAATAGACATGTAATTATACAATAGTTGTGTAGTGTTAAATGGTAGGGGTTCGCACAGTTGTAAGGGCGCTGAACTTGCCTTTAAAGCCTCAGTTAATAGTTAAATCTGCCGCATCCTCAATTATGTTGTCGGTAATAACGGTAAGCGATTTACAACCACAATCTCAACCTGCTACAGAAGGCTTGAAAAGATTTTTTTAGTTCGTAAGTCTTTATTGAAGTTGATACTGAATTCAGGATGTATGAGAAACCAGCACTTGTAACGCACACTGCACGTCACACTTGTGCCAACCTCCTTACACAAAATTCGTTAAATTAATAATGTTGCAGTGAAGATTGACTTGCTAACTTTTTCAGGGCAAAGAAGGTACAAGGTCACGTCATAACATTGTGGAACATTTTCCCAGAAAGTGCAAGACAGCCGTTCACCAGATCGACTTATTTCAGACGTAGTTTAGTTACTTTCTCAACTCAGTATAAAAAGGATCCAAATTGCCACTTTATCCAAGTCTGTGTATATTAAAATAAGAGTATTTCCAAGATTTCATAAGTCTTACGATGATTATTTCGATAGACATATTACGCAATCAATACCTGAATAAGACACATGTGCCTCACGCGATGCTCAGACAGAATATTTTCGTGATATTCAATAACTGCCTGTCTGCAACATGCTTTTAATATAAATATACATTTCATAAGGTCTTTGGTACAATGTATTTTTATCTCTGAATTTTATACACACATAATTCTAAGTTTATTTAAATATTGTTGTCTTGATAATGATGATAATAGTTAGATGATTTACAAGTTAATTAATGAATACTTTGACTTTCCGCCGCATCTGATGGCACGCGCAGTACATTAACTAGTGGTATACACGGACTGAATTAAATTGTTAACATTTAAAAGCTTGCTCAGAAGAATTTAAGGTCCCACAATATATGGATACTCTGCTTCTTTTACGCTTAAAATTGGCATTTTCTACCTTGCATTTGAACGCTTATCAAGAGTAGTATCTTAGTTTACTGGTGGTAGGTCTCTCATATGTGAGAGGCCATCTGGGTGGTTACCACCGCAGTGTCTATTTCTCCCGTCAAACAGCAGTGTAAACGCACTGTTGTGTTTCGGGTTGAAGGGCATTGTAGCCAGAGTAACTACTGGACATATGGCGAGCGCAGTGGAGTGCCAAGCATTGCTTTGTAATTCAAGGTGTTGTTTGGTTTTGCTACTGTTCATGAGCGGTCGTATCGCTTACCATCAGGCGAACGGCATGCTCGTCTCGCCATTCATGGCAACAAAAAAAAAAAAAAAGAGTGACAAAAAAGTACCCCAAAGAAGTGTTATAAAAATGTGTCCTATTAAAACATAACTGGACTTCACTGTCTACACAAAATAGTGAATTAAAATTAACCCTTCTGCCCAAATTATTTTATGTGAAGATATACCTGTTGTACCAAAGACGGGCTTCCGGAATGGTCGGTACACTCCGCCAGCACTCCGATAACAACTAGTTACCGATACTCGGCCGCAATCAAGTTAACTGCACTTAACTGCACAGTAATGTTGTTAGTTCAACTATGATTGCCGCTCGTGCAGGCCCTTAAATACACATCTAATGGCTTGGGGTTAAGTGTTTATGATTAGGAAACAGTTGGATAATTGCTTAGAAATTGTTGTGTGATTTAAAAATTGTATGTAGTGATAAACGATGTCTGAAGTTATTGATAGTTTATCTTATAAATACCTACAATGTCTATATGTAGTGTTTTTTTATGTCGTAATTTTTACTGGTCTCTCATATGTGAGAGGCCGCCTGGGTAGGTACCTCAGCAATGTCTTTTTCTACCGCCAAACAGCCAGTGTAAATGCACTGTTGTGTTTCGGTTTGATGACACTGTAGTCTGAGTAATTCAATTTGTTCAATTAATTGCTTTGTAATTGAAGGTGTTGTTTGGTTTTGTCGCTGTTTATAAGCGGTTATATCGCTTACCGTCAGACGAACGGCATGCTCGTCTCGCCATACTTTGCAAAAAGAAAAAAGTTATACAGTGTAGTAGGTTAAGTGCTTTTAGATAACTAGAGAGATAAGTTAAGACAGTAAAGATAATATATCCTCGGAGTTTATCTAGTTCAATTTCATCTGAAAGAAAATATTAAAGTGATTTTAATTATAATTTAATTATAATGCCCCCGAACCAAGGTCTTGTTGCACCTGTTGCACCTGAAGAAGTTCTCTGTAGTCTTCGTCGCATGAAGAACCGGAAAGCGGTAGGGCCTGACCATATTCCGATAGAGGCGTGGAAGTCGTTGGGGCTTCATGGTGTGGAGCTTCTTGCTGCGTTATTTAACCGCATCCTGAATACCAAAAACATGCCTGACTCATGGCTGTTGAGTGTGATAACTCCCGTATACAAGGGTAAAGGCTGTGTTCAGGAATGCGGTAATTATCGTGGCATTAAGGTCATGAGTCATACCATGAAGCTCTTCGAACGCGTCATCGAGTCCAGGCTCCGCCAAGAGTGTACTGTCTCTGAGTGTCAATATGGCTTCCGTCCTGGTAGTGGTACTACCGACCCGATATTTGCACTCAGGATGCTCGGCGAGGCATATAGGACGAAGAAGAAGCCACTGCACATGGCTTTCTTGGACCTGCAGAAGGCCTTCGACTGTGTGCCGCGACAGGCAATCTGGTGGGCGATGAGGGTGAAAGGGATACCGGAAGCCTATGTGGACATTATCAGAGACATGTACCTCCGATCCGAGTCCTTCGTTCGGACCGCCGTTGGCGATACGAATCCTTTCCCGATTGATGTCGGTGTGCACCAAGGCTCGGCGCTGAGTCCATTCCTCTTTAGTGTTGTGCTCGACGCCATTACGTCTCACATCCAGGACCCTGCGCCCTGGTTGTTGATGTATGCCGATGACATTGCACTGGTGGAGGAGGACCGGCGACTTTTGGAGCGCAAGGTCAATCGGTGGAAGGAGACGCTCGAGAGCGGTGGTCTGAAGTTAAATGTGGCGAAGACCGAGTACATGGCTTGCGGGAGTACGGACCCCCAAAGCATCGTGATAGGGAACGAACTTGCCGTGAAGACGGACAAGTTCAAGTACCTTGGGTCCGTACTGCATGAGTCCGGTGACATCGACCTTGACGTCAAAGCCCGTATAAGCGCTGCTTGGGCTAAGTGGAGAGAGGTCTCAGGCATACTCTGCGACCGCAGGATGCCGATGAGGCTCAAGGGTCTCATCTATAAAAGCATCGTGCGGCCGGTGCTCCTGTATGGTTCGGAGACGTGGCCTGCCCTCAAGCGGCACGTCCAGGAGGTTCACGTCGCGGAGATGAAGATGCTGCGATGGATGTGCAACGTTACGCGTTTGGACAAAATCCGTAACGAGCACATCCGTGGCAGTCTTGGTGTCCGCGATGTGGCTGATAAACTCCAGGAATCCCGCTTGAGATGGTATGGTCACGTCCTAAGGAAACCGCAGGAGTACGTCGGTAATGTGTGCCTGAGCCTCAATATTCCCGGACCTCGACCGCGGGGTAGACCCAAGAAGCGCTGGCTCGATGTCGTCAAGGAAGATATGAGGGTCAATGGCCTTACTATTGAGGATGCCGAAGATCGGGCGAAATGGAGGAGAATTTGCCGGAAGGCGGACCCTGGCACCGGCCGGGATAACGCCAGGTAGAAGAAGAATTATAATAGACTCTCAAAGACCCCTCAAAAGTTATTTTTAACTTATTATTCAGAATCTTTTGTACTCGTAGTAGAAATAAAATCATGAAATATTCTGGTTCTTTAGAATTCAAGAATTCTATTATAATTAGTATACCATTTATGTAGGTCTCTTAAATGCAGAACTATTAAATCATTCGCCTATTGTTGGTGTGAGTCGAGTCTTAAGAGTCTCCGAAGGACTTCAGTTAAGTCTCGCTGGGAGAATTATAACAAGCTCTGTGCTCTAATTATGGCTAAATGTCAGCACATTCAACTCTGCTCATATTTTAGTTAAAATCAGGGAAATGGGAAAATAATTTGTGTCCTGAGTTACTTCGTAATACAGAGATTGAATAAAGCTAACAAAATACAAATGAAATTGTGTTATATTTCTTCTCGACGCAAACCTCTTATGCGCTTGAGCCTCTCAATCGCGTAACCTTTAGTGTAGAATGGTACTTCACAAGCCTTTGAGGTAATTGTAGAGAAAATACACATTCCCGTACAATTTTTCTTTACCGACCGACAAACTATTAAGGTACCTTTGTATGGGTTAATAAAGTTCCTAAGCGCTACTGCAGGATATTTCTATTTACGATAATAGGCCGCAAGTGGGAAAGATTTACTTTAGTCGAAGCAGCACGCACACGTGTTGCGATATATTTTCTACATACATAAAAGGGTAGGCAGAGATGACACCCATGATGTGATAGGGGACGAGCCTATTGCCATATTGGACACAATTCCTGACTCCGGGATAAGGAATAGAAATATCCTTATATAGAAATATCACCTTGCCCGACCCGGGATTCGAACCCGAGCGCGCAGCTTTGCAATCATACCGTAGCACAACTATGCCACGAATATCTAAGACTATGAAATTGTATCAGTTTACGAAACTTGGATATTTAGTATACAACGATCACGATATCCATCAATGCAAATAGCCATAATTATTATACATCAGAAATGTCTCAAATAAATAATACATTTATTCACACTACGTTGTTAACAAAAACTTTTAACAGTCAGTTGAATTAACCGTAGCTTTTAAACGCAGATGGAAAGAAAGAGCACAAGAAAATACCTCAGTAACACATGCATATCCATTATGATATTCATATATACAGACTGAATAAGCAGCTTACGGTCAATTCTTATTAATATCTACTTCTATCTATACTTTCTGTATAAAGCTGAAGTTTGTTTGTTTGACCGCGCTAGTCTCAGGAACTAATGGTTCGAGTTGAAAACATATTTTGATGTACCGCTTTATTTTTTAGGAAAATGTATACCGGGACTTTTATCCCGGTAAAACTTTTAATGTGGGCGAAGCTGCGGGCCATCAAAATTATTGATTTTATTGTACACTTGTAATGTATATGTTATGGGCCAAGTGATTAATGCGGGCAGTATTCATAATGCCCGGGCATTATGAACATGGCTACATGATGATCGGGCAATGTGATTAATAGGTGATTTTTTCCGTGGTGCGCTGCCGCATTGTCGCATCTGCGATAGATCTATAAATTAGAAAGGGTGCCTATCTTTTGTTACGCAAGGGCGAAGGGGCTGAACTTCCCGTAGCGCCGGAGACGATGCATAAGCTAATTTGTATTGACAACAAGTGTTTCAAGGGTTAGGTTGCTATAATAGATATTTCTCAGGAATGGTGCGTTACCTTTTCATGGGAGTGTTACCAGGGGAGGCGCGACACTCCCTCTCCCCCTCCACTCTTCCCAACCCACCCCCTCGTGCTGCTCTATTCTAAATTCTACCACTTCGGCTCATTGTTTTGATTTTAATTTGCTTTACATCACTCTGCCCAATAGGCACTTTGCATTATTCATAATGCCCGGGCATTATGAATAATGCTCGATTAATCACTTGGCCCATAACATATATATTGTTAGTGTGTCTGTGTCGAAAAAACTAATTTAAAATGGCGAATGGCATGCTGGTCTTGATTGATTGATTGTCTTGATGTGAGTTTGTTTCTTTTTACGCTTTTACTACTAAAATGATTGACATTAAGTTTTGCATACGCATTATCAGGACTATGGACAAACACATATATTGTCTTTAATCCACAAAATCAATCAATTCTCCAGGGACAGAAAAATAACTTTTCGATTTTACATCAATAATTCTTGTGTCTATCGATGACCTTAATTGATACTGAAAACACTAATTAATAATCAAAGCCGAGGGCATAAGCTAGTATATTATACATGAGTATATATGAATAATGTGCGCTCGTTTTACAACTAATAAAAACATGTATGTATGTAATTAATTACCGATGCTCGCGGTGCGCTGGTTCATTTCCTGTTTGCTCGAGTGCCATGATGTCCGTCACATCGATATAATGCTATGTAAATCAGCTATCTATTGTTTTATTAGGTGTTTTATGGCCAGCCGTCTGGTATATAAACAGGTCTAGAAATTCTATGACGGTACGTGGAATGGTTGCTAAGTATCGCTGATTGCGAGGCATTTTAAAATACAATTTATTTTATTTCATCGCAATGATATATATTTGAAATTGGAGTATTATTGTGTTTCGTTTTTGCGAAAATTATTAGGTCAGTAAAATCAATTTATTTTCTTTTGCAAAATGTTCAAAGAAAGCTTTAAGAGAAGAGTTTCGTTCAGTCGATAAAAAAAACAAGAATTGATTTTATTCGTACATGTTTCTTCTACAGAACTAACTGTTTGCAGTTCTAACTAATAAAATAATAATCTTTATCGTGTTTATATTTAAAAAATACGTGTCGATTTTCAAAACGATTTGAAGCAGCTTTATTTATATACACATTGTTCTTCCGATATTTCTCCTCTAAATTTGTAAGTTATATACGACCGATTAGCGCAATCTACTGTCTGTTCTAGTCAGTCAGACTGTCTGCACTGCGGGTTGCTGGTTTGTTATCTGTATCAATACCTACATATTTCAAGGGCTATACTTATTTTTCTGATACATAAGACCACTGTGTTCACAAACGCGACTTCAACACAGGAATCCTAATATAAGACAAAGAAAATAAACACTAACAATACATATACTATCATGTCATTCATACCTTAACTTATCGGAATCATAAAGACAATAACAGCAGCTGTAGAGTGTAGTAAGTGGGTGTAGTGACGTCACAGTGTAGCCGAGTCCATTGTCCGTGGGTGTAGTGATTTCACTTTTACGACGGTGAGGTGAGGCCGGTTTTAATATTCCTTTTGTGGAACAATGGCTTTAATGGAGTTATTTAACGTTTGGGAAACAAATCGCTGTATTTATCGAGGTTGTAATTCAAGGATATGTATATCGATATACTATGATTACTCCATCGAATTCTCAGGATTTTTTTTGTAAGCCTTAGGAAATCGAGCGTGCTAACCGCCGGATCGTCGCTTACCCGTGATGCTAAGCGGTTACCGTCGCTCATGGACCTTCGCAAGGTCAAGGTTCCAGTACAAGCAGGTCGCTGCCTACCGTAAAGAGAGCGCACTCCTCAAGCCTCGCTTAAAGAAAGACAGGTCATAGTGCTTTGAAAATACCGAAGGAGGGAGTTCATTCTAAAGCTTGCAGTTAC
Organism: Hyles lineata; assembly: GCA_030180105.1. Taxonomy (NCBI): domain Eukaryota; kingdom Metazoa; phylum Arthropoda; class Insecta; order Lepidoptera; family Sphingidae; genus Hyles; species Hyles lineata. Next base: position 17,352,811 of record JARJEE010000006.1, on the reverse strand, counting down.
GTGGTAAAAAAGAACGCGAATAGAAGAAAGAAGAGTTAAAAAGGTTGTAATGATTCGTCGATTTAATTATCGTCATGGTTTCTAGAATTAAACGAATATGGAACAAAGCCGGGAGCGCAAATTTTTTGCAGTTTATGAAAAGGCTTTATTTTATAACAAAATAGCGGAAGAAATATAAGAATGTTAATAGGAACATTTAAATACTAGTATATCACATATGCGGTGTTAGTAGATACGTGTTTGTTTACCATAGCAATAATATGAAATGGTTTGTCGACGGGATGTACCTACGCTTCCTGCGAACGTCCGTATCTAGATCGATGCAAATCCCTACGCTTTGTACTATTGTTGTGTTTATAAACTGAATACTTGCACACACATATATATACCGGGTATATCAAGACTGCTAGCGAAAACGAAGCCAGGTGGTAGTTTTAGTGACTACAAATACAATGCGACTAAAAATTTCGCAAAGAAATGCGACATCTTTTTTATCATTTTTTAAATATCATAATTTTTGGGTGGTACGTATATGGTAAAATCTTTTATACCTTAGTCTTTATGAATAAAAGGGTATACACTATTATTTTAGGAAAAAAATATATTTACCACCCAAAAACGACCATATTATGAAAAAAAATTCGTCGCATTTTTTTTGCAACATTTTTTTTCTGTGTCTGAAGTCGCTTAAACAACCACCCGGCATCGTTTTCTATAGCAGTCTTGATATACCCTGTATATTCAAATTAGCAGTAGTCATATCGGAAGGAAAATCGACAGGAGAGATTGTTCATTTCGGAGCAAAGCCTTTAGAGTAAGTTATTGTCCCTAGATTTATTAACATTGTAGATTACCATCTTGAGGAAATCTACATACTTTAGAGTTTTTGATACCAATTTCAAGGTTGTCGATCAATCTGCGTTAGATCAGTGTAAAAGGTTAAAGTCAGCTTAATTTCCAGAAAAGGTCGTAGTGAAGAACTCGAAATAAGAAGCAAATATCTTTTAAAGACTAACGAGTTTATTCTCAGACAATATCAAAACCTATTTTATCCCCTTGTGGCACGACTTTTGAACTAGCAAAGAGGAAAAACATCCGATGCCAAAAATAGGTTTTAGGGCAGTTTATCATTTTGCGACACGATAATAAAATAAGCAAAATTTTCTAGTAAAAATGTCAAATGGCCGAAGGGCTTATAGTTAGAAAACTAGACTGAACTAAACCTATAATACTGACGCAAATAGTTTCGAACCAACATATACGAGTATGTAACCGTGCTTTATGGTTTCCAAATGACCACTCTGACTTATACAGTCCATAACTAACAGTTATCCTGTCGTAAATGTTAAAATGTTTAAGGCAATTTGCTATTTAAATCCCACGTGCAATAAATACTTGTCAAACAAACGTGCAACAATTAAAGGGGAGAACGGGGCGTGGGAGGGTAGAGCGGCGTGCTGCGCCGGAAACTGCCCATGAATTATTCAGCGGCGCTGAAAGCTGAAATAACTGCGCGGTGTCACAGCGACATAATGGCTTTTAGTGGATAGAGGAGATTGGGGAGATCCCACAGGTGCTGTGATTTATAAAAGTATCAGCATTTAGAAGCAGAGAACTAAATTAATTTATAATATAAATTAATGAATAATAATAGATAAATAACACCCAACAGTCACAGTATAGTCCCGACCCCACACTAAGATCGAGTCTTATGTCGTGGGTATCAGGAACTACAAAACACTTTTCGGTCTCACAAACACCAAGACTCAAAAGAAATATTTGTGGACCACACAAACATTTATCTCGTTGCGGGGATTGATCTCGCGTCCTCTCATTTCACGGGCGGTGTTTAACGGACTGCCCCATGAAGGCTCTCAAGTTAAACTTAGGTTAAAGTTGTCTCGGATTGGACATAAGGAGACAAAAGTTTGTCTTGGCATAGCTCTATATCTGTCGGTATGTAAGAGTTCCCTCACCGATTATTAACTGGGGATGAACATCCACTTCGAGAAGTCAAATAAATTTACCTTTCTTAAGGAGAGGAAAGCTCCTGTCTGGTACTTCGAGAGGGAGCCGGAAAGGGGTTGCGAATATTACTTCCGGGCTAGACCCTAACAAATGTTAACACTAGCATATAAACTAAAAACCGATTCGCGATCTGTAAAATATCGTTTTATTTAAATCAAGTAAGTTATCATTAAGCTCGTAGAGAAAGCCTCTTTCCCACAGTGTTTATTAATTGTTAATAACATAGTTAGCATATTTCGTGCGCGTCCCGACACGCGCATGGCCCGCCGTGCATGCACAGCATACCCTCGCATATGCAGGCATTACGCGTGCATGCACGTTCTCGCCGAGCGTGGCGCCTCCAACCAAGGGCCGCGCCGCTGGGAACTACTAATTAATATCTACCAATATGTAGTGAAGGCACTGCCGGGGACTTGACCCCCTAGATTCTAGGGCCTTTTTTTTCTTACATGAGAAAATCCCTTTACGGATCCATATAGGTATGTCGAACCAATCGTTCTAATATAAGGTGGTAATTAGAACTTCGTACCGATTAAAAACTAATCTCCATAATGAAAAAATCCTGAGGTTTCTGTGTGTTTTAATTAACTTACTTCTATTTATGTCAACTTAGGTCAAGTGAAATGGAGAAAATTGTGTAGAAAATCGGACTCTGACATGGACCCGAAAAACGTGTGATAAAACTTAGGACGCCCAGTGCATATTACGTTACAATAAAGAGAAGTTTAACAAAATGAAACGACGTAGTTCGAAAACACCATGTTTATATTTTAGGACCATGAACGTTGGAGCATTTTAACTTATGTGCTGACAAATAAAGACTACTAAAACACGATGTTTATTCTCATCACACCCCATAAACGTTTCACTGCTGGACACGGCCGTTCACAATATACAAAATAGTTTAGTCTTGAGCCCACCAACTAAATCAGTTCTTGACCAATTTAAACCCCCCGTAATGTCCCCAAATACGTCCTACGTGTATTTATAAATGATAAGTTAGAATTTCTCTGCGCGCAGGCATTATGCTTGTTTATCGCTGCGCGTATGTGCGTCGCGTCGCGCACAGGAAGTGGCGTTAGGATTCTCTGCGCGTGCGCTAATTGCACAGGAATCCTGCGCGCAACGCTACTGATATTCACATCACTGGCGATTTTTACGACCGACCTCGACATTGTCACGTTGCAGTTTACATTTAAATTGTTCTAATTGTTTGTTTTAAAGCTGTCTTTGAAAATTAAGATAATTTATTGAATCTTTAAAATGTAAAAATAATTTAGATTTCATTTTTTTTATTCTCATACCCGGTTTGAAACTTTTTCCCTAGAGAAGAATGGCAAGTAATTCTAGTGTTGCTCTTTACAATACAGTGATTATTACAAAAGTTACAAATTGGTTCAAACCTGTAACATATTTATTGACATATACATAGACAATATACAAGGGTAAGCTTAAGTCTGATTCTTTGAATGTAGACAGAAGTAACGGTAGTGTCGACCACATTGCTCCAAATTTAATTCTGTCACACCATGTGATGAGAACAGGCCTAATGCTAGACCATATAGGAATCCTAATCCCGAGCAAAGCTCACCCATAACATACTGTTCGACCTGAGATTCAAATCCAGGATATAGTTCATACGCACACTGCCACAAGACCCTTCAGAATACTAGTTATAACTCTACTAGTTTATTTTCACGCTTAAAATTAATTAACATCTTTAAGGCGTTCACATTTCCGCATCGTGCGAATCGGCCGCGTCGCATCAAACGGATCGTAGTATTATTTGTATAGAAATTCATACAAGTGCGTCCACTGCTCGACATCGTACAGATCGCACAAATCTCTCAATTCCTATAGAAAGAATACTACGCGATGTGTCCTGTTATATACTTGAGATGTAAAGTAAATACATTATGTAACGAAAAGTCCACACAAAAGTGCACAGTCCACAAAAATGCATATGTGCACTTTTGTGTCAATATATAGGCAGACGGCGCGAGCCGGGCAATCTCTCATTTAGCATATTCCTTCGCGACCGGGTGCCTGCCAAGTCACTATATCTAATTGTATTTTATTTCTAATTTGTATGTTCTATTTCTGTTAACATTCAACATTGTATAACAAAATATTTTTTTAAAAGAGATATCCCAAATCTCTTATTTAACAATCCGATACTAATGGTGTGGTGGACGCCTGCCTTTGGGCGCACCTCCATTCATAAAATTAATTTCCATTGATTCTACTACGCGATTATCATACTATGTTACCGTGAGACCTTGTTAATATTGATATACACAAGGGCAGCGATATAATTTACCACCCTGCGTCCTTGTGTAAAACACCCCGTCGTAATTGTGAACTCATTATAATCCGCGCCCGGCTTTCGAGTGCTCATTTTTATTGTTTCCGCATGGCCGACTCAATTTGAATTTAAAAGTAAAATATTGTATTTATGTCATTTCTCCCTGTTTATATTACGGTTTCAGCTTATATTTTATTGCAATAAAACTTGGTTATATGTAACTAATAGTATTTTTTTCAACTCGCGATTTTTATCCCTTTTCCCGTATTTTTTCTTCGCGCTCCTCTCCCGATTTAATGGGCCGGTAACACATCCATGACAAAAGTTATGGTTGTTCATGGGCGGCAGGGATCACTTACCATCAGGTGACCTGTTTGCTCGATTACCGAACCATTGTAATTAAAAAATATACTCCATAGTCCACACATAATTACATAAACTCACGCCTTTCTCTCAGAAGGGTAGGCACTGGTGCTACCAGGATACTCGCGTTTCGGCTTATTTGTTTCGTCCTACGATATGACAGTGGCGAGCTCATCGCCATAACGGCCATAAATTCCAATAAAGAAAAGAAAGAAAAATCTAATATAATTTTTCTCGGCCCGGGACTCGAACGCGCGACCTCAACATTGTAATCATATCGTCATACAACTACGCCACCGAAGCACTTTATACTAACACAAAAAAATATTCAGAGACAGTAAGCTCTTCCAAATCAATAATTTTGCTGGCCTGCACGAATCAGGATACACAAAGCCCGGAAGTTCTTCTTTTCAATCTAAAACTAGAAGCTACTCAAAGAAATCCAAGTCCAAGTAATTTGTGATCGCGAAAAAACCAATAATCGCCTTGTTATCTCAATTCCAACGTACTGAAGTCAATAAAAAAGCGATACGCAGCACGATTCGTATGAAATAACAAGCCGAGTGTCTGGGCGTGCGGGGCTAGCATTGGCACGTACTGCGCCGAGTTGCCAGGAACGTGCTCAAAACCACATCCAATATACTTACTAATGTATATGATAGGGTGAGTTTGTTTGTACCGCTTTCAGGACATCATTACAGAAGCGATTGTTCTGAAATTTTGCGTATGTGTTGTCAAAGGTACAGGAAACGACATAAGATACCTTTCATCCAGGTGAAAAGTAATATTTCGAGGAATAAATACATTTGTTTGTATATGTTTTTTGTATCAAGCGGTAACTAAATTAATTGACAAAATCTACATTAAGCTGAGTTGCGATCGAAGTTGCGGGAACAGCTCGTACGTAAGCATTTCTTCCACTAAACATAGTCGTTTCCAACTCGGAATTCGAATCTACAAAAGCTGCAGAATAAATTATAAGCAATAAATATTAATTTACGAAGTGTATTTAGTACTATTAACAGTTTAGTCGTTATGTAAATAAGTCTAGAGTCTAGACTGTAATTTAAACAAGAATGCGTAAGGACGCGTACACGCCGCTAATAATGCTCCGTCTCATATTTCTTATTACTTATTAAGGCTATGAATAAAATTCCTATTAACAACATTAGAAATTCCTTGTTATTCTAATTTCAGTGTATTAATGTCAGCAAAGAATAATTTAAATGTGCGCGCTTTATACCGGGTATGGACATACCTGGACTGACTGAATGAAACTAACTAGTTTTAATGTCTTCAGACACAATGATACTATTTTTTTTTTTTTGCAAAAATAGAAACATATTTTTTTAAATATTTTCCTAGTCTTATTTGGGTGGTAAATACATAGTTTTTCTAAAATAATAACTTACACCCTTTTATTTTTAAAGACACTATATTATGAGAGTGCATAAGATATAAATCAATAGTTCTACAGCTGTTCCGCACACATTCAAGCATTCATTAACCCATCAATCGGCGATACGTTAAATAATTCCAGCCAATTGAGCGGCAACAGTGATGTAATCCCTCATCGGAACAATGAGCATCGGCTTCGGATCGTCGGCGATCGAACTAATTCCACTGTTATTAATTGTTACAATTTGCGAAGGCTGGAGGTACACAGGCTGTATGCTATGTCAACACGCGTATCAAGGTTTCGCGCTGCTAGTTATATATGCTTTTGTATTTGATTTAAAGATGTGGTTTTGGTTGAATTAAATTCATTATTCGTCGTGTGGTCGTATATGGGTTGGTGTATGTAATAAGATGCTTATACATCCCTATTTATAGACAGTTTAGAAACCTATTAAAGTTACCGAATGTTTGTCTACTTCGCTCAAATTGAATTCAAAATTCGTCGAAAGTGACAAAATATTCAATAATTAAATTAGGTCTTAAACTTCATTGTTTTGTTGCAAATAGCACTCATTTTTTTATCTATTATTCTCAGCTGTTGTAATTGGCACTTCACATACTCGAAAGGTTAAAGCCAATTACTAATGAATTCATCATGAAGAAATTAGAGAATAATTATAATGTATTAAGAAATGAGGTTACTAAAAGTATAACTGTCTACAACCGTTTTACAGTAAGTAGAAATTTCATAAACCTAAAATAATTAATCTGTGCAACATTTTATTTACTGCCACTGCAAAACAAAGCAATCGCTAAAAATGTTACCATATTTAAAACCCCAGAGTGGCCCTTCAGCACATAATCACACTCAAGCATAATCGCGTGTGGGGTGGCGTTGCGTGCGCGCGCTGTGCCCCGGCCTTCGCACCGTGTTTATTTGATATTCCTGAGTTTACGAGCAAGTTTCCGCCGTCGCCCGCGGCGGTGTGCTCGTGCCCACACAAAGCTAATCTGCGCAGATGTTTTAGTTCCGATCTGTCACTTACACTGGCAAAAAATATTTTATAAGTTGGGGTTTGATATTTGGATTTTTTGTAAAATAAACAAATTACCGAAATGTTTGGTGTTTGTTCATATATAACATGCTTTTTAAAGTTCTTTGTAATCGTTAACTATTAATGTCTAAAAGCCCTAAGCCCTGCTAAATTACAAGTCTTGAGCCCAAGGGTATTGGAAACTATGAAATACTTTTCGTTCTTAGAACACCTACAGTCGAAAGAAATATTTATGAATTGCACAAATACTGGCCTTTTTAATCCTCCGAGACCACTCGTTTCTAAACTGCATCATGAATTCATATACATAATTAAAATAAAGTAGATGTGAGCACAGAGGAGAGATACCAAATAAATTAATTCATACAAACGTAAAATATTGGAATGCAGTAAGTATATTCCTGCGCGGAGTTGTTTAGTCTGGCGCTAATAAACACGGAATATTTCCGCGCTAATACACGTACACTAACTTGGACGCTAATGACTGTTTAGCGAACTCTTATGGACCTCGGCGTAGTAAACTTGTGTTGAGGCAGGACTATTAATATTAACGTGTGCTTATTAACGGAATAAATAATCTTTAGTATGAAATTCACTAGTTTTGTAACCGTAATCTATTTTTAAAACAATATTAACTGAGCTCTTAAAACCAGTTCCTCTGCTGGGCGCAATCCACCTTTATTATTGAAAGCACTAAGACCATACTTACGTTGACCTAGTGCGAGTTCGCAGACTCACTACTTATGTAAGATTTTTTTGTTAAACGTCATGGTGTGTAAATTTCCGCCCTGTGTTTTCCTTCGCCATGAAAAATAGACATTCAAATATCAGTATAGAAATAACTTCAGACTACACCTGGTGGTAAGGGCAAATGTCCTCCAGAATATCGATTGGCATCGATTGCGCGTCCCGTCTTTTCTCAACAGGCTACCATGCATTTTCCATACCAGTATTAGTGATACATCTTTAGAAAGAATAATAAAAGTATAAAAAAATATTTTAAAATATACTATAGTCTACGACAGTGGATGTATGTCGAGTGGGCGAGGTCCTGCATCGGATCTCCAGTTATCTTGTTATACTCGTATTGACTCATCTTTTGTGCGCGGGTAAACGGAACGCGAACCAATAAGAGGTCCGTGAAGAGTCAATCTTTTTAATTCAAAGTGGGTTCTGTAGTAAATTTAAATTAAGGATTACAAAAAGGTACAAAAAGGTAAAGATAAGGACAACCTTTCGTCCTTATCTTTACCTTTTTGTACCTTGTCCCGTTTTAGGGGTTTGAACATGCTAACCATCACAGTGCTGTGGAAGTCCATGGCCGATACAATAAAATGAACGCGTGAAGTATGTAAGCACCTCGTGACCTATTTTTTTTTTGCAATTAATGGCGAGACGAGCATGCCGTGAACCTGATGGTAAGCGATACGGCCGCTCAATCAACATTAAACCAAACAACACTTTGAATTACAAAGCAATGCTTGGCATTCCACTGTGTTCGCCATCCTGAGACATAAGATGTTAAGTCTCAATATGTTACTCTGGCTCCAATGTCCTTCAAACCGAAACACAACATTGCATTTATACTACTCTTTGGAGGGAATATATGTGTGCGTGTAATTAACCTGACGACTGCCGAGATATAAACAGCTCTTGCCTGTGGACTCTATATTGACTGCACTTATTATGATTATAAGGTGGAAAAACTAGTCGTTTTTATTTTATGTAGTCTATGTAAGTTTAATGAAAATGTATAATTACTATTCTCTTTCTTTTTGTTACCTTTTTTGTGACCACCCTATTCTTTGTAGCTTTTTTTTCAACCTAATCCATCTAATGGTTGTCTGGAAGAAATCGCGTTAAGCGATAAGACCGCCAATTGTCACCTTTATTTAAACGTGTTGTCATATTTTTTATCTATTTACTGTATGTGGTGTTGAATAAAGAATTTATAAATAAATAAATAAAATTGCTGAAGATATGCCACAACGTACCGACATGTGTGTTAGTTGATCCTTCTTTTACATAACCGGACAAAACGATCGTACCCGCGGGCCATAGCTCAAATATCCAATCATACACTCGCTTAGTGTTGCAGCGCACGTCCCAAGGAACCCTGACCCGTGTTTATCCTGCCAGTATTTGCACTACCCCTTCCCTCCCTGTCTTCTCCCCTCCGCCTACCCGAGAAGAGCCGGAGGTCGCCGCTATTTGTCCTCGCACCCAATCGAGTGCAAGGTACATACCCCGCGCACCACAATTGCCTAACCTCAATCCAAAAATGTCTTTTTTCAGGTGTTTGAGCGTAAAGCCTTTTGACTCCTTGGAATCCTAATTTCGAGGATTTTAACCTTTCGCTTTTATTTGAAGAGGGCTTTTGTTTTTTGAGGTTCTTTCAGGATTGAGAATTGTCTTTATCTCTTTAGTGTTGGATTAGCCTTTGGTTTGCGGTTAGGAAAAGTATAACACGATTCCGGCCAAGCAATACATTCAGTGCCTAGAATGTTAAGTACCTTATTACTTGGGAAATTCATGAAAAGTTTGTATGATATAACAACATTTTTCGTTTTATTTAGTTTCATGTAATAAATAGCTTTCAGAAGTAGTTCAATAATAGACATGTTCGCCATAAAACTGCATCATGGAACAAGTTTCCTTTTTGTTCGTGTACCATTAAGCCAGGCTTTTTCGTTAGAACATAACACTCGAATACAGTAAAAGTCTTATAATCTATGAAATATTCATAAACATGCACCTAAAAGTCACATACACCATTCTGATGACCTAACACCTAGATATAAGGTTTGTGTATATTGTGGCATTACCTATATATTACTTGAAGACATCAATTCAGTGTTTTGTCGATCATACAACCTCGACATCAGCTGACATTTATGCTCGTCAAACCAGAGGGTCGGCAGTACAAATATAAGTTATTGTGCAGTGTATAGAGTTAGTTACTAGTTATCATGTGCGACGCGTGAAAGGAACTTCGCGAAGGATTTGTTGCGTAATCAAGTTTGGAGGCCGATCGTCCCTTATATTGCTATATTAGACAACAAAATTGGATATTAATGGACATTTGCTGTGAATTTTGTAAGGATAGTTTGTTTTGTATAAAATGGTATCGATAGTACACCAATATTGAAAGCGATGCAAACATAATCTTTGAAATCCTATTTCATTTTGAAAAGTATCCTGCCATATTATGAAATCCAAGGGAGGTAAGGGTGAACTCTGAATTAATCGCATAACTTTTAATGGTTCTTCTGTATAATTGGCAGTACGAATTTTTTCACATTAACTAATACAAATACGGTTAATTCCAAGTTAATTAACAACAAATAAAAAATGAGATAATCACAACTGAAATTTATTTCACCAACAGTCCAAACCTTTGTAGGATATACGAACCTCGAAAAAAATTTAAATTACTCTCAAATAGAAATAAAAAGAAAAAAATCCAATTACGAGTAAAACCGTAGTCGACTACTTCTGTGAAAGACTTAATGAGTTTTGGTGTAAGTCCCCTAGTTGTTTGGAAGTTGATCTGTCATTGAGCGCTGACTTCGCCTCAATTACCCAAAAATACGTGAACGTCTTCATTTCAAAACTAATTTCACTTGGTCAGAGTGAAGCTGCGAAGTTTGGTGTCGTGTAAAAAGTCTGTGGTGAATCGTCCTTCGAGCCAATATGCAAAATCCGTGCTAGGGTAAATTAACGCTTACACGTGTCATTATGAAACTAGTCAGAAATAATGAAAGAATTTGAGGTATTACCAAACACGGAACAAATGTTTCAGAAACACACATTTGTCTTAATGCCAAGATCGAACTGGTGCACCTTCATTTTACTGCCGGCTCTTCCAAATGGAACACAGAAGCTTTCGAATAAAAAAATACACTATGAACTTATAAAACACTGTGCAATTTTCAGGACAAAATTATGCAAAAACTTCAATTTAAAACACAGTATTTTGCCCTTTGACATCTAAAAAATTAAATTCTGCAGTAAAGAAACAGCTGCATTATGGAGACGGGGTTCATTGAAGCGTGTAACAGCCGCCTACTGTTACAAAGGTTATTTCCATGCGTCTAGCGCGGCTCGGAATTTGTCTAGGGATCGTGGGCGCGTGTTTTGACACATTGTTATCATCTTAGGCGGGCAAATGCCACGGAATACGTTAAAATGTAGTGGCAGCTTAAAATGTTACTTTGTCAAAAGAGCTTAGGAATCGTGTGGAATATTTTAGGCTGGCCGCCCGGCACGGCTAGGCTCTGGCATAGATACACTTTTTTGTCAATATTCTATTACCTATGTTCATCAGGGATAAGGTAGGATTCTAATGGTGAAAGATTTTTTTAAATTCGTCCAGTAGTTTCAGAGCCTATTCCATAAAGACAATCAAATCTCTCCGCTTTATAATATTAGTATAGATAGTATAGATAATTATGTAGTGGGATATCGTGGATAAGAATTCAGGTAGTGATATTAGTTTTGTTAGCAAGAATTGGGCAGCCATGCTTTAGAGTGCGCTTTAAGACACAACTTCGTATTTTTGCCATTTGAGACAATACTCTAACTTTCTCTAGTATAGTAATGTGATTTTCCCATATTTTTAAAGTCCAATCACCGACAATTAATAACGGATTTTGACATTTTTTAACATAATTACATTATTAAAATAAAAATATAAATAAAAATAATAAAAATAAAAAAGAGCGATCTTTGAATTTTCTACACGGCTAGGCAGTTTTTGTAATACCAAGTTAGTCTCCCTGCGACAGTACTCAAAAAACATTCCAAATATGTCTTAATTTCCTTTTTTTAATATGTTATTTATTTTTAGATATTTTAAAATAAGTAGTAAGCTAGACTGATATGAATATAGTCGTAAAACAACACACTTTTAGAATATGTATTTACAAGTGAAAGAAATAAAGTTCTTACAGAATAAATTGCTATGTGTTCTATAAAATTAGGCCAATCCTTAGACCACTCTATAAGTATCAGAAACTACAATGATGCATTAACCCATATTTTCATAAATTCATAGCGCAATCAAAACGTGATTTATCAAAATTGAGTCAGCGTACATTAACGTAATCCTTATTTTCCGGTGTCCTTGCACCAACTTCATGACCTAGTTTCGTAACCCGCACCAATGTACCGACACTATGATGTCATTATGATGACAGTCTCCGTGGCGCAGGTGGTCAGACGCCGGCTGTGAAACGAGAGGCCATGGGTTCGAACCCCGCACCGAGACAAATGTTGTGTTGCCTACAAGTATTTGTATCGGGTCTGGGTGTATGTGAGACCGAAAAGTCTCAGTTTCTGATACCTACGACGTAACGTAAGAGTGGTCTTAATATGGGGTCAGGACTATGTATGTGACTGTTGGGTGTATTTATTTATTTTTTAAAGGATGCAAGATATTTTTGGGCACAAGCCGATTCGAACAGGTTCTTGGGTGAGGCCTATGTTCAGCAGTGGACTTCATGTAATTCAAGAGAGACAGACACACAATATTAGATTCAACTGAAGTTTCAAATTTCTATACTAGCGCTCAAGGCGCTGCTGCTGAAAAACATCTATTATGAAAGGATCTTCATAATAGATTTTTTAAATTATTTATTTAACTATTCTAAAATCACCTAACAACTAGTTGTTTATTTATTTTTTATGCTAATTGTATGAAACACATCCCTATTCAGGCCCGGATCTAGGGGGGGGCAAGTCGGGGTCTGTGCCCCGGGCGGCAAGTTCAGGGGGCGGCATATTGAATCTTGGGAGACAACTGCAAAACTCATAAATAACGTAACACCAGTTACACTTTTTTTTTCGTCGTGCGCGAATTAGTGATTATGCGATACGGGAGCGTGAAAAAGAGATGAAAACCAAATATTTGGAATGTAATTTATCCATCTCAACAGTTACGTTTAGTTTCAAATATCCAATTTGTGTTTACTAGTTAGTTTTAGTTGATTAACCGAACGAAGAACGAACGTCTTTTATGTGGTACAGGCAGTGGCGAATTTACTAGTATGCTGAGTAGGCTGTAGTCTACGGCGGCAGATTTTAAGGGGCGGCAAATCTGGGCCAATTTTTTTTGTTTTGATTTACTGAAATAATAAAAGGTAATATTTTACACACTGAAAAAATGGGGTTTGAAAATTAAGAATAGTTAAAATATTTCAGTTATATGTTCCGACGTCTCCACGTTGACAATAAATGTTTAATAATAAACACTTTATTAAATATCTATACTTGGATATTATAAAATATTCCAATAATACAAAAATTATAAAAAAATACCACAGACCAAATGTGAAAAAACACCTATTAACATTGATTTTAGTCTTTAGAGTTCCTTGCTATGAATATTGTTTTTTTTATTGGTAATTTATTGTTTTCATGCACCCAGTGGTCAAGGGGTGGCAAAATTCCTCCACGGCTTCCTTTGCCTGTGGTAAGAGGCGATTAATAGGGGTCATTGGAGGCGCTGGCCAACTCTTAGATGTGCGGCAGAACTCGTGGCTTCATAGCGGACGCCCACGGTTAACGTCTTAGATTTTTTCAGCGATCCAGTCTGGCTGCAAAATCTATGCGGTACGGACAATAATTGTCCCCGTGCGCCAGATTGAAAGGCTGAAGACCCCGACATGCACCTTATGATCCCCTCGTAGATATCGATTTTAAAAAAAAGGTATTTTAGTTACCCTGTTTTGAGGAAATTGAGTTTGAATCAGACCTGGAAGTTTTGAGGCCTGAGAAGGCTATCCTTATAATATCCGCCATAATATCTGTGCCGCTGTACGTATGAATAATGTATATAAATGTATGTGTATGGTGTCCTACCACGAGGTCTATTTCAGTCTACTTCTGCCCTATTAAACATAAGACGTTCTATGGAGTCGTTAATTCGTCGTGAGAAATGACCGAATATTCGAAGTATACGGGGCCATACTATCTTGGAAAGGCGCTACTTGATGCTGAGTTCTTGAAACGTTTGTGTGGAATTCGGACCTGATATTCCAAGCATTCCAACAACTCATCTCTAGGGAATCTACATTTTTCTTCTCCCGTAACGTCCATGTTTCAGCGGCATACAGAATTACGAGAAAGTGCTCGGACAAGCCTGATCTTTAGTAGCCTTTGTAGTAGTACGATTCCTCCATATTTTCCTGAGCTTCTTCATTGCCCCTCTAGCCATCGCCATACGTCGTTTTATCTCAATGATACAACCACCATTGTTTTTTTTAACAGCCCAGGATAAATGTACGACTGAACCAGTCTTGGAGGAGCCCAGCGACGGTTTGTGATGTGCATTGAAATTCCCCAAGACCATTTCAGCCGACGGGAACTACGTCCGCCCGTCATCAGCCACATGGCTGAGATACCTGAACAGCCGAGTCGTCTCATCGTCCCCGTTGTGAGACCTGTAAAGGCACACGTCGATGCGGCTCAGGCAACCAAGATTCACGTGCAAACACAAAGCGGAGAAGGAGGGGTCCTCCATGCAGCTTAAACGGTGACAGTAGACGTCCAACCGAATATACATACAAGCATACCCCGGATTCAGGCTTGAAGCTTTCTTCAAGCGAATATCCGGGGTACAGCAGGTAGGAATATTCGGCCGGACAACGAATCCGCGTCTCCATCAAGAAGAGCAAAACAGACTAGGCCGTCTCGAGATGGTGGTAGACGGCATTAACGGGTTTGGAGTTCGGGGATGTTGGTGAACTCCATAGTGAACGCGATGGTGATAGAGGATGGTGATAAGTGAAAGACCTGCTTTGTTTAATTGCGCTGTCATGAACTTGAATTTGATGAAGAGGCATCGAGAAGCCAAAGTCCGGGTGGTAGGCTGAATGGGCACCGGCATGAAAGGGTCGGCATGCCGCTAAAGGTCGGCCACATCCGGTCACCAACCGGCACGACGTACTCACTCAAGATTATGTGCGACATGGTGAGGCAGCCCCTCGTGGTGGTGAGCCACGATTGGGCTCTTGTACTGTACTGTCTCTTAGGCCGGCGGGTCAATACTTTTCCCTTCGACAGCGATCAAAAATACGTACAAAATCACTATCAGATCACTATGACGGTTTTTACGCCCCGTGGACGGTGAACGCCACCCAGACGGACACTCAAGTCCTACCACCACGAACTGTGTCACTCATTTGGCACTACTCAGGGGTCACGTGTAGGAAAACTAGAGTCAAAGCCTACAGACGTGTGTGACGTTAACCCTCAAAAGTGACGCTAATATAAAGCGTGTAAAAATGTTGAACATGGTGGTAAAATGACGTTCTTTCCCGAAGGCCTGAGTTGAGTGGGCGCGGTGTCTGGTTGCTAAAAATGATGATGATGATGATTAAGATAAAAATATAGGCAAGGGGGGGGGCATTTTTCAGTTTTTGCCCCGCCTCGAAAAATACCTAGATCCGGCGCTGTCCCTATTTTTTTCGATACTGTCCCGATTTCAACGACACTATTCCGCGCCTCAACCACCTATAATTTTATCCTGATTTCTAATAGCACCCTATGATCGCGCAGTACATTCTCAATTCGTGGCTCAATAAATAAAGTAGATAAAACTCTACAAAATGTAATCGTGTACGTCGCTGTATCAATGAGATTGCATAAGCGCCACTTGCCAAACTCCGATCCTCTGGGTAACCTTCAAATATAATCAATTTTTTTCCCTAAAAAGTGTATCCCCGCCCTCGCTTTGAACTCCCACACGCAACACGTTTCATCAACTTCCCGCACGCCTCAGGGGGTGTTATGAGATTTATACTAACATCTGAGTTTTGTGAGTGGGCTGATTACTGAAAATTGAGACACAAAGTATGTAAGATGAAGTTATGATGCTCTGATGCAATATGTCTTGATTTTGATGTAAGTTTTTAATGCGTTGGCCCGAGCTAAAAAAAACGGAGGGATATGCAGCATCAATCTGCCATTGACAGTACCATAGACAGCACAGTTATTGTACCGTGCTGCTGCGAAGGTTTACATCCACGATATTCAAGTGATGCTCTGAGGCAAGAATACGCTAAAAATTGCTCTTGAGTGTATAATACGGATAAACATAATACAATGCCGAATGTTGGTCACTTATTCGGCTATTCGAACTCGGAGACTCTTGGGTTGTATTCCCAGGTCGGCCTTTTTGAGTGACATTTCAACTGAACATTTTCAAGGGTTGTACGGGGCTGGAATAAGATTTAATTATTTTGAGTGTATTTGGACGAGTACTACATTCATAGAAAACATAGTATTGTTGACTGTCGGAAACCGAGTTGTCCCTATCATCAGAAAACACTTATTCGCACAAACTGTTACGAAATACAGATAACACTTACATAATACACTATTGTATACCAAATTATGCATCTGGCATACGTGTGGGTTATCGTTTTGTTAAAATAATAAATTATACTAAAACAAATCTATAAAAAGAATGCAAATATTTACATTGAAACAACGTAAAGCAAATATTAAAATATAATGTACGCGCATCATTCCGCTGTTTATATCATTGAGGATATAATTTAAAACTTGCGTATACAAACACGCAGTATACATTATGGTTATTTATTAACGTTTACTGATTTCCATCGGGTTTTCTTATCATTTTGTAACCGTCATGTAATCTGATAAATGGAATTTCAACATTAAAGTATATAAAGCGTAATTTATGATTCAATAAATTCACGTCACAAAAACAAAGGAAACAAAATGTAACTGTGATATATGCGTTTCATAAAACTCCTAATTGCGAAAAATCGAGATGGATATTACAATTGAATAAAAACTTTGAAACGCTGTGAGCTGTGTTTTGGGCGGAATCTGCTAACTCTGTTGTTATTTTGGCTCTTTGCTATAAGAACTATAACACCACAGACATATTATCACGATTATGTTATGTAACATTGATACAGTTTGTAAAAGCTCTATTTTCTTCCTCCAGTTCACAATATCCATCTGTTTTACAAATCAGTAAATATTTTCGACGAACGTGTCTCCGACCCGTGATGTGTTTTTCCGCCGTATATTTTAACCAGCGTCAGTTAAGATGTATAATGGCGCTATAATTGACGTAAATAGGACTGGCCCCGGGTGAATGAAAAACTGCTGTCACTAGTGTGAACACGCGACTCTACTTATTAATAGTTTTCCATCGGTTGAAAGGAGTTTTGAAGTTGACTGCCTTAGTGGCATAGTTTTACTACGTTACGGTTGCAAAACTGAGGTCTCGGATTTTGAATCCCAGGTTAGACAAAGTGATATTAGACTTTTTTGTTGATTATTAGCAAATGAATCAGGAATTTGTGCCCGATATGGCGATAGGCTCGCCCCCTATCACATCGTTGGACGGAACATACAAGCCGAAATGTGGGTGTCCTGGCACCTCTGCCTACCTCTTCGGAGAAAAAGGCGTGAGTTTATGTATGTATGTATGTTGACATGAGTTTTTATTCTGGTTCAAGGAAGAGACGGCTTGCATCTGATGGTTAGTGCGAAGCTTTTTTTGTTATAGGGGGCAAACGAGCACGCGGTTCACCTGATGGTAAGTGAACACCGCTGCCCATGGACATCTGCAACACCAAAGGGCATGGAGATGCGTTGCCGGCTTTTGAGGTGGGAATACGCTCGTTTTTTGAAGGTCGCCAAGTCGTATCTGTCCGGGAATGATCCCGCTGGCAACTGGTTCCACAGATTTGTAGTACGTGGGAGAAAGTGCCGGGAAAAACGTACTGTGGTGGATTTCCAACCTCCAAGGTGATGTGGGTGGTATTTGGAGGTTTGACGTGTAGTACGGTAGCGGAACTCAGCAGCAGGGACAAGTCCGAACAATTCACGAGAACACTCCCCGTGGTAAATGCGATAGAGAATGCAGAGCGAAGCTACATCTCTACGCAAAGCCAAAGGATCGAGCCGGTCGGAGAGAGCCTGGTCGTCAATGATTCGAGCAGCCCGACGTTAGATGCGGTCGAAAGGAAGAAGCTGGTACTGGGGTGCCCCAGCCCAAAGATGGGAGCAATATTCCACGTGGGGCCGGACTTGCGCCTTATACAGTTGCATACGTTGACCCGACGTGAAATATCGCCTCGATGTTGAGCACACCGAGCTTCTTTGAGGCCAATTTGGCCTTACTTTCCAGGTGACCGCGGAATTGAACGTCACTCGATATCTCGACACCAAGAATTCCGATACTGGCTGTGGCAATTAGGGGAGTGCCCTGGAACTGAGGTGATACGACGAAAGGCGTTTTTTTTGCGGTAAACGCGCAAACTTGTGTTTTTGAGGCGTTAAATTCGACCAAGTTGTGTCGGCCCCAATCCGAGACTTTGGATAGAAAGGACTCGACTTCAGACACAAGTTTGATTCGACACTCGTATAGCTGTTGAGGTGGAGAATCGATTGGAAGCAGACATTTATTCATTATTGTCAAATGAGTGTTGTTAATTTGTATCCCTTTTCATCGCCCATGGTTATAGCTTAGCATTAGGTATGCCGGCTACATGTTTAGTTAGAAGTGTTAATCTTGGGAAAATAGACTGTTATCGGGTTATTTCTTTCAAACAACAACACATAAATAAGAAGACATTCATCTAACCATCCTACAAGGAGAATTGAACAGTAAAAATAAACTGTGTACAAACATACAGTTATACAAGAGACAACAAACAAACAAATCTGTTAAAATATTAAAAATAGTTGTCTAAGAACGTAAACACATGAAATAATTCAGATGTCGCGAGAGTAGAGGTCAGTGCTAATGCTATAATTTAGTCGAGATTGTGACTTGTGTGATGTGTCTCCCTCGCGTACGCATTACATATCACATTCAACCATAAAATATTGAAATGTAAATAAGAAAGGAAAATTGTATTTAAAAATAATATTTCAGAATTCAGATTATTTATGATTGGTAAAATTAGTATACATTGAGCTAAAGGCTGCAAAGTATACCAGCTGCGAGACAAAATTAAAATGAGATGAGATTGTTTGCATTGAATGATTTCCCAAAAGGCTTTCGCATGTAAGGAAAAGGTTAACTTTAGGAATTTAAAATAACCATATACGAATTTAGGGCTCTTCTAACGGTAAGTGATTATTTATTTCTGTATCTGTATCAGCCCACTTACGTCCCACTGCAGGGCACGGACCTCCTCTACAATCGAGAATACGATTGAGAGTGGTTAGGCCATATAGTCCACCACTTATTATATTATGTATTTTTTATTATTTATTTATTAACACTTATTTTTACGCAAAAAAAAAACAAATGCAATGAGAAATTATAAATATAAAAAGTACAATTGGCGGTCTTATCGCTCCAAAGCAATATCTAACAGACAACCATGGGATGAATTTAAGCAAAGGATTATCAGATGGCAGTCTAATGTGTAAAGGATACAAGCTAAGAAAGAAAAATATGGTAAATACAAATAATTTAATAACTACAAGTAATATTCAAGTAGCATAAGTATAGTACATACAAGGCGAAATGTTGGTGTTCTGGTACCTTTGCCTACCCCTTCTGGGAAAAGGCGTGAGTTTATGTATATATGTACAGATAATATTAATTTTGCTTTTTTGTATCTATTACTCTCATCATACTCGTAGATGTGTTGCCGGTATATTGATGTCAGTGATACCTGGCCACTTAATATGAGAGGGAAAACGGGGAAAAAAGGAAGGGGAAGAGGGAAGGCGTTTTGGGCCTCGGGCCATAGTGTGCCCATTTCTCTTATAAAATAAAACAGGACACCAAAATTGTCGCTTAATGTCAATTTTATTGAGGACAGTGGTGCCCTAGTCAAACCTGCCCAATCCGACACTGTTATTACTAGTCCAACTGGCAACTGCTATAAAAGATTAATCTGTAACATGCACAAAAACAACGTTAAAATAAAAATATGAAGTAATAAAAAAGAGTTATGTGCGAATATAACTATCCATTCCATGTATGAAAAATTCACAAGTTATCAGAGCCAGGCATATAAACGCGGTGTTCACCTTGTGACGTCACGGTTGCTCCGGTGTATCTGGGCTATTCTGGTCCGTTTATATTTCGTTTCATTAACTTTTATTTCGGCAGGTTATTAATCGCTTCTGTTCTGATGACGCGTGAAATAGCTACGGAACGTTCTGCTCTCTCAGGTTATGTATCGCTTGGGAATCGATTTCATTTTTATATTCGAATTGAGAACAAATTTTTAGGGTTTTTTTTATTGCAATGAATGGCGAGACGAGCATGCCGTTCGCCTGATGGTAAGCGATACGACCAGTAGGAAAAAACAGTAGGAAAACCCAAACACCTTGGATTACAAAGTAATGCTTGGCATTCCACTGCGCTCGCTATTCTGAGACATAGGATGTTAAGTCTCAATATATCCAGTAGTTACTCTGGCTACAATACCCTTCAATCCGAAACACAACAGTGCATTTACACTGCTGTTTGACGGGAGAAATATACATTGCGGTGGTACCTACCCAGATGGCCTCTCACATATGAGAGCCCTACCACCAGTAAAGTTATTTTTTGAAAGAAGTAGTTTTATGGTATTTTTAAAACATGGCACCACATTTGATCGAGCTGGGCTAGATGAAAAACGGTTTTTATTAAAAACAAATTTATAGTGGTTACCAATTTATTTCAACACTAAACATTTAACTACCATGTGGTTTTACCACGTACCAATCATCGAAATCATCCACATAAGCCACGGGAATCCTATTAAACGTAAAACAAGTCAAAACAAACAAAAATACAGCTATATCTACAGTAGAAAAATGATGCAATGACAATATAATAACCTGATTACTAATGAAATGGTGGTAATAAAATAAATAAATAATACCCAACAGTCAGATACGTAGTCCTGACCCCACAGTAAGATCGAGTCTTATGTCGTGGGTATCAGGAACTATGAGAGACGTTTCAGTCTCACAAAGACCCAGACCCGAAAGAAATATTTATGGGCCGCACAAACATTTTTCTCGATGCGGGGATTGAACCCGCGGCTTCTCGTTTCACATGCGGCGTCTAACCGCCTGCGCCACGGAGGCTGTCATAAGTCAATAAGTCAATATAGTGGCCCAAAGCAGCTGATACTAAAATAACTCCTCGCCATTTTATTGTATGTACTCGTATATTGTTTTGTATCAGTTTGAGGAGGCATGCGGCGCGGGGGCGAGTTGCGCTTTCTGAAAAAAGCGTCATATTTAACAGCGTGGGCAGAACAAGTCGGTGAGGGAATTTTGATCAAGTTCGAAAGTTTTTGAGCTTGTTTACCTTAATTAATTAGGCGTGGGCGCGGAAAACCAAACCAGTAGTGGTGTATTTACAAAGCTTTGTATTCATGGCGGAGTGGTTAGTTACAAACAGTTTATTGCTTTGCCTATCATTTTCCATTGAATCGACGATTGAGCGTGCGGTTAGGGAATAGTTAGTTCATTGGCTGCCTTTGATAATGGAAAATAGGGAATGAATGGAGTGGGCGATAGGAATTGCACGACTATCGGTGATATTGTTGCAAGAAAGAATATCGAAAAAATATTTGATGTGTCACATATTTTCTGTGACGCTGGAGTTTTACTGCAATCAATCAGACTTGTTATGAGAGTCAATAATTAACTATTTTTAAAATAAAAATAAGATGTGATTGATATTGAAGGAACATAATTTCCGGTATATCCCTGTAGAGGAACTCCTGAAAGCTTTAATCATCCTTTCTACGCGATGCTACCTCACATTTCCTCCGTTCTTTAAGAGTATAGTATTCTAGAAATGAAATTAGTAATAACAATCAGATAGGCTACATAATCATTTTACAAATCACTCTACAAGTTTGATATGCATAATATATTCCGCTTTCATCCTAACCATAAACTTTCACTCATTCACCTTAAAATCTAGGTACAAATTTCTTTTTTCAGACCATTGTTGAGGCACTTGAAAAAACAAAGTTCTCGTCGGTGGCTGAGTTAACGGCGGCGCGGAGCGTGGCGACTAGACAGAGCGTGAACACATTCGGAGTGTGACAGCCATTGTGCAGATGTATCTGGAACGCAGAGTTCAAGGTGATTTTCCGCAAATTATGTCAATTCAACTCCACCGACGTGTGAAAGTGGTCGTGCTGTAATTTATATAATATTAGTTTAATTGTTGACCCCCTTCGTGACATAATTGGCGGGAAATACCCGTGTGTTGGATCCCTGGATCGTAATAAATGTTTGTGTAATGTATCAGTCTCTAACCGCCCACTTTTGAGCAAGGGATTTTGACAAACCAAGAGTTTTATTAAGAATTAGTCCGTGTATAAGTTCACACAACTATATGTCTAGACTTTGGTTTTATTGACTACAATA
Source organism: Hyles lineata (assembly GCA_030180105.1). NCBI lineage: Eukaryota > Metazoa > Arthropoda > Insecta > Lepidoptera > Sphingidae > Hyles > Hyles lineata. Next base: position 17,330,272 of record JARJEE010000006.1, on the reverse strand, counting down.
AATAAAATATAACAGAAATTAAAAATGTTTCGCGTAGGTTGTTCTAACAGAAGACTTGTATTTAAGTGTGGGGTCCAAACTATGCTTGCAACTAGTGGTAGTATTTATTATAGGCAAAAAAACATTTATGTTATTGAATATTAATAAATAATTAACACCCAACAGTCATATACATAGTACTGACACCACACTAAGATCGAGTCTTAGGTCGTGGGTATCAGAAACTATGAGAGACTTTTCGGTCTCACAAAAACCTAGATCCATAATAGTTTCTTAGATTTACGTGATTGTTACATATTGAAATAAAACTTTTATTTACGGATTTTATCGCGGATTTGGTTTAATTTTTACATTTTTTAATTTCCCTACGTTTCGATCACTTTACAGCTTTCATGGTCACGGGGCGGACTGAAGTACTGGTCATCCGCTCAGTGACTTGGCGATTATTAAATTAAAAAGTTAATTAAAATAGCTAGTCTATGTTCGCGTTCCGATCTACGCAGAAGGAGCCGCTGTGCCATGAGGTCTGGCAGTTAATCTTTTGGGTTCTGATTTAATTAAGTCTAGCATTGGATTCCATGCTTGTGCATGCATGGGATCATACAGTCACTGTGCGAATGACTAATACCTCAGTCCGCCCCGTGACCATGAAAGCTGTAAAGTGATTGAAACATCGGGAAATTAAAAAATGTAAAAATTAAACCAAATCCGCGCTAAAATTCGTAAATAACAGTTTTATTTCAATTTAAACCCAGAACCTTAACAAATACCAGTGGATCACACAATATTTGTCTCGGTGTGGTGATCGAACCCGCGGCCTCTCACAGGCGGCATCTAACCGACATTCGCATCTATGCAGTTTTTCTCACAATTCTTTAAGGCAGATTTTTGCTTCCTTACCTTCAAATAACCTTTGCTGATGACCTAATTGAAACATGTATAGGTTAGGTATACTTGTCTGAAAATAACATGGTTAAGGATTTCAGTACATTCGAAGGGCAAGAAGTGTAAATAAATTGACTCGAATAAAACCCAATTAAATGTTCTCAAATGTCACGCAAACAGTACCTACAGCCGTTGGTCAATCGTTTGACCGGCAATAAATAATTCCAAAACAAATATTTTAACAAACGTGAGTTAAAAATAGCTTCGCACTGTGAGCTTGTAAATCGAAATACCCTTTGGTCATGTTTGAAAGCGAAGTTTCCGTACAAATGAGCAATTGTTATTTTAATGTGTTGTGAAAGTTGTTGTTTCTCTTTTAGTTCAATATAATAAGGAGAGTTTGAAATACAATTCAGTCGTGGCTGTTCATTACAATACAGTTTTGTTTCAGTTAGTAAAAAACCTGTTTTTTTGTTTCGGAAATTTTCTATTATGTATGAACAGAATCGAGACTTGGGACATTGTTTTCGTTTTTATAACAAAAATGTCTGCTTGTTGGAGTTTCGTAAACCAGAAAATGATTACTTAGGGTTTGTACACGCTCATGTGTGACAGCCTTCATGGCCACTGACGCTCACAAAATGGACTTGGTGAGATAGCAAGTCCACTATGGGGTGAGGATTATTTGAATGACTGTCGGGTGTATATATTCGCAGAGTTTAAAATATGAGTTATTGAACAACTTTATTTCATCCCAATGAAATAACGTAGTTTCGTCTAATATTCTTAGTTTTATTCTCGATCCATCCGGTTCACATAAAATCTGTGGATTATAAACTTGCCCTATTTTATTGCTATTTTATTTATTGCTCAACCAAATACGCACATAATGACTCCCTACATTAAATTTACCACATCTTATTTTGAATGTATTTTCAGCACATCATTAGGTCAGGTTTAATTTTTTCTTATTAAGCCGATCCAATGACTTTCCTGCATCTGATGAAAATATAGTGTTACCTACGGACAGGATCTATGGATGCGGTGATGATTGTCTTCAATTGACGCAATCTTTTTTATATTGCTTCCGGAATACGACCTAACAGGTCATCTGAGGTGTTAACACCTTATGTCTCAAGATGGCGAGCGCAGTGCAATGCCAAGCATTTATTTGATTGATTTACTATTTCATTATTATTACTAAATTTAATGTGTTGTTTGGTTTTGCTACTTTTCATGCGTGGTCGTATCGCTTACTATAAGGTATAAATGACATGCTCGTCTCGCCATTAATCACTATACAAATAAAAAAAGAAACATTAAGGTCAGCCTAATTGTATCTGAATCTACACAGTATGAAATTGTCACACTTATATCTAAATAACTAACACAACTATGGCGTTCTGATTGTATCTTTATTCACCTGTATAAACCCAAACCACAAACAGGTGTTGTAATGTATTTTCAAAATTCTTGTTTGTATTTAAACCACGACATTACAGTTGAAATTTGACCGGGTTTAACCTGTTCCCAGTGGCTGAATAATGCACATTGTGTGGGGTTGTCTGCCTCGTGAGATGAGTTGATCCAGCATCCGTCTGGAGCGTCGCCAATTAACCTGGTTTAACTTTCATTCATCGTTAATTACATCTGCAGCCTGCCACGACGGAGACGGGTGAGGTAGACACAACATGCACTTTACGAGTTTAGTGGAAATGTGTTGTGTGGTACTAAAGGTATTTGATTTATGATTATCCTGCATGACATTAACCCTTTTGGTCAAGACTGTCGATTGCAGTTAGTAAACTTTAGAGACGCTTTGTACTTTTTTCTCTTGATTTCTAGGGTTTCGGAGGGGTTTTGTGTAGCTGTCTACAGATTTGAGTGGATATGTGGGGTGTCTTATTATACTTTACCGGCAAATGGACAGGGTTTCCTAAGACAACTCTCTCTTTGCCGTTGCCGATTCAGATAATTTACAGGTATACAAGTTTCTTTTTACCACCTTAACAAGTATTACTTATTTATAATATCCACTGTAACTCAGAATTTCCCTGTGTGTGCCCTGGGCTTGAAACCGCAAACTTCGGTTTGGTAGTTTAGTCTCTACTTTTTTTATTTTGTCGTAACCTTATGAACTTTCCAACTGTTATAAAAAATAATAAGAGAGAAAACATTAACCCAATTTTAGGGAGCTGTGTAAAAAGTAACCTTTTGTGTATTCTAAGCTAGGCGTAAAAACGATCGGTGTCGAAAGCTACTAATAATGACTCCTAATTATCCCTCCCAAGTAATTTCAGTTAAATGTCAAACCATTTAATCCCGACGGAGAATACGAAACCTTTTGCAAATGAAGGGGTAGATTTTATTTTTAAAACGAACGTAATAACACAATATCAGTTTTCCAATCTTTGTTTTAGTAAATTAGGAAAAAGAGCATGAGGATCACCTGCTGGAAATATTTACAACACTAGAATCGTGGTGGAACTGATAAAATCTGGACTTGGGAAGCGTTCTTGGGTCTTCGGCAATCTCCCTCACTAAACGGCAGCCAACCTGTCGCGTCACCTTTGTTGTCCGTGAAGACCTGTTCGTTTAAAGGCATGTCTAACTTAACTTAACTGGTGGTAGGTCTCTCATATGTGAGAGGCCATCTGGGTGGGTACCACGACAGTGTCTATTTCTCCCGTCAAGCAGCAGTGTAAACGCACTGTTGTGTTTCGGGTTGAAGGGCATTGTAGCCAGAGTAACTACTGGACATATTGAGACTTAACATCTTCTGTCTCAGGATGGCAAGCGCAGTGGAATGCCAAGCATTGCTTTGTAATTCAAGGTGTTGTTTGGTTTTGCTACTGTTCATGAGCGGTCGTATTGATTACCATCAGGCGAACGGCATGGTCGTCTCGCCATTCATAGCAATAAAAAAAAATACTACAATATGTTTCGACCACATAAATGTTCCAATATTATATACTATACAAATTAATCTTCCATATTGTGCTCGTAAATAACGCTTTAGTTAATTTTATTAACAATTTGCAAACTAATAATAAATAAATACACCCGACAGTCACATACATAATCCTGAACCCACACTGAGATCGAGTCTTGTGTCGTGGGTATCAGGAACTAAGAGAGACTTTTTGGTCTCACAAACACCCAGACCCGAAAAAAATACCTGTAAATAAAGTCATAACTCGTTAGTCTTTACTGTAGTTGGATGAAATATCGTTAATAAACATATGTTTGAATATAAGTCGTCACATTGGATTCATGTCTAGCTTCACTCGTGCATCTGACAGACTTGATGTACAATAACTGGTTAACTAAACCGTCGAGCGAGAGACGGTCGCCGGCCGCCTGACCCCGCGTTGTTACTGGGAGCTTGTACAGTAACCGACTGATAATGTATTACTTCAGTCATTAATATATAGTTATTAGTTTTTTTATTCCAATGAATGGGGAGAGGAGCATGCCTTCACCTGATGGTAAGCGATACGACCGCTCATTGACAGTAGCAAAACCAAACTTGCGAATCATTTTATGAGTACATCGCCATGGGTACGACCTCAAACTTGAATTTCCTGAAATCTAAGCGTGAAATACAAAAATCGCATCTACAGTTCGTACAAATACGAAATTTTTGTCAACGGAGTATCTACTGATATTTCTAAATTAGACAGATTTTTACAGGATACGTAAATTATGTAATTTCCATTATATTTAGACTGTTACATTGTTTTTCAGTTTTGTGTGAATCCTTATTACCTTCTTAAAAGTATTTTTATTCCCTCGTAGTTATAATTTTGTAATTTATTAATAACACATATTTGAACCGATATAAATAACTAAAATATTCCAACGCATCAAGTGTAACCGTGAGTAATGACAGTGAATAAAGTGACGTCTGTCTAAGAAAGATATTATTGTGATGGAAACACATAAAAAGAGCACGTTAATGGATATTGGTAGTAAAAGAAGCGCATTAAGTACATCGAGGCTTTGTTCCGCGGAGGAGCTCTCCACCTGATACATTTAATGAAAATCGGTGTTCTAACACTTTATTAATCTCACCCTATAACTTGATAATTGACGCCATCTCTCAAAGAATTATTACTTTGAAAGTGTTAATTTAGTTAGGTAGCATGTTTTGTAAGGTATTCAGATCACGTAAGTGTGGATTTCTATCATGGTAATGGTTTTCTACTCTAAATCTGTAAAAATAGGGTATTAATTATTCCTTAGAATTCGCCCCGTAAAGAAAAAGCTGTAAAGTAATCGAAATTCACTGTACGCTTATAGTGGAGATGAGCCCACATCTATACTAATATTATAAACTGCAGAGTTTGTTTGTTTGTTTGTTTGTTTGTTTGAACGCGCTAATCTCTGGAACTACTGGTCCGATTTGAATGATTCTTTCAGTGTTGGGTAGTCCATTTATCGAGAAAGGCTATAGGCTATATATCATCACGCTATGACCTATAGGAGGAAAGCAGTAGTGATATTTCTAGCAAATACGAGGAAATTTTGTTCGTTTTTCGTGGTCCGATTGGTCGATATTCTAAACTGATAGTCAGAATTAAACATTTTGACCACCATTTTAAAACGTGTATGCACCCGGGCGGAGCCGGGCCCGACCACTAGTTAAATATAACTCTTGTGTCGGGGGTTTCAGAAACTACACGAGAATTTTCGGCTCATAACACACAGACATCAAACAAATAGGAATTTGACATTTGTGGACCGAACAAACATTTGTCTCTGTGCGGGAATAGAACCCGCGGCCTCTCCATTTACAGCCAGTTCTCAACTACGCTGTCAAAGTTATCTTTATTTATAAGTTCAAAAATAAAATTATTTTCTCTCTTGCATCTTTAAATGCATAAAAAAACTATCTTAGAATCCATCTAAAGGTATATTAGGTACTTTTTCGTATATTTTACCTGAAGAGGCGAATTCTTTTTAATGTACATTATAAAAACATAAATTATTATTCTTTCATTTCACCTCTATGAATACTTTATTGGAAGAGCCTGGATGTTTGCATTAGCTCGCAAATCCATTGATCAAGGCCTTCTCAAAGTCAGCCCTTTAGCCCCTTAAAAATTACAATTTGTAATAAAATACTAATTGAGAAATTGTATTAATATAAAGAATACAATTGTTTTTTTTTCTTTCTTTATAAAAATCTATGAGATCTATCTATCTATCGCTAGCGATAGCGCACCTGGGTTGGGTATATTTTGTTGTTCAGTCTTGGGACTGACTGTTGAATTTTTCAATTCCGAATATTCGTACATCCTACATTATCAAATAGTTCCCAAATGGGTTGACGTTAGGTAATGGTAAAACTCATGCAAATTGGTCACCAATGTGGATAAATAAATGTGTTCCTCACGCTGACCTGAATTGAGGTGTGGTAAAAAACCAAATTATACAATTACACTTAGGTGCATAAATAATTTCACGACTTGAATATGCAGAGTGATAATAATAATAAGTAACTAATCCTTAGTTTCTGGTGACACATTTCAGTGACAATTCACCGTTTCCTGAGATTGTTTTCATCTCGATATTCAATAAGGAATTATCACCATGTCAGGCGCATTTTTAAATCGGAGCAATATTTACTTAAACGAGAAACTAGCCTTAATTGAATTTGCTGACTCTGGAATAGAATCCAGGACCTCAAAGTTCAAAACTTACTAGGCTCATTAGTCTAAAGTAAGCATGCATGAGCACACTGCCTTATTATGCTTTGACAAATGATAGTCGTAGAGCGGGGGCTATGACTCTTTGAGAACCGCTGCCATAACCCTTAAACGAATTTGGGAGGAGTTAATACGTGCGTGGGGAGCACGGAGCACTCGCGGGAATCATTGAGTTACGGCAACAGAGAAGAAAGATGATTCTATTTGAGATCGAACTCAGTAATCCATGCATATACCTTCCATCATTTCTACAAATGGATACATGCTGGGAAATTGATGGAATATATCTGTAGCAATCCTAATATGAATGCGAATGTGAGTTTGTTGCGCTGTCATGCATTAACTACTGAACCGATTATGTATATATATTTGTATTATGGTAAGATTACAGGGCTTAGCTCTCGGGTTCAATTCCTAGGTCGGACAATTGAATTTTCTGGGTATTATGGATCAGGAATTTATGCCGAATATGCCGATTGGTGCGCCCCATATCACATCGTGGAATGGAAAATACAAGGCGAATCTCCGCCTTCTGGGAAGATGATGTAAACTTATGTAGATTCACGCATCCAGAAAATATACACGTCCCGTGGGATAGCTATAGCATACAATAAATAAATCCAAATACTATCAATTTTAGTCTTCATGTTCATCTCAGATGATAACAGCCCACGTGTAACCTATAGAGATAGTGCTATCTTAGCAGCGTTCAATCAATGATAAGGCGTGCCGTGGGACAGTAGTAAGAAGATGCGTGCGATAGTGGTACTGCTCTGTGTGGTGCTCTGTAATGGCAGTAAGGTGCTGGTGGTGACTCCCGCAGCCAGCAGAGGGCATACTGCTAATGCTGACTCTATAGTGAAGATATTACTGAGCGCTGGTCATGAGGTATGCATTTTCTATGATGGTGTCGATTGAAGGAGAAAAAATGGTGTAGGTTTGGTTGTGATGGTGTCGCTAGTGACAATATCGTTGTTGTTACAACTGCACATGCGATATTGCAGTAGAATTATATAGCATTTAATACTTCAATGTGAAAATAAAAGGTTTATTGATCTGGTCAGTTAATAAGAAATGAGTGTAATTTTTTCAACACAGGAAAGATACATAGATTTTTGTGATGTTGGATGTCAGAAGGTACTAAGATTTATCCAAGTCCCATATCATCATAAAAAAAATACATTGATTAATAGCATATATTCTGAAGACTTTATAAAATCATATAATACTTACCGGTAGAATATTAAATTACAGCATTGTTACTCTTTCAGTTTTATTCGTGAAATTACTTGTACATTTTCTTTGACTGCACTTATAATAAATAATTAAAACTATAGTACATTAAAGTCTAAAAGCAGTGAAAAATGAAATAGAAGCAACGCTGAATACAGACGGAACGATACCATTAATATTTTAGTTGTGAAAGCATTAAGTAGACAACATCGTTGCTTCTCAACACTTGTTCTAATATTCCTAGAGTATGTACTGAAACATTTAGCTTTAATTAATATTCCTTTTCGAGTAGTCATCTTCATTATACTGTGACTTACTGCTGTAGCCAGGGATTCGATATTCTTGTTTTAAATATAACCGTTCATGTTAAGGCCTAAAATTGACCGATGGAATATCATACCAGACTGTCACGGAAATATAGATTTTAAATATTTATTCTAAAGCTCTTGTGGTATTCTTCAGACGAGCTTTTAGTTTAAGGAAAAACAAAATATGTTCCTCTATGGTATATAGTTAGTCCCTGTAGAAATAACATCAGTGGTTACCATTTTTGGCTTAATATTTCAACCACTTTAGATAAAATATAGCCTATGTCACCCAGCGATGTTATACCTTTCTAAAAGTGAAGGCATTTTTACAATCGGTTTAGTAGTTCCCGAAATTATTGGGTACAAACAAACAAATTCTTTAGCTATGAGTAGTATCCTAGTCTATAGCATTTCTCTGAAAATGGAATATCCAACACAAAAATATTCCGATTCGAACCAGTAGTTCCTGAGATTTGCGAGCATAAACAAATAAACTCTTCAGCTTCATATATTAGTATAATTTAAATATACAATATTTTAACTTCTCCTCAAGAATATCTACAGCACCACTGTAAGAAATACAAAGTATATGAAGTCTACCAGGAAGCAATATAGCATAGCGGTCGATCTTTTTAACTCCTCACAATCGGAGAGAGCCCTTGTACCTTGCCATCAAACAGTATTAATACAAGGCTGATATTTTATAGCTTGTAAAAGCAGGAAAGCGAAATATAATTGCTGTTTAATGCCATTCCGCCCTTGAAGAAGCATTAGTGACCCTTGACGGATTGAAACGCATTTTATAATTAGGAAGTACCTTTAAAGCTGCTCAATTTAGGAAGTAGATTGGTAACGGGAAATAAATGGCGATGGCAGGGGTGCATATTTTATTTAGCTATTAAAGCAGAAAATCCAAGTATTACATAGAAACTATACGGAAAGAGGGGCCCTACTATATTCATCCGAAACGAAAATTGAAACATCGGATGATCTAAGTTTATATACGATATAAATGTACCTACATATACTTACAGTCGTTATTGAGTTATGTACGTTATACAAATTCGAACTTTTACAGAGTAGATACATTCGTATCGAATAAAAAAACTTCGATCGTCCGAAGTTTAGGGCCCGAGGCTTTAGTATTTAAATATTTACGGCTTTATTCATACACATTATATAAAGCAATTTTAGCTGCCGAATGTTTTGTCCCTTTCGAACGACTTTTTTAATTCAGTTTGAGAGATGACAAAACATTTGATAACTTTTTTAAATACTGGGAATGTCGAGACGAGCATGCCGTTCGCCTGATGGTAAGCGATGCGACCGCCCATGGACAAACATTGCTAGGCATTCCGCTGCGCTCGCCATCCTGAGACATAAGATGTTAAGTCTCAATATGTCCAGTAGTTACTCTGGCTACAATGTCCTTCAATCCGAAACACAACAGTACAATTACACTGCTGTTTGGCAGGGGAAAAAGACATTGCGGTGGAACCTACCCAGGCGACCACAAGTAAACTAAAATAGGTTTATAAACTGTCTGTTATTAAGGTTGTAAATAAATAAACACTCAGGTCAATAAGCCATAATATTGTGTGTAGTACTTGTGTAGTAAATACTTATTAGTTAATATCATGCTCACATAATTATGCCGAATAGTCAGGAATAATCACCAGTCGATAGTTTGGGCACTGTTTTAGCAAACCAGCATGTTTTTAAATACCTTTTGTGGTTTCTCTTCGCAAAATGTAACTATTGATCAATTTATCAGGTGCGTAGTGCTAGTGTGTAAAATATAAATAGTGATTATGTTTGTCACAGGTGACGTATATATCCAGCTCTTCAAAGATGAAGAGCGACATGCGACTGACTCGTGTCAACGTCAGTTCCGTGGATCGAGACGCAGGTTTGTGTATTATTTGCATTTATTTAAAAGTTAATGTTGCTTACAAAATATTTGACGTTTGTAAAAGCAAATAATTCAGGGAATGGAACCCGAATCCTCCTTTCATATACGAGGATACTGGCCTTCAATAATAATAAATAAACCCAACAGTCACATGCAGTCCTGACCCCACATTAAGATCGAGTCTTGTGTCGTGGAAATCAGGAGCTACGAGAGACTTTGGTCTCACAAGCACCCAGACCCGAAACAAATACCTGTGGATCAGATAATTTTTTAACTTTAGCTTTATTCAATGGTTATGGAACCGATAAATTAGATGTAGTAGCTCCCATCTCAGATTATAATCGTCATAAAGCACTAGGAAACTGTATTGTACCAATTGAAGTATTTATTTAAGCTGTAAAAATATGACATAAACATTCCCATATAAGCCATAACCCATGGGGGAACAAAAACCTTGAAAATATATATTAATCTATATTATGTGCGTGGGAGGTATCACGTTATGACTTATTTTATGTCTCATAAAGTTTATAAGCAGCATTAACGTATGAGGCTGTAATTCACAAAATATATTCCGCACAATAAAACCAATACGATACTTGTTCTATACCATGCTTCTGTGGGTTTAGTCCTACATGATCTCTATACACGGCAGGGACATTCGGGCAGGCACGAGCGCAATGTCTATTTCTCTCGACAAATCTCTCGACTTGTGTTTCGGATTGGAGAACATTTTAGACGACATTTTTTACAACAGCTAGAGTAACTACTGGATATATTAAGACTTAATATATTCAAATTAGTCCAGAAGTTTCAAAGCCTATTCCACGCAAACAATCAAATATTTCCTCTTTTTAATATTAGTATAGGTGAACAATTATTAAGTTTGCAGGTTTTCTTATTTTGTTTTCTTTTGTCGTTCAATAAATCAGTAAATTAATTAAAAGGCGCGTGACTTTGAAAACACCGACGAGTACACCTTCAAACCTGGCATTATTATTTTAGCTATGCCTCAATCTAGACTTTACTTAATACTAAATGTCAAGACCAGGTCGTCAACCTGTAGATTCATCGGTACAAAGGCATATCTAATTGCAACGAAACACATTAACTCAGCAATTAAAGCCGTCCGACGCCGCCCAACAAACAATAAAATGGAGGGCCATAACAAACTCCATTACAACTCTGATTGTATTTTAAATGTTATTCCAGGTGTAGACCTGTTCCCGCGGGTGGGAGGGGAAGGGTAAAAGCAAGGGGGGAGGTAGTACTAATTTAGAGAACAATACCGCCTCAATACTGGCGATCGTCAAGTAGCCTTTGTATATGTCAAATGGATTTTACTGGAGGAAGTTTTGGATTGGTCTGTCAGCTGTTTATTGTTTTCATAATGGTATGGCTGCAATTATTACTACGTATATAATAATTTGATGAATTGGAAGGTTATAAGCATTACCTTAAGTGTTCCCTCCTCCCTTAGTGTAATCCTCGGTCCTAAAGGGAGCGTGAAGAAGAATTTCAAGAAACATAATTGTGCCATAGAGTGACATATCTCCTAATTAATATCTATCGGTAATTGGTTCTCTACCTAATCGCCAATTCCAGCTTAGGAGGGAAACCCTCATTTCCAAATATCTAATAGACTAGAATACACTTCCTATTAAACATAACACGCCTACGTATGCGAGAAGCAAGCAATAGAACCCCTATTTCTCACTATTATATCGATAAGTGCGCTATTTCGATAGTACTGAATTTATATCAGGTGCAAAGTATCTTACTTAAAGGATCTAAATTAGGAAAATGGTAAGTAAAATTCGAACGTAAACAATTTCCCGTATATTACACATATATTGTGGTATAAAATCTATTTCACGAGATAGTACGTATGTAATTAAATTTAATATCGTTGATGAAAATCCAGAAGCAAGAAATATTCGCTCTGAAAATTTATATCGTATACGGCATTTTATGATTTTCCTAAACCAATAAGATTTTCCAAAGAGTTGAATATTAAAATTACAATTAACCCGGATTTTGCTTTACTCCGGCGTGGTTCCAGCTATTTGTAAAGTCGGGTCTAGTGGCCTGTATATACCGTGTATTTACCTTGAGAGCTTGAGTACAATTTCAACCACTTTGTATGAGTTTGTTATTCTGAAATATATCGGCTGGACTTTATACCTGGATCGATCTACCCACTACGACATATTGGGATAGAAATAAGATTAGCGAACAAAAGCACTAGTGGTATATCTTGCCCTGAGCGATATTACGTATGATCTAACAAATTAAAGTTTTACCAAAGGAATTTAACCTTTATTTTCTTTTTTTTATCAAGAGGAAAACCTGTAAAGTTTTTTTCCCCTTTCGAAGCCCTGAAGAAGGCCTAAAGGGGAATGTCATTGTTACTGGCCTTCCAGCCCGGCACGCTCTAGATATTGCGGCCAAGTTAGGTCCCTGACAAAAACCTACGCCACCATACTGACTAAAAACGAGGGGACTGAACCTTCATCATTTTATTTAAATCACATTTGCACCCACTTCCACAGCTGTCAAAATGATAAGTTAGATTTCTGTGTAATACATTAGTTAGTTCTACACGTGTCGTATTTAAAGTATGAGGTAGCATCGATCAAATCAACACTCTTCAATATTTATGTTGGCATTAAGATCCATTGTCCGAGCATTGCGCATGCGTAATGTGCTAGCGGCAGAAATACTGATGAAAGCTGCGCTCTCTGAATGATAAACGTTTGTTTTTTTATTGCATGTGTTTTGGTATTATACAATATTATATTTTGTAATAAATATTCATGACATCATTGGTCAAATCAGGGCTTATACTTTCTAGTTAGGAAACATTTTTATTGTTACTTTTTTTTAGGAAGCGAAATATGTTACGAGGCATATTCTTTTGTGGATGCTTTTGATGTTGCAGGATCATCATTTTTATCATCACCAGTACCTCTCAAATTTTAAGTTCACCTGTTTTGATATTATCCAACCCACTCCATGTAAAGTTATTCTGTTTCCAAAAATCCAACACAAGACTTTATGCATTGAATAAATAGTAACATATTGTTCTTTTTATCCTGTTTTATACTTTTCTAATAATATGGTGTAAATCAGACTATTAATAATGTTGTACAAAGTTGATGAAGTGGATAATGAATGAAGTCATATAGGAGGTGAAGTGTGTTTGCTGCGGTCGCACTCCTCGCGGTGGCACCGGGGTCGCCTGCGGTCGCCACGTGCAAAATAAACACATCCACCAGACTTATACTATAATGTTTTTATCGCGTTAAATGGTTTATTTTGTAAAGCGTGTCTTTTTGCTGGATTATTTTTTTCGTCCTTTAATAACAAGTATCTGGGGGCACGACAGTGCCCCCTCCATGTCGAGCTAAAAAGTGGCACTGTCGTACCATCCTTTTCTCGAAGCAATTCAGACCATTTTCTACCCTCTATAACTTCTTTGTGGTTTAAGCAAGAAGCCTGAATTTTCAGTTACTAAGCAGGCATTGTATAAACACGGTATATTTAAAATTTCATCCAATTTGAACCAGTAGTTTAAGAATTGTAACATGTCAAACTTTCTTAATTTTGTCACTCACTGACTGACTGACCGATCATCAAAAATTTAAGGCACTTCTAGCAGACATAGAATAAATATGTGCCATAGCATTTTATTGTAACAGTTAATGTAAGCAACCAGAGTGATCCAAAAGCCGCATCATATTATATTATTTACATTTTATTAATTCATATCGCTGCAGATTCTTATTAATAAACACAGATATATAAAAATCCCATTAGAGCAACTCGATGATTTTAAAAGTAAAAAGATTTAACAAAATAATCGATTCGATTCATCAATCAAGTTTATGAATAAGACTCCTACTAGACATATATTTTACGCTAGTCACAAAAAATATTTGACTAGTATATAGGATCTGCTCTGCTTGGAATTACTCTCTTCAGGAAAATTCCTATTGGCCACGCTTACACATAGAGTAATTTTTCACTCCGAAGATGATTAGCCGGCCAATTAGGTATTCAAAAAACAAACCACAAAACTCACAGACGTATACAAGTAGGTATATACCCATTTATATAAGTTTATTTGATTGTTTCTTTCTACAGACAGGTCCACCTCCTCTATACCGGAGTTGATACGAGATCCTCGGTCGCCGCAGCGCATTCTAGCAGAAGGCACGGAATACGCCAGACGCCTCCTAAACCATGAGGCTGTACAGGAAATGCTATCAGATATTGAAGAAAAATACGATGCTGTTGTTGCCGAGTGGTACTTCAGCGGACTTCTGGCACCGTGAGTTTGTAACATTTTAACGAACAAAATATCTTAATTAAATGGATGTAAACTTTTAAAAAAAGACAACAAAAGACTTAGTAATCCTAGCACTAACCAAATAGCGTGAACCCCGGTGATAGATGGTCATACTCGTGGACGCAATGATGTCGGCCTACTCGAAATCGAATATACACCGGCTTAATCCAGTCTAATACATACTTGCGTAGCGTATATAACCATGATGAAGTTTAATTGTATACTCGTACTGTGGTATTATGTAGATCTGTATCTATATCAGTCCATATACGTCCAATCGGAGGTTACGCTTGGTTACGCGCATATTTTTTTTAATCTGGCACATCACAGTGACTGCAGTGCATCTGATGGTAAGTGCATAATTTATAATCGAGAATAAGATTGATAGGTGTCAGGCCATATAGCCACACGTAACACTACGCAGGCCCAGTGCAGGTTGACGTACTTTATAAAGCATAGAAAATTTCACAATTCGCTACGGTATATAGTTTCCTCACAACGTTTTCCTTCACAGATATGTAAGTAGACGAATTTACGACTACCAGTTTATACATCTGTATACTTTCCCCAGGTTGGCAGCAATATATGACTGCCCACTGATATGGTTCAGCTCACTGGACGCCTCTTGGATGTCTCTACAACTAGTCCATGAGCAGACCAGCCCGGTGCATACTGTGGACTCCCTAGCTACTGCCGTACCTTCACAGCCTTATGACATCACCTCCAGACTAACCAGGTTGTGGAGGCAGGTGTACATTACTGCTTGGATGTAGTGAGTATGGTTTTATGGCAGATCTACGTAATAACATTATTTTTTCCTTTGTGGTCTCTTATTATACTTACTGTTATTTGGCGAAAGTAAATCAACAGCTGGTACAAAATTCAATCTAATGATTGTGGTGTCTGCTGTCTGGTTTCGTCATTATTTCTGCTCTTCTACCAACATTTACACTAAACGATAATTCTAGCTACACAACATACCACATAGAAGCACCAGCGTACCAAGCAATCTACCATCCCTATTTCAAACTGCGAGATCGTCTACCGCCTAACTACGAGGCATTGGTGTACAATGGCTCTCTACTGCTGGTCAACTCACACCCGCTGGTGGGACAGAGCTTGGCGTTACCTGCGAATGTGAAGTATGTTGGTGGACATCATCTGGATGGTCCTCAGAAACCACTGCCTAAGGTTTGATATCATTAGTGGGACATTATGAAGAATTTGTGAAAACGATCAATAGTTAAAATTGATAAAATATCGAAATTGAATTTGAAGCTTACATAGATGTGACCTAACATCCTATTTCATATTATTTTTTGAATTATGTTTGCGAATTTCTGCTTATAAAATAACCGAGAAATAACAACCACTCTTTGCAAAATGCGACCGGTGTAAACCTATATAGATATAATGTAAACAAACTAAAAAAATGCAGTTTATAACAAATTGAACATTTCACTGATAATATTATGAGTATTAAAGATTCGAATAAACTCCTAAAAACTTGCTTAAACATACCAATAATCGAAGTGATTTAATTTGTCTTACTTTCAGATCCTACAGAACATCCTAGACAGTGCCAAACATGGGGCGATACTTTTCAGCCTGGGATCGCAATTTGAAAGCAACAGCTTGCCAGTTCAACTGAAAAAGGAGCTACTGGAGATGTTTAGCTATCTGGAGCAGGTTGTTATTTGGAAGACAAGCGAGAAGTTTGATCATATGCCGGGAAATGTATTCACATGGAACTGGTTGCCACAGAAAAATATATTAAGTGAGGACTTTTGTAATCGTCATAACTAATGCTGTGCATTAACGTATCGTCAACTTCATCTAGCGAGTGTCATTGCATGATAATTAAAACATACTGTTGTGGAGAAACCTGACCTATTCCCACAAACACAATCGTTTTTTGGATAAAAGAATAATAAGGGGTTGAAAATTTAGAGTCATGAGACCTAATCTATCAAAAAGACATAGATTATATAAGATAATATAATACAGATATTCTGCTTTATCTTGAATAAATAATTATTTGTGCAATTTATGGAATATTTTTCATTGTTACAGATCATTCTAATACAATAATGTTCATCAGCAACGGAGGTTTCACCTCATTGATAGAAGCAACATATTACGGTGTTCCAGTAATTGGTATACCACTTACATCAGACCAATTTGTCAACGTTGATGTAGCCAGAGCAAGAGGCAGAGCGATCAGAGTGGACTATTCTGATAGGCTAGCTTATGACATAAAGAGTGCTGTTAATGAAATTCTAGGAAATTACAGGTAATTTTTATCTGCACTAGCTAGGGACTTCATATTAAGTCTGTAGATTATTTCAGAATACTCAATTGCTAATTGTTTATTGGTATAAACTGAATGGAAATAAATAAGGTAATCCTGACGTAATTAAATCACAGGTTAATCATCGCTTTGTTTCCTTATTAGCTATCAATACAATGCCAAGCAAGCTGCAGCAGTATTTAGAAGCAGTGTGGTCTCTCCTCAAAATGAGTTGCGCCATCATATCGAGCTGGTCATCAACACCAAAGGAGCTTATCCCCTGCGCTCTCCAGCTCTTGATCTCTCAACCGTCCAGGCATTGAATCTCGATGTTGTCATCCTCCTACTATTAGTTCTCTGGTTCATTTCGAAGGTTATCAAAGTTATCAAAGTTCACACAACTACCGAAGACGAAGACAAGAAAAATAAATAATAACATCCTCTTTATTCGACTTATTTGAAAATGTTTGGAGTGTCTGTCGGCGTGCATTGTAAATAAATAAAAACCCAAATTTACTTGTACACATTTGTTCGATGATGAAGAATGAGATATTAAACAAAGTTACGGACCAAACATTGCACCAGGAAGTTGTAAATATTAAACAAAAATATACTCTTGAAAGATTGAACATATACGGGAGTTCGTGAACTTTTATGATTAACCGCCTTTTCTGCAGCTTCTTATAAATCAATCATTTTAAATTCGACATGACATACTTTTCAACAAGCATCGCTTTCATTCGCGTACTTTAGTCAGAAGTAGCTAACGTATAGGTATTAAGTATAATGGATGATATCTCAATTGTAGAGTGTGATATCTTTAATATTGAACGATTTTTCCTTTCTCGTTTTCCGGCCATGTTGGGTAATATTTATATTGATTTATACTCGTTTGATCCATGCTAAATATACACACGGGAGCAAAAAAATCGACTCAGAGCGCATCTTTGCACTAAAATGTCTCTAGGACGAAAACTTTAACATAAAATAAATTTTTGGGTTCAACACCTTACAGTTCTGAGTCTTACCTATAAGGTCATACCAAAATTTGCAGTCTCATCTTTTCTGCTACTCAATAGGCCGCTGTGATAGGTCAAGAGAAGATATTACACTCGTCAGCCCTGCATTCATTGTGAGTTTATGAGTCCCATAAAAGCCCATCTGTTAGCCTAATCTCTATCAGGTGCCCTTTAAACGTCACCCGGTACACATCTGCTTAATTACGAGTAAACAATATTACCTAGAAATGGACACAACAAGTGAAATTGCGGTCCAAGTGGTTGCATTATTGGAAGAAGGAAAGACACAACGCGAAGTTGCTCGAGTGCTACACATAAGTCAGTCTGCCGTTTCAAGAGTATACAGAAGATACCAGGACACTGGAAGTTTTAGTCGGAGAAGAGGTTCTGGCAGACAGCGGTCCACATCAGAGAGAGATGACCGATTCATTGTCAGCACTTCACTGAGAAATCGGGCTCTATCAGGCGTCCAAGTTCAACAACAACTCAGAGAAACGCGGGGTTTATCTGTCAGTAGGTGGACAGTAAGAAGACGACTCAAGGCAGCCAACCTTACCCCGAAACGACCAGTGAGAGGCCCCAAACTAACCACAGCCCACCGTGCAGCTCGTCTTCGTTTCGCTAGAGAACACGTTGATTGGACATACGATCAATGGCGCACCGTATTATTCTCTGATGAGAGCAGAGTCTGTCTGCATGGCAGCGATAGAAGAGGACGAGTGTATAGAAGGCCAGGAGAGAGATTTGCACAATGCTGCATAGCTGAAAATGTTGCTTTTGGAGGAGGGTCTTGTATGGTGTGGGGTGGCATTTCAATCGAAGGGAAAACCGAGTTGGTTTTTGTAGAAACTGGGGGACGGCAAAGAGGTCTGACTGCAGAACGATATATTGAAGAAATTTTGGGAGAACACGTTATTCCTTACGCAGGATTTATAGGCGAAAACTTTGTTCTGATGCACGATAATGCGCGTCCACACACAGCAACCTGCGTACGACAATACCTAAATGAAGTGCAAATAAAAATTATGGACTGGCCAGCGCGTAGCCCGGACTTAAATCCCATTGAACATTTGTGGGATCAACTCAAAAGGAAAGTTCGAGCAAGAAATCCTATCCCAGCAACCAAAGACGAGCTTAAAGCTGCACTTTCGGAGGAGTGGGAAGCTATACCGCAGAATAACGTGGTCAAGCTTATTAAAACAATGAAAAGCCGATTGCAAGCTGTAATTAGGGCAAGGGGGGGTAACACTAAATATTGATAATGTTTCATTTGTAATTAATTTAAAAAAAACTGACATCAACTTGTTTAATTTTTTTATTTTTCGCTTGTCATTTTAGTATTTTTCCGCTACTTAACACTAAAGCTGATGTTTAGTAGTGAACCAAACCATTAATTTTATTAAACCTAGGCTCATTTTAAAGCTAAGACCTAGAATTTAAAGAATTTAGGATAAACAATGGTATTTAGGTTTTATTTTTTTTGTCAGAGATGTTACAACGGCAGTTTAAAGTTTGAGTTGATTTTTTTGCTCCCGTGTGTATTTTGATTTCAGAACTAGTACAGTACGTCTTAACAATGATGAATAGATAATTCAGACGCTCTTGCAATAGTCACCGCTAGTCAAATTACAAATAGTAAACATTCAATCATACTTCATTCCTGATGTAACGTACGGTCACGTCAATAAAAACATCAGCTGACAACAATAGGCCACGTCACCCAGAACTGCCTATTGGTACATGGAGGCGCGCGGGCTGCGTACTAATGAGACAGTTTTGGGCCGCAGGGACCTTGGCGGTCGGCGCCGTGCCACATCCTCGTGCAATGAAAGTATTACACAACTGCATACCTATTGGCATGGTAAACATACCGGATTTATTGTTATACCTACTCGAGTACATGTTTATAAAGGGTATTTTATATTGGTTTAATAGGGTATCACAAAAGGTAATTTGTCTGATGCTGGGCTCAGAATAGTCCTCCGCCGAAATATGGTTATTTCTTAACAGTCGGCCTGATGTTGAAGCTGGATTATACACAGACTAAACCTGAAATGCGACAAACCTGGGTCTCTAACTACTATGACGAGGTTTTAGCCATATAATATGGTGGTCCCTATCCGAGAGAACAAGAATATCATATCATCTAATACATTTCTTGCAGCCAAAATTTACTCCGTCGTAATATCTTACTCGTAATAATGTAATGAATACATCGAAAAGTTTCTAACCTAGTAATCAAAACAACAAAACGAACAATGCTCACAGTACCATTATATGAATAGTAAAACATTCAAACAACCCAACAAAGCGCGGCAGACGTGATGAGTTAGTGAGTAGCAACTAGCAAGCATGTGATTAAACTGCGCCAGACGGCGCGTCCCACGGGAACCGCGCTGGACTTCCTCATACCTAGTACCTGGCCTTTATGAGCCACGCCACTTGAATTAATTCATTACTTGTGTATTATAATGAAAGAACACGTTGTTAGTAGAGCTTTAGGTGTGACGCTACAGGCTATGGAATGTTAACTTTTAGTAAACATTTGGTAAATATTTTGAGTCAGGATGGCGGAATTAGTCTTGTAAATGTTATTTGAATTCATGTATTTGGTGTATCAAATATTGGTGAGAACATTTTCAAGACATCACTTGTGATTCCGTAACAATGAGGCACGCAACATATTATTATGTTGAGTTATATGTTGTATGTACTCTTGAAAAAATCGTTCAGAATTGTTGGGTCCTACTAATCAATTTTATTTTGGCTAGACAAAGGCATGTTGTGGTGTAATATCCCAACATGCATAATTCTATTTCGAGGAATGAAGCAGATGTATTTAGTTTAGCAATTATGCTTCCAACATTCACTACGGTACAGATGTTAAAACGCACAAATATATAATTTAAATATCTGAATTGCAAACATCAGTGCCTGATGGTGTTACTCACATATGGGTGAGACTTTCACACTTTGACTCACTGAAGGGTCAACAAAGGCCGCGGGATACAGCTATAAATAAGTGCTCCTTATTTAGCCGACAATATAAACGTGGTAAATAACCCATTTATTTCAGTATTGCACCGTTTATTATTGTTTATTTGTAAATTCGCTGATTTATTTTCGTTGACTTTATTTTAATAGAATATTTTTGTATGATATTGGTTTTAAGTTTTTTACTATTCGGCGTAAATATCTTTGACTCATGAACTTCAAAAGTCTTATTATAACTACTTATAACTTACTTGAACCAAGTTTTGTGTGATTGCATCATGAAATTTAAAAAGGGAAGACATATTTATTTAATCATTTATTCTAGGTTTCTATAGAATTTTTTCCTTCATAACTAAAATACGTGAAAATTAACTATTTAAACAGACAGAGGTGTGCCCTAAGATTTGAACTTGCGATGATCATTTTGTTACTAAAAATCCACCATAGTGTTTCGGTAGAATGCCAAGTATTTTTTTGTAAATCAAGGTGTTGTTTGGTTTTGCCTCTGTTCAGGAGCGGTCGTATCGCTTACTATTAGGTATACTCGCCATTCATTACAATAAAAAAAAACACTTTTGTCTGAAACTGCAAAAGGACCCAAACAGTTCCGAGACAATACTGTCAATAAACTCTCAAGTGGCAATTACCGAGAGTGGCCAATTAAATACTGTTTAGTGCGGCCTCGACCTTGCTCCGTTCGGCAGCGGGTTCAAACCCGCGGCGACGTCACTGCCCACTCAATTCCGCACTTTTAACTTTTGTTTTCATTGTGTCGACGACCTCATATGTCTGACACTCAATTGATGCATCGGAAAATTAAAGGAATAAATATATGTAACTGTGAATTGATTGTACGTATAGTTAACATCTCATAGTAAGATTTTTGTGTTATTAGAATTTAACTAGTATTTTTAAAACTAATCACAGTTGTGTTTCCTTTGAAGAATACATATTTATTATGGTGAAGGTTCCAACATATGGGTCGGTTATTGGCAATACCGCAAAAGAAGGCTTATTTTGCAAGAAAATCACTCGAGAAAAGCTCTCGTAAAAACGTAGAGACTCCGTTCAAATGAAAATGAAATTTGATTCACACGTGTAGTACAATAATTGAATACTGTTACTTTTTAATATATATTTCAAAATACAATTCCATTGGTTATTTTAGTTACAATTATTAATCAAGGCATGTAAACAGTTCAAAGCGCCGCTGAATGTACCTTTGCAACAATCGTATGCTCCAGAAGACTGAAAAAATATTCAAGGTGCTGTTGGCGCGGCGGCGTGAAGAAGCGAAGTACACCTTATCCTCATGATGGCCATGAAGACGTCCCATAGAGGCTTTAATCAATATGAATATACAGATTAGGCAGGAGTCCGCGAATTTTAAAATTTATGGCAGAACATATAATAACATTCGATTAAATAAAATTTACAAAATCCTAAGAAACAAATATGTAGACTCAAGTTATTTAGTACTCAAGTACCTATTTTATTAAGTTAGTTCGTGCGGAGTAATGTAGTTTTGGGAGGGGATGTTTAGGTAGCGAGTGTCTACGTAGACCGAAACTTGCCAACAAGTTAAGTGGCTTTTACGTGACCCCACTGACAACATTGAAAAGTAGATGAAGCTAAAAATAGTGTCGTTTTCTAAATATATTTTTTATAATGTCCTTTAAACCGGAACACAACAGTGCATTTACATTGCTGTTTGGCAAGAGAAACGTAAGAAGAGAAAATAAATCAGTCATTGCAGTGGTAACTACCCAGGCGGCCTCTCACATATAAGAGACCTACAAGTAGTAGGTACGTATTTGAGGAATATGTATTGAAATAGAGCTTTATTAACGAGCTAAAGGTTACCAGTTTGGTTCTCGAAAGGGTTATCTATACAGCGTATATAGATGACTGCCTCCGTGATGCCGAGTGAACGATTGTGTATTTTTTAAGTATTTCCTGTGGAGTTGGATGTTTTTGACATTGATGTCTCTATCATAGTTCCCGATATCTAAGGTACACAAACTTGTAGGTATTTTATTAAAATGTTACAATAAATTATTAATGAACTGCCTTGGTTTAAACCACTTGTAACTTTTGTTATAATCAGTAAATTGTAAACTAGTTATGAAAACAGCAACATCTGAGTTTCTTGCCCGTTCTTCTCTAGTGAAAACCGCTTTCCGAACCGGGGTAGACATAAGAACATCTTAATGGATTCAATAAATTATTTTTATTTCATTTAATTATAAGCTCAAAATAAATAATTGTACTGTTAGATATATTTCAATTTTACATGTTTTTGTAGTAAAGTGAGTGTAAATATTATTCGTTTTGTTTACCGTTGGAGATCAATAAAAAGAAAAAGCATTTAACAAGAAATATCCATGTAAATATGAAGTTGATATTTCAGCTTCTATAAAGCTATTTTAAATTCATATGTTAAAGCGGCGTTTTCCTGGAAGCCGAAGTATTTAAGTAGTAATAAAATGTATTCCCTATACATTCAAGGATGGCTTTGATGTCGCGTTGTGAAATATAAAATATTTAACAAGACTATTAAACAGCTGTATAAGGTTACGATAAAGCTTTGAGAGAGGCGAGACAAAATGCGGCTTTTGACAAAATTTATGAATGGGCTTAGAACTTTGATGTATAATGATTTTCTATTTAAAATTATTGTTATTATCACCTACCTTTAATGTCCCAGGTTTTTGTACGATTTGGGACAAATCTAATGAGTAAAAAACTTGTGAGTTTTGTCTCTCGACATACATCTATGTATGCCTCGGTTTTGTTTTTGATTATTTGATTGCTCCGTGAGGATACTAGGCCATTGGGTCGTATCAGGTCGACGTGTCTTTTTTACACAGGCATGTTAAAGTAACACACAGCAATTGATGATAAGCGCATATTGAATATCTACCTATGCAGGCCGCCTGATCGAAGCAGGAGATACAATAGGCTATCTGACCGTATACAACATATGGAGTTATGTGTTTCCATCCGCGTAAATTATTTAGTTTTATAACAAGTTTCAATAATATCCATTAAAGGTATTACATATTTAAGCTAAGCGCCGCACTTACAATTAAATAAACGGTTTTGATTGGCTATGACGTCATCCATCTGTATGAACTATTCACTTACAAGCACAGAACAGGAAAAGAATGAAATTGAAAATGGTATCACTAGTAACACTTTGCTGAAGAACTACAGGCCTATCTCGCTCCTGAGCCATGTCTATAAGTTGTTTTCAAGGGTCATCACAAATCGTCTCGAACGCAGGTTTGATGACTTCCAGCCTCCCGAACAAGCCGGTTTCCGAAAAGGCTTTAGTACCATAGACCACATCCATACGCTTCGGCAAGTTATACAAAAAACCGAGGAGTATAACTTGCCGCTTTGTTTAGCGTTTGTGGACTATGAGAAAGCCTTTGATTCGATCGAGACCTGGGCTGTGCTACAGTCTCTTCAGCGGTGCCACATAGACTATCGGTACATCGAAGTGTTGAGGTGTATATACAACAACGCCACCATGTCGGTCCGAGTACAAGATCAGAGTACGAAGGCTATTCCACTACGGAGAGGCGTGAGACAGGGAGATGTCATATCTCCGAAACTGTTCACTGCCGCGCTGGAAAATGCCTTCAAGCTCTTGCAGTGGAAAAGATTCGGCATCAACATCAACGGCGAGTATATTACTCACCTTCGATTTGCCGACGATATTGTAGTCTTGGCAGAATCGCTGGAAGACCTTAGCACTATGCTCGAAGACCTTAATCGAGTTTCCCAACAGGTGGGTCTTAAAATGAACATGGATAAAACGAAGATCATGTCGAATATCCATGTTGTGCCCACCCCCATTGGAGTTGGGGGCTCGACTCTCGAAGTTGTAGACGAATATGTCTATTTAGGACAAGTGGTCCGGTTAGGCAGGTCCAACTTCGAGAGAGAGGTCAATCGGCGAATCCAACTCGGTTGGGCAGCGTTCGGGAAACTTCGCGACGTCTTCTCGTCCAAAATACCTCAGTGCTTAAAATCGAAAGTCTTCGATAGTTGTGTGTTACCAGTGATGACATACGGCACCGAGACGTGGCCTCTCACTGTGGGCCTCATTAAAAGGCTCAAAGTCACTCAACGAGCCATGGAGCGGGCTATGCTCGGTGTTTCCCTACGAGATCGAATCAGAAATGAGGAGATCCGTAGGAGAACCAAGGTTACCGACATAGCCCATAGGATTGGCAAGTTGAAGTGGCAATGGGCCGGGCACATAGCTCGTAGAACCGATGGCCGTTGGGGCCGAAAGGTTCTCGAGTGGAGGCCACGTACAGGCAAGCGAAGTGTCGGACGCCCGCCTACAAGGTGGACGGACGATCTGACTAAGGTCGCAGGAAGTCGCTGGATGCAGGCCGCTTCCAACAGGTCATTGTGGAGATCATTGGGGGAGGCCTATGTTCAGCAGTGGACTTCCTGTGGCTGATATGATGATGATGATGATCACTAGTAAACATACAGATTACTTAAAATTAATTGGCGTGTGGTGCAATTTGGAACTACAAATAAGATTTTATTTATTTATTCTTAACTGCACATATATAGGATAACCACTTAAATATATTACAAATAATGAACAAAAAGTACAGATGGCGGTCTTATCGCTCTAGGCGATTTCTTACAGACAACCTTTGGACGGATAGAAGAAAAGAAAAAGAAGATTTTAATGTATCTAAATGTATTAACATGTCCAATGTAATGAAATGTGAGGAGAAAAAAACTATTCTAATTTTATTGACAACTACGCATTCGGGCGTCACATTATCGTAGACGATTGAGTGCATTGAGGTGCTGGCATTGCACACCATTTGTAACTCATTATTTCTCCGCCATTTGTACTTTTTTTGTTATTGTTTCCGTACAGTGGTTTAATTTTGTGTACAATAAACATTTAAATCAATAAATATTTACAATAAATTAAAGTCAAAATTAAATCAAACCACAGAATGTTCCATTAAACACTCTGTACAAACCACAGAATGTTGAATTGCAAATGAGAGATTGCGAACGAATCTGTAGAACGTATGTTTACAGATGGGTGACGACATTAGAGCGAATGGACGCCATATTGTCCAACAGAGCGTTTTGACGGTAAAAATAATCAGTGTATTTTGTAATTTATATAATACTAGCGGTCGGGCCCGGCTCCGCCCGGGTGCATACACATTTTAAAATTGCGGTCAAAATGTTTAATTCTGACTATCAGTTTAGAATATCGACCAATCGGACTACGAAAAACGAACAAAATTTCCTCGTATTTGCTAGAAATATCACTACTGCTTTCCTCCTATAGGTCATAGCGTGATGATATATAGCCTATAGCCTTCCTCGATAAATGGACTACCCAACACTGAAAGAATCATTCAAATCGGACCAGTAGTTCCAGATATTAACGCGTTCAAACAAACAAACAAACAAACTCTGCAGCTTTATAATATTAGTATAGATTTAAAATCCGTAGACTCCAATTAAAATGTGGGATGGTTTCCAGAAACTAGTGAAATAGCCTATTATAGACATAATATGAAATACAGCAAGAATTACACATACTTGCACGTGCGGCTCTATTGGAGTTTATTACGTGCTTGGTAAAAATAATAATCTAAGATAAATCTAAAATTCTGATGAAATTCCCAGAACAGTTATTTTTTCATCTGTGTTTATTGGAATTTGGCGTGGGCTTAGCGGAATATGACATTTATAAACATCGAATGTCGTCTTTTAACTTAAAAAAACTATTCATTTTCCAATTTGCAAATCTGGATTCACAAGTTAAAAACTGTAGAAAAATTGTTGGCTATGTCTTTAAATTACACCTAAGATCTCAAGATAGCCAACTTATAAATGCAACCTTTAGATCTAAGACAAATCAGATCATACAATAGAAAATTGTACAGTTTGGAAATCAGAACTAAAATCTCACGATACGAACCCATAAATACAATCATAAGGTCAAGATTAATCAGATCATACTTTACAATTGATTAATATAAAGAAACAAATAACGTCATAAAATACACTCATAAATAAAGTATTTATCGCCACCAATAAATACAAAATGGTTATCTATTGCCCGCACAATAGGTCCAGTGACGTAACACCGTTTGTCGTAGTTAAACCATCCCTTAATTTTACGAGCGCACGCGCCGCCATTAAACCGTTGTGCCGATGGAAAATCACGGTTTAATGCCACTTCAAATAACCGACATGATGACATAAAACCAAAATAACCAAGCCGCTATAACGCACGATCTAGATCGGATGTCGTACACTTTGTGTGAAATTGTATTGAGCGATAGGAAATCCGTAGCTGAACTCTGGGGTTTCCTAATGCCCACTTTGCTGAGGCGGGGTGGATTTTTATCAACAGTCTTTACGGTTGGAAGTATTTTTAGATAGCATCTGTATCTGTATCAGCCCATATACGTCCCACTGCAGGGCACGGGCCTACTCTACAATCGACAGTACGATTGAGAGTGGTTAGGCCATATAGTCCACCACGCTGGCCTAGTGCGGGTTGGCGGACTTACATACCATAGAAATTCAAAATTAAATTAATTAAATTCATTAAATTCATTTAAATAGCATACAATGTTTACATATTATATTATTCTTACATCACTGACGGGTTTTAGACCATATTGTAGTGATAATTCCAAACAAAATTCAGTACGCTGTTTCACTTTGTAGTCTATTGTAAGTCAATTGTACCATATGAAATCCTTAATGGGGCATGTACACAAACACAGTATTCATTGCTAACGGATGAATAGTTTAGAAACGGTTGTAGAACATCAGTGAAACTCATCGATATTAATGTTATACGTAATATATCTCAATGGTGAAACTATTATTTTCATACATAGATTTATTGGCTATATTTCTAATGTGGATCGGGTAAACTAGTTACACGTACATGTGGCCACTCCCAGTAGACTAAGAACTTTGTTATCATTACGTCCTGGTACTGTTCGATACGAGTATTTAGAAGTAATCTTTGAAGAAGAACGTCGATACTTACAATTAAAATATTTGACTGTGCTACGGTACGGTTACAGCTCTGAGGTCTCGGGTTTGAATTCCAGCTCGGTCAAAGTGATATTGGATTTGTCTGTTCATTATCAGCGTAGTGTCAGGAATTTGTGCCCGATATGGCGATAGGCTAACCATTATCACATCGTGGAATGGAACATACATGGCGAAATGTGGGTGTCCTGGCACCTCTGCCAACCCCTTCTGCGAAAAAAGCGTGAGTTTATGTAAGTATGGAAAATGTATAATAGAGTGGGTTTATTTGGTTAAACGCGTTAAAATGAAACATTCCGAAAAAATATAAGTTAAAAGATACATTGCGTACATTCAAAATACTTCTGAGTTAAGATGATTGGGTGTCAAACCGTCAAATGTTCATGTTACGAGCAAAACACGTTCTTAAGATTTTTCCCGCTTATAATACTTTTAATGGAAAACCTGATATATTTAATTACGGTGAAAAATCTATCACCAAAAACGAACAGCGCTTCCAATTTTTGTCACAATTGCAAAATTTTAACTACAATTTAGGCTCTTTTTGCGTGTTTTACGAGGGGTGAAAAAATCTAACATAGGAAAAATATAAAATATTTTGGTTTAAGTTTACTACTTACTAACGAAAAACTTATGTCACATTTAAACAGTGCTTAAGAATACCAAGGGTCACAATTTAAAATTCTCAATTAACAATTGCTCTGACTCTTGGGAGTCATGTGTATTGGTATTCAATCATCACGATCTATAGCGGTGAAGGAAAAGATCGTGAGGAAACCTGCATACCCAAAGCAATTTGTAAGAATTTCTATAATATGTAACGGCTACCAACCCGCACTAGGTCAGCGTGATGGACTAACCTCTTTCAATATTACTCTCGATTGTAGAAGAGGATTATGTCCGTATCCTACGCCATCACCACCATATAGTACCAATCTTGATTTATTGATTTTAATTATTATGTCTTTACTTATAAGTTCAAGCCAAAATCAGCCTCCATTCGGTATTCTCTCAACCGTCAAAATTCATTAAACAGCACAACATTGAATTTCACGAACACAGCTCCAAAGCAATATTGTCACACATACTCGTAAGCGACATTGGCGATAATGTTCGACACAGAAAATTGTCCAAGTGTAAAACATGGCTCGTGCGCGTGGAAACATCGTGTAATCTGGAGCGTCGCCGCCGCGCTGTACATTGCTGTTCAGCGCAGTACAGCGGTGCAGCGCAGTACTGGTAAACAATGCAAGTGGCGCAGTGGATCGCGAGAGCTTTTACTGTTGGTTCGTGAGACAAGGTAGGGGCGGCTAGCGGAGACACTGCCACAACTATTCTTAAGCACTAAATATTTAAATTTTTATATTAAAAGACCGGCAACTATTAAGCAAATCACGTCAGGGAAAGTGATCTATACCGCTTGCATCTAGAAAAGTCTTTTATTATGTCAGTTCCTAAAAGGTTGATAGACATTCCTAGTCGAGCTCACTTATTCAAAGCCTAGTCTAATGTAGATTATGCTATAATATTCTAACCTCAGACACTAACCTTCTTAACTTACACCGAACTTACATGAAACTAGTTGTAAAACTGAATGCCTATGTAGTTTCATTAATAGCTCATTCTTTTATTTTCAAAAATTACTACACTGATTCTCGCTAGCAACTCATATCTCGAACCACACACCCTACTACGCGGAACCAATCCAATATTTGCGAGATACACGACGGATTGAGTCCAACGCCGCGTCAATGAGTTGGATCAAATCTCATCGTTCTTGGAAATACATATCAATGTACAATATGCGTCGTTTAGGATTTGGCAAACGAAATGCACGTCGATTCTGCATTTTATTGAAAAGTGTGTGTATTTTGGCGTATCGATCTGCGCAGATTGTTGTGCAGACCTTGGCGGATTTTATAGATAACGTGTTTATATTATTATGGAATTATTTATTTAGATCGATGGATTTACAATGACTTAAATATAATAATGCCGACCACCAGTGCAGAAATAATTTAGCGAAGATTCCTGCCAATGAGAACTGCTTTGTGGCTTTTAAATCTTGCGTGGGTAGTAGGGTATGGCGTGGGCCGTGATCCTAGGTATAATATCTTTGGAATTACTATAAATTAGAGAAACGTAATGTGCTTAAATGTTATTCAATTTATGTCTACATTTTTAGAGTCCCATAGAAACAAATTAGTATTAGATTTGAGTAATTAAACAATAAATTCAGAATGGGTAGCATTTGTTGCCATAAATCTTAAGACAATATTTTTAGTAAATATATAACTTATAAAATATGTCTTACAGAAGACCCTGATAACTGTTGAGGAAGCCGCAGGCTGGGAAAAAAAAATATCATCCAGGCCAGTCACCTATGTCAAAAACCCCAGCACTAATATCAAAACCCTCTATACACAACAGAACACATTTCCTCATCTATAAATAAATAAACACACACAACAGTCACACACATAGTCCGTACCCCAAACTAAAATCGAGTCTCGTGTCATAAGTATCAGGAACTACGAGAGGTTTCACAAACACCCAGACCCGAAAATACCTATGGATCACACAATATTTGTCTCAGTGCGGGGATCGAACCCACGGCCTCACGTTTCGGCATCTAACCTACTGCGCCAAGGAGGCTGAATTTTTTTACCTGCACTTCGCATTATCCATCACATCTCACACGGTAATGCATATCAAAAAAGCTAAAAGCATTGTTTCCCGCGAACATATTGTTTTAATGTTTTATTTCGGCTGCGTGTATTCCCGGCAGAGTAGAATCACTCCATATATCCAGGCGGGTGTCGTAAATTCCATTAAGCTCGCAGTGGCGACGCGTTCTAGCTATTTATTGGATATTACAGAAATTCTGCAACCTATTGCGGATTCTGTTGTTCTACGTATTTCATTCGCTGACAACTTTATTTGCATGACGGAAATTAGTATTTCTAAAATTTAATCCCAGAAAATGTTGCACAAATATAATATTTGTCCTTTTTCTAATATGTTTTGTCCTGTTTGTATATTTACTCATACTTTGACTGAATTCAAGAATTATATGTTATTAATATTTTTTAGCGACAAAAGTTAATTAATGATATAGGGCTTTAATTTAATGTCATATTAAAAGCAGCATGCCTTGAACAACTTCCATAATTAGGTTATCACCACCACCTTTCATTTTTCCATCTTTCAAAAACCATTCCATCGGCAATAATTCCACGCCATATACAATTTTAAACCCTTTAAACATTCCCAACCTAAAACACGGTCTACCAAGTCAGCCTACATAACCCGTGCAATGATTCGCCCGTAGCACAGGTCAGTGATTGTGCAAGCGAGCGTGCCGGCCGCCCCCGCGCTCTCACTTTTAACTTACGCCGAGTGTCGCGTGTCGACTGTCGACTGTCGCCCGCCCGTCCATTCATTACTAATTGTCAATGGAGTGGCTTACTACGGTCTGCTTTGGTGTAATATGAGCGTAAACAGAATAAACTATTATTTGTATTGGTTTTTTTTTTATTATCAGCCCATAAACGTCAACTGCTAGGGGTTACTCCGAGACGAAGTTCGTATGTTCAGACGTCGTACGTAAACTTTATCTAATGCGCCTAAATACTCCACGAAATGTTGAAATCCTTTATCGTACTTCGTAACCATAGACTAAGTTCGGAGAAAATGATGAGTATCACAGAGATTAGTATTGATTTTTAGAAGTGGAAAACTTTTATCTTATATGTTGACGTGCAATGTTCGACATTCGAACTTTTAGTCGGAGTATAGAGTCTAATAATTTTAATTGAAATCTCCATTCATTCTTCTATTGAGCCTTCATCTCTACAACTTGTAAATCTCGAAATTGTATTAATAATTTCTGTAGCACATTCCAACTACCACGCATTACATTACTAAACCACAAAGCCCGACACTACGTTAAAGTAATTTGGTAACTTGTGTGGGGTCACCGACCGATCCAACCTTCACGGCGCGTCGTTTGAAGGCCGGCAGAGTTCGTTCACACCAAGGACCAGGCTGTTAATATTTCCGCAACACGTAAAATACGTAGACGTGGTTTATGACTATTTCTTTAAACGTAGACATCTTGCGAATAAAATACAGTTATTTGGTTTAGTTGTCAGTATGGGTTTATTGCATACATGCTGGGGGTATAAATGTGGGGAATCATGTAGTTTAGTAAATACATAAGTACACCCAAGATTCATATAGTTCTGATCCCACACTAAGATGTGTTATGTCGTGGGTATTAGAAACTATGAGAGACTTTTTAGTCTCACAAACATCTAGGCCCAAAACAAATACCCGTGGATCATACACATATTGGGTATACACACATATTAGTGGGATGGGAAAAAAGTTCTACGATATTAGTTTTCATTAGAAGTACCTACACCAGCCTTTGATATAATTAAATGCCTTAACCGAAAGTAAAGAACAACTGGAAATTTTCAAATAATAAAGATATGTTGTCAAACATCTCAATAAGTTTTATATCTAGTGCCTAGTTTGATTCGCCGTAAAAGCATCACATCTCACTGCGAACAATTTACGGCGCGACTGGCGCTTTCATGTGCACGAGCGGTTATAAAAACGCAGTTAATTTGTTTACGCTAATGAATCGAGATGTACAACACGGACGCACAAACAAACCGACAGTAAACGTCGCCGCTGATTTATGTCCTGCGCGTTTGATCTACGCTTTATCTTGGGGACTTCGCACTGACGTGATTACGACGCTTGGGTGACAATAACCTAAAGATATTACCATTATATAAATAAGTGCATAAGCGATGATTGCTATATAGTCCCGAGTTAATTAGGTAGGTGTCTCATATTTGAGAGGCCGCCTTAGTAGGTACCACCGCAATGTCTGTCCAAATAGCAGTGTAAACGCACTATTGTGTTCCGGTTTAAAGGATATTGTATTAATAGTAACTACTGGGCATATTGAGACTTAACATCTAATGGACTTTTCATCTCAGGTTGGATTGTGGAATGCCAAGCTTTGTTATATACGTATAATATAATTCATGGTGTTCTATTGTTTTGCTATTGTCCATGAGCGTTTGTATCGCTTACTCGCCACGGTGATTCTTGCAAGCGTGTCGAGTGTCCGAGTCAGTTGTAAATAATCTATATAAACTGTAAGCATTTACTATCTAATGCATGTTGTCAGTTTACTATAGTATTGTTAAATTAATTAATTGAAATTGAGACTACTGAATATACGTTTAATTTGCATATTTTGGCCCAAAGTAATTAGAGTGCTGTTCAATTGTTTTTGTTTTGCGCGCACAATTAATGTTAATGTTGCAATGAGACGTTCTAGTTTATTTACTTGTTACATATTACTCGCGGGTTTTGTTTCACAATTTTACTAAACTTAATTACACAGCATTGCGTTAGAGAAATTAATTGCATACTTTCTGTTACCTAGATATTGTCTTTAATGGATGTAGGTTGATTTCAAGATTGTCTTGATACGTTGATATTGCTCTTTTTTTATACTCTTTTTGAGTCGTTCCTCTATTAAGCTGGCGAGTCTAGATCTGTACCTTTATAAGCAGCAATTATGATACAATGGGTTGGTTTCTGAGATAAATCAGAGTAGATACATTTTTATACCCTTATTTCATGCTTACTCAAAAGTTAGCAAGGACGATTTATTGATAAAAAGTTATACTTTAATATCAGAAAAACAATATTTACTCGTAATAATGAGACAATGAAGACTGTGATCTATGTTGCTTTGCCTACATCATTTTCTTAAATGTCTAAAAAAATAAACCAAATCCGCATTAAAATCCGTAAATAATAGTTATACTTCAATGTGTAATATTCGCGTAAATATAAGAAACCATTATGTCTAAAAATCAGCGTTTTCTGACACTCCTACAAAGCCTTATCCCCGTTATCCGGCCACATAATGCCGTGCACTAACTTTCCGATAATCCCCGGCGGGCAGCGCGTTTAAACTTGTTCCCTCTCTCCCGCTCGTAATCCCAATCCCGACTTATTCCGTCCTTATGAATTTTATATCGACTCTTTGAAGGTTTTTTCTCAGATATCGAATGTCGCGCTAATGTCATATTGATACCTTCGACAAAGTTTATTCAATGAGATTTGTGAAGCTTATTATGAGTATTATTTTACGTGATTCTTTTTGAATGTCGACTAATGGATGGAATGGCTTTGTGCTGTTTGCTTTTGAAGGTGATATACTTCGCTTTTTGTTTATATATTAAGACTCCATCCATCTTTGATTTGACAGTTGTCAATGTCGTTATGTATATTCGATAAAGACTTTCTTTCTTTAACAGATCGAGAGGTCTCATGTTTGATTCCCGCTCCAAGACAAATATTTGTGTGGTTTATCAGAATCTGTTACTGATCTAGTTGTTTGCTGACCGAAATTCTTTAGTGGTCTCTGATACCTACGACGCAAAACCTGTATCTGAGTAGGTATTATGTCAGAATTATATAAGTGACATTTCGGTGTATTTGTTTATTTATTTTTACGTCTGTACAATACACGCTATCTATTATTTATGCAATCTTAAGAGTATTTCGCAATTTATTAAATCATTAATAAACTTAACTAATTTCCTCAATACAATATTTTTAACAATAAGAAAGCGTGAAATCATCGAACAACTAGTAAATAAAAGCAAAAATGCATCATTTAGAGCGCACGCGCGGAGTGTGACGGCTTCCTGCGTCGATTTCTAAATGGTTTCCGTGAGTTGGACGCTGGCGGCGACACTGCTTCGACACCCATATCCTGCGCCCGACACGCGATCTGCAACCTCTGGGCTTGCGTGACCTCGACTGAATGGCATTCCAGTGCTGCATTGTACATTTTTTATTGTGATGAAAGCGTTTTTTGTGAATAGGTATGTTTGTATTTTTAGGAAGTGTGTGTTTGCCGGTTGGTAAACGGACCAGACGCGGCTACCAACATGTTCACGGTGGTCGCGGGTTCAAACCCCAGGGCACACCTCTGACTTTTCGGAGTCATGTGTGTATTGATAGTCAATCATCAAACGCACTAAAACGGTGAAGGAAAACATCGTGAGGAAACCTGCATACCATAGCGGTTTATAAGAATTTCTATGGTATGTAAGTCCGCGAATCCGCACTAGGCCAGCGTGGTGGACTATATGGCCACTCTCAATCGTACTGTCGATTGTAGAGTAGGCCCGTGCCCTGCAGTGGGACGTATATGGGCTAATACAGATACAGGTATTTTTGTGCTTTAAAGTGTCATGTACGAGCGTAGAATCTCGTTTGGGGCGAAATATACACTTCTGTATGTGGTGATGCGGTTTAAAAAATTAACTATACACCGAACGGCTAGCTATGGAGGCAAAGTGGCACTTTTGGTTATACGGTCAAGGATATAGGCGTGGGTTTATTACTCATAATATATGTAGCATATAAATTCGGAAAGGTTGAATAGATATTTTATATTATTTTATGATATTTCATGCCCTGTGTTCATCGAGGATAATGTAGGAAAATGACGAAATATTTTTTTAATCGTTCCAGCAGTTTCACAGCCTCTATATCCGCCCGAGTATCCGTGGTGGGGGGAGGGGTCCAAAACGCAATTATTCATATGTCCAGGGAAATAAATCAATATAATATCGGTATAGATCTACAAAGATTCCAACATGTGTCGATATGAGAAATATTTACACAAATATTTCTCAAGGTGCGTCAGATCAAAGACTTTCTTATACATATCCATGAGAGATAGGTATATCCATAAATAACATTCCTTCCCTTGTAATGTGTTCCGAATACACCGTAAAAATCAAACAAATTATTTCCATTTTGGGCATCCTTTAGTATGTACATTTGTGAGTTGGCAACGCTATTTCATTCTTATGATGTGGTCTAATTCCGTCGTTTTCCGGGTTCTTTAACGAGGTCTAATATTAGCCGAGCGGTATGTTTGTGTCTTACCACGAACATTGATGCCTAAACGAGCAACGCTATTTTGTTTCAAAGCAGGCCCAGATACGGACAAAAGTGAATTGACATTATCAATTTGTAGAATTTGAGCAGATTTTTTGTAGTAATAATTTCTAGAATTTAATATTACCTGACACAATTTATGAGTTATTGTAAAAACAAATACACTATATATCCACCATATGCCTTAAAAAATAGCGAAGATCAAAGACCGAAGACCGAAGACTTTTCGGACTTTCGAACCAACCGAGATAATGAATTCGGAAAATAAATATGATGCCGGTCCTACATATGGGACGCACGGCGCTAAGACCGCCAATTGTACTTTTTATGTTTGTGAATTTTTTTTTATTTGTTTTTTGTGTGCAATAAAGTGTACGTTAATAAATAAATATGGTATGCATCTTGATACGTGTACAGCAAGACCAGGGACTTACCCGTACAAAATCTAAAACACAATAATATATTTCTCGGTCCGGCATTCACGTCGGTATCGCATTTTATTGCCGGATCCACGCCACAGACATTCTGATTTAATGAAATAATTTTAATTTCCGAAATTACTCGGACTCAGGCAGCGTTCCCCGAATTATCGCAAAATTGTGGCACCCCACGCAAGAATGGAATAAGAATATAATATGATAATTTAATTCTTATTCACTAATAGAGGACAAAGGACATTTCCAATAAAGTCCAGACGAATGGGTTTTCCATCTACAAGACTCTCCCAACAAAAGTTCCCTAATCCGCGCCATCTCCCAGCACAATCGTTTCCTGTGAACTAATTTCGCCGGTTCAAAGAACTAATAACGGTGTTTACATTGTTATACGAACTGCACAATATTTCAAAATAGATTAATTGTTTCAACAACGTTATGTGTTTAAACATCGGTGTTTTCAAACAACTAGATCAAGTAATCAGCACCAATTTTCGTATTGAGGAAATGTTGCCAAAACATACTGCGGATATATGGGGATTTGGAATCGACAAACATGTCGGATTATGAAACTGTATCGCGGGTTTACTTGCATATCTACTTCATTAGAGAATATCATTATTTATCGAGGGCATATTCAACAGATCATTTGGTATGGTATAACACTATAAGCGTTTCAAATCTATGATAGTTTCAATGTATTTTATTTGTTTTGCTTTCATTGCATCCGTTTTGCGTAGTTCATATAATTTTAAGCTTGTAGCTCTATGTATTTTGATTAAAATGTTGCACCCGGTATTCTGATATAAAAGCGAATCTTATTTGGTTAAATCCTGTAATAAACAAAAATAAGAAAGCTAGTAAACCGTAAGCAGGAATACATATTTGAACACAACAATATATCATAAGCTCAGATCTCTACTATCCAGATTGTGTAAGCAGACACACTGCTAGTATCATACACAGTAAACTGAACTCATTTTCATCCCAAGAAATAAGGGTGTGTAACTCAAGAACTAATGAAACAAATTAAAGACATGATGTCAGTCCAAAAGCAAAATGTCAGTCCGCCCCGTGATCACAAAAGCTGTAAAGTAATCGAAACGTCGGGAAGTTAATAAATGTAAAAATTAAACCAAATCCGCGATAAAATCCGTAAATAATAGTTTTATTTCGATGAATGTTATACTTTCCTACAAATCATTTAAATATCTAAATTCTAAGCTGAATATATGTAGTAGGCGCAAATACTTTCTCATTAATTACGCAAATAGGCCATCAGAACAAATACCGTAGAGACTGAAGCGAACCACTTCACAGTGACGTCAATCGGATGAAAACACTACAGGCACACTTCTTAGAACCAGCTCGCCTTACCCTGTATCGGTTTCCTATTAGTCAACATATATTTCGTATATATAAAGACTATTTGATAGATCTAGTTATTTTTTTATAGACTGCATATTTCAGGATTATTATTCATTTCTAGTAGGTAGCTATGGTGGGAAAATTGGAAAGCTTTGTATATTATGGGACATTTCTTCTTATTGCAAAATTAGCATGCCATACGGCGATAATAAGTGATACGACCGCTCATGGACAGTAGCAAAAGCAAATACCTTGAAGGGCAATGCAATGCTTGGCCTTCCACAGCGCTCGCCATCCTGAGACATAAAATTATAAGTCTCATTATGTTAAGTAGTTATTCTAACTAAAATGTTCTTCAAACTGGAATACAACAGTGCATTTACACTGCTAGTGGGCGGGAGAAATAGACATTGCGGTCGTACCTACCCAGGCTGCCGCTCACATATGAAATAGCTACCAGCGGTCCAGTACCAAAGTCCATTCAACGGAATAGGTGTGGAACCTATCTACCTATCTCAAAGTACAAGATGTATATTTTTTCCAAGGGACCGTTGGGCCCGCAAAACTTCTTGACTATGGAAGAATAGAAAATAAATGTTGTATTGGAATTACAAAATTCGTCAATCAATTTGTATTGAATCCTCATTTATCAAACACCGTCAATTGAAAAAAATATGAAGATGGTGAAATATATAAAACATAGCAATAAAATCACTTGTAGATATTTTTCAACATTGCAATACACGAATGTGGTTAGATTAATGGTTTCCTGTGCTGTAAAGTTTTTGAGTTATTTCGACCTTGGCGCGGCGGTTGCGGATCGGATGTGACGCGAATTGTTGCGGATTCGATTTCGACAAGTATATTTAGCCGGGTATTTGTTGCCAATTTGGTTGAAATATTGTCAAGTTTTTGGTGTAGTTGTAACGGGTTGGGATTGCTGGGTCGTGAGCTTAAATATCTTTGAATTAATTTTGAGTGAGTTTACCATAAAAAAAAAACATGAGTATAAGTTCGGATTTAACCTAGGTTTTGCCAAACACCGTGAAGCCTGACCGACCCTTAACCACGAAATTTTTTCCGACCTATGGTTGAATTCATATAGTTTAAATAACGAATGTTTTGTCACTTTTGAATTAAGTTTGAGCGAAGAAGACAAGACTAGGTAGCCCTCAACCTAGGTGGAATAACGATTTGCGAATGGTCGCTGGCAGATGCTGGATGTGACAAGCCGAAGACAGGATGAAATGGCGCAATTGGGAGGAGGCATATGACCAGCAGTGGACAATAAAAGGCTGATGATGATGATGATGATGAAGAAGACAAAACCTTCGATAGCTAAAATAGGATTTAAAACTGTCTATGAACCAGTCTTAAAGTAAAGTAAATATTATTATTATAAAACAATAGTGGTACTCGGGGCATTAGATTCAAATTCTAGTTCATAACTATTTTACATAATTTATACCATTTAAATGCAAGTTATTTCAACTACTTCAACACGAATATCCAAAAAAGGATATTCTATTTATATACCGGTCCTATCGCGACCAAAATAAATCGCCTAAACAAGTCTTAAAACATATTTTGTATGCATACTTGTAGAATGCAGACTGACGCAAACGAGACAAAGCATGTGAAACTACAATATTATCATCAGCGTTGCAGTCCACTGCTGGAGCCAGGCCTCTCCCAAGGTACGCCACAGAGCCCTGTTTGCTGTTTTATGCATCCAGTCGCTGCCGGCCCTCTTGTGCAAGTCGTCCCGCCATCTGGCCATAGGGCGTCCCACGTTTGTCAAGACACGGTCTCCACTCCCAAACCCACTTACTCCAGCTTACTTCAAATATTATAACATTAAAATATTGTAGACATTAATAAAATTCATATTGTATTAACTCCGACAGCTGGGCGGAGATAAGTGACAGGAGTGACGTCAAATGTGTATAAATATTAATCGTGAAATATTTCACATCGGTCTAGCCGCAGTGTGTAAGGGCTGTGAACGCAAGATACTAGATTCGATTCCCAGGTCATTTAGTCTACCTTGTTGCGAGTTTAAAGACATCGGTTCCTTGGCGATCGAAATTGGCAAAGCCTTGAGTACCTACCCGGAAGGCATAGGCATAGAAGGCTTGCATACCCATGTATGCTATCTCTCAGAGAAATAATATTTTTGAGATCAAATTTTAAACGATAAATGTCTAAAATGTAGAAATAAAACAATACTAAATGTTTTCAAAGATTTTCTCCGATAAAGATATGGAGATTATTGTAAACCACTTACGAAACGTAGATAGAATTGGAACAGATTTTCCTACAGTATCGAGATATGTAAAGGCACCGCATTTGAGCGCGATAAAATTTTATTGCTGCCTCGAGACACCTGGCGTAAACGTCTCTGTTACGTAATATTACTGGATAACCAGGTTACAAAGACCAAGGTTACCGAATTTGTGAAACAAATTACAAATCATCTTTAACATCTTTAATTCACTGCAAAAAAAAAAATCTAATAAATAAATAAATAACACCCAACAGTCACATACATAGTCCTGACCCCACATTAAGATCGAGTCTTGTGTCGTGGGTATCAGGAACTACGAGAGACTTTTCGGTCGCACAAACATTTCTCTCGGTGCGGGGATCGAACCCGGGACCTCTCGTTTCACAGGCGGCGTTTAACCAACTGCGCCACGGAGGCTGTCTATAGATGCTTCTACTCATAATAGAAGACCACTATTAATGTCAATATCTATTGGTATGTGTTAAAAGAATTGTACGGACATTTTACAAGGCATGTCAATAGTCTAGCAAACATTTTTACTAATGTATCCGTCTCACTATTCACATAGAGCCAGATTAGTCCAACTCGTTTCACACAATCCTGAGCTCTGTAGTTTAACGTAGGCAGCTAATCTAGTTCAATCCCAACTTAAGTATTGCAGATAAACTGCACTTGTCTCCCATATCCTACCAAACTGACTAGAAGTAAGAAATATTTAAAGGTCAAAGCGTATTATACTAGCGTCCAACTAAGGCCTAAGCCTTACATCTCAGTGTAAATGCACTGTTGTGTTTCGGTTTGAAGGACTTTGTAGCCAAAGTAACAGCTGGATATAATGAGACTTCACATGGTATGTCTCAGGATGACGAGCACAGTAAAATGGCAAGCACTACTTTGTATTTCATTGTGTTGTTTAGTTTTGCTACTATCCATAAGCGGTTGTATCACTTGCCATCAAGCAAATGACATGCACGCCTCGCCATTCACCCCCATAAAACGTAATCACGACCCTCAATCATAGGTTAACCTAGTTTAATAATCTCCTAGTTTCAGTCATGTTACTAAACTACAGCTCTCTTAACTTTTACCATCAAAACTAAAGAGTCTTGTCAGGTTTAAAGTAGCGAAATGATGACATGAACAGCGTGACGTCACACAGACGCGTGTTTGTAAACACAGTGTGTGACAGCGGCGCCACTCGATTGTCCACGCTCACTATATATGAAAACCTTACACGCTGTTGAATGAAAACGATAACTAGTACTGAGAATTAACGCAGTAAATATATTGGCGTTGTTATGTATGTGTAGAAAGGTAGAAATAAGTGATTTTTGTTGGAAAACGGAATGATGAGTAAACATTTTTTGGTGTTCATACCTCTGATTATACGTAGTGCATTCGCAGCTAATATTGAGTTACTATTATGTTTACTAGCCGTATCGTTTCTTAGCTTCGAAATAATAAATGGAATAATTAGCAGACAAGTTAAGGGTTTTTTCCACAGCAGAAATACTTTTCTCAAAAATGTAAATCATAATTCGTAATAGTATAATATATATAAGTAATAACCCGCGGTCTGCAATCAAAAATCTCAGTTTTGATTTGTGTACGATACAGATTACGAGAACGGAAAATAAATTAAGCACACAGAGAGCACATTCACTGATCGTCGTAATGAATGCTAACCACATTACTGGGCAAACTAAATACTCGTATACACCGATTATCATACGCTTACTTATCGGTTGTCGGATCCTCTCGATGTGCTCCGTATGATGGTGGAATTATCAAGATTCATGACGCTAAAAACAACTACTTTAATTATTGTGATTGTGACATTGGCAGCCTCTATGACGCAGTTGGTTAGACGCCGGCTCTGAAACGAGAGGCCGTAGGTTCAATCTCCGCACTAAACCAAATATTTGTATGAGGTCTGGGTGTGTATGAGACCAAAAAGTCTCTGGATGCTTCTGGTACCCCCGACACAAGACGCGATCTTAGTGTAGTGTTAGGACTATTTATGCAACTTATTTATTTATTTATTGGGAATATAAATTATTATTATTATTCTATTGCCCACACCTTGTATACCTCCTATACCTACCTGTATAATAATATTTCCACAATCATCCAAGTATTGTAGTTGTCGCTTTAGTGATACTGATCCGTTAAGAAAGAACTATTAGCGTTTTCATATTCTAAAATCATATTCTAACTACATAACCTCAATTTTAATCAAGTTTCCGCTCATTAACTCTGAAATAGCAGTCCTGTTGGCATTGTCTGCACTACACGTTAATTACATCAATAATAACATTATCGAGAATGAATATAATACCGACAAATTGCGAGCGACCGCCGCGCCGCGCCGTGTTGCGCCGCTGAAAGGCGGTTCATATGCACTCCTGTCAATATTAATTCACTTATACACGCAAAATTGATTTTAGATGCATTAATATAGCTGTAGGCATACTTGTATGGGCCAAAGTTACTTGGCTCTGGATATGGAAAGAAGTATGCACAATACAAGTGGACAGACGACGTATGAAATTGCTAGATTCAGGCCGTTTCCGACTGGTTGCTGTAGTAATCATTTGGGATATATGCTTGAAAATGGACTTTCTGTGGCTAAAGAAGAATAATTAGGCGTACCTACTTATAGTACAGATACTTTAAACAGTGTGGATCTTGGAAGTGGATGTCATGTAACGTTATTAACTGGTGATTACAATTTTCATTGTGATTGGGAGACGGTATAAATTTTATTCAAAATAGAAGACAAAACTACACGGCCCTTATTGTACTATTTGCTTAGGCTATTTGCCTACGTCAATGGCTGATTGTACGAAAATGCTTCCTTAATGCGTGCCCACTATAAATGAGGAAGACATAAGATTTTATTCTTCTAAACAAGACTGCGAAGTCTGTCAATGTTCGATTTTTACGGAAATAAAAATATGAATTTACGCTCAAAAGTAAAATTTATGCGATATTAAATCTCAATGTTTAGTATGTCATAAAATCGATATGTAATTTGAGTGTATTAGTGGACCAGGAAGCGAAATAAGGCAATAATATATGCGTCTGTCCATCCCACGCCGGATACAGAGCGGTATAAAACGCTAGAGATCACATAAACATAAATACATCATGTTATAGCGGGACTGTACTCGGGAATGCGTTTTGGGAGTAATTTTATAAATATTATGAAGATGATACACAATGGATATTCTTTGATAATTTATTTGATACCCGTACATATATGGAAAAATATTTTAAATATTTGAAAATAGCTCCGTTTATTGCCAAAAATAAAAGCAGCATTATTGACTTTCATTGAAGACTCTTATATTTGTTTGCGTTCAAAGTCGGACCAATGGAGAAAATTGACCTGAAAAGCGGCATTTATCGAGGTATTGACGGGTGTAGAATGTAAGATACACAAATTAAAAACTCGCATGTGACTAGTAGAAACGATAGAATAAATGAATATGTTCTGCAGTTGTAACACTGAAGAATAGTTGTTTATTATATTTCGTCTACAATGTATCATTATTTGGCATCTGAGGATTACAAAGTGGGGGGCACGCCCCCTTAGAATCCATATTCAGCTTCTGTCTGACATGGGAATGTAAAAATTTCAGTGTTATTTAAATAAACAGTAAATCGCTAGTTTGAGTTTACGTGAGGCCAGCCGGTCCCTCAAGGTGATCCAAATACGACTCTGTGCACACCTGGATTATAAATATTTTTACATGTGTACTATGTATATTTCTACCTTTTTTATTGCATTGTATGTGTATTGTTTGGTTTTAAAATATAATGGAAGCTTTGATACTTTGTAGGACATGTGATGATAGAAACTTTTAAACTTGTTTGGTATTTGTACTGTTTCATGTTTATTACCAAAACTAAAACAAGATCAGTCACGTCAACAAACGTACAAATGGCGGTCTTATCGCTCTAAGGCAATTTCTGCCAGACAACTATAGGATATAGTTAGGAAAAAAGAGGCAGTGTAAAATAAAGACAATGAAAGCACGGAGACTAAATTAATAATATAATAAAAACATACAAATACAAGCCATTACAATATAAGTAGTATTTCTGTTAGATTACTTGAATTACCACGACCGGTCCATGCAGGATTATGTCAATACTTTTTATTCTAAATAAGTGTACACTCACACTCAAGTGCTACTTATATGACTGGTTATTTTGTAGGAAAATCCCGGTCCAATCTACTTGTCATTATAATAAATTGCGTCTGTAAAAAGATGGCAGCAAAAAATAAAGTGATCAATAATAAAGTTAATGATTTAAGAGATGCGCATCAATATTCAATATGCATTCTTATTTACTCGACATCAACGAGTCTGCAAATAGACATCCAATCATTACATATAAAATAGTTTTATATTTATAGGTATGGTAAACACGCAACCGATGAGGAACTATTTACCTATTTTAGGTAGACGGACGACCTAGTTATGGTTGCCGCTAGATGCAGGCTTCTTCCAACAGGTCGATGTGGAGATCCTTGGGCGAGGTTTATGTTTAGGAGTGGACTTTTTTTGGCTGATGAGAGAGAGAGAGAAACAGGCATACGTTTCATTTGATGGTAAGTGATAACCGTCGTCCATTAACTAATTAAATAAACCCAACAGTC
This sequence comes from Hyles lineata, assembly GCA_030180105.1. Taxonomy (NCBI): domain Eukaryota; kingdom Metazoa; phylum Arthropoda; class Insecta; order Lepidoptera; family Sphingidae; genus Hyles; species Hyles lineata. The sequence continues at coordinate 17,285,718 of JARJEE010000006.1, read as the reverse complement.
ACATACATATTCCTGGCTCCAAACTAAAACCCGAGTCTAGTATCGTGGGTATCAGGAACTACGAGATACTTTGCGGTCTCACAAACACCCAGACCCGAAATAAATGCTTGTGGTTCAGACAAACATTTGTCTCAGTGCGGGGATCGAACCCGCGGCCTCTTGTTTCACAGCTGGCGGCTAACGCTTCGTTTGCTTTCTTTATCTTTATTTTTTACCGCCATCTATCACTATTTCCGATTTTATCCATCCCACGGTTGTCTGGTAGAAATCGCTATAAGAGATAAGACCGCCCATAGTATTACCAAATATAATCTAGTTTTTAAGCGGAATACTGTTAATTGGTTTGCAATAAAGAATGATTGTACTGTATTGCACAATTACCTCCCTCTTCTCCTAATTGTAATGAAACTGATGCCTTGAGATAACGTTAATATAAACGCCAGAAAATATAAGCCGTGAATAATTCATTATGAAGTTAGTTGGGAAGTCACACATTTCGGCAGAATTCGGGATGTGGCGCGAAAGTTTCCTTTGCCGGCATGTCATCAAGTTTCTGACACGGTTTATAGGCGTTAATATGTCAGGGATATTGGGGAAGTTACAGCACACACCGAAAGTTATAAATGGTATCAATACTACTGAATTATCGTGTTAGTAGATTTAATATCCTCTTTAATCTGATTATGTTAAGTCATAATTAAGACCGGACCATTCTGTAGGATTATACCCCAAAACCATTTATGTAGCTACTACTGAGGAAGACTTTAATCAACAGTGGTCTAAGGATTAGTGAAATACATTAAAGAAAATGTATATAATTGGTTTTGCTATTGTCCACGAGTGGTATCGCTTACTGTCAGCCGAATGGCATGCTCATCTCGTCATTCACTGCTATATAAAATTAATAGAAATTGTATACATAAAAATATTCAGTAGATACTGGAGAGATATTGCTATTACTCTAAAACTAGATATACACCGGCTTACCCCTAAACGCGACATAGTTATCATCAGTATGACAGGTTTACCACTGTCGTTTTCGAGGAAGCTATTTTGGTGGATACCAATACCGTAGCAACTTTTGGATCTATGTATTTTCTCTCTTCGATCAAATATACACTAGATACAACATGAGCGCATAGAAAATGGCACCAAAAAAGGGTGCTTTAAGCACTCTTTCGCCTTCAGTCACGCACCGACCGTTGCTTCTAAAACGTCGCAGAACTTTAGACAATATTATATGAAAAGCTACTTTAAGCTCCAGGAATAAGGTGGAATTTGTGTTAACATATTTGGAATATGTGATCTTTTTTTCATGTTATGCATCGGTGCCACTTTTTAACAGAACTTTTACAGGGAACTGTGTATCTAGTGTATATTTGATCGAAGATTTTCTCTGTACAATTCTTAGATGACGAAACAAACAGTCGAATCAAAATTCCTTTCGGAAGTTGTGAATTTCGACACCACTCTCACAATGAATGTAAAATAACGAAGTACATGTTTAAGATATAATCAATTTTAAAGGTTTTTTCACTGGACGTGAGCCAAATAAAACCGAAGGTTTCACTGTAGGTCCTATGAATTTGCATTTTCTTTGTCTCGTCATCAAGGTGAAATTCAAAGGCCGTGAAGATTCTTTTATTCATAAATTGTTGCTAGGGTGTAGACTCACAACACACGCAAGCTGCTGTCAACATACATAATATAATGTCTTTTAGAGGATCTTGGTAGTCCCACGTATTCTTCTCTCAGATATTTAGCAGGAAATATTATACGTTTCTGTTTTTTTTTTGAGAAATATATTCTTTTAAACGTATTATCTGATACAATGTTTTTTCTTTATTTTAAATTAGATTTTTTATATGCATGGATGAATACATGCTTGGAACCAATAAGTTTATAGTTTCATCCAATATCTAACGTTAGCTAAATAGCTGGCATATAAGTTTAGCCGGCAGGGCTTATCTTGTTTGTTAGTAAGTTGTCGTGGCCCTTTTTACTTCGAAATCATCGATGCGTCGTATTATTATAATAATAACAGCCCATATACGTGCCACTGCAGGACCCGGGCCCCCTCTACAATCGCGAGTATTGAGAGGAGTTAGGCCATAGTCCATCAGGCTGGCCTACTGCGGGTTGTTGGACCCAACGGTGGATCAATACATCGTGCAAGTACGTAATTTCAAAAGAATATGTGTTTTATAAACAAAGCGAATGGCCTGGTATCGCGAAAGAATGCGAACAACTGCGTGATCCATTGATACTCGGTTCAATTTCGATATAACCCTCAATGTTTACTCCTAATGTTTACGATATTACGTACCGCTCCGCTCAACGCCCATTGTTCTAATTTGAGACTGGATGCGTGCAAAAATGCACGTACTACATAATTGTAAACCATGACCGTATACCTAAAAGACCGGTAATGTCCTATGGTGCTGCAGGTATTCTTCGGCGGTGATCACTTACCATCAGGTGAACCGCATGCTCGTTTGCCCCCTATAATATAAAAAATCACGTGGTCTAATGAATCCCACAAACTACTATTCCTGGTGCATTTAGAATTTTCCTGGTTCATCTAGACAATATTCTGTGTCGGTGTGGATTACCGTAGACTGACGATGTAACCCACACGCGACAAATTAAACCAGGTATCGTACCGGGTGTATCTAAACTGCGACGGAAATATAAAAAATAGTGGTTGTGTTACTGACTACAGACGCTATTAAATTTTAATTTGTGCTTTTTCTGGAATATTTTCGGTTTGAGTGAAAAATAAATAATGTTTACAAAAATAATAATGAAATCCATTGCATACCATCGCAATATCGCATACCTTGCATTGCTTTACATTTAAAAGTAAAGAGTTTACATTATTTCTTTACTAAAAACTACTAACACCCAAACACAACGATAGGTAGAAAATTACAAAAAGAAATCCTCGCATACATTTTGAAATGTTACTCGTAGTAGTGTCGTATCTCAACTCAAACTACCACCTGATTTCGTTTTCAGTCTATATACACCCTGAAGATATTTCAGCGATCTTACTAGCTGAGTTCCGAAGTACAACAATAAACATTTTACGACAATTTTCTGAGATCGGATTTCCCGTTTAGGCAATCCACTTTGAATGCTTGGATAAAACGAGAGTTGACGTCAGGAAAGTAAAACATCGGCTTATTATGCAAAAATAATGTTTCGTCAGTCTCACATGATTTTGGGTTATAACTGCCGGTAAGTAACCAAAATGATATTAAATGAAATGAAAATATTTATTGAATGAATAAAATGTCATACACTATTTATATTCAGTAACTTTTGTTTCCATTACCACCCGGTTCACAAAGCTGTTTTCTTCAGAGAAGAACGGGCAAAAAGTCTAGCGTTGTTCTTTTCAAAATAGGTTTATTGGAGAATCTAAATAATTGACTTTCCCAAGAGCATCGTATGTCGATTTATAAAATTAACGACTTTAAATATCCATAATTTCACTTTAGAGTTTAAAACAACGACCACTTTTAAAACAAATTAAAGGAACTTTTGTAGGTCGCTCCCAAGTATCAAATTGATATCAAATGTATATTTACATTGTATTCATAGTGATTGAGTTAACGCAAGTTTCTTTGTGTACACAACATTGTTATTCTCCTCGCCCTTTTTCAATGTTTGATTATGAAATGTAAATATTAGTTTGATGTTTTCAATCGCTGGCCACATGGCGTTCATAATCATAACAAAGGAAGCACCTGTTGCACATACAAATTATTACATGTATACAAATAGTACGGCTAGCGCCATCTAACGAGAAAACATTAGAAACAAATTATCTTGTCTCATAGCAGTTCAAACTACATTCAAAAGATGGCGCTAATAGTTCCTTAATATATATTTTTGAATCTAAATTCTAAAATGGACATGATAATATTCAGAAAAAAAAAGATGTAGTATTCTTTAAATATGTTGTTAAATAAAAATCGAGTTAAACACTTAGTTAAATGCGCTCTCTGTTAATTATCTGAGGAACTAATAAACGGACTTGAAGAGGTGAATGCCAAATATAACCAAAGTAATTCATGAGATGGCAGCACAATATCAACATGAAACTAATAAAATGATGCAGAGTGAAAATTTATAAAATAAGCGTATTAAAATAAAAATATATTATATTTCTACTAAAAAATAAATAAAATATGATTTATGAAATATGTTTCCAGGTGACTTATGACGTGTTTAACCAACCTTGACCGACTGGAATGGCGGCTCCTCAGAGAACAAAAAATAGATTGGTAAATCTGAAAATTATGAAAATATCTTGCCATTTTCACGTCAAACTTTTAGAAGTATCTTACGAGCATTTTAGCTTTATGTATTGATGGACTTCCTAAAAATTAAACATTTTGGCTAGAAAAAGTTATGTAGTATTTTAGACGCAATGATACAAAAATATATCTACAACTCAAATAGTAATTAAAAATGGATCGATTGAACCCGTTTACACTAACTGAGGAGATGAAGCTTCTTTTTGCTAGATTAAAATTATGAATAAAAAGATTACGAGTCTAAATCTTAAATCTGACAATTTTTATCCACGATACAATGGCTGCAATTCTTCCGACAAGTGCTGTACATTTATTCAGTCACGTATACCAGATATAAATCTATACTAATATTATAAAGCTGCAGAGTTTGTTTGTTTATTTGTTTGAACGCGCTAATCTCTGGAACTAGTGGTCCGATTTGAATGATTCTTTCAGTGTGTGGTAGTCAATTTATCGAGGAGGCTATAGGCTATATATCATCACGCTATGACCTACAGGAGGAAAGCAGTAGTGATATTTCTAGCAAATACGAGGAAATTTTGTTCGTTTTTCGTGGTCCGATTGGTCGATATTCTAAACTGATAGTCAGAATTAAACATTTTGACCGCCATTTTAAAACGTGTATGCACCCGGGCGGAGCCGGGCCCGACCGCTAGTGATTCAATATTTACCTTCCACCCCATCTACAGCACGTATTCAATGGCGCAGTTTTCAGTCGTCATGGCGACGCGCGGCAACATGACGGGCCGTTGACCTCGACGCCGCCTAGCGCAGCCGCCCGCCCTGCCGCTTATTTGTAAACAATTTACTCAAAAATGTATTCCTCTTACTTATAATACTTAAATCTAATTGGAATTTCGGCGAAGGCGGATATACAAGATGGCGTGACGTGTGTGTTTGTGTTTGTTTGTGTGTAGTGAGGGTGCGGAATGCAGAGGCTTCGGAGGTAAGTCATTGTTATGGTAATTCTGTATCAGACATCGGCTTCATATTTTTTGTGATTGCAGTCGCATTTTGCATCTGCGCTTGTGAATGAAATTATGGAAAAATCTTTATTGATTTTGTTGGTGTTGTATTTTATAATAATTATGTCTGAAACTGAAATTAAGCCTGGAGTTAGTGAGCGTTGCTCGTTTGGATTAGCCGGGTTTTGAACAGCTAATTAAAAATTGTTGAGAGCTTGCAGTTCCCTCGGGGCGCTGCTAAAGCTTAGTGTAGTTTGCGTTGCGCATTTTAAGTAATAAAATAAATAAAAATAAAAATAGCCTTTAATACTGAGAGTTATAAAAATAAAACAATGATTAGAAAAACTTAAATGCTACAAAATATCACGCGTCTCAGTCTGCCTCTTGGCAAAGGCCTCCTCTAACTCTTTCCACTGAGTCCTATCTCTCGTGACTCGTCTCCAGTTAGGTCCCGCTGTTTTCTTGAGTTCGTCTTCCCATTTGCAATGTGGTCTGCCCCTACTTCTTTTTGAATCCCTAGGATACCAGTTTGTAATCTCTTTACTCCATTTCTCTTCTTTAGAGCGCATCATGTGGCCAGTCCATCTCCATTTTGATTGGTCTATCTTGTGTAAGATATCCGTTAGCTTGGTTTGATCTCTAATAACTGACAGTCCGACTTTATCACTTTTTCTTAAGCCGAGAATGCTTCTTTCCATGGCATGCTGACATGATGATAGTTTTGTTCTATGCACTTGGGTGAGAGCCCAAGTCTCGCATCCGTAAGTCATACAAGGGAGGATACACGAGTTGAACAGTTTACGTTTAATAGCCATACAGAAGTCCTTGTTTTTAAAAATATAATTTAGTGCCCAATATTTTTTCCAGCCATTTGCTATCCTTTTGTGGATTTCCTTTGTCATCTGATCACTGAACGATATAATTTGTCCCAAGTATACATATTCCTCGACGTACTCTAAAGATTCTCCTTGAACTGTTATTGGCATTTGCTCGCTATTTGACATGACCTTAGTTTTAGTACTGTTCATGACCAGACCAAATTCAGCACTTACTTGAGCTAGATCTGTTATCATTTGTTGTAGAGCACTAGGCGATTCTTCAAACAGCACCAGGTCATCAGCAAATCTGAGGTGATTCAGTCGCTTGCCGTTTATGCAAATACCCAATGTATCCCATTTCAGATTTCTAAAAATACTTTCAAGCACAGCTGTGAATATCTTCGGCGAGATAGGGTCGCCTTGCCGGACACCTTTTGATATCGGAAATTCATTACCTAATGATTCTAGTTGAATTCTAGCAGAGCTGTTGCGGTATATCATTTTTATTATGTTAAGGTAAGTCTGAGGTATACCTTGTGTTTGGAGACTATCCCAAATTCGCTCATGAATCAGACTATCAAACGCTTTGTTATAATCTACAAAAGCTATATAAATTACTTTGTTATATTCTCTGTATTTTTCGAGAATCTGTTTAACCGTGTGAATGTGATCCAACGTCGAGTAGTTTTTACGAAATCCTGCTTGCTCCACTGGTTGTTGTTCGTCTAATCTGTTGCTTATTCTGTCCAAGATAACTTTAGCAAAAACTTTGTATACATTAGACATCAAGCTAATTGGTCTGTAATTTCCTATGTCTTCTTTTGGGCCCTTTTTGTGCAAAAGTATTATGTGAGACTTAGTCCATTGTTCTGGTATCTTGCTGGTAACGAGTATTTTGTTAAAGATTTTTGTTAGAATAGGACTAAGTTCATCGACAGTACCTCTGAGTAGTTCATTTGTTATTCTGTCTGGTCCGGGGGCTTTATCAGTTTTTTGACTGAGTATTGCTTTTACTACTTCTTTTGTTAGAATCTCGGGTTCTTGTTCTACTACATCATGCGGGTCTATGTTCAAAGTTTGAAGCAAAGGTTCGTTACCATGGTGGTCCTTATCCGCATACAACTTAGAATAAAAAGTGGTAGCGTGCTCTTGTATATCACTTCTATTAGTTATATGTTTTCCTTTCCTAGTCATTTTTGGTATCCATGTCTTGTCTACTTCTTTAAGTTCTTTTAGCGCTTTTTTGATTCCTCCTGTTTTAGCGATGTGTTTTTCTAAAATTTTCGTTTTCCGGAATCGTCGGTCATTTCTGATGCTCTTTCCTATGGCTTTACTGATTTGTGTAATTTCTGATAAATTTTCCTTCTTATTCGGGCCAGATAACAGTTTTTGTCTCTTATGCAATAGCTCGATAGATTCATCACTTATATGTTCTTTTCTATGTTTCTCCTTTATTACATATGTAGTCGATCCGAGAACCTTTTCGAGTTTTTGGTATGCATATAGAATATCTTTTTCTAGATCTTGTAAAACATTGGACGTTGACAGCATTGTGCTTACCATTCTGATATTTTCTTCAGTCACTTTGCCTATACTTGTTATTGATTTTCTTGAGGGTTTTGTTGGAACAAGCTTCATGGAGCTTCTGACCATTCGGTGGTTTGTATTAAAATTAAGGTTCTGTATCACATCAATATTGGTAAATGCTTTTAAATTGTTGGTAATTATATAATCGATTTCGTTCTTATATTTTTTGTCTGGCGAGATCCATGTCCATTTTGTACTGGGTTTCTTTTTGAACACGGTATTTAAGACGGTAAGATTATGTTCAAGCAGGAAATCTACCAGTATTTGTCCATGACGACTTCTTTTCCCGTAACCATATTTTCCCAATATGAGGTCTTCTCCTTTTAGCCTACTGCCAATTTGCGCGTTTAAATCTCCCATTACGACAATATTATTTCTTGAAAATTTAGTTATACTGTCCGAGAGTTGGTTATAAAAACGATCTAGCTCTTCTGTATTTGCTTGTTCGGTCGGTGCGTATACTTGAAATATCGACCATATTTTTTTATAATCTGCAATTTGCATATTTAGTATTGCAATCCTATCCGATATTCCTATGAATTCATGTATTTTATTCTTGTGTACAGCTTTTATTAGAAATCCCACGCCTCTGTGTCCTGCTATTTCTCCTTTATGGTACAGAATGTAGTTTTGCCGCTCTTCTATAGCTTCTCCTAGTCTCCGCATTTCGCTTATACCCAATATGTCCCAATTTAGGTTTTTTAAGGCAAATTCTAATTCTTGTAGGCTCTCATCAGTCCTGAGCGTCCTAGTGTTAAGAGTCGCTGTGTAGAAGGTGGGGCTTCTCTTATGTTTGTTGCTCGTTGGTTGTGTGTCGTTAAGCATAGTTGATATGTAATGATGTTGTTTTTGTATTGTCTGTTGGTGGTGGCGGCGTATTGTTAGAGGGTGTCGGTCTACATTTCCCGCGGTGACCAACCGTATTGGGAAAGAGTAATAGAGAGAGGTCTTCTTTGTTTGCTATACTTCTTTATCTGTTAGTAAGTCTGAGGTGCTGTGTGACTTTTCAATTTGTTTGGGCAAGCTTATAGGTTTCTTCATGGTTGTTATAAACGAGGTTATGGATGTCTTGTTTTTCTTTTGGCGTGAGGACAGCTTATCATTTTCAGTATTTTGGTTGTTTTGTGGTGAAACTGATAAGTTTCGTTTCTTTTTGTTGATGTGTGGTGTGTCTTTATTTTCCAGTATTATCAATTGATCGTACTTTATGAAAGCTTTATTTCCCTTTTCTTTTTCTATTTTCTGTTGTTTTCTTAATTCCTTTCTTTTTTGCACAATGTTATCAGGGTAATCTTCATTAATAAAATATGACGTGCCAGAAAGTTTCTTTTTATTAGTTAAAATTTCGATTTTTTTACTTAATGTTGTAAATGTAACAATAATTGGTCGCACTTTGGTAGATTTCTTTCCCATCCGTCTTAGTGATTCTATGTCTTGTTTGCCAATATCTATTTGTAGTTTCTTTTTAACAAACTGAATAACTAAATTTTCCATATCAAAATAACTATTTTCCACTTCCTCTATTTTAAGTAACGTACAAAATATTGTATAAGCAATAAATAATATCTGCAGTCATGTGATTCTTTGTCGTGTCAATTGGGGTTTATGGTTCCGTTTATTGTTTATGTCGTGTTACATCCCAAAAAGACTTAAGGTAAAAGCACCAATGCCCGACACTGAACCAATAGATGACACTTTCGAAAAAATATTTTCTAATTAGAAAACTAAATATTTTAATGACATTGCTCCTAATTTTAAAGCCACCTCGTACCATTTATGATACATGCCCAAAAGCTTGTTTGCACTGTCAGAAGTAAATTTCAATTTTTTTGTTAATTGAACACAAACAGTGTGATTTCGCGCCATTATGCGCGTAATTCTTAGCGTTTTTCTTAAGGAACTGATTTTCAAACGGTATGATTTTGTCTTATATTATATGACTTTTGGCTATATCGGGTTTCGATATTATATGGATATTACATTATTGGTTTATTTGGACCATTTCCTTGTTATTTTGGCTTGTTTTTGTATACATTTTTAGTGGTGTCTACTATTAGTTCCAGAAATTGATCAAAATCTAAAAGATGACATGTGTGAACTTGGTAGTTTATTTTATTTATTTATTTAACTTTATTGTACACCAGAAAAAAATATATACAGAAATTAAAACAATATTTATAACAAGTACAATCGGCGGCCTTATTGCACTAGGCAATCTCTTCCAGGCAACCTTTGGATGGAAATAAGAGACAGGAGAGAGAAAGGGCAGTCTAGGATGTATAGTGACAAAATAATATATCTACAAATAAACATTTTAAAACACAAAATAAAAGTAAAACATATATATAAATACATACAACATACATACATATATATGTATATACATATACAAAATAGACTAAATATAAAAAAATGCTAATAGTAAAAGCACAACAATGTGTAAGTTAAGTGAAAAAGATAGTGTTCCTTGACTAGTGATTTAAATGATGGCAATTTGCGAGCCTGTCAACGACATCTGGAAGTCAGTTCCACAATCGAACAGCGAGTATAGGGAATGACTTGTCCATAAATGTCGTGGTGTGTACGGGAATTCTCAGTTTCAGGTTCTCCGATGACCTCAGGGATCTTTCATGGGAATCATGAAGAAATATAAAACGGTCTTTAAGATAAGAAGGGGCGAGAGGGTTAAATAATATATTATATAAAAGTGAAAGAGTGTGAGCATTCCGACAAAGCCGTATGGGTAACCACTTGAGCTTAAGACGAAACTCAGAAAGATTGTCATATTTGCGTAAATCAAACATGAATCTTATGCAAACATTTTGAGATGCTCAATTTTATTTATTTATTTTATTTATGTTGTGAACACAACATTCATATCTGAGTTTCGTTTATTGTACACTAGGCTAATTAAAAGAAGACAGTGTCAACTATTAGAGTCTACTAGAAGTCCACTACTAGTATACATTAATGAAGAATGTTAACTAATTTTGATTATTAGCACTCCATATTCTCTGGCAAAAATAAAAAATACTAGTGAAAGAATTACTTCGATATGTCAATTAGTTTCCGATTTAGAAGTAAAACAAGTTGTAACCGTACGACCCGGGCTGCCGGTTACGGTGTGACGTCATAGTATAACACGCTCACTGGCTCACTCAGTCCGCTCGTGGTTGCGCGCCCGTGCCGTTGAATTTATACCCACAGAGTACTATAATATTACGTACAGGTAACATTTAAAACTTCTTGATCCTTTTCATTGCATTCTAAACTGCAATGATAAGGTGTGGTACGTACGCGGTGTTCTGGCGTGATTCTACATTTAACCGTACATACATCACCTACTCTTTTTACTTGAATATAACCAATAGCATCATCGCCATAGCTGTCTCTTGCCGATCTGAAATAAGTTTCAAATAAAAATAAATGGCCTTACGTATTTTATTAGTAGAAAAAAACAAATAACTAAAAAAGGTTTAGTACATCTGTTCAAACATCTATATTTGCAATAAAAATGAGATTAAAATGGCCTTACTTATTTTGTAAGTAAAAAAATACAAATAAAAAAGATTTAGTACATCTGTAACGTTCAACCCACTACATCTATATAAGTACCTATCCTACTTCCTACTAATATTATAAATGCGAAATCAATATAGGTATGTATGTATTCATTTAAATTTACTAAGAAGAGCGTTACCTACCTATATTATACATACGTGCCTACCAATAGCTACAACACTATAATACATGCATATTTGTTGTCTTTAACTTACAAATTTAATGGTAGGTAGGGAGTTCTACTATTTGAGTTGCATTCTTCCATTACGACATTAGTTGGGTATTTTGTTTTGATAAAACAATTTAGAACAGATAAACTATTAAGCAAAGTAGTAGCACGGAAATTTCACTTACCGTTGCATTTTTATTCCTCGCATTTCGGCGGCAACGAAATCACTATTTGTTGATAAGTAATGCGCAACCATTAATCCATCTATTTTAGGTAGATTATCCGATTGCCCTTTTTCGAATCCTTCATCCATTTTATTAATCGAATAATATTTACTATTATTAAACTATTAACTTAATACGCGAACGAAAACCAACAACAAAATACTGCGCAAGCTATTACAACTACTATAATCGCTGGCGATTCGATACGAAGTGAGTCGTGGCCCGTGCGGCGCGTTATACAATGACGTCACAAGCGATCAGGTGACTGTAGCGGGACTCGATATTTTTCAAAACTTTGAATACCTATAAAATCAAAAGTACTAGGTATTTTTGACTACAACAAAAACTAGTGTGTTTGTATACATAAAGGCTTTACTGAGACAACATTTCAAGCGATTTGGCATACCTAGTAACATTGTCCATTTCAGATTACGGTTTGAACAATTAAAAATGATGAGATGAATTAAGATCAACTAAGAATGATGAGATGGGAAAAAGAAAATCAATAAGAAAGATAATTAATTACAAATTGATATAGGACTAATAATAATAAATTTATATACAGGTGAAGAAAATTACCACGAAGAAAATAAGACCACACCTGATAATAATGTAATTTTTAAGTCCTTGAAAGAAAGAAGAAGATATTATATATATTTTGTTACTTAATTAATTCTAAAGCACAATCTGTGCTTGGTTTGATTTTAAATTATATTTTTTTGATAACACATAATATTAAAATGATGTTATAGACATGTCTATTATTAGTGCCAATTGATGTCTATTATTGGGGCATCTGATTTTTTATACATGTCATCTATTAGTGACTACGACAATCCTAAGAAAATATATTTTTTTTATATAAAATAAAGCAATCTTAATTTTATTATTATGAAATAGTTAAATTCTAAATGTTGCTCTAATAGTAAAAGAAAATGTAACTTTAATTTTTTGAAAAACATTTTTGAATTTTGAGAATTAAGTTTGATTTATCCTTAAATTGTCTACTATTGGTGCTTTTACCTTATATCAGTTTTAAAATATCTAGTCTAATTGATTACTTGTTATTTTAAAATAAAATTCTCGCACCGAAACAATAATAAATATTTTCCCAACACCACTCACAAACTAACAAAACCATTTCCAAATTAATTGATCGAGGAACAAAGTCTATATATAAAACAGAATTCAATATCCCAAAATAGTAACATTTGGAGGGAAATACGTTCTACACGCTGTGACCGAAATAAAAACATTGCCTTGTGAACAGTTGTCCATTCGCTACTTCGTGTTTATGGCGCTGACGCAAATCATTTCAGAACCCCATAAACTTTTATACAAATACTCATAAAGAATTATATTCAACCACTTCTTGAGTGGCGCCTGGGTGCGGTATTCGTATATTAAGATCTATATATATGAATAAACATTTTCTATGTTATGTAAAGCCCGCCAAATCCGTACTAAGCCAGCGTGGCGGACTATGCTGCCGTTCTTCTCTGGCGAAAACAGTTATGTGAACCGGGTGGAAGACAAAAATAAAAGTGACTAAATCTAAATAATTTATGAAAATAAATATTTTTATTTTCATTATGGCCTAAGCCCTAACAGTCGAAATCTCAATTTGGAGGAGTCCCATGCTGAACAATGAGGTTATTATGAGCACAGTACGCACAAATGTAAGTTCACGTCTATGTATCTCAGAAGAGATCTAGACCTAAATATCAAAAGTGTCACTTGTGTAGCCTTGAAACAAGATTTGTATCTATTATTTGGGGTAATATTCCGCCCTCATACCAGCACCGCAACTTCTGTGAACCAGGATAAACTGCACGCATTTTAATAACACCTAATACTCGTATTGGTCTGCCTTTTATTTAAGATGCTATGTTATATAATACAATCCTAATGATCGAGGCTTTTGATTGGTATACACAAGAGACGGTTGTAATAGTCACTATTTAAGGTTAATATGTGCAATATACGTGGTGGCCTGTAGGTAAACGGACCAGACGCGGCTGACAACATGGTCACGGTGGTCGCGGGTTCGTATCCCAGGGCACACCTCTGACTTTTCGGAGTCATGTGTGTCTTGATAGTCAATCATCGCACACTATATCGGGGAAGGAAAACATCGTGAGGAAACCTGTATACCATAGCGATTTCTATGGTATGTAAAGTCCGCCAACCCGCACTAGGCCAGCGTGGTGGACTATATGGCCTAACCACTCACAATCGTTCTCTCGATTGTAGAGGAGGCCCGTGCCCTGCAGTGGGACATATATGCGCTGATACAGTATGTGCAATATTAAAGTAGAATACAATTGTTAATATTTACCGACTCGTGCTATACACCACGTCGTCACACCGTTTCCGCCATCAACATTTATATCTGCTCTTATTCACCCCTGGTTAGCGTTGTGTATAGTTCGAGTAGACATGACAGATGCAAAAAGTACGAATGTGTCAATATACTACAAGGGTATGTTTTCAAACCTGCGATTACTCAGTCTTTGACCATGTCCACTATATCCATGTGGATGTGTGTGGATAGGGACCACGGTTTATTATTGTGAAAAATCCGTCAATGAGAGATTCACCTGTGTCACAATGCAAATTCACCTTGTATATTTTTCAATTTCGTTTAGGACGCCCTAATAGACAGATAGGTGGATCGGTGAAAGATAAACCATACCTTGCCGGTAAATACACATAATATCTGGATTGCATTACAATTCCCATCTGGTACAGTTACATAACAAAAAATAAAAAGTGCGTGGTGTCCTGTTGGTAAACGGACCAGACGCGGCTGCCAACATGTTCACAGTGGTCGCGGGTTCAAATCCCAGGGCACACCTCTGATTTTTCGGAGTCATGTGTGTATTGATAGTCAATCACCACGCACTAAAACGCTGAAGGAAAACATCGTGAGGAAACCTGCATACCATAGCGATTTATAAGAATTTCTATGGTATGTAAGTCCGCCAACCCGACCTCCCGAGAGTAGGCCCGTGCCCTGCAGTGGGACGTAAATGGGCTGATACAGACAGAATATTTGAAGAATTAAAAAAAAATGGTTGCCTGTAAAGTCGGTTTTACGGGCGAAGATTTTACGTGACAACGTCTTTTTCTCGGTAGAATATTTATTGATATGAATATAATTAAATTAATCACTCAACTATAATTAGATCATAGTTGAGTGGGAGAGAGACGCAAGGCATTCGGCGGGCCTCTCTCGTTCGGTGACTCATCGTAACGTTACCGGGCGTTACACTTTTTCATAAGTGACTCCCAGCCGCAACCTAATTTAAGACGTTGTCACGTCAAAACTATATTATGCGAATTAATAATATGTGAATAACAAATCATCCGCAGTATCATTGTTACATTGCGATAATAGGATAGTATAGAACGGACAGTACCGCGCTACTGAATAATCTATTCCCATGAATCTCAATTTGTATATTACGTGGTATTACGATGTTGTATGGTATATGGCTTTAAATTAGGTCCACAGTATTACTCAGACGTTAAATAACGAAACAAAATAGGTGTTGCAGGATTTAAAAGATTCCCGTAAAAAGTTTCATCGTCGCCCACATGGAGCGACGAATCATCAAACGAAATATTTAAAGTGTCACCGTTTCTCAGTAGGCCGGGGTTCTTATTAAAGTCATCTTATTTATGGAACATCACAAAGAATAGATTATTAGACTTCCTTATTTCCTGATTTCCTCTATTCTTTAAATATTCGTTCGACGAAAGACTTCATGGTCGAGATTTTTTTCTACATCAAAACCATTAAACTCAGAAATGGTCGGCTATCTTTGTCTCCTAATTCGCCACAAAAATAGTTTTTGAAAGTTGTATTAATTCTTACAATATAATTCGAACAACCATATTTTAGTCTGCTAATCAAATAAAATTAGTCATATTTCAGACAAAAACTGTTATAACCAAGAGATCGATTGAAAGGACTTAAGTAAAACTCCGCCACGCTGGCCTAATGCTGGTTGCCCGATTTCACGTAAAGAAAACCTTTTTAAGCTCTCACAATATATTCGTCCGCCTTCAAAGTATAGAAAACTTTATTATCTGTATCTGTATCAGCCCATATACGTCTCACTGTAGGGCACCGGCGTCCTCTACTATTGAAAGTACGATTGAGAATGGTTAGGCCATATAGTCCACCTAGCTGGCCTAGTGCGGGTTGGCGGACTTTACATACCATAGAAATTCATACAACGACTTGTATGATCATAGCGATCTATGATATGCAGGTTTCCTCACAATGTTTTCTTTCACCTTCACGTGGTGATTGCCTATCAATACACACATGACTCCGAAAAGTCAAAAGTGTGCCCTGGGATTCGAACCCGCGACCACCGTGAACATGTTAGCAGCCGCGTTTAGTCCGTTTACCAACAGGCCACCACGCACTTTATCATAGTAAAGTTAAAACAAATACAATAATACTAATAATACAAGATAGTTTGGTGGTAACAGTGGTGATCGATCGGCCGCGCCCACTACTGACCATTCGCCACCGACCGGTGTGTTTTACGTGATAATGGCCATGTAGTGATCCCTTGACATGCGATGTTTGTCCACGAAATATGGGACGCTCGTGCTAACTACGTGACTAAGGAAAACGGATTACATTTTGCTGAGGGATTATTGTAATTGGAATTTTAATTATGGCGTGATAGAGTGGCTACAGTGCATTTGTTACTAAATGAAATGAAACCAGTGTTGCAGTGTTGACACGTTAATGATGAACCGTTGGAAACTGGGTACACAGGTTTAACGCACAATGTAACAAAGTTACAGACATACGTAAACATCACGACATTTCCCAGAAGGGGTATGCAGAAGTGTAATCAGGACACCCAAGTTTTAGCATGATGTGTTCTGTCCTACGATATGATAGGGGGCGGAGTCTATTGCCATATCGGGCACAAATTCCAAACTCCGGGCTGATAATGAATAAAAAAATCGATATAACTATGTCCAACTCGGGTTTCGAACTACGTCATCGAGACTGTCTCATAAAATCAACATTTATATTAATAATAATATGTCTCTTCTTGACTAAAATACAAATTAAATATATTACGTGGTCACTGTTCCACAAATATGTGTTTTGGGTCTAAATATTATTTCTGAATTATTGATATATCTAGAATATCTACACAAGTTTTTATCTTACTCGGGTAAAGATTATATGTAGTAGATATCTATACATAATCTTCACATGTACATTACTCACTCAGACATGATATTCATCTGATTTTCGTGCTGCAGTCTCGCATGGATATATTCCACATACAGTTTTACCTGTGTGTTTCATTTATTCACATTACAATTCCCTATAACTTGTATAAGCACTGCTGCTTTTACAAGAGTGCTTGAACCCTCGCTACAGCTCGTCTCATCCGGTATCAGTCGCGGCGTCATTCATATTTTCCTAATTAAACATACGATTACTTTTAATTGTGATACTTAAAGTTTTAAAGATGTGTTGACCTCTGGCGGTCGATGTCTTGTTGACATCAACTGGATATATTTGTCATCATAATATTTTTTTATTTTTGAATAATGAAAACTTTCGTATACAGTAAGGACAAAGTATTTTTTATGTACATGATAACAAGTTCATTGATTTTTTTATGCAATAGTGAATAGGGCCAAACCGCACTAGAACAGCGTTGAGCTAAATAGCCTAACTTCTCACAATCGTACTTTTGGTTGTAGAGGAGGCCCGTGCCTTGCAGTGGGACGTATATGGGCTGATAGATGGAGAAATACACACTTGGTAACTTTTATAAATCAGGAATCACAGGCCACAGCAATACTCTACCACTTAAATAATAAAATTCACTTTATTACTAATTTGACGTATTTATCATCATATAAGGCATATTAGTTTTTTTATTTTGACAATCGATTATCCGGTAAATAATTGCATTATAATATAAGCAAAACAAGTAAGGTAAAAAGTTACAATTTCAAATATCTCTTGAAAAATTAATTGTGACAAGTTACTTAAATTGCCAAATGGTAACAAATAATACGGAACAATAAATGTTTTCTCATGGCAATATCTTCGAAACTGGTAATGTAAGGCAAGAGCTCGGCTTATCAGTTATCAGGGCGGTATTGTTCCCCGATAACCTCTGTCGTGTGTCGTGTAACGTGTTGTACTAACCGAGCTAGACGAGCGGTCAAGTGTAGGGCCACACTACATCCACCACTTTATATCATACATCTTTATACACTGATTTAGTATTAACTAAATGTAGGTTAAATTATATCCTGAGTCTTGTTATAGAGGAGTGATTAATTTTACAATGTCTACAAGTTTAATTATCTATGCTTTCGTAAGGTTTTTAAGAGTAATGCTTACATCCACCTATGTAGTTTGCTACATGATCTAATATTTTCTAAAAAATTTAAGCGTTTGCAAACGAGTCTGTGGCTATAATTAAATATTTTTAAGACAAATTATTACATGCACGTTTCATCACGATGTTTTACTTCACCGTTAAGGGAATACGCATATGAATCTGAAAAGTCTGTAGCGTCCCATGGGATTTCAACCTGCTACTACCAGATCAACAGCAACGTACAGTACCAAAAATATACTAACAAGGAGTTTATAAAACACAAATTAGTCATAACGGGCAGGATTAGTGCTTAACTAGATGTCCTTCGAAGATAATATGAGCGGTAACAATGTAATAAAATTAAGGGAAGCGACACGCAAAGGGCTCTCGTATTCTGATCTTTATTACAATATAACAGCAATATTTAGTTACAAAATATAACTCCTAACATGTTCATAATGTGTCCCTTAATGGATAGGTAAAAGGGCCGAAATACGCCATATTGTTGGATCAAAATCTTCACGTGGCAAATGAGTAACAGTGTATATTTTAGATAATAACATCAGTGTCGACTATTGTATGTTTGAACATACATAACATGAGAACATACTATACGTTCTTTTATTTTTTAATACAATAAATGGTGAGACCAGCATGTCGTTCGCCTGATGGTAAGCGATACGACCGTTCATGAACAGTAGCAAAACCAAACAACACCTTGAATAACAAAGCAATGCTTGGCATTCCACTGCGCTCGACATCCTGAGACATAAGATGTTAAGTCTCATATATCTTTACATGAACTCAAAATCGAAAAGATTCACTAGCGATTAGCGAAGTTCACAAATAATAAATGATTACAACCAATAGTTGCACACATTGGTCCTGACCCCGCATTAACATCTATTAACTCTTGTATGGGTATCAATTCTTACAAATCACTCAGACCCGAAATAAATACGTGTAGAAAACCAAAATTATTTGGATTGAAAACAAGACATTTTGTTTCACAACTGAAGTCTAACCAAATGCACCACGGAGGCTGGGTACCGTGTTCGTGTCCTATGGTTTAAAAGTAAAGCATTCATACTTGGCAAAACAATTGCCATGATTTAATACGAACTCTTCATTACTCTGTATCAGAAACAAACCTGTCTCGGATTTATTTTTTGTTGAAAGTATAATGCTGTCATAATAAATAAATAAAAAACTCTATTAAATTGCTCTTAAAGAAAGGTTATTACGTAAATTTAGTAAAAGTTGTCCAGTTAATTTTTGTTTTATAAAAAAATGCTATTAGGAGCCATTTTTGCACTATGTTGGTCGGTATGGGTCGCAAAGTAAAAAATTCGTAAAGAACACATCGACATTTGCAATGAAATTCTAGATGACAAACCAGGTAAAACCTGTTTTCGCAACAAATTTTGGGAGTAAATAGGATGATTTGATTTATGTGAATTCGAATATTAGCTGGATAATATTAGTTTTTGAATAAATTAAAAGACGAAAAATAATACATTTTGATAAATCAAAAACCAAAGATGATGTTTGAAAATTGTACGATCGATAAAACTTATTACTAATTATTGACCTAGTTTAAGTTATCGCCTTCAGTAATTATTATTGCATCGGCGATGGCTCGTTTACACGGAATAATACGCGGAAGTAGCCCATAGCCTAATCGGGTATTGGGCTACTAATTAAAATTACAAAAAAAAACAGCAAAACGTTTCTTTATCATATTGTAGATATCGTTCAATAGTTACATATTTTATTCTCAATCATTTGATCGTAAATAGTACAGTATATGATGCTACATGTATAAATAAATAAATAACACCCAATAGTCGCATACATAGTCCTGACCCCACACTAAGATCAAGTCTTGTTAGATCGTGGGTATCAGGAACTACGAGACACTTTTCAGTCTCACAAACACTCTGACACGAAAGAAATAATTGTGGGCCGCATAAACATTTCTCTCGGTGCGGGGATCGAACCCGCGGCCTCTCGTTTCACAGGCGGCGTCTAACCACCTGCGCCACAAAGGCTGTCAATGTTAATAAGATATGCTGCAGTGAACGGGCCATCTGAAACTAATGTGAATCATTTATATTTTCACTTGTGAAACATAGGATAAATATCAATTTTAAAAAATCTCTTATTCTTTCTGATGGTAGTATGTTCATCCTCCACTGTATACAGTGATGCACAGTGGAACCACTGTTGATACACAGTAAAACACAACCCGCTCTAGAGACCCACGTAAGTTTTCGCATTTCGCGTTAATATTGTGTATGTCCGGAAACAATTAAATACACCCAATATGCCGTAATGGCCCCAATATGTGTCGTGGGTATCAGTAACTACAAGAGACTTGCGCTCAAACGCCCAGATCCGAAACAAATACTTGTTTTTCGCACAAACATTGTCTCATTGAGAGTATCGAACCCGCGGCCTCTCGTTTCACAGCTAGCGTCTAACCAACTGCGCCACGGAGGTTGTCAAATTAGGTTTGTATAATTTAGATGATTGGTGAGAGATCTACTAGCGTCTGTCTGTCTGTATTCAATGTCAACTGAACTGCACCGACCCACAAGTGCGTTTGGACCGTTTATGGCCAGTATAAAAAATATTGGACTCAATGTAACCTGAGTGCAATATAGAGAGTAATTCCCGGCACTTATCTCCACAGTCGACTCTGAAATCGACCCAAATCTTATTCATCCAGTTTGCATATGATCTAATTTATGTCGTATTACAACTACTGTTGTTTTTAGAGACACTGTTCTGTATTGAACGCGCTCTATCGCTGTGGTAACTGATTCACAGAAATATGGCTCTAAGCGACGGCTTTGCTATCATATTTCGTTCGGTGAGTGAAATGGCTGCAATATCAGCAGCCCGCTACTCTTTTCTTTTTTTTCCATTTTGATTTTGAGACGCCGGCAATATAATATCTAACATTTAAGTACCATAAATATTCATGAAGCGGTTATGTCTTATTATTAGTTGAATAGTTTGCCAATGCTTGACATAGGCAATGAAAAAGCGCTTGCACAATTGTCATACCGACACGAGATAATCTAGTGAATATTATAGACCGCACTTCAGACATTGTAGAAGTGAAGACACTGGATATTGTAGATTTCAATTATTAGAAGGAAATGTAAAATAGACGAGATGATAATGATGTGCGTTGACCTAAAACCGGTTTGAACTGCATTGGAGAGGGTGTGCGATCTTTGAAGCGGGACCAGTCATCCGCCGACCGCGCCGCGTCGGTTAACCGCATCTACTCAGCGTCACTTTTCTATCATGTAATGAAATATTATTCACTACTACTATTCATTAAAAACTACGTATTTAATTGTTTATTGAGTAGTATTGTGAGTGGAAACTGAATTGTGGTCACGGAATCACCTTCCGATGTCAATGAAACCTTCATTTCCTTCCTTTTTTCAATGGCTTCAAGTCCAGATTTATTGTCAAAATCTATAACTAAAGTATACACGATATTTTATTCCTTTGCAAATTTTGAAACCCCTAAAATAACCTCTGTAGTCTATAAAGTTTGGCTACATATTTACATACCTGTGGGTTGTGGCACTAATAGAATACCTGCCTACGCCTTCAGTAGGCAATAAACGCGTGAACTAAAGGGAAAATAATTTTAAAATTCCACGGCGTAATTTTATTGTTTTTTTTTTTTTTTTTATTGCCTTGTAGGCAGACGAGCTAGCGGCCCGCCTGATGGTAAGCGGCTACCGCTGCTCATGGACCTCCGTAGTGCCAGGGGACCAGCACAACAAAGTCGCTGCCTACCTCGAGGAAAGTATTCTCCTTAAACCTCGTTTGAAGAAGGACAGGTCATAGCGCTGAGGAAACACCGATGCAGGGAGTTCATTCCAGAGCTTGCACGTACTTGGTAGAAAAGAACGCTGGAAACGTACCGTTCGGGAACGGTACGCCTCCAGGTGGTGGGAATGAACTCTACTGCGGAAACGTGTGATGCGATGGTACATAGGCGACGGTGGTACCAACTCAAACAACTCCTCGGAGCACTCCCCATGGAACAAACGATAGAACACACAGAGAGATCCGAAGTCTCTCCGCAGTCCTAACGGTTCCAATTTGTCCGTGAGATCGGGATCATTGACTATTCGACAAGCTCGTCGCTGCAAGGAGTCAAGTGGGTAGAGCTGGTATTTTGGGGCACCTGCCCAGAGGTGGGAGCAGTACTCCACGTGGGGCCGGATTTGCGCTTTGTAAAGCGTCAATCTATGACCCGACGTAAAGTATCGCTTGGCTCTGTTCAGGATTCCTAACTTCTTGCTCGCCAGTTTGGCTTTGTCCTCCAAATGACTCCTAAACTCGACCTTGCTTGAGATTTCGATGCCAAGGATTCCAATACTCTCGGATCCTTGGAGAGTAACTCCTTGGAATTGCGGCGCCATGACAAAGGGGTCCTTCTTCGCAGTGAACACGCAAACTTGTGTCTTCGAAGGGTTAAATTGTTTATCATTATTTTCATTTTTTATTATTAGCTTTAAGTTAGTATACCTACTGGGTCTACTCGTACTGTTATTAGCCATAAGTTATCAATGTTTTCAATAAATAAATAATTACAATTATAAAAAAAATCTAGGGGTTTGTAATACGTATAAAGATTAACTTGAAAATTCAAAAATATTTTAAGTAAGTTGAATTCAAACAACACCACTTAAGATATATATTTTTTATTTCTATGAATGGCCAGACACAAATGGCCATGCCAGTCGCCTGATGGTAAGCAATATGAACGCTCATGGAGAGTAGCAGAACCATATGACACCATGACTAACAAAGCAATGCTTGGCATTCCACTGCGCTCACCACCCTGAGACATAAGATGCTAAGTATTAATATGAACAGTAGTTACTCTGGCTACAATGTCCTTCAAACCGGAATCGGACAATGCATTTACATTGCTATTTGGCTGATTACAAATTTAATACAAAATTTTCCCGAATCAGAAGTCTATACTCGTAGGTATCGTAATTATAGAGTGAAATTTCTGCTTCTTTATCAGCCCATATACGTCCCATTACAGGACAAGGCCCCCTCTACGATGAAAAGTACGAATGAGAGTGTTTAGGCCATATAGTCTACTAAGCTGGCCTATTGCGGGTTGGCAGACATTACATACCATACCTATAAAATAGAGTGAAATTAACGTACCCCTAATTTATTCTAACAATGTAATATTTATTTCCTCAAGTATGAGATTAATTAACAAACACAAAATAACTAAATATTTATTTTTATCTTTCACAAGATTTTGTCTTGATGTCACGTTAATCGTAAGGACAATGCGATACATAGCGCGTGGCGATAAGACGCAGCGTCGACGGCGAACAGCCGAATGTTAAAGGCGATAACGACGAAAGTGGTCACAAGTCAGTCGGAGCGCGGATCTCCAGTAGTAAACACACACGTTGAGCAGTGAGCTGCCCGGGTAGATGCTCGCGCCAGCACTCGCGCCAGTGCCGTGTCGAACACCTGAGCCACTTGCCCAGCTAGTACTGTGAGCTAGTAGCGTCAGCCAGTAATCTGTGCCAGTGATTTTACCTTAAATGACTTATCTCGCAAGGTATGTCTAGTTCAATATTTTTAGTGATTTTTACACTAAGTTTGTATGGAATTTTTAAAGAATGTGAAAGGATATTGAGAGGGTTCAAGCGCGATGTAAATAATGGAACGTTTTATGCTATATTTTCTTTTGTTACATTAACAAGTAGAGTAAACAATAGGTAATTGAAGTGTAAGCACTAGATTGTTTAAAAAAGTTATTATAGTATTGTTCCCCAACGATTTACTGTATGGTTAATAAAAATAACTGAATTAATGTTTATCTAAAATAGTTCTTAATTGGCATTTCAATTAATGTTTAATTATTTATAGATTCTTTCATAATTAAAGTGCGTGGTCAAATGTCAAATCCGGTTCCAAGTGTAAATACTAGTCGAAAACTATAACTAAAGACACGTGTTTGTGGATGGCTCGATTTGTTTTCGTTGTATACTGTAGTGGCAACTCAAGGTATTATCTACGACAAAATAAGATAGTCGCTTTATCGGTCTAATGACGGGTTATATGGGTTGTCAAAAGTGGCGTTCTGGGTTCGGAGGTCGGGTGGTCGTATTCCCTTTGTTTTTTATTGTAGTTTGATAAATTTAAATATCTATTGAGTCTCTAAAGGTATAGTAACCATATATCATAAATTTTCTAAAATTATTGGAAGTTGTATATGTGATACTTTAAACATCGATTTAAAAAAAGTAGAGAGAAAAAGGAAGTCTTTGTGAATGAATAACACATGTTTTCTTTTTGTATTATACCACGTGTAGAGGCATTGTTTATACAATTCAGTGTTGTACGTGTGCAGGCATTGTTATCGTTATCTCCGCCTACCTGCCCTTATCGGGGGAGGGATGCCCCACGCCGGCGCACTTTTTTCTATTTGCCTTAACTTTTACGGCCGGCTACCTGACGTAAATCCTCATGGGACTGCACAGCAGGCAATTTATGACTTTTGCAATGAATAGCTCACAAAAATTCAAATGCGCTTTCGTACAATGGAACGTAAAATGAGTTTAAGTTATATGAAATCATATTATGAATAGGTGAAACGGATATTCGGAATGAGAGACTATGCTATCGTAATTTTCATTGCTTTTTTTTGTCTTTTCGATTCATAGACTTATTGAAAAAGTTCGTGATCTGAAGATCAGCGAGTTTTGTATGGAATAACGTAGCAAGAGCTGGATATGTAACGTGTTAATATATAAGTTTACATATTTCCCCTAAGGGGTAACTAGATATGAAATTGGAGACAACCCAAATGTTTGTGATGGCCAGAAATATTTGTGTCGGGTAGGGGTGTTTGTGGGATCCGAAAAATATCTCGTACCTTCTGATACCCACAATACAAGACTTAAACTATCCGAATGTTGTATTTTTTTTAAATTTATTTATTACCTCTAGCAATCAATGTCCCAATACATTTGATATATATTTTTGTTCAGAAACACTGAAATATATGACTAGGTATGCAGAAGCTATCCCAAACAATTGTCCTGTGCAAATGTCTTGTTCGATTTACGTAAAAATTTAAACTAAATCGCTGGAGCGTGGAACAAATACTTAGTCGTCAAACCAAACAGTATAACCATGCAGCGCTAGACCGCTTTCAGGGTGTAGTTTTCTCGCGACCAAAAGGTCGAAAGCATCGCGAATTTCATGGCGCTTACGCGTTTTTGACTGATTCTGTTGCGGTGCATGCACCGTAAAAATATGTCCCACCTAACATATTTTTCACAAGGAACGTCTTATCTAGTGTAACATTGATATCGATGTTTATAAATTTGACAGCCTCCGTGGCGCAGTTGTTTAGACGCCGCCTGTGAAACGAGAGTCCGCGGGTTCGATTCCCGCACCGAGAGAAATGTTTGTGCGGTCCACAAATACTTATTTCGGGTCTGGGTGTTTGTGAGACCGAAAAGTCTCTCGTAGTTCCTGATACCCACGACACAAGACTCGATCTTAGTGTGGGGTCAGGATTATGTATGTGACTGTTGGGTGTTATTTATTTATTTAAATATACATATTATGTATCTATGCGGAGTATAACCTGCGGCCTCCCGTTTACATTCTTATTGCCTACTACGCCACAGAGGTCGTCAAACTAGAATATATTATTTTGGCTTATCAGTAATTTACATAAATACTTGCTTCGTGTCGCTTTATTGATAGTGACGGCAAGTACCGGCTGTGAACCGGTAAGCCGTGGGTTCGAATCCTAAGTTGGGCACTTAGAAGAGTCTGCATTAGTTTAGCCTCCATGGCATGAGCTCGGTGAACTGTAAGGACCATCAAAGAAACGTGTATATCTACTTCTTCAGTGATATGCGTGATCATTGTAGGCATATAACTATTATGTTTTAATAATCTATATTATTATACCCATCAAAAACATCCTGTAAAAAATTCCAAGTCTCGCAGCTCAGGTTTTCTACCGCAAAAAGTTGTGAGATGCATGTAATACCAAGTCGATTAATTTATTTAGTCCTCAAGGGACCTTCTATATAAAGTTATTACGTTAGTTATTACCATATCAATATTAAAAATTCTTTACGTTTTAAATAAATAGATCGACTTGGCCATCGCATGAAAACATAATGTATCGTACAATTTGTACATAATGCTGCTGGCCAAGTCGATCTATTTATTTAAAACGTAAAGAATTTTTAATATTGATATGGTAATAACTAACGTAATAACTTTATATAGAAGGTCCCTTGAGGACTAAATAAATTAATCGACTTGGTATTACATGCATCTCACAACTTTTTGCGGTAGAAAACCTGAGCTGCGAGACTTGGAATTTTTTACAGGATGTTTTTGATGGGATCTCACGTCTTTTTGTAGAGTCCTACTTTTTTCCTTTTCGGTACTTCTTACTTCTAGAATATCACTAATGATTTTTCTTAAAGCCTCTGTCTTATGGATTTTTTCTTATTTTTATAGGTATCAATTTATCACAAATATAGCGGATTTGATTATTAATGTTCTTTCTTTCATTGTAATTGATATTTTCGAGCTATTTAGTCTATTTATTTGCAAGTTTTTCTTCGTCATGTTTTTGTAGAGGAATGTTGTACAGTTTCATGGGCTGAATACACCATTTCCCTCTCTATATCCCCTCCTGTTATGCCTCATATGTATAGATATCTATCTACAACTATTATTCCATTATATACGGGTACAATGATTCATTAACTGCAAATGTAACTTTGTAATCCTATACATTTATATGGGATTACAAAGTTATTCACGCAGTTGGTCTATCTAGAAAACTAGACACAAATTATGAAATGTTTGAATTTTCCCTTGCTTTAGACACTAAACACTAATTATATTCTAAATTTGAAGGTTCTATGTCAGCTAGAAGTGCCTTAGACTTTTGATGATCGGTCAGTCAGTGAGTGACAAAATTAGGAAATTTGACTAGTTACAATTCTTGAACTACTGGTTCAAATTGAATGAAATTTTAAATATACCATGTTTACACAATGCCTGCTTAGTAACTCCAAATTCAGGCTTCATGCTTTAGCCACAACGAAGTTATAGGGGGTTGAAAATGGTCTGAATTGCTTCGAGAAAAGGATGTTACGGCCTATAGCTCGACTTGGACGGGGGCTCGGCCGCGCCCCCAGATAAAGCTGAAGAGTTAGTTTGTTTATTTGTTTGTTTGTTTGTTACCTCTAATCTCAGGAATTACTGATTCGAATTGAACAATTATTTTTGTATTAGATAGGTAATATATCGAGGAATGCTATAAGATATATATCATAACGCTATGACTTATAAGAGGGAAGCAGTGGTGAAAAATCTTACTAACGTTTTTCGTGGCCCGATTGGTAGATATTCTAAATTGATGGTCGGATTGGAACATTTTGATAAGTGTATCTGCACCCGGGCGGGGCCGGGCCGGAACGCTAGTTTATCGATAAATTTACCGAATGAAATACAAACTATTTGGAAGCAATGACAACCTAAACATGTTGTTATGTGTCTGTCCCAATAATCAGTGGGTGGTCCCGCACCCTTTGACTCTGGTCACTAAACCGTCAGATAAACACTCGTCTAGCCACTTAAATGACACTTAACCTCACTATCAAAGCAATTAACTGCAGGGAGCGTCGACAACTCTTTGTTCATTTGAGCAAAGGACAGTTATTTAAGCACATATGAAAAATAAATACACACAGCACAGCAACAGTCACATAAATCCTAGCTCCACACCAACATCGAGTCTTGTGTCGTGGGTATCAGAAACTACGAGAGACTTGTCGGTCTCACAATAAATAACAGTGAAAATGCCTTATAGCTTTCAGGGCATAACATTCAACAGCCGTCGTGGCGTCGTTGGTTGAGAAAACGTCCGTGGAACGGAGCCCGCAGGTTCTATGCTATACCCAGAAAAATGTTTTTGTTCCCATAAATACTTGTTTTGAGTCAAGGTTGAAAGTTTCTCTTAGATTTCGATACACACGATTTATGACTCGGGAATCAGCACCGTATTTTGCGATTCGTAAATGATATACAAATGTAATTGTTTTAGATTTAAGTTGCGCCTGTTATTCACGACACGATACTCGGCACGTAAATACCAGTCATGTCGGAAAATAAATCAATTGCTCAATTAACGTATGAAAATACTCTGTTATCGTGTTAATGATGTTAATGACAGATGGATAGCGATACTGCGTACAGCATGATCCACAATGAAAGCTATACTATGTATGCTATACCATTTTCTCGGAAAAAAAAATCAGTAAATCGAAAGGATTAAATGAAGTGTTAATCGTCTTTCACCATTTCAGGAGCTACACTATGTAGGTTGGCATCGTACTTACTGTACAGTGCAGAGTAGGTACTTTTGCGTGACAGTACATAAAGAAAATTCAACTCTCACATCTGAGTCTAAATGAGTGATCACAAGTAGCTAAGCATTCTCTACACCAAGCAAAGGTTCATCGGGAGAGAATGCTTCAGGCATTAAGTCCGCCTGTACACTTTGTATATAAAGCGTTATTAAATTATAAATGAATATAAAACAGTAAAACCCATGAAACAAACTATATCAAGTGTAATTACCTGTTGATTTGATAAAACCACAACCCAATTACATCGGTAATTTCCTAGTAGATAAAGTATTCCCAACAATTTAGCAAGTGTGCGCCAGACGGGAGCGCGTCAATTCCTATTAATCCAGTATGCTTATCGCGCGGCGGTGGCGGCGGTATACAGATTCGCGAATACCCGTAGATTGTGGAGTGCGTCATTAATTAATATTTCTATGTGAATACGTGACATACGACCAGTAGCTAATATCATAAATGCGAAATCATATTTAACAATATTTGTGACGCAATAAATTTATTCAGATTAGTATTCAAATTAAAAGAGTATGTTAGCATATAGACATAGCGTAGAGTAGCATCGCTACGCATGTGCAGCAAAGTTTACTGTATCAGCTGTTTTTCGTTACCGTCTAGTTGATAAGTAATTGATAATAATTTGTAATGGCTGTGTGTAAGAAACACTATCTTAGTGTTTGTTTAATATTATTCTAATTGTTAGGTTAATAGAGCAGTGCAACACGTTCTGCTGATTTTGAAAACAATAGTAGCAAGACATTTACTTTTTAACACTACCAATATGTAAATTAATATTCGTAGGTATTCCTGATCTTTGGAGAAAATTCAGGATAGGGAAGGAGTGATTTAAAGGATTCTTATCAATTTAGCTAGAAAATGGTCAACTAGGATACAACAGTTAAGCAAATGTTAGCTTTGGTTTTTTAAAAATACTCTCTCTCTCTATCTCTCTATCAGCCCATATACGTCCCACTGCAAGGCACGGGCCTACTCTACAATCGACATTACGATTGAGAGTGGTTAGGCCCTATAGTCCACCACGCTGGCCTAGTGCGGGTTGGCGGACTTTACATACCATAGAGATCGCTATGGTATGCAGGTTTCCTCACGATGTTTTCCTTCACCGTTTTAGTGCGTGGTGATTGACTATCAATACACACATGACTTTCGAAAAGTCAGAGGTGTGCCCTGGGATTTGAACCCGCGACCACCGTGAACATGTTGGCAGCCGCGTCTGGTCCGTTAACCAACAGGCCACCACGCACTTAAAAATACTAATTCAACTTAAATCCTACTACTCTGAACGCGGAATATTAGGCTAATCACGTATCTAATGAAGTTCGACACATTAATGCCGGCACACACATCTACTTCTTGATCTACGCTACGGCTTTACATCGTTTCACGCAAGCCGGTCCCGTCTTTGTTCAAATCTTATCAGTTATTTGTAAACATACCACGCAGGTGTTTGCATTTCGTAAATATTACTTAATATCACGGCCTGAATTCGTTATACAAATATGTTTGCAAGGCAATTTACTTCATTACCGCAATCATTTTATTTATTTTACTTAACACATATGAATTACATAATAAACAAACACAACGTTGTAAAATATCACTATAAACAAAAGATCAATAAAATATTGCATACTGCCTTAGTTAAATCATATAACATAAGCAAAATATATCAAGCTTTAGTACAAAAACAAACTGAAATTAAATTCAAATTATAGTTCTTTCGATAAATTAAATTTAATTGGTCCATCAAATACTCGTGTAAATTTTGGCCTAAAATTACCTTACTCTACAGACCTATTTGAACATTATTTGGTAAACAAATACAACGATGGACGTCCCGGTGGCCTACATAACGATGCTACTTAGCAGTTACTGTACGCATGTCGCTCCTTTGTACGAATTATATCTTAATGAGGTGACTCAAACGGCAACACGTGGAGAGTGTGACCAAACTATCCCAAACTGGGGACATCAGATATTTTCCTATCCTCCGAGAACAGTACTATTTTTTTATCCTGATCGGGATGGAAGTTAAATCATAAACCTGGAGCTGCATACTAATAAAGCATTTTTATCTTTATTATTAGTAAGGTTACGTACACACGCATATCATTTTTTGAAACAAATATTTTGATTAACAAATACTATTTTGTACTTAGAAAGTGGAAAAAAATATATAAAACCCGTTTATCTAATCAATGTAGCCCTGGTGTGAAGGGTCATCACTAAGCATGCACGGTCAGCGAACAGTGTGCTAATGACAAGGAAAATGTCGCATTTGTTAGGCATTGTTGTATTGACCTGTTTAAACTAATACAATGGGTTTAGCAGATAGCTTTGTTTTCGTAATGACACCAATTTTAGGTCAGTGCAATTTACCTACAGGACATCGGAGTCAATATTCACGTATTTACTCTAATTTGTAGCGGATTAGCTGACGAAATATAAAATATCAATAAATATACACCCACACCTACTTCTGGTCCAACACAAGTTTTATGTTGTGGACATCGAAAAGTATGAGACACTTTTTGCTCTCACAAACATTCTGACCCGAAACAAAGACGTATTGTGGATCACAAAAAACATGACCCTAACGTATCCGACCAACCGCGCTTCGAAGGCCATCCAATGTGTGTAATAAAAAGTCCTGGCTTTTTCGGCAAGTATGGTGACACTACACTCACTATACGTTGCGATGAGGTCGCGTTGCGTCGCGTCAAGCGTCGTGTGTGACGCACGGGTCAACAGCACAGCCTATTAAGTTAACGAGCGCCCCCCGTGGGCCCGACCCCCGGCGCCTGCGAACACCTTGCCCACCTCGCTGCCATCCAAATACGTGATGGTGTGTCTCTTCTAGTAGCCAGTAATGCTTTGGTACTTTTTAAAATATATTTGTGGGGTTATCGGATTCTATCCAGGCAATTTTTGTAGTTACGTGTGAATTCCAGTTTAATTATTGCTTTGTCGGTAAAGATAAATATTACGTTAAACAAACCTGTAATTATTGCAGTTGAGCATTTTTGTTTTTAATTGAAAATTACCTCATTGGTACAATTAGATAGCGTATATAAACACAAGAACCCTTGTAATATATCATCCATGTATATCACTGACAGAAAGTCAATTTTGTAAAACACTTTTTTGAAATATATGTATGTAATATCCAAATTTTAACACAAAGAAATGTCCTGCTTAAGTAATTGGATCTGTTAAAAAGAATTTACTCCGCTAATCCTTAAGTGGTCTTAATATAAACGGGGAATGTTAAAATCCCAAATCCCAAGCGGAGACAAAAGAATTTTAACACAGGAATGTGAGAATGTGTGCACGAAAACGGGATTTATAAAAGGAATTAGACGAGCCGCGCATATTTTTAAAACGTTACCACAATCTTATTGAAAAGTTTTTTTCTTATGGTAAACGAATACCACGATTAGTTTAATGTAACTCATTTAGCAATACAAGTCCCTAATGTTGAATAATATTTCAATAAATGAAAACAAAACGCGTTTATCCTTAAATTAATGGTAATAGTAATTGGGAATAATTGTATTAAAACACATTATAATATAGTATAATTATTTAATTTTAAGTAAATATTTTATTTTAAACATTAAGCTGTTGGTAACAGACCAGACGCGACTACTAACATGTTCACGATGGTCTCGGGTTCAAATCCCAGGGCACACCTCTGATTTTTCAGAGTCATGTGTGTATTGATAGTAAAACACCACGCAATACCCATTGTATTGCGTGGTTAAGGGAAACATCATTAGGAAAAATGCATACCACAGCGATTTGTATGAATTTCTATGGTATGTAAAGTTCGCCAACCCGCACTACGCTAGCGAGGTGGACTATACGACCTTGCCACTCTCAATCGTACTCTCGATTGTAAAGAAGGCCCGTGCCCTGCAGTGAGACGTATGTGGACTGATACAATAGCAATGAAAATACAATATCAAGCTATTCTTTTATCGTATGGGGTATCTACAAAGTACAAGCTAATCATAATCTTTTAGCCGCTACCACTTTACACATCTTACAAGTTTATATACAGGCAATGTGACCATTTAATGGTAAACGCAGTAGATAATATTACTATTTAATAGTAACAATAGTGCCAGACACAGTATCAAATGGTAATGGATAAATATGTTTCCCAAGTCCACACAAGTTTGCGAACCTGCTGACTGCCTTGTGTCTACTAACCATTAACTTATATACTTTAAAAGATTTTAGTTTTTGGAAGAGCAGTCTTCTATAAGATTGAGAGTGGTTAGGCCATATACTCACAACAGGCCATACACTCTCAATCGTACTGTCGATTGTAGAGTAGGCCCGTGCCCTGCAGTGGGACGTATATGGGCTGATACAAGACAAGTCTTCTATAATAATAAACAGGCTTATATTCTTAAAAGGAAGCTTCTGCTATTGACGCATTGTAACCAAAAAATTAAAGATGAATAACAAAATTAGAACGTCTAATAATGTACTTTTTGGTACTTCATATATAGAATGAAGCACTATTCGTCAAGTGGATCATTTGATCATTCGCCACTCTTGAAGTATAAAAATATTTTATATCCATATAAAAAACGCGATTCACATTCCAACTCCTGACAACTGTTGGCAAGCAAGTCGGGCGGGAATGCTAAATAGATCAAAAATCCCGAGGTCGAGGTCAAGGGTGTGGCCCATTTATCTCCCATAGTGTGTTTGTTTATGCCCCACTTTCAGAATGCGTATATATTTATATTTGAATGTTTACAAGATTTGAAACTCAACATGATTGAGTGAATCAGAAAATAGAAGGTATTTGTTTGTATAAGAAGCTTATGGTTTAGTTGAGATGTGATGCAACGTGTAGATTAACGGCCGATGCCAATAATCAATCGAAAAAAATAGATTGAAGTCAATCTGGATTGTTTTCTACTTTTCGATTTGTCATTTACCATGTTGCCATAGTTTTTTCACTACTGAGATTGATTATTGGCAATATAGTATCAGAAAAACGATTGAGCTGTCAATCTCAAACGGCAAATTTTGGATTGGGATTGTTAACTGGCAGCGGCTGTAAGTAAGCGATAGCTTGGTAAGGGATGAACAGATAGCTAAACTGGAGGCGGTGGGTTTAATCCCAGGGCAGAAACTATTCGACTTTTTTAAAGTAACGTGTGCATAAGTTTATAAGCGCTTGCTTAAAGGGAAAACATCGTGAGTAAACATGCAGATCTGTTCTCTAAAATACTCTACAAAACCAAGGATACTAACTAAATGATAGATGTGAGGGAGCTAACCTTAAAATTACGACCCAAATAATTTGCAACATGACTGAATATTTTCAAACATCATTGCAAAAGTGTACTTAAACTCCTTCCGCATATCTCTATGAATTAATTAAGATAAATATTTGGATCGTCAAATGTGTAAGATACTCATTACAAGCAGAATAATATCAGTAGGACAATAAACTAAGCGTAAACAAAGTGACCCCGTGATGTAACTGAATAATACCTATGTGGACGAATTTGAAGCGTCACCGTTGCGTCATCGCTGTACTAACAAACTGTCCCCATCACGCCACGCGTATTCTGTTACCTTTGATGAAACATTCATTACTCTACTGTGCTTTTACATTTCATTATATTAGTTTTGTACGGATATATCATTTTTGGGCATAACGAGAATTGATGTGAAAGAACGTCATTTCTTTTACAATGACGGACGTGTTAAAAAAAATATATGGAGAACCGATAATTATGCAAACTTTTCGTCTCATTAATCTAGCAGTAGCGTGTATAAGTAGTCACCGTGTAATCTTAGATTTATTTCCCAGGTTGGTATCTCATATAAGTTGTCTAGGATTGGAATTTATTCTTGGTATAGTAAGACTTACTTTCTTGCACAGAATCGTGTATATAAGCTTAGCTATTTAGCCGTACACACATTTGTGTGTGCCAATTTTGCCATACTTTTTTGTTCATGATTTTGCTAAAGGTACATTATGATCGAAACATTAAGTTGTGATCCATGTTGTTTACCCATCCCCATGTGTCCCTTAATAATACAGTAATTAATTAATCTAGTTAATCGTACAGTGCTTTGTCTTATTTTCCCTGTATATCTGTCGGCGGCAAGACAGATGTTACCAATTAGTGCAATTTACACTCGAGCCTCGGTTTTCCGCGATCAAATTAGAAATACTCTGAATTGTTGTGTTACTATATACTACGCGATCATATGTTTTCCTGCTTGGAGCGAAGGGATTAAGGATTTTGGAAAACAAATGTGTCATATTTATTTCGGGTTTGGGCGAAATCAATAACTTATGATTTTTGATAGGTAAAAACAATTGTTGCTTTTCTGGTCTCAATACCCCAATGTGACAAAGGCGACAGTTTATGTACTTGTGTTCGTATGTATTTAGAATACATATAGATAATATGGACGTGGTGTCTGGTATATTTGTTTTCATATATATTTTAGAATAAAAAAAAAAAAATAATCGTATTAGCTCATAGCCTATATACGTCCCACTGCAGGGCACAGGCCTCCACGAAAATCGGGTTAGGCCATATACTCCACCACGCTGCCTTAGTACGGGTTAGCGGAGTTTACATACCATAGGAATTCTTACAAATTGTTAAAATATGCAGGTTTCCTCATGATATTTCCCTTCACCGTTATAGCGCGTGGTGATTAGTTTATTAGATTATATTATAAATACACACATGCCTATAAATATGTTTGTTCTTATAAAGTAGGCTATACAATCAAACTACCTACATTTTAAAAGTTAAGAATCACAAAAAAAACTGCCACTGAAATATGAACAGGACACCTAGATCATAATATCATGCCACGTTCAACCTACCCAATGTCATTACCCCGTGAATTGGAATAAAAATTGCGGGCTATAGACTAGACTAAGTCTATAGTTAGGTGTTTATGTCGCGTGGTGGCGTGGCGAGCGTCGTGCGTTCAAATGGCACCGTATTAATGTACTGTAGAAATGATTTACTACACGCACTTTATTTACCAGAATATTTTTGTTTATTTCAATCTAGGTTATGAGTTGATAAGTTCGAAAAGTTTTGTCTCGTTAACCTCGAGGCAGTGTGTATGGAGCTTTTTTCCACGTAAAAGCTGTGGGTCAAGGTAGGACACTTCAATATGTATGGGATTTTTAACTTGGATATTGTTATATTTTGTGGTGTCCAGGACTAGAAAACATACTAGAGATATGCTCTCTCTATATCACATCTTGGTACACAAGCAAGCCTAGCCATCTGTATCACTGCAGAGCACAGGCCTCCTATACAATTGAAAGTACGAGTGAGAGGGGTTAGGCCATATAACCCAATACGTTGGCCTAGTGCGTGTTGGCGGACTTTACATAGAAAGCCTAAATCATGCCCGTGCCTAAATCGCTATGAAATTATGCAGGTAGTTAGTTCCCCACGATGTTTTCCTAGCCCATTACAATGCGTGGTGATTGAGTATGCACACATAACTCCGAAAGGTCACATGTGTGCCCAGGGATTTAAACCCGCGACCACCGTGAACATGTAGGCAGTAGATACTGCCAGTTATTTTTTAACCTTCAAAGATACACAAGGCATTGAAAAAATGGGTATCCATGACCTGAGATTTAGGCAGTAATTTGGGCAGTGACGTAGAAAATAATGCTGGCAGCGCCAACGCAAATTCCTCTCGACCTTGTATTGTCCATCTCCATAAAAGTCTCTGATGATGCTATCTCAAGGTCTGCGGATGCAAACATCCCCAAAACCGAATTCAAATCCTTGCAAATGATTGGCAGGCTGGTATCACGATCATCACTTGTCAGACGGCCAGACGGTGGCCCATAGATGGTAGGTGGTCACCTGCATACTAAACACTTCG
Organism: Hyles lineata; assembly: GCA_030180105.1. Lineage (NCBI taxonomy): Eukaryota > Metazoa > Arthropoda > Insecta > Lepidoptera > Sphingidae > Hyles > Hyles lineata. The sequence goes on along the minus strand of JARJEE010000006.1, from coordinate 17,249,267 downwards.
TGGACTAATTACTGATTAAATATCCTGCGCAGACGCGGAAGGATGTACCGTTATGTTACATCATTACATGGTACTTAATAGCGTTCAGAATACTGATAGCCGTTCTTTGTTCGACGCTAGACAAACTGGCTATTGTTTTGTTGGTACTTGATATGTGGTCTATGACCTGTGGTTTATTTTATTGCGCTGAATAGCGAGACTAGCATGCCTTTCGCTTGACGGTAAGCAATAGGATCACTCATGGACATGAAAACCAAATAACACCATTAATTAAAGCAGTGCTTTGGATTCTACTGCGCTCGGCACTCGACTCGTGTCCAGTAGTTACCCTGGCTACAATGCATTTACACTGCTGTTTGGCAGAAGAAATAGATATGGCGATGATACCTACCCAGGCGGCCTCTCACATATGAGAGACCTACCACCAGTGGAAAGGGACAGTTTTGATATTCAGATGAATTGTTTGTTTAAAGCAATATATTTGTTAAATGGTATGATGAATTAGATACACTGTCACTTTACAAATTCATGATATGCGTTCATACTCAGAGTTATTTATCACTTGCACATTGTAAGACACGAATAATAGAATCTGCAAATACAGAAAACATTACTAAAATGATTAAAATTTTTTTATTGCAATGAATGGCGAGACGAGCAAGCCGTTGGCCTGATTGTAAATGATACGACCGCTCATACAGCAGAAAAACCAAACAACTTGGTATTCCACTGCGCCAGTCTGAAACACAGCAGTGCATTTACACTGCTGTTTGACGGAAGAAATAAACATTGCGGTGGTACCCACCCAGATGGCCTCTCACATATGAGAGACCTACCAGCAGTACATTTACATAAACTTAAATCATTAGCTTGAAGCTTTATCCGCATTAATAATATATTTTGGTTTATCAGTGGTATTTACCGACATTATTATGGTACATGTTTATTGTATTATATTTAAGTTACAAACAATGACAAGGTAAATATTTTTGAAATAAAACAATACATATTGGAAGTAAATAGTAATCGAACATAATATCAAAATTATGAACCGGCAAAATATTGACCTAATTTGTATTTTGCGACAAAATGAATTGGTATATAATCCCTTAACATTAGTTTACCAGTGTGATATATAGATGATTATGGCGGATTGATTAAATTAAACGTAGAAAGATACGACGCTTTTTTATAAATACCTATGTTTTTTTTGTATAATAGGTCTGGCAAACGAGTAAGTAGGTCACCTAATGCTAAATGATCACTGCCTCAACATCCATAACGCTTGGACCGTGGATGTGTTGCCGACCTGTCAAATCAGGAGGGGAGCGGGAAGTATAAAGGATGGGTAGAGCCAAACAGTAGTATAAATGCACTTTTGTGTTTCGGATTAAAGGACATTGTAGCCAGAGTGACTACTGGACATATTGAGACTTAACATCTTATGACTTAGGATGGCTAGCGCAGTGGAATACTAAGTTCTTTGGTTTTTCTGCTGTATGAGCAGTCTTATCGTTTACCATCAGGCGAACGGCATGCTCGTATCGCTATTCATTGCAATAAAAAAAATGGATAGAGCGAAAAGAGTATTGGGCGTCCGGCAATCTCGGTTGGTGTGAAATAGTTGGCTCCGATTACGAATTCACGACCAATATGGCAATAGTCACCTCCTATCATTTCATGGAACAAAACACACAAGACGAAACGTGAGTGTCCTCGTATCACCTCTGCCTACCCCTTCTAGGAAAAATGCGTAATGTGTGTGTATAAAATCTAAACAGATACAAAACTAGCGCCTCTTCAATAAAGTATTGGTTAACGTATGTCGGCCATCAGATGCTATCATGATAGACAATGGATGCATTGATAACGATCGCTGAATGGTCGCAGAAGGAGCGCGCGAGGTGAATAGTGACGTGTCACTTACCACCTGGGTGGCTAACTTATTCAATACTTATATCTATGTAAAAAACTACATAAGCCTTCGACTTATTTCCCTTTACTGTACTATGACAGACAGAGCGACAGACAAAAAAAAATACGTATATTTTCTGCACAGGTTCCGTGTAAATAATGATTTGAAATGAAATGAAGTACTTGTAAGGCTCGTTCTCTATCTCATCGTGGCTTGGGAAACACGAGGCGAAATGTGGATATCTTGTTATCACCTCTGCTGACCCCTTCTGGGAAATAAGGTGTGAGTGTATGTATGTACGTACTACGTACAATAATGTATCGCCTATCGCCCTATGATCTTCAATTAATGTTAAACACGGCATTGCTCTAATACCGACAGTTTGATTCAGAGGGGCTATTTTTTCGATATCTGTAGATTTACGTATATAGGGTGTGATGCTACTACGCAAGGGATGGCCATCTCTGGCCGTTGAATAATCTAGCTGAATAGCATTTAACATCAAACCTGCGTTGAAGGTATTTTGTCATTACGGTATAAATAAAAGTATCAATGCGGAAACATAGTGTTAAAACGCCACGCACCCGACATGTGTTTTTTTTTTATTGCGATGAATAGCGAGACGAGCATGCCGTTCGCCTGATGGTAAGCGATACGACCGCTCATGAACAGTAGCAAAACCAGACGACACCTCGAATTACAAAACAATGCCAATGATGTTAAGTCTCAATATGTCCAGTAGTTACTCTGGCTACAATGCCCTTCAATCCGAAACACAACAGTGCATTTACACTGCTGTTTGACGGGAGAAATAGAATGTGTTAAGTCAAATTGTACTATTTTCTATGACCAGTAACCACACTACGAACACGCCACGTAACGTAGGATCGCGTTTTAGTAAAGTGCTTCATTAAAAATAGTCGATTTGATTCGACTAACACGTGTCGCGTTGCATCCGGTCGTGTGGCGTTTCAGTACTGTTTCCGGGCTAATAGTTACTCAAGCATGCCTACTTGTATCACAATGCCTTTTCTATTGAAACTGAAATAACAAAACATTAAGTAATATTCCGTGATTTAATATTTCAAACCTCGCAACTCCTTTATACTCGTATACAGGCGCTGAATTGATTGTAAAACTTATTGTTGTAGCTTTCAATACTGTGTATTAACAAATAGAGTACTCGATACGATAATCGTGATTTTAAACTTGTGACGTCATTACTGGTGCCGTATTTTCATGATAAGAATAAAATATATAGAATAGGCATGACGAAAAAGCTAGTAGGTGTCATGGCGTCCGTTATAACGTCACCCCTAGGTAAACATGTAATTGTGTTAACGAAACAAAACATATTTCGTTTGATAAAAATGAATTGTAAAGTCTAATAAGTGGTTCCGGTAAAGTTCACATTCCACATTTTAAAGAAATCGGTAATGTTTACGGCAGGTTAACATAGGCGTGACATTATGCGTCGTGACTAGCGTTTCTATCAAATTGGCCGATTGCTATATTTTGTACTTTTATTTTATTGAAAATCTTGTTAATCTCCAATTCTGGATTAAAACTAAAACATCGTTTTCAACCTTTCTAATATGTATTTCCCCCTAACATCGTAAAATATTTGATATTTTGATACTGTCGTCACGCCTATTATAGACTCCATAATTTTGTCTTAGAGCCAGTAATGCTGCATGTTCACATCTCTAAAAATCCGATAATTTAATTCATAAATATAGAACCTACGTGTTTACTGTCGAAATTATTGGTTTTAATGCTTCAAAAGATTTAAATTATATCAATCTCTAGAATGTCCCATTCCTTGACGAAGTATTATAAAATAATAACACAACGGGTTATAAAGGGTATCTCAAGACTGCTACCGAAAACGAAGCCGGGTGGTAGTTTTAGTGAATACAAACACAATACAACTAAAAATTTTCCTAAGAAAAGCAAAATTGTTTTTTTTATCATGTTTTAAATATCTTCATTTTTGGGTGGTAAATTCATAGTTTTTGCTAAAATAATAATTTAAACTCCTTTATACCTTAGAGTCTTTATAAATAAAAGGGTATACACTATTATTTTACGAAAAAATTTATTTATCACCCAAATATGACCATATAAAAAAAATAACAAAAAAATTGTCGCTTTTTTTTCCAACATTTTCTGTTGCATTGTGTCTGAAGTCGCTTAAACTACCACCTGGCTTCGTTTTCGGTAGCAGTCTTGATATACCCAGTATAACTTCATATAATATAATCAATAAAATAATTAAACAATATACAAACAAATACATTATACGTCGAAATATAAATATTAATTGAGTAATAATATTATATTAATTTTAATTATGTAATATTGAAATAATATACCAAATGAACTTAATTATTAGTTATACTCGAAGCTATTTGAACAGACAATGTATAAATAGCTTTAATAGGATCTGTAAGTCTTCCTGTTTTACAACAATAAATAATACTGGTGCGAGTATATTTATAGATCTAGTGGTTTGTAGTACTATAGGTTTTCCCATATTATAATTTACGAGCAGGCAGAAGCAATGATTTTATGTTTATCTTACAACTATCGGCCCGACCCAGCTAAGCCCAGGTGCAGATAGATTTCTCCACAATAATATATATGTATTATACACATAAACCTTCCTCTTGAATTACTCTATCTATTAAAGAAAACCGCATCAAAATCCGTTGCGTAGTTTTTAAGATTTAAGCATACAAAGGGACATAGGGACAGAGAAAGCGACTTTGTTTTATACTATGTAGTGATAAACATTAGCTAAAGGCCGGGTATTTATATTTGCATGGATAGCCAGCATTGTACATGTTATAAAAACCACTGCCTCGGTGGCGTAGATGTACTAGGGTACGGTTACAAAGCTGAGGTCTCGGGTTCGAATTCCGAGTTTGAAAAAGTGATATTGGATTTTTCATTCATTATCACCCCAGAGTCAGGAATTTGTGCCCGATATGGCGATAGGCTCGCCACCTATCACATCGTGGGACGGAACATACAAGGTGACATGTGGGTGTCCAGGCATCTCTGCCCCTTTTCCCTTCTGGGAAAAAGGCGTGAGTTTATGTATGTATGTATAAAAATCACCTAAGCAACCCAAGTAATTATACTAATTTTTCGAGCCAATTGCAGTGCATTCGTTTTAAATCCGGCTGAAAAAATAATGACGAAATAAATTAAAAAGGAATCATACATAAGAAATATTTTAAAAAACCATACAATGTCATATTGATGATTAACCGTTTTCTGAACGAGAAAAAGCAAGGGATTACTGCAATGTAAATCTCCAACCACAGGTTGAAATTCTTGTCATAATCAAACCTAAAAATTATGCGAACCATCGCATTAGAAAACCTGAGCTGCGAGACTTGGAATTTTTTTACAGGATGTTTTTGATGGGATCTCACGTCTTTTTGTAGAGTTCTACTTTTTTCCTTTTCGGTACTTTTTACTTCTAGAATATCACTAAGGATTTTTGTTAAAGCCCCTGCCTTATGGCTTTTTCTTATTTTTGTAGGTATCAATTTATCACAAATATAGCGGATTTGATTATTAATGTTCTTTCTTTCATGGTAATAGATATTTTCGAGCTGTTTAGTTTACTATTTATTTGCAAGTTGTTTTAGAGGTATGTTGTACAATTTCATGGGCTGAATACACCCTTTTCCTCTCTATACCCCCTTCTGTTATGCCTGATATATATAGATACCTATTTACAACTATGATTCCATTATATACGGGTACAATAATTCATTAACTGTAAATGTAACTTTGTAATCCTATACATTTATATGGGATTACAAAGTTATTCACGCAGTTGGTCTATCTAGAAAACTAGACACAAATTATGAAATGTTGGAATTTTCCCTTACTTTAGACACTAAACACTAATTATATTCTAAATTTGAAGGTTCTATGTCATCTAGAAGTGCCTTAGACTTTTGATGATCGGTCAGTCAGTGAGTGACAAAATTAAGAAAGTTTGACTAGTTACAATTCTTGAACTACTGGTTCAAATTGAATGAAATTTTAAATATACCGTGTTTACACAATGCCTGCTTAGTAACTGAAAATTCAGAAAAAAATGTTTTATTTCAATAAATAGGCCCTTGCAACAAAGATTTCCTGGGCTGCAGTATACATTTGCCCCGGAACGAGGCGTATCATGTCCGCTAGTATACTAAATATAATTTTATTGCCACACATGAGAACGATTCCGTGGAAACCGCAAGAGCGTCTCCATCGCAAAGTGTTACTTGATACTGTCGGTTTATTTGTAACTCTCGCACACAATATCAATGATACTGACACCAGAGAGCATCGACAGTGACACTCTAGACTCATGCAGGTGCTTTTGATACCATGAGATCGAAAAGTGATGAAGTGGGAGAGCCACGCTGTCAAGTCATGACCCAGCATGAATAGGCGCCGAAAATCGACGTGAATCAACAACGGTGCTGTCACGTTTCGTTAAGATTGCTGGATGCCCAATAACCCTTGCCTCTCCCCATCCTTTCTCCTTCCTACACCTCTCCCGATTTGATAGGACAGCAAACACATCTATGATCCAAGCGTTGTGGATGTTCATGGACGGCAGTGATCACTTACCATCAGGTGACCTACTTGCTCGTTTGCCGGACCTATGCAATAGAAAACAGATGAAACACATGGCAGTAAATTATCGAAACCACTTCTAGGGAATCAGACTTCATAACGATCACAGTCGAAAAATATCCTCGTCAAAATGTTTAAGTGACATAGCAAATTAGTGATACAGTCATCAACATTGTGAAAGAGGGGAAAACGTCGTATCGATACGACAGGGTGTCAAAGCGATAGAGCGATAATACGAAATACTCACAAAGCGATAGATTATTCGGGCGGTCAGGGCGGTATACCGAATGAACATAATGAAATGTTGAAACACAATTTACCGATTAATACCGAAAATAATAACATAAAGTATATAAATAATAATTTAATTGTATTTGGCATTGTTATATGTTACCACTCATACATGTTATATGCATGTTACATGATTAATTAAAATTACTGTCGCTATGCACTTTAATATACAGTACTGCTGATAATAATTAAATAATATATTATTAAATTAAAATTAGCATTTTATCCTTGTAAAACCTTCCATTTTTCGCGTGTACATACATAATTGCCACGCCTCTGTTCCATAGGTTTAGACAGAGACTAAATAGACCGCTATTTTGCTCGATCCTGACATGTTACTTTCGCTTCATCCACTTTCATCAACTTCTTCATGCATTCTCCTCGGGCCAGGGTACTTTTGACCGTTCACTTTTACTTTTCGAGGCGCAAAGTAAAATTATTTAAAAAATCGTATAGCTAACTTTTTTGATACACAAGAGCTTATAAAATATTAATTAATTATTTTAAAGTTCCAGGACAAAAAAAAAAAACTAATTATGGACTTTGATCAAATTCTAATTTGAAATTAATTAATTTTTTTAAATATTCTAAAATCTAATTTTAAAATTATATCCTAAAATTATATACTTATATCCCCGTAAATTATAACACTATTTAGGTAGAAATGGGACACTACTAACTAAAATTAAAGGTACAACATATGTATTTAGCATCAAAATGTATCTCAGAGTTGTTCTCAAACCCGTGACGTCAATTAAAATGACTTCATAATAATTAACTTAGTACAACAATGACGATAACTCAATAACAGGTATAAGATTAAACCCAATTAATTATTGCCTGAATTCAAGTTTTACCTGGAAGCTTTGACGTCGAGCTTGCGGATAACAAAATTATAAGGCTCAGTGATAAGGCCGTCTGTGAGGCGAAAGGGCACGGGTTCAATTCCATGATAAATATTTCGGTGTTCCAAATTGGTGTGGATTCTGGTTGTTGTGCAACATGGTTTCTTATAAAATAATATTTTACTGCAGTATTTTGGAGTTACGATTTCTTACAATTAAAGCTATTTTAGTTTTAAATTAGAAATACATAGTCATATTATTATATTGCAATGCAGATGATACCTTTTAATAAGGACATATGTCTACAATTAACATCCAATTAAAATGATATATTTATATAAACTTAGCACACCCATATGTATTTATAGCACAAAAATAACCTATAGGTTAATACAGGACTATCCTGAAGTCTCTTCCCTGCACGTGCAATACAATAATGACATATCGTTTTCCGCAAAATAGATATAAAATAAAATCAGTTTTATAGGGGAATGCACAGTAAACCGCAAAAGATATTGACACTTCCCTATACATTGGAAATCCTAATTAAACTTTAAAGGTAAATTCTAAATATATATTTCCTCCTATATTTGAATATAAATCAGCGTGTTTGATGCGAGCGTTACTATTTCAGAGGCGCGCGATGAGGGCGGGTCGATGAGAGCTCGCGATGGCTCCTGACGCGGAAGACTGCGAGGCTGCCCTCAACCCAAAGACTCCTAATGTCCCTGTACATGGCAGAAGAGTCATCCCTGAAGTCCCACCTCCCGCCTACGGCTGGACCGAGAACGAAGCTGAACCCAGCAGTCCAGGCGAGAACCGCCGGCTACTGCCAGTCGTAGAGACCAAAGATGCCAAACAAAAACCCCGTCTCCAAGATGGCCTTACTCTGGGAGTTCACGGTCACAAGAAGCACACAAAATGCCCACAGATAGAAAAGAATGTTAACAGAAAGAAAACGAATTTTCAGAAGAAGAAGGAGAAATTGGTGGCTCTACTGAAGCCGCCGTATTTTATCACATCCATGATAATTATTATAGTAAGTTGATTCTGTCAGAATAATTCTATAATATACTTGTATCTGTCGAACATATACCAACAATACGCTTGAGAGGTCACCGAGCTATGTAGATTTCGCCTAATTCAATAACAGATTAAAACGGGATCTTTTTAAATGATTCGATCATTTTGTTATCTTACTATTTGTTATTTTTCATTTTCTATCTTATCATAAAGTCAACTTTGTAATGAAAGTTTATCTTTCATATTTCTTCATAACTAAGGCACATCTGAATCAATAGCATTTTCGACGTGGAAAGGACACGGTTACGATTCAGACAGCTTTTTGATTTGCATTTTTGGCAATTGCAAAACTATCTCCAAAGTTTAGACACCGTGGTCTATACATCTAGTATGCCTTTCCATTCTAACAGACTGTTTGTCACTTAGGTATGGATACATTTCTTCGCATCGGAGGGTCTGCGGCGGCGGCTGGAGTGGTCTCCGGGCACGTGGTGGCACGAGCCGTGGCGGATCCTCACATATGGTTATGTTCACGCTAATGCTGTCCATCTGGCACTAAATGCACTCGTTGCTCTTGCCGTAAGTATTTTAGACTTCTCATATCTTAAAAATATGTAGACGCCCCCTTGTAGTAATAATATACCACCTTATATCTCAATATTAAGGCTCTACAATATTTCCATACTATGACAAAATTAGTTTGCTCCATATAACCAAGACAACACAATTTACGATTTGCAATGAAGCAATTTTTTTTCGAGATTTGGCCTTAGAATTATTCCTTACTGCAGCAACTTAACTCAAAGAAATCCATCACGACCTAATAACAATGAAATATTAAGCCTTTAAAATTTACACATCAGTGAAATCGGCAATCTTTTAATAAAGCCTCCATATCCTCTCTACCACTTGATGTATTTAATTAAAGACTGTCTCCAGGTGGGATGGCGACTAGAGCGCGAGCAGGGCTGGTGGCGCGTGATGTGCCTGTGGTACGGGGGCGTGGCGGCGGGCGCGCTGGGTGCAGGTGCACTGCAGCCCAGCGTCAGGGTCGTCGGCGCCTCGGCAGGAGTCTACGCCTTGCTCACCGCGCACCTGCCTAACGTCTGCCTTAGGTAACTATCATACGATATTCCAGTTCATATGCGTCGTGCTGCAGTGCCCAATCCTACCGTACACAGTGATACAGTTTTTTTTATATCGGCCAGGCATAGTGACCACACTTTATCTATAATTATGCTGGCCTGCTAAGATGCCTCTTCACACTACGGCGAAAGGACTCAGGATTATAGATAGGATAGTTCGATTGAGGGAGAAAAGATCTTAGATAATTAAATGCACAATTTCAATTTTACAAGTTCAATTCACTGCCAGTCCATATAAATACCCTACAGTGGATAGCTCGATTGAGGGAGGAGTTTTGAGATCATTAAATGCACAATTTCAAATTTACAAATTCACGTAAGACTTGGTAATGGGACCTGCTCCAGCATTCAATAATAAGTGTGAATTGTATTTCGATATCAATAATACAGATATTATAATTATATGAGTTGATAATTTTAGTTATTGACCACACAGCGCGTGCATTAATTTTAAACTGGCAATTCTAATACCTATAATGCACACATATTTAATAATTATTGTAGCCGACCTAAATTTATCATCTATAATGGAAGTTATATTGAATTTAATATCGATCATCGACCTGACGTAGAACACGTTGTGCAAATGACACAATTAATTAAATGCCCTAATTTCCTGATGGCGTACGTTGCTAAAGGGAAATATCTTCTATGTTACTAGGGCGTTATAGCATAACTGGAATAAATATGAACAAAGATATTATTTTCATTTGTTTCTTACCAACTGTGGTCAGCTTTCTTCATAAAGGTACATATTGGATTTTGATAAAAGCTACTATTTTTAATAGCCCGTATGTGTTTCACCAGTGAATACAGTCCTTCTGCCATTATCATGCTTAAGTTCATCATACTGGGCCTTGCCAAATGTTTCAAACAAGACAAGCCTCACGCATCTTAAGATTCTGTAAATGATATTTTTATAGCGAGGCTGCTTTCAATGCCAACTATCAACGTTTCAACTTGCAAAATATCACGATTTTCTAAATAGAATTTAATTTATTGTTACAGATTCGGTCACATCCCGCTGTGGTGGTTCAGGCCTCTATCGGTGGTAGTGCTGGGAATGTCTGAAGGATGCTGGGCTCTGATGCGAGCTCAAGGTTCCTTCGACAGCGCTGTCTCGTCAGGGAAGCACGCACAGAGCAGTGCTGACCACGTGGCGTGGTCGGCACACGCGTTAGGAGCTGCTGTGGGCATACCACTCGCTTTCCTTGTTTTCACAGGTAAAATCAATTTACATGTTTAACGCCATCTGTTCTACGTAACCTGGAATTGTAGTTTCGTAATAAGCCACCACGAACAGTGGCGTAGTTGTAGCTTATATGCCAGGGTTTAATCGTGAAATTATTATAGTTTGAATCTTTAATTGTGAATAATATATAAAAAAAAAGAAAGTAACTGTTAATTGTAATAAAAATTCCTGTAATTATAATTAATACACTTAAAAGGTTTTAATGAAATACTTTATTTTTTTCAGGAGAAAACGATGGAAAATCTCGCATAGTGATCAGCCGAGTAGTCTCCGCAATATTATTAGCGCTTGGCGCTTTAGCCGCCGTTCTACACTATTCATACATATACGACCTCAGTAAACACTGACTTAAAAGCAGTTTTAGAAAAAATCGCAATAGGCAACTACAGTTGTAAATGATGGGTCTATGTTCCGCGAAATAAGGAGTAACTCCATACATAAGCTGTACTATAGGTCTACCAGAATCTCATGGCATTTTGGGAAATTTGAATTTACGCATTGCAACACTGGGGTAATTGGATGAACATATTTTGATAGTTTCAATAATTGTAATTTTTTTTATTTCAAATTGACATTATTTTTTTAGTACAACTTTTTAAATAAATTACATAATGTTTTAAGTAAAAATATAAAGGTTATTTAAACATTATAATTACTTCAAAATTGTACTTTTAGATTAATAGCCAATTAAAATAAGCAAATAAGATTTTTTTCAGTTTTAAATTATAACATACATACGAGTCTTACGAGTATTTATAACATAGATGGAGCGCTGGTACTTCCAAAACGTAGATAAAAATAGTGGTACCGAGCCACCACTTTCGTTTCAATTCTCTCTTCTTGTTAGTTCTCACTTAATCAAACAACTTTCAATTTCCAAATTGTAAGTAGTTTGATTATGAGTCGGTTTTATTTAAATAATTATTAGATTCGATAAATTTAATACGAACGATGCAAGATTGTATAATAAAAAAGTATAATTTTATTTCCAGTCTTCATTATTTCATTAACACTTTAGTCAGAGCTTACTTCTAAATACTTTTCCTGTAAATCTTCTGATGAAGACGAAGGAATAATAATAAACCGTTCCTTATCTAATATCTCTGGAAACTCCTGTAAATAGGTATTTAATGCATTACTGTTTAGTTACAAAAAATGATATCAATATACGATAAAACACATACACATAATATCTAACACTAACCAAAAAAAAATGAAGTATCAAAACTATTCACTCCGACTTACTTGTTAAAACGACGTCGATTTTAAAATCGACGATTTTGTTTAAATTTGACCAAATTATTCACGGATCTAGCGATAAACCTTGTAAACAATGTGTCGCACTTGTGATTGTAGAACTAATTTGTACCTTTTCGCTAAGAAAGGATAGAAATCTTAAAATATTCACATCGAATGACAAAACTCAAGTTTTGAATCAGCTGTTCGTCGATGGTATTGCCACATAAAAATCATTGTTTTTTTTTTTAATTTTATGCCATGAGATTCTGGTAGACCTATATCAACGATGTTTTTTCATCGAGAGCAATTGTAAATGATCTGGATTCAATTTGTTACTGCCATAAATATAAGTATAACTTCGGTGTATTACCAAGAGTACGTTATAACAAACGACTTAAAGATGTCTGATCTATGACCTAGCGTTCTAGACGTTCAGAAGCCTAAATTAAGTCTAAGTAATATAAAACCAGAAGTGCAATTGATCGTTTCCGTCCGTCGATCGCGAACGAGTTGCGTATCTTTTGATGGGATTTACACTTTACATCTAGCAATTGCAAACAATTAGAAAACATATGTGATTCCGTTACTGTACTATTGATAGGATAAGAATCTATTTTGTGATATATCAATGGAACTGTAGGCAAGTTGATATCAAAATCAACGATACGGTATCAACGACATACTAATATTTTGGGTCAGATTTTTACTCGCTAGTGGAAACATGACGATTTTAATTCCACACCATTTTATACCAACATTGATTAAATTAGGCATTGGCTATTAATTTTACTACTATATCGTCACGTCTTCACGACTGAGTACTCCCGATTTTATAAATCACTAATTCTATGAAAATAATTTAATTTACACTTATAAGCGTGGTACTATACTCATAAATACGTAACAAAGACTAGATAAGTTTTCAACTCATTATAATTATTAAGTTAATTTGATTTCTGTGAAATCATCTCTTAATGTTTTGTATCAAAACGTTCGATATTGGCTAGTGATTGATTTTTAACCTCTTTGTTTCAAAAACTTGTTATGGAACATTGGCATCCGAAGAAATGAGACTATTTTAGAAATATCTTCTTAATAATGTATGTTTGGATATCAATATGACTTTCTTCGCTACAGAATAGTTTTTGTGTTGTCTCATAACTAAAAGAGAAATATAAAAGTTGAGATAAAGCAGAATTTGTGAACCTAGTCACTACTGATGAGGCTGACTTAAGGTGCCTAGATCTCTAGATTAAATGCAATTTAAGCAAAATCTAGCATTCTAGTCATTTATTATGACATACGGAACTAGGTTAATGCTAATAGATGTCGCTTAACAACTAGATGTAAGTGTACAAATACTAGTTTAATTTACTTGTGTACCTAACTGTGTGCCATAGATTTTCTTAATTAAGTAAAAACTTTGTACAACGCATATCAAACTAAAGTTCTTAAAAGCGCCATCTATTAATTGTGTCTTAATTATTGTTAACTCGATTTAATTTAGTAATTTGAAAATACATGTTGTTTTTTACTAATCTGAGGTTTTCTTTTATGACACCGATGCAATGGAGTGGTATGTATGTAACTTTTATGCTGTAAACAGTCCTGAAATAATACGCACAGAGGTCTACACATATATAACAAAGAACGATACAAATTCTTTACTCTTCAACTTACCGAACTCTCGTTCCCGAAGCTACATGGTCGGCGCCAATGAGAAGGCTGGCCTATTGCAGAGCTCTGCACAACACTGGCACTAAACATCACTACAGGATACAGTTAGTTTCAGTAACACTATTTGGACTGCATTCCACTTACACTACACTCCGTCTAATTATACACAACACGATTCACTTGTACTGGATACCACAACTCCATATCACTTACTACTAATTAATTATTATTATTATTATTGTACTGCTATACAAACCACTTTTACCAGAATATCCACGACATACGCAAAAATCCAACTGAATAGCGCCGCGTGGTTGAATGCCTACACGAAACTTTATAAAGCAGATAGGACAAATGACTGAAATTAAGTAGGTAAAAACTGCAAAACTGGGTACCTTCAGTTTTAAAGTTATTATATTTTAGCATTTAAGAATGGACAAAAAAGATAATACTCAGGTGTGTTAGGTCCGACATGCTACCTTACTTATATTACATTTAATTTATCAGCCAATTGCGTGAATTCAAATTTTTATTTTAACACTATTGAAAATCAATAATTAAGGAAAAATTGGAATAATATTTTTAGCTACTTCATGAGGATACATTGGGATTAAGATTAAACAGTTACTCATATGAAATGTATAAGTTTTAACCACGGTCTCAACAGCAAGTAAATATTTAAAGAACTCACAGATTCGCGCGCTTTCGTATTCCTACGGTCTCGATGGCGCGAATGCGAAATGGCGGTAAGCCCGCCGCGCACCGCGGATGGGGCCGCAATTAACAAACCCTAGATGAAACCCTACATTATTTATTTAAACAATTCATGATAACATATTAATATTTTTACTGACATTTTATTTTATTTTATCAACTAACCATAAAAATGAATCCCTGTTGAGAGCGCGCGCAAAGCTGCAGCGGATACCTCCCATTTGGGACTTAATAATCTTACGTTTCCGGTATCATAATTAAAATATTTAACATGAACAAAGAATCATAATTAAACCAATATTTTTAATTAAATAAATAAATGACATTTATCCGTTTATATTCTACACACTACGGCAATTTCTAAATTTCGGCTCAACTGTTAAACACGGGAATTGTTGACTAACTCTGTAGGTACACTAAAGATGTGTAAATGCCCATTTGCGTAACTCTTCACTTTAAACTACAATAATAATTTTCATCTTGAACATGGATACGCGTGAAAATATTATTTATTTTCTATGATTTATTCGTTGCCATGGATCTCAAGTGGATAAACTCAATGGCCCACAAAGTCTAAAGGTGTTCACATCTGCAGTTCTACCATAACTAATTACGTGTTCTGCGGACTATACCACTTTATCACTACACTGTGCCAAAGTATACATCGTTTTCATTGTGTTTAATACTCCAAAAAGAAATCACGCGCGAAAGATTCTGAAATATTTCACACAACAAGTCGCAGGACTTATGCCTGCGCGCGCGGCGCCATTGTTTACTATGTAGTATGTATTTGTTAGATCTTGCCGCCTGCTGTTTGTCGCCGTGGCGCTACCGTCGCGGAGTAGAAATATTAACATGTTTATTTTTCTTATCGTTTTTAAATATGCGAAAAAGTATCATGAATTAACCAGTTATAAATTAATACAATAATATACCCTGTATTTTGGTAGTTACTAATTACCAATCTTGTTCATTATTCTTTTGTAGTGTGCGTTAGCATTCCTTTAAATACTAAATAGATAATTGACCTTTATTTCGCTCGGCTTAAAGTTCACAATTGTACGTGCTAACAGTTAGCAAGTAGAAATCAGTTAGCAGCTGATTATGATTATAAGGTGTATCCATAGATTTAAAAACTAAGGGTACGCCCTTCAGTACATTGGGTACTACGTCAAAAAGATGCCTGTGAAAATCGCGCCATCTGTTGGATTTTTACGTCAATGGCGGCCATGAAATCGTTTTTCAATAATGCGAAAATAAATGTTTATTGACTTAAAGTTATATAATTTTTACTTAGCGGTAATAAGAAATGTTATCTTTTTTTATGTGAACTTTCGGTCAACTTTATTGCACCCACGCACGATACAATTAGGCATTTGTCGACGACTTACAGACCGGTGCGCTGTGACGTCACAACCGCTGCATTGGTCCGCGGACCACTTTCGTGACAACACTTTTTGTACTCTCTGCCCCGTCCATATATTTTACGTCAATGGGTGTATCATAAAAATAATTTATCATTTTGTTTTATGTTTAAAATAAGTTTGTTAACCTTGTTAACATGTAACCTGTAACTTTGTTGACAGGGTGAAATGGCGCAATTTGGAAAAGGCCTACGTCGAACAGTATCCAACAGTATCTCGGCTGATGATGATGATAATGATTTTATTTTATTATTATAATAAGGTGATTTATTTTATTTATCCTGAATATTAAAAATATTTAAACTACTATCAGAACGTGTGCATCTTGTTATCGTGTTACATGTGTGAATGAAAATCTTTTAGATATACCTTGGTACATACTAGAGAAGTCAGAAGCTGGCGCGAACAGTGCTAATAACAAAATAAGCGGCAAAACAATGTTTATTTCGATCCTTGTTACTCCTTTTCACCTTGTCATACTATCTAGTATCTTCCTTTTCATTCCACTAGTTTCCCGCGCGCCTGATAGGTATGTGCGCAAAAATATTGTTCCTAGAAATCCCGTAAATACTTCAGTGAAGTGCTTTGTGAATTATAGTGATGTGATGCATGCGGGTTGTGAAAAAGAATAATAAGGTAAATTATATTCGTTAACATTTATTCTAATTACCCTTACACTAAAATACAAAATAATACATATAACTTATTTTATCGGGTAAGTTCTATGTTTACTTAAATGTCGAAATACAACGTATAACTAACCAAAATCACATATATATCAATTCATTTCGAGTAGTGAGTCTACGGTAGTAATATACTGTATGAGATCATATACCTGCCCATTAATAAATTATGTGAGATTGAAAGTAACTTTATAATAATGCCATCTAGTGGGAATAAACTAAAACATCATGAATGTAGTTTTCTTTCTATGGATTATTAAATTACGTTAAATAATAGTTAATATTATAAGTAAGCGGCATAAAACCACAAATTAAATTAAATGGCTTAAAATCTGGACTATTAACTCTTACTCTTAACGAACTGTACAGTAAATGCAATACTTCAGACATCGCTTAAGCATTCTAACAGCCGTTCTCTATATTCTATCCATCTTTAACAAGAGATTTCATTAAATATTTTAATGCATTTTATGCTTTATTATACAAAAATAGAGGTTTATAGTTATGGTGTTTATATTTTTATATATATACTCGTAGCTTATATAAGATTAATACATATGTTTATCTTTATTCAACGAAGCGTATAATTGTACCGACATCATAACGGTAGCTATTATAACCTCTTGTTAAAGATAGATATGATATTGAGAATGGCGGGGAAGTCAATCTCGTTAATTCTTCCTAAATCCATCAACACTTCAAAGGCTTGCATTGCACTCCGAATTCCGTACACCAGCATTCCTGACAAGGATTTGATAGTTCAGCTATAATTCTTCCAACGCGATACATTCTTCCATATATATTACATCCAGCCAATTTCAGAAGTCCAGGACCTATACCAAGATTGGGTTGTCTTGGAGCCTCCTGAATTTGGGGTACTTTTTCGATCTCTGGGGGCTTAGTAGGTGGTGGTGTGGCTTTCGTAACAGGCTTCATAGATATCGGTGGTCTTGTAGTTTTTATTGCAGTTGTCTCCCCGAGTAATAGATGATCTATTCTGTTAATAGGAGCTTTGTTGGGAGGTATGGAAATAGATGGAAGAGGAATGAATGGCACCATTGTTGTTTTGACTGGCCGTCGTGTAATTGTGGTGATTGGTTTTGTTGGTACTGGTTTTGGAGTTGTTGGTTTCTTTGTAGCTATTGTTGTTGTTTCATAATTATCGCTTAGAAGTAATTTAAGGACGCTTCCGAATGAAAACCCTTCATCGTCCTCGTCATCTTCATACTCTTGAGAGTTATTGTGTGTGTGATTGAATATCTCAGTAGATACTTCAGTAGTAAGTGGTGCATTGGCCATAGGTTTCATAGTAGTCGTTGATATTGATACAGTTTCTTTCGTTTGCTTGGTAATATCTTCAGTCATTGTGACGTTATTCGAATTTATTTTAACTTTTTCCTCTACTTTAATTTTAGGTAGTGTAAGGTTCTTAAATGTTGTGTTATGGATAGGGGTGTCAACTTTAAGTGTTAGAGAAATATTCTTAATCTTCACAACTGTATCGTTTCGTTTGTTATTCTCTGTTGTTGTTGGCAGGGGTGTTGTTGTATTATCTGTAAACGAAAATATTGGTATTATTACATTGAGTTCTTGGAATAATTATATATGGTATATTAAATGCTATAGAAGCTTCATTTAATGGAATGTTAGAAGATTCAATAATTTTATTTTTATTATGGGTTACTTTTAATTATTTTTTAAAATCTTTTTACAGAGTAAACATTTACTTTACCTTCATCACACACTAGTTCCCCACAGCACATATCACTAGTCTCACTAGTGGTACTTCTACGGCATCCATTCGGTATGGGGCAGTCTATAGGCACGCAGTGTAGGTGACCCCAATTGCAATCACAACGTGTGCATGCTACCACCATGGTCTCGCCTTCGCCAATTCGTTGACCATCATTTGCCACACACTCGCCTGCAAAGAATAAGTTCAATAATTAATTAATAAAAAATAATTTAATAGACTGATATAATTAAACACGAGTTATGACAATTTATTAAATTTTTTATTTACTTTAATTTTTTTATTATTTTACAATAGTTTTATCATAGACCCTATTTTTTGCATTTTAAGCACACAGCTAATTTAATCTTGCAAAAAAATAAATGAGAACCAACATAAAGAATTATACAATTTTGTTTACCTTTGACAATG
This sequence comes from Hyles lineata, assembly GCA_030180105.1. Classification (NCBI taxonomy): domain Eukaryota; kingdom Metazoa; phylum Arthropoda; class Insecta; order Lepidoptera; family Sphingidae; genus Hyles; species Hyles lineata. Next base: position 17,230,245 of record JARJEE010000006.1, on the reverse strand, counting down.
TCCAACTGCATAGAAGTAGTTAGATGCGGTACGGCTGGACCAGGTGGGGTGCTGGGATACACTGCGTAGTAATCATCAATAATACCAGGATCTTTTGGTACAAAACCACCTGAAATAAAATAGTTTTAAAGGCACTTAGTCATGTCCAAAGGCCACTATTCCTTGTTTACTTACAATTTTGCCAGAATAAAAAACTAATAAATTATAAGGTCTATAAAAGTGAAGTCCAAATTTAGTCGAGAAATTATTTGAAATTTAATGACTGAAATTAAATGCAAAATAGCAAAAAATCTTACCTTCGGTTTCAACAGGCGGTGAAAACAAATTAACAGCCGGTGTTTCAACGTTAAAAGTAGTACTGGTTGTAGTAGCTTTCGTCACTTCTTTCGGTTCAAGGATTCGGTTCCCTAGGGACGCAGCTACGGTATACTCCAGGTCATCATGTTTGATGTAACCAGAATCCATTTCATGTGTCAAGCTTGGATATTGTGGTTCTTTATTGGATATGAATATTGGATACTGAGTAGGATCGTAGATACCTTCCCTTCTGGTTGCATATTGGTTTTCCTTTTGGTTAACGTTTGGGTAGTATACTGGGAATTTGTCTTCCCTTTCTAGTAAAGGATAGGTTAGAGTTTCTTTTGGGGTTTCCTCGTCGACTACCGCGTCGGCTGCGACGAATGGGATTATTCTGAAACGTTATCATAAACGTTTGAAAATTAGCAATAAAATCTCTAAATTTATTTTGTTATATGATTTTTATTGTTTTAGCATAAGCGGGGATAATAACTTCTGAATATAAAATACTTACTTCAAATTAGGCAGAGATGGCGGCAAAGTCGGCTCAGTGTAATCATAATCGTAATCACCCTTCGTCTTCTTGGAGGAAGTAGATACATCAGCCACAACACCAGGTTTTGAAACAGTAGCCATAGGCGGCTTAGTAGAGTGACTAGTGTTAGTCATCAGAGAACTAGTCACGTTTATAGTAAACGATTCATTATCATCGAACACGTCTATATTCCTATCAGTAATTATATCATTTGGAGAGAACGTGTGATCTAGATTTTCTATATTTATAATTGGTACTCGTGGTTGGACGTCCATTGCTGCTTTGACAGCATCATCAAAACTCATGTTTCTCGGCAAGGAAGTAGATGCTATCTCAGCTGTACAGTTAATCGTTCCATTAATTATCACTTTGACCGTTTCGTCTGGTTGTTCTGTTTGTGCTTCTGTCGTAGATTCTTGGGTAGTTGTTTTTGCTAGGGGTGCGTGTGTTGTGGTGTTTTCTACTGGGTATTGGCTGGAACTTGGTGGTGGGTCGTTAGTCTTCCTTTTGACTTTAGTAGTGGCCACGAGGTTGTTAGCTAGAGATGTCGTTGGCGTATTTTTAGCTGTTTGGATATGAGTAGTTGTGGTTTCTTGTTTTGTTGATTTAGACGAAAAAGCCCTCTCTTCGATTCTTGTGTAGCTAAGTCTGTCGGTTTTTGTTTGGCTGAATCCTGAAATTCGAAATGAATTAAAGCAAAGATATAAATTATAAATTGATTCTCATTAGTATTTTCAAGGAGTTAAAATGTATTCTAATTACGAGCAATAATTAAAACGCAGTGTCATAAATTCACCTACAATATCATCATCATCATCATCTCAGCCATAGGAAGTCCACTGCTAAACATAGGCCTCCCCCAACGATCTCCACATCGACCTGTTGGAAGCGGCCTACATCCAGCGACTTCCTGCAAACTTAGCCAGGTCGTCCGTCCACCTTGTAGGCGGGCGTCCGACATTTCGCTTGCCTGTACGTAGCCTCCACTCTAGAACCTTTCGGCCCTAACGGCCATTGGTTCTGCGAGCTATGTGCTCGGCCCACTGCCACTTTAACTCGCTAATCCTTTGGGCTATATCGGTAACCTTTGTTCTCCTACCTACAATATAAATAGATGCAATCCTATTAACATTTTAAAAGGCCCTAATTGTAGCTACAGTTTAGAATAACATTGAGATGGTTAACATTTTGACGCTATGTTGGTGTTATTTATACCTTGATCATGCGCACAATGATACTGATGCGGGCAGCACTCGCCAGGTCTCAGAAGTGGCTGGCAGCCCAGCAGTGGAGGCGCGCACGCCAGAGCCTGGCAGCGAACAGAGCCGCGAAGGCAGAAGCATTGAGTGCAGTTGGCTTTCGTCTCGTCTGTTACCACTCTCTCGCCTTCTGTTATCCATTTTCCATCCACTTCACAATCTGAAATGTTTAATACGTATGATAGAAAAGTATTTCAAGCACTTTATACTGCACAATTTCTATAACAGAAACTGCCTTAACTAGAAGGCAATTTGGTTATTGTTAAATATATTTTTACTGCTTATTATAATAAATGCAGTAGGCACAATAAATTAATTGTAACTAGAGATGATCTTCGACTAATGAATCCAACAGATTAACACTGTTACTCGGCACCAATATCAAAAGTAATTGCTCAGTTTTGTAAAGACTGTATCTTACCATGCCTCCGATCATGCTGTTGTTCATCATCATGTTGACAATAATACCGTGTAGGGCAACAAGCGCCCGGCGCTGCCCGAGCAGTACATCCATGTGGCGGAGGCAGGCACTTGGGTGTCACACACCTCCTCGCTCCTTGCAGACAGAAGCAGGCCTCGCAAGCGGAGTGAGCTCTCATCGCCGACCCGGCAGCGAACACCGAACCTCCTTCCACGCACGCTGGGAACACTCCAAGGTCATCAGCCGTCAGACGGACTACCGCCTCCTCACACCGGGTCTTCAATAGACTACTTACCATGAGCGACGGATGCTGGCGTTGCGATGTCGGATAAGTCTTCGGGGATACGTGTATTAACATTCTTAGTGTCAGGATTGATGCCATCTGTAAAAAATATCAATTGAGTTTTTAGTTCAAAACATATGTTTCCAAATCAATAGCTTAAACACATATGTATCCTCGCGCTGTTATTACGAGTATAAAATACTTGTATAAAAGATATTTTCTACTGTTATCGTAGTAGCAACGCAATAAAGATACAAGTTCACAAATATAAAAATCACGACAAGATGAACTGGACAAAGTTATTTATTTATTTATTTCTTACACTTTATTGTACTACACAAAATAAAAAAATACACAACTTAACCTATATTTACAGTACAATGGGCGGTCTTATCGCAGTCGGCGATATCTTCCAGACAACCAAAGTTAGTTAGTTAACATGGTATAGCAGCAGAGTCTTCCAGGATAGTAAAACAATGGACCCTCACCCGGACACCGTAGCTCAGGGCAGCAGCTGTCCTTCCTATGCAACACATAACAGCGGTCAGGAGGGGGATCAGGCAGAGGTGCGCAGGCGCGTCTCCGGCAGGACAAGGCGCCGCGCACGCATGCGCACAGCAGACACGCCGACCGAGAGCTCGACACCACCTCGCCTTCCGTGTACCACCGGTTTTCGTACAGGCATCCCGCTGGTAGCACTGGAAAGAACGTTTGTTTTAGTGCATAGTTACATTGTGCTAGTGCAGTATGCTTGGGAGAGATGCAGATAGTGATCATAGGTTAGTCATTACTTTGTGTTCAGAGCGCTACTGTGGGAATTTTAGAGAAAGTCAATAGTGAGAAGTGCCTTTATTCTGATTAAAGATGAGGATAAAATAACAATAATAATAAAACTTTATTTCAGAAATCATTCCATAATTTGTTAGTAACAATATTAGTACAAATGAAAAACAAAACAAAAAACAGAAATAGTGTGAAGACAATGTTAGTTTAGATACAATTAACAATGCAGTTTACTTAGATAATGTATTAAAGGACAATCATATTTGTCCATAATGACACCCAGCAGGCTGTTAGTATTGCCACGAAGCCTCTGCAATAGGGATGCCGAGCGCTTGCGCCTAATTGCCGCAAAGCCGCCAGTATTTAAGTTTGCAAACATCCCGGAGGCGCTGCAAAAGCGTGGCAAGCCCATCAGCATTCTGAATCCATTATTATATTGTATCCTAAGAGCACTGATGGCTTTCTGAGTATGGCTTATCCACAGGCTACACGTGTAAAATACTTGACAATAAGCTTTGAAAATTGTGAGTTTAACCTCAGGTGTGCACCGAGTAAACCTGCGGACCAGCATGTTGGATCTCACCGACAATGCTCTCCGTTCCCTTTCAATATCCAAATCATCCTCCAAGTCATCAGTTACAATGTGACCAAGGTATTTAAACTGACGGACACGACTCAAGATATTGCCACATAAGGTAATAGGTGGAAAATTGTCAGAGACTTTTTTTAATCCGAAGATTATGAATTCACTCTTATTTGAGTTATATCTCAAGCCATGCCCCTCAGCATACCGTTCACAGACATATATCATCCTCCTGATGGCTGCAATAGACGGGCTCAGCAGCACCATATCATCAGCATAACTGATATTGTTGAAAGCTACCCCATCTATGTAACAACCAGCATGCATGCTGCTGAGCTCGACAATTAGGTCATTCAAATAGATATTAACACGTTAAGTGCGAAGCGAGGCCTAAATCACCCCTGATGCAACTTCCCTGTGGTGCGGCAAGCAAAAAAGTGAATTTCTCTGTCGTGCGAATGGCATAGCTTTGGTTTGGTCCAGTGTAGGAAAGAGATAAATATATATTTGAGATCACTAATGGTTCCGGACTCGGTGGTGTACCTACCTTGGTACGGGATGTCTTAGGCCTCGTGCCGCACTGAATTAATATAATTTTAATGCAGTGCGGAACGAGGCTAAAACGTCCCATATCCCCCCTGACCTCGTACCGCACTCAACGCGAGCTTCCCGCGACCAGTGTTGTGCATCACGTCGATTGGAGAGCACGTCCTTTTACAGCGCCGAACATGTCTAAACGATGTCGGAAGAAGTTAATTTTAAAAAACCCAGAAACAGAGCCATAACAGGTAAGTTTTTAATGAAAAAATCTTCAGTAAGTACCTAGTTTTTTCTTATCTTGGTAGCTATGTACCTAAAGTAAGTGTAAGATATTATTACTTAAGTATATTATACCTAAAGATATTATTGGTAATAACGATTATTGACGTAATCCATTATTTTCCAATAATAAGTCTGTAATAGGTGCCTCTTAATGGTATAGATGGTGCTGTGCCGGAATCTTGGAGGGAGGCCAATGTGCAACCAATCCCTAAAAAGGGTGATCGGTCGGACCCTACCAATTACCGCCCTATCGCTATCACCTCAGTGATGTGTAAGGTCATGGAGCGGATCATAAACGCTCAATTGGTCCGCTACCTGGAGGATCACTCGTTGATCAGTGACCGACAATACGGATTCCGTCAAAATCGATCAACGGGTGATCTTCTAGCGTTTGTCCTGCATCGCTGGGGTGAGGCGATTGACCGGCGTGGCGAGGCTCTTGCTGTGAGCCTCGACATTGCCAAGGCGTTTGATAGGGTCTGGCACCGAGGTCTTCTGTCCAAGCTTCCGGCATACGGTCTGCCCGGCAACCTGTGTTCGTGGATTTCCGGCTTTCTGCATGGGCGTAGAATGCGTGTAGTCGTTGACGGACACGCTTCGGCGCTCATGTCGGTAAATGCCGGAGTTCCTCAGGGCTCGGTGCTGTCGCCCACCTTGTTTATTCTGCATATCAATGACATGTTGTCGCTTGGCAACATTCATTGCTATGCAGATGACAGCACGGTTCATGGGCGATACCACTGCGGGCCTCCAGGTTGCCGAGTCGAAACTGTGAAGGGACGCGAAGATCTTGTCATTGAGCTCAACCGGACCTTGGATCTCATTTCTACATGGGGTTCTAGGAATATGGTTGAGTTCAATGCCAAGAAAACCCAGGTGTGTGCGTTCACGTGCAAAAAATCCCCGTTCTCTCCCCTCCCCATTCTTCAGGGTGCTCCCCTCTCAATGCGGAATGACCTAAGTATCCTTGGTGTGGATATCCGCTGTGATCTCAATCCAAGGGACCACATCGAGGGCGTAATAACTGCCACATCACATCACATCACATCATCAAAGCGCAGGTCCGGCCGGGTATGGAGTACTGCTCGCACCTCTGGGATGGATCCGCCCAGTACCTGCTCGATGCCTTGGATGGATTGCAGCGGCGGGCCATCCGCATTGTCAATGATGCAGACGTTACGAGCAACTTAGAGTCGCTACAACTCCGGAGGGATGTCGCCTCTCTAAGCGTGTTCTACCGCCTGTATCACGGGGAATGCTCTGAGGAATTGTATAACTTGATCCCCTCCTCTCCATTCCTTACCAGAACCACGCGGGCTGGCTTGCGAAGCCATAGCTTGTCGGTCCAAACCATCCCGGCGCGAACCAAACGGTTCTATAATTCTTTTTTGTGCCGCACCGTCAGGCTGTGGAATTGTTTGCCATCTCACGTGTTCCCTCCTTCCTACAATCCTGGGTCCTTCCGCCGTGGTGTGAAGAGGCACCTTAGCAGGCCGGCATAATTGTTTCCATTGGCATGGGACTGCCGTCCGATGCCAATGGATACTCTGCCTGGGCGGCATTTGCGCTTACCATCAGGTGCAATGCCGCCACTATGCCGGGCCATTATAAAAAAAAAAAAAAAAAAATAGAATGGAACGCTTCGTGCGCGAGTCCGACTCGCACTTGGCCGGTTTTTTTTTCTTTATGGCGCCTTCAAGCATAATTTAGATTATTTAAAAAAAAATGTATCCTTTGATAGCTTTGTGTTGTTTTGCCAGGTTTTGCCAGGTTTTGCCCTTAAAACGATCTAATGAGATATAATTGATCAAAATCGGTCAAGTCGTTGCGTAGTTAAGACAGTTTAAAAACGTCGATATTATTTTTCCCATCACTAATCGCAGCGAAAATTTGCCCTATTTCAGTGCGTTACGAGGTGTATAAGATCCCATATTTTGTTTTGCTAATAATTCCTAAACTAGCCATCAGATCCCGGGGCGACGGTGGATTAGGGTTCATCAATTCACTGTCTATATCAATAAGGACCAAAATTCTCATTTATCTTTGATTTCGCGCCAGAAAATGGATTTTAGTCTGTAAAAGGAGGTGGGGTCTAATAGACCGCGTGTCGCCTTAACGTCTGGTCACGGTACGGGCCGATTATACCTCGTGCCGCAGGAACGGAAAGTATGCAAAAATTGGTGCCGCAGCTAACGTGTTAAACAGCATTGGAGAAGTCAAGCCACCTTGTCTAACCCCACACTCCATCACATATTCATCTGAAAACACATTTGCCCATCTTACACAATTTATTTGATGACTATACCAATATTTAAATATATTAATCAATTCAGTAGGAACTTCCGCATCTTTAAGTTTCACCCACATTCTATCATATGATACCATATCAAAAGCTTTTGAAAGGTCTAAAAAACAGGCAAAAACTGGAGTACTATTATCTGTGTAATATCTTACAGTCTTTTTTAAACAAAAAATTGCTGTTTCAGTAGACAAACCTTCCCTAAAACCATGCTGCGTCGTGCAATTTGATAGTGCTATTTAGATATGTATTAATTAAACTATCAAATATCTTAGCCACAATTGTAGCAAGTGAGATAAGCCTATAATTTGATTTATTCGACATGTTGCCTGTTTTATTTTTGACAATAGGAGTAACCACTGTTCTCATCATATCAACTGGCAAGTAAGAATGAGATATGCAACAATTAAATAACAGCGCCAATACTCTGGGCAAATGCTCACCAGCATGTTTCAGATGTTCGACACTGAGTCCGTCATGTCCCGGTGACTTACCGCGCTTCATTTTACACAACACATTTTCCACATGTTTGGCGGTGTACCTTATTGTCAGATTTTCTTTTCCTGCTGACTCATCGACTATCACGGAAGAGGACGGGCCCAGTGGCGACTTCACAGAAAAATAGTCTTTGAACATGTTCGCTATTTCAGTAGTATCCGTCAATCCATCTACACTCACAGGAAGGCTAGTCCGTGCGTTCAAGTTGTTGGTACTTTTCCAAAATAATGTAATAAAGATAAAGTACTGCCCAAGGTTTTTATTAAAGACAACGACCCGACGCGGCTTCGTCTAGATTGAAATACACTTTTTTGAAAATATTTTATCGCCTATGTTCATCAGGGATAATGTAGAATTCTATTAGCGAAATAATTTTTCAAATCAGTCCTTTAGTTTCAGAGCTCAAACAACTCAATCACAATCAAATCTCTTTTTATCCTTTTTATAAAATCAGTTTAGATCATCCTTTCGACTTCAATGGCAGTTCCTTCTCCTTTGAGACTAATCAAAATTTAATGGTGTGATACTTATTGATAAAGACCCTTACCTAATGCTTTAATGCTGCGTCCATGATGTGACGATTTTACAGCTGGTTCACTGTGTACTCCTAAAATTATATTGTAAGGTCATAAATTCGTTTATTAAATACATAAGTTGGTCAATTAAATCGACTTCCCCTACGCAGGATCACCAAACATAAGTCCTAAAACAGCCGTCACATGCACATGAAAAAAATATTAAATTATGGCAAAGATAACTCGATTGTAGAGGAGAATCGTGCCCTGCAATGGGGCTTACATATAGGCTAATAGAAAATGACAAGATTTTTAATATCATGACAAATTTTACGCACAATTAAAAAAAATGTGTCTGCCGGCATGATGCAAGGCAGAATAAATACGTTACCATCGTCATAATTTTTAAAAAAAGAACACATTTTGAATGTTGTTATTTTTTAGTACTTGTAATTTTATCACAAATAAAATTCAGTTGAGGGTAGTTTGTTTACACGCACGGCGCGGGCTCCAGTGTTTCGCTGTTATTTCGCGAATTTTCCCTTGTGTTGTGCACAATTTGGTGCAAAAAGAGTGTAGTGTGGTGTGCAGTGCAAGAGAGGTATAGTGTAAGTGGATAGTGTGTAGTTTAAGTGATGTTTAGTGCAGTGGTTTTAACCGTTGGTCCGCGGACCACTGGTGGTCCCTAGAAGCATCACAACTGGTCCCCGGAGCCATTCTAAGACCATTCTTAATAATTTTATGCATGTTATATTTATGGATAGATAGATAACTCCTGTATTTATATTTCTGTGCTGTATTAACATACAACCAAACTAGTCAACAAACTGAGTGGTCAATATTTAAGAAAAATGTTTGTCAACGGTCCCACATGGCTAAAAGGTTAAGAACCACTGGTCTAGTGTAATGGTGTGGTGTATAGTGCTACATTAGGACACCATGTTCAGCGCCGACCATGTATGCAGCTTCGTGAACGAGATTCTGGTGAGTCAATTATGCTTATTTTTTATTAGATCTGTGAAGAGGAATTTCTGGATCTGGATCAGCCCATATACGTCCCACTGCAGGGCACGGGCCTACTCAACAATCGAGAGTACGATTGAGAGTCCACCACGCTGGCCTAGTGCGAGTTGGCAGACTTACATACCATAGAAATTCTTATAAATCGCTATGGTATGCAGGTTTCCTCACGATGTTTTCCTTCACCGTTTTAGTGCGTGGTGATTGACTATCAAAATAAATCCATTACTTTTAGGAGGAATTTACTAAATGTGATTTATGTACTACGTGGGCTTTACTTATTATGATTTCGTGCGTTTGAATGATTTATATATTATGGATTAACTGGACTATAATTAAAACTAGCCTCATACGTATGATATGACTGTTCCTCATTTTAATCAACGTAATTTGTATCAGACAAAAGCTACGAAAACGACTATTACGTCATAGGGTGACACAAACATTATCACTATAATACACCCGTCTTAATACTAACTGAACTAACTGATACAGGCCACATATCTCATGTCTAACCACATAATACGTATCAGAGAGTTTTTGTACCATTCGAGACCCAGGACACTGTACTATCTAAATCGGCAGACGCGGTCGCGCCGCACCGTGACGTCATCGAACCGGTTATCCGAATCCCGAGAACAAAACTGCCGATGATCTGATAGTTAACCAAGCGGTCACTACGAGATAAAAAATCGCGCCGTCATATCAGCGATCTCATAATGTAAGGTGGTGTAGGAGAACGAGTCTGGTGACTTTCATGGGATTTAAATCTTGATCTATCATGAATGAATATCCAATAATAGGTCGGGGAAAAAGAAATCAATTATTTTACGCCAATAAAATCAAGACTTTTATGAGAGAGGAATTATGAAGCTACCTTTAAAATAGAAACAAATTATACACAAAAACTGTGCATATTTGACCCAAATCGTACTATCAAAAATATGTTAAATAAAATCGTGAATAACACGCAAAAATAATGGATTTATTTCTCCCCAACCTATTATATACTCATTTGTTACTATCACTTCGAAAATTAAATAGATTTTTAGAGCATTTTTTGACTTCACCAGCACTGAGAGTCGTAAGAGCTATTTCACTTTATAAACATGGGCAATCGGTCCGACATTCGCAATTGAAAGTAATGACAGAAGTTGAGCATTGGAATTATACTCTCTCCAGTAATTGGCTAATCGAACATGATTATATAACACATCAATACTTTACTCTACGAAGGTTTCCTAAGAGACAACAGTTCAGTTCAGCCGATCATACCATTTATACTACAGGCCGACGTGTAGGCGAAACTTGTTCGTATACAAGTAGGTAGTCATACTGTAAAACGCTAATTATTACTATTCGAACAAAAAATACATTTATTTATAAAAAATATAGATTAAGATATTATGTGTAATGTGATTAATATGCTAAACAAAAAAAAACGCGCGATGCATGTTACACCAATTACTGTGTATAATTATTTAAATGGATATAATCCAAAATTTCCGGCTAGTTAATAATATTTAGCGACTGATTTTTCAGTAAAATACATATATTTCTAGAATTTCAATACATTTTTTACTATAATCAAATTTCACTATTTTCAAAAAGATTAAGGACTCGGCAAAACAACCCAACCAAATTTATGCCTGACAATTTTCCACCCAACGTATCTTTTCCTAACTCTTCAATGTCTTTAGCGTGATGATAAACTATTCTAAGTAATAAGTATTATTATCAAAACCGTAAGTTGTTACAAGGCACAAGCTTAACTAATCCGACAATCTCAGCTAGGATCTCACGCGAGACAATGGCGGTTCAGTTCCCGACGGGGTCATCGCTTGCGCGGCGGAAGTCCATCGGTTCCCAGGGCGACCATTGTGCGCGTACAGTTACCGGACCCGTCTTAAACCAACGGATCACTGCGGTTTAACGCTGTGTCATTTCTCATGTAATAATAAAGCGGGAAATATAATAATTATAGGGTAAATGGAAAATGTTATATCCTAAAATCATAATTAATGTGAATTGGATTACCATTTCGAAAGTTTTGTTTGGATTTAAGAGGATATTAAGGAGAGTTTAAGCTAAAACTGCAAGTTTAAATAGTTCAATAATGAGTTATGTAGCTTATTTTAAAATAGGAGACTGTCCCGCCCTCACACCCACCACTGCAACTCCTGTAAGCCAGGATCAACAGTGGCACGCAATGTAATGACACCGAGCATTGAAGCTCGGCGAGTCTCCGGGAATGTCTAACTTGTCTTTAACCCGCAACGAAATTAATCAGAGAGTTAAATTAATAGGAGGAGTTGGAAATAAATTATTGTCCACTTCCCTCCGTGCAAAGCGGGTGACAAAACAATGAACTAAAGAGGCAAATAACCTCGCAAAAAGACTTTTACGGCCGGAGAAGCCAGCCGTAAAGCACCACGGATCAAATTATTGTTACCTTAAAATGGGACCTATTTATGTGAGCTTATTTTAAAATGTTAACTTTTAGGAGTCTAGCTAGTACATTCATTAGTCCTCTATCGATAGGATTAAAAAATATCAACAACCATCGAACTAGGCTTCCCGTTTAATTGCTAACGTGTGCAACTATTAAACTTAGTATGTAAAGATATGTAAATATACTATGTACTTGAACTAGCGAATTTTACACTTAAACGTCAATTTTAAAAGTAGGTCAAAACTGTAGTTACACTTTTTAATTTCGCATTTCAATGTAAAGTACACGCGGGAAAGTAGATAATTAACTTTTTAAAGTGTGAGAGGCGGTCAAGTAAACAATGAGCTCGCGTTTATGACTCGCTGGGAACATATAAGTGTTTCATGCGGTCAGACGTGTTCAAGTTAAAAATAATTATCACTGTTGAACTTGCGGTTCAGGAATGTAATGTCAATTTTAAACGGAATTATTTTATTTTGGAGTTCGGAGGCGACTGCTGACATGACCACGGTGGTCGTGGGTTCAAATTCTGCGGGACAGCTCAGATTTTTCAGTCATGTGTGTATTATAGTCGACTACCTCGTACTATAACGGCAAAGAAAACATTGTGAGGAAAGCTGCTTATCATAGCGATTTGTAAGAATTTCTATGGTATGTAAAGTCCGCCAACCCGCACTAGGCCAGCGTGATGGACATATAGTATGTGCCGATATAGATACAGAGAAAGATTTATTTTGTCATTCGTAAATTAACTGTACCTGATTTGCGCAATGCAACACCCTCATCATGACGGACTGGTGACAGACGAGTATCATACAAGCATGTCCAATTATTTTAGTTTTACGGCTCAACTGATGTACCGATATACACTTATAGAGAATACCAGTTTAAATACGCAACTCATGTGTATGGAATACATAATCCCTATCGTAATATAAAAAAACGTGCCTCGTGTCGTCGGTATCCCAAACCACAAATAACATTTCGGACACAGGACAGAAGCATACATACATGCATACATCAACTCCTCTTTTTTTTTCAGAAGGGTTAAGCAGAGGTGCAACCGGGACACCCACGTTTCGCCTTGCATTATCCGTCCCATGATGTAACCTATCACTATATTGGGCACATAAATCCTGACTACGGGCTGGTAATGAATAGAAAATCCAATCAAATCCAAACCCGGGATTCGAACCCAAGACCTTAGCTTTACAATCATAACGTAGTACAACTGCGCCACCGAAGCAGTCAGAAGCAAGTATTTCTCAGCAAAAAAAATATACCTATCACTGTCCGGATCGAATCCAAAAACTGTTAATTCACAGCTGAATTCTCGCCTATTGAACCATAGTGTTAGTTAAATATATCTATAAAATATATAGATGCATTTCGCAGCCCACACAGTTACCGCGGGAAGAAAGATTAGAGGTCAAACGACCACCCACGCGCATCGACCGGCCGTAAACTGTTAACTGCACAAATAAACCAAAACATATTTTACTACTTGAACCCGACGACTGTCGAGTCATTGGTCTGCGTTTGTATAGACTGTGAAACTTGAGGTCTTTTGTTCCGATGCTCAGGAAAAACCTATACTAATGATGCTAAAAGCATGAATTCTTTTGGAGTGCATATATCCCTTTTAAGGTCCTTGCTATCAGTGTCCATTGGCTGATCTTATATTCATTAACTAAATCGATTCTATAATGGTTTCTTAGATTTACGCGAATGTTACACATTGAAATAAAATTATTATTTACGGATTTTATCGCGGATAAAATCCGTAAATAATAATTTTATTTCAATAAATCGATTCTAAATACATGCATATAGCTAATTCAGTCAGAAGTCAGGTTACTCAGCATGACTGATTATCTAGAATGTGCTGTTGTAAAAGCTGTTGTACTTTCAGATATGATAACAACAAAAAACGCTTTTCTGCATACCACTTAAAACAACAGAAACTGAGATACCTCAGGGTTTGTAACTAAGCAGGGTGTATCCAGACTGCGACAAAATACGAAGCAAGATGATAGTTTTAGTGACTTCAATCAACGGTCGGTTATATCCTATATTGTATTTCTGAGTTTTAATGCAAATACCAAAAGAAGAGCAAGGTTATTCTTAGATAATAAAATTAGATGTACGATTGAATTTTACATACACACAAACTCACCCCTATGTCCCATCGGGCTAGGCAGTGACTATTGAGCGCCAAGTGCTACGGTCCATACATAACTTTTTCGCTTTATCAACTGCCATCTATCTCTCTTAAGTCTCGTCGTTTTCGAGATCTCCGTATTTTCCTTTCATTAATATAATAATTAATTTTAGAATTTTCCAATTTGCACTAATATCCAAAGTGGTAGTATTTTATGAAGCAACATGAAACAAATACTTAAAAAAATGGGGCACTTTTGCTATGTTATTTATGTTATCTTTCGTTCAGTATCGCCGTGACGGTATTACATAAATAGGTTCATTAGTTCTAATACTGCCTCCGCGCAACAGACACCGATGAGCGTGAGAAACAAATCGATATTATCCGATATCTATGAGAGATGCTCTTGTGGTTTCCACCGACTGGGTCTAACATGCGGTAGAATATTATTCAAATATTTGTGCTCAGGATCAAATTACTTTCAACTAAAAAGACTTCATATGAATACCAGTTTAAAAGAAGAGCTAATTATGGCTCAATTTCAACCGATTTTAAGCGGAGGTATATTACCAAATATTGTGGGGTTTTCTTTATGTGTAACACAAGGTACTTTTCGGTTTGGAGTATATATACGATTATTTGGACTGCAAATACTCATTGAGTAACTAAAAAATATAGGATTTCAATCGTGATCTCCGAAATGTTGACCAATAAAAATAGAATACGCGAGCCAGTACAAAATAGTTTTAAATGACTCATCTTAACGGAATCTCAACGGCATTATTAATCAAATTCTGGTATCTTAAGAATTCTAAAATAAGCACAATGCCTCAACAACTTTGAATACAAAACATTTATTTTAATATTGGTCTACTTCTAGATGCTAAAGGAATATAGAATTTTATATATTAGTCAAATAATGTTATTCCTAAAATATATCTTTTTATTTATAAACTTGGTCTGTTAGCACCCCAAAACTACTATGGTTCGTTACTTATGTTAAAAGTTTATTGACTTATTTTATCCTAAACTGTGTTCTTTCATATCGTAAAATACCATACAAAAAAGTATAAATTGCATTAAAACTCTACCAAATTAATTTTTCCATCACACAGCATCTATCAAGCATACAATCATATCATTAAGTCAAGTTCAATCACATAAAAATAAATTCACAACGCATAAAAAACATGAACATCGAAAACCATTGAAAGTTTTTCTGTGAGTAAAGGCATTATACTTGGAACAAACGGCGCTGACTTTGCATTAGCATTCTGTATTCCGGTTCCTCGGCTCGAGTAAACAGCTCTCATTCACCTCCGTACACCCGCCGGCCAATATTCAGCACATACACACACGCCCCACACACATATTACTACGCAACATTGGCCGACCACTGTTCGCGGGAATAGCGGACTTGTACGCATTATCATAGATTATCGCTAAGATTGAATGTGGGTTTTGTAAATGATTCGTGCTCGTGTGTGGTTTGTCAAAGGTATATGAACTTGTATTTCATTAATAAAATATGCTAAAACATCATTTCATATTTCGCAACCAATAGAAGGCTCAAACTTTCCTTATATGTACGTTTTAATGATTCGGTCAACTTTGAATTGAAAAAAAATCGATGCTGCTAATTTCCTATTAGTATACTTATTTTATAAATGGTTAGCTTGACCATACACACGCGGCATCCAATAAACAGTTGGATGGTAGTTTTATATTTATTTTTCATATCGACAATTCGACTACGTGTCTACCCTTTCATTACTCTAAACTATTTTGTCTAACGGCCGTTCTCTATATCCTATCTATCTTTAACAAGAGGTTAAGCTAGCTACCATTACTTTGACGGTTCAATTCTACACTTTATTAAACAAAGATAGAAATATGTATTTATCTTACCTAGCTATCTAGAAACATATGCACCATCTATATTTTTGTATCTTTGTTAACTGAGACGTAAAATGCATCGAAATATTTAATGAAATCTCTAGTTAAAGACAGATAGATTATTGAGAACGGCTGTAAAATATTACCAGCCGTTTTTGTAACACCAATACTTTCAGATAATATTATGGCCTAAGAAACAAGATTCTCGAATTATGAAATTCTTGCAGAGTGGACTGCTTTATCTGCAAATTGAACACAGGATCGCACTATTCCAAAACTAAATATCGTACTACATACACTAATGAAGTTACTCCAAAACGAAATTCCAAAAACGCAAATGGCAAATCACAATTTCTAACAGCGTGGGCGTGTTTTGTCACACGTGCAGTCTTTGTGATGTAAATGAATTGTCCTTTATGCGTGGTCGGCGGTCTAGTGACACAGTGGTGGTGGAAAGTGGCGCTAGCATGGCCTTGTTGCTTAATTACTGCTGCGTGAGGTCTGAGGTCCACTGGAGAAAATTTGAGGTAGAGTCGAGGGGAAGAAGAATGTTTTTAGAAGCTTACGTGAGTTTTCTTGTGTGTGTTTATCTGCTTTATTGTTTCTTTATTCTACACAATAAACATGAAAATATGTAAAAATGGCGCTCTTATCGCCCTTAGGCAATTTATACTAGACGAATATCGAGTGGATAAAAGAGAAGGAGAAAGAGCGGGCGGTATTATATAAAAAGAATAAAATTTCAAATGAATAATACTATTTGTATATATAAAATACACAAAAAGTACATAGGGTACATATATAAATATGTACATTAATATATCGTTGGCCCCCACCGGGGCTTTGGTCAACCAAATAGCACTCAAAATATACTAAGAATAAGAGCTTTTTATTTAATGTAAACACATCTTTAACGCATGAATACTAAAGATTGCTCGACTCCAGACGACTTGTCTCCAAAGCATTTAGCAAAAAGGTAAAAAATAAAAATTTAAATTGCTTAAATACATAAAAATGCAAGACTCGAGCCTCCTGATCTTGACTTTAATCATACGGCAGCTACAAACCGGCCCCATCATTAAGAGACACGTGAAATTATATGACGTGCATTACATTTTATACTGCACCGGACTTTATGCCAACTACAGACTGGACTTAAACATAAAATGACAACCAAATTACACACATACATGTAGAGAGATATTTATTGTTGAAATAGTAATTGATCTTCAGAAAAAAACTTATACAGAGTATATCAAGAATGCTACCGAAAACGAAGCCGGGTGGTAGTTTTAGGGATTTTAGACACAATGCAATTATTTTTTTTTTTTGAGAAATTAGCAATGGTTTAATTTTGTTATTTTTTCCTAATTTCGTATTTGGGTGGTAAATATGTAGGTTTTTTCTGAAAACTATGGTCTTGCCATCCAAAAAATTGTCGCGTTTCTATGTGAAATTTCCAATTGCATTGTGTTAGTAGTCACTAAAACTACCACCCGGCTTTGTTTTGTGTTATGATACCATAATATAAGCAATACTATAAAACAACGTATGTTTCAATGAGGGGCCTCGGTGAAGTACATAATAAGCAAAAATGTGAACATATAAATATTGTAACACCTATATTCCAAAAGCAGAGACTATGAAACTTCATACTGCACTATTATTACCATCTCTTTATTTATGTTCTCAGTGGCATAGGGTGTTTTTGTTACTTTCCTTATCTATAATGCTACTAGGTTTTCAGAATTTGGCATTCGATGAAGTCTGATTACTGAATTTTTCTACCAAAATCGCTTTATTCACTTCTTTTTCATGATTACCCTTGGGCATCTATCTTATTTACGTGGAAACCTATCCTAGCATTAATTATTAAAATTAAATTACTTTTTCTTCGAGTAATCATCGGCTAATCTTTTCAGAATGCTTAATTACTTCTTTGTTGTATTATAAAATATCAATAAATCTTGCCAGAAAAGCAAGTCAAAAACATGTTTCAAATTAGAAGAATCAGTAACAAAAGAACAAAGACCGCAAAACAGACTTAATTTGATTCCAAAACATAATGAATATGGCCGCCGAGCGAGCAAAAACTCAACTGAAGATTTTTTGAAAACCAAACCAGATCCTTGAACAAAGATGTGATTTACATATAATAGAAATAATCGAGCGGTAATTATGTTCGTGCTATACAGACTTTTTGTTAAAGGAATAAAAATATTTTAATGAAAATAAGTATCGGAATCAGATGGCCTATAATATTTTATGGTAGGCTTATGGATGCCCATATTTGGGACACTGATATATAATTTTACGGAATTATAAAATCGCTTTTTTGTATACATATTAAGTTAAATTCAAATATTTTATATCATTTTAACTATTTAAATTTTCTCTATTTGTATAATGCCAATTCCTTTCGTTTCCTACTTACTAACAGTCGATACTAATAATCAATCGAAAAAAATAGATTGAAGTCAATCTGGATTGTTTTCTACTTTTCGATTGGTCTCTTACCATGTTGCCATAGATTTTTCATAGATTAATGACTCATTACAGAATTAAGGTTAAATTATTTGACACATTAATGTAACACGCAAAATATAATTACAGTTAACCGGCATTGTGTTTAAATTCAAGTGCAAACGATCCACGGTCGAGGTCAAATGTCAAAACTTACTTTGGTGCGCGCGTTGAACTCTTTTATTCCGAGCTCCAGACAAATGTTGAGACTTGTGCTTAACGACCAAAATAAAGCAAAATAAATTTAACTGCCGGCTTTTGTGCATATAATCCTACCTGAAGGTATTATAAAGGTACATTTTTAATAGTTGGCATTCAGAGAAAACGAAGCAGATCATAAATACAGCCCCTAGAAAATATTGAACCAAAAAGTGAACATGTTTCGATCTTCGCTATAATTATACCGACCTTTATATAAGTGTAGCCTGGTTCTCTTTTCATTACATTGATATTATTTGTCATTATTTATTCAATGAATGAGATAGTTTTGATCCTGTTCGAATCAGATGTGGTATTCGGAACAAAGAGTTCCTCCCTTGTTCTGACAAATTGCTTTAAGACAATTGCGTGACTTATCTACTAGATAAGTATAGTAAAGTAACTGTCTTAACGTTTAATATATATATATCGACAAATTTGCAAAAATCTTTGTAAATTTTCTACCTTTTCTTACTTCGTCAAAATACGTAATTTGTGATATTGATAAATATCTGTAATAATTTAGTGATGCTGATGAAATCAAAAGCGATATAATGTTAGTAATATCACCGATAGAATTAGAATGGGAAAATAAATGAGAATAGGGTATAACCATACGAGTACAATATTAATGAACCGTTAAAAGTTCGAATTCAAAAAACCAATACAGTAATTTAATTTACAAAATAATCAATATACATGAAAATGCGTACAATTTGTCATTACAGTAATAAAGAACTATATTATTACTCCGAATAGCTCCAAATATTTGGTTATATAATAACGTGTAATTGTTATAAAATAGAAAAACCGTTTTGTAGAGACGTTGAGTCATTCTCAACAATACGGATAAAATGTTTCAAATACCTCACAACAGTCGAGACCGGCCGGTACCAAAAAACATACCGAAAATAAACCAAAACAAAATGGCACACCTAACGCACAAGATACTTTGAATCCAAACAATTCCTTAACAATCCCAAAACAGAAAATCAAAATGGGCTGTGTTTGGTGATCCTTCGCGAAGGCACGTACGTAGGACACATATTTAAGAAAGAAAAAATTGTCAAACAGAAAAATTCAAAAAAGTTTTTCTTTTAGTTTTTTTTCACAAATGTAGAGTCCGCCAAAAAGGTGATAATTCGCGAAATCCCGTAGGTATTTTTATGGGTGTCCTATGTACGTGCGAGCGGGGTCGTCGACCGAGATTTGCATGGCGACAAAGGACCTGCGCGCGCGGCGAGGAGGCAGGCGGTGGGCAGCACGAGCCAGCGGAGCGCGAGCGTCATGTCGCCGCGACGCGTAGCGCTGCACTGAACTACACCGCACACGTGGGGAACTCACCACTGATTGTGGGTTCAGTTAGTAGGATGGTATTAGAGGAGGTTCTAATTTTTATAGTTTTCAATAACATACTTACGAGTATATAGTACGGTGTAAGTGCCACTCTCTTATTATTTCAATATTTTTGTCAGGTATATTGTTTGATAGGCATATAGTTATACCAACAATACTTGATCAATATAAACAGTAATTAATTTTATTCGAAAAAATATTAATCGTCTGTAGTAATAAAATCGTTGACGGCATAAAACCGTAGTATTATTATTGACTTTTATGACACCCATTATTTCTTCGTCATTCGTCTTGTCACTTCATAACAGAGATGATCTTTGAATTCTACATTTCGACTTTACACCTTACCTATACTAAATATACTAAAAAATAAAATCGTTTGAGTCTGCGTCGTGTCTATAAATCTAAAAGCCATGTTAGCGCCCAAATCGCTTGTCTTCGGCATGACAAACTGCCTCCTCGGCCAACTTATACGCAATTTATCGCTCACGTGCGAATGCGATCGCGATTATCGCAACGCAGCCTCCGCATAAATTAGATGAGGCCGGATAACCCCAGGCCGCGAGATGTATCGAAACAGCGATGATAACCAGTGTTATGTAATGAAATTATTCACAATTCCCGAACCGGTTGAAGACGGAATTTTTACGATTATGTGTTGTTGATTAACGACTTTTAGATATATTTTTGTCCATACACAAAAGTCATCAATATACTATGATTTTTCTCGTTTGATTTTAGCTAGACTGGTTATCACAGAGCGAACACCACTGCCTTTTAGGCTACGTGTGTAGGCTTGAATTAAGAAAATAATCGGGAAAAAACCTGTAAATTTCATATAAAGTTCTAACGTTTCAAAGGTAGAGTCTGGCCACCGGTATTAAGCCAACGTGTTGTTTAAAAAACTATCTTTTTGAAAGAGTTGTTGTCAGTTGAAATTATTCTGTAAAATAAATAAACTGCCATGTTGGCCGAACCCTTATAATTTTAAGATATGTGCGTGTAAATCATTTGTCATCCGCAATGCATTATGTCCCACGCGGTGTCGCTGCCGCTTGCTGTGATTTATTATTATATCAGCTTATTTGATTCTAAATAGAGTATAATATAATACGTGAATACATTATATGAATCTTCACCTTCAACGTAAACTTACCGTGATAAAAAATTAAGTATACAGTTCATATTATAGTACAAGTAATGCTATTTTTTTTGCTACGATAGGCGAGACGAGCATGCCGTTTGCCTGATGGTGAACGATACGACCACTCATGAATAGTAACAAAACCAAACAACACCTTGAATTACAAAGCAATGCTTGGCATTCCACTGCGCTCGCCATCCTGAGACATAAAATGAGTCTCAATATCCAGTAGTTACTCAGGCTACAATTTCCTTCAATCCAAAACACAACAGTGCATTTACACAACTGTTTGGTGGGAAAAATAGATATTGTGGTTGAACCTACCCAGGCGTTGAAATATTTATGTGTGAGTCACGTGATCCGGTATTTACATTATTTAATATTATGTATCTGTGTCGAGCTCAGTATTTATTCATTTTCCTCCTTACTAGGTACGACTGTAACACAATATATGTTAGAACTACGTAAATGTGCTTTTGAAATAATGTATTCCTATTGTAGCAATTATTTATTGTAACATGTAGATGAACCTTAACAATAAATATAAAACATATTTACGTACCAGATACTAACTGACTCGCTTTTCTTTGTCAAATAAAACCAATGCTATTGGCTTTCTTTTCCTTCTCAATCTGTTAATGAAATAACTCTCCGTATTATTGGAGATTTTGCGAATATCACAACTTTACTCGTCAACGATGCCTACTTAATGCAAATTCATGCAGATTTACTTTTCTTCATGGTACCACATTTATATACATATTCCTGATCCCACATTCTGTATCTGTATCTGTATCAGCCCATATACGTCCCACTGCAGGGCACGGGCCTACTCTGCAAACGACAGTACGATTGAGAGTGGTTAGGCCATATAGTCCACCACGCTGGCCTAGTGCGGGTTGGCGGACTTACATACCATAGAAATTCTTATGAACCGCTATGGTATGCAGGTTTCCTCACGATGTTTTCCTTCACCGTTTTAGTGCGTAGTGATTGACTATCAATACACACATGACTTCGAAAAGTCAGAGGTGTGCCCTGGGATTTGAACCCGCGACCACCGTGAACATGTTGGCAGCCGCGTCTGGTCCGTTTACCAACAGGCCACCACGCACTTCACATCCCACATTAAGATCACTTAAGTCTTTTGTTGGTGGTATCAGAAACTACAAGGGAGTTTTCGGATTCACAACACACAGACCTGAGACAAATATTTGGGGGCCTCACAAATATTTGCCTCGGTGTGGGGATCGAACCCACGGCCTCTCCTTTCACAGCCGGCGCGGCGTCTTAGAAACTGCGCTATGGAGGCTGTCAAAATCATAAATCTTTTCCTACCCCAACATAAAGCTACTTATAGCAATTACCATTTTACAGTAAACCAATCGCGGCGGTACTTAGACATTACATTGTTATTTTATATTTATTTGTTAATGCTTCTTTATAATTACTGCACAAAGTTACCGATGAACGGTATACAGATGGTGTCGACTGACGGTAGAGTCTAGTCATTACATTGTAGTGGTGTGAATGACCACCGTGGAGCCGGTAGCAGCTGGTCGTCCAGACCATCCCCGGTACTTTTGCAACATTTTTGCCTCGACTACGGTATGTAAGAACAAACGCGTGCTTCATGCCGACTACGGTGACTATAGACTTTGCAAAAAACATTCAATTATATTATTCAAAATTGAACAAAAAAGTGAATTCATCTTAGAAATGGGTACAGAAAAGAAATATTTAAAGCAAACTTACATAATTTAAACCAGCATCTAGACATAAGACATTTGCATATTTTTTTCTTTATTCTCCGATAGATGCTTATCGTTTATTGGTAGATACCAATAATACCTACCTACCTATAATACGATTTTCCCGACCTGGTTCAATTCAGATATACTTAAGCCAAACCTAAAGCACGACACTCATGCGTGACTGACACTCATATAATTATTATGAATTTTCCATTAACATATCGGTAATTTAGTCGAAATTTCGATATTTGGGCACATAGTAACATCTCGCTCGTTCTTCTCTGTATTGCATGCATTATTTCATTTGATTTTTCGTTTCATCCTTATCTTTTAATTTCTACCAATAAATAACAAATATTTATGCTACTTCATCGAAATTAAAACATATAATTTATCAAAAAATGCATATCATGAAAATGTGAAAGAAAACTATATAATACGAACGTATATTTCTACCCCAATATAATATTGTCTGTAGTTGAAACACTTGGTGATTATTTATCAGAATGCAACGATGGTCAGAACAATGGTGCAGATCTCCTTGAGTGGGAGTTTAATGGGAATATAATTGTTGCGAAATATTTCCTTATGCGAGCTCCACGGTCCGAGGAGATTAAAGTAATAACGACCTTTGCTGGACGCATTATATTCTGGTAATATATCCGGAATTGTTTTTGTAAAAATTATGAAATTATTTTAAACGTGATTAGTGCTAATAAATACCGTATTGTAACATTTCAATATTGCTCATAATTCAGAACAATTTTTTTTTCGGACTAAGAAGGTTTATGTTATAGTCTGCCACTATGTCCTATTGCGGATTCGCAAACTAGTGATATCAAAGCATTTTATTCTTAAGATATCTATGATATATTATGCCTTTCCTCACAATATTTTTCTTTACACTTAAAATGCGCTGTAGTTATAATTTCGATACTGCCTTTTGCTCCCATTGACTCTACGTCTTTATATTATGAGTTTGGCAAGAAAGCCACGGACAAACAATATTTTTCTAAAATTCCCTTTAACCACGATGAACTCATTCGGAAATGACGTCACTGATATGACACTCATCCGCCTTTCACATCCGTTTAGATTCTTAGAAACCGAACCAACTTTTAGTGACGTGTTTTATCGTCTTCTAAGTGAATACGGCATCTTTGATTTGCAGTTTTTAATGGGAAGCGGTATCGCCTTTAAATGAAGGGCTATGCCTACGTCAATTGCATTCATATGAATGAAAATAGCACAAGACGCCAATTCTTCCTACAGGCCCTAATAACAGCCTTAAATATCTAAAAGTAGATGTACTTTTTTATATTCTAAGAACTTTCAAATTTGGATATATTGTTTATTTATATAATTATATTTTTGTATCGTGACTCTAAGGAACATCCACGTTCAGGATATATTTCCTTGCATACTCAATTTAATATGCAATCAAATTTAATAAAATAATGCCTAATTTTCGCACGCTATAATTTCCCAGATTTTTATAGAAATCTGAGCGCACAACAATCTGTAATTGTGCAATTGTGTAACTTTAATACAGTTGATTTTCAATAAGGTAAAATCGCAAATTCGTGTGCTACTAAAGAACATGTTTATAATAGTTTCTTTACCAACGGAGCGGTAAAACTAAGAACCTTCCCACACTGTCGATTAACAAAAACTGAATCTACAAAAGCTATGTGATTCCAGGATTGTGCGAATTCCTTCCAACACCTCAGTACCATGGGACAGGCCGGCAAAATTCCGCGAGCGCGCCCGCAGCCCAACATTGTAGTGCGGTATGCCTGTCTCGAAATAGAGTTGATTGCTATAAATTATATAATTGTGTTTGGTTACACGCCGTGGCACTCGACTATTTTGACGCTGTTACATTGTAGGCGAGCAGCGCGACACATTGTCGAGGTTACATTTTTACTAAATACATTTAGCAAAGGAGCAATAGGCTTACTTGATTGTAGGTGTTAGTTGTATTTAAGAAAAGGAAGTTATAGCACAGTGGGAGGAAATAAAGATTAAACATCAGACTGAAGATGAACTCTATATGACGATGCGGGTGCATCGTAATTTGCCATCTTTTTGTTAATAGCATGTTTAAACTATGAATCATTTTATCATGAAATCAAATACAACAGTCTTTCTGTGATTTTTCCGGTCTGTAAAACGTTAAATGTAGTGCCTGGAATTAGAATATGTACTCTTGTTCCATGGCCCATTGTATTTTGAATAAAAAGGATCTCAGTTACTTGATAAAGTTCTGTACTAACGATTTCCGGAATACAAATCTAAGTTTACGTGTATGCGGAAATAAGGTTAATACCATTCCAATTTCTACAAGTAATGGCATCTTCAAGAAAGTTCTAGTGAAAAATTATGTTATGCCATTTGTACTTTGTTGTTTTGTATTGTCTCTACAACTGTTATTATTTTTTACTGTGTACAATAAAGAATTAAATAAATATGATGATGCTAAGTGTCCTCTGCCTCGTGTCCTGCGTGCCTTGTTCCCTCGCATCTCGTCCCGGTGCCTGGGAGCGCAGTGTTTTTGCTGGCCGGAGCGCGGGCTGCGCGCGTCCACGTCCCCTCCTGGAAGCGAGCTAATTATCCACACATACTTAATTACACACCTACACTACTCATTTATTTTCACCTTTTTGTACCTGCCTGTTTTTTAAGATAGTGAAACAAAAAATATGTGAATTATTGTTTTCCTGGTGGCGAGGGAAATCTTGGTTCATTGAGGAGTCATCAATGTATAATAAATCCGAGATGCTAATCAGAGTCAACAGAGATCAATATAATATTATAATCAATAATTTATAAGATGGAAATTCGAGTCAACGCGATATGTTTGGATAGTGTTATGATTTCATCTTTCTTTTTGGCAAAAAATTTATTATGCGACAGTAATAGAACTATTAATACAATCGTTTATTTTAAAAATATATGTGTCATAGTGCCAGAATAACACCCTTGCAAATAAAATAACGGAGTTGTTACCTATTGCGCCACGGTGTCTGCCATATTTACTGAATTATAATTTTTGCAACAAGCTTATCAAACTTAACATAAGGGCTGCCTGTGCGTGTTGTTTGGTTCAGTGAAAGTATGCAGTTAGCAGTTTGTTACAGTAATACGAGTAGTTTAGTGTTCTACTTGTTTTTATGCGGGTCGTTTCATTAATATGTACGTAGTTTGTAATATTTTTTTATAATGCAGATATCAAACAATTTATCTGATGGAATATAAAGACTGGGGCTCGTTAACGCCACGACATTGAAACCATCGTACACACTTTGTTTAGAATAAAGCAGGATTATGTTAAAGGTAATTACTGCAATTTATCGATCTGGCCTACTCATATTAAAACCGGGAAAACCGCGGGCCCTCTTCTCTTTTAACTATCTCACGTCAAATCATTTTTACAAATATAAGAATGTTGATTTGAAAACTCTTAACCCTTGGCTTAACTTATTCTTCTATTCGCAAATATCCACCTGTGAACATAATATCTCCAATCAAAGAACATATCAAATCAAAAAATACTAGTACGTCAAATCTACGTCTATATATTTACTGGTAGTAGGTGTATCATATGTGAGAGGCTGCCTTGGTAGGTGCCACCGCAATTTCTATTTCATCCGCCAAACAGCAGTGTAAATTCACTGTTGTGTTCCAGATTGATGAATATTGTAGCCAGAGTAACTACTGTACAAATTGAGACTTAACATCTTATGTCTCAGGATATCAAGAAAGGTGGAATGCAAGCATAGATTTAAAATTCATTATGTTGTTTAGTATTGCTGCTGTTTATGACCGGTCGTATCGTTTACCAATAGTTCGTTAGCACGTTAAGCAGCAGAACGTTTAGCAGGCGAATGGCAAGCTAGTATCGACATTCGTTGCAATAAAAAAAAGATCTATATATGCCATGTGAAGTGTATCGCGGCGGCTCTGTAGTGATACATGGAGCGCGAGGCTCCAGCGGCATTAGTCCGCGCGTTTCATTGCACGCATAAAATACTTGATATAAACGAGGCTAGCAGTTTAATTCACCCACTGTGACGGAAATAGTAAACATTTTAAAACGCTATAAAATGTTAACCGTTGCTCGGCATTCAGCTGCGTGCACATGAGAGCAGCCGATTAATTATTTATACCATGCACTGTGTTTAGTTTAATTTCATTTAAAATGCTTTATTGATAAATTGTTTTAGTATTCCTTCTGACGTGTTTAGCATTTTTTGTTATTTTTCGGAATAGTTATATCCTTTGGAGTATTTACTGCAGTAATATACAAAATATATTTGACATCTGATTACTTGTTGTGTTTGCTTCTATGAATAATAAAAATGTTGATTTTAATAAATTCATAATTTTATATTTCGGTACCAATATACAATCAGATTTTAGGAAAACGAATTGCTCTTGTATATGCACCAGAATTACCAATCTGTCATCAATGAAACCAATAACAGTCGTAATACGAGTACATCTTCAAATCCAATTCTTCCTTTAATACGAAATACCACCCTTTCCTTCCCATGTGTTGTCAACTCTAACACGCACCTTACCACCCACGACACAATCCCACCGCGGTGATACCAGCGTAAACCGCCACAAACAGCCAGTACTCGTCGTTTTTGTCCACATATCCAGACGTTAGGCGTGACAATTAAGACCATAAGTTTTTATACAAATCGCTTTTTTATATAAATTAAAAGCGCATTACGAATATGGCAGCGTGACTGACGCGCACACCGTTAGTTCCTAGAGGGCGACACCGGCGCGAGAATAGGCATGCTAACTGTCAATTAAACAATTACGTGGAGGGCAAGAAACACGCGCGGAGCGTCCGCCGCGCGCCGCGCCGCCTAATTAAACATCACTTTACATTGCCTCTGCCAGCGATACACTTACGTGAACCACGCATAGTTTCATAAACACTTTGTTTATTAGCCTTTTTATACTTACATCTTATATCTAGATCCTGTGTACGCCCCGTTTCTGGTGACGTATGTCGTGTGCGAATGAAAAAGATCGGAGCTTTTGCAGCATTTATAATGAGTAATTTAACACATTAGATTATTTTATATTGCATTTTATGTGTGTTAGAGCCATGCTGTTGCTACTCATGAGTTAGCATGAATGGACAGGTTCATCCGGTACCACTGTCTCACAGAAAATTAATAGGTATGCTGTCGTGTAACGTTCAATGAGTGAGATTGTCGGATGCTCCTCTCCTGATTTAACGCATCTTTGATCCAAGCGTTGTGGGAGTTATTGGGCGGCAGTTATGACTTACCATCAGGTGGTTGCTCGTTTGCCGGTCTATTTTTTAATTGTTTTTTTTTTATATTTGTGTGCCGCACAAACATTTCTCTCCGTGCGGGGGTCGAACCCGCGGCCTCTCGTTTCACAGGCGGCGTCTATCCAACTGCGCCACGAGGGTTGGCAAAATGCAATAAAAAATTACCAAATTCATATTTCCATGCTGAATTGCTACGCTATTTTAATTTACTGCTCGGTTTCAATATTTTAGGGAAGGGTGTATTTCATACACTGACTGCAAGTTTACTGTCGCTAATGATCGAAGTCGCTAATATTTAAGCCAAGTTCACAACCGCAAGAACAATAAAGGATAATTGATTGACGCGAAATTTGGATAAGCAGATAAACACTTCTAGACTTTTGTAGACAGCCGTTTATGATCATGGATTTCTTTAATGCGCCTGCTAAATAAAAAACATGTTTATATTATAATACATATGTAAGTCCGCCAACCCGCACTAGGCCAGCATGGTGGACTATATGGCCTAACCCCTCTCAATCGTACTGTCGATTGTAGAGTAGGCCCGTGCCCTGCAGTGGGATGTATATGGGCTGATACAGAATACAGAATACATATGTACATTCACTCACGCCTTTTTCGGACGGACTTTTCGGAACGGGTAGGCAGAGGTTATCCTGGTAGCAACCGGGACACTCACTTTTCTCATTATGTGTTACGGCCCACGATATGATAGGGGGCGACCCCATCGCCATATCGGGCACAAATTCCTGGCTCCGGGCTGATAGTGAGTAGAAAAATCCAATATCACTTGGTATAATACTTATATTATAAGTATCTATTTATACATTTGTCAATCAAACTCTGATTGTAAATATATTGCCGGCCTCAGATATTGGGAGTGGAGAGAGAGGAAAAAGGACAGAAGGAGAATAGAGGTATTGGACCTCTGAAAATTTCAAAATAACCGAAGACTGTCCGAATGAAATGAAATGGTGGTTATATCTGCATTTCTACTTTATTTAGTTATTAAATATAAAGTTTACTGTAAATAATACTTATCAGTTGAAATAAATACGGTAGCATTAAAATTAGCCGCGTTTGAAACGCAAAACCTGGTTAAAAAAACAAATCCGAACGGAAATATTAATTTAATCAAACCGTTTTAAGAAAATAAACTGTCATGTTTGATAATTAATTAGATATTCTGTTTAAATTGTTTTGAATTTATTAAGGAAAGCTAAGATTAATGTACAACTTTATATTTGTGTATAAATGTAAATACCTATTAGTACTATTAAAGCAATAAAAAGTTTTTTGTAAGACATCGCCTAGAGCGATAAGACCACCATCTCTACTCTTTATATGTATTTGTAATAGGTATCTCATACGTTTTTTTCTGTCTTTCACCACTTATAACAGAGAGTACAGATCAGTAACAATAAAGCAAATAAATAAAAATCCCTGGCGTTAAAATTGTAGCGCCATCTCTTGGTGTGAATACGATATCAGTTTCGGTCTCAACTTACTTTCTAACAATCTATCTAGAAAGGTCCGTCTATCATATTTTAGGTTAGGTAGCTACTTTAAGTAAAAAATCACAGATGGCGCTAGCATCACCAAAAGTTTGAATATTCAATCATTGATTTGCACCATGTATTGTAATTTATGTTATATGTAAAAATCTAGAATGAGGGATTTTTAAAATACAAATCGGTATTTTATTAAACGCTATTAGCGATTCAATCTGGCCTATCGTTTTATATCTCAGAAATTAGTCTTATGACTTACAATACAAATAAACATTACGTTATGGGTACACACAAAGAAATTAGTTTACGTATGTGTAATTAATTAACAAACGTATGAAAAACGCCTCAAAAGAAGATTGAGTTGGAAAGTATGTAATGTGTTTTGATAAAATTCCGAAATAATATTGTAGAAATCGGAACAACTCATCATGTGTGTCAATAAAAAATATTATGGCGTAGTTGATGTGAATTTTGCAATGAAATAAGAGTTCATAATTTCGACTCTACATCGGCATTTGATATAAATACTTTATCCTGAGCTTGGTAATGCGAGCAGCGAGACTGGAGTTCTATTTAATTTATATTACATAATAATCAAGAGAAATACCACGTGTTTTACTGACAAATCCAAACAAGTTCTTTTAATAATGATTTTACCAACAGATGGCGCTAAATCGAACCTATTGTTTCGTCTGAAAACTACTCGAAGAGGAAATTTGATTCTACGTATGATTGTCAGTAAAATGCAAGTTGCACGTCTGATTCACAAGTAAAATGTTTCATAATAGATGGGGGAAACCTTGTGACAGAATGAGTGGCGAAATATTTATCGTTTACCTCATAGGGCGATGAAAATATTGCTATACATCGCCTTCTAATAGACTTTATTGATTTTATAGA
Source organism: Hyles lineata (assembly GCA_030180105.1). Taxonomy (NCBI): domain Eukaryota; kingdom Metazoa; phylum Arthropoda; class Insecta; order Lepidoptera; family Sphingidae; genus Hyles; species Hyles lineata. The sequence continues at coordinate 17,199,715 of JARJEE010000006.1, read as the reverse complement.
CAAATATATTATTAAGAAATATTTATTGAATAATTTCTTAGAAATTTCTTCATATTCGCGTTTATTTCACGGAGGATGCACTTGATGACGGTGCGAGGAAGTTGCTGAATGTAGGCCATTTAGAGAGACGTTTAGGTCTCACAAACATCAAGACCAGAAATAAATATCTGGGAATGACACAAACATTTGCTTCTGCAGGGATCGAAATTCGAAATGATCAAATATTATTATCTACGAGTAATTCATGGCTTCGTTACTGTCAATTATGTGACACAATTAGTGCAATTTTCGCCTCTAATATAAAGTTAAGCAACCCATTCTCGGTCTTCTTTTTCTTTCCTTTTGAATTTTCATTTTAGTTTAATTGGTTGTTAAAAAAACAAACTCCCTTAGTATATTTTTGTTTGTCAAAGTTTTCAATGAAAAATATCAAATAAAAATAAAATTGTTCATTCATGTAATTTCTCAACACGAATATATAAAAAAATATAATTTGTTTTTTTTCTATTGCGAGTGTAAACTTGACCCATGATGTGCCAACTGCGACACTAGGTCATCTATCCACTATTAATATTCCTATACTGTTCAAGTTCAAATGATTCATTAATTAGTTTATTAAGCAACAGTGTCAAATACGCCACAAGGCTGCATGGCGACCGTGGTGGCAGAAATATGGTGGCATAATAATGCGGCTGAAATGTTGATGGTAGGTACAGCAAGTCTAGACACTAACGGCTGGTCTCTATATCATATCTATCTTTAATAAGAGGTTAAAATAGTTACCATTACTATGTCAATACAACTCTACACTTCAATAAACAAAGATAGACATATATATTTATCTTACCTAGTTATCTATAAACATATGCACCATATCTATATATCTCTATATTTGTTAACTAAAACTTACAGTGCATTGAAATATCTAATGAAATCTATAGTTAAAGACATAGATTATAGAGAATGGCTGTAAACCATATTCAATAGCGAAAGATAATCTTCTTTAAGGTCGATACATTTATGCCGCTTTACTTAAGCCGATTATGCGAAAGCGCAGAATGAAATGTGAAATCGTGTCAAAGACGGGTTAAATATACATCTCCTGCCCCTATAATATAGGTTGGATTCTAACAGTGTAGTACTATTTCAGTAAAGGGTAGTTATATTCCACTGAAATTAAATACTTTCCAATTTACCTTTGTCAACAGCGCCATTTAATTACGTTTGCTCACTGCGCTATAATTATATATTTTCTGCCTCCTCCCGCTTGAGAAGGAGGTCCTCCGCCTTCCTTCTCAGTAACAAAATCATGTTAGTAATTATAATTAAGAATTTTCTAAATACATTATTTTACCAAGCACGCGTCTAATTAGTGACTTTGAGAACGAAATATGTTTTACACAATATTACAACTTACAATACAACAATGAAAATATACCTCATCTTTTTAGTATAAGTTTTTGCCAATTATAAAAAACATTCATTATCGCTACAGAAGTTTTTGTTTATAAGGTTCTTTCGTACAAACATTTTTATCTGTTCCTGAGTTACCTGTAATAGGGTTCACTTGAAAGAATTACTCCATTAAAAGTCTTCTTGTACTTTTTACAATTTATTATTCCAATACAGTCAACATAGTCTTATTCTCTTTTATAAATTATTTCTAGCCCGCTCCGCGGAACATACCGTACATTATATATTCTCTCCCGATCCAATACTCGCTCAATCCGGCAGTATATCTTTAATAATCCATGATTCAAAACCATTGACCATATCCAAAATTAAACGCCATATTCCTAATGTCACTTATTATTTTAAAGTTTTCACATATATCCCAATATAAACCTTACACCTGTTAACAGTCTGACTCAGCATGATTGGGTACGCTCGTCAGGGGTGGACGGTGGTTCCACTGTCTCACACGACATCCACATAAAGCGACAGCAATGCTGCGTTTCCTTTGGAGAGTTAGATTCCCGGATACCCGATACCCTTTCCTCTTCCCATACTTTTTCTTCCCCGCTGCCCTCGTGATTTGAAAGGCTGGCAACAACTTTATGATCCCAACGTTGTGGATGTTCATGGGTGGCAGGAATCACTTAACATCGGTCGACCTGTTTTTCTCATTTGCCGGACATATACAATTAAAACAACTATAATAGAACATACTATGACAGTGAATACTGTATGAGCGGGAATTTTTCCTATCTCGAAAATTGGTATAACTCAGTAATTGACATTTACGCTATAATTTACCAGGTATTATTTACCCATTAAAATGAGTTACATCAAGGTATATGTCACGATGACAGTTGACCATGACAGAGAGCAGGCGTCCCCGTACTTTCTCCACGCAATATGTTATCAATCGATTATTATTCGGGCGTCAGTGCGCTGGCGCAATCGCTCGCGTAACACTTGGCCCGCTCTAGTACACGTGTGTACAGGGCCGGATCTAGTGTCATGGTGGATTGGGGACCCAAAGTAACGTCATCTGTTTCTGTTTTAGCCCATATACGTCCCACTACAGGGCACACGCCTTCTCAACAATAGAGAGTGGTTAAGCCATATTGGCCATATAATAATCTCATAATTTATGAGTTTGTTAACCTTGTACCTTCGCTGTAGTACCATGGTAAACTAAAACCTAAAAGCTTGACTGGCCCGTTGTAACATCGAGACTATAATTGTGTCACGTATAATGTAAAATGTTTTTTCCCGTCTTATGAGGATTGAAATTATCCGACACCACAGAAACCTTAAAAAACGTTTACTTATATATTCTAAGTTTAGAGAAATTTCTTAAAAAAAGGAATAATAATTTAAATAAGTATAAATAGGCAATAAAATTAATGAGCAGCACATTTCACACATTTAAACGTAAGGTCTCTCAGTCAAATTCTGAGTACATTCGCGGCCCGTGCGGGCCCTAAATTTTCGGGTGGCAGTCGATGTATCGATTGTAAACAGCTGATTTTAAAACACTTAGCAGTGTGTTAAGAATAAATATATTGCACTTATTACTTTCTAAAGTACTATTTATTTAAATTAGGCAATTTACATATTATGAGGTTTTCTGTATTAGGCCTTATGCCTACTAATAGACAAGAATAACATAACTCAGAACTTATAATTAATAATTGCATGGCTCTTTGTCTGTAGAGATCTCATACAACATTTCTCGATTACGATACGAATACTTTTTCGATAATAATTCGTGCTCGGGCCACTGTTCCCTGAGACATTACTTGTTAATTCCAATTTTGATTATAACATCCATTAAACCGAAATACCATATTTTTTTCACATAGTTCCCGATCAAATTCATATCTAGACAGATTATTGCATACGCATTCCTTTAGTACCATCATTTTTTTTTTATTAAATGAACTGATAGTAGGTCTCTCATATGTGCGAGGCCTCCTGGGTTGTAATGTTTACTTCTCCCGCCAAAGAGCAGTGAAAATGCATTATTGTGTTCTAGTTAGTTAATTGTAGCCAGAGTTACTTTTGGGCATATTGAGACTTAACATGTTATGTCTCAGTATGGGAGCATAGTAGAATACCAAGCATTGCTTTGTAATTCATGGTGTTGTTTGGTTTTGCTACTGTCCACGAGCGGTCATATCGTTTCCCATCAGGCGAATGTTTTACTTCTTGGTCTGTGGGCGAATCGTATGGTCGTCTCGACATTCATAGCGATATAAAAAATTAAGGGTTCAACCATAATATTACACGGGTTTCCAATGTTGACATCTAAAATTAAACATAATGGAAATATTCAGATGTCTTTAAACCCATTTCCATATTATATATTAAAATATTTTTTTCTACGAAAATCCCGATTATAAAACTAGTTTTATTCTATAAGAAACATCTTTGAAGAGTTTTATAAGAAAATTAACGTCAGGTCGTAATAATAAATGGTTCATAAATATTTATGGCAACTAGTAATGGCTGGCTATAAATTTATCACAAATGTAGCCTTATGTTCGAGTTCATTGCTTCTTAATTGTTGTAAAAAAATACTTTTCGCTTCATGACATTTCTATTCTTGGAAATTCTATTTTTCTAGACATAATATGTTTATTCAACGCACTATTTTGTGAAATTCAAATTCATTATAAATGCATTTTTAGAATGTATATGACACCTCTATAACGTCCCCCTTTTTACCCTGTGGATTCTGACACAGTTTTATGTCTGCGTCTGTGACAACAATCAGATTATCAATGTCTCTGAAATATGTAACGACTCGAAAATGCTGGAAAAAGCAATGACGTATGCGGTATGGAATGCTCTGTTCGAGCTTGTCATCAATTACATCACGAGAAAAGTCTTTCAAAATCTATAAAAAAGCTACCTTTCCAGTTCCCGATTATTCGTACGAAAAGCATACAATAATTTACAGCACAATTAAAACCAGGTAATTAATTAAAACAAACGACAAAAGCCCACTCGATTCGTCTTACAAATAAAATAGCGAATAAAAACCGATAATTGGCCAACACGTATTGTTTCACATTAATTCCAACTCAAGAGCATTCATCTTGACACACTTCGGGCTTGTGTAATGTTGTAAACTGCGTCCAAATTCGGCAGTCGCTCAGATTGGCCTCATCTTACAACAGCTACTGTGAGGGAACGACACACATCGCCACGGGAGGGCAGAGGGGCAACTTAAGAAAACAGATTATGTCTGATGATGTTGGTAAATGTATTTATCTTCCGTCATGCTGGTTGTCAGCACGTAATGCACTGTTTTTGTTGTTTTAAGACTGTGTTTCATAAAAAGAATGTAAGAGCGCAATAAGCATAATGTTTTAAGAAATGATTCTTATCACAGACATCTGAGTCAGATTGTTCCAAAATATTTAGGTAATTTTTTAAAGAAATATTCTCTACTCTTCTCTGAATAGAATTTTGATGAATTTCTATTTAAAAGCTGTAGTAATCTACTAGTTTGAACTATCAGGTATCAGCCATTTGACTGTCTGTCAGCCATTTGTACTTAATAAAATTAAACGTATCACATAGACCCGTCAAACGAGGGCTAAACATTTCAAAATTGTCCAGCGTTGATTCCTGTCTTACTTGGAATTTTTCATACATTAATATTAGGTACCAAAATACGTCATAACAACTATAAGCTTCTATTGTTTTATGAAAAGCAGTCGTAGTTTCCAAAAGCGAGAAGTAACATTTATAAATAGATTTATTTCCAAACGAATGAAAAACTTAATAATAATAATAATAAAGATTCGTATAATGTGTGTGTGTGTGCGATATGTGACAACAGGTGGAACCGGATGCGTTGAGATGTCTTGTCAGGTCAACACACTCCAACCGTCCACAAGCAAGCTAATACGTTGGCTATGTTAATTTTGGAAATTACTGCATTTTTTAATATTAAATGTGTTCCGAGAAACTAAATCTCGAACTAAACTAAATGTTAGCGGCCTTCGTCATAGTCAGTTTTAAAATCTATTTTATTTTAGTTATCGAATGTTATATCTTTTTCCCTCAAACTGAATTCAGAAGTCGGTCGAAAGGGACACACCATTTACAGCTGTTCTCTATAGTATATCTGTCTTTAACTAGAGATTTCATTAACTATTAAGATGCATTTTACGTTTCAGCTAACAAAGATACACATATATAGATATGGTGTATATGTTTATAGATAGCTAATTAAGATAAATATAAATGTCTTTCTTTGTTTATTGAAGTGTAGATTTGTACCGACTTAGTAATAGTACCTATTTTAACCTCTTGTTAAAAATAAATAAAATATAGAAAACGGCCGTTAATAAATAAAATAAGTTTATAAATGTGTCTAATAAAGCCGATAATATTTAAATGAAAAATACAATTATAGGAGAAATTTAGTTCTAGAAATAAACAGATTCTCGTTTTGTATCACGAATATAAAAAACTAAAAAAGATTTTGTGCTTTCATTTCGAAGCCAAAATATATAGAAAATTTTTGTTTAATTCGTACGCTTAGACGTACCTCACCACAAGTTAATTCTACTATGTCATCACAGTTATATATTATTGTTTTTTATATTTATTTCCACTACTTCAAGATATTATGTAACAATAATTATAATGCCATATAAGACAGCAGTAATGTTACTTACTGACATGACATAATCACTAACTCAAATAATCTCATTAATTCACATTCAATGTGCATTGAATCACAATCAACATATTCTACAAAGCGGTTGACGGAGTTCATGTTAACGACTTTTCTATTTTTGATAATTTGTTTATTATTACTACTTACGTGTTAGAGAATATAAAATAAATAAATAAATAACACCCAACAGTCACATACATAGTCCTGACCCCACACTAAGATCAAGTCTTGTGTCGTGGGTATCAGGGACTACGAGAGACTTTTCGGTCCCACAAACACCCAGACCCGGAAGAAATATTTGTGGGCCGCTCAAACATTTCTCTTGGTGCGGGGATCGAACCCGCGACCTCTCGTTTCACAGGCGGCGTCTAACCAACTGTGCCATGGAGGCTGTCTAATAGAGAGATTATTTCTTAGAAATTGAATGTGTCTTTCCAAATTTAATCATAATTTTACATCTAACGCACTGATAGTTTTGATCTCAAACTAACATAAAAGTTTAGTGTCGCGTCATGGATATTAGAGCATTCAAGAAAAAAATCCAGCTTAATATCCGAAACGAATATTTTTGGGCCTCTCAAAGATTTATATCGGTGAGTGGATACAACCCGCGGCCCCACTTACTTCTCAACCAACTGCACTGACAAGTCTATGAAATTTAATCCCAGGTGCACATAGCGGGAAGTGCACAAAAACCTTATGAATAATATATGTATTGGCAAACAGAGCACGTGCGAGCGTTCCTACTAATAGCGACGGTTTTTGCAGAAACCACTTTCATACCCCAGTTCCGCGACCTCGGGTTGGAGGAAGTGGAGGCGATGAACCCGCAGATACAACCTTCTTGGATAAACAATTGTCTCTAGTAATGTATCAGGCTCTTCCGCCCACAACCGCACTCCGATACACAATACTTAATGGAATCTGGTTACTTACTTGGGCATTGATGATAATCTTGCATGTGCAATGCGAAGTTGTTTATGTACTTTAACTTCCTCATAGAGACTTCAAAATAAATTTTTAGACTATATATTTTACGGGTAAAGAGAAAAATGTGAGGTAGGTGTAGGTGAGGGTAATACTGAAGATCATCGTTTATAAGCAACTGACAACATTCTAGAATCATCGATCCGATGTTCTGTCTGTGTATTTAAAAAGTAAACGTACACAAAATATAGGTAGCCATATCCAACATACATTATAATTTATAAGTTATACGTCACACATCGTTCACAGTTACTTTTAGACCTTAAAATCTTCACACACTTTCAATCTACCTTGCATGATATGATATTGTGAAGCGTAGATAGTATATTTTTATATACGTGTATAATTTCAGATGGAACTAATGCTGTAGTTGCTCAAGCGGAACAATAAAAATATTTTCAAAATCCAAGATAATGTCTAGTTAATACCATGATGTGCGATTTGTATGATCATCTGATTCACTACAATTCTCGTAATGTAACTACAATGATGTAACTAAAATGTATTTTGTTTTGTGACCTAGTTATTTTAGTATTACTTTTGAAACAATTACACTATATCACGCGTTCGGGCCAGTTCTTTACTTTATTTCAAGTATCATTTTAAAATCTCTACCAGATTGGAATGATTTGCGCAAACGTGTGAGGAAAAATGTTGATGCGCTTGTCTCGGTAATTGGTTCAATTATGTAGACTTCCATAATATTAAACAATGATTGTTTTTGTAATTGCAATGGTAATAAAGTGTGAACTTTCAGAAGAACACAAGGAAATATATACTATTCAATGTTTATGTACGATCAAGTTATTGCATCTACAAGTAAGCTAATAAGCACTTTCATAGTCTACCCACAAAATCTTTCGTCACAGCTCTATTATATTAACTTTTATATGTCAACGTAATACGAAAGCGTATGAATATTCAAAAGATCAGCTATTATACGTAACGCATCTAATGATATGTTGCAACTCTTACGTCACGCTATCCACTTCCCATACCATACTATGACGCAACAAACAAACAACTTCGTAAAACGTATATATTTTAAATAATATTTTATTTACAAAAGTATTAAAATGATGTTCAGTATCACAATCAACTTCTTGTACTGGAATTAATAATAACTTATCTAATATATCGATTTAGGGTTAACAATGGTAAATTCTTTTGATTTTTCTTCTCGCTATTCTTGTTTGATCCAATGTTAAGCTAATATAGCTTTTATTACTTCATCTGTGTTCGATTTTTCAACAGTCTTTGATTCTTTGTCCATTTTTGCCTCTGTTAACCCTCAAGCGAGTGCATCTTGATGTTCCTCATTCAATGTCTTCCGACCTGGTCGATCTGTCCCTGCAGGTTGTTGATGACTTCCGAGGGGAACTGGTCTCCGAGGATGTCGTGGAGGTTGATCCTCTGGTTTCCGGGGATTGACTGGTAGGCCGCTAGCTCGATACCTTCCTGTACCTGATGGACAAAATAACAGATTGTTAATGACCTCTTGATTTAACCCTGATAGAACATTTGATAAGGTCGATAATGTTTCCGAGAATTTAGTCCTTTTTGATTGTGATTCATGAAATATATCATCTGAGGTTTAGGTAAAGGAAAAGTACGGCTAAAGTTTAAGCAATGTTGAAATCGCGCTGTTACAGAATATGCGGTGAGCTTAACTATTAGGTCATTTGTAAAGTTAGACATGTTAACTAACTTTCATTTAAATTATCAATGAATTTTCCTTTATACCAATACATCATATTATATTATTTTCCTGTTACGTTAAATTGTAATGACTTTATGTACTTACTATTTACTAATTAACTTAGATAAAATATTAATTGCATAAATAATCTTTTATAAGAATTTAGTCTTTGCCTTGATATTTAAGCATTCAACTAGATGTATTGTAGCAATTTAAAGATATTCAAAATTCCTGCGCTTTTTCCATATCTTTTTTCTGATACCCTATAGCTTTAACCTACATATCATCACCGACGGCAGATTAAACGACCATGTCTTACCTTTTGGATAACAGCATCCTTGGGGATGAGGTGTGTGTTCTGTGCCTGCTTGATGGCCTCGTTGGTGTAGGCTGCACCCTCGCGCTGAGGAGCCGCAGCCACGGCCGCCACCACCACCAAGAAGCACAGCACTGACGACTGCATAGTGGAGTTAGGTGTCCTGGGGAAGAACAGAAGGATTATTGACTTCATTTTGTTGAAAGACTGATAGATTGATATTGAAATTTTGGTGGGAAGGATGATTTGATTTGTGATGGACTAAATCCTGTGCTGCGTCTGATGGTAAGAATAGTGATAGCCAAATAGAGTACAAACTGCGATAGACAATAATCTGTTGCCATTTGACATAATGATATTGGTATTTTTAATTTCTTCTTCACTTAAAGAATCTTGGTTTGTTATGGGTCATTATGATGATGATTGACAATAATTTCAACCTTTAAAAACTTTTATTTGGACTAGAAATGGTCACAGATTACGGTCCATGAACTTTTTCTTTTTCTAACACGGCTGAACTGAAAATTGTTAGTGATAATTAGATCTACCTACGGTGTAGTAACATCAACAAATACACGGGTGTATATTTGTTTACTTTTACAAAATCGTGAAAATTGATAAAATAAATATTGCTCTGTCGTACTGTTTACATTGGGACAGGTTTCTAAATAAGTTTTACCATCAGTAAATTGGACATCTTTCACGTGTGATATACACTGATTCCAAAACTATAAAGCAAATAATTTGGAATACGAAGACTTGTAGGATTTTTTTTTAAGTACAGCAGTAACAGTACAATCTAAATTAAATTAATTGAGATCAAATCAGGCCCAATAGCGTAAACGCAGAGTACATTGTTACATAAATAAGAGATGCGTATCGCTTCCTATTGCGCTCGAAAGTGCGCTAACCGCAACTCACACAAACTTTTACAAACACATTTCACTCGCCAGGATGTGGATTACTTGAGCATATATTTGGAAATGAATTATCTAAAAATTTCAAATCACGGTTCACTAGTAAAATGTTGTACTTACAATCACTTGCACACACAATATCACTGTCACTGGTGATGTTCACCTGTTGGATAGCGCAGGAGTGTGTCGCGCGAAGTCGAGGGCTGTTCATATAGCTCTCCCCTCCCCCTCCCCCCTCCCGCGCCCCGCTTCACTTTCACCCGGCCCGGCGCCTGCGCAACCATCCTTAGCATCCGCGCGGGCCATGAAACTCACTTATCACTAATTGCCCACAGCTTTCGTAATAAGCTTTTGTTATTGGACGTATCTATTGACACTTTGAACTGTGACCGGCGTGACGTTTCGTTTTTGTTTGGGTTGGGTTTATTGTTGTTCCGTGTTAGTTGTTGTAGAGCGAAGAGTTTAAACCGAGATAAAGAGTAAGGAAAAAATATATGTTTAATAAGTGATTTGGCCATGATACGTGCTAGAGAAGAAGCGCCCGATATTCCTCCACTTTGATGGTACTAGTGAAAGGTCTCACATATGAGAGAGGCCGCCTGGGTAGGTACCACCGCCATGTTTATTTCTCCCGTCGAGCAGCAGAGCAAATACACTGTTGTGTTCCGGTTTGAAGGATTTGTAGCCAGAGTAACTATTGGACATATTGAAACAACATCTTATGTCTCAAGATAGCGAACGCAGTGGAATACCAGGCGTTGCTTGGTAGTTCAAAGTGTTGTTTGGTTTTGCTACTGTTCATGAGCAGTCGTATAGCTTACCATTAGGCGCATAGCATGCTCGTCTCGCCATTCATAGCAATAAGAAAAAAAAACTGTAAAAATGCTTTTCCAAGATCCAGAGTCTCGATTGTGACAAATACTATTTTGCATTAACGTCATCACATCAGACACAAGAGACTTCTTGTCCGAACTCCAGTTGACTAACTGCTGGACATAGAACACCCGCTGAATGTCCATAGCGACCCTTTCGGAGTTGGCTAATTCCAGCGACTTCTTGTAATCTCCATGACAATTGCATTGCTTTTTTTTTTTTTTCTCCTGTGTTCTATTTTGTAGGGGAGTGTTTTGTCTCGCTGCAGAGTGTTGTGAGTGAGCATGTGGGGTGAGATTAACCAGCAAAGGGGTAGGGTCTCGCTATTTGATACGACGACCCGCTAATTGCATTGCTTAGGTAGTTTGTACAGTACATTTTATATTGGTGTTTGAAGAATCTTCGACATTGAAATAGTCCAAACACACACACAACAGGGCATAACGACCTAAGTCCAATCATTAGACAGCCTCTGTGGCACCGTGGATTGAGAGCGGGCTTTGAAATGAAATATTCTCTTAATAAACTGTCGTCATTTTTGATACCCACGATCTAATAGTTAATGTTTTAGTGGAGCTAGGACTATGTAAATAAATAAATTAATAAATACTCTTAGGTGTATTACGAAGACACAACTTTCTATAGTTAACATAAGTTTATAAACTTTTGATGAATGCTATTTATTTTAATGAATAAATAGCATTCATCGAAAGTTTTCACCATGCACATTTAAGTACTGACAGTTTGTTTACATCACATATTAGTACTTACTTGCAAAACCACACGCATATAAAATGCTGCCCTTCTAATGTCGTCGAAAAGCTGTTACACTGACCTCAATTGATTTCTTGCACTGCGACGTTCTTTATAAATATGAATACGTATTTAATAATGCATATTATGTCATTAGTAATTATACTAGTAATCAACTAATATAATAAAAGTGTTAGTTATGGAACCAATTTTACTAATTTCAGCTTAGTAAAATTGTATTACATATTGGATTTAGGTTGTAGTACGTAGAAAATAAGCAAAAAAATGGTCCCTTTAAATTAGGTCTTGCGAGTTCAGTGTATAAAATAAAAGTTATTCAAAAATAAAACTCAAAAGAAATTATATTAGAAAGAAAAACATCGTCATCATATACAGTAGTACAGTATTTAAAAATTAAATCTTTAGCTCAGGCAATTGTTAATCAATTATTAGTTTAACATAAATTAAATATATTTCTTCCACCGTCTCGCTAATTTGCTGGCCATACAAGCAATAGGATTAAATGCCATTCGAATTGAAGCGTTATGGCAAAAAAACCTCGCACATAAACGCGGATGATAGGTCAAATCTCTAACAGTATTTGCCTTCTCGAAAAATCAACAAAGCTAAAAACTTAGAGACTAACACTTCTCTACGATTTTAAAAAGTCATATCTAATTAATAGATAATACATGAGATTGAATAAACTTTCTCGATGATGTGTCCAGTTGAGACCCGCGTGAGGATGTTCACGTAGGCATTTAGACTTAGAATAGGCTTAATATTTATTATATCAAGGTCTTATGTACGCACGATTAAAGAATACTGCCCTTTGACTGTCCACCTACCAATGCCAGTTTTATAAGTCAAGTAGGACAGAATGCATTCAACACTGGTTAAAATTGCATGAATGCACTAATTAGAATAAGATGAATAATTGAAATTCGATGACAGATTTATCAGGCTATAATAATAATATAGAATGTCACACACCTACTCCCTTCTGCTTATATATTTTCAAAGACTGATAATACCTATAATTTTCCAAGTACTGCGCGTGTTAATGGGCGACATGGATGATGGGCGGCGCGATCACTTATCTGATTTAACTAATAATATTTAAACGAAAATGAATACTCAATTCACTGGGTCCAAAACTCTCTGCATGGTGCTAATATAGAGCGCTGCGCTCTGTCATTTATATCATTCCAACACAATGGTACACCTAAATCCATTCTTTCTAATTATCTAGATCTGCAAATACAATTCTATAAGAGCTTACCATGATTGAATCATCAAATCATACCATCTTACAGAGCGTAAAAACACCCAGAGAGTGGTGCATCACGTTATTAAACAGCTCGACGTGTAATTTGATTTGTCACGGTGAAGGGGATCGTAAAATTGCCTTTAATTTGTTTTGCCAACATAATGTGATGCGGAGTGTACTTCATTTTGGAAATAAACCAACATCAATATGTGACTTAATTCGGTAAAACGAGATTATTGGGGTTATACTGAGGCTAAGCTATATAGTGATAGCAGCAGGGCCCGACTTCGCCCGGGTTCAGATACTTTTTGAGTCCACGTCAACAACATATTATTTTGTGTACTGTTTTATATTTAAACCCAAAGAGATTACCGTCCATGACATTGCTGTCCCCGTCTCATTCTGTACAATTATTCTAGGTACGCAAATGCTGTCCTCTCCTGCCCCGTTCCATTATTTTGAATTTAAAAGAGTATTAAATATGTATATTGGAATTCCTTGCTCATCCCTCAGAAACACGATATTTTTCGGGAAAAAAGTAGTACCTATATGTCCAGGATATCAGCTACCTCTATATTTTCACCAATCCAATTTTAAAAAATCCTATCAAATTAATTAAAATCAATTCAGTAGTTTTTGCGTGCAAGAGTAACAAACATCCACACGTCTATACTTAAATTTTTTCGCGTTTATGATATTAGTACGGAAGTTCATTTTTCATTTCATTCTCCTTCTAATATTATTTATTAGAACAAAATAGTCATACACATCTTTATACTTGTAAAATATACATATTTGAACCTATAGTAAATTGAAATAATACAAACTCCACACATAACCATGTCTAAATGTACTTCTAGAATGTTCTATGAGTGAGAGGCGACGGTCCAGCGAGTTCCCACGTTATCCAACCAAGGAGATCGCTTGTGGCACTTACGCAACCGACCCTTATATCATCCTGACGCTGAACTACAATCTCCTCCGTCGCCGTCTGCTCAAATTTTACTTTCATCACGTAACTGTACAACTAGAAATATTCATGATTGATGCCAGTACAGTAAGCAAACAGCTAACAGTTAAAAACAGTCTTGTTTTTGTCCAATTATGATTCACTTTTCGCCTCATAATCAGATCCATAGAAAATTGAATCATGCCTTTAAAATGCGATTGAACAAAGCACACAAAAGTAAACGACTCCGTTTCAGTAATGTACAGTGACAACACCGATAATAATCATTAACTATACTTATAGAACTTTGACACGCTTCCAGCTTTTTGATATTACTAATGTATTTAAAAGTAGTAAATGCGGCTAATTTACCATTTTATTCCGCTCCTCTCAAATTAAATAAACGAAGTTTAAAATAAAATCCATCTGCTCCAACAAACCAAGATACATAAACCAACCACACCGGTTAGAAAAAGCGGAATAATGCACAAATGTTACGTCACAAGTTGAATTTCTCTTTACATTTGATTTTGCGCGGGTCATTGATTATCTCTCATTAGAATGCGGGTTCCGTACGTAACTAACATATTCTGCTTCATTCATGAATTTGAGGAAATCAAGACGAACGTGCGGGCGGAGAGACGCCGATATATTTATAGCTGCAGGTTCGTTTCCTTTAATTGTGATTTGATTTGGAGATTATACGGAGGAGCACAAAGTTGTGTCTTGAATGCTGTTTGCTTGATTTTATAATAAATATATCTTATATTTACACGCATGAATATAAAAATGCACGTATAATACTGCACTTGAACACGATGTGCGATATCTTTCATTTTATTGCAGTTATTTTTGATTTCACTCCACACCAGATAGATGTAGTTTCTTACACAAACTTTTGTATACCTAAACTCGACGTATCTTATCCTCCCCTTTTCTTCTTACCATGATCTCTCAAAATTTTCACCATTGATCGGGTCAATCCCGTCCCGTTCCGTCCCGTCCCTTTTCCGTATCAGCAAAATTGTCTTTCTACAATATTTAAGATACTTCCTCTCCATGTATTATGCACAAATATTTCTTTCGGGCCTGGGTGTTTGTGAGACCGAAAAATCTCTCGTAGTTAATGATACCCACGATCGATGATGCACAAGACTCGATCTTAGTGGGGGTCAGGACTATGTCTGTGATTGTGTATGTGATTTTTATTTATGTGACAACTCCGTGGGACGCCCTGCATATGTATTATATATGTATATAAAACAACAAGAGTTTGTTCATCATTTAAATGTCTTTCTCGGCGCGGCTATTAAACAGCATCCTTTTGTCTCACAGCAAGTTTCTCATCCCGCGTGTTATTATTCAAATGATGGCAACAACCTAATCGTATATTAATGTTTACTACACGGAAGTCATAAATCTGCCAACATACACATCTCTTGCATCTAACTAAATAAATAATATTAAATTTATTTTTACTAGTGTAATCGAAGAGCGCGTGGTAAGTGCGTGGTGGCCTGTTGGTAAACGGACCAGACGCAGCTGCCAACATGTTCACGGTGGTCGCGGGTTCAAATCCCAGAGCACACCTCTGACTTTTCGGAGTCATGTGTGTATTGATAGTCAATCACCACGCACTAAAACGGTGAAGGAAAACATCGTGAGGAAACCTGCATACCATAGCGGTTTATAAGAATTTCTATGGTATGTAAGTACGCCAACCCGCACTAGGCCAGCGTGGTGGACTATATGGCCTAACCACTCTCAATCGTACTGTCGATTGTAGAGTAGGCCCGTGCCCTGCAGTGGGACGTATATGGGCTGATACAATACACAAAAACTCGAAGAGCACAGCGGGCTGACAAATTGAAGTGATGCTTGCCATGACCTAACGACTTCTAGATTGGAGAATTAATGGCTGAGCCAAAAATATCACAAGTAGAAACCATCGATATAACCAATTGCAATATCGAATGTCCAGCAATAAGATTAACGGTACATATAACGCTTTAAAACATCATTTGATGATGCCCGCTTCCTATAGATCACCGGAGATTTTGAAGGTTTCCTGGGACTGCAACAAAGGAAAGTATCCATATTTCATAAATCTTAGGTTCACAACCCACCCTTTGAAAGCTATACAAATTATGAAGGAAGCCATTACCTTCATGACAACACACGTCATAAATATTTATGGATAATGTTCATATTGGCAATAGTTAGCAGTTGCGCACAATGCTTTCAACACGTAGTAATGTCTGCCTTTCTGAATGTTCTCTCGACAGTTTCACCTTTACTGCTGATATGAGGAAATATAATATCATAATTCACGCCTTTACGTACGAGGGGTAAGCATATGTGCTACTCGTGCCACCAAAATTTTGTTAAACTTCTTTTATATGGCCCAAAATGTCATGCAAGCCTATCTGTATGCTACGCGCTAATTGAAGTCCCCACAACGCCTAAGATGCTTTGAATCCAAATCTGACAGAAACTGGTTTGCTAGCGTTGGGAATCAAATACAGGACAAAACAGTTTGCCAGTGATACTATTACTCACCTAGGATGGGCCTACGAGGAAATATCACATATCCATGTAATAAAATACTTGTGTAGAATCATAGTCAAGTAACATATAATGTTGCAAAGTTAAGATGGTGGTCTTTAAACTAATCGTCGCTGTTTTTGTTTATTACATCAGTTCGGTAAACAAGCACCCAGGTCACCTGATGGTAAGTGATCACTGCCGTCCATAAAGAACCATAATGTTTGGATCATGGATGTGTCGCCAGCCCATCAAAACAGGAACGGACAGGGAAGAATAAAGGATAGGAAAAATGGGGAATTGAGCATCCGGCAATCTAACTCACCGAAAAAAACGCGACACCAAAGCTGTCATTTCACGTCGATCTTCAGTAAGACAGTGGTACTGCCCCGACAACAGCGTGGCTACAAGAACAACTTCTTAAACGTCTTCAGTGAAAGACAAATCATACTCTCCGGACTATCTATCGGTGAAACCTACAAGACAAACCAGTGATAATGTAATCGTCGACCCGCACATTCGCGACCGCACATCCTTATCGAAAACAGATTTATGGAGCAAGCTGCGGTCTGCCTTTGTTTACTTTCACACAACTTTCAGATAACCTCGCTTTGTATACTAAATGCAATTTTCAACAAAATCTTAATAACTTTCCACTGTTTAGCATATTCTATTTAATTTATGAATATTTTTAAAAGTAATAAAATTATTTACTTTATTGGTATGCACTCCATAATTAATTGAATGATAAAACTGTCTCATGACCTCTTGAAAGTGTTTTTCTTTCCGGTTTTGGAGGTATTGTTAACTTATGCCTTATTTTAGTTAAAAGCTAGTTAAAAGTAATATTTTGTACAACGGTACTCTTGCAAAGCCGAGGTCTCGAGTTCGAATCCCGGGTCGGGCAAAGTGATATTGGATTTTTCTATTCATTATCAGCCCGGAGTCAGGAATTTGTGCCCGATATGGTGATAGGCTCGCCCGCTATCACATTGTGGGACAGAAATATACAAGGCGAAATGTGGGTGTCTAGGCACCTCTGCCTACTCCTTCTAGGAAAAAGGCGTGAGTTTATGTATGTATGTACGTAATGCTAAAGTCCTACACAAACTAATCAATGTAATAATGTTTTGTATTAATACATAAAGATCCCGTGCAGTGCACGCCACTCCTCTTCAATCGAGAGTCCGTCTCAGATGGCTTCAGTCATAACCAAACACTTGTGCCCAACACAACAGGCAAATATACAACGTACATATCCTGATATAATTATGTTTTTACATGAGGATTTTTATACATCCTATAGTAAGATATTGTGGTTTACTTTACAAACAGCTTAACTTCAACCTCTCCAGAAAATCGAATCCTAAACAAGCTATTTCAAAATAGAAACAAATACAACCTGAGAATCGAACCTTGGACCTACCAGTTATTAAACTAGCTAGTAGACGGTATCTTTTTTTTTTTTTTTTTTTTTCATTTATTTTATAGGCTTTGTCGCTAAGCGACCATATCACCTAATACAAAAAACAACTAAATTAATTAAAAACAACTAAATTATATTAAGAATGTCTTAAAACTAATTTATACAATTTCATAGCACTGACGGAAAGTGGACTGGCTAGGATAGTGTTACAAACACCCATATCGTAAGATTGATTCCTGCCAAATATATTAATTCTAACATCTTCGTTTCGGACACACTCCATCAAAATATGATACAAATCGTCAACTACTCCACAGACATCACAGTTTGGAGACGAAATTTTTTTCATCAAAAACGAGAACTTATTAGAAGGAATGTGTCCGGACCGTAATCTTAGCGCTATAGTGATGACATTTTTGCTTAAATTACAATCAATCCACGGAGGACTGGATATAAGTGGCTGGATAGTCCTATACCAGATACCTTTTTCCTTCGATCGTTCATCAAAATATTCTTGCCAAAATTTCAAACAATATTTTTTAGCCTCCCCAAAGTATTCTGAGTAAATTGGAATAATATTTAACGGAACTCCATCAATACTCGCTTGTTTCGCTAACGTGTCCACCTTATCATTATGTTCCAACTGGATATGAGACGGAATCCATTGAATGCATATCGTTTTGTATGACTGTAGCTGTAAAATCGATTTATATATTTCGTAGGCAATCGGAATACCTCGCACTTGCGAGGTGAGCCGAGCCAAATGCTGTATCGCAGATTTAGAGTCGGTCAGAATGACAAACTTATCACCGCTTACTGATTGGATATACGACAAGGCTTCTGCTATCGCAATCAGTTCTATGTGCATAATAGATATATCTGAATCGATTTTGAGCTTCATATAGCATTGCTGTAAAGGGTCCAAAAAGGCCGCGCCTCCGGAATATGAGTCTTTGGAACCGTCTGTGAAGATTTTATAATAGTCTGAGTATTGATCTTCAAGATAAGATGTACACAAAAGTTTTAAGTCCAATGTGTTATAACGACGTTTAGCTTGGCAAATTGTGGGTATAGAATCGTATAATATCTGGGACATATCAAATTTGCTCATCCAGTTATCTAGGGAAAAATATTCGAGTTGAACACTCGAATGAATTGGTAATAAATGAAAATGAGAAAAAATATCAACTAATAAAGGAAGTTTTTTATTCGACCAGTAATTAGAACTTGTCGACATTGAAAGACGTTCTAACATTATAATCGTTATATTATTACGAAATGATTTTGATTTTAAAATAAATTTGCAACCTAGATATCTCCTACGAATGTTAAGCGGTGGAAGGCACAATTCGCTTTCCATTACGTGTATCGGTGTACTTCTTATAAATCCACCAACAACACGCAATGCTTGGTTCTGTACCCTGTCTAATTTCAAGAGATTAGTATGACAACTATTATCAAATAAAAAGCTACTATAATCGATCCTGCTGCGGATTAAGGAAATATATAAACGTCTTAAAAACTTTTGGTGGACACCCCACCCCGGGCCCGATAAAATTTTAAGTAAATTAATTAATTTCGTAACCTTCTTAGAAGTTTCACTTATGTGTTTGCCCCACCTTAATGAACTATCCAGCCACAAACCTAAGTATTTAACTTGATTGACAACTTTTATTGGAGTATTATCGAAAATAAAATCAACTGTTCTTCTAAAGCAACCTTTCTTAAAAACACAAATATTAGTCTTAGTTTTGGAAATAGTTAAACCGATTCTATGAAGCATATTATTAATACACTGTAAACCTGATTGTAATTTGTTAAATATTATATCTAAGTTCGAATCTGTAAAGTACAACACAAAGTCGTCGGCATACTGGAACATTTTAACTTGATTTATGCTTTTGCATATATGTAATGTAAGTATATTAAATAAAAGTGGAGATAGTGGATCCCCTTGAGCTAATCCACGACTGGTAACTCTAACTATCTCACAATCAATATTTGACACACGTAAGTGTCGATTTGTTAAAAACGACCATAGGTAAATGCAAATTTTGGACCCTACAGCATAGTAATCTAAACTCTTTAGCAGACTAGGAACGTCTACATTATTATATGCGTTTTGGATATCTAGAAAGCATGCCGCTGTAGTTAAATTTTTGGAGAAGCCAAGTTGGATCTCAGACACCAATCGCGTTAGATTATCCAGACATGACCGTGACTTTCGAAAGCCTACCATATCTTCGGGAAACAATTTTTGTGATTCAAAGAACCATTCTATGCGTTTGCATAGAATAGCATGGAAAATTTTGCACACACATGAAATCAACGAGATGGGCCGGAAGGTTAATGCTGAACCACTGTGTTTAGGAATTGGGATTATTTGTATTTGACGCCATTGTGCCGGTACAAATCCAAACGATAAACATTTATTATATATTTTGAGTAAAAGTAGTTTGCCGGAAAGTGGTAGATGTCTAATCATCGAAAAGGAAATTTGGTCAGGTCCAGGTGCAGTATCAGTTTTTTTAATGCAGTTATTTAATTCCGGTAATGATATTTCTGACTCTAACTGATTATTATTGGAAATAAAACTAGGCTGGGAGTGACAAACAAAGTCTGGTGTGAGCTCTCTAAGCAGATTTTCTGCTCCATTTTTATCTACACAGTGGCTGGGAAACTGCCGACCTTTCAACCATCTCATTTTTTTCCACATTTCTGATGCATTTGTGGTTTCGTCTATCGACGTACAAAATAATTGGAACGATCGACATTTAGCCCGACGAATGAGTTTCTGTGCAATATTTATTTTCTCTTTATAATCCTCTAAGTTTCTAGGATTCGGGCACCGTCTTAGATTTGCAAGAGCTAGCCGACGTTCTGCAATCGCTTTCGAGAGTTCTGTAGACCAGTACGGTTTAGGATTAAACTTAGTAGATGCATGCTGTGGAATTTTAATATAGGGAATACATTTTTCTGCTGCTTCTTGGATGGTATTATAAAAAAAATCGTACATATCTTGAAGGCCAGTGGGGATAATACAGTTTTGTAAATGTTCTTTAATAAAAGTAGAATATAAGGGCCAGTCGGATTTTGTATAATTTCTTTTCCTATGGAATTGACGAGCTATTTTAAACACGCATCGTACATTGATAATTAAATGGTCGCTACCAAGTGATTCATTGCTAACTTTCCATAAAAATGCCAATGATATGTCCGAAGAGATAAATGAAATATCTGGACTAGATTGCTGTAAAACTCCGTTAACCATTCTTAATCTAGTGAAGCTACCATCATTTAGATGAACGAAATTATGATCCAACATGGAATCATGTAGTTCAGAACCTCGTCGATCTGTTTTATAAGACCAGTTGGAGTGGTGCGCATTAAAATCGCCCATAATAATAGTTTTTCTATTTACAAAGGAAAATATCTCGTCCCAGTCATTTTGGAAGGTATGTACTGAAGATGGGCAATAAATGGAAATAATGTTTTCAATATGCTCATTATTCATAATTCTAATATGCAACAATTCGATGCCAGGGTTTCGACTTTGTGTTGCACACACTACAGATTTCACAGAAGAATGCGTTAAAATGGCCACACCGCCATAACCATCATCTCTGTCCATCCGGTATACGTTATAGCCGCTAATTCTAAAATTACTATCGGACATCAACCAAGTTTCGCTCAGTACGGCTATATGAATTCTTTCCCGACTAAGATATAATTCGAGTGAACTGGTTTTGGGCCTTATACTTTGGCAATTCCATTGTATTATATTCAACGTTATACCATGATTAGCCATTTTTAACTAGTTTATCGAATAATGCATCAATAGTTATACTACTTAAAATCTTATGTATCAACCACTCAGCAAATAAAGAAATTGTTTGCTGGATTTTAATTTGTAAGGACTCTTCACTTTTAACGATATCATTAATTTTTTTAATCAATTGCCAAAATGTTAGATTGTGGGAATATTTATGAGATTTATTTGTATTATCGAAATTAATTGAATGTTGGTTTTCAGAGTAATCAGATTCATTCTCCATATACCACATTGACTCGGAAACCGGGGTTGATGGTCGACGATTTTTTTTCTGCACATTGCGTTTGGGTACGTGCTTAGGATGTACGGGTTGCATGGGGGTTGAGTCTGACATCTCCAGTCTTGGTCGTGCACAGTTGTTAGTCTCCCCTGAGAGTGATGATATCCCGATGTTTGATGCGTTATTGATCGAAACCTGTTCCCTAATATGTGTTGATTCAGGAAATACTCGCGGAATATTTTCAGGTGACGGTGGAACGTAAATTGAAAGTGCTTTCCTGTAGGTACAGTTAAAATGTGCCATTAATTCGCGGATCTTTTTTTCCTTTTTAAAGACTGGACATATCTTCTCAAACGCCATGTGACCGCCTTTACAATTTACACAAACAAAAGATGTGACTGTGCAGTTTTCATGTCTCTGGGTACATTTCGGGCAAACGACTTTTTTGAACGGACACATTTTTGTTGGATGTCCATATTTCCAACACTTAGCGCATTGTGTCACCGGAAATATATACGGCTCCACTGGAACTCTCAATCCGTAAATGTATACATAGCTTGGTAGGGATGATCCTTTAAATCCCACTCGAATCGTTTCACTCGGGGTCCAGCCATTAACATCTATAGTTTCGGAACATCTCTTATTCAGTCTTTTAAAATTTATTATGTCCGCACTGCTTGACACATTTGCCTGAAATTCTTCGTCCGATATGCCTAACTCCACAGATTTAATAAGTCCGTACGAAATTCCTACTTCCGACGTTTTTTGGCACCTCCAATCCATGTCCGTGAAAGCCTTACACTTCATGAATTCATCAGCTTCACTTTCTTTCTTAAATGTTATAAGTATTTTATGTTGATGTACATACTTAACGCGGTAAATATTGTCACCAGGAATATTATTTGTTTTAAATAATCGTGCCAACGCAAATTGTTTTGGCAAGGGGTCTTTACAAGTCACACATACCTGGATCTTCTCTCCTGTATTTGTCTCATTTTGATTAGTTCGGCTATGGGACACTTTATTTCGCCTTTTGGTTACTGTATTCCATCCCTCTTCAGACGAGTTTTCATCCCTAGTCCTTTTCTTTCCCAGTGTTTCCGTATTCGTATTATCTTCTAGTATAATGTCATCTAAGTCCATATTTGTGCAATCCTCTAACTTATCGCCACTCGTATTTGTAATAATTTCAACATTGTTTTGATTCAATTCAGTCATTAGCACGATATAATAGAAGCAGGTACCGACCGGCAACGCCGGTTGGCCCGCCCGCAGATAAGATAAGATGCAACACGATTAAATATTGCAACAAAAAAATATTAATGAAAGGAACAAAAAAACGTCCGCTCACTATAACAGGCCTCGAGGCAATGAGACGGTATCTACAATAGTGTCTAGCAAGCGAGTGCACAGGGCAGTGTTGCGTCACTGAAGAGCCGTCGCGAAGCCTCGACCTCTGGCCTGACCCCACCGGTCTTTCATCTTTTCCTCTAGAGAGGTATATTTTGCGAAGAACTATGAGGTTTTTTCGTAGAATATTATCTAGACATTTCTATTAAAAATACTAAAGATAGAATTCTTTAGTATTTTTAATAGAAATACGGTCAGTGTTTACATATTTTATCACGTTCAGAATTCAACTAATTGACATCAAATTCCGAGGAAGTCAACATAATTACTTACTTTAAACTTTCAAGTGTAGTAAATTTTAAAGTCAGAAAAAACGGCTTGCTGTCTTTATTATACATATTGGATTGGTAAAAGTGCTGACACCTCCACCTCCCTTTGAAAACCCAAACACAAGCTTTCTGTAATAAAATGTTGATAGCCTTCATGCCTTATTTAAGCAAAACAAATATTTGTGTAAACAAGTATTTGTTTCGGGTCTGAGTATTTGTTAGTCCGAAAATTCTCTCGTAGTTACCGTTCCAAACAACAATTGATCTTGGCGAGGGGTCAGGACTATGTATGAGAGTGTTGTATTATATAATGTACATAATGACCACTTCACATTTTGAAAGTCCATTCTAACACGTTCACTCATATGACCTGTGTCTAGATGTTATAACTAGTGATCTAGCTGCGAGCTCGCTCGATGAACCCATTCGCTCCACTTATTTAATGACCCACTGAGATGTAATGTGTCATTAGCACAAACGTACATTCTATTTCGAAAATATTTTTAATTCTTGCCATCTCACTTTTACTCGTATGATTGTGATCAAAGTAATCATCATGTTATAAGATTTCATGTACATCTTAATATGAGGTGTATCATCAAATTAAGTTTAAAATATGCATCTATAATCCACGCATAGTTAAGACTCCAAACTAAGTATTTTACGCCAAATGTTCATTGGTGGCAATGACCATTCGATACCTGATACATAATTCGTAGGTCTTTTGCGATCTATGATTTTAAAAAAAATACTTGATCGGTGATCTCATAAGCGAAAAAGGGAATTATTTATCACACAAACATTTTTTTGCTTTTTTAATCTTCAATAATTGCATCTCTCTTACTCTTCAGCAACAGGAAGTCCACTGCTGCGTCTTTCTATTCATTGCAATTTAAAAATCTTTGAATCATCTTCCGTCTTAGTGCTGTCATATGTGGATGTCTCAACGTCTTCCATCCACGAGCCTGCAATAACTATTCGAAAATACTCCTTGCAGACTCGCATAATAATCAGTTTAACCAATGATTAGCTACGATCTGGGTCGAGCGGACCCTACAAGGCATGCGGTTCATAGCTCGACCTCCGGCGGCCTGCTTAGAGGACCTAATACGGACCTCTTGCGCAATATTCGATAGTAGGGCTCATCATTTCAAAGAGAATGGTCGTGCAAGCTGATATTAATTATAGATACACCCAATAGTTACACCTACCTGAAATTGTTACCAGGTGGTAGGTATCTAGTTTTATTAACTTTAGACACAATTCAACTAAATACTTTGCATATAAAAGGGACGATTTTGTTTTGCATTTTATTTAAATATCATCATGTTTAGGTGGTAAACGTTGTAAATACAATTTGTGTTTGCTTTTTCAACTTTCGCTAACCATTGCATGGTGTACGTCATTATTATTTTAGGAAACGACGGGTTGACCGTCGAAGAAAAAAAACTTCGTCGCTTTTTTGCCATTTTTTTTGTTGCTTTGTGTCCGAAGCCGTCTAACCTACCATTTGGCTTCGGTTTCGGTCGCAGTCTGGAAACACCCTGTATATTTTTGGAAGACCTGTGGCCTCACTCTCAGTAAACCCAGAACCAAGAACAAGCACTATTGTCTTGGTACTGAGATCGAACCCACGGTCTCGTTTGACAGCTGGCTGATCAAGGATTTTGTGATATAGACACACCCAGCGGTAATCACCAATCACACACACATGTATAGTCGTGAAACATTTTAGTTTTATATCTCCATATTTTTATACAAAAACTGCGCGCTAACACCAAAATGATATATCTGTTTCGAAATATGTGTATTGGCTGTTGAAATCTTTTGTATCACCTTGGGATTTTATTTTACTATCAAAAACTCAGATAAAGTAAAGTTAACCGTCCGAATTAACTGAAATCAATTAATCTAGTCGCACGCCGTGTAACGGTAAATGCAATGCACTATACATTTAGATTTGACCTGTATGCTTCAACAATTTCGCTTGATTAAACTAAATGTATGTCCTAATACATATTAGACCAGATTAGATCAGATTACACTTTTGAGAGTTTGCCAAATTAGTATTGCTGCTGTATTAAGCATACTTTAGCAAAACACACTTATTCAAAAACTAATATTTTTAGATTTTATCTAACAAAGTCTCGAATCTATATCTTCGTCAGAAGATATAGACCATAATTTTTCTATTCAAATAAATTGTAAAATGTTAATAAGAAATATTGAAACTTAATATCTTATGCCTCAGGGTGATGAGCGCGTTGAAATGCCAAGCATTGCTTTGTAATTCATGGTGTTGTTTGGTTTTACTACTGTCCATGAGTGGTCGTATCGCTTACCACGAGGTGAATGGTATGCTAGTCTCGCCATTTATCGCATTTAAAAAATAAGACTCGTTTTATAAGATCAGCTCATATCCGTCCCATTGCAGGGCACGCGCCTCCTCCACAATCAAGAGTATAATTGTTTTAAATTACTACATAAGTCGTTCTGTAAAATAATTTTATCAAATATTGAATGTTAGCTTAACTAACTTTATATAAACACTAGCGGCCCGACCCAGCTTCGCCTGGGTGCATATATTTTTTGATTCCACTCCACACCATATACATGTTGTTTTTCGTATAAACTCTTGTATGCCTAAATATATATCTTATACAACGGGCCGTGCAGCAGAAATCGTAATATTTTAATTTCTTATAAATATCTACAATTAATTATAACATTTTATGGTTCTATCTTTTGTAGTTTAGGCAGCGTACGCAAAATAAGTAACTTCTTTGGTTGACTTTTTTCAGTTTGTGTCCGAAAAATCCAAATATCTTACGGAACCCTATTTTTTTCCAAAATAAAATATAATCTATGTTACTCGTGGATAATGTAGCTTTCGAATGGTGAAAGAATTTTTAAAATCGGTCCAGTAGTTTTTGAGCCTATTCATTACAACCAAACAAACAAACAAAGTTTTCCTCTTTATAATATTAGTGTAGAAAACGACGAGAAAAATGTGTATAAAGCTGTGGCAAGAAAATACGAGCGACATCTGCTATTGAAGGCTAAAACTTCTTTGCCAGTTTCTAAAGTTATACGCTAGATGGCGCTCTTTTTTATTTAGATATCTATAGGATATTAACTTAGAATAGATGACAGCACTGTACGAGCTATTCTATCATAGACCAATATTCTGTATCAGCCCATATACGTCCCACTGCAGGACACGTACCTACTCTACAATCGACAGTACGATTGAGAGTGGTTAGGCCATATAGTCTACCACGCTAGCCTAGTGCGGGTTGGCGGACTTACATACCATAGAAATTCTTATAAACTGCCATGGTATACAGGTTTTCTCACGATGTTTTCCTTCACCGTTTTTACCAATATTGCCAAATTATAATCTTCTATAATCTTGTACTGTACAATATGATTCATGCTTGACAAGCGTACAACTATAATATTATGATTTGATTACCAAGACTAATTTATGTAACAGCAAATGTAAAATAAATTATTATGGATACCCTGATAACATAGAGGCTATTTACTTTGGATTTCACTGTTGAATGTGTGAAGTCCCATGTTCATTATTTCAGTAAACAAGTCGTTTTTAGTCTTGTAAATTTTGCTTAACTTTTTGACGCGGTGCTGCGATGTTACAATTGCACAAGAGATAATAATTATTTATATATTTACGCTTCTTACATGTGTCATAAAGGGGGAGTCATAGTTAAACAAAGTATAAATGTACACTTATTTAAAAAAAAGATATGCTAATAATTAAAAGTGTGGTTGCTATAATTACAAGATTATTATATTACTTTTTATGGTTTTGCTCAATAATAGTAACTATTTCTAGAATATAACCTACTCAAGGACATAAGGAGTATAAATAACACAACAACTTATCAGTCTAGGTTTCTTTTATTTGTAAAAAAAACAATAATAATAAAATAATACAGTGAGCACATGCGCTTATTGCCCGGGAAAAGAATACTGTCTTCCGGAGCAATAGGCAGCACCTTACACGAGTCACAACTCAACGGCCGACCGCGGACGCAGTGCGCGGATACCAACCCAGGACGAACCAAACATAAATTAAACTTAAGCTACGCTTGAGCCTTCAACATAACCGAAACACGAAATACGAATACGACACAAGTGCAATAAATAAACTATGTGCGATCACATTTATCCTAATCCAACTAGATCTAAACGCTTCATAAGGTTTACGTTTGTTATATACCAAATTCGTTTTTGTACCAAATTTCATGTGTGGAAGCGGCTGCGACCGCCGGCCCGACTCTCGCGGCGATCCGAGGAACTAAACGTACGGAATGTAACGTGTGCGCTTGTCATGCTCTCGTTAAAAGCTAGCGGTAATGGCAACGTGGCTTGAGGAGTCACAACTTGACTAGCTTGCTTGCTTAGTGCTTACACATCCACCACTTACAACTCTCTCACTAAAATAAATAAACTTATGCACTACTCAAGGATCTAACCGTAATTTGACACAATGCGACGCGTTGCGCCCTCACATCTTACTATAAATAGTTTGTCCAGCTACTAAATTAAATTCGACCGCGTTGCGTCGGACGTCTACTTACGATACAATATACACTATGCTCGCCGCCGCGGCGGACAATTGACGAGGAATATGATTAAATTCTGATAGGGTTCACTAACTAATAGTCTCTAAGTATAACCTATAGTTTCAAGAACGAAACTTATTCTCTAAATGCTGATAGCTGAGGTTCCATCGACATCGCTGCGGCGGCTCACTGCGCCGTGCTCACGGTGGCGTTCGCAGACTCGTCCGGCCGCTCCACCTCCAGCGCGGTCACTTCAGACACGCCGGAGTCTATCTCACCAGATGGAGAATTCCCCTCGGTCGCGATCTCCGCTGAAACTGATATCGGATTTTCTTCAGGAGAATCTGATGTCGGTTTCTCATTGCTTTTCTTCATGACAACCTTCGTGGGTCGTCTGTTGATTGTCGGGACGTATGACTGGGTGATAATTTCTATGTCCTTCTTCTCGGTCTTGCTATCCGGCATGTCGTCGGAGACGTTATCGATAATCGCCCTTCGAGTAGTTGGCTCAACCTTATCATTGGGTGGCGGAGAGTCAGTAATAGTGTCACTGTCATCATCTTCAATCTCAACTACTTTTTGCTTGTTCACAGAAGCGTTCTTACTTTTCACTGGAATTTCGGTAATAGAATTCTGGTTGGCGTTGCTGTTCTTGCTTTTATATCCAGCGTTAACTGGTATCAGTTCTTCGGAGTCAGCAATGCTTGTAGAGCCTACACCAGGTGATTCAGTATGATCACTAATAGATGCAACGTCACTAACCAAATTTATTAGGTCTTTTAAAAGGTTAGTTTTCTTTTCTTCGGGGACAGCAATAACCGGCGCACTTTTTTCTGGATCTCCTGACATTCTGATCAGCTCTACAGCATCAGTAGCTGTCTCCGATGAGCCGAATGCAGTGAGAATAAACTCTGTAGTCTCTACATTTTCGAACATGTTATTTTCGCCTGAAACCGCTCGTGACACAGTTATAACTTCTGATCCGGTTGGTGATATCCTTGAACTGGTTAACAAAGGATCCGTGGTAGATGCGCTTTTATCTTTTATTACCTCCGTTTCATGAGGTTTTTGATCACTGGTTTCAATTGGTAAAGAACTGAGTTCCGTCTGAGATGTTACTTCGGTTGCAATATTAGATTTAGCAATCGAGCTTGTCGTCTGATCTTGATCTTTTGTATTTAGATCGTACGTATCAGTTATCATTATTTTATCCGTAGTAGTATCAATTTCGGGTGCTGAAGACGAGGCCGTTTTCTGTTCAAAAATTTCGGCAGGGCTGTCCGTGACAATATCTTCCATCTTTCTGCTCATATCTGAATTCAGAATAGTCGAAAATGATGTAGGTTCCCCTGTTGTGATACTTTCATCCAACTCCCCATTTATGTCTTCAGGTACATAAGAAGGAACACCTAGCAATTCAGTTGGAATAGCGGATCGTAGATTGAGCATTGGACTTTCTTTAGGGCTACTAGACTCTGTACTGTCTAATTTTATCGTGCTAAATTCGGCTGAAGTTTCAGGGGCCTTTGCTGTAGTCGGCGTGGTATCAGGAAGATCCTTTACCGTTGTTGTCAGAGGCTCTTCTACTTTATGTTCTGTTGGCGTGACGCTTGGAATTATAGTTTCGTGAATTGGTACATGATCAGTGTCAGCGGAAGATTCGGGAACGATTTCATCTCCGTGATTGCTAAGTAGAGAGAAATCGTCCGGCAACGGCGGGAAGGCAGGGTTGTGGTCGAAAAGAGACGGGTCTTCCTCTTCTATTACCGGAGCTTTAGTAGTCGTGGCCATGGGCATGGCCTCAGCAACTATTGGGGGTACTCCCATGGTAGCGATTATAGGACCGTTTGACGGGTAAATGTCACTATTAATTGAATCTTGTGTTGAGAAACTGATTTTGGATGGAGGCATATCATCCATATTTTTAGATGTATCTGCTTTTGATTCTTCAAAAGCGGGTGAAGGATGTACTTCTGTGATTGTAGGAGCCTCAGGCTTTGCTGCTTCGTAGTCAGATTTCACGCTTTTCTCTGATGTTGCCTCTCGAGGGATGAGAGGAGACTTTGACGATGAATATTCAGCAACATCAATGCTAGGAGAAGGTAGAATCTCTTTAATCTTAACATCTGTGATCACGGGTATCTCAGAAACTGGGGTTATTTCCTTAATCGTGATCTCTTGCTTCATGTTCTCTTTTGGCGCGGAGGGAACTGGGCTGATTCTCGCTTCCTCGATGGCTGGAGGGTGAGTTGGTAGTGAGGAGATTCCAGGAAGTACTGTTACGCCTGAAAATAGAAACGACACTATTATTAATTGTTGATTTAAAGCATTTTGGTGATACTTATTAGTTATATGTAATTCTATATTCTAGTTTCATAAAAAGAATTTAACTTTAGTAATAATAAATAAAGCGTTAAAATTGTTTACTCTAGTAGGCAAATGATAAAATACATTAAAAATGCAAATCCTGCAAGTCCTGGTAAAGATAATTTAGAAGTCCTTTTAAATGATTTTATTGTTATCGGTCCTTAATATGTGTGCCAAATTTACAATCAAGTGCTCAAAAATCGCCTTCAATTATTCCATGACACACGTACCTACATACAGGCCGCTTAATAAAAGAGTGTTAAAAAGACTAATCCCAAAAATCATATCTGACATCTCACCTCTAACAGGACAGTTATCATATTCGGGGCAGCAGCGTCCCGGCACCAGGCGGGGCGTGCAGTCGTCCCGCACGAAGCAGGCGATGGTCCTGCAGACCACCTCGCCGCCCTGGCAGTAGCACACGCGGCAGGGGTCCGCGGGGTCCACCAGCTTCTCGCCATTGCTGTACACGCGACCTTCTTGCTCACATTCTGGAAATTGAAAGGGATATTTTAGTTGTTTTAAGCGTTTCATTTATTTAGGTGATGACATGGTCTATTGGTGGTGGGTTTCTTATATAGAGAGGCCGCCTGGGTAGGTACAACCGCAATGGCTATTTCTCCCGCTAAACAGCAGTGTAAATGCACTTATGTGTTCGGTTATTGTAGCCAGAGTAACTACTGGACATATTGGGACTTAACGTCTTATAATTTATTTGTTTTGTAATTTATAGTTTTGCTTGGTTTTGCTATTGTCCATGAGCGCTCGAATCGCTTACCATCAGGCGAATGACTTACTCGAGTCGTCAGTTTAATTTTGATAACTAGGAATAAATGATGTTAGTACTCCTATGACTACAATTTTTAAACTGCAACTCAAAGCACACCTCTTTCTATTTGTCAAGTATCAATAATTGTTGTTATTAATATCAATTCATTGCCCGAACTACTAGTTGTTTTAAGCAGCCAAAACTTACGGCAAATGTTTGTCACCAGCATGGCAGTTCTCCAAAATGCACTACGCTGCTTTTGGAGAGACTAATAAAGATCAGTAACATACCGGATAATTCCAAATAAGAAACGTGACTTAAAAAATCTTAGTTGAGTTTTCTTACGTTTATTATTCAGTCTAGCAACGCATCGCATTATAGTATCCATACGACAGATTATATTCAGTAAAAACGTTGAAAACAAATTAATTCCAATTTAAAGAGGATAAAATCTATAGGAATATAATGACGCCTATTAAAATAATTATAGCATTGTGCGGGTTCCATCGCCAAGTTATCTTTAGTACGCGAGCCATGCGCACTGTACACTGGTACATTTTGGAATTTGAAAGTAAATAATCCAGAAAAATATATGTTTCTAGTACTGAGAAATAATGAATATTATACACCTTATATAAAAAATAAATAAAGTGGGATAAGTTGTTACGGAATCATATTATTAGGCCTATATTCCTATTCTTATTCTCATTCAAAGACAGTTTTAAAACATATTTTATTTATCGAATTATTTGTTTCACTTTCATTTTTCACTTTCACTTTTCTTCACTAATTCTAAAATAGGTTTTTTAAACTGTTTATGAATAGGGTCGATAGTCTTTTGTTAGTTGTCCTCACCGCATTGATAAGTAGGGCAGCAGTGGTCAGGTCGGTGCAGCGCCTTGCAGCCGGGCCGCGGCTCGCACTGCAGCCTCTCGCACTGCACGCCGCCGCTGGAGCACCGGCACTTCTCGCAAGGGTCCGAGCCGGGAAAGTCGTCACCGGGGAGGTACACCACGTCGCCCATGGCGCAGCTGCCTGAAACGGTGAAGGGAGTTCATTAGTTCAAGGATTAATGAGCTGGAATGACCGGGGCCATGGAAGATCTTCAAAAACCAAACTTTACGTTTGGTACAGTGATTTAAACATCCCAACAGACCCTAACTGGTACATTTCCTCCCCTCCCCTATGTTTTATCATGTTTGCCCAATTTTTTATACGCCAGTTAAACATCTCCAATAGTTAAATACCGATTTATCAGGTGTATTTTTTTTGCGTAAAACTGTTGCATCCCACTATTGGGTAAAGGTCTCCCCTCTCTCACCACAATTCGCACTCTTAAGAGATTTCAGGACACATGAGCTCGAAATCGTCTTGCCAGCGTTTTTTAAGCCCATACCATAGAAAATATATATTGCCAATACTTGTATCCGCTCAATAATAGTAAGAAATATCAATAGTAACACAAAAATATTATTCAAGGAAAACGTGATTGTCTAGATGATCTTAATGCAACGTCGAAAACACTGCGTCGAAGGTAAAGCCAAGTAGTTACCTAGCAAGATAGCTGACCATTAAAGGAACAAAGAAATTATTCATGCAGTAAGATTCTCACTCGTAAGACATTTTATTCCAACTCATAATAATGGATTTTCATGATAAGTTAAACTTTTCAAATGTGGTTGGATTCAGTTGGAGCGAATCCAGAATACTTTGAAAGCAGTTTATTGCCTATCGCCATATTGCAGTGAAGCGAACTAAAACATGCGAAAAATTATGATTTATTATTATTCAATTTTGTATACCGGAGACATTTTATAACAGGTATGTCTGAGTATTTATTTGAAAAATTACCAATACTATTCATAATGTTACATTTAAAATTGGTCTCATTTTAAGCAATAAGCTATTGATGAATTATTCAAAATTCAAAGAGGCAATAGTATTTTTTTAATGCAAATTGTAATTTTAGTAATGCACGTAAGAGAACCTCTAGCATTGTTTGTGTTTTTGAAATTACATACATACATACATAAACTCGCGCCTTTTTCCCAGAAGGTGTAGGCAGAGGTGCCAGGACACCCGCATTTCGCCATATATGCATGTTCCGTCCTACGATGTGATAGGGGGCGAGCCTTTCGCCATATTGGTCACAAATTCCTAACTCCGGGCTGATAATGAATAGACAAATCATATTACATTTCGCTCGACCCGGGATTTGAACCCAACACCTCAAAAACCTAGAAGAAAGACCTAGAAGAAGATTAACCATCTTTATCTGCATAAAAGTCAACGCCATAATAACTAACCGATTTTTTCAAAGGTAAACGACCGGCGTTTCTAAGTCAATATCAGCTACACAAACCCAAGGACGGAAGGTTACTTGTGTTTAGGAAGTTCAAAGAAATCAATAGTTGCGAGCGGTAGTTGCATCGACGAGCGGCTGTTCGGGCGCATCGCGTGCTGTACACTCGTAAATTACTACGATTTCTTAACCACCACGCCACGTGGGTACTTGTGGGCTCCTTTGAATCTTTTATTATTGTTTTTTTTTGCGTAGATTGGTGAGACGAGCATGCCCTTCGCCTGATGGTAAGCGATACGACCGCTCATGAACAGAAGCAAAACCAAACAACGCCTTGAATTACAAATCAATGCTTGGCATTCCACAGCGCTGGCCATCCTGAGACATAAGATAGTAAAGTCTCAATATGTCCAGTAGTTATTCTGACTACAATGAAAACACAACAGTGCGATTACACTGCTGTTTGATGGAAGAAATAGACATTGCAGTCCTACCTACACAGGCGACCTCTCACATATACGAGACCTACCACCAGTGAAATGGTTTAAGTAGAAGTGGTTAGTGAACAGAAGACGACAGTAGTGTTTTTCTGTCTGTGGTCCACCTCTAGGAGGGTCACAAACTTACTCAAGAGATTGCCATTCTTACAAAGCATATATCTTAATAGTAAATACAGGTATCAAAATATTGAAAATTATAAACGTAATTTTCTAATTTAGTAACTTTTTGTCTGTCTATGGCCTAAGGGATAGCCATAAGGTTTCAACCTAAAAAGTGGTCTCAGAATGATTGAGAAACATACACTACAAAAATTGGCATTAGATGGTTATCTATCGCCGGTCGACAGACTTTTATCCAGATATTCACAGGTGAAATTGACGCGACACACTTATTTGGCTCACTATGCTCTTAACCGCTATCCTTCTGCCAATTGTATTTAATGGAAACTTTTAATGTCAACAGACCTTCGTCGCATCATCATTTAAAGGCTCATAGTTAAGTCCGGGACTCTTCGGTAAGCGAAAAAATCGATCGAAAGGGCTTAGAACTAACTGCATCATACGAGCCTATTGTAAATTCGCAATATAATATATTTAGGTGTGTCTGTGTTAATGTCTCTTTCCTCTTTCCATTGTACGATGAAGTGGTAAATAATATTGATCTTTATTACCACATTAATAATATTTATGTGACGTTTTATTATATATTCGGCATTTTATTATGGTCGAAGTATTTTTTATTGCTAGGAGCCACAAACCCACTTTATGTAAGTATTTCAGATTGAATAATGTTATATGAGTTGTCCGAGATTGCAATCGATGTCTGGACTTTTATCAAATCATGGAATGAAATAGTTCGAGGAGCAATTTGTCGGAACAATGGCACATCTGGCTACTGAAAATATTTTTGCAGACTAAAATTCGAATGAACGAATCGACATTCCAAAGTAAAAACCCTAGTCATAAAAAATTATAAACTTCATTTTACTTCCACTCCTGAAAAAGGTGTCACAAAACTAAATATAAAACAATGTGAAACTTATTTGCCAACAGCTATGAGTTACTGCCGTTTCCGCAAAACATTGTTCTACGAAGTTCGCCGTGATTCGGGGGGATTCGCATCCCCTCTCTACCACCCTCTGCCTCCTTCCAACCCTATTGTTTGTCATACACCTCACTGTCCGACTCACTTACCCCAACTTATTTAACAATATGCAAATGTATTAAATTAAAATGATAGCTCTATTGTTGACCGCGCGTCAGGCCGAAACTAATGGAGGGTTTTAATTTACGTATATTGTCTTTTTAACTTAAAATATCTCAATATATAATAATTAATGATAAATGCTTATTTTTATATTATAATTTAACTATAATCACTCTACTAATTTGCCTGCCTCGATGGCGCAGTTGTACTACAGTTTAATCGAATCGCTTAGGTGTCTAGTTCGAATCCCAGGTCGGGTAAATTGATATTAGATTTTTTTATTCCTTATCAGCCAGTAGTGAGGAATTGAGCCCGGTATCGTGATAGGCTCATCAATTATCACAACATGGCGAAACTTGGGTGTCTTGGTTGCTACCAGGAAAACCTCTACCTACCCCTTCTGGTAGAAAAGCGTGAGTTAATGTATGTAAGAATGTACTAATTTCAGAAAAAAATACGTTAACGACTGTAGTGTAAAACTATTACTTTTATATTTATAGATATATTGCATGTAATAAACAATGCAGAAAAAACGGACTTTAGGTACACGAAAATAAATTCCGCAAATTCGAATAAAATTCACAAACAAGGTAAAATATTAAAGGTTTACCTTCTTTGAGTCCCATGTCAGCGCTGGTCACGTTCGGGAGAGGTCCCAGAGGTCCTGTAACAAACAAAATGAGAGGTCAGCAAACACACAAACAACGTTTTAAACCCACTTTATATTTGCAAAGGATGTTTCAACAATGAGCCATTTGCTAAATTTTATTCAAGGGCTTATAACTCAGTTGGTTGCGTAAAATGTAAATTATCCTATTAAAGAATTGCTTTCCGGACGGCTCACGAAATTATCCCAGAATTAAATGTTTTCCTACAAAGCTCACCACTACAAATCCTGCCAGTTAATACAAATAATAACAGGCATTGAAATAGCAACTTAACACGTGAGATCAGCTAGTCTCTTGCGGACAAAAACTGGTATTTGTCGTGGAACAAAATTAGTCAGGAAAGATATACGAGTCGAGATTTTTTTTTAAAGTGGTAGAGCCACGCTGTTTGTCAGACATGACTAAGTATTAATAGGCATGCTCATCCGGGGTGGTTCCACCGTCCGGGGTGGTGGTGACTCTTAGTAGATCGACGTGAAGCAACAGCTTTGCTGTCGGGTTCGGGTTCTTAGATTAAGTGTAATAGCTCCTTTATTCTAAACCGCGACTCATATAATCTTTTTTTCCGGATCGAAAATCTGTTCAAAGGAGTATTAGATCTTGTGAACAATGTTGCCAATCTCCTTTTTCCTAATATGGTGTAAGTAAAGAGTTAATACTCCAAATAAAAACACGTCTACGAAGAGAACGTACAAATAAATTAATCTTCCAATCATCGTCAGAAAAAAGTCGGTCGCGAAACATATTTCCATATCCT
This sequence comes from Hyles lineata, assembly GCA_030180105.1. NCBI lineage: Eukaryota > Metazoa > Arthropoda > Insecta > Lepidoptera > Sphingidae > Hyles > Hyles lineata. The sequence continues at coordinate 17,162,943 of JARJEE010000006.1, read as the reverse complement.
CCCTGGCCTCTTTTCGCAATCCGATTCTCGCATTAAGAGAGAGCCACTACAGAAGCCGGAGGGTCAGAGGGTCGGAGGGCGGAGGGCCGAGACGTCGAACTCTTCTAATTACCTCTCGACAGTTTTGTTCCGTTTTTTGCGAGGGTTCCGGTGACAGATGGTTCCCCGCCGCCTTTGAACTAAAACGCGCTGCTCACGGCAAGATTGTCGAGTGTCTAAGGCTTCATTTTTTCTCGCGTTTTCGTATAGTAAGTGGCAAAATTTATTGTTGGGTATTATGTTTTGGAAGAAAATATGTTGTATGTATTACTGTTGGTAGGTCTGTCATATGTAAGAAGAGTAGGTACCACGGCAAAGTCTATTTTTCCCGTCAAACAGCAGTGTAAATGCACTATTGTGTTCCGGTTTGAAGGACATTGTAGCCAGAGTAAGCACTTCACACAATGAGACTTAACATCGTATTTGTCAGGATAGTTTGCGCAGTGAAATGCCAAGCATTGCTTTGTAATCCATGCTGTTGTTTGGTTTTGTTACTATCCATGAGGGGTAGTATCGGTTATCATTAGGCAAATGGCATGCTCGTCTCTCCATTAATTGAGTTATACAAACTTAGCTTTAATGTTTCAATAATACTTTTATTTCAATTAGCTTTAATGTGTTATGGAAAGTACTGAAAAATAATTTTGTGGCTAAGTGAATGATAAACTTAATTGAGAAAAGTTTGATAGACATGGTGCGTAATAGAAATAGCCTGAAACTAAAATAACCTACCTACTTTTAAATCGTAAAAAGACCACTAAAAATATCCATTAACCGCTGAATAAAATACAATAACTTTCGCTGACTGAATCACCACACGGTATTTCATATGTGGTTTTAATTAACGTCGTCACATCAACACTCTTCACAATTTCAACAAAATTATGGACTGTAGTGTATTCATTTGATGTCCGCTGACGTAACATGCGACATAATCTATAAAGTTAGCTTCCACTTTGTTAAATTTACTTTCATTGGTTTGAGAAGCGAGTCACGTCCGACAAATAGTATTGTTGGACATTCGTTACATAGCCGACGACGTCGCAATAACTAATGTCATTAGGTGCAATTATAAAGGTGAAACTAGCGGGGCGGACACAGTTTTGTCATTCTAGTTGTAGGATTGTTTTATGTTTTGTTTAGCTGATTTTTTAAACTATTTATTGAAGTATACATACGAAAAACACTTGTAATTTTTTAGAAACTTGTATAGTAAAAGATGCTTTAAAATGGACCAGACAAACACTTCAGAAGTCAAAAGTTCCAACCTAGAGCGTATACCTGTTAATTTTTGCAGCTATACATGTTCATTCGAATTTTATAATTGATGAATTCAACTGAAGGATATTTTAAAGAAACCTGATAGATCTTCCAAATCATTACAAGAAATAGTGAAATCTACCAATGCACACTAGTTCGTGGTGGTGAACCTAAGTTCCCCTAAATAGTACAAGAGGACCAGGCTCAGCAACGGACTTCATGTGTTTGAAAAATATGATGTCTTCATAATCAAGGAATAGAATTTTAAATCTACTCCTTCTATTGAATCATAGCTTGAATATCGCGCCTCGCGGCTCGTTTCCGCCACCCCGCGTTCACCCAGTCCCACATTTCAGCGTTTGATTCATGCTCGCAGTTATTCACAATACGCTCCGCCGAATATATTTTTGCGTTCGTATTTCCACTCCTTTTCCCGTTTTTCGGCGCGGGATACATTGTACCACTTGGATGTTACGTCCTAAAAGTAATTGTGCTCTGTAAATGAAAAACTCCGACCCAACTTTTGTAGAGCGAGCCGTTGTGTCGGCAGTTTTAATTTTCGCCGGGAAATCCTTTTATTACGACATCACAAAGGCTGTAAATTTGAATACTGGAATGTTATTGTCGGATTTTGAGAAGTGAAGTTTATATTTGTAACTTATTCCAGTTTGTATAAATGGAATCAATATTAATAATATGTTTATGTCGCTACATTAAATTCTACTAAATGTTAAGGTTACATCTGCCACATTTTATCCATCTATAATGAAGTGAAAAGAAGTCTGTGACGGTATGGACTACACTATTGTAGCCTTTTTAAACTTAAAGCTATTTAATCATTTTATTTGGGGTAAGTGTTATTTGATGTTCTATTTCTTTGCAATGAGTAGCGAGACTAGATTGCCTTTTGCCTGATGATAAGCGAAACGACTGCTCATGAACAGTAGAAAATCGAAGCAACGCCATGGATAACAAAGCAATGCTTGGCATTTCAACGCGCTCGCCATCCTGAGACATAAGATTTCAAGTCTCAGTATGTCCAGCAGTTACCCTGGCAACAATGTCTTTCAATCCGGAACACAACGCTTACACGGCTGTTTAGCGGGCGAAAAAGACATTGCGTCGGTGCATATCCAAGCGACCAATAATAGTATAGTTCTAGTTTCATTTTATCTCATAACCAGCTATTATATATTTGACAGCCTCCGTGGCGCAGTTGGTTAGAGGCTGCCTGTGAAACAAGAGGCCGCGGGTTCGATCCCCGCACCGAGAGAAATATTTGTGCGGCCCACAAATATTTCTTCTGGGTCTGGGTGTTTGTGAGACCGAAAATTCTCTCGTAGTTCCTGATACCCACGACACAAGACTCGATCTTAGTGTGGGTCAGGACTATGTATGTGACTGTTGGGTGTTATTTATTTATTCATTCATTCTCCATATTTTTTATCTCCACTACAATATAATCTGTAACTCTTACACGTCGCCTAAAGCAGATTATCCCATTATTGACAGTGGTTCAACAAGAACCATCAGCTGTTTGAAAATAAAGCCAAGTTCAGGTGTCAACGTGGAATTTAATTTGTCTCTAGCGAAGCGGCGGCGCGGCGTGGAGAACCACGTTTCATGCTCAATCAAGCTGCCACACATTGCCTTATCAATGATGTTCCGGATTACGGCTACAAATCATGCCACCATCACACCATCGCCGATAATAACAGTATTTTACTGCTATTGTTTTATAAACATTGGATAATTTTATCGTCACTTAACGCAATTTTTTAACAGGAAACGTGAATCATTTATGAGTTTCTCTAATTTAATACTATTATGGGAGCATTAAATAGCCCTGCTTTTGGCGAATATCTAATAAAAAATCTTAGTAGGTCCAATATTGGGACCACGTCAATGTTCCCAATATGCTCTACTAGCTAAGGTACACATGCTTATTAGATGAGAAAATCAGTCAGTTCAATAATTAAATAAGTCAGTTAAGCCTTATTTCATGTTAATGCTTGGCTAACTCCCTATCAATATATCTCTATGATATATCTTCACGCCTGTCAACCCTACTAGACTGTCATTGCTAAACGAATGAATGTCTGAGTCACAGCCCTGAGTAGGCAACTCCGACCACTCAATGCATCAAGCCTCCATTTAACGTCATCCGCTGGCCCGCAAACATCCCACGCATCAATTACGGGCACAGAGCTACACCACTCAATCTAACTACATTGGCGCCAATATTGGCATAAACACGTCACGTACGTTTGTAGTTTGCACACATTTGTCAAACAACGCAAATATTTGGTTGACGCGCCAAGGTCGGTTTACGTTTGCTTAGAATCGATACAATGGCAAATATCATAGTGTTTGTTTGTTGGGCAGATTTTTATTGAGACATTTTATAGTAACAGGGGTTGTTTATTCAAACAGGAAGACATTAATACAGACAAGATAAACAACTGAATGAAACAGGGATTGTGGAGAAAATAAAAAGCGTTTGCTTTCTTTTGTGCAGCAATAAGAATGATGGGAGCACGAACTTGAAATATATGTGCAATCTTATAAACAGGGAGTTTTGGGGAGACCTCCATTCGTCAGCGGTCCGGAAAATAAAAAATAAAGTCGTATAAACGAAGCACTTGCCGCAAACTTGAAGAGTATCGAGATTTAAACGCCTAAAAGAATAAAACTTGTAATTTTCCGCTGTTGTGCACAATTCTATACATTTAAATAATGTTATGTCTTTCTTTTCCAACCAGGCTTAATGTGTTTTCAGGAACTTCGAAATCACGTAGAAAATGCTTAAATAGACAGTTACAGAGATTATATTAATGCATGTGTTAATAATAAATACAATATCCCTAACATATAATTCGACTGCCTCGGTGGCATAGTTGTACTACGGTATGATTACAAAGTTGAGGTTTCGGGCTCGAATCCCGGGTCGGGCAATGATATCTCACCTCTGCCTACGTCTTCTGGCAAAAAGGCGTGCGTGTATTTATGTATGTATATAATTATGATAATTCGAAATACAATACTTAATGTTGAATTAATAAATATGCTAGAACCCACTTACAAAGCGTAGTATGTATCGAATAGATCACTATTATTGAACCTGTACGTGTCGTTAGCGCCGCGTGTGTGTGTTGTGACGAGGTGTTAAACAAATACTACAGATTTCTATCCGTCGCGTCGTACCGATACATTATTTAAGAAATTTTATTTTAAATTCACAGAAACTTTCAAATCATTGTTAAGGTTCAAAAGTTATTTCAGGCACTAAAAGGTGAGAAGGAAATTAAATGGTAAAGCGATGTGGGCTACTGACCAAAATAAATACACAAGTACCAAATGTTTGTAAAAGACTAATTGAAATGCTGGCAGAATTGCGTCGACCCGCGAATTATAACTATAAAATGCCATCGGAGTATATGAATTGCATTGTACTTTGCGCCCGTATAATCAAACATGGTAGGTACCAAGTCACTTGTATGTATAACCCTACATACGTCCCACTGCAGGGCACGAGCATCCTCTACAATCGAGAGTACGACTGAAAGTTGTCAAGTCAAGCCAAGTTAATGACTACATTAAATTTTCATACAGAAAAATCTTATCGATCATAAAGAAGTAACATCAATTGGCTATAGTACGGAGTCTGCCCTCAACTAATGTGGCTAACGAAGCGCGGCCGATCAATAAACAATTCCGGTACGGCGTGAAATTTTAAATCAATCGCGAGAATAATAACATAATCCTCGCTTTATATCAGATTACTCATTGTATTTAAAGATAGCTGGAATTTGAAATATAACATAATCAGTACTGGTGAACAATACCTTCAACGATTCCAGAGCCACATGCGGGAAGCGGCCTGTACACACTTATTAATAAAGATCGTAGGAAGTCGCTGGATAAAAGATTCTTTTAACTTCTTGTGACTTTAATGGAAAATTCAATGTTAGCTCTGTGTATTCCAAGGCCGAACAAATCGTTTTTAAAATATGTATATTTTGCGAAAAAAATAATAACTACTTTGACGTTCTTATCCATAGGGATAGTTACGCCGATAGAAATATACTTTACATACTCGTATGTTTTGAATGAAAAATATATTATTCCATAATAGAAGCACTTCGATTTTCTCTTAAATCTTTTATGCTGATATAGCGTCATGAATTTCTCCCGTCAAACAGCAGTGTAAATGCTTTTTGTGTTTCGGTTTGATAGACATTGTGGCCAGAGTAACTACTGGATATATTGAGACTTAACATCTTATGTCTCAAAATGGTGAGCGCAGTGGAATGCTAAGCATTGCTTTGTTATTAATGGTGTTGTTTGGTTTTTCTACTGTTCATGAGCGATCGTATCGCTTACCATCAGGCGAATGTCACGCTCGTCTCACGATACATTGCCATTAAAAAAAAGTAACACACACTCACAAACTTTTCTCATTTATGATAATTGAATTAGGGGTTGGTGTAGTATATTATCTGATAATGTGATTAAGTGTTAATATACCGTTATATATCGATATCGCAATATCCGTCGAAAAACCCATTAGTTCAGCGACCCGGGAGGTTCGTTCAAACGGAAAGTGGGTCCGCCCGCCCTACATACAGTTCATCCGGCCATAACCGAAACCTTCACGGTCGCTTCTCACCTCATATAATTAGAACCAGTAGATTGTTGGCATATTGCTTGGTCGCTATCTGCATGTCTTTATTAGGACTAAATAGATTGTAGGCATATTGAACTATCTTTATTTGGAATGTGATAGTAGAAGCGCCATGTAGAGATTTTCGTGGTTCGTTTTTTGGCAAAAATGACCATAAAGGTAAGTGCCGTGTAGGCTAGATTAAGTATGATGGCAAGATTTGATTGTATGAATAAATACGAAAAAATTGGCAGAAAGCTAGCAAGATTGTTTGTGTAGATACAGAGACATCGAACACAAACAAATTTGGGATTATCAGCTCGGTATTTCAGTCTTGGTTTTGTGTTAAAAAACATAATTTCACGTAATTACGATATAGTCGTCTCCAGTCCAGTAGTGCTTATTTTTCATATAGTGACCTGATACTGAGTACTGACCAACGCAACCTAGATGTGTGTCATTTACTTTTATCTATTCGTTACTTACCTAGCCCAAGAACCAGTCATCTCCGAAAATAGCTTCTTCAGTTATCTGTAGTGACTGGTAATATCCATGGGAGGGCATTGGTATGCTCTCGACGTAAACACATGCAAGCATGACATAATACCGCATTAATTTACCATTAGTCTGACGCCAGCCATTAGGATTTTACAACTCGATATTATAATTTGATTATTAATATTGCTGAGTCTATCTTGGCCCATATACATCTCACTGCACGGCAAGGCAAGGCACGGGCCTCCTCTACAATTCAGAGGACGATTGAGTAAATACTTCTTTTTTTTTTTTTTTTTTTTTATTGCTTTGAATGGCGAGACGAGCATGCCGTTCGCCTGATGGTAAGCGATACGACCGCTCATGAACAGTAGCAAAACCAAACAACACCTTGAATTACAAAGCAATGCTTGGCATTCCACTGCGCTCGCCATCCTGAGACATAAGATGTTAAGTCTCAATATGTCCAGTAGTTACTCTGGCTACAATGCCCTTCAACCCGAAACACAACAGTGCGTTTACACTGCTGTTTGACGGGAGAAATAGACACAGCGGTGGTACCCACCCAGATGGCCTCTCACATATGAGAGACCTACCACCAGTATGCCTATTCTACAGCCACATATTGTCAATTTAAGAACTTTTTGAAACTTAAAGTTCTCTAGGAACGAAAATCATGTTATCATCTTTCTATTCATTAAAAATATAACATCACTACAATTAATTATTTTACTTTTCCAGGTCTTCCTAAGAACTTGAACTAAGTTCATACAGTTCAATTATTATTTATCACATTTGTATCGTATATTTTAATTAATGAACACTCGACCACCTGACACACTTCCATTGAACCCGAGTGTGAGGGCGTCCACGAGATTTAATTAGAAGAGGCTCGCCTGGAGTGGCGGCTAATGATCTCCCGCCAAGACGCCGCTAAAAATAAGCGACGTGGGGTTAAGGCGTAAACCTGACCTGGGCTTAACAATCAGTTGAACTTGACCTAAATGGATTTTGGCAACATTTTGGCACAATTATTTCGTTTATTTGTTGATATTTGTGAAATGATTTACAAAAGATAAATGCATTTAGGGGCTGGAGTATATCCGTTTCTAATCAAAAGACTGGAATTATTATTGATTCAAGAATCTTTGAATAAAAGTACAAGTGAAGTCATGTATGTATGACATGTAGTTCACCATATAAATCAACACAAAATTCACGTAGTGTATTAATTGGAATAACTAAGATAAACGCAATTTAATGTTGCGTGGCACAATGTCACCACAATTCTATTTAACAACAGTTCAACTAAAACCGCTATAGCTATGCAAATGCATGAAACCCCAGCATACAACCGCAAACCATCCAGCTGTGTCAAACATCAATACATTCTCAAAACACATGACACATGATAACATCGAGAACATTCCGCTCGACGTGACGGCTCGATGATTAACTCGCTCGGAATGGAGTGGAGAGTGTAGGAAAAGCAAACAAACGGACAGACAGACGTCGGTGCACCCCTCCCCTCCCTCTCCCACAACCGTCAGGCAACAGATGCGGAAACATTGTACGTGACTGTACTGTGTGGTGTGAAGTAGAGGCGAGAGACGGTGATTATGCATTAGATTCGTGTTGATATGCATGATTATTCAATTTATTTTACGAGAATGCATGGAAATAAAATGACTGTATTATGAGGATGCATAGAAATAAAAAGAACGAACTAAACATGATTTAATATATGCATCACAAGTTAGATGTAGCTATATCATTCGCCATATAAAAACTTTTTAATCAAACATCTGATAATGTACTTTCTGAGAATATTAAAGTTAAGTTTTAGCAAGAACAATCCCTAGAGAAACTAATTAGCTTACTAGCAGTAGATAAAAAAATATTAGGCGTGATTCCCATGCCAGGCAATCCACTTCAAGTAGAACTTTCAATTTATTATAAGAGAATAGTTTGCCTCGCTACTCGCAATTAGTAAGGAAAAAAGTAATTTGAATTGACGCAATTGATGCTATTCTGCCTAGTCGTAAGCGTCCCTCCATTATCAATATTTATAAATTACACGGTACAATAAAAAAGAAGCTAACGAGGAAAAATGACAATTGTAGTGATCCGATGAGAATGTGTCATGTGTGACTGCACCGGTATGGTATTTAGACCATTAGCCTGCATCATCGCGGCCTTGGCGCATCTCTACATCCTGTTAGCATCGACTTTATCCAGAAACATTATACAAGAAACTTCAATATTTGCTCTTAAGATTAAATCAACATAGGCTGTAAATAATGTTTTGGCAGAGCAAAATGGACACTTGAGTTCTTTGATATAATTTCTAAGAGCAACTGTTTGGGTACTTCGATTCTTTGCAATACTACAATCAGTCTAGAGTTAGTGCCAATTATTGCTAGGTTTTTTCACTTCCGTCTTAAAGATTGCAGACTTGATACATGTATGGAAAGATTCGATTATTTATATTCCTTTGGACTGCTGCTGGATGTAGATCGGTCCTCACAAGTTACATCAGAGGCCCTTGGGGAGAACAATTTTTATAATTTGCATATTGAAAACACATTACATAATCTTATATATAAAAATGAATCGCAAAATGTGTTGGTAACCGCATAACTCAACAACGCCTGGACCGATTTCGATGATTCTTTTTTTAAAATGTTTGTGAAAGTCCAAGGATGGTTTTTACGGCGAGAAAATTTCGAATAATTACCGGAAAAGCCCTAAAAACAGCCCTTTTCTTTACCCCATACAAACGTTTTCTAACTAAAACGTTGAGTCAATTTGAGCTTTATTGCTATTATATAAGGATCATATTAAATAACAAGCACTCACTGTTGTTTAAACAATGTAGGTATGTTCCTAACGTCAAAGAGTCAATTTGTACTTTATTACCGCTATACAAAATTCAAATTCAATCATATCTATCAAAACAATGTGCGTGATTTTCCCATACAATATGTTCATGGGTTTGTAACTGTCAAACATTTAATTTTCACCCTGTCGATATGGTAAACTCTGCCCTCAAATTAAAGAACGTATTAAAATAAAGGTTTCGAATCGAAAACATATATCCACAACATTCGATTAGTGGCGTATTTTAGATTTTAAAGAAGTAAAATATTGACAGTGAAAATGGATTGACATTTTAATTGATTGTAATTGTTTATGCATGCGTTCAGAAATTTATTTTGTATAAACTAAGGAGAATATATCTAGCTACATTAATATAAGACAATGAAATAAATAATGTTCACACGTAATGGTGGATTTACATGTTGGCTGAGGCTGGGCCAACGTCTACCAACTCCAAGCTATTAACTATGAAAAACATAAGGCCAGCCGAGCCAAACACTCCGTTTACACGCTGGCGTTGGTGGAGGCTGGCTGAGGTTGGCCAAGCGTGTAAATGCAGCGTAAGAAGTTATACTTACTCCTTTTCAAGATCGAATGCCATTTTTATCACGAATTTTTACAGTGGCCTTTCCTTCGCTATAATTCACTGATAGAAATGTACATCGTATCGGACTGAGATAGGTTATATTATACCTAAAGGGGGTAAAAAAGGGTTGAATTGTTATATCTAAGAAAATCGAAACCACTGAAGTTATGTCTATAAAAAAAATATTTTAACTCTTTATTACTAACAAAAAGTAATGGCGTGCAATATTTTTTGGAAAAACAGCTTTTTGGTGCTGAAATAAGGGAAGGAATATTGGATGGACAATAAAAAACGCTAAAGTTTTTAATGTCAAAAATTCATAAGGCAATCTTTATATGTATATATATATGGATGTATATGGAGAGAAGGGACATAAAATAAAATAGAATGGAAGGTACGGGAGAGGGCTGGGATGGCTGACAGATTTGTTAGGACGAATGTAAATGCACGTTATAAAGCGGTATGGATAATAAAGAGAATGGACGGGACTGATTGGGAAGAGACTGAACAGGCGGATGAGACGGGATTGAGTCGGACAGTAGGATATCTACGTCATGTTTAGATATACAAGAATTATATGGAGAGAAGGGACATAAAATAAAATAGAGTGGAAGGTACGGGAGAGGGCTGGGATAGATGACAGATTTGTTAGGACGAAATGTAAATGCACGTTATAAAACGGGATGGATAATAAAGAAAAGCGACGGGACGGATTGGGAAGAGACTGAACAGGCGGATGTGACGGGATTGAGCCGGACAGTAGGATAGCTTTAGGTATACAAGAGTTTATACGAAAAACAACATGTATTTGGTGTGGAGTGGAATAAAAAAATATATGCACCCAGGCGAAGCTGGGCCGGGCCGCTAGTAATTAATATATTGTCATTTAGGAATACATTGCACTTTAACTATAACAGTTCATTTCCAAAATCAGTACCTAGCACGTGTTAGGATTTTTGTGGGATAAGGTATATAAAATAATACAAACATGGGAAGTTCAATAGATTTAACTATAATTATAAATTTTAACTATATCATTTAACCTATATCACATAACATAACGGTCAATAATTATTATAATGTTTCAAAGTTACCGATTATATTAAATGTCATTTATATTTATAATAGTATGGTTTAATTCAACCATAATCGACAATTACAATGTTACAGAATAATATACGAATATTCTGAACAATAAGCAACAAAACATAATATTAATTAACTTAACTTGCCAATCCTGGTACTCCTCACTGCTCAATCTCAGAGCTTCCGCTCAGTGCAACGACTCACGATCGAAATGTGTCTCCTTTCTCAAACTTATGTTACTACCGACGAGGATAAGGTCCTTCCTCTGTCGTTGTCACTCCAAAAGTGACGATCCAAGTGAGACAACGCTTTATATTACCGATTCCCCACTACTTGTGAATCATACGATGGGTAGTTTTAATACAATTTATAAAAATTGTTGCGGTATTTTGTGACAGTATTCTAACACACGCAATGTACATCTAACCATCATGATATAAAACACGCCCGCTGCAGTGTTTAAACTTGCGGCACACATCCTGGTCATTGTTACGGATCCAGGGAATGCAAACAATATGATTCACATGTACGGACGCCGCGCCGCGTCACGTCCACTGCCAACAACGTGTTCCATGTCATCTGCTTCCGAGCTGATACCAAGCGTTGTGTAACGTTTATTAAATAGCGATGCTCGTCTTTTGTATAATTACAGTTACAGCATACGCTTTTATGCGAGAGAATCAAACACGCTTCTACCATGTTTTCATCCCCATTATTTTACTATTACTATGTCAGAAAACGATGGTTATACGATGGTGCGCATAGCGACTGTACAAAACCCACAAAAAATATATCATACCGAACAAATTTACTTTTGTCTCATCCACTGTTACTCAGAGTCTTTTACATCACATGTCCTACTCATCCGGATAACATAATTCAGCTTTAGTACATTCATAATATCAGCCTTGCCCCTATAACAATTGGCGGAAACATCAAAAAGTGCTATAAAATGTGTTTATCCTTATGGAATTTTACCAATAAAGTCACCAAATCGCCAATGTTTGTCATTGGCTTGACAGTCATATGACAGATGCAACCTTGCTTCGGCGAGTTTCCTTCCCCGTGCACCAGCCTTCACCGACTTACCGTTTATAGCAACCGCGCTGATAATACTAATCAGTGCTTTGTTTCATAGCCCATTGATAATCCTATAGTATCCGCATAATTGTCATATTTGGGGCCAATTATAGTCCTAATTGTTATGTCAATTGGACACAGATTAGTGACGAGCCAAGCTGTTAGATGGTTGCTGTTTCTACTGAATGTAGTATTTCTACATCATTTCCCTCAACAATGAGAAGTTCCCGAATCTAAATCGGTGCTGCTTTTACTGAAATTATTATTCCACCGGCATCATCATCAACCATCAAGAACATCCACAGCGGTTTATTGGAACCTTGATTTACATACTGCAAAAATATAATAATTTCAGTTTTGAAATAAAAAAATATTTTCTTTTCGTTCTTCGCCATTATAGTCAGCGATATCTGTAAATTCACACGCCATTTCCGAAATCCAGCTTGCGCCTAATCTCTGCTAACACTCCGAAACGGTTATGTTCTCGTGTTAGTACTTAGCGATATTATGAATAAATTGTGGAATAATTCCCATTTTCATACGTCCAATTATACGCTGTGAATATCCTTTTTGAATTAGTTTAAGCCTCACATAATACTCAATTTATGCTATCATAAGTGTAACAAGAAGCTTAACATAAGGAGCTTTGATAAGCTTACTTACGAAACTTCTAAATAAATCCATTTACTAATTGGTTTTATTTCATTATAAATACCATTCACGTATAAGTGAAACTATTGGCAAACTTAATATATTTGGAAGAAAAAAAAACTGACGGTTCAAATTACTTTCGGGCGCCAGTGGAAATGCTCGTAAAATGACCAGTAAAAATGGTCGCTTTCCAAATTGAATTCGAATGCATGGTTCGGCAGTTTTAAAAACAAACTTTTTGTTTCTCTGGCAATCCTCTTTCCTAACTATACCTTCTATCTATATTGTAAACTTGCAAATGGTTTTTGCATTCTATCTGTATCAGCCCTTAGACTGCCCTCTCTCTCTCCTTTTAAATCCATGCCATGGTTGTCTGTAAGACATTGCTGAGTTGCAGAGAGCAATAAGACCGCCATTTGTATATATTTTTTGCTGTTTCTATATAGTAGTTTAAGTTTGTTTGCAATAAAGGTTTAAATAAACAAATAAATATACATACGTCTCACGGTATTTTATTAAGCTAATTTAACGTTAACTAAATCAAATTTACGGATTTGTCTCAGATTTGGTTTAATTTTTACATTTTTTAACTATCCGACGGCGACGTTTCGATTACGTTACAGCTTTCGTGGACCCTGTAAAATGTAAACATTAAACCAAATCAACGATAAATCCATACAAAATAGTTTTATTTCAATGTGTAACATTCGCTTGAATCTAAAAAACCATTATGCTATATGTATTTAAAACTGCTATTTTCCCATTTTCCAATAATTCTCATGCGTATTCTTGTAAAACTTATATGCACATCTTCACAACTACAATTGATATCCCGCCAAAAGAAGCGTATTCGGTCCCTCCATGAGAGGAGGCTGCATGAGGCTGTACGATCGATACTCGCACGCCCTCTCCTCCGACACCTCCAACACCTCTCGCCGTGTTTTCAACTGATAAACACGTATTTTGGCCCTTATCACTGCCTATATGTTTGACGATAGGAGATTTGTTGTTTTAGGTTTTGGTATATTTGCTAACGTTTCTTAGGGTTAAGACTAGTAAAGTAAAGTATGGAAAAATACTTCGGTCTAGTGTCGACGGAAAACTTGTAAGTAAATATTTTCGTTTATTGTACTTTAGAATGGTTGTTCTTTTAAATTTCAAATTATCATCTTACGATTGAGCTTTTTTTGGATCTTGCGTACTCGGGTTACAATTCTTGTTCTACATACCGTCCGTGCCGCAGGTTCGATCCCCGCACCGAGAAAAATGTTTGTGCGGCCCACAAATATTTGTTTCGAGTCTGGGTGTTTGTGAGTCCGTTAACTCTCTCGTTCCTGATACCCACAACACAAGACTCGATCTGAGTGTGAGATTCGGTCTATGTATGTGACTGTTCGGTGTTATTGATTTATTTTATTTAACTCAGAAAATGTGTAGATATAAAATAAACTTCTTTTATTGAGTTAAATTCTAATAAACACGATGTTAGCTTAATCCATTTAAGCTCAGGGACTTCCTATTACCTCTAACTTTTCTTTTTCACTATAGATAACTCAGCAAATTGACTTTAACATCCGCACGTAATGGTGAGGGGTACGGCAGGGTACGAGACGGCAAACGGGATATTCTGGTCCACCACGCACACCCGAAATTTAGGGCAATGTGTCACGAATGAGGCGACATTACTTATAGCTAGGAGTACATTAAATGCAAGGGAGACTTTGTTACGTAGAGTTTAGTTATATTTCCGATCGTATTTTTAATTCATTCTTAAAATCGTAACATTATTGTGGTATTGATAGCGTATCTAAAAGCATGAGTGTTAACTATACTTGTATCACCAAAAGCTGACATTTATTATGTAAAATATCATGATGCACTGTTTTTTTTTTATTGCTATGAATAGCGAGACGATCATGCCGTTCGCCTGATGGTAAGCGATATGACCGCTCATGTACAGTAGCAAACCAAATACTATGACTTACAAAGCAATGCTTGGTATTCCACTGCGCTCGCCATCCTGAGACATAAGATGTTAAATCTAATTGTGTCCAGTAGTTACTATGGCTACAATATCCTTCAAACTGGAACACAACAGTGCATTTACACTGGTATTTAGGAGGAAAAAGACATTGCGGTGATACCTGCCCAGGCGGCCCCTATGAGAAACCTACCACCAGTAAACTAAAATTATAAGTAAATCATAACAGAGCTTTTCCTTGATCGTGAGTGCGTCTGACAAACACAAATACCGCACAGTCTAAACTCCACCCAGACAAAATTTAGTTTTACTTAAACAAGTTTGAACAAACAAAGTGTTACGTGACGTGAATCCTAAGCATTTCCGTTAATATAATATATGCGAAATATTTTCCTTAATAATGAATATATTATACAAATATTCGGAACCCGCGACCTTTGACACAAGTCACGCGCTTTTTTATCGTATCCTATAAGTATAGGCCTTCGTAAGTCTAGCAGTTTGTCTGTAAGTTGGTATGACGTAACTAACAGTAATTAAATCCACTTCGAATGAGGTATATTTTTTGTTTTTGTGATATCTTCACCTTATGTTAGTAGATTTTGAGGGTTACTTTAGCGCATTTATAATTTAAAATACTTACTACAAAGATTTTTCCGAGATCAGAGTAACTATGGATCCATAATATTATATTAAAGACAATAATATTATGTTTATTGTTGCCAGAGTTCCAACAATCACTTCCTTCCCCTTTCTCCCTTGGTTTTTTAATCTTCCCACGAATAAAAACGTTTCAAACGACAGCATCCTTATGATTTATATTTTTTAAGCTACACTATGAAGCTCTTCTTAAACTTCTCATTCTTCCATTACTACCTGTAGCAGGAAAAACGCGAAGTCGAACCCTATCATCAACTTCTGCGAATGACACGCCATTACGCATCATTACTCCAGTGAGTCAACACGCATACATATCGGCGCAAGATGCGGGTAGTCTATAAAATTTAGTCAAAACAAGTGTCTGAGTCATGTTGTTTGTTCAGTACTATAAAAGGGGCGCAAGCAGCTGTCAAGTGAACAGTTTGTTGGAAGTACTACAACTGTGAACAGCTCCGAGATATTATAATTATTACAAGTATTTTTATATAATCAGAAAAGTGGATAATATTAATTGTTAGTAACGAATATATCAGTTGATTGTTTGATTATCAATAAGAAATTTGGTGTGGTTTAAATAAACAAATATGAGTGAAGAGCGTGGTTTTGATCAGCATACCTCCCCTCCTCTTACATCAGAAGAGGGGACGAGCCGACGCCACCATTCATCGGCCTCTTCTTCAGAAAATAGTACCATGACACTCCTGGCAAATACATTTAAAGATACACTATGCGAGATGATGGTGAACTTATCTCAAGAAAACGGCGCAGCTTTTGCCGAGATGATAGCATCACTCCAATCAAACAATAACCAAGGTATTCGTATATCGGAAGTATATTTTCCAAGCTACGACCCAGATAAAGGTATGGACGTAAAAGAGTGGGTGAATTTAATCACAAGAACACAAGAAGAATATAAACTTAAGGATCATGAAGTACGGCTAAAAGCTGCCGGCGTTTTAAAAGGAAGAGCACAAACTTGGGCCGACGATGTTTTGCTCAGAACTACGACTTGGGCTGAAATGAGAGAAGATATGTTACAGACCTTCGAACCGGAGTCCAGGTATTTTTCAGAGATTTTGAAATTTCGACGATATACGGTTGATAGTGCCAACAGTATCCCAGAATATATATCAACCATCTGGAAAATGTTTAAGAAAATTGTTAAACCAAACCCCACGGAAAAAGACGCCGTCGAATTCGTACTTGGGAGTATAACTGATGACGAACTTCGGACTGAGCTTCTAAACAGTAAATCCGAAACTGTTCCTGAATTAATCTCTATTGCAAAAACTCTACGCAAACGAAAGATGACGGAACAGGATAGCATGCCGATCAAACGAGCAAAGATCGAAAGAAACAGACAAGATCAGAACATAAGCTGCTTTGTTTGCGGCAAGCAAGGCCATAGAGCACGCTGGTGTAGTAAAAACGCCATAGCACAGAATAGAGCCGATATAAGAAATGTGGCATCAACAAATCCGCCAGAACACAGAAGAGAAGAATGTTCATATTGCAAAATTGCGGGACATAACTATGAGAATTGCTTCAAACGACAAAACAAAGAAAAAACCGTTAACATGTGCCAAAAGGGTAAGACTGCTTCCAATATATTAATCGCTAAAATAGACGGCAAAAAGTATCAAGCAATGTTCGATAGTGGTTCTGATTGCTCTTTAGTGAGAGAGTCTATAGCTAAACAATCCTCTGGAATCCATAAAATCAAAACAACTCATTTGAAAGGCATTGGTCCCGTACCGATTATATCATTGAGCCAAGTAAGTCCTGTTTTAAATATCGGCGATGTTTATCTTGAATTAGATCTGCATGTAGTCTTAGATCATGAATTACCCATAGATATTTTAATAGGCAGAGACATATTAAGTATTCCGGGCATAGAAATAACCCTCGGAGAAAATGGGATTTCCCTAACTAGAAACGCGATACAAGACCGCAAAGAAATTTGGCAATTGTCATCCACAACTATTGATACAGACATAACGGATACAGAAGACCTACAAACGCTCATAAAACTTTTAGACAGTTTTTCCAGTTCATTTGTAGATGGGATTTCGGGAACGACTATAACTACAGGAGAATTAAAGATTCGATTAAAAAACCCAAATAAAACGGTAAATCGAAGGCCATATAGATTAGCCCCAGTTGAGCGCGAAAAGGTCCAATCAATTATTAAAGACCTATTGGACAAGAAAATCATTCGCGAAAGTAACTCTCCATTTGCTAGCCCTATTATCATGGTGAAAAAGAAAAACGGGGAAGATCGACTTTGCGTTGACTACCGAGAGTTAAATAGTAATACCGTGAGGGACCATTACCCGCTTCCACTTATATCTGAGCAATTGGACCAACTTGCTGATGCTAAATATTTCACATGCCTAGATATGGCAGCCGGTTTCCACCAAATACCCATATCGCCTGATTCTATTGAAAAAACAGCTTTTATAACCCCTGACGGGCAATTCGAATATTTAACTATGCCTTTTGGATTAACTAACGCACCATCAGTCTATCAAAGGGCTATCAACAAAGCCTTAGGAGATTTACGAGGGAAAGTAGCACTTGTATATGTTGATGATGTACTTATACCAAGTCGAACTGTTTCTGAGGGAATTCAAAAACTTGAAGTAGTGCTTAAAGCACTCACTATTGCTGGGTTTTCGATTAACGTGAAGAAATGTTCATTTTTAAAAACTTCAATAGAATACCTCGGTTTTGTAGTAAGTAACGGTAAATTAAGACCCAGTCCATCCAAAGTAGAGGCCCTAGCTAGATCCTTGCCGCCAAAAAACGTAAAGGAACTTAGGCAGTTTAACGGACTTGCTGGATATTTTCGCCGTTTTATACCCAACTTTTCGACACAAATGATACCCTTGTATAACTTGACGCGAGCAAATGCAAAATGGGAATGGACAGTCGAACACGAGGCTGTGCGTTCTAAGATAATTGAATATCTAACATCCTCACCATTGCTCACAATCTTCCAAGAAGGATATCCAATTGAGTTGCACACAGATGCAAGCGCAATAGGACTAGGAGCAGTCCTAATCCAGAAGAAAGAAGGTCTTCAGCACGTTGTAGGATACTTCAGCATGAGAACCACACAGGCAGAGTCAAAATACCATAGCTATGAGCTTGAAACTCTGGCGATTGTTCGAGCAATCAAACATTTTCGGCATTTCTTATATGGAAGAAATTTCACAATAGTGACAGATTGCAACGCGGTTAAAGCATCACGATACAAACAAGAGCTTCTTCCAAGAATCCACAGATGGTGGGCCTTTTTGCAAAACTTTCAATTCGAGGTCGAGTACCGAAAAGGTGAAAAATTGAAACATGCAGACTTTTTCAGTCGAAATCCGCTCAGAGTAGTCGCAAACATATCTACTAAAGATGATTGGCTTATCGTGGAACAGCGTCGGGATCCAGACTTAAGCAAAATTATTCAAGAAGTTTCCAACAACGACAGTCACCCGGAATATGAGATAAAAAATAAATTATTGCATTTTAAATCGGAGTCTAACGGTAAAATAAAGCTTGTGAAAGTTGTCCCACAGTCGTATCAGTGGAGTCTCATTAATACCTACCACGAGGCTTTAAAACATATGGGATGGGAAAAGACATTGGCAAAACTTAAAGATAACTTTTGGTTTCCAAAAATGACTTCAACAGTCAGATACTTTGTGGAGCATTGTTTGGTGTGTAAAACCATGAAAGGACCTTCCGGTGCCCAACAGATCCGATTGCACCCTATTGAGAAAGTAGCTGAGCCATTTCATACCCTTCACATTGATATTTCTGGCAAACTTAGCGGCACTGCAAGTAAAAAAGAATATGTATTTGTAGCCATCGATGCGTATACAAAATTTGTGATTTTGCATCACGCAAACAACAAAAACCAGTCTAGTGCTTTGAAACATCTTCAGGAAATAATATTTCTGTTTGGAGCCCCAAAACGTATAGTAGTTGACGGAGATGCCGCTTTTATTTCTAATTATAAAGATTACTGTAACAAATACGGAATTCAACTTCATAATTGTGCCGGATATACAAGTAGAGGGAATGGCCAAGTTGAGCGAATTATGAGAATATTAAAGAATAGCCTAACTATAATTAAAAATACTCAGAAATGCCATTGGGAAAAATCTCTCGGGACACTTCAACTAGCTATTAATTGCACTATATCCAAGGCTACGGGGCAAACACCAATTGAGCTATTAACGGGCAAGAAAGGCAGTGTGCCGCCGGAATTACTGAACATTATAGACGAAGAAAATGAGCGAATTAATCCAGAAACATTGAGAAGAGTTGTTTTTGAAAGGATGACCGAACAAGCAGAAAAGGATAAAGATCGTTTTGATAAAGGAAAAGCAAAAGTCAAAAGATTTCAAAAGGGAGACTATGTACTATTAAGAGAACCGCCGAGACTAAGTACGAAGTTAAGTCCGAAATATGATGGGCCTTATGAGGTTAAAAAAGTTTTGCCTCACGATAGATACGAAATTCGCAGGGCTAACCAACGTGGACGATCTAGAAAAGTTGCTCATGAACATTTACGAAGCGCTCCTAAGTTTGAGGTACAAAATAATGTGGCCGTATCGGCTATGAATAGAGATAACGAGTATTGTCAAATTCATGAAGACTATGAGCACCCTGCTTCAGGAGCAGGTGATAAATGACGTGTGTTTAAGCATGTACTATTGTGGCCAAAATTAGTGCTGAGACTATGAGGTCATATGAGTATTATAATGAGTTGTGACCAAAATTAGCGCTGAGGCTATAAGGTCATATGAGTATTATAATGAGTTGTGACCAAAATTAGCGCTGAGGCTATGAGGTCCGAGACCAAAATTAGCGCTGAGGCTATGAGGTCCTGAACTTACACGTGTGATATGACACTAATAATCTCTTTTTCAGATAAATGATTTGGTAAGGCGCTGGGACGCGCCTATCGTCAGTATGGCCGTATCGGCGCAAGATGCGGGTAGTCTATAAAATTTAGTCAAAACAAGTGTCTGAGTCATGTTGTTTGTTCAGTACTATAAAAGGGGCGCAAGCAGCTGTCAAGTGAACAGTTTGTTGGAAGTACTACAACTGTGAACAGCTCCGAGATATTATAATTATTACAAGTATTTTTATATAATCAGAAAAGTGGATAATATTAATTGTTAGTAACGAATATATCAGTTGATTGTTTGATTATCAATAAGAAATTTGGTGTGGTTTAAATAAACAAATATGAGTGAAGAGCGTGGTTTTGATCAGCATACCTCCCCTCCTCTTACATACATATATACACAAAGATATACATTATATAGACGAGGCACGAGGGAAGATAGCGTAAACAAGCCAAATACACGTTTTGCCCATTACACCGTGTCAAAATTCGGAAACGCTCAGCTATATAACGTAGATGGATTTAACAGATAATTTGGGGGTTTGAGGCAAAATTTAAAGTTAAGTATCTAGATGATTGTATCAGCTAATATTATATTTCGCACTAGTGATACTTTTGATACTGGTACTAACTGATCGTAAGAAGTTGAACTTTATTAAAATAATTAGTCTGTTTAGTTAAGTTTCTTCAGACATTGGCCACGAGATCCTGAATGCCATTTCTAGGTCTATGAAATAGAAATTGTTATTGAATACGATTTTTGAAGCTGAAATGCTTTAATCAGCTTATTTTCTACCCAACATAGCATCAGACACCCTTTACCGTATCTTAGAATACATATACATATAGGAATGTATGTAATTGTAGGAACATATCCATTCATTAGAAGATACAAACTTGAGCTTTATTCACAGAACAAAGTTAATAACATCTCGTTCGACAGTCAGTGAACCGACGCACGCCGGTAAGGTAATTTCGAGAATTTTCCGCGTGAAATAGTGGAAAGATGTTTATTAGTATTCACCACGCGGCGTAGGGTTCTAATATGATATTAGATTGGCGCGGGTTCGTGACGGCTGCGAGCCAGAACGACCAGTGCCTTATGGCGAATGAAAGTGTTCAAAATGAAACAATATGAAAGTCATACTTTCTACTACGTGGGTAATTTTAGTAGAATGCAGGGAAAAAGAAGACTATGGATGTAACATCCGTTTTATTATGTGAACTACAAAAATTAGGTTCTGATCTGGGTGAGAAACTGAGAGGATTTTCCGAACTTGTTATTTTCTACATGAGTCTAATAAATAATCAGCGCGTCTAGACTTACAGCAAAGTACGGAGCCCCTCTATGTTCTAGAGGGGTCAAGTCTTAATTTACTGCGTTGTCTCAATGTGGCCTTTACATATAAATTTCCACTTAACTATTGTAGAGACCTTAACGATATGGTTTTTTTATAGCTGTGAATGGTGAGACGAGCATGCCATTCGCCTTTTTGATTTGTCGTCTAGTTCCTAAGTTACCTTTCAAAAAAAAAAAAATACACCCAACAGTCACATACATACTCCTGACCCCACACTAAGATCGAGTCTTGTATCGTGGATATCAGCAACTACGAGAGACTTTTCGGTCTCACAAACACCCGGACCTCTCATTTTCACGTCTGAATCTTGGATGAATATTATATTCTAGTAAGAAAACATTGCATCTGACTATAATCACAGCATTAAATCCCCTCAACCAAACCGCGCATCCCTTCTCGTATTAACCGTGACAGAAAGCTTTGCAATACGCCCTGCGAGATGGTTCGCGTCTTTGTGCGCGTTACCGAACCAAGGGGCCGCTAATGACTTCCTTGTCGACCTGCAAATTTATACATGTATACTAAAGGGGTACTAAGAGTTCGAATACTCGAATACGCCAAAAAACGGAATGGAAAATTGTTTTTTTTTACGATATGTGGTCAGCCTAAATTCTTTAAAAAATAAATATTGTATTATTTGGGTTTTTCTACTTAAAGGGTCATAGAATTTTCATTTGTATTAACGTGTGACGCCGATTATTTGCTAAGTTAACGGCAGATCTTAACTCAATTTTTTTTTATTATTTTAAATTTAAAGAATTACGAAACTTTAACCGGTGTATCACATTGACAGTTGGTGTTAATCCACATAATTAAAAGGCAAAGGTGGTACTTTAACAGTTTACCCATTAAGTATTTCATCGGATACATGATTACTCTTTATTCGTAACAAGAAATACCTCTAAATTATCACACAGGACAATTGCATGTTTTAATGAATACTATCCAATACTGACAATACCAACAAGTTACAATCACCCAATTATGCCTACTATTTCCCACACTGCGCTAGTTGCAGGCCACATGTCTAGTCATGGTATGTGCTATGCAATTCCCATGGTTACTAGACACCCGTGGTCGCGGGCTCGCGGCGGCCGCGGGGGTGAGGGAGGGGGAGGGGGGACGAGAGCGGCAGGGGGGGGACCGTCCGGCCGCCGGACCGACGGCATTCCGCGCGTGACTCAGCTGGACGCTGCACTGTATGTAGACGGCACGGACAAAATCAATTAAAACCCATTTTTCTTTAATCAATAATTGATTCTTCAACTTGGTTTAATACGAAAAACATCCTAAATGTGACACTGTAACTTTACGCTGTAAATAATAGACCATAAAAAATTAAAGAAGGTCAATTTTACCTAAAACAATAAAACTTCTTTGTAATGAACTAGATCGATATGAAATACCTTGAGACATTTCAGGTTAGTAGGTGAAATATCCGACGAGTTTTAACTATTGATTTTATGATTAATTCTTTTATTGTTTCCATTATAGAAAATTAAAATAAGGACATTAGTAAGAAAAATGTCAGCTTATCTGAGACGTATGCCAATTAAAGTTAGGTGGAAAAACACACTCATATATTACCTTCGTAACAAAAAACCACGCATAATTTCATGCCAGCATAATTGTGATCAAATACGTAGATCATCATTAGTTCCCAATCGATAATCTATCTATAAAAGATTGAAATCGCCGTCATGGCTTCATCAATTCGCGTAGCAAAAAAACAAACCCTTTTATAACACGCTACAAATCAATGTCCAATACTTTTTAATTACATAAAAACGTTCTTCATCTCATTCAACACTAAAACCTACTACACTTTTTTGGCGCCAACACGTGACACATCACGTGTCAAATGTAACGTAAGTGGCGGCTACGTACCATATGGCGCCGCGGCACATCTCGCTATCTTACGCGATGCCTTATCGGCAACCATCCGCTTACGCATGCCGTGCACAGCCTCTTACTTTGCTTAATTACTATTTATTGTCTTTTATTGAACAGCCAGTAATTGCATCTAGATACTGTTTCTTTCGGCAGATCGATTATTGCTAGCATAGGTTTCACAGCTATGCATTGTCGGCTTTCCTTTATTATTATTTTTTTATTGTTATGATTGACGAGACGAGCATGCCGTTCGCCTGATGATAAGCGATACGACCGCTCATGAACAGTAGCAAAACCAAACAACACCTTGAATTACAAAGCAATGCTTGGCATTCCACTGCACTCGCCATCCTGAGACATAAGATGTTAAGTCTCAATATGTCCAGTAGTTACTCTGGCTACAATGCCCTTCAACCAGAAACACAACAGTGCGTTTACACTGCCGTTTTACGGGAGAAATAGACACTGCGGTGGTACCCACCCAGATGGCCTCTCACATATGAGAGACCTACCACCAGTATTAGTTCTATTTAATTTGTTTTTTTGGTAATCTGTGGACAATGGTGTGGGTTGCATATTGTTTATATACTTCAATTTATGTTCAAATCTAAATATTAACTGTAACATATTGTATGTTTTATGTCTCCAATAGTCCAACGTAGTGGGCTGTATTGTCCCTTCAAAGTTGCAAAGAAATTCCTTGTAGTAATGAACAATTATATGCGAATAAAACATATAGATTATCGTACCGTGTTGCGCTTTCCATAATATGCTCATAATACCATCAAAGTACACATATTTTTCCTTAAGTTATGAATACTAGTACAATAATTAATTAATCATCAATATACTCGTGATTCACAGATATACTTTTGTGGCCCTATCCTACCACCACCAGTATCATCATCATCATCATATCAGCCACAGGAAGTCCACTGCTGAACATAGGCCTCCCCCAATGACCTGTTGGAAGCGGCCTGCATCCAGCGACTTCCTGCAACCTTAGCCAGATCGTCCATCCACCTTGTAGGCGGGCGTCCGACATTTCGCTTACAACTTACCACCAGTATAAGGATATAGATCTGATGGATTACGCTAGTGATTTGAACTAATAGACGTATACCCGAATTTTATTGTAAATTGTAATCAGCTTGAAAAATCACTAATCTTTTGTCTGATTGTAGAGTAGGCCCGTGCCCTGCAGTGGGACGTATATGGGCTGATACAGATACAAAGAGTCCGTCCCGTGATCACGAAAGCTGTAAAATATTCTAAGCGTTGAGAAGTTGAGAAATAAAAAAAATACCAAATCAATTAAAAACCATGAGTCCAACAAATAAACTACATATTTACTATTCCTATCTTTGTTTAGGTTTATCGCCTATAAATGACAGATAAAGTTCAACTTACAATGGTGTTTAGTAGCATGAAATATAACTCAAAATTTCGTATTTCAACATATAAGATACACTTTTTGTATCCACCTTGTGCGTAACTTAACGAAATGTTTCGTCATTTCGCGAAAATTACGGAAAGTACAAAAAAACAACAATAATATGAATATCTCTGATTGCTTAATATTTTAAATTTGCATTTTAATGTTGATGTTAAACTGAAATTAATTGTATACACATCTGAATCTGCAACTGATAAATAATATCAATTTAAAATTAAAGCAAAATATAGGTCAGTAATATTTTTTTTTCTTTTTTTTGAAACAACTCATTAGGTGAACTGATTGTCGTTTGTAAGTTTTCTTAAAGCTTTGGTAACGCTAGAATGTTTGTATGACTCACACAGTAATATTATAATATAACACAAAAGGCGAATTTACCTTATTTACCTTACAGCTCCAAAAATATTCCCAGAAAAAGTAATTTAAAAACCACAAGATGATGCGTCCGCAAAATCGTGTATCGCCAACAACTTATTAGCAAAGAAATGACGCTGCAGCGACGTGCAAATTTTATCACGAAGTTGCTTACACCGTAACAACACTGGAGTTTCGAAAAACTCATTGACACCCCGCACAGGGAGTCGAACTCACGACCGCGCGTTAGAATGTGCGCGTTGCATTAATAACCAATCAATGGCGTTTGTTTACGCATTTATAACATAACATTCGAGAGGATTTCTCTTTGAGTTAAGTAATTTTTCCCACGGACCGCATTCCAAACTAATGCATCGTATTTGCATTGTTAAACGACGTGTTCACGTTTTGCCTACAAGAGGAAGTTCGTTTTTAAAACACCAACTACTAACTGGTCATGAGTATTAGAGATAAAAAAATATTTTTAGCTCCACAACACCGAAAACAGCACTTCATATTTCAAGATAATTTAACTCAGTAACCGTAAAACCGTAGTCTTCAGTAATCAAATAGTTTTAAAAATAAATATTCAGAAATTCCATGGAATATGCATAAAACATAATACATTGAACTCGCACCATTCAAGTATTTATACAGATGCACTTCCAAAATGATTGAGTACCACCACGCATGCTAAGTTAAAACTAAACAGTACCTAAACGGTGGTACGTGACCGACAATAATGCTGGAGATAAAAGTGACCGCAGTTTCGGGAAAGCCCGAAATAAACTGCTTGTTAGGATTTCAGCGGCGCCCGTGTACGTGACGCACATATTGTCACTTCCGCAGCGCATACTGTGCATGCACTGACGATTGTTGCTATGTTGAGACTGTTGGACATTATCGGACTGTAATACCCCATCTGTATTGTACTGTATCAACCGATAATCGTCTGTTGAACACGGGACTATTCCACAATTGAGTTCACCACGCTGGTTTCATAAGACTAACTTCACATACCATAGAACCATAAATGAACAGTGAAATATTCGAAATGCATCTGTATTTGTAAAAAAAGAGTATGGAAAATCAGAGCTTTGTGGTCAATTATCACACAATTTAAAGATGAGGAAAAAAAAGATATGCTCTCTTGTAGGTGTAGTTGAAGCCATAATGTGGAAAATTAAAAAAGGACTGACCAGAAAAAGTAAAAGAACAATATTGCGTGGCTCTGTTCAAACGTACATTTTCATGAGGCATTAAAATACCTTTTAATTAGATTTTTAAAAAATACACTGGTAATTGCTATGTTCTATAAGATTCATAACAATGTATGCAGATCTTTCGACTTCAATTCAAGAAACAATGCAATTTGTGTAGCGATTCATATCTCGTACCGTCATTATTTATTCAGCACAATAAACGTCGACAACAGATTAACTAGAATGATTTCCTTCGTCGTCTCTTCATGATCATAAAGTTATTTAACTGACCTATAACTATTGTAGTCGGTGACAGATGCGAGAAATTAACACGGGAATTAGGATTAGATTAAGCAACAACTAAAGTTGGGGCACCAAAAATATACTATAAAATGTTTAATTACAACCAGCAAAGTTCGTCAGAATTATCATGATATAGGCTTTATATAAAAGGACTTCCTTGACGATGAATAACCTATACAGCTCAGCCGTAACACGAAACTAATACCAACAGAACTGCGAAATCAAATTAATCGTAAATTTACCGCAAAATCGCCGCAATAATTCACGGTAATACATCCTCCATAAAAGTGTAATAGGCAAATAAAACAGCCGTAAAACATATAAAGACAAAAAACTAGATTTAGTAAGGTGATGTCAGTGTATCGACCTTCGACTGAGTCTATGAATCACTATAAAAACTAGGAGCGTCGGCAGATGGGCCACGTTTTACCATTTACGAACGCCATTAGATCCTTGCAGCGCGGGCCAAGAAATGGGGTAATCTTGTCTGAATCACTAGTGTGCTCGGTGAATAAAACATCAACTTTATCACCGTATTTTCCCGTCTTTTAGGGTAATCGGTAGATACAATCGTGGCCAATTTGAACCCATCCTGGTTTGAATTTGTATTGACCGTTTTTATGTTACAAATAAGTAAATAATACTATTTTTGGTTTAACAATGGCACAAATTAGCTTTATGCAATGATATCGTAAGTTCCATTAAATGATGAAAAATGATGAATCTTTTTAATTAAAAAAAATCTTTGAACAATATTGTAAAACAGTGGTCGGTACGCTATAGTATACATTAAACCATTTTATAGCCTATAGTTGTATCATCAGCTTAATAAAACTAACCATAGCCCAACATGGATTTCAATTCAATTTTATTTATTTTTCGTTTTGATTAATTTCGTTGCGAGAAATGCAAGCGAGTATTCCTAACAAGCATGTCGATCTACGATATTAGGGGTCAACTTTTTCCATGGCGTTGACCTTTGCTCATTAGCATTGCGGTAGTAGTTGTACGATATTGTCTAAACTCTAGTCTACTTTAAGAGGTCTTCTAACCAGTAGAGAGTGTCACCTAATGCCTGAAGTTATCCCTTAACTTTCGGAGAAGAGAGGAAATCTGTATCAGCCCATATACGTCCCACTGCACGGGCCTACTCTACAGTCGAAAGTACGATTGAGAGTGGTTAGGCCATATAGTCCACCACGCTGGCCTAGTGCGGGTTGGCGGACTTACATACCAAAGAAATTCTTATAAATCGCTATGGTATGCAGGAAATAGTATGAGAGGAAATAGTAAATATCTATACTACTGAGTACTGTATCAGCCCATATACATCCCACTGCAGGGCACGGACCTCCTCTACAATCGAGAATACGATTGAGAGTGTTTAGGTCATTTAAACCCACGCTGGCCTAGTGCAGGTCGGCGGACTTTACATACCATGGAAATTCTTACAAATCGCTATATTATGCACTATGCAGGTTTCCTCAAGATGTTTTCCATCACCGTTATAAATATCTCTAGTATAAGTTAATCTGTAAGTATACCAAGCATCAACTCAAAACTACTTTTGTATACTTATTGGTTTGAGTCCAAGGTTCCAGTTTACATTAAAATGCTACTACGTACTACGTAGAAATATATAGAATGAGAAAGGTTTTCCCGATATCAACAAGCACATTAATTACACATAATGTATGACCTCGACGACGTCATGTATACAGTACGTTGAATGTTCAACAAAATAACCTTTGGTAGTCTAGGCGGTATTATGTACAAAAAGAGACACCTATGAGAAGCGAGGCTACATTCTATCATAAATAAATAAATACACCCAACAGTCACTAAAATAGTCAAAACTTTACACTAAGATCGAGTCTTGTATCGATGTATCAGGAACTACGCGAGACTTGTCGGCCTCACAAACACCCAGACCCGAAACAAATACCTGTGGTTCACACAAATATTTGTTTCGGGGATCGAACCCGAAGCCTCTCGTTTCACAGCCGGCGTCTAACCAACTACGCCACGGAGGCTGTCTATACAGGCAATGACGCTTATTTGATTATCAAATCAAGAAATATCTATGTGTTATTGGTAATACCCCATACGGGTTGTGGATCCATGAAGTTCTTTGCTTACAAAAAGAAACAGCCAGGATTCAAGACAATCAGTCGCATTGTGGTGTTGGGACTTCGTGTCAAATAAACTATTTTTGTTGTTGTTTATTTCATTAATTGACGCAGTTGTAATACGGTATGACTGCAAAACCGAACTCTCCAGTTTGAATCCCGGGTCGGGCAAAGTAATATTGGATTTCATTATTAGTCTGGGGTCAGAATGTGCTTAATATGGCGATAGCCTCGTCCTCTATCGCATCGTGGGATGGAAAATACAGTGGTTGCACCTCTGCCTACTCATTCTGAGAAAAAGGTGTGAGTTTATGTATGTATACTATATGTTATTGTACTAATTTTTATTTCTTTAATATTTTCACAATCTAAACACCTCCAAATAAACCTGATTTCGTTGCGAAATGTCCTAAGAAATAAATCACAGAAAAAACTTCACACTAGAATAAAGAGATTAATCACAAAAACAATACAACATGTTCACATCGTCACACACAAACTAAAATGAGGAAAACAAACATTATTATTGGTACAGGTGTTATGTATTTACTATTTGCTGTGTGCGAACACATATTAATATTGGAAATGGGCCCATACAAAAGATGAATGGTAATGGACCTATATGGCTTTAATGCACTCGTAAAAATGTATTGAATAGCGGCAAAATAAAGGCGCTATTTGTGTTGTTCTCGGAGAGCAGTGATACATTGTAATGATTGAGAATGTTCTTTGCTATTCGAACTTCTTTTTAATATAGGATCAAACCTTCTTTTCTTTCGAAATATTTTTTTTAATATCTACTAATGTATTTTTTTTCTGTTGCATAGGTCTAGTAACCGTTCAGATAGGTCATCCGATAGTAAGTAATTATTCCTGCCCATGTACATGTAAACTACTAACAACAGCTTCAATTTGCTCTATCATTGTACATATGTGTAAGTGCGTCACACCAAGTTGTATAGTATTTTCTATATTCAAAATAACTAAACCTATCTAATGCTAAACAGCAATTAGGAGATATTAAAAATTAGTGAAAAAACGATTACTTACCAGCCCTTGACAGCGCTACAAAGTGTAACGTCGCGAGCAACATCCATAGTCTATGCGACGCCATGTCGCCTCTGTACCTGCAACAAAACAATCGCAATTAGCAACCCGTGGCGACAATTATTTATCTTTATTAGAACATTTGCATTAATCGCAATACGAGCCGTGTTGAATATTAAATATGGACGATTGATCGTTTCCTACATTCCATACGTACTTGACTCTATTTGCATTCGTTTTTATGTATGTGTAGTGATGGTTCCTGGTATTAAGTTGATTCGATGCTTCTAGCGGCCATATCCACTCGGTAAAAAATATCATAAAAAACAGTCAATGTTACACCATACTTCTAAGAAATTCCGGTATTACTAATCTCAAGTTAAATAAGTCTAATGAATAAGAATCTACAATTAAAAATAGCATCGAAACCTCTGCCTATATTTGTTTAAAAGATGATGAAATCGCCGATGCGCGAGCTAACAAAACGACCAATCACAAGATAATCACTAAAAAACAACTAAAGCAATTTAAAAACATAATCATAGCGCATAAACAAACAACGACGTCGAGTCATCCGCGCAGCGTAATGGAAGAAATAGTAAAAAAGCAAAGCATTGCAGAAATAACGCGTGTAGCGGGTTCGACGACCCGCCGCGGCAATCAACCCTAGATCACTCAGTAACTTTATACTGACACAAACTAGTTCTCAGGATTCCATCCCGAGGGAACGGCAGAGAAAAAATGCACATGACATGATTGATCTTTTTATTGAGAATGACTTCATCGGAGCCTGCTGATGCGATGGTGAAAAAGTAAAAATGTGAAACAGAATTTCATAGTCGTGCTGGTACTAGACTGGATATAGATTAATTCGTCCGGAATAGCAACTTGGACGCGACACTGTGACGGGACCTTTTTGTATCCTAGACTTTTTTATGCCCGAAGTCTCAGAGCCCAGAGTTATTTTTGATACTATTACCACGTCTTTTAATCTACGGTCAATAGATATATAACAAATAGTATAAATAGATAACCTAACCTAACCTAATTGACTTAATTATGATTGAATGAAACGGTAGACATGCAAATCATTAGTGACCCGAAAATCTAACCTAACCAATTACAACAAATTTGAGGTGATTAACCCTCTTGACACAAATAAGCCATGCAACTCAAGCCAATAACTAGTCGAAAGTGAATAAAGAGTGACGGCCAAGTGAGTGTCCCCGATCGGGGTCGCCCATTGAGAGGATCGGCGTAAGGGAACCGTGCCGCGGTAATCACTCGCTCCACACCGGGAGTTATTTATCAATCGGCCACGAAACGCACTCAATAGAATAATCGGCACTTGCTAGGGTCACCGACGAGGCTGACACCATTGTAGTTGTCAGTTTTGGGTAGCTGATGTTTGGATGTTTTTCATGTTTGAGCTAGATGTCAAAGATGTTGAGCACTCCAACTTCTGCGTGCCAGGTTTGATAAAGGCTTAATTTTTTTATTGCATTGGTCCGACGAAATAGCAAACAGGTCACCTGATGGTAAGTGGTCACTGTCGCCAATGATCATACATAACGCTTGGGAGGGGAGCGGCAAGGAAAAAGGATGGCACCGAACGAAACGCGACAAAGCTGTCGCTTCGCGTCGATTTCTTGTGAGACAGAGGTGCCGCCCCGCAAGAACCTACCCATTTATGCAGAGTCATGACTGACAACAGCGTGGCTCTACCACTTGATTGAAATTGTATCGATCACTAAAGTTCTGTTTGTTGGTAAGTGTGTTGGTAGGTCACATCTTGTAACCAGCATTGCACTGTTAGTTCACTTTGGTTGTCTATGAGACAGTGGTTAGCATTAAGGCTTTAACTAACAACAGCAAGATAACCTTCAACAATACCTAAAAAACAGCATCAGTCAGAATGTAAGTCATCCCGACGCACAACAACACCACAATAATTTTCAGCAGGAAATAAAAGCTTATCAAAACGAAGGATCTTCCTTAGAAAAGTTATTCATCTTCCGCCTAATAACAAAATGAAACCGCAGAAACGCGAGCAACTGTAAGCCTCTTAACATTCCACCAACTCCCCTCTTAACACTTCAATGAACAAACAAACAAACGATTTACAATAAAGATTCTTTCTGACGGCTTATTTTCCATTCAACAACTTATTAATATTTTTGCCAATGTTTTTGCCAATCTACAAATGAAAAGGGTTTTAAACTAATGAATGAAATCAGATTTAATAAATTGGAAATATTGAAATGAAACAAAGCTGGAACTTATAATATTATAATTTACTATGTAAATATAAGCAAAATCTGAATCCCTAGTACCTCTTCGTTTATGTAAAATTCGCAGAACTTGTAACAATGCAATGCCTGTAATCCAAATTTTACAAATCCTGGACTTTTGAGCCCTGTTTGTTATTGTCAGAAGTGTCAATTATTGACAACAATCGTTTTGCTTATTTATTTATTTAATTCTCGGGTCGGGCGAAGTGATAGTGGATTTTTCAAGGTCAATTTTTTCATACAAGACGAAACGTAGGTGTACTGGCTAGTTTCAGCATCTCTGCCTATACCTCGTCTTGAAAAAAGTATTTATGTATGTATGTTATTATATTAGTGCAAGGACAATATTGTGGAATAAATAAAGCATTCCAGAGACAACCCTGCTTGTTCCGGACAAATTAATCTGTGTGAAAGTGCCCTTTGGGATGGTTCCAAGCATTTGGTGTTGTGTACCAGTTTACATGACCCAAGTACACGTCTATATCACATTATTATAAACATATCTTGATGTCAATATGTCCTCAAAGTTTAAGTAGAACTACCAACTAACTTGGAAAGCCTCCGTGGCGCAGTCGGTTAGACGCCGCCTGTGAAACAAAGGGCCGCGGGTTCGATCCCCGCACTGAGAGAAATATTTGTGCGACCCGCAAATATTTCTTTCGGGTCTGGGTGTTTGTGAGGCGCAAAAGTCTCTCGTAGTTCCTGATACCCACGACACAAGACTCGATCTTAGTGCGGGGTCAGGACTATGTATGTGGCTGTTGGGTGTCATTCATAATATTTCTTTAACTACGTACAATATTTATCATCCTGGGACAAAAATTTCAGGTATTTTGTTAATAATGATCACTATAAAGTATTTATGGCATGTTACTTATTAGTATATATTTTTTATCAACAGTCAGAATATATTTTTTCATTCAAAATCCAATCTACCGAGACGAACAGGAAGCGTTCTAGTATTCTTTTTTATTTAATTTTAGGTACCTTTCACACTCCTTATATAACTATAAAGATTATGTATCCATCAACACCCGTCCAAAACCCACCTGAGAATCAGAAATCATTAACCGAACATGATACTTAAACCGCTTCGTAATTAAATCATCGATTAGCCAGTCAACGTGTCAATTATGATTCCGGAACGCAACGCTGATACTATCTAGAAAGTTCCATATGACAATATTATTTTGCCGGAGAAACGGTCGTCCCCCGCAGACTCTCAAGTCGAGTACGAGCTCAATCAGCGGGCCTTTCATACGCCATCATTTCCACCCCGTCTGGCTTGTCGTAGCTGTCATAACGATAACAATTTGATTGCTAGAATTCAAGACCTGACTGTATTGACGTTTCGTATTAAACACGCTGTTGGCGAGGAAAGTGGCAACGCTGCTAATGTATAATCTTGAGATAGATACTTAATTATAATAAAGCTTAGCGTATAGAACTTAAAAAAGCATTAGAACATCGCACATTTTCTGATAATAATTATAAGTAACACAAAAACTTTAGTTGTGTACTCGGATAACGTCGCAATCATTTTTTACTTTTTTATTCCCACTAATATGATAAAAAGGTAATTGAGACACAGCAACATAAAATAAGCAAACAAAAAAATGTATGCTTTACTCATAAAACTAGAATTCGTTGAACATGACACAATTTTACAGGAAATGTAATGTAGATAAAGGTGGTAACGTAATGTTTAATGAAATACCTGTAATAAGAAAATTTGACTTATTTTTCCTACAATTTTTGTGTATATCACCAATACTTTGATATTAGAGTACTATTTTGTACTGTATCAGTCCATATACGTCCCACTACAGGGCACAAGCCTCCTTTTGAATCTGGGGGCGCGGCCGAGCCCCCGTCCAAGTCGAGCTATAGGCCGTAACATCCTTTTCTCGAAGCAATTCAGACCATTTTCAACCCCCTATAACTTCGTTGTGGCTAAAGCATGAAGCCTGAATTTTCAATTACTAAGCAAGCATTGTGTAAACATGGTATATTTAAAATTTCATTCAATTTGAACCAGTAGTTTAAGAATTGTAACTAGTCAAATTTCTTAATTTTGTCACTCACTGACTGACCGATCATCAAAAGTCTAAGGCACTTCTAGCTGACATAGAACCTTCAAATTTAGAATATAATTAGTGTTTAGTGTCTAAAGCAAGGGAAAATTCAAACATTTCATAATTTGTGTCTAGTTTTCTAGATAGACCAACTGCGTGAATAACTTTGTAATCCCATATAAATGTATAGGATTACAAAGTTACATTTGCAGTTAATGAATCATTGTACCCGTATATAATGGAATAATAGTTGTAGATAGATATCTATATATATGAGGCATAACAGGAG
This sequence comes from Hyles lineata, assembly GCA_030180105.1. Lineage (NCBI taxonomy): Eukaryota > Metazoa > Arthropoda > Insecta > Lepidoptera > Sphingidae > Hyles > Hyles lineata. The sequence goes on along the minus strand of JARJEE010000006.1, from coordinate 17,128,250 downwards.
GGGATATAGAGAGGGAAATGGTGTATTCAGCCCATGAAACTGTCTAACATTCCTCTAGAAAAACATGACGAAGAAAAACTTGCAAATAAATAGACTAAATAGCTCGAAAATATCAATTACAATGAAAGAAAGAACATTAATAATCAAATCCGCTATATTTGTGATAAATTGATACCTACAAAAATAAGAAAAATCCATAAGACAGAGGCTTTAAGAAAAATCGTTAGTGATATTCTAGAAGTAAGAAGTACCGAAAAGGAAAAAAGTAGGACTCTACAAAAAGACGTGAGATCCCATCAAAAACATCCTGTAAAAAAAATCCAAGTCTCGCAGCTCAGGTTTTCTACCGCAAAAAGTTGTGAGATGCATGTAATACCAAGTCGATTAATTTATTTAGTCCTTAAGGGACCTTCTATATAAAGTTATTACGTTAGTTATTACCATATCAATATTAAAAATTCTTTACGTTTTAAATAAATAGATCGACTTGGCCAGCAGCATTATGTACAAATTGTACGATACATAATGTTTTCATGCGATGGCCAAGTCGATCTATTTATTTAAAACGTAAAGAATTTTTAATATTGATATGGTAATAACTAACGTAATAACTTTATATAGAAGGTCCCTTAAGGACTAAATAAATTAATCGACTTGGTATTACATGCATCTCACAACTTTTTGCGGTAGAAAACCTGAGCTGCGAGACTTGGATTTTTTTTACAGGATGTTTTTGATGGGATCATATATACGATTAACAGGGGTTGGGCTATATATTGTCCACCACGCTGGCCCAGGACTTTACATACCATAAAAATATAGTTTTTAGAGTACCTAACTAAAAATAATTAAGACTAACTATTCTTAAATAGTATTACGTAAGACGATACTTGAAAATAAATAGGTGTAGTACTGAAAAGTATTTATAAGATAGTTGAAAAGCTGTTCTTTATAATCAACATATAAAATCGGTGTTGGGGCACGATCGTTCTGGAGAGGCTTGTGCCGGTCCAGCGCTCTGTAAGAGTGCTCAACTACTTCATTGCCGTGAAAGTATTTCTCAGAAATACAATTAATAAGAATATGATAAAGATTTAAGATGAATAATATACGATAAGTACAAAAATATGCTTCGGCATTCGATTGTACAATTCAGATGTCTTTAGGTTAGTTTCTTATTGTAGGGTTAATTTCTCTGTAATTAATTAATTTATTATAGTACACCATCAGCGAAACACATTATACGAGTATACATTTTGACAGCCTACGTGGCGCAGTTGGTTAGACGCCGCCTGTGAAACGAGAGGTCGCGGGTTCGATCCCCGCACCGAGAGAAATATTTGTGTGGCCCACAAATATTTCTTCCGGGTCTGGGTGTTTGTGAGACCGAAAAGCCTCTCGTAGTTCCTGATACCCACGACACAAGACTCGATCTTAGTGTGGGGTCGGGACTATGTATGTGACTGTTGGGTGTTATTTATTTATTTATTTATTTACATGCTAGGGGTGGGCCCGGCTCCGCCTGGGTGCAAATACTTTTTGAATCAAGTCCACATCAACAATTAATTATGTCCCATACTATTTTATTTATATTCAAATTCAATGTCATCCTATGTACAGCTTTTCCAGTCCCGTCCCGTACCGTTATATCCCACCCCGTCTCGTCTCACTTAAGGCATGTTATCCAGTCCCATCACATCTCTTTGAGAATAAAAAGTAACAAATATATCGGAATACCTTCCTCATCCCACGGGAACATTACATTTTTCGGCGTAAAAAGTAGCCCAAATGTTAATCCAGGGTGTCAGCTACCTCCACACCAAATTTCTTCTAAATCCTAAAACAGTTTCTGTGTTCATCGCGAACAACCGCACAAACAGACAAAATTCTAAATATAATTATTGTTTTGGGTTCTATTACGTTAATATAGTCCCTCCATATTCGTTTTACATTCGTTTTTCTTATTTATATCATGTAGAGACATCGATCAGTTACTTTATTATATGTATAGAAATTAGTGAATAGTGATACCAATACGTTCTCAGAGGTGTCATGTACCGCAGCCGGATGCGAAAGTTAAACTGTCTATAGCGCAAAAAATAACACCGCGAAAATATGTATCAGCATTGCGTAATTATTTAATATTAATATTGCATATTAATATCAAATAAAAAAGTCCTTTATGTAAGCAGGCCTTATATCAGTAGGATATTTAAATATCGACTAAATTGATTAGCCTATGATCATTATAATAATTTATAAGTATTAGCTAATTGGACTAATGGTAAAGAGAAGGATAACTGAAATGTCCTAGATTCAATTCCCAAGCTTGTCTATTCAGTTTGTTTTTCGATTCAAAAAAATATACTTGGGTTGGAAGTAGTATTACGATAGGAAATTACCTAGTTACAAAGTTACTTGAAATGTTATTTTTGCTTTTAATTTTTCTTTTAATATATAATTCATAATGATTCATGCCGTAAGGTGGCATTAATTAAAATATAATTAGATCCAGTTACGTCCAAATATAACTACAGCATTAAATTGATTTAGAGATAACATCACTTTCCTAAAAAACAATAAATAAATTTTACATTATGTGACATGTATATTTTAACCTGACGATTTTAGCATTACAAAAATATGTATATTTTAGCCGAGTAGTATTTCATCGTGATCAATCTGGTATCAATAAGGTTTTCTTTTATTTCTCTTTCTCCTTCTCCTTACATTGTATTCCTCAGAATTTAAGGATCCTGACCTCTCTATTGCATCACCCTCTTTCGAATGAGCCTCCAGCATATGGTTCTGTCTCTGGGGGTGTGAAGGAAACAAGGAGACAAGGTCGGTGCGGATAATAAAATCGATGATTTTTTTAAGAGAAGACTTATTATATTCAGCGACCCTTCTTTTGATGAAGTCGATTCCCATTTGGACTGTGTTCTACTGTTTACCTAAATGAAGTTTCTTTATCACTCCGATACAAATGATTTTCCGCGCGAGCGCACAGCGCGGCGACACGGCTGAGCCAGCACATTACTACACGTTTACGTCACGTCCACGTCACGAGCACACGCCGATATCGGTCACACGAGCCGTTGTTGCGTAACTTATTATAATGCAATTTTATGCACTTTAATATGACTTTATTGGACTATGAGTAAACGGTATGGTCATGCACATATATTATTTATTGATAACCTCCGTGACGCAGGCGAGAAACTGTCTTTGAAACGTAAAGATGAGGATTCAATCCCTTTACTGATGCAGCGTTCTATAGGGTCAGAAAATGAATGGCAATTAAATCATATTGTTTCCCATCTGAATCACCCATTTGGTCATCTAAAGTAAGCTGATGTAATAAGAAAAATACAATCAAAACACTATGTTGTTTGTAAACCAAGCGGTATGTAATCTTTGTTGCTATAAATACGAATAATTATGACTAGGATTACTATTAAATTTGATTATATTTATAAATTATTCTGTAAATAAAAGCATTTAATCAAGATGTTTAAACAACAAGATATTTAAACAACATACAATGCTTTTCATAAATCTGTTGCAAAAATAACAAGAAATGGATTAACACAGAAAGATGGTCAAATAGTGAAAGTGGCGAATGCGTGCGGCCGACACAAAGACACGTAAACAAACATCAAATTAGTCGATTACGATTACATTTCGAGTTATTATGCAAATGCCTATGCGCGATGCATAACTATGTAAATAGGCTCCACTTAGCTCGACATTAGCATCACACATATATTCTTCGCCTACGCTAAATAAGTCAATACCATAAAAATCGATACCATATACCTTTTTTATTGAAATTTTATTTAAAATTTCATCGATACTGATAATTAAATCGATTTCAATGTCTTAATTCGATGCTTTACGCTGTTACGTGGCCATCTCTAGTATCATATTTTTCTGCTAAAAATAGTTTGCGATAAATTACCATACTAATTTAGTAAACCCTTTTATAGCGGAGTGTAAAAAATCTCAGCTTCCAGACGCGTTAAGCGACACTAACGCCCAAATACTGGAACACAACTTAAATATAAATTGCGCTTAGCTACGCTAATCCTGCTTAAATGTACTGGCTAAGTGGGCCGTGCGCTGTTAAGAGCAACTTATTATTTGAATGGCGTTCCAGTATTCGGGCGTTAATCTCGTTGTCAGATCGAAAATAAACAAAAAAAAAGAGTCCAATACAAATGCCGAAATGGTCAGCGACCATCCGGAGCGATGCAGTGTCGGACATTGACCCAATAACGAAGAAAAAAAATAATTCCGACAGATAGCGGTTTTGGCGCCACCGATGATAATGGCGCCGCGTTTGAAAAAAACGATCCAATTTCCAATTAATTTGGCGCGCTTTTTTCTTGTCTGTTCTTTGTTATGTTGATACCAAATTCCATTCAAAATATTTAAGCAGTTTATTTCTGTTTTTAAAATAAAATGCATGCTTACTAATTGCGTTGTCTTACATAGGACTTCAACGATTATGTTTTTAACAACTACACTAATTTCATGAACATAAACTCACGCCTTTTTCCCAGAAAAGGTAGGCAGAGGTGCCTGGATACACACATTTTGCCTAGTACGTTCTGTCCCTCGATGTGGTTAGAGACGAGCCTGCAGTATCGGGCATAAATTTCTGAATCCGGACTAAAATGAATAGAAAATTCCAGTTTGCCCAAACCGGGATTCGACCCGAGACCCCAGCTTTGTAACCTTACTGTAGTACAACTACGCCACCGAGGCAGTCACACTAATTTCTAGTGTTAAAATAACTTTACTTTTCGTTTACCGTTTAAGCGAGCAATTAACTAGGATACATACGTACCCTGCGGCACTCATAGCCTTCGCTTGACCCGACCAATAAAATCCTATCTTATCTTATTCCTAATCCCAAATAATTACAAACCCATCACAAGATTGCGCTATCAACCATCAAGGTATATCGGTTACAAAGCTGTCCTCCACAGGTCCGCAGTAATAACAGGTGTAGCCCTGCACCGCATGCCCCTAGCGCAAGGATGCTCAACTGACTAGTTTTTATCCAGTCAAACTAGTTCTCAGTTATTTGCAAGTACACCCTAGAAGGTACGCGTACGGCTCACATCCCACTATGGTTTAAACGTGTTTTATTAGCTTAGATGCGTGCACATTAATAGATTCTATGCTAAAATTAGATGGGGTTTTAATAGAGAATGGTCGTGATAGGCGCTCTGTGGAAAATAAGCACTCAGTTTAATGTTATTGATCGTTAGGAGAATTTAATTTTCTTTCGGAAGAGGCGTACTTTTTTTGTCTCGTGATAATGACAATATTTTTTTATTTATTGCGTTGAATGGTGAGGCGAGCATGCCATTCGCCTGATGGTCATCGACTCGACCCTTCATAGTCAGCAGCAAAGCAAAGAACACCATGAATTACAAGGCAATACTTGGCATTCCAATGCACTCATCATCCTGATTTCTGAGACATAAGATGCTAAGTCTCATTATATCCAGTAGTTACAAGTAATTATGACAAGTAAAAGCAGCAGTGCTCTAGCAATGTTAAAACACAGAATATGATAGCAATACAAACCAGACGGTTTTCTGTAAGGCAGTAGAAGTCTAAGCTATAGGTAAGCTACTTATAAACTAAACATGGTTTACAAAGCTCTCCATCGGCATATGAACCAGTAAACGTGCAGTTTTGTCACTGCGCATGCGTTTTGAAACCTCAGTTGTGTCACCACGTCTTTATAACTCAAGTAAAATGTGACTCTTTACTGTTTTTAACTTACTGTTAAGTAATGTAGTCCTAAGCCTTCCTAGCTTGTAGATTTTCCTAAAAGCATTTTGAGTGGTGTCCTAATTAAGGGCTTAGACAGTTTTAGACCTTTAAAAAATCAATTAGGTACAAGAATTATACCCAAGTCCAGTATCAGCGCATGACCAGCACCACAGGGACAAAATGTCTGCGTTCTTATTAATCTAGGACAGGCGATTGGCCAACACGGATTACGCGCAGTTTCTTCGCTGCATACAACAATTGGAGCACTTCTAATACCAATAAATAACTTGTGTTTACGATGCCGGGTTACACTGTTTATTACGCTACATACTTTCTTTTATATGAATGATTAAACTAAGGAAACATAATCATACAGCCTTATCAGCCGAGATAAATAAATTCATAAATTATTATTTGCAAATGCAAACACAACTGCGAATAATTTAAATATTTTCACATTAATATAATACAAATACATTAATTATGATACATAATTGTTGATATTTTGGTATCCACGAGGTATAACTATTTTGGAACAGAGTTATGTGAATAGCCAGGTCGTTGCCTCGGCTGTTCAAATTTTTCATGAAATAACTAAAACAATAAATTAAAGTGTAAGACGACACACAGTTTCATAATTTATGGTTGCACAACACATGTCGTAATTCATTAACTAGCAAATAACATACTCATATTTAACTTTCTTAGAAGCGATGAAAAAAGTGTATTGGTATTGACAACCGTAATTAGCAAACAGATACGAGTTCATTGTCATTTGCAGATTGAACCAGTATTATATGTAATTTATCAATTTGAAGCAAATAATGTCAAGATTTAAAAAATATGGACTAAAGAGTAAATAATGCCTACCAAATGATATCATCGCTTTAATCATAAATATTTAAACCAGTCAGTAAAGAAGCCGGCTGTGAACAATAGACCGCGGGTTCGATGTCTGCATCGAAACAATTTTTTGTAAGACTCATCATAATTTTTCCTTTGTTACATACACTAAAATATAAAACAATGTAAATGCACAAATTAATAATACAGTAAAAATGTCTCCACAATTTTCAGCACAAATAATGAAATATGTGAAAAATGAGTGGAATTCCTACATAATTATAGTAATACAGTATTACAAAACATAAAGGAATTTAGTTCTGAGAAAGGTCGTTCACCCTCACCTGCTCGTACATTGTTGCTGATTGAGATAAAGTAAACAGCAGCCCACTGGAGTTTCAGTTCGACAGAGGTTTTAAGCCAATACTCAATAGATCACAAAAAAGACAATAAATAAATGTAAAATGAAACATTCAAACATTTCCAATTGGATGTGATAATTTTACCAAGGAATAACACACGATCTTTAAAACAATACACAAAAACAACAATGCTTTATGATGAGACAAGCATCCTTGTAAAAATTTTACAAAAAAATTGAGATAAACACAGATGATAACAAAAAAATAGTTAATAGCAATCGTCAAAATATCAGACACCAAAGCTACAAAGTATAGTAATTGCAAACAATCGTACAACAGAGACAAACAAACATTAAACTAGTGGCTGCAGGTCGCGCCCTCTGGCGTCAGTTCTGTGGCAATTACGCGAGGAATTTCGCGCTGACGCTGCGCCCATCAGCGACCTGTCTAGGCCGAAGCCGTTGCCCTAGTAGCCTTGAGCAATTAGCCGTACTTTATACCTGTATAATGCTTTCGTAATATATTCAAGTTTTGTCTGGGTTTAAATTGTATGTATTTGAGCAGCCAAACAATCGGCTGATCTTGCTTTAAATAAACGCGGGAAAGATATTCATAAAGCAAGATGTAAGATCTCTTTTATAGTCAAACACTGAGGATGCTGAAAATTTGGTGAATTGGAGCAGACCTAGTAAATAAATAAATACATCCAACAGTCATAGACATAATCCTGACCCAACATTAAGATCATATATCATAGTGCAAGATTGAAAGACATTATATTGCATTTTTCTATACATTATCAGCCCGGGGTCAACAATTTGTGCCCAACAGAGCGATAAACTCCCCCTTTCACATAGTGGGCCGAAACATATAAGACGAAACGTGGATGTCCTGGTAGCACCTTTGCCTACCCCTTCTGGGAAAAAGGTTTAAGTTAATATACGAGTATGTATGTATGTAGAAAGAGAGATAAGGTCAATCTATCAAAGTATACACTCAACAGTCGTCCTCTGTGTCTCCTTATTGTAAGATTGATATTTTGTCAAAGCCCGTGAGTATCAGAAAGCGATATTTTTCATGCATCATCAGCAGTTTCATGATCGTAAACAACCATAAAATTAAACAATACCTTTGATGATCACAGAGCTAATAAAACAAAACAATTAGATAAGCTGGTGATGAAATGCGTATCCGCAAGGGATGGTGCTGCGCGGGCGCAGGTAGAGCGTTCGCGTCGCATCGTCAATGACCCAGTTACTTACTGCCGGGCCACGCCGTACCAACAGTGTAAACAATCGTAGACAATACAGACGCCGTACTCCAAATATTTTGAATTTATGTGAATGTCGTACCAGAATTTTTTTTTATGAAAACAACGATAGATTCAATGATGCAGAGCTTATTTGAACAAAATCTGGATATGTGCAGAAGAAGAATTAATGTGTCTTCGGTCATTGATTCTTCATTCTGTCCCAACATATATTATGTACAATGTAATACCCTATATTAGCTTTTCGCCCTAACAGGTCCCTCAATGTAAAACCTAAAAAGCATAGACAATCCTTTTTCTACGTGTTACTCTCTCGTCATGACTTTGATATCGTGGTCAGATTGGGTGACATAAATAACTGCTTGTTAAAAATAGCTATTAAATTACCTTAGTAATACGAGTATATATATTTTTTTAACTGAAAAAACCCAGACTAAGCAATGATGCAGTGTTTACTAACCATTCTAATAATTCAGAATTACGCGAGTTTTACTGAGTAGTTTTATTAATCTTATCGTTATTTATGAACTATTTACGTTTGAATAGCTACATTGCTGACCGAATGGGCTATGTGCACGTTTATGACGTAAGGTTTCTTGTTAAAGCATTTATTTATGAGTTTCTTAAGAGTAGATTCGTTGGATTAACTCTTTAATATGTTTACATCACAGTATATTTATTTCAACTAGTGTTATTCAATGAGTTTTATGTTGTCATCATCAATAATATCTATATATTTATCGATTTTTACGATTTGAGCAAACACAAAGCTCACAAGGAATACTCTCTCCTTCTAGAATGGAATCTGGGATCTCAATCCATTGCTGCTCAAGTGCATGTATCTTTTGTCTAATAGATTCACAATTAGTATATTTCCTATTATTATTTAATTATAATTAATAAACAAATTATTTAATACTCTCGGCCCATTTAGTCCGCCTACAAGCGTAGTTCTTCCCTTCTAATGTTTATTCTTTCAGATTCAATTACATACATATATTCCAGAAAATAAATAGATCTTATTTTAGAATCACTTACCTAAATTAGATGTTTTTAACTAATTCACTCACAAGTAAATGCTGTTAAATTCACGCCGCTCGTCACAGCGCCAGTATCACACGCTACGTTAACAAACAGTAAAGTTAACATAAATATTTAAACCGTTCTCATTAGTATGTGAACGTATAATAAGGCACAATGGTGGGAATCGACTCGATTCCGCATTTTTTCGTACATTTTAATCGTCCGCATCTGTATATTTAGATGAGGTGGGTTAGCTTCGTGTGCATTCGCGGAGCGTTGAAGACGTTTAGGCAAGGTCGGTAGCGAAAGGATGCATGATGTACGAGTCAACTGATTCCATTGCAGCGTTATTGTATTTGAAAACAATTATCAAGCATTTGTTTATTTAGATAATTATAAATACGATATAGTAGACCTCTAATATCGAGATGAAGGCCTTTATCAAACGGGCGGTGATAAATTTGACATAATTTTTAAGTTCATGGAATAACTGCAAGATATGAAAATAACTCAGATATCCAGCCTTGATTAAGTATCCTGTGCATTAATATGCTGTTTAGTATCCTGACCCCAGGATACTTAACAGCATCACAGGTAAGAAACTAATACCATATGACACATCATTACAGACTAAACAATAGTAGAGCAACGACTCTTGCAGAGCTGTTGGCTTGGATGACCGTAGCAATAATAAAAGATTCCGTTATCCAGCTAAACAATGATATTGTTTAGGTCCTAAATTCTTTACTGCTTTGCCTAACCCTTTCATACTTTAATCTTGATTGTATACGAGGCTCCACCAATTACTTAGCCATATTTGACATTGCTTGTTTCATTGCAAGTCAACGGCTCCCGCAAATATTTTCATAATAAGCCTCGATTGTCTTTAATTGTCCGTCAATGGAGTGAGATTGGGCAGAAACAACGGTCATTGCGACTTGTCGTCGCCCCGAACCAATTGAGCACGTTCTTCCTTATGAATTTATTGGCCACTTGTCAAATTTAACTGTAGTTTAAAGGACATTACCCTAAATACGAGGTCACTATTTTTTGTTCCATGTGAATCTCAACATAATGAATTGACAATCGGTATTTAACTTCAATCTAAAAGGAATATTTACGGGGTTATTTGTGACGAGTGATGTCTTGTGTGGTGTGTTATCTTGATACTCCTATATGAATGATACGGTATTAGCCATCAAATTACTCTACAGAATGAAATTTGACAAAATCAACATATTAAACTACGTATGAAAGTTGAGAATTTTCTGGGACAACTATTTTCAATGTTGATAATATATAAAACAGAAGCCCTATTTTAATCAACCGATAGAAAATTGAATGATATATAAATTGTTCTATTCCATTGTAAGTAGAGTAATTGCCTTTTCAATGGCTTTCTAGAACAGTAATTAAGCCACAAATGACAGGTGATAACTATCATCGAGTGTAGATTAACAACTGCAATTATTTTAGTCAGCTTCACACGCAACCCTTCGAATATTGATTACCTAAAGACCCCAATTAAATTCCAGAAGCATATTGGAGCCATTTGATATGTTTTAACAAAACAATGGTTATTAAGTCATTTTGCGCGGAAGAAGGAAAACACCCGTACATGACAGACTCCGAGCAAACAGACGGACGAACGACCTTCGTTCTAAACACTCGCTGAATCACAAATGAGTCCAAATTACGTACTCCGCCCGTCAGAGCCCGTAAGATTGCCTGATTGTGTTTTTAATTCTACTATGACACGGCACTTTGGAATTTTGGTTTGTTTTATGATTTATAAAACGGGGAAATACGTGGGCCGTGCGCCTTCTTGTATTTTAAGTGGCTCATTAGAATCTTCTGGGTCAGTTTGTCATTTTAGTTGCGGCGACACTTGATCTGGTAGGCACTACATTTTGTAGGGTCTTCCTGTACTAACTTATAAAATTCTCAACACTTCTGTAAATTTTGTCAGTGTCGTGCTAGATATACGTAATAAACTAAACCATTTTTTAAAATAATAAACCCATCAATCTTTCACTCCACATACTTCCTCTGTCAATCGTACTCTTGATTGTAAAGGAGGCCCGTGCCCTGCAGTGGGACATATATTTGCTGCCATACTTCCTACTTCTCATTTGGACCCCCATCCGCACCTCACAGCACAGACACCGGACCGAGCTGATTACTGACCATGTGCTAACTCGATTAACCGCAAACCGCGATAATTTTCCACGTGTCTCATACTACGCAGCTCGTGTTTCAAACGCTTGTATTCGTGCCAAGAAAGCCTTCCTGTTATGTACAAAAAATCTATCGACAATCTCCCTATAACAAGATATAAATGTAATGCCAGTTAATACTAGAAATCTTAATTTGTCCAGTCTGGTGCCAAATTTACTACCTTTTTTAAAAAAAAACATAACATTTGCACTCAAAACCAATGTTAATTCCCTAGCCTATTCCAACTGATCCTGAACCCCACATCTTCTTCTCCTCAAAACCGAAAAAGTGCCTCAGATAACCGTTACAGTAATTGTTAGTTTTCGAGTTTCATGGTGATTATTAATTCTGAAAAAAATATGCGCAAATATCTTCTTTAAAAAACAGTCTTCATAATAATAAATTAAAGATATAGACTGAATGATCTTGCAGCTGCGGTTGAACCTGCTATTGTGGTTTGCTTTGTATGGCTACAATAGGAATCTGATTACATTTGAACGACTGATAGCTAATCTATGGCACTTTGAACATATAAAAGGTTTTTATTCACCATTAACATGTGACCATCACATCGTTTTTCTGATTGCTGATGGTTGTGATCCCCTGATAAAATAAAGTAATCTTTGTTCTATCTATACATCGACACTTGTCTCTATCTTAGGCAAAGGGAGTTGATGCTGATCGAGCTGATTTGTTCCGACTAATAGCTGATGGGAAATTACATCAATCAAATTAAAAAAACTCTACACAGTGGATTGTCTTACCTAGGAGTCTAAGCTAGAACTTACACTTCACATTATATAGATTCACATTTGCCAAATAATTTAACCAACACTAACCTAAACTGATTTGGCAACCAAAAGTTGGATAATTTACAACATGCGGCATAGAACACGGTGTACTGTGAGGCGAATACTAAAATATTACCTTATATTTCATGGTGCGTTATATAACATTATTCGCTATTCGACACTCGATTCCAATCGCAATCCCTTTTTTCCCTTACGTATCGCAAAATCCCGTTTCGCGACCGCTTCAGAATGTGTAATGAGAAAGAACTTTATCAATCTATTGTTTTACAAGCATAACAAACTTTAAGGAAAGTTCGTTCATGTCAACCTAATTGTTATATTTCTTTTTATTCTAACAGAATAGGCTAAATCGGTACTTGTACGGATGAATTTTATAGATTAGAAATCTTTGGGGTCAGAATTTGTTACAAGTTTCATAATATTTCTCATATAACAACTACTGCCATTGGGAAATATAAACAAAAAGTATGGACGCTTTATTCTTACATGAAGGAACTTCGGATAACTGTAACTACTTGACCATTATTTCTATTCTAGATTGGCGCAGCCATGATTTCTAATAACTAAACCTTACAATACTATCAAAATTCAAAATGTTTTAACGCATGTTCCTTTAATATTGCACTATTACTGACCAACGATTTGCTATTGAATTTGACAATCAAAATTATCTTTATTTTATGAGCCGTAGGGGCCGATGTCCAAAGACCACACCTGAGGTCTCAGAGGAAAACCCAGAGATTAGTCACCGGTTCCTGAACACTTGAGCTTCATTTGGGTGAAGGTTTGTTTGTCGCCAACCGTCGTGCGTCAGCGATGGTGGCGTGATGACGAGCAATTACCATGCTTATCGCGTCCCAATAATTCTTTATAGACTTAACATGTGGTTTAGGTGATAGAAGGTTGCTAGTGAATTGTCTTGAAACCTTATTGACCCTATGTATTAATTTGCAGAGCTCATTCTAGAATAATTAAAAAAATGAAATACTAATGGCTCCCTAAACTATAAAATCTGTAATACTATTCTGTATCTGTATCAGCCCATATACGTCCCACTGCAGGGCACGGGCCTACACTACAATCGACAGTACGATTGAGTCTGGTAAGGCCATATAGTCCACCACGCTGGCCTAGTGCGGGTTGGCTAATACTATTATACATTTTTATACAAGATACAATTAAAATATAGGAGCAACCGTATTTGTAGTCGATTCCTTTGCCCTTTAAGACATGAAAAAATCCTAAATTTATAATTATCATTCGCATCGCCATAAAATACAATGTCACGACAAAGTATAAATTCGTCGATAAATTTTATAGTATGATTGTTTATTTATTTCTAAAACTCGTTTTTACTTTTATTTGTTTTATAAAGGACGTGTGAATTTATGCAAAAATCATTAACGCTAATGAACTGTGCATACATTAATTTAATGGATGCCTCGGCTTAGATTTATTGGTAGGAGTTTTTTGCTGGAAGATTTTATAAGTTAGAAATATAGGAAGCTCTACCCAAACATGCATAATTGTGTGCATATAAAAACCACTTCACGCATCATTGCCTTCATTTGTAGCCATTTAAACAAACAGAATTAATTTGAAACTATTTTCAAAATGCTTTCGTAAATATTAGTAAACATATAAAAAGTAGATACAATGCTAATCCTTACAAACTAAGCAACAATAGCACCTAAAACTTATTTGAAAATATCAAATTAGTTCATTGTGTTAATCGATTGGTTTTTTAAATTGTGATTTATCGCTTGTAAGAATCGACTGAAATTTCGAAACAGCATTGCCGCCATCTTGAAAAATACGTTCCATCGACCTCAATGCGAATGCTAGATGTGTTTACTGTTATTACGAATCAAACTTCCTTTTTGAGACACTACAAGGATTGGTCACGCAGCGTCCGACATGAAGTAACTTTTGCGATGATTTTTTGTACAGCTTTGGTTTATTCATTTATATTGGATAACGAAACTTATTGCAGATGACTAAAATATAAACATTACAACATGCGAAATACTAAAGTTAAACTGTTGTATTAATTCACTCGGTACGACGAATTATTATCTTAATAACGGCAGTAGTATATTGCTTCACACACACGTGTCATAAAAAATATAGGTACACCTCCACACACCTCCTACCTCACACACTTCTCAATGAAACCAGCATTCCACCAGATGATATAAGAAACGCCCCTGAACTACATCTATCACAACCTTACACTAAGTATTGCGTCTAAGATCTTAATCTATTTTTATCTGAAATAAATCGAAAGACGAACAGTATACGCCCTCCGATCCGAAATTCCGAAATTCGAAATACTGCATCCAGTAAACTGACTCTAACTGATGGTAGGTATCATACAATATTATATTAAAAATGTTTAAACTCGCAAGAGGATTATTTCTTATAGTCCAATACAATTTAATAAGACTTTTAAATTAGCCTGCGTAATTGAAATAACTGGATTATTAATCTTAATCTGATCTGTTAACAATATGTAGCAAACTTATGATACATGTTCTTTTTACTGCGATGAATGGTGAGACGAGCATGCCATTCGCCTGATGGTAAGCGATACGAGCCCTCATGGACAGTAAGAAAACCAAACAACACCATGAACTATAAAGCAATGCATGGCATTTAACTGCGCTCGCCATCCTGACACATAAGTGCTAAGTCTCATGTTCAGTAGTTACTCGGGCTATAATTTCCTTCAAACCGGAACACAATATGAGAGACCTTCCACAAGTATTAATTTATATAGGACGCATATCTCCCGCTGCAAACCACCGGCCCAAAGACAAACACAGAAGTTAAATAGCAGCCAGGGTCGAGTCAATATTCTCATACGACACAGCGACATGATTATTAACTGTAACCGCTGACCGCCTGCCTTTACCTCACTGTAATCACAACGTTCTTGACATTTAAACCCTCAACTCTGTGAATACTCATCGGCAAAATCATTTGATACCGACCCACTAATTGGCCATACATCGTAAAGACAATTAGCGACTGATCGCACTCGCTGTAACATTTATCTGGTGGTCGCTAAACGTCACATAACAGAGTTAACGGGATTGTAACCTTCGCCCGAGGACTGTGATATAATTTGGAGTGTTTCACAAGTTGACACGTAACCAATGCTCATCGGCGGTCAAGGCGTGATGAATGAACAAACAAGAACAGATGCGTAGTCGTGACCCCCGGGGAGATACAATTACGACAGACTTTTTGGTCTTACAATACCCAAACACTATACTAATATTTGCTGATCAAATATTAGTGCAGGAATCGAGTCTGAAGCTTTTCGATTCACAGACGTCTTCTAATGCTCAGCTCTATGGAGACTTTAATTATTAAGCTATAAAAATAAATTACAACGTCGTTATTAATTTAAAATACACTTTGTTCCTAATTGGGTTTAGTTCAGCGTAAAATACTTCGAAGCAGGAAAGTTGGTCGCGTCTGAAAACTTTTTAATGACGAACTTTCTTGCAATCGCTTCGGAAAAATAACACGACTAATAGGTATGCAGATTGCTCATTGGAATACAAATAAACTATGGACTTCCTTCATTTTGTTCCTTGTAATCTGACGGAATAATTATTTTATCCTTTTCCGCTGACCTTTGTCCCTTACCGTGATACCTAAAATTCAAGTTTTACGTTAAACCAAATGTGTGTCACAGGCAGTTGATTTATAACTGAATTAACTGTGCGCCACAATAACAACAAACATTTAGTTGTTTATTCACAAACTATTCGAGGTATAAAAGTTATTGCTTCTGCTCTTTTCGACATATTGCGTATTGCTTTCTAGGAGTATACCCTGTGTATAACATTACACAGAATAAAGAAGTTTAATTTGTGCTATTTTGATTCGTAACCTTTTTGATATAACCCATAGCCTAGGATTCTCAGTATTTATTAAATCCGATAATCTGTATGCTGTGGGCGTATCATCAAATGCCATAGTGAACTTTAAAAAACTAGTTGACAAACATTCCAAAGAAACACCTACAAACATCGCATATGAATCAAAACCAATGGCGGAATAGATACTAAGAAGTGACATAATATTACACAATTTCAGTTCCAATGTTCCAAGAACTTTAAACCGCAGCAAATAACCATGTGACACAAGAAATATTCAGTTCATGCATATTGATTCAGTGATTAAGCTCTCCAATTCAAAAATATCTAAATTATACCGATGCTTCGTCGGAACCTGCCAATTAACTGGCAATGCTAACAAGATATTCATTCGTTTCCGATTCACTGCACATATAAAACCAAAAAGTATTTTTTCATTCATCGATATTCAACGAGCTCTTATAAAAAGACGATCTAGTGCGGATTGGCAATTTTACTATGAAATTGCCACGATTCAATAGAGAAAATATTACAGGCAAAAAATATGGGTTAAAGAAATGGTTTCGAATATTGAATCGTTTGTTGTTTGTAGTCCAGTGGGTGACCGAGTTAGTGAGAAGTAGTGTTGTGCAAAAAATAGTGGGTAATGTTCTGAGAGGCGGAGAGCATGGTACTTTCACCGCAGGGCAGCTGTCTAGCAGCCGCGTAGATCTGCACTCACGTATTGTATAACGGCATTCCTAGCTACAGCGTGTTTAAAAAATTCTAAAGGTGTTTCTCGTTCCGTTTTCGTCTCACTTGAGGCCGGTAACACGTACGACTTAAATGGTGTAAATAATGTGTTATAGCCAAAATCTCAAGCTGATTTATATTTTAAACGGTCATTTATTACCACAACCACCACTGGAAAAGCTCTCAATAAATACTATATTATGTCATTATTCATCTTTGGGCGTAAGTGACAATTTCATCAATTTCAGCTTCTCATAATGTGTATTACGACTCACTACTTACGTTGCTAAAATTCAACGTTTGGCAGGAACGTCTCTAAAAAACTAAGGCATGGAAACTTTTGAGATTTTTGTCGTCAAACAGCTACTCCAAACTCCAAAATCTCACCGTGAGTTTCTAGTCCACTAATAAGTACTATTCAAGGTCAATAAGACATGGCTTAAAATTTAAATGTGTTTCTAAAAACTAACGTCAAGATTAAACAATTTCGAACTCTACATACTGATTGATTCAGAATGACTTGAATATTTCCAATGTATAGTTTTATAATGGCAGTTGAAGGATCACCCTGTATATCGGATGCATGTAAGTCACTTATTAAAATACGGTACTATCATTAGTGGTATCTGCATCCGAACATTCCGTAACGGTACGCTGCAACTTTTTATTTTACGCCGCCCGCGCCGCCTGCCGCGCCGCCCGCCGTGTCCAATCACTCTAATTGTTTTTTATCGAACATACGCAAATAAAAATACGTAACGACGCCTTGTCCGTGACCGAGCCGATAATTGCAGGGTTTTTGTGATGTTACGTGAGGAATATGATTTTTTGTTGAGTGATGAGTAATGTATTAGGCTAGTATTCGACTCATTTATAGGTATTGCTCTATAACATGAGAGGACGCTTGTGAACAGAAATATGATTATATAGGTTTTTTTTTTTTTTATTGCTATGAATGGCGAGACGAGCATGCCGTTCGCCTGATGGTAAGCGATACGACCGCTCATGAACAGTAGCAAAACCAAACAACGCCTTGAATTACAAAGCAATGTTTGGCATTCCACTGCGCTCGCCATCCTGAGACATAAGATGCTAAGTCTCAATATGTCCAGTAGTTACTCTGGCTACAATGTCCTTCAACCCGAAACACAACAGTGCGTTAACACTGCTGTTTGACGGGAGAAATAGACACTGCGGTGGTACCCACCCAGATGGCCTCTCACATATGAGAGACCTACCACCAGTAAAATGATCTAGGTAAAATTGTTCTCGACCATATCATCATTCCAAATTCTGATCTGCGAAGCCCACGCTACAATATTCGGAGGTCAAATAATTACAAATTCGAACTGCTGAATGTGTGTCGCCGGGTCACAGCTGTGCTGTTCCGCCACATTCAACACGTCTCATTGTATGGATATCACTGGCAAATTATATTGTAAGGTTACACAAAGACAATCACTCAATGGACTGCATTATTTAAAACTGCCATGGTGATTTAAGATAAGCTTTTGGGGATAATATATTTGTTTATGGATGTTTAAGAATACCAACCAGAAAATTACCTGAGTAACGTATATTCTGGATAGTGCTTTTTTAATTACGAATAATAAATGGAATGAATATTACATAAATAAGAACAACAAAACAATAAAATTAGTTAAACATTCCGAAATATATGCAAGGTTTAATAATGTAACATGATTTCCATTGATCTATTATGTGAAACTCACTACCGGAACTTTTGTCAATGTCTGTAGTCACCACCACAAAATAAGATTTCAAGTACAAAGATATTTACAACACAGCGTTACCAATACTTTTGAGAAATTCACACATATATTTTAAAAGATGTGCTAATAATAACCACAGATAATTAGTGTGTCCTATCACTAATAGAGTATGTAAAAGTGTTTGTTCATTGCACGGTTACTGTGGCAAGTAAAAGTATGCCATGAGTCAGGAGTAACGGACGCCGCCAGTAGCACAATAGCTAAGGACGTAGATATGTATTATTCAATACGTAGATACATGAAGTATAAACACAATTTTTAACACTAAACGTTCGCATATTGCTGTTATGTAAGGCCAAAACAAGGTGGCATATCGATTTGTTGATGCGATCTTCAATATTTAATGACCTTCATGGCGCAATGAATAGATGGGAGAAATCGTTGTTTTGTTGAGATGCATATTCAGCTCTATAGTATATCTATCATTAAAAATGTGTTAGTCCTGTATTTTGATGTAAGAGAAGACCTATATTCAGTCTTAAACTGATAATGATAATATGAATACCAGACAAAATATCCTAGTGAGGTGATAAAAATAAATATGAGCTTAATTCTAAATTAGATATTCACCAAAATTGATACTGCGTAGTTTCATACATAACAGCCGATATTACAGTCGTGGTTAGTCTAGAGTTAAGGAGCTGATAATCAATAGATCTATCAGGTAGCGGAAATTAATACCTACACAGATTAGTATATCGGATATTATATTTCCTCACACACATCTCATTGCCTGTTTAAGCCTCGTCTATATTGAACAGTAGGATTAGGGTATATGCTTTGTCAGCCTTTAAGTAAAGTGGAAGCTCATTTCCGAAAAGCCCCGAGTAATCAACTGAAATTCGTCACTTTTCATTGGGTAAACTCAGGCATGCATCCATTTTATAATAAAGCAAAACAACACACGATCTTTTCCCACACTAGTTCATTCATATTTTCAAGATTTGTAATAGTATTGTAATTATATTGACATTACTCGATAAGAATAAATTACAGCCGCATGCTGTTGCACAAACACTCCGATACGATATATCTATATTTACACATGATATTGTAGCCAGAATAACTACAGGGCATATTGAGACTTAACATCGGATGTCCCAGAATGTCGAGCGCAGTGGAATGCCAAGCATTGCTACTGTCCATGAGTGGTTGTATCGCTTACCATCAGGTGAATGCATGCTCGTCTCGCCATTCATAGCAATAAAACAAAACATATGACAGTATGTGCAGGGATATTCATAACCACCAAATTGTCATATTATTATGTATGCTCCTTCCAACAATCTAAATGAAGATTAAATATAAATATAAATACACCTAACTGACTCCACGCTAAGATCAAGTCTTGTATCGTGGGTATCAGACATATCGATCTCACAAAAATTCGGGACAAATACTTGTGTTGCTCACAAATATTTGTTTCAGTGCCGTGATCGAAACCACGACCTCTCGTTGTACAGGCGGCGTCTAACCAACTGGGCCACGGAGGCTGTCATGTTTTGGATCATATTATGCTTAGTTTATTTTATGAACATATATACGTGCTAATGTTAGGTAAGACTCCCATCGATCCTGACTTGAAAAATAACACGGTCTTTTTAACTTGGCTATTGACTAAAAACTCAAAACTTCATGTCCACTTTTTTTTGAAAAATTCGTCCCCAATAAAGAGACGCACATTTTAAACAAAATAATCGTAATTCATACGTAATAATGAATCTTCAGATAACCTCAGCAGGTATCATAACATTACCCTTAATGTCATGACTGGTTCTGCAATACTTTCTTTTATATAACTCTTTATCTCAAAATGGCTTCTCTTTTGATATTATTGTTATATTATTTGCAGGCGACAGTGAAAACATATAAAGTCACATGAATTTCGGAAAAACTTGATGTATGAGCACTGTACCAAACCAAATACATCCAACTTCAGGACGCGAGCCTCCACTATAATCGAAAGTACATCTTCGAAGAAAAATCAGAGGTTTGCTCTAGGATCTGAACACCCGACCACCCTGAACATGTTACCAACCGCTTCTGGTCCGTTACCAACAGACAACCACGCACGTGTGTAAGTGCTGTTGGCTACTAAACGAAAATATTCAACGATCTCGAATATAGACAAATAGAGTCGAGTATATAAAATCAAATATACACAGTACACTCGAAATGATCATTTACATAACTGGACTAAATAGAAGAGGAACATTACTCCCAAACAGTCAATAAGACATTTTAATAATCACAAGAGCAAAACTCAACAAAAAGTCAGACTTATTGGTGATTATTACCACGAAACGAATGGCAAATAAAAGTCCCCTGCCAAGCGACAAAAAAATAATAAAACAGAAAACTGGCTCAACAAAATTTCCTCCATTACTACGCCAGACCTTCGTAAACGATATTACCGACCATTACCTGCCCACGGCTACATTTGCCCCGCCAAATTGAATATTGAGGTGTGCGCATTATTTATTTACGTAAAGGTCGCGTTCGCCTAGTGGTGGCAAAGGGCTGTGAACTGTGTGGCCCTGGGTTCAATTTCTAGCTTTTGGATGTCTTTTGTTTGAAAACTTTGTTATAAGTTGTTCAGCACTAGAATTTGTGTACCATCCATTATCACATTAGGAGAAAATATAGCTTAGCATTTCTGACTACCCTATTGGCGTTCAAGCGTGAACTAATAAGTCTTATTCATTTACAAATAGAGGTGAGGATCCTCTACCACCTCGCTTCATGACTGTTTACCTACCGTGTTAGTTACCGTACTGACTCGTGACGTCACGAAGTTACCGAAAACTCCTCTTTGCACTGTGACGCTTGTTAAATATGTAAATTGTTCAGTTTGTTCTTGCGCAAGTTGGATGACGTTTAAAATAACTGAACTGTTTTATTCGAGTAAGAAACTGAGTTAAACGTTTGAACCGTAGTTTGACTTCACAGTTAGAGCAACTTTACCGGCCTCACAAAAGGAGAGGGGAGTTTAAGAAAAAAAGATGGAAGAATCAAAGAAGTATCTATCTTTAATCTTGCTCACCGTCTTCACCATAATTTCGTGTTAGTCGTACCACCTCGGTAAAGCAGACCCATTCCTACAGAAATCCAAGATATCTAGTTGGGCTCTACCTCTTTTATAGCCGCAATTATGTGTTTTTAGGGGACACATCCACAAGATTTTTACGTAAGAAATAGTTTCCTAATCCTTAAGTAATATATGGTCCTTTTATTACAGAAAATCTCAGGATAACTGAGTGATATAAAAAAATATATGTTAAAAATGTGATATGAAATTATTGACTGTAAAATGATTTCTACGATATTTTCAAAAGTTTTTGAATTCACATCCTATCACAACGTGGGACGGAACACAAAGTGAAACGTGTGTGTACTGATTGCTACCATCACCTCTGCCTACTCCTTCTGGGAAATAGGCGTGAGTTTATGTATGTTTTTGAATTGACGTAATTGACCGCAGTTTGCAGGCAGCTGAAGGCTTTGTGAGTGCACAGCCGCCCTTATCTATTATTTATATATGTGTATAATAGTAACGCATTGGTATGCGTGTGTCTGAGAGGCAGGCGCGTGGCGTCGCATACATTACTATACTATAGGTTTCGTTATTCAAATGGTGTTTGCGTCGAAAGTGGACCTACGGTTTTATGAAATGAATTATGCCGAGGAATAGACGGTAGAAAACGCAACGTTTGCTGTACATTTATTCATTTTTTTCAACGATTATTCACTAGGTGCTACACAAACAGTTCTAGGAAAAAAATGGGTCGGTGAAGCTACGAGACATTTCTTGGGATAAGAATAATTTATTACTTTTGGTACAAATGGGATCTGTTTGCCTAAGTTTTTTTCGTATTTTGTCAATTTTCTTACTTTTGTACTCTCCCCGTTTGATTCATATATCACGCAACTGATTGTAAAACTAAGGTTCAAATCTATCTTTGAAAATATATTTGCGGAAAATTCATCACGAGAAAGTGAAAGTTATTGAGTGAAAAAATGATCTAATACAAGTAAAAACAGAATGTTGCCAATTTTAATGGTGTTCTGTACCAATGGCCTAATTAATGACCAGCCTACCTAATATACCTACATTAGTTTTGTTATCTATTACGTAAGCTAATACATTTTGATACGGAGATAGAGTATTATATAACACTAGTGGCTGATCAGCATTATAGCTTTATCCATAAACATTCCAACGTGGTAATAAAACGATAACTACGTTAGCCAACAACTTTTCATTAAACTAATAATTTAGATCGGTGGAATCAATGCATTACCTTCTACTGGGTAAAGCGAGAATATATAAAATCAAAACTTTACGTAGCAACGAAATAAGTCTTAAATAACCTGACAGTAAATAATTTCTAATATTTAGTTTTAATCATTTTAGCAGCCTTTGATCCTTTGACCTGCATCATTAAAAGTTCTTCAAGAAGTTTGTAAAATGGTTGATGGGAAAGCCTATTCCTTAAAAAGATGGTGTCAGGCAACCAACTAAAAGATATAAGTAAACTAAATTATTTTGCAACATGACAAGAACAGTAATGTTGCGACCATAATTGAGATAGTTACTTACGGAATATAAAGATAATTAAGATTTTTTTAAAGCAATGAATGACAAGACGAGCATGATATTTGCATGACAGTATGAGATACGATCACTCATGGACTGTGGCAAAACCAAGCAATGCACAGTCCGAATCAAACATTTCAGTGACAATGATTTCCTATATCTACTTATGTAAACACTATTGATGGATGACAAGTGATTTGAGATCATTATTTGTTTAACCGCAACGAAGATTACACTCAAAACCGTGACTCATAGACAAATATTGTGGCTAATTATGTTGAGTTTTTATGTCGTATTCCATTCCGCAATTTTACTAGTCATGTCAGTTTGTTCTGGGATTTATGAACATGTCGAAAAAAAGGAATGTATGTGTGTATTACTAGTGGTACGGAAAGACGGTTTCAGATACAAAAAAAGCGTCTTAAGGAGTCGGTTACAAACATACAGACAAACATACAAACAAACATACAAACTAACATACAAACAAACATACAAACTAACATACAAACAAACATACAAGTGAAGCTAATATAAAGCGTGTAAAAAATGTGCCTTTACTAATATATTCACATAGTCATTGGTGGTAGGTCCCTCATATGTGAGAGGCCGCGCCCCCTGGGTAGGTACCACCGCAATGCCTATTGCTCCCGCCAAACAGCAATGTAAATGCACTGTTGTGTTCCGATTTAAAGGAAATTGTAGCCAGAGTAACTACTGAACATTTTGAGACTTAGCATCTTATGTCTCAGAATGGCGAGCGCAATGAAATGAGAATCGAACTCGGAACCTCTCGTTTTACAGTTGGCTTTATAACCAACCGCGCCACAAATTATATCAATATAAAGAGAGGCTGAGTGATGTTAGGTGTGTATTTTGAGCTGATGTCAACTATTCCAAATATGCTCATTAGGTAAATTGAGAAGAGTCTCGCGTACCTCAGGGTCGTCGACCTCCGACCTCATCAATCACACACATTGCCATTAACATGTAATACACGTAGTAATATCATAGACTAAATTAGGAGCATCTTTTTGAATGTCACATGTCGAAGGGCAAAAGGGCACTGATCATGAACTGCCAGAAGCTCAGAAATATATAGAGAACCAACCTTAAATATACCACATATAGAGTTGGAAACAATACCAAACAGCTAGTCAACCATCTTTCTGAGGAAAAATTAACTTTCCTTTCGTCATTGTGATATTTATCAAAATCGAAAACTTTATGCATAATTAAAAGCTCGATCTGGGGTTGAACATTTGTTTTTGTATGTAGTCATTTTTACATGGTACAGTCTCGCCTCCACAAAAATATTTCTTATATTGAAATCATAAACAGGCCGTAACTAATAAATCTACTTAAAAGAACAGGAATATTTTTACCATAGTTCCGCGTGTTCTTGTTCCGAAATATGCTCTTGAACTAGATGCCTTTTCCGACAATATCATCTAAATAAACAAAATTAGGCAGCTGCGTCAGTGCTAGAAAGCATAACCTTGGAACCGGATACATATTAAGTATTTTCCATGTAGAATTATGCCAGCATATAAAATATCTTGATAAGTACACGTAGTCGATGGAAAAATTGTTTTATTTTAGCAGCTTTTTCTCATAATGTACTTTTTACACGAGAAATATCAGCCAAGCAACATTCGAGCTTCAAAGAACTTTCCTTGAACTAAGCAAAGGATTTATAATTAAGCTTTAAGACTGCAACGTCTAAACTAATTATTTTATTCTTAATTATCACATTTTCAACGTCCTTTTCCAACTTAGAATTTAATTTTTTACTAAAAATGCATTTTACATTTAGCTTATTACTTTACTCCAGTAAAAATATATTTAGCTCAGCTTAAGATCTACAGCCTTCATAATTACAACATTTTTAACTATATTACTAAGATACAAAAGTACTGAGCTAAAATTAGTCCCCAATTAAAATGAGTAAAATGTCGAGATGAGCCAGCGATTGAGTAAAAACTAGGTGTAGTGACGCAACGGCTAGCGCGGCCGGTGTCTGTCAACTCTGCCACTTTCACTGCGGCCACAATAGCTCCAGATTTTACAATTCCACACAAAGACCGGACATACGGTGTTTGTAAACATCGCTATATCGAATGCCAGACGAGTTCGCATTCCATTCTACACAGCTGAGTAGTTCGTACGAGCTAGTGATGCGAGGCGAGAGTTCACGGTCTTGCCATTTCCTAAATCCAGTATTATAAAATGCGATACAAACTATCATAAATAATAAATCAAACGTATCATCAATACATTAGCATCGTGTATATTCAAGTTTAATGATTTGTAGTACTAATTTAAAATAAAACATACTGTAATATGAAAAGACCCGTAGTGCGTAATAAATTTTAAAATCCTCTCAAAACATATAGAATTTAAAAAACAAACATTTATAGAAAAACAGTCAGAAGCATTATCTAAATAGGTCGTCATCAATAAACAAAACTCTTTTGTAGAAAAAAATAAAACGGGCGCCAAAATTACAACCAGCCAGTCCATTATCAAAATTCCAGCGGACAATAAAAAAAAGATAATTGAATTTCGCATTCCACCCCCGCGCGGCAGGTACCTTAATAATTTTCGTGAATTGTTGTATTGTTCGTGTTAATCTGCTTTACCGGGTCCAAATTGGCGTGATTTTTTCGTCCGGAAACGGGATTACGTTGTTCACACTGCGAATTTAAATCTAAATGACGGGTGTGATTTAGCACTGAGTTTTGCTTTTGCAAAAAGTTGATTACGCCGCGGTTTTGCTCGTGAATGTATGAGGATAAACATTGCACTTGACGAGAAAATAAGCACGACTTACAATTTAGTAATCACGGATGCACCAGTAGTTACTACCTGTTCCTATTTATTTTGTTAATAACAACAATAAAATCGAATATTTACAGTAATAAACATTATAATAAACTGACATACAATAATTGTGTTAAATGTAATACCAGTTGGTTTGTACGGATCAGAACAAAACAGAGACGCAAGTCAAAACATTTATTATATCGTAGGCACAATAAGTACATACACGTATATACTAAGAGCAGTATAAAACTAGCAGAACTACCTAACAGTACTTTGAGTTTAGATAAGCTAAGCTTACCGAGTACTAACGGGCGGCCGCTACTCAACAATTTCAGACTAGAAGTTTACAGAACGCATCAAAAGCTAGTTATATGGGATTTTCCTCGCCGCTAAGCCGAATAAATCCGGTTCCTCGTACTAACGGAGAGAGAATTTATTTATTATATAGTACACCAGCTCTTTGTTTTAGAAAACATATATTAGAAACATAAGAACATCTCAACTGTTTTTATTTAAATCCAGTGATTATGTGCCTAATGTGATAAGAATACAATAAATAACAAATCATAAAAAAAATAATTAAATGCACTTTTGTATTCCGGTAGGTAGGACTTTGTAACCGGAGTAACTACTGAACATATTGAGATTAAACATCTTATATAGAATTCCATATATATTTATATAGAATGCTAAGCATTGCTTTGCAATTCATGGTGTTGTTTGGTTTTGCTACTGTCCATGAGAAATCATATCGCTTACCATCAGGCAAATGGCATTTATTGCATAATAAAAAAACTGCCAACTACATTTTGACTGAAACTGAATTTGTTCTTTCACCTAAATCCAACTTTGATATTAATTAGGCATTATTCCATTGACTTCATGATGTTTCATAACTCCAAGCAAACTATTATCAAACTTTGAACACTATACTGAGAGTGAACGTAGTTATTAGTTTCATTACAGAAATGTAATGAACCTCATCGTCTTAATACTGTCTCTATGAGCTAAGGGTATTATGTGAGCCCGCAACTGAGAGCTTTCTCTAAATGAATCACAGCTCCATTGAGCCATTATCCTTCTTAAATTATGTAAGATCTTTTACGTTAATTAGTAATTTGTTTTATAGCTGTGTGGTATATATATGGTGCGTAGTAAATATGATGAGGCCTAAATGCCTTTCAATCTTAAAGGATGTAATATATGTTTTGTCTTCATAGGCCATCGTGCGGCCCGCCTGATGGCAAGCGGTCACCGCCGCTCATGGACCTTCACAGAGCCAGGGCTCCAGCATCACTGGTGATGCGATGACAGATGACAGCAATCAGGATCGCTGCCTAGTCTCAAAATACTCATATATATGTATTGTACTATTATGTGTGGGTCTACACTATTTAGTTTTCATCCACTATACTATTAATTATGTCCACTATCGTGATTCTTGTGAAACCCACGACACATCGCAGAGTGAAGTCTCTCGTAGTTTCTGAACTACGTGACATTTGTTAGCCTCACATACACCCAAAACCGAGACAAATACTTGCGGATGACATACATGAACATTTGCCTCAATGCCGGGATCCAACCTGCGGCCTTTCGGTTCACAGCCAGCGCTTAACCAACTGCACTGCCGACGCTTCAAAAGAAGATCGTGCCAGAAATAAGACGTGAAAATTTTACGAGTTATCCAGTGCTGGAACTCGACGTAGCAAATGGGTCGCTCCTTTCAAAGTTTAAGCGAAAATAGACACGGCAAACTGGATAGTAGTAGCACAGGTAATAGTGTCAATCACGAGGAATAATAGGCATGGGGCTATGTATTTATGTACATATTTGTGAACTTTAAAAGAATTTACGGAAATATAGGTTCGTCATCCTACCACCTCGGCTGGGAACAAACTGCTCTATGCCCCATCAACAGCAGTTTTAAGAACCGAATAAATATCTTGATATTCTGACAGTAGCTTTAAACATTGAGTGGTTTATTGTTAGATGACAAGCACCTCTCTCTCTAAGCAGGAAGCTGCGAGATTGTCTAACACTGCACAGTGCATCAGGCGATTGGCGGCGGTGGCTTCTTCCGACGTGTATAATTGCGTTGCAACTGCACCGGCGCGGAGAGCGTGCCGGCCCCGATCTCATTGTATGCTAAACATTAGGAGCATTAGCCTGGGCGACACGAGGTGGGTTAGAGAAGATGTCATTAGTCATTTGTCTACTTTAAGTTGAATTCTACGGTGGACTTGTTGGTGTAATTTTAAGCCTTCTACGGTTTTGCTTTACGCTGAATAGAAATTTTGTGATGAAGTCAGAAACTATCATTGATTAATAGTTGCTATCATTTTATACCTTGGACGTATAACAATATTTATTGTATTATCTAGGGTCCAAATGCGTTACATGAAGGCTTCATGAGCAGTGACTTGTAAGTTCTGATAAGTTGCCACCCGAGTGGCGATGAATTGTGATCGTAATGATGTATGAATGAACGCGCGCCTATACCGAGCCTGCTTAACATGCAGCCGCCACGCACCATGGCTGATGAGGAAAACCACCCGCCGCCGCAGATTATCAGTGGCGTAACATCACATCACGACGCCACGGCGCCGCCCGTGTCGTGACCAATCGATATTACTCAGCAGACCCGACCCATACGAGATGCTCGAGTGATGAAAGAACGAGGGCGGCCATTACGACGCCCGCGCAGCCCAGCCTTGTGGCACTATCTAACGGATAAAATATACGATTATACGAGAAAGTATGAAGGAATTCCAATGAGCTGGAAACGAGACAGTTATGTAAAGATGGTCGGCGCGTGGTGTTCCCCTGGCTACCCCGGCGGCGGGCGCGGCGCGGGCGACACGTAGCCGCGTCCGGTGCAGTGTGTTGCCATGCGGCCGAGGATGCGATCTGCGATCACAATCGCCGACGCTCCAGCTGATTGCTATTCGGTGCGCGGAGAGCGAGCAGCGACAAGCGCCGCGCTCGCGGTTGCGCCACCGCGCGACATCTCGTGGCGACGGCGACGGCGGCGGCGCGTCCAGCGTCGTCCGCGCACGCAGCACGACGTGCAGCCGAATTTATTGGGCGCGCGTCGCTCGCCATTCCGCCGGCGCGCCGCCAATTACGTTGCGCAAGTATCCGCATACGTACGGCAAATTTGTTATTCGCCACGCGGCTCACTAAACACGCTAATTCAACGGCGTTAATTGCATAAGACGTTTATAAACGTTTCTCGCTCGCGGCGCTGACTCACACCGCGTTATTATATTGATTGGAGTTTGAAAAATAACAAGTTTTACACATGCACCGGTGTCGTAAACTCATCTGCATACAATTGAAAGATCAAGAACGCATGTCCGCAGCACGCGGCGCGATGTTTTAGCAATGCGCCGGGCATGAGCGGCGACTCGTAATCGTACCCTACATACAGCGACACAGACGAGCATGCGCGCACCGCCGCGCGCGGTGGCGCAGCCGGCAGCCGCTACACGCGGCGCACGCGACGTGACGCGGCGTAAAGCAGGGTATCGCAGCATGTCGCCCGTCGCGCGTGTGCCCATCACGGAATTAGGGTACTAATCGAGGCTCGAATCATAAAGCGCCAAGAAAAACGGGTGTGAGTCACGTACCATCGTTTTTTTCCCCGGCGCTGATACAACAGGTTGTGCATTGTTTTTGGTCGTTATGCAAAAAAAGGAGCGAAGCAGAGGTCATTGCGTCACTAATTAAAATTCCTCACGCAGCGCTCTGGTGCTTAGCCTTCGCACGACGCCGCCGAGCCACCGCGCCGCCGGCACACAGAGCAGGAGATGACGCCGTAATTGCCACTTAGACTCTAAGTAACTCGCATACATACTCCAGCACCACAACTTGAACTCGTGATGTAGCTCGGGTGGACCCTTGCGCGCGGCGGGTGAACTGTAAACTCTACGATACAGGATGCCGGGTCCTCACGCGAATAAGATTTTAAAGTCAGGCTTCTATACATCACAAAACGAGACCTAGTGTTGAGGAAGAGGTGAAAAAAATGAGGCCTTTTATTAATGTTCATTAATTTAGAACTCATTAAAAATAATAGAATTTGGCTGCCTCGGTGGCGTATTTGTACTACGATACGATTACAAAGATGAGGTCTCAGGTTCGAATCCCGTGTCGGGCAGTGTTATTGAGTTTTTCTATTCAGTTATCAGTCCGGAGTCAAGTTTGTGTCCGATATGGCGATAGGCTCGCCTCCCATCACATCGTGGGACGGAACAAACAAGGCGAAATTCGGGTGTCCTGGTAGCACCTCTGCCTGCCCCTTCTAGGCAAAAGGCACGAGTTTATATATGCACTAGCTGTACCCGCAACTTCGTCCGCGTGGAATTTAACAAAATCTCTATTTTTCTAAAATAAAAGATTTTTTCTAAAATAAATGTAGCCTAAGTTACTCCTTATTATATCAGCTACTTGACAATAAAAGTCTAGTCAAAATCGGTCCAGCCATTTCAGAGATTGGCTGGAACAAACAGACAGACAGACAGACAAAAAAAATCTAAGGTTATTTTCGTTATAGGCATCGTTTATATAGCGATATGTAGTTGGTCATATTTTTTTTTTCAGTTTACACACAGACACTTCCATTTTATTTGTATGTATAGATTAAAAATAAATTAAATATAAATTATAACAATACCGTTACAAATCCTTTCAAACTTATTCAGAAATAACAACTTAAACAGCATTATAGCATGAATGAAGAGTTTATTAATGATATATAAACGTATTATATACAGAGATAAAGATATCCGCACTAATCCAACAAACTAACACTTTAAAGGCATGCTTTATAATAAAAAAATATATTCCCGGAGAAAATAAATAAAGGACGATCGACCCAAAAATACTTTTTTTCGAGAGAGCAAAAATTATTAAAACACTTCCTAGGCAGTAAAGCTTCTGGTACATATCCGGTCTAGACATGAAGCCCATGCCTCATCACTACATAGTATAAAACAAAAGCTTTCTCTGTCCCTATGTCCCTTTGTATGCTTAAATCTTTAAAACTACGCAACGGATTTTGATACGGGTTTTTTAATAGATAGAGTGATTCAAGAGGAAGGTTTATATGTATAATACGTACATATTATTGTACAGAAATCTATTTGTACCCTGGCGAAGCTGGGCCGGGCCGCTAGTAAGTTTATAAGTCAACAGTCTATATCCGCTACTTCAACACCTACTGTTAGGTATAGATATAGATGATATTCTGGACTTTATTCAACACCTAGTGAACAAGTCTAAAAGCTTCATATGAAATGATTCTAATGACATCGCGAATTTGTGTATATGATGCAAGATCCTTTAAAATTTGTCCACTTAAGTATAGAATTAGATGATAATAGTTTTACCAGCATTATAGAGAGAATCCAATTAGAAAATGATTTTAAAAGCATTTTTATAGCAGTTTTATTGCACTAAATTTTGCCGTAACACCATAAATGCAACTTTAAGCACAAAATTATAACTCTAGTTACTAATATAAGTAGTATTTTTTTATTCACAAACGTGATGTACAATCTAGCAAGTTATAAAAAAGTATTAAATAATAAATCTGATTGACATCTACTAGATGTGCATTTGAGATAACTTTATAATAATAAGAAACTTATTGATGCCAAAATTAAAGTAGTTTTACAATAGCCTTCGCGACGCAGTTAGTTAAGAAGCCGGCTGTGAAACGAGAGCGCTCAAGTTCGAATCCGCACCGTGACAAATGTTTGTGTAACCCACAAGATTTTTTTTTTCAATTTTTTTTTGCCTTTAATGGCGTGACGAGCATGCCATTCTTCTGATAGTAAGCACTACGACCGCTCCTGCACAGTAGCATAACCAAGCAAAACGATAAATTACAAAGCAATGCTTGGCATTCCACTGCGGTCGCTATCCTGAGACATAAGATGTTAAGTCTCAATATGTCCAGTAGTTACTCAAATATTTGTTTAAGTCAACAACATGACCCTTGAGATCAAAAAGTATCTAGGAATTTCTATTGCCCACAATACAAGCCTTGAGGTCCTTTGTGAGGTCAGGATTATATTTATCGTTGTTATTTATTAATTTAATGATTTGTATATAAATATACCTATAAAGGATAAAGCTAATTAAAGTTTATTTAAGGATCGTCCTCATTCGAGTTTCTCGTAAAACTTGATTTATATAAACAAACAAAATGTGCACAATCGTAAATAAAATTAGCTAGTAACCGCGATGATGAATAATACTCATAAATATTCATGGGTTGAAGGCAAACATTCTTGGCTTATCTCACAGCCGATCGTTAGATCACGTCCAGTGAGATACAGCTCGAACTGTGCTGTAACACCAAGTTTTGCAAAAATCTCAGTGATATATTTTAGAAATAAGTTTCAAATCGCGAAATGTCTGTAAATGTTTATTTTATTTATTATCTAAGGCTTTATAAAAGTTTGTTATTTTGTTTAATCTATTGCGTATTTAAAATTTTAATTTATTTTAAGTAATAATACTTATTTACCACTAAGACTTTGAGGAGTAGTAATATTTCGGCGAGGAAAAAAACGCGGAAAATGAGGTATCGTCCGGCGCTTCTCCAACCTCCGGTGACCGGCGTCGTCGGTTTCCGCAGTAAACCAGACAACTAGTTGTCGCGATGAGTCACAACAATGAATCACGTAGCCTTTATTTCGTGACCTTTCATTCAGCTCTTATTAAAACAAACATTGCCGACGTATTTCCCATAAGGGGGTTATCGGATCCCGCGGACATATGCTACCGATTTTGAATGAAAAATGTACTCACCCGGCCATGATAGAGTTGATGTCGATTGAGGGAGTACGTCGGAGTATTCACAGCACTACGGAGCACGTATTATGTTCAACACGCGATCGCCATGCCGTGCGAGCGCGGCGGGAGCTGGGACGCGAGTGAGGCGGCGCGCGGCCGAGGCGGCTCGGAGGCCGACGCCGCCGACGCCGCACGCCGCAGCCCTGGCCCTGCGCCCCGTGCCACCGAGCCTCCCTTGCACTCGCCTCTACTGTCTACACAAGCTCTTAGCACTTGGAGCTTACTAATATCATCATACAATCGTTTTATGGATGTGCGAATTTTTTCGGTTTGTTTGAAGGAAAACTTACAAATAAATTCTTAAATAGTTGAACAACGAAAAAATATGTACTTTATATTTTCAACAATGGCGTATTAAATTTACGAACATATTGTAGGGCTTCTAATATTTATAAAATGTCAAGGATATCCCAAAAATAATCACTATACACCTACACATCACTATACGATTTTTATATTATCTTTATTTTCAATTTTTGCATTTACGCATAAAGTACAATAAACAAATTTAATTTTGCAACCAAAGCCAAAATCGCGGTTCGTGCAAAAAACCGCGCCATAATCCTTTACATCCAGCCAGCCACATTGTACAATTACCGAGCATTTCAGACATCTTAATCGTAAATTGAATGTGATTAGACGGATCGGATCGATCGGCGATGGCACCCGGCCGTGAAGAGGCCAGGGGTCGTCGGCGCTGGAGCGTGCCGACCCTCAGGAACGCAGGCTCCAAATGATCATTATGATATGTTGAAGAAAGCCGGATCATTTGTGTTCTGTTTGTCCTTTTACGCCAAATTTAAAATTGTGGAGAGTAGCTGGCGTTTATTCGCCAGCTGTGGAACGAAACCACAAGTCCACGCAGTGAGACAATTATATACAGGAGGTAAAAAAAAATGCAAAAAAATAAGCGATGATATTTTTCTGTCTTTTTCCTCTCGTCATAATAGGTTGGTAAATACGTATTTTTTCCTAAAATAATAGTCTACACAATTTTTTTTAAGACATTATGGTATGTAAGAGTTTAAATTAATATTTTAGCAAGAACTATGAATTTACCACACAAACACGATGGATGATATTTGAAAAATCATAAAATATACAATTTAAAAACCACAATGTTTGTACTGCGACGCAAAAAATATTGGTCTTAATAGGGAATCGAGGCCAATCTATGTACCAATGTAAGTTGTGTTTCGAGAATAGAATGGAGATGCTTGATGTAAAAAGGTTTTTACCTTAACGGAGAAACCTGAAATATCCTCAAGTCCTGAGGAAATATGAGTGCACCGTCGATCTTTAAGAATGACTAGGCATTTTCTTACAATCACATAAAGGGAAAACGCAAACGACATTTCATTTATCTTGTTTGAATTCCGAGTCGGAGAAATTCAAGTTACTTTGATGAATAAACATAACTTTTTAAACATAAATTAATGGGTACTTCATCGATGAAAAGGTAGTCATAAACCTTAATTAAGCAGTACTATTATGAGCCGTGTCTTGTTGTGACCTCTTGCATAAAAAA
Source organism: Hyles lineata (assembly GCA_030180105.1). Lineage (NCBI taxonomy): Eukaryota > Metazoa > Arthropoda > Insecta > Lepidoptera > Sphingidae > Hyles > Hyles lineata. Next base: position 17,093,700 of record JARJEE010000006.1, on the reverse strand, counting down.
CTGTCTGTTGGCAGGAGATACGCACAGAATTACTGTCGTCGCGGACAACCGTGTCAAATCCTGTGTATTGTGCCTTGAAGAAATTACATTGTTTACACTAAGGCGCGGTATATACAGAGTTTTTATCCATGATAAACTAAGAATTCTGGAATATTCCTTTAGTATCAGTAGTATCCTTTACTTTCAAAACTGAATTTGAAAATCGAAGCAATTGTGTTCAATTTCTAAAACAATTTTTTTTTGTTTTGTTAGCTTTCAGAGTCATAAAGGTTGTATATCTATTAAAATACAAAAATAAAGTATATTATATGGTTTGTGTGTTACTAAAATAGAACCAGACTGTATGTCACAAAACGGTATTATATAACAGACAGAGTGTGCGTTGTGTTCTCGTATAATGCCCTTAAAATCGCCGCTAACACGCCGTGGCGGGCTCCGGCGATTGTGTAGTGTTATAGTCAATGAGATACCAGTAAACTAAATCAATTTACACCACCAAGGTTCCTAACTTTAGAAAAGTGCATAATTTATATGCTTCCTCTCTTCGGCTCATATGTCTCAAAATCTATAAAAAATGAATAAGAATGAAAACAAGATTATCCTGCTTTTGAATCGATTGCTTGGATATAATGTCGCTCGTCATTATTTTCGATATATGTAGGTATACGATTCATACATACATAAACTCACGTCTTTTTCCCCGAAGTGGTAGGCAGAGGTACCACGTCCCACGATGTGATAGGGGGCGACCCTATCGCCATATCGGGCACAAATTCCTGATCCCGGGCTGATAATGGATACAAAAATTCAATAGCACTTTGCCCGAACCGGGATTCGAACCCGAGACCATAGCTTTGTAACCGTACCGTAGTTCAACTACGCCACCGAGGCAGTCATATAGTCATAGTCATACAGTAGGTATACGATAAGAAAAACATTCCAAGAAAATTTACTCATGTGTGGTGATCACCAAATGTCATTACACGTGACATTTGACAGTGACATTCAGAGATATTGAACCCATTTCCGGCTCTTTGTAGAGAGCCGAAAAGGTGGACTTAATATCGGTCATTACCAGTCTTCTGACTGTAACGGATTACACCGATTATTTACATTTCGCTGAACAAATATGTATCGAATGCGAGGATAAATTTGTTTTAGAAAATATATATAATTCAAGAATCAGATTTCAAGTCCAAAAAATACGTACTTGAACTTGAATATGTATATATTATATCAAATATGCAAACAATGTTATCGTATAGGGTTGAAAGTTACGCACCTCATCAAACTTAATGGTTTCACAAGCAGTTCACAATAGCACCAATACTTAGGTAGATCAGAAATTTCCCAACAGTCAATATTTCAACGCTATCAAAAGAACAATATTTTTTTCCCATTTCCCCTATTGAAATATTGTGACGTCAACACAGACTTGAGTCACGTAGCACACTTGAACTGTGTATTTACGGGTCGGTCACCGTACACTACAGTGCGTGTGACACTTACGCGCCTGTTAGCGTCGCCGACATTGTAACAACAGATTAGGACATTGTGTAGGTGACCTAAACCAGACTACCTGCCTATTGTTTACGCTCAATACGTGTTGGCTCCTCCTGTCCTTTATCCATGTCTAGACCTTCCCGTCTCGATAGCTCAGCAACACATCGGTCCCAGTGTTTCAGATATTTATGAATGGTGACAATCACTTACCATTAAATGTGCTGTTTGCTCGTTTGCCGAGCCTATGGGGAAAATATTGAAATCCTGGTTCATAAAAAAATCGTTTTTTTTATCTGCTCTGTGAACAGAATATAAAAAGTGATGATAAATTATTAAAAAAATATATAAAAATATATTATAAAAATCGGGTCAGTCATCGGGCATGAAAAAGGAAAACTTTTAAGGACAAGCTAATATATAAAACATACATCAATTTTAAGCAGTATCGTATCGGGATCAACGATATTTTTTACCGATACTATGACACGGCATTCTCCTTTTATACTTTGACTATATCAGACGACCCTGCTATCGCTATGTGATCTTCCTTTGAATAGGCCTATTTTCCAATAGAATGGGCGGCCTAATAAAAGCTTTCAGATCTAGTTGGACGCAGGTCTTTCAACAGGTCGTTTGAAAATACTTGGGGAATACCTATTTCTACCGGCGAACTGTCTATGTCTGATGATGATGAGGATAACCCCGATTTATGCTATAACTTCTTCTAAGAATGATTAAATCACGAACCTACCACTATAGTGGTTTTTCTACAGCTTTAAATTCGACTTCAAGCAAAGGAGGTTATTGCAATCGCAAAACGTGTAAAATACGAATATGATTAGTCATTGACTAGCACATACTGTTGATCGATATATTTTTGTTTCCTTGCATTTTCGTGGTAAAAAAAAATATGAAGTGTTTCGTCACGATTCCTACCACAGTCCAACTACCTTTAAACATTGACGTCAATCTTTGCCGGCGCACTTGTTGTGGTCACTGAAATAACAGTACAATAACCCACAAAAAACCTGCCTAGGCACTGTATTTATTACCTACTTTTAATATTTTTTATTTTCATCCTGCTACGCCCAAGATATTTAACTGCGCCTTATAGGTAGATATGTATTATATAGTGTTTCGACAACTTGTAAGGGATTTTACATACTCAAAATTGACTTAAAGTGAATTGCCTGTCCTAGGAATCGAAAGGGTGCTTAATAGTACACAGCCTATAGATGCTGCCTTTAAATTATTAATTAAATAAATATGATAAAATAAATGAATACATCCGACTAAGCTCCGAAATACTAGGAAACACTTTTCAGTCTCACTAACACCCGAAATAAATAGCTATGGATTGCAATAATATTTATCTCGATGCCATTTAGTTAATATTACGGGGTAATATTAGCTCCGTAGCCTCCGTTTTACAACTGACTCCCACCCAACTACGCCACGGAGGCTACCAATCGCTCTATTGGTTCTTAATATCATACACACTTGTAGAGCCTATTTGTAATAATATGATAATTTATAGGTATAACCATTCACATGTGTGAAATTCGAAAAATGCAATCAAAACACAGAAGTAATACCGAGGGGTTATGTTGTTGATCAAACTAAAGCAGGTTCACATTTTTTGTAAACTGGCTAATATTCATTTTTGTTGGTGGTTCCATATTTGTATCAGGCCAGAGAACGACCGTCGTACACCATGGTTAAGATCCCGCAATAATGACACACGTGCATATGTCACATTTCGAGTTCATACTGTTTTCATCAGGATACAATCATTTCAGCATACTTATGTGCACCGAACGTTAACTACAATACAAAATAATGAAAAAAATGGACACAATGACCGGTCTTATCCCTTAAATTTTGATTTCTGCCAGACAATCGTGAGATGGTCACTATGGGAAATAGTGGTAGACGACTACCCTTATCACGTGCATAGCAATTCTCATCCCAATACAAAAACATCCATATCCATCCAGTGGACAGGTCAGCAGTTACATCAGCCAGCGCGTCGTCAACATGTCACAGCTCAAATTACACCGACGCCGCGCCGCGCCGCGCCGCATGGCGTGATGCTCTCCTGACCAAGCATTTGTTGCCATTCGCTGACTGCAAATAGTATTTAGGACAGTTGCTACCTGCGTGTAGAATGCTTAGTAATAAATTTTATATATATATGAGTACTAAATTGGTTATATCTGTTGGTTTGCTTTGAAACACTGTATTTTTTGTAAAGTACTTTATTAAACCACCTAGCACACGTTAGATTTCAAGCAAAATGATCCCAATATGTCCACTTCTTTCTATCTTAAGTTATCGGAATCTGTGCCTACATGATGATATATAACTAAATAATATTTATAAAACCTATGGATATATTACAACTCCATATTAAAACCTTCAATAAATCATGATAAAATAAAAGTATTTCTGAACTAAATAATTTTGATGGTAACTTTTAGAAATATTTTAAAGATCATTACAGATTCTTTGTATAATTTAATAAATTTAACTATCATAATTTTTACTTGAAATTAATAAATATAGAAGAACAAACCCGCAGGAAGTTTCTAGCAAAATATTAAAAAAACCTGATAACGCAGGTCAATATACTGTGCATACTTGTGTTCTACGTCATGCACTTGATATTTTTAACTCACCTATTTAAACATAAATAGTCTTGTAATCATTGTATGAATTACAAATTTGTTAATAGAAAGTAAACTACAATTTTCGTAGAAAAGGTTCAATTGTGGAAAAAGTATTGAAAGAGGAACTAGGGGAAACTTTTACCTGCAACCTCGCTTTTAAAGCTTAGAAAAACTTTCCTACGTAAATATACATCACATAACACATTTTCTATTAACAATATATTTCATGGTAGTATAGTCTGTACTGTACTGTACTGTATCAGTCCATATATAGACGTCTCAACGCAGGGCACGGGCCTCCTCTAGAATCGAAAGTACGATTGAGAGTGGTTAGTCCATATAGTCCACCACGCTGACTTAGTGCGGGTTGGCGGACTTTACATGCCAGAGAAATTCATACAAATGGCTATGATATGCCAGTTTCCTCACGATGAAACCCGCACCGTTACATTGCGTAGTGATTGACTATCTATAAACACATGACTCCGAAATGTCAGCGGTGTGCTCTCGGATTTGAACTCGAGAACACCGTGAACATGTTGCCAGCCGCATATACCGGGTATCTCAAGACTGCTGCCGAAAACGAAGCCGGGTTGTAGATTTAGTAACTACAAACACAATGTAACTAAAAATTTTGCAAAAAAACTTCCTCGAAAATGTCTCGACTCCACTCGGCCTTACTGGAGGAAATACGAAAGAATGAAATACGATTTACGAAATCTGTATTTATAGTTGAAAAAAGTCTTCTCCACTCAACGTCACTCAATACTTTTCCTTTCTCGAGGAAAGGAATCAACTGTCGAACTCAAGGTACCTCGCGACCTACCTTAAGGAATACTTGAGGAAATATGTTCACCATGGAAACAGTGTTTATTATTAACATGACAAATTTTGACTGTCACTTTTCAAGTGCGCATAATGTTGAAATGTCAAATAGTTTTTGTTAAATCTGTACGTTATTAACCTTATTAACACATCAATGACGTATTTGATAACGTATTTCCTCGACTCAACCTCACTCGAGGTTCCTTGAGGAAAGGTATATTTTTAACTAAGCATACCGTTTTCGAGGATTCACTTTATAATATATTCATTTTAAACGTCACCTCGACAGAGATAAGGTTGAGGAAGATTCGAGGAAACGTCTTAGAATACGGGTGTCAGACTAGGAGTAGTTATACGCATCGTGCGGAGTGCAAAACAAAAAATTCGCTTCCCGGATCTAAACAAAGAATGTTTTCGCTGTTATTAACTTAACAGCCTCTGTGGCGCAGTTGGTTAAACGCCGTCTATGAAACGAGTGGTTTCAGGGTCGATTCCCGCACCTAGATAAATGTTTGTGTGAACCACAAATATTTATTTCGGATCAAGTTGTTTGTGACACTGATGAGTCTCTTGTAGTTCCTGATATCCACGACACAAGACTCGATCTTAGTGTAGGATTATCTATGTAACTGTTGGTTATATTTAATTAACTTGAGTGGTGATGTCTGTCTAATCTAATCTTTTAACACTTCCCAGCACATAACTCCTTTGAAATATGTGAAAATTACTGATTCGCAAAAGACTAACGTGGTGGATAATGCCTGAGCCCTCTCAATCGAACTTTTGATTGAGGATGTGTACTCCCGTGCTCAGCAGAGAACGATACCACATCATTATAAATGGGCTGATAAATAAATTATAATAAATAAAAAGCTTATTATAATAAGCTAATTATAAATTATAATCAGCTTATTCGTCGCATCATTGTTCTCAATAACAATGCAACATTCTGTCATATTATGTCTCTATTACCATACTAACCATGGGTGGTGTGCGCTTACTTGGGGAAACCTACCTCCCGCAGTGGACGGCGATAGGCTGAGTATATACCATAGTTATCATCACCTAAAAAAATATAGCTAGCCTTTCTCCTACATATTTGCTGTACTGTACATCAGCCCATATACGTCCCACTGCAGAGCACGGGAATCCTCTACAATCGAGGGTATGATTGAGAGTAATTAGGTCATATAGTCTTCTACAGTAGCTTAATGAGGGTTGGCAGACTATAAATACCATAGAAATTCATACAAATCGCTAAGCATGCAGGTTTCCTTACGATGTTATCCTTCAGCGTTATAGTGCGTGGTGATTGACTATCAATACACACATTTATATAAAATATATATTTAATACGTATGCACATGAGCTTTAATCAGATGAAAGGGTTCCTACAGGGACGGGGGTGTGCAGTGACCCGTGAGGCTCTGGCGTGTGCATATTAACCGGATGAGCTGCACCGGTCGGGGTCAGGTCAAGGTGAAGCTTTGAGCATGGAACAATACTCACGGGGTCTATACAGTGCAGTCATATAGCATGTCATTGTGATGATTGCTTTGTTGATTTCAGCAGAGTCAAGGAATGAAAAACTCTGGAAACTCTTTGTTGGTCATTTCATTTTTTTTATGCACTGAATCGCTAGACTGGCATGCCATTCGCCTGATGGTAAGCAATACGACCGCTCATGGACAGTTAAACCAAACACCATGAATTACAAAGTAATGCTTGGCATGTCACTGTGCTCGTCAATTTGAGACATAAGATGTAAAGTTTTATTAGTTTTAACATGTCCAGTAATTACTCTGGCTGCAATGTCCTTCAAACCGGAACACAACAGTGCATTTATATTACTGTTTGGCAGGAGAAATAGACATTGCGGTGAAACCGATTCAGACGGCCTTTCACACCTGAGAGACCTACCAGTCTTATGACGTACCAGTAGTATGACAAAGTGAGTACAATACGCGAGAGTTAGAGCTTATTACACAGAGTTTCTTCTGGTTAGGGATGGTTATATTATATAGTGTCGGCCAGCTCAAATGCTCGGCTCATTATGACGTATTTACACTGGCGCGGTTGTCATTATCCTGTCAAAAATACATATTGTATCACCTCTTGGCATGTCGGCAATGTCACTTAGGACGTGAAAAGCATTTTAGGGTTCCCAACAGTAGTCATATATTTGTCTATTTTTTTATGTATGTACATTTGTCGGGTTAATAAAGCAATGGAATAACGATACTTTATTTTTATTATTTGCTCAGCAATAACTGGCTTTAAATCATAGAGCAAAAGAAGTAGAGTTTGGTATTATATAGTGCGGACAGATAACTATAATTTTCCTCAAAATATGTCTTTACTCTGAAAAGCCGCTTAGTCTGTTGGTCCGAATTGATAATCTTAACTGCCAATCTCATTTAATCCAGCATCTGCTCAGACAAAATAATAACACCACCATAATATTGCTACCCATTTTCCTCCAATTCTGCCATACCTTATAAACTTTTCTGCAAGAATCTAGGCCAATTAGAACTTTAAATAAACCAAGCAAAAAATGCGAAAGAATTCACCTCGTACCGAGAACCGATTCCATTATCCTTAACCCACGTCATTGGCTTACTCAGAAGCGACCCTCCAGATTCCAGACAATTGGCTATTTTATTGCGATAACGTCATTAAACCACACAATGTGCATGCATGTTTAAGTTAGTTCTAAATAAAAGTCAACTCATTAGTCATACGTGCAAGGATAGAATAATAATCGGAGGAGACCCTTTAGGTGGATTTGAGTTGCACTGCATTTACTTTACAGGGCCCACACTTTACAGCTCAGTTGTAATTTTTCCTACCAGAACCCATAAAACAATACTAATAGGTATATAATTATGAAAGTGTTCCGCGGCTTGTGCTTTTAAAACAATTGACGACTACAGTAAAATTGTGGATCAAGATTATTTTTTGTATAGCTTAGAAAGTGACATAGGCTGCTTTATGACGCGGATGTGATCACTATTCCTGTTCCAGTACGGATAGGATAAAGTATGAATTTACGATAGATACTTAAATTGTAGTTAACAGCTACAAGTGCAGTCATAAATTGTTATTGATTTTATTGAACGCCATACGTTTGTTTTAATAATTTAAGAGTGAGAAACGTTTAAACTCCAGACGAAAACTAATAACCGCGATTCACACATTATTACATTACATAACGTTTCATAAATTTTATAAAAAAAATACCAAACTTTAAAAATACGTTCATGTCGCTCAAGATTTAATACCAATACAGAGAATAAGTAGAGTTTATTAGATAATAAATCTATGTGTCAATCTCTTACATACGGTAAATTCATCAGTCATCACACGTGGTGACTCAACTCTTTATTTCCCAATTACTCAATTTTGTTATTTTCAAAGCTTTCAAAATTTCCTCTTAAAAATGATTCATAAACAATATATGTGTGTTTTTTGAAACTATGTTAAACATTACGGCTATTTTAGCCTCATTGTTGTCATCCTCCATTAGGACTATACTGAGGCCCGATGTCTCTTTTACAATATCAAAGAATTCTCTAGCATGCACCTTACCTGACAATATTTTAAACTAGCTCGACGAAATTACTAATTTTAGTTAGGTAGTATTCAATCATAGCCCACAAAATCAGAAATGGTTATCTTTCTTTGATCAAAAGATCGTCTTGCAAGCATCCGATTTTCAAAGACTTCTTCCTGGGCCTAAATTGTGCCTCGGTCTTGTATCCAACTCTTGCTACCTCTTAAGGGATACGGACGTAAGCTTACGATAATGTATGATACATTTTCTGGCAGTTTTAAAGTAGAGGTGATAAACGATGTAAATAGAAAAAAGAAAAAAGCTATGTTCAAACCTGCGGCTAAGCATTAAGACGAATGCAGTTATATGTTTTAAAGTAAAATAAGAAGAGAGTTGTGGATAAGAGCGCGGGCGTTAGGCCGGGCGGCGCGGCGCCGGGTGCGCGGTGCGTCGCCGCCGGCAACGGTAATCATCGCGGTTTATGTGCTCCGTGTAACTGTTACTTTTATTTTGCAAGGAACGCTTAACGAGCGTGTTTTTGTCTTAGGCTGCTTGCACATCGAGGATTGTGACGCTTTAAAGAGGTCCAGAAAGGGAAGACAATTGATACGAATTTTACTCGTAACATCACATTTTAAGTTTCCAATTCCAATCACACATTATTTAAAGACCATACCGGCTGAGAAAATAAACCGTAGATTCCGTTCCCACCTGCAACAAATGCTTAGAAGATCCACAAATATAAATGTCGACATTGAGTAATAAGTACCTCTTAGTGTCCGAAAAGTGTAATAAAAAACTGAAATAAAAAAATGCTGACAGAAACGGTATTTTTATCGCGTAATTCTCGTATTCCTTATTCTTTGAGGACAGTAAAGACTCAAAGAGTCTGCCTCAAGTATGTACGAGTCTCAACCGACGTGCGTCGTCTGAGCGCGATAAAAGTGCGCAAGTTTTAATTGCTTTATTTTCGATTTTATGGGACCCTGGCGCTAACAACAGTGCCTCTGTGTTGTTTATCATGTTTATTATAAAAAAAGTACTTGTTGAATAGTTTTCTCACGCTTGCAATAATTTAAAGCAATGATAAGATATTGACCGACTTGGTAATGTAATTATACAGTCTTCCTCTTTTCTTACCCTTTTCCTATCCCACCTCTTCTGGGTTCTTTGCCAGTGGTCATACATTTATAAACACAATACACACATCACTTCATTGAACACCATGTAATAAAATGTAACAAATTTAACAGAAAGACCTTATAAGTCAGTGAACAATTGGCGGTCTTATCGCTATGAGCGATCTCTTTCAGGCAACCATGTTAACTTTAGATTCAGTTGTAAGAGAAAAATTAAAAGTGGGTGTGTAACGTAATTTAAAAGATATTAAACTACTCTATGAAAAATAAAAAAAGAAAAATAGTAATACTAATAAATAAATACTTTATAGTAACATACCAATATAATACATGTAAAGTCTAAATGTGTTACCAACACGAATAGCGATTACGATATACGATTACAATGGTGGAAATCCGTCATTGAGCCACAGATAAATCCATCGCGTTTTGGGTTCTTTTATACATCCAGTTTCGAGCATACGAGGGTAGGAAACTCAAACCCAGTGTGTCAGACAAGTGTGTCGTGTTTCGTGTTCACTCCGGGTGTTGGGTATCTGATCATAAACTCACGCCTTTATCTTCGATAGGCAGTTACTAGGACTCGCACGTTTGGCCTTGTGTGTCATGTGTTTCCACGGTGTGACAGGGGTCGAACCTATTGCCATATTGGGCACTAATTCCTGACTCTGGAACGGAACGGACAACTGTTAATTAATAGAAAATTCTCGGGATTCGAGCCCATAACCTCAGCGTTGTAATCGAACCGTAGTAAAACTGCGCCACCGCGGCAGGAGGATGTATCAAAAATTAACCCTCGCAATAACTGATTCAATCCCGAGCAACTTTATAAAACTAAACTCCTAACCGTAAAACTCGCAAAAAATGCCTCTACCTTAAAGAATCGAATCAAAGACTCTTAAGTTTCAGAACCAATAATAGCAATAGTCCAATAACTTAATGAAACAGCTTTTTTTGTGTCAAGTGCGTAAAAAAATATCTGAAACTTTCGCCTGTCTAGCTCTTGTAATCGAACAAAGGGCACTAGAGAGTATCGATCGTCCCTCAGCCCTCATCCCTCCCCGCGCAGCCTCCCTCCCTCACAGTACTCATGTGGCCAGCCCTGTCTAATTAACATATGGATGCTTTTCACACTTTACGTCATGCAGACTATGAATAATTACTCCTTCGTTTGATACTGTTTATTATACGGATTATGCGACTAATTACAAATTAACATATAGAAAATAAACAAATGGAATGACATCATTATATTAATGATAAGAAATAATAATGGAAATAGTAACTGTAAAACTTTTTTTTACATATTTGTTTTAAATGTAACCAGGTTTTTATTAGTTTTATAGATAAAAACTAATAGTTTTTTAATTTATTGAAGTGACTGGTAGACAGGCATGCATTTACCTGATGAAGTAACAAAACCAAACAACACCATGAATTACAAAGCAATGCTTGGCATTCCACTGCGCTCGCCATCCTGAGACATAAGATGTTAAGTCTCAATATGTCCAGTAGTTACTCTGGCTACAATGTACTTCAAACTGGAATACAACAGTGCATTTACACTGCTGTTTGGCAGGAAAAATAAACATAGTGGTGGTACCTACCGAGGCGGCCTCTCACATATGAGAGACCTAGTCAGTAAAAAAAGTGTTAAATCCTATTGGTAAAAACATAATAAAACTTTGAATTTTCATAGTTGAGAAAGTTGTAAAATTATGCGTAATAGAGCTACAATGTATATTTATATAGGTCACAAAGTTATGCCAATCAAACTCAAGTTTGAAAAAAAAATGTATACACGAATATTTCAAATTACAGATCAAAAGCAAAAGAAAAGTCTCCTATATGGAAAAATCTAAAACTACATAATATAATAGTATAATATATTACACCGTCAGAATAATATTATCCTTAGCATCCACAACCATAGGAAGTCCACTTCTGTACTGGGTAGCAGAAAGGCAGAGGACCTAGTAAAAACGCCATGAGCTCGGTAGATGCAGGCCGCTATGGATTACCTTGGAAGAGGCCTATATTCACAATAACGACGCAAAATGCAAATACGTGTTTTAGGACGAAAAGTGTGCAAGGGAAAAACCAAGAAAACCAGTTAGGAGCACTAAAATTTAAACAAGCTTTGGCCATTTTTAGAATTACTACATTATGTTTAGTTGTTACCTCTTCTAAAAATACATACACACCACACGACTTTGAAGACTCATTCGAATGTTTTTTTATTTCTATAAAAAACGGCAATGTCCTTGAATTGGGGTCAATATCGATCAAAATAAGATAAGTAGGTAATTAGTACGATAAGATACGCCAAAATCCTGACACCAGAATTTTTTATACTTTTTTCAGTGATAGATTAGCCATATACCAGAAGCACCCTATGCTGCAAAACGTCGCATAAAAAGAAAAGCCTGGCAAGCCAAATTTTTAAGTTAGTAATACTTATAACATACATAGATAGCCAGAGTAACTGCTGGGCATATTGAGACTTAACATCTTGGCGATGGCGAACGCAGCGGAGTGCCAAGCGTTGCTTTGTAATTCACGGTGTTGTTTGGTTATGCTACTGACCTACGCGGGCGTATCGCTTACCATCAGACAAATGGCAATGGATCGATTAGCAATTCATGGCAACAAAAAATAGACTCAGTACAGTCGCAAGCTTTTTGGTGAACCAAAACAAAAACCTTCGCTGCTGTTTCATTGAAATCTATACTATATTTTTGTTGGTTATTGTGGTACTAATAGGTGAATATGGTAGTCGGTAAATATTATGCCGTTTTTTGCCGTTTAAAAACGGTGAAGGAAAACATCGTGAGGAAACCTGCATACCATAGCGATTTATAAGAATTTCTATGCTATGTAAGTCCGCCAACCCGCACTAGGCCAGCGTGGACTATATGGCCTAACCACTCTCAATCGTACTCTCGATTGTAGAGTAGGCCCGTGCCCTGCAGTGGGACGTATATGGGCTGATACAGATACAGAAATATTATACCATCGACAAAGACCAAATTCCTATTAAAAGTTATGAAACTTTCTCCAACTGGGATTCAAAGACGTCATGATAGTAAATAGTTTATTTATAAGTTAGATGACACAGATGGCCTATGCATAATGTTGCGCAACTTAGTATTAACTTTGTCATAAACAAGGCATTTAAATATTTTCGCATAGTAATTTGCACTGTCATGATACGATGATGAAATATAGATACATGTGTAATAGCTACCCAAATGGATATAGAGAACACAGGTTGCGGGTTCAATTCCAAATTCTATTCATTTCGAATTTAGTTGGATTTTTTTGGGAATGTATATAGTATACAGGGTATTTCAAGACTGCTACCGAAATCTAGCCAGGTGGTAGTTTTAGTGACTTCAGACACAGTGCAACTATAATTTTTGCGACGACTATATTTCGTTATATTTTTCCTGTTTTCGTATTTGGGTGGTAAATACATAGACTTTTGCTAAAAAAAATGGTATACACTCTTTATGTTTGAATGCGCTATGGTACGGAAGGGTCCAAATTTAGCACCACACAAATACTATATATATGTAATAAATCACAAAAAAAATTACCACTCGGCTTCGTTTTCGGTAGCAGTCTTGATATCCTGTAGAAAGTTTTAACAATAAAGGAAAACATCATGTGGAGATATACATTCCTGAGATCTTTCTATAATAATAATGAGTTTATGGGAAGTATTTGATTGCCAGCAAGCCATTACGACATATATACGATATTAAAAGATAATACCTCTACTTAGTAATATCATTCTCGACTTTTTTTTAAATACCTTCATTTGTAATTAGGTATTTCATTTTGTTTAATCATAGTTCTTATCTCTCTGCGTTTCTTTCAGCTACAGAAAATCCACTACTGAAGATAGTAGGAGACCCATGATTTAGTTTAAATATAAATATGATGTTTTAATGAACCTGCGTGTTACTGTTGCATACACGCGTCACTGCGCCAGTAGTGTTAACGACCTGCACATATTTAGGACCATTTGTTTCGCATCACGCGTGTGCTACTCTGATCGAACCTTGCAATTTCTCCTACATCCACTAAACACCTGGTGCTGGATGACGGCACAGTTACTACAATAATTTCAATATCAACCTTATATATTAACTCATGCCTATTTCCTCAAAAAGGGGCTAGAGATGCCATTATCCAAACTTATTTCCATCCCAAATGTGAACATTAAAAGGGGCAAACATATTGCTATTAATGGCAATCATCCCACAGCGAAAACAATCTGTGTGAGGTTTTCACAACCGAAGCGCTTCGCACAGTATTGCCATACCTGAGTTGAGAATTGGGGATCACGTTGTACAAAAACGTACTGTTGTTAGATATGTTTAGACCAGTTTCTAGTGAAGGAATTTGGTTGTGATAGTCTCGGTGGCGCAGTTGGTTAGATGCCGGCTGTGAAGCGAAAATCTGTGGGTTCGATCCCCGCACCGAGATTAATGTTTGTGTGACACAATTATTTTCAATTCCGGGTCTGGGTTGTGAGACCGAAAAGTCTCTCTAAGTTTTTGATACCCACGATACAAGACTAGATCTCAAAGTAGCATCAGAACATTTATGTGACTGTTGGGCGTATTCATTTATCGTATGAAATATATTAATTATCTTCTCTGCTGTAACTTTGACTGGGCTATGAATAATGATGTTTTCAATTCCACTTTAGAGTAATTTTGACCCCATCGAAAATCAGAATTCAAACTAGATTTTTTATGAGATCCATGAAACATGACATGAAAATATTTTAGTTTGATTGAGTATAATACGTGTAACTTTTTTTTTTTTTTTTTTTGTTTTCAAGAGGAAAAGCTATTAAGCTCCCCCTTCGGTACCCCGGGGGAGGCCGAAAGGGGTATGTCAGTGTCTCTGGCCTTCCAGCCCGGTACAAACGCGGATATTGTAGCCGAGCTGGGTCCCTAGCAATACCTACGCCAGCATACTGACTAAAAACCTCTCGATAGCCCTCACACGCATTGTGGGCAGCACCGGACATCCCAGGGCGAAGGGCGCCCCGATTTACGTCCGCGAACTACCCCGCGCAAAACCATTGCTGGGCCTTATGAAGGCCCAGATTACCTCCACTTACACCCTCCTTTCGGACGCCCGCCAAGCTGTTATGGACGTCCATGACGGAGACGAGGCTCCATCATCCGTACGTCTCGGAGTCGTTATACGCGAGGGCGCACGGCCCCCGCCGTGTGCCCAATGACTCCGATGACCCCTTTAAGTCGACTCTTACGACGGGCAGAGGATACCGTGGCGGAATTCTTGTACCCCCAAACCACAGGGTAATAATACGTGTAACTGTTAAATTTATTATTTTGCACAAAACCATTTATTTTTCTTGACGATATTTCGCAATTTTTCGTATTGATTGCTTAATCAGCGGGACCAACACATGACATAGCAATACTCGGGAATTTCCCTACAAGTGCCAACTTAGCCCAAACTATTACATCTATCAAATTACTATTAATAATATTGGTATCGAGTGTCACATGATTGCTAATTTTATATACCTACGTATACCTACGGTATAATTTGGGTAACTACGAGTATAACTAAACTTAATAAAAATAATTATCGATCTAACTGACAAAATGTGTATGTCATTCATTATTAACCAACTGCAAAAAAGGAAGTGGTTCCCATTCATCGTATGTTCACCGATTATTCAAAGATGCATGAACCGATTTAAAAAGAACTATTTTTATTATACTTCACTGGTGGTCCCATAAAAAAATTGTTTTAGATCTAATCAAATGTTCGGACTTAGACAGTAGAACTCAAAATTGAGTAGAATTGCAATGGTTCTTTTTGCATTAAGTTGATTTTTACACGCTTTATATTAGCTTATGTTTGTTTGTATGCTGTATGTTTGTTTGTATGTTTGTTTGTATATTTGTTTGTATGTTTGTAACGGACTCCTTAAGACGCGATTTTGACCCACTTTAAACGGACAGATTTCATTCAAATTTTGCACACCTGTCAAAGACCGATGACAATACAATAATTCGATTAAAATATATGATTATTCTGATTAGATTCGCCAGGATTCATTAATTTAGTTCCGGATCCTTTGCATGAGAGTAAGAGAGAGGGCTAGTGCGCGAACTACGCATGCGCGTAGGGACTCTTATGGTAATTGCGTCTTGTTTCGTATATATACATAGATGTCGGCCTAAAACCTACCATCGACAGTTGATAAGACAGACATTTGAAAATAAGAAAAAACGCTCTTATAAATAAACCAAACTAAAAAGTAGAAAATAAATAATAGTTTA
The DNA here is from genome assembly GCA_030180105.1 of Hyles lineata. NCBI lineage: Eukaryota > Metazoa > Arthropoda > Insecta > Lepidoptera > Sphingidae > Hyles > Hyles lineata. The sequence goes on along the minus strand of JARJEE010000006.1, from coordinate 17,077,673 downwards.
AAAAAACTAAAAAACACGCTTTATATAGAAAACCCAACTAAAAAATAGAAAATAAATTTTTAAAAATTTGAATTAAGAATATTGTATATAAGAAAAAAATATTTTTTATTGTAAAAAAAGCGTGGGGTGCTTTTTAAGATATTATCAAAAGATAATCCTTCTACTTTTATCTGTCGATAAAATAATTATATCTATTGAAATCATGCACCCCACGCTTTTTTTACAATAAAAAATATTTTTCTTATATACAATATTCTTAATTCAAATTTTTAAAAAAATATTTTGTATTTTTAGTTGGGTTTTCTATATAAAGCGTGTTTTTTAGTTTTTTTAAACTATTATTTTTATAACTGACAATAATTAAAACAAACATAGGAAATACTTATAATTCATATATGGCTACTTAATTGTGTTAATTTCTCTTTTGTTAGTTACAATTTAATAAAAAATGAAATAAGTACTGAAACACACTCGCTCTAGGCCTTGCATGAGGTACATCTGAAACTATTAATATCTGTATCTGTATCTGTATCAGCTCATATACGTCCCACAGCAGGGCACGGGCCTACTCTACAATCGACGGTACGATTGAGAATGGTTAGGCCATATAGTCCACCACGCTGGCCTAGTGCGGGTTGGCGGACTTACATACCATAGAAATTCTTATAAATCGCTATGGTATGCAGGTTTCCTCACGATGTTTTCCTTCACCGTTTTAGTGCGTGGTGATTGACTATCAATACACACATGACTCCGAAAAGTCAGAGGTGTGCCCTGGGATTTGAACCCGCGACTACTGTGAACATGTTGGCAGCCGTGTCTGGTCCGTTTACCAACAGGCCACCACGCACTATCTCAATATCGATGGTTCTAAAACTATAAATGAAATTATATTGCACCGACTCATCCCCTGCCCATTTAATACAATATTGTGTTAAACATGTATAAATTATTATAATAATTCATCACATTCATGGGCCCACGTATTAAACCTAAATATAATGTAGCCCCTGATATAATTATCATATCAAAATCCTCCAACAGAAAAGAGTAGGCGTTATCCCAAGACCCTTCCGGAAATCCATTGTTATACAAAACTTAGCAGCACGCTCGAATTAATGCAAAGAGGCTTTCCCACTGAACTTTATTCCCGTTCCATTTCAACTGATACAGCTGCAGCTTACGATCTCGCGTATTGTGAAAACATAACCGACTTAACCTATTTCTCGGCACCCCGTCAAACGAAATGGAACTTTATATCAGACTGCTAAGATTTATTATAGAATCTGTTTACTAAAATGTCTTGGTACAGAAATACGTGTATTCGAATTTCGACTTTAACTTAGTTTGCTAGAGTTGATTTTAAGTTTCTATGGTGGCCACTCAAGACTTTCAAAAAACTTCCGGGATATGTTACGGGTCAACAGCGCAAGTTTTCAGTAAAATGAGAAATGTTCTTTGTAAAACTTCTTTCAGTTGTGAAAACGTTTATTTGGACCCATTTGTCAGAACCTTTTACATCTTTAGACGATAATTGCCATGGAGCGTGCATTAAGCTGTAGAAATGGCGTTAGTTGCAAAATCTTTTGATTAATATGGAAAAACAGAAACGAAGCAATGCACGTATGCCTATAATATTTATAGGCTATAGCTATATCTAGCTAAGATTACAGGAAGTTGCTAGCTAAAGATTCCTAGAAGGAAGGCTACGTTTCACAGTGGGCAACTTGCGATGAGTACATTGAAAAGAAAAAAGGTTACAAAAATATTATAGCATTAGAAAACTTATATAATTACTTTAATACAAACTACAGGTATCAGTAATGTTACAAAAATATATATTATACCTACTTGTTATTTATTTATGTAACTTTACTTCTTTGGCATATGACAAATATATCACTGTTCTCAGTAATAAAAATGTACTCTATGATCACTGTGCACGTCGAAATAATGAGATTTTGACAAGAACGGCCAGGAGAGGTCCTTGAGAGCCTCGAGAGGGTCCTAACTAGCAAATTCTTACGCCACCACAAGAACCACCGCCTTCTTATGGCCTTGGCATTTCCTTACGAGGTATATTTTTTGTTATTTTTATCTTCTACAAATTCGAATAAAAAAGTTTATTTGTGATATCGGACACGTGATAAGAAACTGACAATCTTTACTAGTTAAATATAAGATCCAGTACAATTATGAGAGAATCTTTATTGAGATCTATTGAAACTACACTTTAGTTCTTTTCAATAAATATCGAGTACTAGAAAGATACCTATATTTTAAGAAAAATGTAAACTTTATAGTAACTTTAACCTACGAGAATATAATTTGATTCCCAGGATGTCGAATCATCATTTCATAAATATTAGAATCATTATGAAACATCCGATAACACTGGAATCAAAGTTTTTCCACGTAAAATATTTACACATGGATATTTGTGGCCTACTCAAATATATTTTTTAATGTCATATCTACCATTAACGGTGGATTCACTGATTCAAAGAACTATGATTCACGTGAGGATTTTATACGACAAATAGTTTTAATTATTTCTGTAGCGAGTTTTCCTGTCCTACTGCCGGGTCATCCACACTGAGTGTCAATTGGAGAACAAATATTACAGTTTTCATCTTTTATGACTATTATCGCCCTATTATCAACTCATTTTACAAGTCCGATAATTCGCATATGAGTTTTTCATTAGGACTTAACGCGAAATGAATTATGATAATTAGGGTAGGTGCAATGTTAAATATTTAATGATAAGGGATAAATTATATTCACTGTCACATCTATTACACAAATAATTAACCAACCGCAATTTACGCATTTATTTATTGTTGCAAAGAACGAGCCTTCTCTACATTCAAAAGTTCGATTGAGAATGCATAGGCCACATGTACTAGTACATAGAGATACATTTTTATATGAGATATATATTATTTAAATTATTATATTATTTAAGCTTCATAGACATTGTATACAAGATGGATTTAATACCAGGGGCATTATCTACCAGCCTACCTTTGGGTAACGCAGATATGATATGAGGGGGGGGGGGGGGGGGAATAATATGGGGAATGAGAAAAGTAGTTAAAGTCAAGAGCACATGAAACTTTTCACTTGTAGTACGAGCCTTATCACCACCCTGTTCTTCCTAGCTTCTTTTCAACCTAGTCCATCTAATGGTTGTCTGGAAGAAATCGCGTTAAGCGATAAGACCGCCAATTTTTCACCTTTATTTAAACGTGTTGTCTTATTACTGTATACTGTGGTGTTCAATAAATTAATAAGTAGTCTGCTGGCTGCTGCTCTATAGCCTATCTTCATGGCAATACTAAATAAATGGAACTTCGACACGGATTTACGAATGCAAACTTTGTCCTACTGCGTAAATCCAATAACTTCCTTGAAGTTACACGGCCATGGATAAACTACAGTTTTTGACCTCACCGAAATAGTACGTCGCTAAGTATAATTAAGTACAGAAAAATATTACGAATTATTTATAAGTACTAAATTGATATATGTATCGAGTATATAACTAAAAATAATAAATAAATAAAAGGCAGTACATACCCAAAAATATTAATAAATTAAAAAAGAAGGAGTATTAAAATTCCATACAAAAAGAAATCGCTGAGGACAGGATTCGAACCTGCGCGGGTAGAACCCATTGGATTTCAAGTCCAACTCCTTAACCACTCGGACACCTCAGCTGTGTCGTGGCTTGTCGAAATTTAGTACCGTTATCGCAATTCATTATCTCTACATATATTTTACTATTCAGTGACGTCACTTCTATTATATGCTTTAGAAGAGTATGAAATATATTACTATTTAACGGTAACAAGCGTAATAAAACCGTAAACTAGTAAAATTAAACTGCGACAACCTTCGGTGACAACTATAATTTTGACTGATGATTATGAATCATCAGTCAAAACTCCTGAGCACTATAAGCTGGAAATAACCTTCTTCATTTACATACCAACACACTACATCTTTAACACCCCTATTATTGAAAAAACAAGTATTTTAATATATACGATTTATATTTAAAAACGTATATTTATCTTGTATATTTTACATGTTAGAAAAATACAGAATGAACATTTATCTGTGTGTATGTGTATGTGTGAATTAAAGCAACCATAGATGTTTAAAATTCAAGTTGAATATGTCGTATACTATATCAACCGCTATAATATTTATATGCCACTGCTGGGCACAAGCCTCTTCTACAATCTAGACTACGATTGAAAGGGGTTAGGCAATATAGTCCATCACGCTGGCCTAGTACGGGTTGCCGGACTTTACATACCGTAGAAATTATTACAATTTGCTATTGTGTGCAGGTTGTCTTAAGATGTTTTCCTTCACCATTGTAGTGCGTGGAGATATACTTTCAATATTCATTCACTTTGTCGCATGTCATAATAGAAATAAAATGTCGTATGTTAGTGTAGAAATAGAATATTTAAATCATGTACAAGAATGTTCATTAATTCTAATTGGTTTTATCAACCAGTGCCAAGGTCCGCCTTCCGAAATCATCTTTTCGATCCTTTTCGCTCGGTTTTCAGAATCTTTAGTTGCGAGGCCATTGACTCCCATACTCAGTGATGACATCAACCCAGCACTTTTTTAGTCACCTTGAATTCAGGTCTGCTATATTAATTCTCAAACATCTAGGTAGTTAGGTATGAACAAACAAATTAAGTACTTTTTTTCAGACATCACCAATCAGGCGCAATAGTATTTAAGAGTCCAATCCGCGTCCAGAACAGTCCACCCTGTGACCACGAAAGCTGTAAATGAATCGAAACGTCGGGAAGTTAAAAATGTAAAAATGAAACTTAATCCGCTATAAAATCCGTAAATAATAGTTTTATTTCAATAGTATTTAAGAAGAAAAAAACTGACTGAGAAATATTTTTTATTAATTGTGTCAGTAACGTGGTAATATATTATTATTCTTTACATAATATTTCCAAAGAGCCTTGCTATCTTTCAAAAGTACTATCACAGTTATCAAAGTTGTCCCTAATGATGCCAATCATCGTCTTACAAAAGAAAGTTCGCTATTATTCCCCAATCTTTTATTATAAAGCAATATTGATTTTGCATCAATTTGCCAAGGCCTATTAATTTATAAAGACATATCCATTTACCGAATTCGGGGTTACCATGTGGCTACAAAAAATATATTTTCTTAGAATTAGTATTTGTATGGATGATTTCGGGTAACCGGAGATAAAAAATGTCTTAAACTCTGGTTAGATTCTGCATAAATAAATGTATTTGGTTTTTTCTTTCATTATTAATTTGTACGTCTTCAAGATGTAAAGAATGTCATTAGAAATAACAATTATTTACATATATTTATAGAGTACATTAAATCTCTAAACAATATACAACTACCAAGTACCATTGAACGGGCTTGGGTTGAAGCCAAAACTTCACGCGAATAAAACATCAGGACTCGAATAATTTTCTATTAATGAAAAAAAAACCGCAAAAAAGTAATTCCAAATAAAATAACAATGTGGCTTAGAAAAGAAAGCAATCAAAAGGATTCCTCCCACTTGCAAATAGAAATTTTCCACGAAACTCGGGGACTAACTGCCGGTTACCTGGCAACCCCCCGGCGAGACACTTGATGTTTTTGTTTGTACTCCCAGGGTATTTTATTACCGACCTCTGTCCTTTTGTCTTTGTGAACTGGATCGATGAGACGTGCCCTTAGTCTCGGAAGATGAATTATATTATTTAATTACATTACTTTACTTATTCAGACACAGTCTGACTTTGCTGAATTCTAAATTTGGAACTTTACATTTGAAAAAAAATTATATTTAGTGATGATAAATAAAGACGAATTTTGCTGAGTTACGTATTTTGGAGTTTGATAAAAAGTCAAATTTTAAAATGTTTCCATATTTTGGACTTTTCATAAAAAGCTGAAGTTATATAATGAATATTTGACGAGGCATTGTTCTGCTGTGGACTTGCTGCTCAAGAGAGAGAGAGGAAGGAAGAAATTGCCCTATTTTAATAAATGTTGGTAATAGTACGACTTTTTATAAGTTTCCCTTTCACACATTTTTGATAACAAGTTGAATTTTAATAATTATCCTAATCTTGGATTCCATTGGATGCTTCCATTGATTTCTAAAAAATCCATTTGAAAATAGTCCGAACACTTTTCATTATTTTTTTATCACACGTTTTACTCACATGAATAAGATCCTAAGCCTTGGCACCGGGCCCTCTATTGCTTAGTTATTTTCCTGATAACTATGATTTGTATGATTTATTTTTTTAATTTTAATGATTTGTCGTCAATTGAATCTTACATTTACCTCTTAGATCTTAGATACCTAAGGGCTCAAACTAGTATACTGAAGTATCGAAATTTATACTAGGGAACAAACCCAGGGTCATACCACTCATAATCATCATCTTTAGCCACAAAAAGTCTACTACTGGACCAATATTGTGGGGCGTGTCTCCTTCATTGGCTGCCTGGAACTGATCTTCTTCCCTATATAGTGAGTGTCTGGGTGTCGTGAAAGCAAAAACACTCCCTAGTTTTTGGTAGCTCCATGACGCAACACGTATCTTACTATTAACAGGATGTGTGCGTGCGTGTTAGGTGTATATTCGAGGACAAATAAAAACCACAAAAAGCTTTCCCCTCGTAAAAAAAAGAAAGGTATGACGTATTTGAAATGGCAAAGGTCTCGCAGCTACACGAGTTATACCGCCACGCTGTGGAGCGTCCTCCAACGGATGCATTCGTTTGAGCAGGCCCTCCACGAGCAGGCGATGGCGGCCGGACGGAGGGCCCTCACAAACACTCCCACACAAATGTAACGCGAAAAGGTTCTCAAAAACAAGCATTTGTTTCAACAATGTATAGAATGTTACAGAATTTTTTTATTCATGTATACCAGGACGAAAAAGAAATAGAAATCACAACATCTATAATTTTAAAGTATAAAAACATGCAGTCCAACGAAATGTCTTATTAGTCTTACCCATCGAAGAATACAACTAAGTATACGTAAAGATACATCTGCATTGATACATATTCCGTCCATCCATATCTCTCCTTCTTCGGATGTCTAACCCGCGCTCATAATAGGCTCGACGCAACATAGGGCATCGGGAATAACTCTTTAGTCTACCACACAGCTATGAATTAAAAAAAGTTGGAAATCCTATATCGGCTCGAGGTATACATGTCTGTATCAGCCCACATACGTCCCACACACGATTGAGAGTGGTTAGGTCATATGGTTCACCACGCTAGCCTTATGAGGATTGACTGACTTTACATACCATAGGAATTCTTACAAATTCATGGCATGCAGGTTTCCTTACGATGTTTTCCTTCACCATTATAGTACTGAGTGATCAATACCCACATGACTCCGAAAAGTCAGAGGTATACATATAAATCAAAATGTATGCAGCAAATTGTTTCACATTTCAAGACAATAAAGGATACTGTAGACATTGTTAAACACCTATTGTTTGTATCCTAACCTACTTCCATCGGTAACATCTGAATAAACTGTAGTGGATATATCACTTACGTATATTTCTACGGCATGCGTATTTCGTCGGCATTGCAACAGCTGAGGTGTCCGAGTGGTTAAGGAGTTGGACTTGAAATCCAATGGGTTCTACCCGCGCAGGTTCGAATCCTGTCCTCAGCGGTTTATTTTTGTATGAATATTATTTTGAGATCATAGGCTTGCATGTTATTATCTGTTATAATTATGCTGCTAAATACAGTTTAATTTTATTTCAAAAAAAATAATCAACTTCTGTGCTATAGTTTTCTTTTGAAAAAATCAAATGTCTGTGTCATCAAATATCAAATATGTGTTGACCCAAGCCGTAGGAAAGTTTTTTCACTAAAAGTTCAGTTTAGCCTCATAGCATTAAACATTGAACTACGGCTTTTTTAGCTAAACCCGAAAATCGACACATATGTGAGTACAAATGTGAGTGCCGGAAAAATATCTGAGTATCACTTATTGTACATACCTCCGGCAATCTCACTCGCCAAACGTAACGCAACAAAGCTGTAATTTCACATCGCTATCTTATGAGACTATGGTAGTACCACCCCGATGAAGCCATCCCGTTTATGTTGTAGCTTTAACGACCTACTAGAGCCTCTATCATTTATCTTAGCAAGGGGCAAGCGCCCCACCCTCACTCTGACCTGTACGGTACCTTATCAAACAAAAAAAAAACTAGGTACTTACTACAGTACTTAATATCGGTAAGAAAGTTCACACTCGATAGTCGACACTTAAAAAATGCGACCATTACAATGCTCCTAGAAAACTGGCTGTTCTATACTGCGCTGCTATAAAGCTGGTCTGAACGGTCTTCGAATGCTGAGCGTTCAGGAATCAGGAAGTGGATCGAAAAATTATTGGAAGCCGAAGTGCTAAGGAAAAAAATATCTTCTCTTAAAGTAATATTATGAAGTTAGTTAATACCTAAATAAACAACCTACAATATCTTTGGACTTTGTGTGATTAAAAATTAAAATACTTGTTCTAGTACCTAAAAGTAATATGTATAGAAAGATATACCTAAAACTCTAAATTGACTGACTATCAAATTAGCATACTCCCAGACCCCAAACAGCGCAAGTTAGAGACACATTTTTGGATGGTAAATTTAGTATAGACTACTGTTGGAGAGCAATAAGAAAGTGTTTTGGATAATTCGTCTAATACATGTACAGATACAAGGTGCTATAGGTTGTAACCTTTTTGTATGAAATAAAATAAACTTACCTAATAATTACTTATTATTTCAGACTGCTGCCCCACCCTGAGCCTGTGGCTGGCTACGCCCATGGTAGGTATATCGATTTGCAGTATTTTGTGACAGTGTTATTACGATTTTATCAACTAGCTTTAATAGGGACACCGGACAAGTACAGACACTTATTCTAGTGAAGGCTTATAAAACAGGTAATATAGAGCGCATGATACTATTTTCAAATTATAAATATGACTTATAATGAGAAATAATACTCTATCTATTTAAATGTTGAATTACTTAACAGTATTTAAGTATTGGAGAACATACTTACTGTTTAGTTTTATCAAATGAAGAATATAATAAAAAAAATATAGCCAATATAAGTTCATTATTGTAAACAAGCCTTTATCCTGGAATAATAAGGTACCTACTACTTTCTACTGATTATTTATAAACTGCAACTATGAATTATGCATAACTTTTTTATTATGTAGGAACTTACGGTAAAAACAAGCTTTATAATAAATAACAACAAGAATTAGGAATATTTTATAAAGCTGCATTTTTTAATGTTTCAATTTTAATTTTACTAGTAACGAATAACTATTGCTTGAAATAGGTACATAATACATTTTAGTGGGCAGTAGGTAGGTATAGAAATTAAGGTCTCCGTCTACGTATTGTTTACTCTTTGGAAGTACGTTCCGTTTAAACCATGGAAGCAAGGTATTTTTTACACCTTTGTCATTACTTTAATTTATCACATACATACTAAAAATTAAAATAATAGCCAAAATTGTAGGAATTATTTTACTTTCAATGCAATAATCAATACAATTATATTAACCAAGAGAATTAAAAATAACGAAACATCTGTATAAAATATAAACGTCACAAACATTTGCGTGGAACGGAACGTCGACATTAATGGCAGATAATTTGTCATTCATATGTTTTGATATTTAACAAAAATATTATTTATCAAAAACATCAAATGCGTCGCAAATGTAAGAAGTTGTACAAAGCAAGTACGTTTTGAGTGTGCGATGTGTTAGTGATGTGTGTGTGGCGGTGCGCGCTGCGCGGCATGCTATGATATTGCGGGGCCGCGGTCGGGACAACAAGATGCCGTGCGAGAGCTGCGCGGTGCAGTTCAGCGTGTTCCGGCGGAAGCGCGTGTGCTGCGAGTGCGAACGCTACTACTGCAGCGGCTGCCTGCGGCGGGGCGGCGGCGCCATGTGCGCGCCCTGCCGGGTGCTCTCCACGCGCCCGCTCTTCCGACACACCATAGCCCACCTGAAGGCGCGGGACCTGCAGTGCTTCCTGCAGAGACAGAACGTCTCCACCAGAGGATGCGTCGGTAAGACTTCACTGCTCTCGGGTAACCCACCCCATATCACACTCTTAATCCTTTGACAGAAGAATTCTAGAATAGTCCATTGAACTTTGAACTTTCATATTATTTTAGCTGGAAACTACCTATCTCCTGGGCTAGATGTAGCATAAAAACATGTTCATCTAAACTAATCGCCTTAATAGAATGAAAAATAAGTACCTATGTTGAAAAATGAAAAATAACAACACTTGCCCTAATGGTCTAGTGGGGTATCACATCATAGGTGGTACTTGCAGTTTACAATACTTATATTATGAACTGACGACTCAGAACAAGAAGCCAATATCAAGATAGCATGGCACTAGAGCCTACACATGTCCCTTTCTATATCTTTTAAATAAGCCCAGTAGGCAATAGATTGAGACTTTTCAATTCTACCTTGCCAGCTTTTGGGAATATAGATGGATAGATTCTAATAACATTTGCTTAGAAAGTAGTAAATGCAATTAAACAAAGAAGACGAAGAATCATATCAATCCCAAACAGGTTCTGGATTGACCGTAATCTTCTTCTTCTTTTCAAATGCAGTATGACTCCACCGTTTCATCTGTGATTTTGCCAATGTCATGTAGTGTGTTGAGAGTTATAAACCATAATCAAAATGCATAAAAAGATGCTTGAATATCTAAAGGTGCCAGAATCCTTATTCTGCATTTAATAATCTGCCACACATGTGTCTGTGTGCATGTTTATAGAAAGAAGTTTAATTACTTAAAACAGCATTGTTCCTTCATGAAGGTCAACAACAACTAGTATTATTTTTAATGCTCAATATCCAAAAATATTTCTTTTGGCGTTGCTATTTTATTTATGTGACATTACAGTAATTTTTTTATTAGCAGTTTGCAAGATATACATATTGTTTGACTGAAAAAATGGGCACAATACTATTAATGACACTCTATAGTGATAAAATAAATTAGGTTTTCAGAACACTTCTAATCAAAAGTATTAAAATACAATAAAGAGAAATACTTCATATTAACAGTTACAGATTAGGTACTTGTTTGTCAACAAGCCTTTGAGTTCTAAATTATACCTATTTTTCAGTCCTTAAAAACTACAAATTATTTATTTTAACACAGTTTACCCAAGATAAATAGAAATAAGCCAGCATATAAAGAAGCTTATGCACAGCAGTAGGATAATATTGCCGATTTTTTCCTGTATTTCATGTAAATTGAAATTATATATTACCCTATTTTGATGATAATGGTAAACTATAAGCAATCAACAAAGGGAGCTGTAAGAAAAATATTTGTAAAAATACTTATTAAACATTTAACAATTACAGTCGACTCTCGTTAATTCGAAACTCGAGGGACTCTTAAAATATTAAGAGTTATCAAGTGTTTGAAATATCAAATGGTTCGAAATTTACGAGAGACACTACGTAACTTCGAATTATTAAGTGTTGATCAACTATTATTCAATAAATCTGTATCTGCCCATATACGTCCCTCTGCAGGGCATGGGCCTACTCTACAATCGAGAGTATGATTGAGAGTGGTTAGGCCATATAGTCCACCACGCTGGCCTAGTGCGGGTTGGCGGACTTACATACCATATAAATTCTTATAAATCGCTATGGTATGCAGGTTTCCTCACGATTTTTTCCTTCACCGTTTTTTGTGCGTGGTGATTGACTATCAATACACACATGACTCCGAAAAGTCAGAGGTGTGCCCTGGGATTTGATCCCGCGACCACCGTGAACATGTTGGCAGCCGCATCTGATCCGTTTACCAACAGGCCACCACGCACTATATTCAATTATTCAATGAATAGCAATCGTCAAACATTTATACTTTCTCTTTCTCTCTCTGTAACTTTGAATTGTCGAGTGTTGGAAGTCGTTGAGTTCGAATTAACGCGTCGTTTTGTTATATAGCGATGATTTTTTAGTTCGAATTACCAAGTGTATAAAAATGTATTGATTTAGTTCGAAATATAAAGAGATTTTGTAGGGAACTCGTAATAACTTTGAATTATGGAGAGGTTTGAATTATCGCAGGTTTGTATTAACGAGAGTCGACTGTACTTAAGTATTTCTAATTTATGAGTCTGTTCTCGAATAAGAGATTGATTTATAGATTTATTTTGGGATATAAGGGTCAGGTAAAGGCTTGTAACAAGTCAATAACAAATATTCTTAAAATAAACACCATAAATTCAGGTGTATTGTGGATCCATTTTGATTGTAAATAAAAAAGGGAATAAACACACATATACAATTGATTATAACTGAAGTGTGTGTATAGTTTATAATTATATTTTAACTTTTATTGAAAATGAAACAATATGACAATTTTATTTATTTATTTCAAGTAAAATGCAAATGTACAGTTTTTGAACCAAAACACTTACATCATAATTAATAAGCAAAGGAACATGAACAATATTAATATTATTTCTATAATTTAAACATTAGAGGACATTTAATATTCATCAGTAAAAATAAAAATAAATCTAGTTAACAAATGAATAACAAAGCAAAAGTAAACATTGAAATTTTATTTAACAAACAATTAAAATAAAATACATACATACATAAACTCACGCCTTTTTCCCAGAAGGGGTAGGCAGAGGTGCCAAGGCACCCACATTTCGCCAGTATGTTCCGTCCCACAATGTGATAGGTGGCGAGCCTATCGCCATATCGGGCACAAATTCCTGACTCTGGGCTGATAATGAGTAGAAAAATCCAATATCACTTTGCCCAACCCGGGATTCGAACCCGAGACCTCAGCTTTGTAAGCGTACCGTAGTACAACTACGCCACCGAGGCAGTCTTATTAAAATAAAATAATGATCATCATACAATACATATAATAAGACAAAATACATACAAAGGTTTATATCCTGTTGAACTGTTTTAAGTTGAAGATAAGTACTGCAACAGTTCTCATTTCGCACTTTGACAGCCTTGATAATGTAATTACTTAGTATGGAGAATGGAATCAACATCAATATGCAAGAAATTTCAAAACTATAATATAATTTCATCATTTACTCAGGGCCATAGATATCCATTACATTTAACCAGTACTTTCAATAGTAACAAGTTAACAACAATTAAATGTAAATAATATTCGCCAAAATATTTTTTTTCTCTAGTCTTCATTATTTGCTTTAACCTGAACATTCCCCTTAACTTTTGTTTCTGACATATCAGATAAAATAAATATTGTTAATTCCTTAAAGGCTTCTAAGAACTGATAGTTGAGTATCCATAGACAAAATAATATGTTGTGGTATATATTCATCAATGTACTCATAATGGTTGGTGTTGATAATGGTCATATTAATGGTGATTTTGTCCTCCTATTTGAGCAATAGGGTACAGAAGGTTGATATTAATGGAAAACTTTCTGGAGGATCTGCGGTCACTATGGGAGTACCGCAGGGTTCAATTCTGGGACCTTTTCTATTCCTGGTCTACATAAATGACTTACCTTACCACGTCGGGAATAATCACGAAGTTGTGTTGTTTGCGGATGATACATCTTTGACATTTAAAATTAAAAGACAACAATTAGATTTTGATGAAGTAAACAGTGCCCTTCGTGAAGTTGTACATTGGTTTAATATTAATAATTTATTGCTTAATGCTAAGAAAACTAAATGTATTAAATTCACACTGCCCAATGTTAGGCAATTATCTACCACTGTACAAATTAACGGTGAAGAATTGGATCCTGTTGCGTCTACTACGTTTCTGGGCATTACGGTCGACGCTAAACTCCAGTGGGGACTGCATATCAATAAACTATCTGGTAGATTAAGTTCAGCGGCATATGCAGTTAAAACCATTAGGCGTTTAACGGATGAGGCAGTGGCAAGAATTGTCTATTTCAGCTATTTTCATAGTATAATGTCTTATGGAATTCTTCTCTGGGGAAATGCTGCGGATATAAATAGTATCTTCATTTTACAAAAAAGAGCTGTTAGGGCCATTTATCAACTTGGTCCAAGAGTTTCACTGAGAGAAAAGTTTAAAGAAGTAGATATTCTTACTGTTGCATCTCAATATATTTATGAAAATTTATTATATGTTCGTAAAAATATTACTCAATTTAAGCGTAATTGTGACATGCATAGTAAGAACACTAGGAACAAACATAATCTTGCCTCACACGTTACTCGTCTCCACAAGATAAATAATTCTTTTATGGGTCAAAGTGTACGCTTCTTTAACAAGCTTCCCAACAGTTTAAGAGAACTTCCAATTAATAAGTTTAAAAAAGTAATAAAAGTTAAGCTGTGTAAAAAAGCATATTATAGAGTCTCAGATTATGTGGAAGATAAAACTGCTTGGGAATAAATTGCTCATGTTTTTGTATCTAATTGTATTAAAAGCCATTTTAAAACTGACATTATTGTGACTTGTGACATGAAACACTGTAATTGTAAATGGCGATATAAAAAAATAAAAAAAAAAGAAAGAAAAAAAGAAGACAGTTCGTGTTGCTGAGGGAGTTTCTTGCGCCGCTTCTTCTTCACAGCTACAACACGTTCCGAAGCGGTGGTAGCAGAAATGAACGATTCAAAAGATCTTGTGAAAGACTATTTGAATAAAGAATATTTTGATTTTGATTTTGATTTTGGATAACGGTGATGTGCAGAGAAGGAGGACCTGGTGAGCCTGTGCGTGTCGCACGTGAACAGTGCAGCGTACCGGCGGCGCGGCTCGCGCGGCTCCAGCACCTTCAGCTCCTTCAAGGGCTTCACCAACAACATCAACGACTTCCTCACCTCCGCCTTCGACCTGCGCACCACGGCGCAGGCGCAGGCGCAGACGCAGGCCGCCCCGCCGCCACCGCCCTCGCGTAAATATTGGGTTTTATACTCTTCATATATTGCAGGCTTGATGTTTTTATTTTTTTAATTCTTTTTTGCACCTTAATAAAAAAAGCACAAAAGGCGGCCTTATCGCACCGGGCAATCTTCCAATAAATGATGTTAAATAATTAATTAAAGGCGCCAGTAAACAAACCTCACAAGTACATTATTGGGGGAAAGTGTGTCTCTGACAATGTCACAGACAGAACGAATTCAATAGCAAAACGCAATTTATCTTACTTCATACTCATGATTGCATAGCTAGAGAATAACAGTGCTTTAGTTATACCTACTTGAGTGGCAGGTTACACACAACATTTAAATGCTTTCTAATTTCATATTCATATTCGCTTCGCTTCGCTACGAAAATAATGCCAGTAGCATTTAAAACTATGGGTGATTCATGATGACGCGTGTAACCTTGCAGGCAACTGCTACAACACAAGCCACTCGCATGCGACGCCGACGGGTCCGGGCCCCGCGCCGCCGCCGCGCGCCCGACCTGAGAGATTTACCACTACTCCTGGTATGTACTGCAATTTACTTATTTCATAAGTATGCTCCCTCGGGACTCGATTTGAGAAGTGCGGTGGTTTAAAAAATACAATTTATTATGTAGGTAAGTAAAATGCCTCACGATTTGCGCATGGGCGTCGCATCCAGAAATATAACGTGTGCGTGCGTTGCTTCAGGCGTATTAGCCCTCAAGACATAGGGCCCTTTAAACCACTCAGCTCCATACACAAATATTATTTATTAAAAAAAAACACTAAAAAATATTCCGCATCAATTAATGAGGATTAGGCACCACATCCCTGTGAAAGGCGTTGTCATTGTTACAAAAAAAATTGGTCTTTAAAAACTTAGTTGTAAATAGTAATTTTTAACTCATCCGACTCAAAGAGTTACCGACCCGAAATCTAGTACATGAGCAAACTTTTTACCTGAGAGTACGTCATTACCGCCAGCCATGTACATGTACAGCACTGTAATCATTGATGACTTGCAGGCATCTTCAATATTAACTTGTCCCAGCGCCAAGGCTAAAATCTAAACAAGAGTTGGCGAGTAATGGGAACTGGGATCCATATTTTATTTATTACCACCACCACCATCTAGAGACGGCGCGGCCTGCGCTGCTCTTTTTAACGGAGACGCAAATATCTGCCCCTGACGATGTATCGCACTTAAATGGTCCCGGTTACGTGTTGGAACATCGATTCCTACGTAAAACCCCCCGGCTTTCCGTCTTCGTCAGTGGTGATATCTGTTGTCACCGTCTTCTCGGGGCCCTCGAGCGTCGGGACCTGTCATTATGGGTACGGGTAGAGTTCAGGGTTAGGGCCCGAGTCTACGCATGCCTGTACAGGTCCCACGCCAGGGCTACGGGATCAACTCAATTATTTGAGAGCGTCCAAGTAGGGACTGACTGGATTCTCGAGCAGTTCCCTTCTGCAGAGATGGTGATCCTCGGTGTTTTCAACGCTCATCACAAAGAGTGATTGGGATCCAGGTCCACTGATCTCCCCAGTCGGGCTGTGCTGATCCTGCGGCGAGTCCCAGTCGTTCTTCGATGACTGGAATTCGCACAGTTTGGCGGTACATGACAGCAGACTAGGATGGACTGCGAGAATTCATTGCGTCCTACTCTTGGAGGCGAGTTTGTTTCTCCTCTGATGATTGCCGCCTCAGATCCAACATGAGAACCTTAGCTAGGGTCGAGGTTGAGCACATACGCAGAATTGGCGAGCAACTCCAGAGCTATCATTCAGGCAGTCGTGCTTTTTGGTCGCTCGCTAAAGTTATGGGGGGTAATTTCTGTCTGTTAAGTCTCCCACCACTGCGCAAGCCCGATAACGGTTTGACCCATAGTGCAAAGGAGAAGGCGGATATCTTGGACCAATTCTTTGCCTTGAACTCAACTTTGGATGACGGAGAAACCGCACTGCCGAACATCCCGCGGTGTTAGAGTCTCCTATCGCGCCTTTCCGTGTTTCCTATAAAACTAACCGGGTTCCGGCTTCGTGGAAGGTCACCAATGTACACCCAGTCCCCAAAAAGGGTGACCGATCGGACCCTTCGTGTTACAGGCCGATTGCTGTCACATTCCTACTCTCCAAGGTCTTGGAGCGAGTTATAAACACTCAGCTCCTGAGGTATCTTGAGGATCGCCAGCTGATTAGTGACCGCCAGTACGGCTACCGTCACGGTCGTTCGGCTGGTGATCTTCTTCATCAGTGTACCTCACGCACCGTTGAGCGAGGGGTGAGGCGATTGCAGCCGGCCTTGACATTGCGAAGGCGTTCGATCCAGTGTGGCATGTCGCATTTCTGGCGAAGCTACCTGCGTTTGGAATCCCTAAGAGAATCTGCAAATGGATCGCCAGCTTTTTCGATGGTCGGAGCATAAAAGTTGTGATGGACGGCTGTTGCTCCGAGACCAAGACCATTAATGCTGGTGTTCCACAAGGCTTGGTGCTATCACTGTAGTGCTGAGAGAGTTCTCACCGGCATGCATTGTGAACATTAAGCGATAAACTATTTTATTTCGGGGATTATTCTTGAGCTAGAGAATAGTGAATCGCGATAGGGGTGGTATAAGTATATTGAATGTATCGGGTGTCTAGGCGGCGAGCGCGACATCGAGGTGTCGGTGCCGGCGGCGGCGCCCACGCCCAGCGAGTCGGAGGACAGCGCGCCCGTGGACACGGCCGACTGCTTCGAGATCGAGGACCTGGACGACCAGGGCTGGGAGTTCGTCACGCGCCCCGCCGACCCGCTACCCAACGGTACACGCCACTACTTATAGCCCGCATACATTCACGAGACAATTCTCTTTTACCAATATTTCATACATGCTACATATTGTTAAGATCTCTCTCTGCATCAGCCCATATATGTACGTCCCACTACAGAGCATGGGCCTCCTCTACAACCGAGAATTCCGATTCCGAGACTGGTTAGGTCATATAGTCTACCATGCTGGTGTAATGCCGGTTATTACCTCAGTAATAACTAGTAATAATAATAATATTTTTTGAGAAGCAAATTGAAAAAATGCTGATGTTTAAGTAGAATCCGTGAATGCAATTTTAGTGATGCGACTAACCACATTCACACATTACCAATAAGTATCACTAAAATGAAGAAGCGACATATTCGTATAGTATACTAATTATTGTGTAAAATTAATAAACTGATCTAGACTAGGGCTAAAGTGTTAAAATGCTAATGCTTGTTCCAGACTCGGAAGTGCTAATGGCGACGACAGAAGGCTCGGTGCCTCGCAGTGCGGAGGCGACTGGCACGGCGACCCGGCGGCACTCGCACGAGCTGTCGCAGGATTCCCCGCTGTCGGTGGGCTCGACGCCGCAGCGCGCCGCGTCCGAGTTGGAGCTGCACCGCTCCGAGTCCGCCGCCACCAACACCGACACCGCCAGCCTGCAGGACGAGCCGCTCATGCCCCGCGACCAAGGTCAGCAACACTCTACAGTCTACGTCATTGCGTGTTGCTGCCAAACCGTTTGGCAATATCGACGCTCCTTACGTAAACTATCGAAACTAAAAATTGCTTTTTTGCTATTGCAAGTTGAGATAAATGTTTATAATTTAATATAATTATATTTAAATATATCGCTATTTTATTCCGTCAATTGGTAGGTATTCAATCAATTAAAATAGAAAGTTCATCAAATGAACATAATATAATATAGAAATTGCCACTTCAAATGTTATCGGTGTAAAGTAGCCAATTTACTGTTTCGATAGTTAATGTACGGAGCCTCGATATGCATATTTGTGCCAATAAGTGCATGGTGGCCTGTTAGTTACGGACTAGACGCCAGCATGTTCACGATGGTTACGGGTTCGAATCCCAGGACTCTCTGACTTTTCAAAGTCATGTGTGTATTGAAAGTTAATCACCACGCATTATAACAGTGGAGGAAAACATCATGAGGAAAATTACACATCATATCACAGGGATTTGTAAGAATGTCTATAGTATGTGGAGTCCGCCGACACACACTAGGATAGCATGGTAGACTATATGACCAAATCACTCTCAATCGTACTCTCGATTGTGGAGAAAACCCTGCAGTGGGACGTAGACGGGCTGATATATATTATACAGATATTTATGCCTAGTATAATGTAAAGTTCACAGTTGTATACTTGAGACTATCATTTTCTTGTAACCAACAAAGGTCACTGTGAACTGTGAGTACTGTCTGCATATTCGCTTTTTCTCATCGACTGTAGCGTCATTTTATAATTAAAAACTGTGTGATAAAAATTACTGTACTGTATTAGCCCATATACGTCCCACTGCAGGGCACGGGCTTACTCTACAATCGAGAGTACGATTGAGAGTGGTTAGGCCATATAGTCCACGACGCTGGCCTAGTGTGGGTTAGCGAACTTACATACCATAGAAACTCTTTAAAATCGCTATGGTATGCAGGTTTCCTCACGATTTTTTCCTTCACCGTTTTTAGTGCGTGGTGATTGACTATCAATACACACGACTCCGAAAAGTCAGAGGTGTGCCCTGGGATTTGAACCCGCGACCACCGTGAACATGTTGGCAGCCGCGTCTGGTCCGTTTACCAACAGGCCACCAAGCACAAGGATAAAAAAAAATAAGACCAATTTAATTTTAAAGTATTTATTTATTTAGAACTTTATTGTACACCTAAAAACAAAGTAATCTGGATACTAAATGTAATGATGTGTCTGTTTGCGCGTGCAGAGTGCAGTCAGCAGGTGTCGCTGGAGGGGCTGCGGCAGGAGCGCGCGCTGGAGGCGCTGTCGGTGAAGCAGCTGAAGGAGCTGCTGGCGCGCAACCGCGTGGAGTTCCGCGGCTGCATCGAGCGCGCCGACCTGCTGGAGCGCGCGCGCACGCTGTGGCGCAACCACTACTCCTACGCGCAAGGTCGCCGCACTCACTCACATATACCTTACTGCACACATTTCCACTCCATCACATCTTGATTGTCATAAATAAATAACACCCAGCAGTCACATATATAAGATCAAGTCTCGTGTCGTGGGTATCGGGAACTACGAGAGAAATATTTGTGGGTCGTACAAACATTTCTCTCGGTACGGGGATCGAACATGCGGCCTCACATTTCACAAGCGGCGTTTAACCGACTGCGCCACGGAAGCTGTCCATTAAAATTCTTCAAATATAATGCCATCAAATATAATATAAATTGTTTCAAAAACTAAACTATTTTGATAAATTTCAGAACTATGTTGTGGTTGGTTTTCTTGACAAAACTATTTATATGCAGTATATATTACAAGTCCTTACCTACACACTTATTTCAAGAAAACAATGTAATATTTTTAAATAAAGTCCATTCCACAGTTTCTCAATACTTGTGTATGTCCAAGAGCACTGACAATCATTTTAATTTGATTCAATACACAATACTGAAGACACCTTTTATCTCTTCTGTCATAAAAAATACTATATTTGATCAGTAATGAATTGAAAGTGTCTGACTCCGTAGAGTTGGACAACTTGCCGCTGGAGGAGTGCTGCAAGATCTGCATGGCGGCGCCGCTGGAGTGCGTGCTGCTGGAGTGCGGCCACATCGCCGCCTGCACCGCCTGCGCCAAGCAGCTCGCCGAGTGCCCCATCTGCCGCCAGTACGTCGTGCGCGCCGTGCGCTTCTTCCGCTCCTGAACCACCACCAGCGCCATCTACACTCGAACACCACGCCACTACGGTCCGGTTCCCTCTCCATGAACCCACCGTGCTCTCTGGGTGCTAGGAGACAGACGAGTGCCCTCCACGGATAGACTGCCCCGCACCACTCCACTGTGAGTGGACACTTGTATATGTAATATACAGTGCCTGTCCGAGGCGTCGTCCAGCTGTATTGAACGGAATGATCCCTTTCTCATGGGTGTTGTATTAAATACTGAATATTGTACTGCTAAGTCGCCAACGTGAAATCCGTCTTACAGCGAAACAATACTTTAATTAATGTTTAAGTATTCTTATATTTGAATAAACTACGGTAGAGTTTAAATTACTCGCCAATTCTCAACGGAATGAAGGTGTCCTCGTGTGAATTGTGGAAGAATTTGATCAGAACTAATTGTTGCAGACATTCGATTTTTATATAGTGGACATCCTAAATAACATGTGCCACCTGTGAACATTATTGTATATTTAAGTTGCAGTTATCTTTGTGTCCTATTATTTGTATGGTTGCTTGCAATATTGACAATATCATATGTAATGTTCGACTCAGGTATTTATAGTGCAGTGGAATGGTAGTATAAGCTAACAAGCGGTTGTGATAGAGATACACAGGTTGCCATTTTTATAACGTTAGGTGAGAATACGTTCGAATTCTTCTAGAGAAATCATTACGGTGCTCGCTGCTCACTTTTTTATAAAGATTTTAGAACATTGATTAGAAATATTGAGAATTCTTGATATACATTTAGCTTCTCATAATTGTTGTGACATTTATTTCGAATATCTAATTAGATAACGTTGAAAGCAACTGAAATGTAAGATAATATGACATGATATGAAAAGGATGTGTATTGAATGAATGGCATAGGTTTAAAGTTTCACCGTTTTGGAGGCAAATCTAAATGTATTAAAATGCAAAAAAATAATCTGCAACTTCTGCTCAATAAACATCAATAAGAAATGGCTTCCCAAGACATGTACACTAACTGAATAACCCTTTTTTACTTCTGGTACATTGTCTACTATTTAAAAAAGTAAAAATTTAACATTAAGAATTTTTAAAATTAATTCCAATTCTTTGCACCTTGAACTGATAAATTATGATAATGTGTATATTTGTCAATGTATAGATTATAAACCCGGATTTATATAGGGTATTAATTATATTGTAAATTATTTTGCTATTTCTTTAGAATATTTCAGTTTTCGAGTGCTTGCAGCTTGTACTACCATTTGAAATTATTTTACGCATAGTCATATCGGATAGATGGGTGTAGTTGTTCCTGCGTCTACTTGTTATTTTGTAAAACGACTTATTGTAAATTTCTGTGTCAACGTTTTAAGCGTAGTTCGTTGTATGTTTATTTAATATTATTTATAGCTCAAAATTGAAGACAGGTCGGTGAAATTGTTGCAATTCCATGTTTGTACACAAAATTAATGTTTTAACCACAACAATCTTGGCATGGAAGGTGAATTGAAGAAAAACATAAAAAAGAGTACAATGTACAGAAGAATGTATATGAATTGGTCAGTACAGTTTAGTTTTTAATTTGTTGATGTTAAAAAAATCTTTCACTTTGTAAACCCTCACAATAATGTTTGTGTTTTTTAAATACAGAGAGATAAAGAATAGAAAAATACACAAATAGATAAGATATAGAAAAGAGAGGGAGAAAAATCACATCAAGGGCCGCTGTATTTGTAGACTTCATGACAGTCGTAGTCAGAGGGTCTTTACCATGACTAGGTATCTTTCTTTGAAAATGATGGCATAACAAGTTCTACTTGAGTATATTAGTATTTATATACCATACACTTATGTGCCATTATTATAAAGTAATATTCATTTAGCTGTTTAGACACTTCTAAACATGTGTTATTCAAATGAATTGATTGAGCATTAAAGACAAATGAATTCATTGCCTTAGCTACTTAAATTCAAGTAAAATTCAAGTTTCCCTTCATATGCTATTATTTATTACGTTAAATTAGTTTTCGCGACTCTCCAAACAAGTGTAGGTGTGGTAGAACCTGTCAAAAAAAACGGGTTCATCACGAATAATTTGTAAGTTTCAAATGTGGGATAAAGAACATTTCTACCTGACCCATTCGAGGATGAGCTTGTGTAGCTTATGTTATTACTTATTAAGTTAATTAAATTTACGCGATGCTTGAGCATTAGCGTACAATGTCTTGCCAACTCGTGAATAGAATTAAGGCGGAAACATACTTCTGAAAAGCCACGCAACCCAACGCGCGTTTTGACGACCCGAACCACACTTCGAACACTCGACGGGTCATACCATCGGGTTTTCGAAGAGTGGGTCTCAGAAAATAGTACGATTTGATTGCGTCGCGTTGGGGCACGTGGCGTGTCAACAGTATGTTTCCGGCCTTATTATCCACTAACACAAAACATGGAATTGTAACATTCGAACATGATAACTTTAGTAATGTGAAGTTCCGCCATATCGGCCGCGGCCCGGTAGTAGTCGTAAACACATGAATGTGTTATTTATTGATTGTGTTAGGATGCTAGCTGCAGTATCTGGCTGTGTATTGCTTAAAAATTATTTTTGTAGTCATTATATTTTGTATAGAGAGGAACTGATTCCGGACGCATACGTTAAATTGGATATCAATAAAAATTATCATTGTAATATGTTGCTTTTTTGTTTCAACGAGTTTTCAAATAAAGGCGCTAAAAATCACTTTGAAAAAGAATAATACGTGTATCGTTAGAACATTTACAGATTTAATGAAAATATTGAAATAAATAAGTTTATTGAGCAAGTATTGTGATATTGAGAGTTGTGTGCTAGTCCCTGGCCATGCCGTGCGTCTCGGCGGGCGGGTCGATGCGGATGACGGCGGCGGCGGGCACGAAGTACCCCTCGTAGTGCGCCGCGCCGGGCGTCGTGTCGTAGTGGTAGTGGCCGCCGTCGCCGTGCACGCTGAACCCGTGGAAGTGCTGCACGCGCAGGTCTAGGTCCTGCGACACGTGAGGAACGTGCAATTAATAAGATAACAAAAGCATATAGTTAATGCCGCGCTAAAACGCAGTATGGACCAGTGCGGCACAGGCATGTGTAAAGAAATAACACACCTGGTGTGTGATATTCGCACACGTCTAGAGCATCTGTAAAAGACGTGTGCGCCGCAGTGAACGTGTTTTAAATGTGTGTCACGTTGTTTTATTATACATATTGCATCCCATAAACGTTATTTTTGAAATGAAACTGATACGCGAATGAAACATACATTTATCCTCCTTAAAATTGTAGCAAACCAACGGACCTCCCCCTTCCCCTCCCCAAAGGGATGTGCTACGAGCTACACGATGGTTAAATCCGAAACTGGTTGTGAGGATAGAATGGTAGTGTAAGTATTACCAAGTCTCCGGTGACGAGGGTGCCGAGCATGGTGAGCGGCGCGGACACGTTGAAGTAGTGCAGCCACGTGTCCACGTCGGCGTCCGTGCACAGCGGCACGGGCGAGAAGTCCGGCATCACGTGGAACTTGGCCTGCCCCGCGCGCAGCACGAACGTGCCGCCCATACCTGACACACACACGATTATAAATCTAGCTGCAGCTTCTAGCTGCAGTGATCATATACTTTTAGTTTTATTGAAATCAAAATTGTTATTCAATACTTTAGATTTAAAAGTCCTTTTTAAAATGACATATTGCTATTAAATATAAAGATAAGAGTTTTTTTTATAAAATGTATCTTTGCCAGCGTTATAGTATAAAAACATGAATTTTATAAACATATTTTTCTTAAGCAAATATCAAAAGGTTTTTCCTTGTCAGACGGACACTTTCAATGGTTCTTTCAATTTGCCAGACACAATGAAGCTGATAACTTTCAAAGTAACCACGATCGGATCGTCATAATAGCTGATAATGTGATGTCTATATTAGAGACATACGCAGACAAACTTTCAGCTTTTATAAATTGACATAAGCCTGACGAACACGGGCTCTTAGTGTAAGAGCATTCATTGGCTTAAAAAAGTTACCAAACCTTGAGCTAATCCATTAACTCCTCATGTCCCAACATTGAGAGACGACGGTACCCTAAAGCCAAAGATTTCATATAATCAAATACCAGTCCTGTTATAACTTACCCACAACTTTATCTCCATAATAATTTTTCAATGTTTCTCTTATGGCAGTAATGAAATTCGATTCTCCTATCCGTTTCTTCGCTACGACTTTGATAACCTGAAACATTATTTTGATTTTATGAATCAAATTATTTAATTGTAGGTACTAGTTAAAGTCCCTTTTCACTGTGTGTGATTAACGAATGTATACTTCGATCCAATATTTGATCGAAGAATGTTGGAATCGGGCTGTCTTGTCTATATTTTCGGTAGACGGTAAAGATGCTATCTTTAATCTAGGAGCAGACTTATATTTATATTGTTTATGAATTATTTTTATATTTTGACACACGATGTCTAAAACTTATAAGTAGGTTTTTTTTTATTTTATTGCTATGAATGGTGAGACGAGCATGCCGTTCGCCTGTTGGTAAGCGATACGACCGCTCATGAACAGTAGCAAAACCAAACAACACCTTGAATTACAAAGCAGTGCTTGGCATTCCACTGCGGTCGCCATCCTGAGACATAAGATGTTAAGTCTCAATATGTCAACTTTATTGATTAGGATTAGGTATATATAATATTTGTTACCCTTGTATTTATAATGTATATATATTCTTATTTGTTAGGTTTTCAAACCCACCCACATTACATATAATCTTATATAATGGATGATCCATCGTACGTTTGGTTGTCTGGAAGAGATCGCTAATAGCGATAAGACCGCCAGTTGTTACACTATTTCAAAAATGTAAACTGTTTACTTGTATGCAATATGTGGTGAACAATAAAGTGTTATCTATCTATCTATCTATCTATGTCCAGTAGTTACTCTGGCTACAATGCCCTTCAACCCGAAACACAACAGTGCGTTTACACTGCTGTTTTACGGGGGAAATAGACACTGCGGTGGTACCCACCCAGATGGCCTCTCATATATGAGAGACCTACCACCAGTAAAAAGGTGTTAAAGGTTGTATTTTCCTCATCGCTGCTACGATAAAAAAACAAACATAAAATAATCGCAGTAATGTACGTATACATGAAGTTGGTCCAGTGTACGCACCTGTCCGGGTTTCCCCTCGCTGAGCAGGTAGTTGCCGAGCAGCGCGCTGCGGGTCTCGTTGGCGGGGAGGCGCTGCTGCAGGAACCCGCTGCTGCCCTTGGGTGCTCCCACTGGCTCGATGGACACGATGCGCGAGCCCTGCTCCACCTTGCCGTCCTTCACGCTCAAGTTCACGATACCCTAGGAAGTAAACTGCATTATAAAGGAGGTCCAAACAAAATATAGAAAAAACCGCTTCGCTATCCACTCTCAATTTATCTACCACCAATTAAATTAACGGTACTTTTAAATCGATATTATAAGGTCTAACTCTACATAGACGTTAACATACCAGCAAGTTGTCGTGATAGTATAACAAAACAAAATTTTAAATTTCCCGATCCATCCAAAATCTCTAGTTTATTTAAAAATACTATTTATTCTGGTATTTGGTCTTTCCGCACCCCCATCTCAAGATACCATTACAACCAGCCAGTTTGTGCCTTTACAAGAATCTCGTGCAGCACAGACGAGCCGCTGGTCCTGAGGTTACCTCGCAATTGACGCCCAGGTAAGGCCAAGGCCCGGCACCGGCGCCGCCCAGGAAGGCGGGGTCTCGATGCAGATACTGCAGCAGTTGCTTCAGGTCGTACACCTTGTCGCGCTGCACAGTGGGCACCAGGTACGGGGGGCCGCCCAGCTCGATCAGCTTGGCATCGCCGGTCAGACCTGACGATATTATGTTCTTTATTATTTCTACATCATTCATTATTAGGAAAGTTGATAGATATCATATTATACTTAAAGCGTGGTTATGGGTTATGTTGGTGTTACCGATTACAAATGTTTTGGCCTGAGTAAGATTGACGTCTTTCTTACACTATATATACAGTTGGACCAGCAAGTGATGAACGATGCACTAGCAAATAAGTGCTACAGGTTTGCTATCCAACCAAGACAATAGGGAATATGCATGTCATTTTTTTATATTTTTAATCAATTCTGTATGTTATTACATTGCCGGAAAAAAATATAAGCCTTTTAAAATATCAATCAAAAAAGTACAAAAAAATAATCAAAACTGCTATCAGTTTCGAAGCATTTAAACGCCATTTTGGCGCGAACCCGCTGTGACGTCAGAGTACACTATGTCAGCAACGTAGTGTTTGGATTAAGTTTCTAAATTCATTGCTACAGAACTGTATTTCGTCACAAAATAATCCATATTTTTTTAATAATATAAAGAAAACACATAATAACTCTTAAACAAACGTAAAACAATACACCCAACAAGCTTAAACTTCATAAGATAGTGGACTCTGTCGTCACTTCCTTTTCAAGCCATAGCTCCGCGTTGCGAAAAAATTGCGCGGCTAATTTGAAATGTCATTTTTAAGTATTTATTTTACCGATTTAGAGTTGATAAATTAAAAAAATATCTTTAAGGTACATTTCTATATCAATAAAGATTACGAAAAAAAAATATATGACTTATTTTAGTGTCTCGTGCATATTCCCTATTATAACAATTTTAAACATATATCGACCAAGTGTGGTATAGTTATCAGACACTGAATTATTAATATTTATTATAACATCAGTCCAACTTTCATGGTCTGGTAAGTCTTTTTTCCTTGTTTTATAAATAATTTTGCTGTAAGTGCGTGGTGGCCTGTTGGTAGCGGACCAGACGCGATTGCCAAGTTATTCCCGGTGGTCGCGGGTTCAAATCCCAAGGCACAGCTTTGACTTTTCGGAGTAATGTACCTTTGTATTGATAGTCGTTAGGATACCTGCATACCACAGTGTTTTTTTTAGAAATTCTATGGTAAATTAAGTTAGCCAACGTTGATACGTTCTAGCCCCTCTAAATCGTTTTTTTTGTTTTTTTTTTATAATGGCCCGGCATAATGGCGGCATTGCACCTGATGGTAAGTGCAGATGCCGCCCAGGCAGAGTATCCATTGGCATCGGACGGCAGTCCCATGCCAATGGAAACAATTATGCCGGCCTGCTAAGGTGCCTCTTCACACTACGGCGGAAGGACCCAGGATTGTAGGAAGGAGGGAACACGTGAGATGGTAGACAATTCCACAGCCTGACGGTGCGGCACAAAAAAGAATTGTAGAACCGTTTGGTTCGCGCCGGGATGGTTTGGACCGACAAGCTATGGCTACGCAAGCCAGCCCGCGTGGTTCTGGTAAGGAATGGAGAGGAGGGGATCAAGTTGAACAATTCCTCAGAGCATTCCCCGTGATACAGGCGGTAGAACACGCTTAGAGAGGCGACATCCCTCCGGAGTTGTAGCGACTCTAAGTTGCTCGTAACGTCTGCATCATTCACAATGCGGATGGCCCCGCCGCTGCAATCCATCCAAGGCATCGAGCAGGTACTGGGCGGATCCATCCCAGAGGTGCGAGCAGTACTCCATACCCGGCTGGACCTGCGCTTTATATAAGCGACAAAGCTGACCGGGCGTGAAAAACCAACGCACCCTGTTCAGGACTCCAACCCTGCGTGATGTGGCAGTTATTACGCCCTCGATGTGATCCCTTGGATTGAGATCACAGCGGATATCCACACAAAGGATACTTAGGTCATTCCGCATTGAGAGGGGAGCACCCTGAAGAATGGGGAGGGGAGAGAACGGGGATTTTTTGCACGTGAACGCACACACCTGAGTTTTCTTGGCATTGAACTCAACTATATTCCTGGAACCCCATGCAGAAATGAGATCCAAGGTCCGGTTGAGCTCAATGGCAACATCTTCACGTCCCCTCACAGTTTCGACTCGGCAACCCGGAGGCCCGCAGTGGTATCGCCCATGAACTGTGCTGTCATCTGCATAGCAATGAATGTTGCCAAGCGACAACATGTCATTGATATGCAGAATAAACAAGGTGGGCGATAGCACCGAGCCCTGAGGAACTCCGGCATTTACCGACATCAGCGCCGAAGCGTGTCCGTCAACGACTACACGCATTCTACGCCCATGCAGAAAGCCGGAAATCCACGAACACAGGTTGCCGGGCAGACCGTATGCCGGAAGCTTGGACAGAAGACCACGGTGCCAGACCCTATCAAACGCCTTGTCAATGTCGAGGCTCACAGCAAGAGCCTCGCCACGCCGGTCAATCGCCTCACCCCAGCGATGCAGGACAAACGCTAGAAGATCACCCGTCGATCGATTATGACGGAATCCGTATTGTCGGTCACTGATCAACGAGTGATCCTCCAGGTAGCGGACCAATTGAGCGTTTATGATCCGCTCCATGACCTTACACATCACTGAGGTGATAGCGATAGTATAATCGTACTCTTGATTGTAGAGAAGGCCTTCTCGTGCCCTGTAGTGGGACGTATATGGGCTGATACAGATTATTATGATTATTTAACATACAAATAACTACTGTATTTAAATTAGGATGATGTGGTATTATAATAATAAAAACTTAGTAAACAAGCCACTCGAAGCGGCAAGTTCAAGTATTGAGATAACATCGCGGGTCGCGACGTAAAATGTTTATATTCGTGAAGATAATGTCTAGCAGCCTTCCCGCACCCGACCACATTGCGTGTTTACTCACGATAAATGTTATTATGTAATTGTTACACAATTTGGTTATTGTAAGTAGTTTTCAGTAACAAATTCGCGCAGTATCTAATCAATGATCGGTAATCATGCGAATACATGCATATTTCGCATTCGCAACACTGCAACAGTATTGGATTGACTGAGGATATTTCGATTTCCTGCAATAAGAAAACCTAAAACTCTGATTTCATTTCATTTATTTTGGTTCATGACAAGTGGCCATTCATAAAATTGCAATTATGTCAAACCAAACAATACGGCAATTCAGAAGTACTCATATCATAACACCTAACAGTAACAAAAATGATGATACATAAGCAAATTATTTGATTGATTTACGCAGTTTGTTGGTGTAGTTCCTATTATTTCCAGGCAAAACAACCTGGAAAATTTACCTAACAAAAACGTTCAATATTAGAAAACAGTAATAAGACAAACCACACAAGACCAGTGACAAGTGACAAGACAAAACAAGACCGGTGGTCGCGGGTTCAAATCCCAGGGCACACCTCTGACTTTTCGGAGTCATGTGTGTATTGATAGTCAATCACCACGCACTAAAAACGGTGAAGGAAAACATCGTGAGGAAACCCGCACTAGGCCAGCGTGGTGGACTATATGGCCTAACCACTCTCAATCGTACTCTCGATTGTAGAGTAGGCCCGTGCCCTGCAGTGGGACGTATATGGGCTGATACAGAATAAGACAAAACCTCGAGAACATTTCAGTGACTTACCCGGTGCTGTCAGATAGTACGGCGCTTGTGTCAGGTCCGGAGAGTCCACGACGGACACCTCCACCGACTCGAACGTGTTCGGCAAGCCCTTTGATAACACTGTGTACAAAGAAAACTATTAGCACTTATTATTATCACACATTATTATCTTTCAATTTAATTATTCTTCAATTGAAAGATACTGTTCAGCCCGAGACGGGGATTTGGATACCTACTTAGTTTGAGACGCTAATATGACCGGGGCGGACGCTAAATCGTCATTTTTATCTACCCTCCATTCAAGTATAAGTAAATTAACAGAAAATAGGTTTTAATCCGGATTTCTTTTAATACAAGTTCGCTACTTAAGTTCAACTTAATATAAAGCATACGAGTGTAATGAATGTTTTTCCCTGTTCGGTCCGAGAAGCAATGACTTATTTGTATGCCTTGTGGTTACGGCTGTAATCGAATAGTGCTTCCCTGCAACCAATACTACATTGTCAATACCTAGATTATAACTATTCAACACAGATAACTAACACGACTGGCTTTTAGGTCACGATATTTTCAGTTAAAGAGTGTTTCTGCCGCTAGTTGTTTTCAGACAACTGCTAAATATATTAAAGCGAAAACATATTACTGGTGGTAGGTCTATCGTGTGTGAGAGGCACCTGGTTAGGTACCACCGCAATGTCTATTTCTACCGCTAAACAACAGTTTTATGCACTGTTGTGTTTCGGATTGAAGCACATTGTAGCCAGGGTAATTACGGGACATATTGAGACTTTCCATCATATGTCTCAGAATGGCAAGCGCAGTGGAATGCCAAGCATTGCTTTATAATTCATGGTGTTAGGTTTTGCTACTGTTCATAAGCGGTCGTATCGCTTACCATCAGGCGAACGGCATGCTCGTCTCGCCATTAACTGCTATAAAAAAAAAGTCAGCTTACCATCAACGATTTCATCTAAGGGTGGAACGTACAACTCTTTCTCTGTGACTTTTGTACTCGAGTAGTCGACTGTGGACATGCTGAAAAGATGAAAACAGGTGCATGTGAAACTTGGATTATCAGGCGGGATTTTTAACATGTTAAATTATTATCAGCAATTTATAGTAAAATACTGCTTTACATATTGTTACTGACCACCGATGTGGGATTTAAATAATTCTTCCCAAGCTCTCGGTTAAATTTGACTGACTACAATACTGGGAACCAATCAATATACTACCAGCAATAATTTCGCCCGGTACTACTTATTAGGAACTACCCACATCTATATCCGTTAGTCATGTTCCTGGGCACATGCTTTCCCAAAATCGAACGTCAATTTTGCAACAGACACGTCCAATGAAGTTTTATGGATTACTAGCTTTTGCCCGCGACTTCGTTCGCGTGGACTTCAGGTTCGTCCCGTCTTCTATTTCCTGACTCATCCCACGGGAACACTACATTTTTCGGGATAAAAAGTAGCCTATGTGTTAATCCAGGGTGTCAGCTATCACTATACCAAATTTCATCAAAATCTGTTGAGCCGTTTTTTCATGAAAGAGTAACAAACATACATACAAACTTTCACCTTTATAATATTAGTAGGATTTTTGTAACGCCATGTACAGTCAGATGTTTTATAAAGCCAGGCGGTCTGGCACGTAAGAAACATCGCCGCCAATACCAGGTAGCAACAATGAAAGGAATCGTGGCATGCTCAGTTTAGATAATTATTTACAAACTAAAATGGATGCTGGATGCCCCAAAGGTGTTATAACCTCCTAAATACAATAAACAACACTTTTGTAAATACCACATCAACACTTGTATAAGTATTTACACATGGTATGTAGAAGATACATTTTTTCATTAAAAGTATTAGCGAACCAAGAAATAATGTACTATACAAAATCAAAATAGATACTGACATTAGCACAACAAAATAACACTTTGCAACACAACTAACTTCACAGTTCACTAGTGAACAGGAAAAACAAACTTCATTCATTCGAATAACGAATTCTTAAAATATTACTACGATGTTAACTCGCACGATGGTGAAACCTACCTTTTAAGCCATTACAAGACTGTATAACCTACCATCAGTCACCATCAGTCTGTGACTCGAAGAAAATATAATGATATATTCTGCGACATATTTTTATACAATATTGTATATGTATGATAAATAAATAAATATTGGTTGTCTTTTGACGTACCTATTACAGTTTAGAATCTAGATAAATTGACTTTCGTCGTTAGGTACAGATTAAATGGCAATAAAGTAGTTAATCACACTTATTAGTTAGTCTCGTCTGGTGTTCAGTACTTTATGGACACAATACAAAAAGTGTAATCTAAACATTTTTCTAGCACATTAACTGTGGTACCTGTTGCCCATCGTGACCGAAATAAAAGTATTTCCCATAATACTGAGAAAATCCAAATATGTATTTTTATATGAGTACATTTATTTAGATTTATATCAACCATGAACTATTTCAATACAGCAGGGTAGATTTAAAAAAAAATGCACTTTAGCCAACACAAGCTAGACACATAGTTTACTTAGATACTATACTAGTAATAATTGTTTTTCTTTGCGATGATGGAATCCGCAACTTTCTAGATTTCAGCCGCTAGGCGAATATTCCAATCATAAATTAATAAAATATTAAATTTAGTGCGTAAAATATTACGCAATAGTTTCGCAATATATTGTATTAACATCTGGAAATATTAATAAACCGCAAAAAAAAACATATCGACGAATGGGTCAAACAATATTGAGATTAGCAAAAAAAGTTTATTACGATACATATCTCTACATCGGTACCGTCTGAGTTGAATGAAATAATACTGGGATGGATATATTTTGTGGGAATTCTGTGTTCGATATGTAATAACCCTTAGCAGAAGAAAATGATATAGTTTATGCATTTATTTGAATGCTACCGGCGCGGCGGTAGATGTGTCAATGTGTATTTAAAGCTTTTCCTGTCAAGATAGCACAATAATATGCTCACTTCAAAATAACACCGCGCGGAGATTTCGCGAGTCAGTGATCATCATTTCGAACTCTGAGTAAAACAAATGAGATATAAACAAAAATCAATTTGTGAGGGTAGTTGGGTGTGATTGCGGGAAAAATGGGTCGTAGGGTAGTATACACATTGTCTTAAGGGAATCATAACAAGAAAATCTCTCAAAAAACGATGTGGTCCTTGAATTATTCTAAATAATATTTTAATCCATTGTTAAGTCATAAAAATTAAACCAGCTCATTCGAGTCGAGGGCGACACGAGATCGTGTCAACGGCCGATGGTACGGGTGCAGCGCAAACCACTCACCTGTCGACATCCCTCAAGGTCGCGCCGCTCGCCGCGCACGCGCAAGCGGCACAAGCTAACACCAAACTCAACATATTGGTACGTACGTGTTGTCGATACCGAAGCTTAGTATCGTATGGTGATCGAAGTGTGATAAATGCTCGGAACAATTGAAGAGCGGCGTGAATGACAGTCGACAGCTCGCGGGCGGCGTCTCGGCTGAGATTGCGCGGTTATCGGCCGAGAGTGCCGCTTTATCGTGCCCCCAGAGTAAAGAGTTTAATTACTTAACGAAGGTCATTTCGGTTATGTATATCAAATTGTTGTAGTTCAGTATGTCACAATGATCGAAAATTAAATTGAATTTTTAAATATACATAGTTATGGAAGTAAATTACAGCTTAATTAATTAAACATTATTTTTAATGTCGATAATAGTATGTTAAATAATAATAAACATTTTGGATACATAATACAATAATCTCGCAAGATTTTATCGCATTGTTGACATGTCAAATCCGTCGATGTAATGCTATGTCATACAACATACTCTACGGCGCTACTATGCTTGCATAATTGAACTAATTTTATAATTGTATTTTTTTTTTTATTAAATTGGAGATATAATACATAGTTTAAACATAGATAGATACAACATACTTACTGCTTAGTTTCTCGGTGTTTTTTCATAAACAAGTGCAGTAAAAAACACGGTCCATCTGCAAAATATTAACAAGTAACGTCAGTTAGTCCCTGTGCGACACCGGCCCATTTTTGTTTCGTTCAGTTTTATCTGAAGACAAAATATAATTGAAAATAGAAAAAAAATAGTAAGTAGGTAGTTAAAATATTAACCAAAAATATCCTAATAAGTTATTCCAGTTTGTTTTTATTTATTTAAATGTGGGTAGTTTGTTATCTTATTTTGTACTAAAAAAGTGCATTTTATGGTAAATGAAAAAAATCAAACAACAAAGAACAATGTCAAATTATTTATTATAAGTGGATGACAACATTAAATAATCAACATCTGCTCCTACTGAATAAATTAATTCAAACACAACACACTGCCACGTCGTTCACACTTTGGTTACCAGCCTTGTCCAAATTACTACTACGTACCAACTAAACTCACACAAATATACACGTAGATATTCATGTTTAACTATCGCTCATAACACTATCAATGAAAAAAAACGTCGAGAAAAATGTATCAAAAATTCAATTCGATCGAAGAGAACTAATGAAATAAGCAAATCATGTTTCAGGTGTTTAAATGTCAAAATATCCATTTAAATTGTATTCATAAATGCATACTGTGACGACATAACATATCGAGTGATGCGATAATATAAACACCAATATCTACAAGCAGATACGAAGATTACTTATGTCTTTTCAAAAGATAACTTTGTTCGCTAGACAGAGTTTATCATTTAAGTTTTAATTTGTCTTCAAACCTCGCTTCATTAATGAGATATTTTTTGGATCAACTTAAGTAACCTGTCAATAAAGTGGTACCATAATATTTTTTGAAAAGACAATTAATCCAAAACTAAATAAAAACTAAAAGCAACATACCTACCCATCGAATCAAAATCCACACATCGCGTTCTAAGCCGAAAATAAAACTAAATCATTCAAGCCAAATTTTCACATTTGCTTAAAAATAATAAGGCATGTATATTGCCATACTTAAACCCGTCTCCTATCAAATAATCGTCAAAAGTCGATAGGACGTATGAACCAGTGCACATGTATTGACATAAGGCCTATCGATTCTTTTCTACTCCATAACCATAGTCCATCACCAAAACTCTCCAAGAATAACGACGCTATATTAAACGTAATGCTTTGTGCATTTTTGTGAATATTTATCAAAAATAGATACTTTATTACAATAGATGTATCGATTAGCTAATCGATCAAATAGAGCTACAATCGATAACGATAAGATCTTTTTAAACACGCAATGTCCAGGGATATACACTTAGGGAACATCGAATGCTTCAGTACATAAGAACATTATAAGTCTTAAAGCGTAAATACGTAACGTTACATGCATTTCGTTTTGGCTTGAAA
The DNA here is from genome assembly GCA_030180105.1 of Hyles lineata. Taxonomy (NCBI): domain Eukaryota; kingdom Metazoa; phylum Arthropoda; class Insecta; order Lepidoptera; family Sphingidae; genus Hyles; species Hyles lineata. The sequence goes on along the minus strand of JARJEE010000006.1, from coordinate 17,042,038 downwards.
GCTGAGAGGAAACCAGTATAAGATAATAATATTCTACGCAAATATTTTAGGCCAAATATGAAGCAAAATTTGCTTGCACTTGACTTAATAACTGCTCCAGATTGTATTTAATGCTTTCGAGAGTCCTACAATCGAAAAATAATCGTGAGCGTGCATTAATTAATTACGTAAGGAATATTTCTCAAGCAGTTTTACCGCTTTAGAAAACCATTTTTAACCTTTTGGTGTGTTAAAAACTAGTTTGGCAAACAATAAACTGTGCATCATATGCAAGACAAAGGCATCATAAGATTTACTGTCAATTCCTATTTATAATTTAATATTTCGAAATAATTGGAAAGATAAAATATTCATTAGTTAAGCAGCTTTTATACATTCATAAGTAAATATTCATCAATAAACATGAAAACAATGTATCTCGTAAGTTTTCAATTGTTTTACGTCGATATAACGTCTTAATAAAATGACATATTATACTTGCGTCGTTACTCTCTATCCATTCCGATTTTTTTCAACACGCATTCTCAGTATTTTAGAAATAATATCTCCCGTCGACTTCAGAACATACAAAACAGTACACAACATTGTAAGACGATAACAATATAAGTTATCTTTACTACTCATATGTCTCTTTTCATCTTGTCATTGCATTCTATCACAGCCTGGGAAGCCTACCGTACACAAAATATAACATAATTTACTTCACATCTCCACGTCCAAGAATAAAAATATTGATGAATTAATGAGTGAAAACAAATAATTTGCAGGACAACCGAACTCTCTCATTTTTAGAGGAAGACCCTACAGAGTGCTTATGCCTCACTAAAGTGTCTGATAAAAGCTAATATACATATAATAAATACATCTGACATATAATATCTCTGGCTAATGTACAAGTATGATACATTTTATACACAATTCTGAACTGTTACAACTAACGATCTACAGACGATCAAACAACCTATATATTACACATTTTTGTATCAGCGACATATTCTAATAATAATACATCGAACATTTATCGATGTTTTCGTGTATTACCAGAATGTTTTAAAGATAAAGTTAAATTGTAAAAGATCATAAATATTTTATATGCAATAACATAATTTCCATTACTTTCCTATGGCTATAAATAAATATATTATGAAAGTGGAACAGCTTTATCTTTGGTGCAGATAGTTGAAAATATCGATAGCCCTTCTATACTGCTAAACAGAGGTTCGATTATGAAAATAAATAAATTAAAATAAGGACATTAATCACATTAAACAGTCACACACAAAGGCCAACCTTACAATAAGATAAATATGTTGTTCCGTGAGTATCAGAAGATATGAAGGACTTCTTTCCCCTATTTTTTTTCTTTGTTTTGCCAAACAAAATTATTTATCTTACTGTATGGTCAAACCTGCGGCCTCCCATTTTGCAGCTGGCTTATTGCCTACTGTGCTATGGAAATAATAAATAGATTGTCTCTTTCTCTATCACAAACTTAGGCGCATGACAGCGGTGAGCAAACTACTTTAACTACTTATGTACAAATACGATAGAAGAAAAATAATTCTACATATTAAAATCGATAAAAAGTTTATTTTCACGCAAATTGAATTATTAAAGTGTTTACAATGTTAACAAATATTTATTGCATTATATAATTGACAATTATATTACAAGAAAATTGTTTATTATCTGTCGATACTTTATCGAGATAATATATTCTATTTATCGATATATTGTAGGCAAATCTGTCGTCATAAGAGGACCTACTTTTTAATATGTAGAACTATCAAACTACGCATAAATAATATTAACTATATCACATAATTTATCTAACAGATACAAGACGAATTTGTCAATTAACATTTTTGGTCCTTAAATTAATTGCATATACCTTCCAATAGGTTTATCTTATTTCGAATTAATATATTTCTAGCACTGGATCCGATATTTTTAAACGTTTATCAACAGATAGGTATAAAGGTGATTATAAAATATCAATATAGAGTCAAATACTATCGTACTTACTATACATTGTAAGTGAATACTTATCATGAAGTCGGTTATACCGCGTCGTATGTACAGTCGTAAAGTTATCGACCTTAATACACAACAATGTTGGCAGTTGAAGGTTTCCAAATAGAGTATGTATTGATTCTTTATATACGTAGTAATGTATTGTTAATGAAATACATTATATAAATTCAAGTGTTTGGTCTTCGACAGTTGTTTATACAACTAGCATAATTATTTAATTGGTGGACTGTTACCGACGGCTAAAGTAAAAAAAAAATCTATACTCTTTTAGCCCTAGCAAACTTTTTGTGTCATTGAGTAAGTTTCTTACTCATATACATTTTAGGCACATTTTATTACTAGATTGCCACATATTTTTTTCCTTCTGTTGCTTTCTACGCCAGCTACGAGTATTCCGGATTCACCCGTCGATATTTGTTAGCTGCTGAGTGTAGAGGCGTGGCTACAGGTCGGTGTGCGGGTGCAGCGTGTGCGCGTGCTCGTAGTAGAGCTGTCGCGCGTAGGCGGCGTGGCGCGCCACCCAGGCGGCCAGCTCCTCGCTGTCGCACTGCACGCGCGGCCGCCGCACCGCCTCGCCGCCCGCCCCGCCGCCCGCGCCGCCTGCCCCGCCCCCGCGCACGCCCAGCTCCACGAAGTACGCGCCGTCCGCGCACACCACCGAGCATGACACCAAGTTGCTGCAACAAACAATGTGCTATATTTACCGCGGTGTTTTTCATCCTCACCCTTTATTCATTCAATATGAAGTTTCTTTTTTTACGCAATAACAACTGTTGCGTTGTTTTTTTGCGTGCAATCGTATAATGGAGAGTTTTAAAAGCGTTGATTATTTTGAATAAGTCGAAAAATATTGAAATCATAAAAAATTTAAGTAGGGGCGTGCTTGATAGTCTTTTTAAGGTAAAAAAGATATATTATGATAAGATTTGATCATGGATATATAAAATTTAAATGGGAAAATGGCGGGAAAATTATGATGGTGTGATGATAAGAGTGTATTTAATTCTTGTATTTTTCAAGCATTTGTCGCGATATTTTTGATGATGTTTGGAAGATAAAATGTTTAATTTGGATAGGATATTATTTGTGTTATAGAGTGTAATACCTGAGATGCGTCTCCATGACGACGTGCGGCGCGTCGTGCTTGCAGGTGAAGATGCGCAGGTAGGTGTCGGAGAGCAGCGCGCGGATGTCGTGCGGCGCGTCGCGCACGGCGCGGTGCGCCACGAACCGCTCGGCGCCGCCCGCCAGCGCGCGCAGCAGCGCCGCCCCGCGCGCGTGCGCGCCGCTGTAGCGCGGCACCAGCCCGCCCGCGCCCGCGCACCACCGCGGGCCGCGCACGCGCTCCGGCACCCACTTGTCCGATCTGCGATCATACCATACATAGTCTTGACCCCACACTGAGTCACATCGAGTCTTGTGTCGTGGGTGACAGCCTCCGTGGCGCAGTTGGTTAAGACGCCGCCTGTGAAACGAGAGGCCGCGGGTTCGATCCCCGCACCGAGAGAAATGTTTGTGCGGCCCACAAATATTTCTTCCGGGTCTGGGTGTTTGTGAGACCGAAAAGTCTCTCGTAATTCCTGATATCCACGACACAAGACTCGATCTTAGTGTAGGGTCAGTACTATGTATATGACTGTTGGGTGTATGTATGTGACTGTTGGGTGTATCAGAAACTACGAGAGACTTTACGGTCCCACAAACATCCAGACCCGAAACAAATGGCTATGAATCTCACAAACATTTGTCTCTGTGCGGAGATCGAACCCGCGGCTTCTCGTTTCATAGCCGGCATCTAACCAACTGCGCTTTTTTAAAATTTAATACCGAAGATATATCAATATTCCAAAAAATCAAGCATAGTTAAATTTCCCTTATTTTCTATGTAATAGATTGGAAACTTAAAGACTTATAGTTGTTAGTAGAGTATGTACCTGCGGCTGGTGTCCCGCAGCGCGGAGGCGGTCTCTGCGGCGAGGTCGAGCACGCCGATGACGGGCTTGGTGACGGTGCCCACCAGCCCCTTGCCCACCCCCGCAATGAACCCGCCCAGCCCCTCCTGCGTCGCGCCCTCGTAGCTGTGCTTCACCAGCGACGTCATACCGCCTGCGACACCAACAAAGTCTCATCGTTATTTAAAAATATTAACTTCAAAATTAAATTGGCAATAATTATAAATATATTGTTTTGACAGAGAAGTAAAAATTTTAAAAATCGACATTCAAAAAAATAGCCAATGAATATTTGATAATACTTATGTTCATTTCTTAATTGCAAATATATTATTAAGCTTTAAGCATTCCACAGAAGAAATATTTTAAAAATATAGTAAAGACTAGATGGTTGGTATTACTACGCACCGAGTATGCCGAGGCCGAGTCCGCGGAAGCCGGCGGCGAGGTGGTGCCCGCGCGCGGCGCTGCGGATGCGTCGCCGCGTCTCCTCGTGCGCCTCGTCCCACACCACGCGCTCCAGACCGTCGCCCAGAGACTCTGACGCGCACCAACAAACAATTATTGCTTCAGCCTTATTTCATACTTCTCTTCTTAATTTACATTTTTCATTTTACAAACGAATTAAAAAATAAAAATAATCCCTGGCTTAGCACCCCAAAAATACTGGAATGGAATAAATAATTCTAATGAATTTTCACATTCCTATTAAGTCAACTTGATATCAGTTGATTGATCAGTGATATTAGTTGTTCCTTATCCCATAAATCACTAATCGAATAAAAGGAAAATTGTCTTATCTATTTCCTTTACAAATAAAATATTTACCCGGAGTGCAACTCACAGTCAAACATTCTGTAGATGTACTCTGTAATATTAGTATCGTACCTGTGACCTTGGCAGCGGAGTTGGAGATGCCGTGCGTGACGTTCTTGAGCAGCGCGCCCACGTTGCCCTCCAGCAGCAGCCCCGTCACGCCCTCCGACACGTCGGCCACGAACCCCAGCGGGTTGCCCAAGAAATCCACTGAGCCCAGGATCTTAGCCGCTTGCCACTTCAACTCCTGTGGCGAGAAAAATGACGGACATTGCATAACAGAAAATCATGTTATCTGGCAATAATACTTATCAAAAACCGATATTTATATGTTTTTTTAAAATATACACAACTCTGCTCTTAAAAGAAGGCATATTTATTTACACACCACTGTCAACCAGTCTACTTAATTTCACATACGTTCACCTGACGGTAAGCGATACAACCGCTCATGAACAGTGACAAAAAAAACGACACCTTGAATTCCAAAGCAGTTCTTGGTATTTTACTGCACTCGCCATCCCCATACTTATAAAATATGTTAAGGTATAAAAACACGCCGACTAAGTATGAGATGAAGGAATTAAATAACCAAAGGAATGGAAGGAAGGAAGGAATTAGATAGCCAAAAGCATACAAAAATGCGTGACACTCACATCCTTAAAGTGTGCGAGCATCTGTCGTCCAAGGTAGGAGGCGGTGTCGAACACGTGTGCGCGCACGAACGGCTCCAGCTCCACGGCCGCGTCCTCGAACTTGATCAGCGTCAGCCCCAGCCGCCGCTTCAGCACGCTCAGAGAACTCTCCAGCTTGTTGGCCGTGCACATCGACAGCCGGATCTGCCACATCGAGATACTCACTATCGATATTCATTCAGCTGTCAGGATTTATCGATTATACGTCATTGTTTCTATTACCAATTTTGATCGCCATACCGTGAGGAGAAATATAGACTTCGATAGCGCATACAAATGAATCGACATTTTTCAATAGGGAGATAATTTGGAGCTAGAAATCGTTTATTTTTGTGTCACGTATCTACGACTTGAGACACCAATAAAATAAAAACACATAATGCTAAATGAATAGTCGGACATAGTCAATGTATGTTACAGATGGCGTGACAATAGCAATAACGATAGCTCGCAGGTTATGTGTATCACAAAAACAGTATTTAACTTTGAAACAATTGACACATGTAACAATAAATTTGTAATTGGGATTATTTTGTTGTCAGAAGCGAAGATAACGATTAAACTAGCACTTTATGCACTGGCAATATACATAAATCATTAGATCGCCACATGGCATATTCTAATCGCCTCTTGCCTTGCATTGCCTAAACAAATCTCGGAGAAACGGTTGGTATTCTTAAAGAATCGCCATACATAAAAATATCGATAGCAATATATTAATTTGTCTCGGCGAGGTCTCTAAAAATACTAAACATTTGAAGTGTAAGCAATTAGCGATTTGTTTTGCGAAACATTCATAAGCACATTGAAATGATATGGTGTCGCTGGATGAGAACGTCACTAGCCGTACAAACAAATAAATAGAACGTAACACAACGTATATCTAACCTTTTTGCACGTCAAGAGCTGAACGCATAAAACAAAAGGTGATCGTTAACGGCGGTGGCAAGTCAGTATGCGGTGAACAAGCCGGCAAGCAAGCGCTGGCTTTATCGACATCACTATGAAGCCAATTATCTATGCTTTTGTAGATTCTATCACATTTTAATAATTTTATCGACTTCGAGAGTCTAGTGCTTATTCATTTCCTTATGTAAAATTAAAACGATTTGTTTAATTAATATCGATTTAATTGTATCCATATGCCCAACAGCTGGGCCCGAGCCTTTGCTAAGATAGTGACGAGTTGCGGCGTATAATACAACTTTTTGTACCATTAAAGTTTTTACTAAAACATGTAAAGGAGTTTCTCTTCACGATCAAAGTATCGATATAATAAACAACTAATATTAATTAGAAATTTACATAAAATTATGTTATTTATTATAAGATGAAATCGGTGATATTATCTCATATGTTTAGTAATTTTCTCGGCTTTATTATTGATGTCTAGTGATGCATGAGTGGGAGATTGTAGTGTGCTGATACCTGGCTGGGAATGATCTTGATGAGCGCGAAGTAGTATCTGGTGGCGTGTAGCGCGGTGAGCTCGTCCAGCATGCGGCGCGTCTCGTAGTCCGCCTCGTCGATCTGCTCCTGCGCGCTCTCCTCGTCCTCCACCCACGCCCACGCCCACAGCTGCAGGATCAGCCTGCCCACAGACAATGTGTTAAACCTCGAACTATACTTTATATGTAGAGGAATATTCTTAGATTTTAGGATTCGTAAAGTAAAATTCATATTAAATTACAACAAGCAAGCAGTCGACATTAAAAACCAACTCATTCAGCAATATGCTACTTTAATTTCCCAATTCGCCGACTTTTCATATGTATGTCCTAATATCATATAGTAAATTAACAGGTTATAAAAGTATTCATTAGTTCGTACCTCTCCTCGAGTCTAATAGCGAGCGGGCGCAGCGCGATGACGAGATGCCTGAAGAAGTAGGCGTTGTAACGCGATACTGGCGACTTCTGCAGCTCCACGGCCGCGTGCAGCGCCGGCATGGCGGGCCCGCCGCCGCCGCGCTCCGGCAGGCAGTACAGCAGCACCGGACTCGGCGTGTCCACCAACTGACAACACACAAATACTTTTATTATAAACAACATTATATTCGATACAAAGTCGTCATTGCCAAATTTTATCATGCGTTAGCTAGTTATCAAGCTTTAGCCATAGATTCCTTCTGTTTGTTGCAGATACTGATCTGATTTTTTTTTAAAGTTTAATAAAATGTTCTCTTCTACTTTCCAAAGCTAAAATCAAATAATATAGCGTACCTGGTTGTCCCACTGCATGTTGGTGACGGCGAGCGTGAGCGTGCGGTGCTTGGCGGCCACGGTGAGCGCCAGCGCCACGCCCGCGAACAGCGCGTGCACCAGCTCGGCGGGCGGCGAGCGCGCCACCAGCGACACCGACACGCCCGCCACCGACACGCGCGCCTCCCACTCGCGCCGCGTGCCCTCCTCCGCGCACTCCTCCTGCTCGGAGTCCTCGATCCAACCTGAATCCTAGAGAATAAACATAAAGCAGTCGAGATATAAGATAAGCAACCGGTGCGAGATATCGTAACTAGTAACTACGGCACCGTACACTTTCATCGTACTGCCATCGGGGTGTACTCACTGGGTCCTGATGGTCGTAGATGCGCACGGTGCGCGTGGGTCCGTCGGCGGCGAGCGTGAGGTTGAGGCGGCCGGAGCCGGGGCGCAGCGTGTGCCACGCCACGGCCTGCTCGGGCGGCACGGCGGCCCCGGAGCAGGCGCGCGCCGGCAGCGCCAGCACGACGCGCGCGCCCGGCGCCAGCGCCAGCAGCGACGCGCCCTCGGGCTGCACGCACAGGTTGCGGTGCGCGCACGCCATGCGGCCCGGCGCCAGCACGCGCCACGCCTGCGTGGACGCGCGCCGCGGGTCTGCGCGCCGCAGCACCAGCGCCGACGCGCGCCCCGGCCGCGGTGCCGCCTCCTCGATATCCAGCACCTGACAAGCACATGACATAATCACATATTCCAAGTATATGCTATAACGGAGTGAAAAAATAATGCATTTGTTTTATTTTCAATGTTACCATAGCGTGCGGCGATAGAGGAGCGTCTTCTGATAGTAAAGCATCTGTCGGTTGTGGCGGAGAGCTGCCTTCGTGAATTAGTTGGTCATTGGGACCTCGTCGCCATAATTGTGACCTAGACAAATTCCATATAAGTTCATCTAATCATTATAATGAATATATTAACGAAATGCATTTTTACAAAGCATACCTGTCACCATATCGTTTCCTGCCGAGCACGACACGAGTGGAGCCCATGGGCACCTCAAGCACCAATGCGTTGTCGTCCGCGTGCCCTGCCTGCGATGAAGGCTTGTCCGCAGTCGTCACGCTCGGATCTCTAAGTACATTATATTCCAATATTTTCAAAAACGTTTTAATGTAAATAGTATGTAATATGAGTGAACAAAATATGATATAACCTGTTGATGGTGGCGGTGAAGACGACGTAGATGAAGTTCTGGTAGAGCAGCGTGTGGTGCGCGGGCAGCGTGTCGAGCGGCAGCGTGGCGCGCGGCCCGCCCGGCGCCCGCAGCGCCAGCGCCGCCGCGCCCTCCGGCTCCGGCAGCGCCCACGTCACGCGCGCGTGCGCACCCACCGCGCACTCCTCCGCGCACCCCACCTGCACACACACGTGCACGTAATGCAAACAATCGTTAATTAACCCGCCGCCGTACATTATGGCACTGACTTCAAGTTGTCTAATCAACTCGTTGCAGTAGTTACAGATTATAGAATGCTGAGTTATATATAAGTCAACAGATTTCTTTCACTTCTTTAACCGGCAATTTTTACTTATTTTGTGATATTTATTTATAAGTACCCCTTACCTGGTGGAACATGATGGAGACGGGCGAGTAGTTGTATATGCGCAGCGGCGGCGGCGAGCACTCCGCGTCCGTGAGCACCACGAACAGCGTGGCGCCCTGGCACACCACCTCCGCACGCACCACCACGTAGCGCCCGCCGCCCTCCCTGTGTACATACACCTTGTGTTATGTTGTCGCATAATGTAGCAGCATGTACAACATAAAGTGAGTGATGTTGGTGCGACCTGCAGGCGAGGTGCAGCGCGCGCGGCGCGTCGATGCGGAAGCCGCCGGACCAGGCGGTGAGCGGCTCGGCGCGCGCGGCGTGCAGCACGCGCACGCACAGCAGCTGCTCGCGCTCGTGCCGCGCCCAGTGCCACGGCAGGTAGCAGCCCGGCACGGCCGACACGTGCGTCGCCGACGCACCCGGGTCGGTCTGCAGACACACATCAACAGATTTAACCAGATTCTCTACTTCCCTATCACTTCCCGACATTCATATGTTCGATTTGTTTTATCCTCTTCTAACGTAAAATTAATTTAAAAGCTATTTTTTAAATCACCAATTAATGAAGAAACCTAAAGTAAAACGAGAAACCAAATATTTGAATAAATATTTATGTGAACAAGCTTGTTTCTGGTATTCACGACATAAGTTTTGTAATTTACTGTGTACTGAAGAGAATGTATGAGCCTGTAGCGTGATATAAGATAGCAGTACTCACTAGGGTGGTGGCGGCGCACTTCTGCGCGAACTGCAGCGTGTGGGAGGTGTTGTTGTGCAGCTGGTAGCGCGGCGCCAGCGTGACGATGTTGGTGTGGCGGTAGCGGCCGCGGCCCGCGCGCACGCGCACGCCCAGCGCGAACACGCGCTCGCCGCCCTCCGCGCGCGACACCACGCGCTTCACGCCCACGCCCGGGCCCAGCCCGAACGGAGAGCACCACTGCACACGCGAAAATAACACCTCATCCAACAGTAATTGAGAACACTTTACCGGAAACTGGTTGTACCGGAAGTCCTTGCATATACCATTAGTTTCGGTAACTCACACGTAAAGCGATCGAAGTGATCAAGCCTTTATTTAAATAGGAACAAAAAACACATAAGGCAACTAGAAGGCGATACTCGTAACAAACAGGTGTACCTCTGGGTTGGAGCAGATGCCGCGGCCGAGGCGCGCGGACACGGTGGGCCCGCCGTCGGCCTCGGCGAAGGAGAAGAGCAGCGGCGCCACCATGCGCGCCACCTCGTGCTCGGCGAACTGCCCCGCCGCCTCGGCCGCGCTGCCCTCCGCGCGGAACACCAGCGGCAGCCCCGTGCGGTTCACCAGCCAGTACGCCGCCGACACCGACACCTGCACGCACACGCACATGCGAGCTCACATTACGTAGTCATTGCACGCCACTGTGGACCGTATCACAGGAGCATGAACCGTATGTTCCCAGGAACGATCATCTATTTTATGAGTACGTCATGAAAAAAAGCTATACAATATTCGAAATTGCATGGCTTTTATTCGGCATCATGATAAACCCCTTCCTACCAAATCTGGAGAAAAATCTCGAACTCAATTTAGTAGTGCCATTAATGACATCGCTGTTCAATGTATAGTGACACTGATAAGCATATACATTGTGTTGAATTCTTGTGTTACCTTGACTCCGTCGGTCTTGTTGATGTTGACCCTGGCATTGAGATACAGCCGCCGGCCCCGCGAGTCCCGCAGCTTGAGCCTGGCGGAGAAGGAGGCGCCCGCGCTACCCGCCCCGCCCACCACCAATGCCGTCGACCACCCGAACCCCTCCAGCTTCACGCTCATCTCCACGCCTTCCTCCACGTTCACCTGCACAACACAATCAACAATCATTTGGTATATATTTGTGCTATTGGATTACCTATCAATCGATATTTCATCATCAATTTAATTATATTTTGTAGGTACCTTGCTTAAGTCAGAATTAATCTTTGAAATACTTGTCGATAAGTTTATATTTAAATTAAAACGATCAATTCTCCAATCTATGCCACCTTCTTAAATAATCTGTAAAATGAATCTTATTGGACTTTAATTTAAGTGTAGATTGTGCCAGCAGCTCACCTCGTGGAAGGGCCTGGTGTCGCCGGGCGGCACGTTGCCGGCGGCGCGCACGTCGCCCGCGGTGCTGGCGGCGCGGTACTGCAGCTCCAGCGGCAGCAGGTTCTCCAGCCGCAGCTCCGGCACCAACGTCAACGTGTGCCCCGCTATCGGCGGCCCTCGATCCGGCGGGAACCGCTCTCGGACGATCACGCAACAAAACCTACGCAAAATATTAAGTTGTAAAAACCATACTACGGAATCTTGGTTATAAATATATTGAATTTATTTTCATATCAATGCAACTAGAAAGATGTCTAGAAAGGTATGTGTGCGACCTGTAGACGTGGTCGGGTGGCGCCCTGCACTCGTAGTGCAGCAGCGCGCGGGGCGCAGGTGCAGCGCGCCAGTCGACGGCGGCGGGGGCGGGCGCGGGCGCGGGCGCGGCGGGCGCGGCGCGGGCCAGCGGGCGCGTCCACAGCGCCGCCGCGTGCGCGCTCAGCGGCGCCGCCCAGCGCGCGCCCGCCGCCACCTGCGCACTGCGCGCGCCACCGCTCCATTGTGCTGCCACACAATATAACACGCACTAGTAGCTTCCATCAATCTTTACTTTTACCATACTGCATAATGACTATTTTAAATAATTTTATATACAACCTGCTGTTAATAAATCCTAAAAAAGTGGACAAATAATTCGTATACGACAACATATTGTAAAACAATACAAGTGGCACCTGCTACCATACTTATGTAATATCTAACTAAATCTATATAGTATAATACTATAGAATAATAATCATAAAACGGAGACCATACATATCACATACTTAGAATCCAAACTACCGTGGCTAAAATATAATTTTGATAGCGCAACCTAAATACGAATTGAAAAGATACAGATCATTGGAAATGACAAACGTGAGAGCGGCCAAGCGGCGCCAGCAAACATGGCGTAGGGGGAGCGGCGCGGCAGCGCGGGCAGCGTGCGCGCTCGCCACACGCATGCGCACGCCGCGCGCACCCGCTCCGCACGCACGCAGCGCCGCTCGCACAGCCACGCGCCCGCGCCCGCACCCGCATCACGCAATCGCACGTTTACTTACATTTCAACCTCATGCCAATATCCAAATATCAAGCAGGTGCCACGACCATCAAAATTCACAAGCCGATATCTATTATCTTCTAGCAAATAATGATGATTTTTAAACATTAGCTGTGATAATCCTAGTTTTTGATGGATAATAATCATTGCATGACCTTATATGATTCCATGAGCGGGTTTCGTAGAGAATCAAACAATCGCGCCCATTTCTCTACACTTCAAATCGTCTTACTGATGATTACAGAACAATGCATAAAGTCGACACTTACCGGCGGAGGGCGCGTGGTCCACCCTCACTTCCACGGGATGGGGCAGCTTATTCACAAGTTGCAATGCAGAACGAACCGTCACCAGTTTACGAGCTGAACCTTCCAAAGATACTTCGAACACTATGCGGGCTTCGGCACCGGTTTTCTAAAACATTATAATACATCAATTTCAACCATACACTAGTTGGGAAAGAGAGCTTTTTTTGGGTACTAAAGTCGAAGCTTTTAGGAACTAGGCGAACAGTTTGAGTTGCGATTAATGTCAATGAGTTTCCTCACTCAATAGGCGTAATATTGGACACGATATGTACATTGTGCGTGAGATGCCTGAAGAAGACGCCGACGCGGTCGACACAGACGGGGTCTGGCGGCGTCCAGCCATCCAGCCGCAGCGCCAGCTGGTGCAGCGTGGCGGCGCCCGCCTCGCCGCCCGCGCCGCGCCCGCGCCCCCGCCCGCGCCGCGACCCGAACGAGAACGGCTCCGTGTCCCCCGCGCGCACCACCACCCACGAGTCGTCCGGACCCGACCACGAGCTCGGCTCGCGGATCCTGAGCACAACAATGTAAGCGCATTACTCACTAAACTTTCCACTGTTATCTAAAAACGCAATGTATAACGATGTGACAAAACCTACTGTGAAATGCCAATCAACACGTTCGAATCCAGTACCGAGCCAAATATTTTCGGTGCAATCAAAACGAAAAGTAGCCCCGTAGTTTCAAAAATCCATTATATATTAAAATACCTTTTTACTATACGATAGATGTATTCAATAGCTAAAAGGTTTTTAAACTGTCAACGAATAATGCCGAGAGTGTTTCGTGCAATACTGACTGGTCTGCGGTGGTGAGCAGCGTGGTGAACCAGAGCGGGTGTCCGGTGTGGTTGCGCAGCGCGTACGGCACGAAGGGCGCGCGCCGCCGGTGCCCCGCCGGACTGCCCTTCGGCGATGACGACCACTGCACACGGGAACAACGTTTATCGACTACTTTTATGACTAGGAACTTAAAGGAAAGCATTATATTATAAATGTTAGCGAGTGAATGACATCAAGGAATAGAAGTTCCTTCTATACCAAATCACTTCTCTTCGTCATGCGCTCTAATAAGTTCATCTCATTCCACATAAGAGTACATTTCATACATTTAAGTAATGTAAAATTGGCACCTGTTGTTTCTGCGCAGGCGCGTAGTAGTCAGCGGTCCAGTTGGCTCGCACTAGCTGACCCAGTTCTATAAGAGCTGAAGTAACAGTGGTACTCAGCGTCTCTGATGACGTCACCTCTGCCTGAAGCCGACCCGGGGCCAGCTCACTGGTCAACGTCTGTTCCCAACGAGTCTCGAACCTAGTTTAAAAACGTTTGGTAATATAGTCAACACCTTAATATTTATAATTTTAAAGCTGAAACGAGTTTAACACGACTCAAAAGTTTGAATTAGAATCGATAATGACATGACAAAAAAGGTAATAAAAATTCAGTAATTTTTGGTGATAGTTAAGTTGGAATGAATTTGTACACCGGCCATTGTCAAGTATGCTAGGAAAATGTATTTTGAGTGATGATACGCATATGGCAATAAAGTGAATACAAACTTCCAGGGCTCGACGACGGGCTCCCAGCCGGACAGCGTGCGGTTGTAATAGTCGATGCTGAGCACGGCGCCCAGCCGCCCGCCCCCCGCGCCGCCGCCCCCGCTGCCACCCGGAGCTGGCGTGCCCGGGGTCGACACCAGCATCGGGTCCTCGAAAGAATCCTCCACTTTACGCAGGTCCTGCACACAAACATAATGATGAAAACAACAAAAGATTGAAATACTTGCCACAAATATTTTGAGACAGAGAAAAAATAATAAGTATATCTGAAAATTAGAAAGGTTTCCATCGTCGAACATAGGCTTTCCATTACAAATTCGAAAGTGATATTTGGTAGGTATTTACTAAGGTTTCGCACCAGGACACTAGTCATTGTACGATAATACTCCACCAACCTAATATTAGTCTTTTCCTAATATTAACATCAACCAAATCAAATCATCACGGTTGTCTGGAAAAGATCGCTTTTAGCGATAAGACCGCCTTTTTAAAACACTTTTTTTTCTCTGTTTAATCTTTTTCTTTTTGTAATTTTTGTGGTGTTTTAAATAAAGAGTTATTATTATCATTATCAATTTCATCATTTTACTAAGTGAATATTGCAAAGTCTAACCTGTTCCACCTGCAGCTCGCTGAGCGAAACCTCCAGCAGCGGTACGTCTGAGTCCATGCAGTCGTCGATCACGCACAGGGTGATGCACTCCGCGCTCACCTGCACACAAACAACCACATCAACCAAGCCGTATAACCGGAAAAATTGCAACAACTTGGAATACGAGATTCTAAACGGAGAGAAGGGAAGAGGAAGTAGAGAGGGTAAAAAGACTTATTTTTGCAGGCATCGTCTTGCGCCGGGCCAAAGTACTTTTATTTATTTTATTTATTTATTTCCAAACTTACATCTACTTTTACAGGATACCCTAATGCAGTAGTGTATGCATGTTTCATTTTGTCTTATAACAAATGATATTCATCGCTATTTTTGTGAATTCACTCAGGGAACAATGGAATAAGTCTGTTTCCTGTGCAATTAAGTTAAGTATTCTAAGAGCGCGAGTTATAGGCGCCTCTTTAAGCATAATTGTACGAGCACGCGGTACCGCCAGTAACTGTGGTCGCCGCCGTCTCCAAACGTATCTGTTTGGAACCAGTAACCCTATTTGTCCTAATAATGTATTTGTATTTGTACTTGTTTGTAATAACAGTGAGTATACCTGCACGGCGTGTATGGGTCCGGTGTTGGCGTGCTTGGTGGGCGGCGGCGGCGGCGCGGGCGCGTGCGCGGCGCGGGCCCAGCGCGGCGGCGCGGGCCACGTGCTCGCCGCGCCGCCGCTGTCCACAGTGCCTGCATGCGACTGCGCGCGCATGAACACGCTGTTGGCGGGCGCGTCCTCTACAGGACCCGACACTATCGATTTACCTAATTAAAATAAATTAAACATTAAACATGTAAATATCAATCCCATACCTAAAGCTTTTAAGTAACTTTTTAGCCCAATAAGTTACCTGATAATGCAACTCTGAACTGCACAGGGAGCGACTGTAACATCGATGCGAACATCCTCATGTCGTGGTATGATAGACGGAGATTTAAAGTGCCCATTTGTACCTGAAACATGAAGTCTTTGAGTTGAGTTGTTACATGTTTGTCATTACACACAATATGTAAAAACAAATTTTGTTTATGCTTACGCATTGATTCCGTAACGCGGTCGGGTAAGTCAGTCGATATCATTACCGCGACTCATCAACACATATACCATATAGTCGGACAATAAACCGTCGGTATAACAAAATCTCTCGTTGTCAATTACTTGGTGTAGCACCTTAACCGTACACAATATTTGATAGTTAGTAGAAGCAGTATAAGAGCTATATCGATGTTATAAAGGGTATATCAAGACTGCTACCGTAAAACGACGTCGGTGGTAGTTTTAGTGAGTACATATACAATGCGGTTAAAAATGTCGCTAAGAAATGTGACATTTTTTTTTTATTGTCTTGATAGACGCTGTATAGATCCGCCCATAGTGTGTTATAGTGAGTACGCACGTGCAGCACTTTGTTTGCGTCGAGCGACACGTGCAGCGCGGCGGGCTCGATGATAGAGAGCGCCGTCTCCTCCTCCAGCCCCAGCACGCACGAGAACACCTCCAGCTCGTTCAGCGAGCACGACAGCGGCACCGGCGACGCCGCGCGACGGTACGTCACCACCGTCGTACTCTACCAACACACAGTACATACAGATATACTATCACACGGGTACCGAGCAATATGTCAACCCAAATAACAAAAACAAGCATGAAAATAAAACGAATTAACATCATTAACATGCCGAATCATTTTTTATATATTTCTATTAAATATTTTTTTTGCAAATAGTAAAAAACTGAATTACAAACATACAATATGACAATCTAAAACCTAATTTGATTTCGACCAATATTATTCCAGCAATTATAATTTGATAAGTTACATTAGAATTTTCAGCTTAGCCTGTTATAGCCAAGTTCCTTCCAAGAGAAGCCGTTCTTTCGGTTGGTATGATAATGATTAGTGTAGGTATGTCGGTACTGACCCTGAGTATGACGGCGTTGGTGTCCCACACGGAGGCGTCCTCGACGAGCACGAGCTGCGAGTCGGTGATGTTGAGCTTGAGCTCCACGCCCGCCTCCTCCGCCGCGCTTGCCGCACCAGCTGCACCCGCCGCCCGCGCCACCGCCGGCACCGCCGACTCCTCCAAGCTGCACACAACCCGTCATCACATTACTTCTATATACACTACATCTTCATTGCAAAATAGAGCCACACTTCTACTATGTTGAATTTTTTCAAATAATTACTATTCATTGACATTCGGCTGATATAAGAATTATATCGAAACTTAACTAAATCTTTTACATATATAAAACTTAAGGTGGTTTATAATAACCTAAATACATTAAAACATTACATCTCTTTTTGGACCGTGACGTGTAAAAATATATTTATATATAACAATACCAACTTTAAGGATATTTTAGTAACATAGTTTGAACATAATATGACCAAGGTTCATTGATTTAGATAAGCCAATCAGATAAGTTGACTTACAAGAGCGGCTGGTCGGGGTCGGCGGGCGTGGCGGGCGGCTGCATGATGAACTGGTTGGCCGCCTCCCACCAGTCCAGGATCGCCATCAGGCGCATGTTGTTCACCAGGATCGTGTACGCAGACGACTCGCGACGCATCCTACACATACGTACAATATTACTGTGCAGAAACCAATCATTTCCGTGGCGCAATGGGTGAACGTTGTCTGTGAAATGAGTCTGTAGTTTTAGCCCCAAATCTCACTGATCCAAGTGTTTATGAGATAATCAAATATTCGATGTTTGTAGAATAACGTCTCTTATTATGGGGTCGGTTTTTACGTTAATTTTATTATCATTTATAATGGCCGCCATCGATCTGTCTTTGTAATCAGGTCATACGTCTCACTGCAGGGCACGAGCCTCCTTTACGCTAGCCTAGTGCGGGTTGGTCAATATGTACAGTGTATAGTTAATGGAAGAGGTGTGACCTGGCATGCACCTCGGCCTGCACGCTGTGGCGCTGCTCGGCCATGGGCTGCACGATGTGGCTGAACACGTTGCCGCGCCGGTTGGCCGGCTCCTTGGCGTAGCGTGTGTCGCTCACCAGGATCTCCTGGGCATAACATCCGACCGGTTACACTGTAATCTATATCAGGTCACAGTCGGGTGCAGGTCTTGCAAGCTTTTAATTATTGATTTAAACTCGCATTTCAGAGTAGTAGTTTCAAGATAATGCGTCATATTATTCAAGGATAAAAATAACAAGGAAATGTTTTTAAAGCTTTTTTTTATTGCTATGAA
This sequence comes from Hyles lineata, assembly GCA_030180105.1. Taxonomy (NCBI): domain Eukaryota; kingdom Metazoa; phylum Arthropoda; class Insecta; order Lepidoptera; family Sphingidae; genus Hyles; species Hyles lineata. Next base: position 17,023,828 of record JARJEE010000006.1, on the reverse strand, counting down.
TGGCGGGACGAGCATGCCGTTCGCCTGATGGTTAGCGATACGACCGCTTATGAACAGTAGCAAAACCAAACAACACTAGAACTACAAAGCAATGCTTGGCATTCCACTGAGCTAGCCATTCTGAGACATAAGATGTTAAGTCTCAACATGTCCAGTAGTGACTCTGGCTTCAATGTCCTTCAATCCGAAACGCAACAGTGCATTTAAACTGCTGTTTTATGGGAGAAATAGACATTGCGGTGGTACCCACCCAGGCGGCCTCTCACATATGAGAGACCTACCACCAGTAAAGTTAAAACTAAATATGGTCACACATTATTAATATTTGTTATTATTATTGAACAAATCGACTTACACGTTCTATGTCAAAAAAAAAGTCAAAGTTACAAGTTCTCAGGAAATTTCTGCATTAAATCCATCTCCAACACTTTTTGTGGCAATTCGATAATTCGCAGTGAAATTCTAATAATGGTGAAGACAACGATATAGTCATAAATTGAAGTAACCTGCGAGACGAGGTCGATGTCCTGGCTGAGGTCGGAGTACATCTCGACGAGCAGCTTGGACTTGATGAAGTTGATGCAGGCGAGCGAGCACACGCCGTGCTCCGGCTCCAGCTTCACCGTCACGTCGTGCAGGTCCAGCTTTATGGACAGCGTCGTCCACACCTGAACGCGAGAACATTACTTTCATAGAACATTACATCGTAGATTTTAACCAAGAAGCGTGAAATTGTCAATGATATCCCTCCCTGTCTCTATTCAAATAAAAAGTTCCGGATACAAAGACGAATATTTCGTTGTCTTGACGCTGCAAAGAATGTGTAAAATCCTGGCATCAATGAGTTGCAAGATAACTCGAACCATTGTCTGACGCGCTCCAGGCACACTCCTTTGTGGAGTAAAATGATCTGAATAGCGTAATATAACTGCTATATTACCTGCTGCGTCTTGGCGGCGGGCTGGTGGTGCTGGGCATGGTGGGGGTGCTGGGTGTGGTGGGGGTGGTGCGGGTGGTGCGGCTGCAGGTCGTCGAGCGGCTCGGCCAGGTTGTGCGCCAGCACGCCGCGCACCAGCCGGTACTGCGCCACGTCCAGCGAGCACTCCAGCGTCGTCAGCGTGCCCTGCACCGTCATGTCCGCCACTGCCGCGGTTCACACACGTTATACTATTTATTTGATAAGTGATAGATTGCCAAGCTAATTTTACATCCTAAGATGTGATAAGTGACATAGATATTAACATGCCGAACACAGTCTACAGTTAAATAATTTATACGAAGACTTCTCATAATTATTGAATATTTAATTTAATGGAGAAATGAAGGTAGCGGAAACCATTACCATTGTGCGTCTGTCCAAGGTTATGTTCTAGTCTTAGTGTTAAACAGGCAGGTGCCCGCAAGAGAGGCGGTCCGCGCGTGCGCACGGCCCCGCCCACCGTCTCCGCGCCCGCCAGCGACACGCCCTCCAGCTGCACCGTGCGCACCTCTAGCAACTCGCGGGGCTCTGGACAACCACATTCTTTTATACATACAACATTCAATTTAACATAAAATTAGAGTAAGGTGTGCAATGTGCATAATTTTGTGTACGACAACTAACTTGACGACAATACAAGGGTATATCACAAATCTTACTTGTGCCATCATCATCAATATCTTTTATCGAGTGGACAAATATAAATAATGATGTAGTATATAAGTAGTTCAAGAAATGGTCTGGAGCTCTTTTCATGTAACTGTGGGATAAGGTCATGCTCAGACGAAGTGTTGTCGTGTAACCTGCATGCGGGTCGGCGCGCACGCTGACGGTGCCGGGGTCTCCGGCGAGCTGGAAGCAGTTGTCGAGGCGCAGCGCGCACAGCTGCGCGGCAAGCGCGGCGCGCGCGCGCCCGCTCACGGGCAGCACGATGACGGGCGCGTCGCACACCACGTGCAGCCGCCGCCGCTCCGCGCGCCCCGCCGCCTCCACCCCGCTCGACGACGACACCTGCACCGCACTCAACAATGCTACAAGTCCTATTTATCTTTTTGATAATATTCACAACAAAAAGGAACAAGTTTGTGAATGTAATCTGTATATAATTTTATTACATGTACTAACTCGTAAGTTATACCAGTATGAAAACATATGGTAACATTGTGTAAGTAAGAACGACATGTTAAACTAAATTAACATTTACTGTATAACTCACGACATACTTAATTAAAATCTATTTACCTTAAGTCTGGCCTGCATAATGACGCGACGCAACAAGCTGAACTCAGTAGCGAACGCGTACAGTTCCTGCACAAAGCGTTTGGTGTGCACGTACGTGACAGGGCCCATCTCGATGCTCAGGCTGGTGTCATAGCCCGCTGCTGCCGCTTCAGAACTGCTCAACCTATTCCCCAAACACGATATTTTTTGACATTATAAAACAATAACATTTCGACCTTTTCACATTGATACCTAACATTACGTTGAAGTGAATGTAATAATTACCTGCAATATGTGAAGGCGAGCGCTTGCGGCGGACGCGTGCGTAGTCTGCGGCGCCACAGCGGCGCGCGCGGCGTGAGGTCACACACGCGCAGTGCCCCCAGCCGGCCCTCCAGCGTGCGCGCCCTGCCCCCCGCGCCGCCCGCGCCACCAGTGCGCCCCACCACCCGCGCGCCGCGCACGCGCACGCGCCATCGCTCGCGCCCGCGCGCCACGCCCACTACCGACACCGAGCGGATCGACATCTCCGTCTGACGCACGCCACCATCCACAAGAGATACTTCGCCACCTATAACAATATTGCCGGTAATAACACATCATAAAGTACACCGAAAAGTACTTGTTTGCCGTATTCGACCATTAAGCAATTAAAATCCGACACAATTAATGTACTGTCTTGAGTCCTGTCCAAGCAACTAAGCAGTTTTGCCGATGTCAAATATAAGTCACCTGTCTGTTGTCGTTCGTGTTCCTGCTCGTCGGGCAGGTCGTCTCCAGCGATGCCGAAAAAGTCGAGCACCGCCACCCAGCTGTCGATACTCACTATCAGGTTCAAACTGTTGAACTCCACCTTTGTCAATTTCCACACCTGCATATGAAAGGTAGTGTTAAATGGTAATTTGTTAGAGTGTTTTGCAATATTCTTCTAGATAATCCCTTGCTAATGGGAGGATGCCGTTACGTGATTTTCCTGATTGGAGAATGATTAAACTTTTAATACAATGAGAAGCACAGTATTTGACAACATCCCTTATAAAACATTCAGTCACAAACAACTCGACATTTCTAGATCTAACTCGCATAATGTAAATTACCCAAAATGGAAATTGACCAGCTCATCACAGTTCCCAGTACTAGTAGCGCCAATAAGAGTTAAGATTACCCAATATGTAAATCATTTGATCTTATGGTACCTTGTTATACTTCTCTTCAAAGAGCGGGTGTTTAGGGTCCCGCGTGTGCACGGAGATCCAGACGAGGTTGTCGGAGGCGCGGCGGTCGGCGTCAGCGTCGGCGTCGTCGTCCACCTCGCCGCCCGAGTCCTGCTCCACGCCCTCCGGCGAGCACGGCGGCGTCACGCCGCACATGCTGTCGCGCTTGCTGCGCTTGTCTATGCCCTAGGGAATAATACCACATATAATTTACTTTCCTAGCGGAACAGTCAACGACATAGTGTGTAATAAAATGTTCCGTGTTCGATCTTCGGACTAAAATAAGTCTGTGTGTAAATAACGAATATTTGTTACCGGTCTGAACAAAATATTGCGTAGACTTTTGATGACCACATTATTTAAATTATTAAAATAAACAATTTATAGAATATTATCTTAAAGAGCTTAATATTATTTGAATGAATCCTCAATATTTAAATGCAGAGGACACTCCACAAAAATAACTTGAATAAAATACAAGGTCAGGATCGGCACCTCCTTAGCGAGCAAGTTGAGTTGCGCGGGCAGCGAGCGGGAGGCGTGCTTGGCGCGGAGCAGCGCGGCGGCGTGCGGGGCGGCGCGGCCCGCCACCAGGTCGGGGCTGGACTTGGACAGGAACGTGGCCCGCGGCGCCATGCGCGGCGCGTGCGACACCATCAGCAAGCGGTGCTTCGAGTCCGGCTCCTTAGTCAGGTCCTCCATCGCGATGGAATGCAGTGAAACCTGGAGGACAGTTATAACAACATCACGCATGAGTATAAAATGTAACTGCATGACTAAATTGCAAATGTATTAAACATGTTCTATGGCTACAAACTGAAACGCAAACACCAATGTTAGTAAAGATAAATAAGGTACATTTCAAGATCTTCTTGCGTTTGTAAAAGCTAACTTATTACACAGTTCTTATGATAAATTATGATAAAAACGATACAGTAAAAAGACAATCATCACTACTTCCACTTAATTAATTGTTGAACAGTTAATATTGTATTTAATAGTTCGCCAAAATAATATAAAAAAGGGTAGTGACCTGCAGCATAGTCTCATGCGGATTATCCCTTGTGAATCGCAACAAGAACTCTCTGAACGATAGCTCGACCAAACTGCGCTCGCCCTCGCCGACATCAGCTCGCAACTCCACACTGAACGTCGACACCTCGAACGTTACTGAAACAAATGTTTACAATACTTATCCGGCTCGAAGGACCATTTCTTAGACAAATTAAGTTCTATCTTAATAAAACTGACCCTACATTATTCGTTTTGCTTTAAAGTTTATTTACGGTAATAGTTAAAAGTCAGTGTCAGATATATTATAGTTATTGCAGAACGATCTAGAATATAAGAGTGATGGAGTACCGTGCAGATGGCTGGCGGGCGGCGGCGGCGGGTGCACAGGCGCGGGCGGCGGCACGGCCAGCACGGCAGCACGCACGGCCGGGTCCAGCCGCAGCGTCGGCACCGCCGGCTCCATCATCACGCCACCCTGCTGGAACACCATATGCTTAGTTAACTTATCCACTGGTAAACAAGCAGCTCGGTAAACATTACATATTTAGGGATGAACTGGGGTAGCTTCTTCAAGGAAACAGCACAACGGTTATAACTATTTATATTTACAAAGTACAGTCTTTACAAGCGCAAATGTCACAAGCCAAAGCACAGCGAAAAGCAACAAGCGGTCTGCGTCGAGTACGAATTGCGACTGGTGCGGTGGCCGGCGCGAGCGCCGTCGGTAGGCGGGGCCTAAGTACCGTTAGCCGGCTGACGGATCGATACGAACCAGCGGTACATCACAGCTGTTTCTTATCTAATAACTGTGTAAATTACTTGAGTGAGTGTAACGAGTCTGAATGACAGGTGTATGGTGTTCACGATGGTGTTTGTATGGTATGCTTGTGTATGTGTGTGTGTGTGTGGCTTGTATGGACTGTTGGCTACACATACGTCATTTCCAAATTCTTCCGAATTCATAATATTTACCTGCAGCGGTGGTCCCGCAGCGTCGACGACATCAGCGGGTGCCTCTGAGGAGGTGGCGATCCAGTTGATGGTCTCCAGCAGCTGCTCGTACTGCTCGCGGCATGCCGACACGTGCAGACCACCCACTATCTTGCCGCTGATCTCGCACTGCAGCACATTCATTGAACACTAAGTATTTCATTGTATGTTAAACTATTCGTTTAACAACTTTCTTTGATTTCTTCCCTTCCCTATTTAACTATAAAAAGTCCACTATTAAACATCAATCTTCTCTGATGCTCCTAAACCCTAATGGCTAGGAGGACCATTGTACAATATCATCACTATAATTTACATAGCTGTGTCGCGCTTCCAGGCTATCCTGTGAATATTCAGATACCTTCAAGCCACCATAATTATGTTTCGAACGGAGAGAGATTACCTTGCGTCGAAGGATTATCTAACTGGATTGCACTGTACTAAAGAAAGCGACTATAATATTTTTTATTCTTGTCGCTTTATCATGCCAGTGTACAAAAATAGTATTCGTGACTCAGTCGATTTAGATACCAGTTATGAGACAAGAGGAAGGGTTCACCCGTAACGAGATAAAAGTTTTTGTAATACGTTAGTGGACCAAGGAGGTGTTTGACAGTTGATTGTATTTATTTTGAATGTGTAGCGAGTACCTGGTGCACGGTGTCTCCGTCGGCCTCGGCGTCGTTGTAGTTGACGGCGAACTGCAGCGCCGTGTTGTGCAGCACGGGCTTGCCGCACGACACGTCGTAGATCTCCGCCATGTTCTCCGACGTCAGCTGCGTGCCGCGCAGCTTCTCCGACACGTCCAACTGACAGATATACGCATATTAAATCACCCGCTTATATCGACATCAAACAAAATGCATATAAATGTTTAGATGCTCAAGAAGATTTAGACTTTGTCCTAGAGATTTCATTTAAATACCTCAAACAAGTTTTCCCACATTATAATCCCGGAAAAACGAATTTCCAAAAAGAATGAATATAGACTAATTTTGTTTCATATTTGATTACATGGCGAACATAAAAAGACTTCCATAATGTTACCCTTATTATAAATAGCACATGTATTAAAAGCGTAAGATGTAGTTAGTAGTGTATGTAGTGTGTGTAGTGAGTAGTGCGTACGCACGGTGGCGAGCGAGATGTCGCGCACGCGCACGCGGTAGCGCGCGAGCGCGGGCGGGCCGGGGCGGTTGGACAGCGACATGCGGCCCAGGTGCGCCACCGCCACCTGCCCGCTGCACGCCGCGCGCGGCACCACCACCACCGGCGACTCCAGCTCAACGCTCACGCTGCACGGAACACACGTACACTTAAATAGCTGTCATTAAACTTTACATTCGTCTCTCATTATTATGATTTGTAAATCAACAAAATCTGACCAGCTAAAGGAGTATTTACTAAAAAAATCTTCATTAATTTATTCTTGTAAGTTTGTTATTATGACAATCACGTATATTTCATCTAATGTCGCAGATTTTACGCAGTGGATATTTCCTCAATGCAATATTGCACTTCTTAGTATAAGCCAACCCAAGACATGAGAAACATCTCAGTAATAAATAAAATAATTATAATCAGTCCTCAATTATCGCGTACCTGAGCACAATATTCTCGGAGCCGAGATCTGTCGAATCCTCAATAGACGTGCCCATACTGATGGTGCGACGCCGCGGCGATACGCCTTCCGTGGACTGGGATAACTTGGGGTTTGAATATAGCGATTCGCCTCTGCAATAAGAAAAACATCATCCACGTGTCAATGGCATTATCCATCACAAAAAACCAATTTGTAAGACTACCATTATTCAGAACATTTCTGTAATTGAGATTTTTTAAAGAATTTTGCCTTGCACCAATTAAGTTCTTGAACTTTTGCAAAATAAAATTCACGTGACAAACTCGGAAAAATATTTGTAACCTTTGAAGGCTTAGCCGTGCAGATAACATCTAACATATCGAAAAACGAGGGTTAATAATGAGACTTTATTATGTCCGGGTTTTATAAGTTTGTACATTGTACCTTGGATGTACCAGTCCGATGGCCATGTCAGCGGCGGCAGCGCGTATGGAGCGCGCCAGGTTGGCCAGGTACTGCTTGAACTCCGTCAGGCACGAGCGCAGCTCTCGAAGCATCGGCCCGGAGTGCGTGTACCACACGCTAGCCACGTGCAATGTGACCTTCGCCTCCACCACTACACACGAGTAGTCAATAACATCATTACATTGTATCGATAACATTGGTAGCAAGCAGTTAATGTTTAAATGATTATTGGAATCTTTTTCAAACAATATCAGGCATATAGGTGAGGTCTGTTTTACATGTTCCAGATTTGAAAGACCTTTTTTCGCAAATGTTGATCTAAAGCATTATCTAATAAGGACGAAGTCTGTTATCGATAAGCTATGTAGAGTTATATCGATAATGTAAGTGCTACCCGGCGAGGCTCCATCGGCGGGCGTGATGAGTTTCCTGTGTATGGTGAAGTGCAGCGCGCGCTCGTCGTCGGCGGGCAGGTGGTGGTGGTGGTGGTCGTGGTGGTGGTGCGCGGCGCGGCCCGCCGACACCACGCGCGAGTGCAGCCCGCCGCCCTCGCACAGCGACACCACCGCCACGCCGCCCAGCGACCCGCCCACCTCCACGCGCGACGCGTCTGCACACCAACAACTATACTATACAACTATACGACATAATATCATAATAATTTCTGCCAACAACACGCACCTACATTTATTGTATTTATAATTTGATATATCCACAAACTATTGGGCTGATTAGCCAATATTGCACAATGCACATTATTAAACAAATCGATCAATTACTGCCCCGAAATTTTTCGATTTGTTTTCAAGCAAGCCAGCAAAATCATGTTAAGTACTGTAGTCACTACATAGCGCGAGAATAAGAGGATAAAAAACTACTTTGTTAGTACAAGAGCTAATTTGATGAGTGTTATTTCCTCACCAACAGTGGCCTGTATCTTGGCCTCGCTGATGGTGGCGGTGGCGATCTTCCTGGCGACCACGTTGCCCTCGTGCATGGCGGCGCGCAGCAGCAGCACGCCCAGCCGGTGGAAGTCGAACGTGATCTCCGTGCGGACTTCCTTCTGAACACATATAACAAAACTGTTCAGGAATCATCATCTTCATCATCGAGTCACAGGAAATCCACTGCTAAATATTAGCTTAGGCTTAAGTCTAGTGCTGTGTAGATGGATTATCGACTAGCCGCAGACCATTGTCTTTCGCCATTTGACACAAATACGAGTATAAGAGTCTGCACAAGTGTTATTTACATTTTTCTCAAAAGACCTAAGATTATTATTTATTACATATCTTATCTAGCCAGAAGAGAACTGTGTACAGTCTTAGACCAAATGTGCTGAAATATACCTTGACTTCCGGTTCCTCGACGGACGACTGCATCATGGCGGCGGTGGCGTGGTCGCGGTTCGCGTCCGAGTGCTTCTTGCCGGCGCGTGGTCCCAGCACTCTTTGAGTGAACCCGATCAGCTCCACTATCGTCTCTTGATTGGCTGGAAAACAATATTAAGATGTGTTCTCTTATCGATATGTAATGGGAGACTACTCATTTATCGACTTAAAGATAACGCACAGAAAAAAGAATTGAAGTGTGCAAGTCAAAATTAAAGTTGTTATATAACATTTATCATTAAAGACACTTACAAATCCGTATTATTTTCAAGTTTCCATATTATCTTATTCCATATTATATTATTGCTCTTACTAATGTTAATGTACTCTTAAGTCCCTTTACATACACATAATGCCACTCACCAATAATATCCAAATTGTTAAACAATATATTGGCTATCCTCAGCTCTTCAGATTCGCCATCTCCTTTGACAATGCACAGTTCGACCGCGATGAGCGCCTCGGAGTCCACCAACCCAGCCGCGCCCCACCCGGACCCGTTGCTGGCCCAGGGTGCTCCATTACCACCCCAACCGGCGCCGTTCGTGGCCCCGCCTTGGCCCCACGTGGCCGTGCCCCACGTGGTGTTGCCGCACAGCGTGTTGGAACCAGTCCAACTGACACTGTTGCCTGTCAACCAGCTTGGAGCTGGGCTTGTGCGTTCTGTTTCTGATGGATCTGGTGAAAACATTCTTTGTATAATTATTTCGTAAAATAAGTACTAAAAATAAATTCAAGTTTTTCAAATCAATTTGGCAATCATATAATTAGTTATTTTGTATTTTGTATCAGGTGAATAAACACATTAAGTTTTTTTAATAGAACATGTATTAGCAAAACAAATAGATCGTTGTTAGTACAACTTACACTTATAGGGGGTGCCATGGTGCAAGGAGTACAGGGCCTGGTGTATGGCGTGCGGGTGCGGCAGCGAGCCGCGGCCGTCCGGCGAGGCTGGAGACGTGGGCGACGTGGGCGAGGTGGGCGACGTCGGCTCCGAGCCGCGGATACTGCCCGATGTGGTATCCATACTGCAATAAGAGATAATAATTATAAAACCAAATATAGGCGCAATTACTTGTTGGTACATCGTGGCAAAATAACAGCTTCTCTAAAATACCATAATGCCTTCAAACCTAGTGTAATATTGAAATCCTTATCTTATGTAAGGATTTAAATATTTGCTGAAGTTAATATCTTACATCGATTCGTGACAACTGTGACGCGTTCTAGAGACTTTTTTATAAGTTTGTTTAGTTACGCCACCTCCGGCTAGTATAACTTAACTATTCTAAACTTCGATCAAATATACACTAGATACACAGTTCCCTGTAAAAGTTCTGTTAAAAAGTGGCACCGATGCATGACATTAAAAAAAGTAAACAAAAAGATCACATATTCCAAATATATTAACACAAATTCCACCTTATTCCTGGAGCTTAAAGTAGCTTTTCAAATAATATTGTCTAAAGTTTTACGACGTTTTAGATGCAACGGTCGGTGCGTGACTGAAGGCGAAAGAGTGCTTAAGCACTCTTTTTTGGTGCCATTTTCTAAGCGCTCATGTTGTATCTAGTGTATATTTGATCGAAGATTCTAAAGATCTAGTTTGTCACTGGAAGTACAGTATGTGTGTCGTGTTGTTACGTGGTGCGTGTTGCGGCTCACCCGACGTGCTTGTGGCTGGCGACGAGCAGCTCGAAGTCCGGGCCGTAGGTCTGCAGCGCGTCCACCAGCAGCAGCGAGTGCACGGACAGCGACAGCGACAGGTCGCGCGGCCGCGCCGTCGCCGCCGCCTTCACGCCGCACACCTGCACCTCCGCGATGCTGCGCCCGCGGGACTGCACCTGCAACACCACGCACGAGTTACCCACCAGCGCTCACCATTATTGAATGTGGTATGTATAAGCGTTTTTATATTACACCTTACGAGCATGTTCGTGCCGTGTGCGCACAGGCACAGACCTACCGTCATTAGTCCTACATGGTCAATACGTAATATACAACATGTAAACGTAGTATCTTTGGCCAAACACGCCCGTTAAGCACATTGTGAGCAGATATGAATGATATTTTCGTTTCAGAATGGTAAAGGAACAATTGTGAGGTAACCTGCATACCGTAGCGATTTGCAAAAAAATCTATGGTATGTAAAAAATATTCTCGATTATAGAGGAGGCCCGTGCCCTGCAGTGCAACGTATATGGACTGATATAATTTACAGATACGTTTCTGATAATATAATACCGCACAGCAGAAACAAATGCCAGTCAAGTACGTATGAAAATGGTGGTACCTCTAGCGACATCTGATCGATGGCGAACTGCAGCATGAAGAGCGTAGAGTTGTGGTGCGAGGACAGCTCCGAGCGCTCCGTCTCCGAGCTCACGCTGCTCTCCTCCACCTCCTCCGCGCTCTGCGGTGCCTGGGGAGACATCGGCGCCCTGCGTGCAGGCAGCGATCATTGCAATCATAATACAAAGATATTATATCATCTCATTCCGCTATTGGAACTGTTGAAAGAAAGGTGAATGGCAGCATGCTTTATATATAACTCTCAAACGCAACAAATATTTTGAAGCGTTCATTTTTATTTAACTTGCATGAAATATATTGAAGTCGTAAAATAAATAGGAGCAATTAGTAACAAATTTTAATCATACTCTAAATCTGAATGATAACAATAAGAACCGAGATTTGCGTCATTGGTATCAGCTAAGTAAGTGCGCGTGTGCGTGTGCGTGTGCGTGCGCGTGTGCGTGCACGTGCGCGTGTGCGTGTACGTACGTGTGGCTGGCGAAGTGCGGCAGCGTGTGCAGCACGTCGCGCACGGCCTGCAGCTTGTGCTCGCTCAGGTGCACCACCAGCGCCGGCAGCGAGCCGCACAGCGTCGCCGTGGGGTACTGCGGGTCGCACGTCGCCACCACGCGCCGCTCCGCCTGAGCACGCAACAATATCAATACGGACTCGTTGCACAACCACAATAAACGACGGCTTTGTCATTTATACAAAACAAATAGTACAACTTCAAAACATTTGACATAAACATGTTGATACTAACTAAACCATGGATAATAATGATTAGCACCTATATTCAGGAATCGAAAAACTGACCTGGAGCGATATGCTGAAGCGATCTAGCAGGTGCAATGAAGACGTAGATTTTGCGTGCGCGTACTTCCAGTTGTCACGCACGCGCCCCACGAGGATCTGCAGGTCGCTCAGCTCAATCTTGTATCTGAGGATGAAATTACAATTAAAATAACTTCAACCAATTGATACATACACACTTCAGTAGATTATCGCTAATTTTTAAACAAAGAAAAAACTTAATAGCCTTTAAAGCAGAAAGACTACTAATAGTTATATCTAATCTTCTTTAATTAAACCGCCAAACGACCATGTAACCGTCACGTCGTCAGGTTATAATTTTTCTACGCATGGTGGTTTTCAGAATACAGATATAATCTGCATGTAGCGTGTACGTACCGTTCGTAGAGTCGGCTGTGCAGATGCGCGGCGTCGAGCGCGGGCGCGGCGCGCGGCGGCTCGGGCGGCGAGCCGGGCGACAGCAGCGAGCCCGGCGGCGTCGAGCACGGCGTCATGAACATCTCTGCACACAACACATGCTCATCACTCATCTCTTTACCATACATTGCCAACATTTCGACAATCACCACTGTGCAATCACTCAAGACTTCTGGCGCTTTGCTGCCGATATGTGAATATCGATAAGTCGATGACAAATATATCGATGTTGAAATAGATCTTTGTATCCATAGTTCAATAAGACATGTAATATCGATATATCTCAACAAAAAATTAGAAAATATTATTAATCAAACAACATTAAGCACCTTCATCGTCAAGAACGGGTTCAGGCTGCGGCTCCGGCAGCGTGGCGTTGGCGAGCCGCAGCCGGCCAAAGTCCACCACCAGCACGGACGAGTCGCGCGACTGCACCTCCTGCACCAGCAGGATCTGCGGCGCTGATATGTCCAGCTCGATGTGCCACGACTGTCTGTCGCCCTGCAACGTCACAACCATTGTAAACACTGTCTTTGAAAACTTCAATTCTAATTTAGAGATATCGAATCAAATTAAATTATTTATCAATTAATATTAGCTAATGTATAATGTTAGAATAAAAAAAACTGATAAAATAGAACAGAAATAAGCGGAGGGTGAATATAAGAAACTGTGATAGAGAAGATATATAAGGAGGTGAATATATAATAGAAGACAGCGTGCAATTATCACCATTGTTAATTGAAATAAATAATTTCTCTTAGCCCTTTATTTCTATATTTACCGTGGTGCAGGAGTGGCTTGTTTCAGGTTGTTTGTCTACAATATTCTCAACACTACTTATTTCTATTCTATTGTTATTAAAATATGCTTTAACGTTTATCATGTAATTCTGTCTACTTTTATGTGTGTGATGTAAAATCGTATCGATATTCAGTGTGCTTGACTCACGGGCCTGGTGCGCAGCGCGTGCTCCCAGCGGTCCATGAGCCTGGCGGCCGCCTTGGGCGCGGCCAGCGACACCTGCTCGCCCTCGCCGCAGAACGCGCGCACCCACCGCGCCACCTCCACGCGCGGCACCACCTCCAGCGACGCTGACTTCACCCACAACCTGCACAACAAAGCATCTATTTAGCTTGTACAATACCATGGGAAGGTTTCTAATATTACAACTTAGCAATGCTAGCTAACACTTTACTATACCAAATATTGATAATTGAATTTAAAGTCTCACGAAAATTATGATATTCGTTTCGATAATCACATGCTTTAATGAAAACCTTGTAATGGAAATAAAATTTATCGATATGGCTTTATATTTTATCAATATTACCTGAGTTGTCTGAATTTTTATTTACTACCCGAGAAACTTATAGAAGATCTTGAAGAAAAATAAATTCAGCGAACTTTAACACTAGAAAACCTCGACCAACCATTTTAGAGTTACAAGGATGTTCGGTCTAATTTACCGAACACCTTAGTAAGCAATAAGTTCAATGACATGATTGTGACGCATAACTATAATTATATAAAATTAACATTAGTGCATACTGAGCAATCGCGTCAACCGGGTGCATTCATTTAACATTTTCTTAACATAATTAACTTTAAGAACATTTTGTGAATCTGGACAATAAATAAGTGAACATTAACATTCTTATCATTCCAAACAACTGCATCCTCGCTCTGTGCTCGTACAAAGGATGATTTTTGCACTTATAATTACTAACTTGTGGTCGCAGTTGAGTCCGAATGGTTTCTTCTCGTAGGTAAGTTGGAAGAGCGGGTCCTGCTGCGTGTTGGCGCGGCCCCACGTCGCCGACGCCGCGCTCGTCGTGCCCAGGCCCTCGCGTATCACACCCTGGTAACAAGTGATACCAACTTCACATTTCAATGTGCAACAAACTAGTGACTGGAGGAAATGTAATCAGGTCAAAATATCAATAAATATTAGTGTTTATCTGGGTGTGAGATAACTAAAATATTTACCATAATTTTCCATATCCATAAATGAAATCAGAATGTAGGTTCAGGGCTATATTTTGTGAACTGAAATGTCGATAGTAATTAATTAGAACAAAATAAACTACATTACTTAACTCTATTATGTTAAACATGGCCCGGTCCTTCGAGCCATTTTGTCGATTACTCTCGTAATTTCCTCATGCGTGCGTGTGCGTGTGCATGTATGTGCGTATGCGTGCGCGTGCGTACCTGCGGCGCGCAGATGATGGGGAAGAGCGTGTGCGGCGTGATGCGCTCCTGCAGCAGCACGGCGCCCAGCGACACGGACAGCGCCAGCGACGCGGCGCGCGCGCGCCACTCCACGCCCGCCGCCACGCACCAGAACTGCAGCTCCAGCGCCGCGCCCTCCGCACCGTGCGGCCCGTTCGAGCCCTCCGTACTCCTACACAAATACTCCTTACTGTTATACCCGATGCAATCAACATTCTGGCAGTAATCCAAGTTATATTAAAAAAACACTATAGTGCGACGACTTAAGCTTAAGATGCTTATTAAACTAAATATAGTAATTTTATTTCATTTGTGAAACCGAAAAGCCTCTCGTAATTTTCGATACCCACATTACATCACTTGTATCATTTTGTAAAATTAAAATAACTTTTCTGACGAAATGGAACATTACAACGATGACTAATTAAATGAAATCCTAAATTGTGCAATCTGCATTCTCGGTTACGAATCACATGACTACAAGAGAGAACAGTGCCAGATTCAAAATTCCATTCAAAAACTAACCTTATATGCACCTAAATAAAATACAAATCCCAATACACCATCCAAACGATACACTTACTTTTCCTGCTCATCATCCATGTTTAAGTTGAGTGAGCCCTTGTTGAGTATGAACTCGAACTTGGCGAAGACGGTGTCCTTCTTGAGCAGCGTGTTGTCGTCGAGCGAGTCGGCGATGGCGTCGAGGATCTCCTCCTCCAGGTCGGCGGGCGTGTGGTTGGTGGCGGGTGCAGGGGCCGGCTCAGCCACCACCGCACCCGCTGGACTTTCGCCTGGGAACACAGGTAAACAAGGGTTAAATTCAAACCACCGTAAGTGAAAACCGTCGAGAATGCATGAGAAGTTTGATGGAGGAGCAAAGTGGAGATCCATCGACACTGCGGACATAAGTGGGATGCAAGCGGGACGGTCATTTAGACATGTACTTATTGACAAATATCATGATATTGTTGTAGATGCAAAAATGTGTTAAGAACAAATCCTTTCAGGCAACAACACAACAACGGATCAACTGTTTTGTGGACGTACTTAACTTAAACACAGCACTGACATGATTATTATTAATTACCCCTCCAAGGTTGAATAGTCATACCTTGCGCGGGAGTGGAGTACCACCCCCACCACTGCGGGAACCAGTGCACCAGCATGCTGCGCCCTGATGACGGCTTGTCAGGGGTCGCTAATGGACTCGACTTCGGCACTTTTCTCATCGCCACCTGTACATTTAAATTCAATTAACTAAATCGATTTAGACAAAGGTTTTTCTCGCTTTTATTGTTCGATAGTATAACTTTAATATCTCGGCTATTTGTACAGCTTTATTTTTGTGTGGTATTTGCAAAGTATATTTTGGAAATGCCTGAATCTTGCTTTTAGTCTACTAAGCTAATCAGCAAGAATTGAGCAGTCAGCAGTTAGCTCAATTTGTCTAGTACTATTGTCACTAAAAACCGACGTTAACATTGAGAGAGGTACATCGAACCTTACTTTCCTCGCATTGCCTTAGACTCTTACGTATCTTACCTAGTTATGCTGCTATGATTAATAATCACCAGAAGAAAATAAATTATATATATATCATCAGATAGAAGAAGAAGTTTGAGTACGGCAGTATGACATGTATATAAGGGTGCAAAGTACTGGCCTCTCTAAGAGCGCGCAGCACGTGCAGCGGCGTGCGCCACTCGAAGTCGTCCTTGAGTGTGTTCTTGTCTGGCGGCAGCGTGGCGGCGGGGTTGCCGAGCAGCTGCACGCACAGCTCCACGTACTGCCGCGCCTGCCGCCCGCGCTCCAGGCACGACTCCCACGTCGGCCGCGGCTCCGTCCCTGACACACACGTCGTACCAACATTCTCAATAACAATGCCATAGCACCGCCCTTGCACCACCACCATCGACGCATCAGGTTCGATATGCAGTTTTGAAAAATATTTAGCTCTGAATTGTCTCTGGAATCTCTCTCATGTTTCAGGAAACATGGAATGGAGAAAAAAAATCAATCAAAAATTCACTCGAAATTAAACTGTTTAACTTAAAAATCGAATCCAGTTGCGTACATATGGCTAACACATGTCGTCATCAAACCCATGACGCAATAAAATCTGTAATGGTTTATTTTAAATATGCCATAGCATCTATAAAAGACAACACAAAGAAATACAACTTCGCTTATACATAAATGACCTTGATGTAATAATATATTGCGACATGTTCAATAATTAGATGCAATGACGACAAGGTTGAATCAATAGCGGCGCGAATCTGTGCATCCTACGCACCGCACTCTCGACGTCAAGACTATGTACCACTCAATTGGAGGGGTGAATGACTGACGATTCAGGATATTACTGGACAAGTATGTGTTACATGTGCCAATATTGTTTAAATATAGATTTTTCTACGTAAAATATTAGTACAATTTATGTAATATCATATTTAATTTACTCATGTGCCAATATTGTTTTGTCTTATTGTGTATTGACTTTAGTCTTTGTAAAATATATTTACAATTTATACAATAAAATGTATAATATATTGTAATCTATACACTTAAATAATAATTAGTAAAAAGAAAAAGAAAAGAGCTTAGTTAATTATTCGTTTACCGTGGCTTAATACAACATTTAATAAAATCGTTATAAATACGATTATACACTTAACTTACAATAAATTCGAAAGTATATGAAATACTCCAATAGGATCAAGTCAGCAGGCTATGCTAAAAGATCTACTTCGGGAGGATGTATGTTAAGCAGACAGCCAGCCACTAAGTTATAAGCCAAATCTTTTTAAAACATAGCTAAACAGTTATATAACTCCGAATTTCTATAAGTGTGAAATATAAAAACGCAGAAGAAGAAAAGGAACATATGTAAAGTGTGTTACAAGGGTGATGTGGCCGGTGGCAGGAGAGCGCGTAGATCCACCAGGCGCGCGCGTGGCCCCGCAGCGGCACGGCGGGGCGGCGCCCGCGCCACGCGCGCAGCCGCGCCACGCGCCCCAGCCCGCGCGCGCAGCGCAGCGCCTCGCCGTACTGCCGCTGCAATCACACGCACGTTGTACTCGCTACTTACTACTTGCTACTACTCATTACATTGCTGCTAATTCAGCTTACACAAATACCGTCATTAACCTTAAAACTAAAATTCTCATATTGAATTATACAAATAAGTAATACGAAATGTGTTTGTTAACTGAACTTGTATTCTGTGAAGAATAAAATGAAGGTACAACAAACCGATGTGAGATTGAGCAGCACGGAGTCGAGCGTGAGATGGCAGGTGAAGCGCGGGCGCGTGCGTGACCGCAGCGGCAAGTGCGTGCGCTCGCGTCGTACACGTGCGCACGCACGGCTCGGCGCCGCCAAGTATCGGTGCGCGCCCTTCCATGTTTGAGACATTCGCTCCTGATACACAAGCATACAATTTATATTATTGATTTGGTACAGCGATAACATTATATTGCATTGTGAATATCAATATTACAATAACTCCTCGTTGTTAAATATTATACAGGCACTCAATATTTTTAGATTGGTGCCTTGCACCAACACAGTTAGAATAATACCGTAAGCTCCGAGACGCTGCAGTCAGCGTACATGCCCGCGGGCACGGGCATGACGTCCCAGTAGACGGCCAGGTTGTGCAGCTCCAGTAGCTTGAAGGAGCAGCCGTCGGGGTCGGCGAGCAGCGTGAAGCCGCGCCGCCACTCGCAGTCGCACGACTCGGCCGCCAGCGACTCCACCGTGAGCCCGCACGCGAACGCGCTCGGCGCGCACGTCAGCGCGTCCTCGTAGCGGATGTGCACGTCGTTTAGCTTCAACTGCGCATAGCCAATACATCTTATTACTTAGCTAATAGCTAAAAGATTAATCTTCTTATGTCAGGAACGGTATAGAATTTTGAGACAGCCTGTATAAAGGATGAATTTCCCCATTCCTCAAATTTTCAGTTTCACCCACGACGTCCATTTGGAAAATTCACCTGTATAAACTATAGTAATTGAAATGCAAACAACAATGCAAGCGCTTTTCTACTATTATAAATTTGTATTTTATAATTACATAAACTAAATTATTATTTCTTTGTCATTTTAACGGAAATTATTAAGCATTTGTTGGGTATTGGATAAATTCATAAAAGTCTTTGCAGCTACTCTTTTATTGAGAACATTAATTGTTAGAGAAATAGGATTCGATTTGTTCCTGAACTAAGTTAAGTTTAAATAAATCAAATGTGTCAAGGTGTCAAAAAGGAAGGGGAACATGTTATACTAGGTCATTCGTCCATCTTGATAAGCCATAATGTTATCTATATAAATTTGCAATTAGTGGTACAAAATCACTTTATGTAGTAAACATATCAATGTGTTTACTACTACATTGACATTATCTTCAAGTAATCAATTAACCAGTTGACGTGCCACACCAACACATTAGATATAATTGTAAAACAACTTGCATTTATATCTATAAGAACTTTTTACTTCAGAAATTGTGGGTTCAAAATGTCGACGTGCTTTATAAGCAACCTTAAATATGTAATACTAAAATGCGATCTATGCTAATAAGTAATGAATTTGTTTTTTATATGAACGCAGTAATACCTGAAATAATACTAAAGGGATTTCAAAAAATTCTAAATAATTTAAAAGACCAATTCTTACAGATAGTTATTTAATACTGACCTGAAACCTAAAGGGATCTAACAAAAAGAAAAAAAAAGTGATATAACCTTTCGTAAGAATTGAGCTACCAAACGCAAAAATATTTTTTTAAATACAATCATTAGCCCTAGGGATTATTGCGTTCAAATAATCTCTTCCGCTTTTCGATTTGTGTATGGGTGAACGTCTATGAGATTGGTGGTTGTCTGGAGCACGGCTTCGAGGTGATGACTCGCCTGCAAGTTCTCGACGATGTTGGCGAGCAGGCCGGTGCCGTAGCTGAGCCAGGAGGAGTAGGAGGTGGCGTAGTAGCCGGCGTCGTTGGCCTCGTGCTCGGCGCGCCACTGCGCCTCCAGCGCGTCCAGCAGCGCCATCTTGCGCTCGTGCGCATAGTGCGCCTCCGTCGCGCTGTCCCACTGCAAGCATATGCACGTTTGTACCACTACAGGGCAATCAAACAGATCCCATCCTATGGATTATATAACATTTATAAATCCAAACAAATACAACTAAAATTGATACAGGCCTCATTTTACGATTAAAATAATTGAAAAAAACTTCAGATATGCAGGTAATCAAACAAAAATCGAGCATGGCCAAGATGAAATGAAACGGTACTCGTAAGCTAGATAATTCCAGTACAGGGCAAAGGACGCCAAAGCTTCTTTCGTCACCTCAAGAGTGGCAAGAGTTTTTGGAGTATTTACTAACTCAAGAAGAACCAACACTTGTACAACAGAACTTGTTAAAGCGAAAAAATATGATGTATAACGGCATTATTCATTCGTCAACTAAAACCAGTTAGCTGAATCTTATAATATTGACATAATAACCGGTCATACACAAATGACACGTCGAAATATTCAATTCTGCGACCAACATTAGCATTAATATTACGTCCCACTGCAGCGCACATGCCTCCTCCACAATCGAGAGAACAATTGAGAGTGGTTAGGCCATATAGTCCAATACGCTGGCGTAGAGCGGGTTGGCGGCATTTATATAATATAGAAATAGGTACAAATCGCTATGGTATGCAGATTTCCTCAAAATGTTTTCCTTCACCGTTATAGTAGCAACATTAGGTATCATACATAATCTAGAAAGTTCTCCGAGACAGCCATGAGACAAGGGTAAACGAACGTCCTCTGTGAGTCAATCTCTGTAATCCCTCTTATCAACGTTACTGATATCTCCAGCGGTATCAGTGCAGAGTACAGACCAATATATCAACACGTTGCGTAACCAACCTCGTGCTCTGATAAGATAACATAGTTTCAAGCATCAATAACTCGGAAAATGCTTTCTTTTTGGAATTGTTTTAAAATTTTATTCAAGGCCAGTTTCAGTCATTACGTATATAATACGGTATTCAACACTGCAGTCTACCACGGTGTCGTAGATTGAATTTATTGAGATTCCGGTTTAATGTTTACACACAGATTAAATTACAGAGACAGATATGATTAAATGTTGTCCAAGATAAACAAATAAAAACAAAATATATCAGTTTATGGCGATTACGACATACAAAATATAATTTTCCGCGTCAACAAATGATATAATATCCAAGTTTTCTATTCAAAAGCACTAGTGTTCCTACTAGCGTCGTGAAAAAAATAAAAAAGGTACAATGTTACTCTTCTCGTGATATGATAGATCACATTCAGTGTTTTTACATGTCATGGGTCCAAAACAGTTATCATCATCTCGTAAATGAGTACCAGATGTTATATTTTCTAAAGGAGCAACTCACAACTCACACTAAATCTTACTGGTAGAGTATTAAACCATTGACTCAATATAAAGATTTTTTCATCATCCTCGTAATCATCAGTGCGTGGTGGCCTGTTGGTAAACGGACCAGACGCGGCTGCCAACATGTTCACGGTGGTCGCGGGTTCAAATCCCAGGGCACACCTCTGACTTTTCGGAGTCATGTGTGTATTGATAGTCAATCACCACGCACTAAAACGGTGAAGGAAAACATCGTGAGGAAACCTGCATACTGTAGCGGTTTATAAGAATTTCTATGGTATGTAAGTCCGCCAACCCGCACTAGGCCAGCGTGGTGGACTATATGGCCTAACCACTCTCAATCGTACTGTCGATTGTAGAGTAGGCCCGTGCCCTGCAGTGGGACGTATATGGGCTGATAAAGAAGAATCCTCACTTTATAAAAGTCCAATGACTGGGATTTAGGGCCCTACTCTGCAAATCCGAAACGAAGTTCGTGTTTATGACGATACGAATGTACCTACATAGACTTATGTTCGTTATTGACTTATGGTCCTAACCATAGACATATGGTTACGATGTACGTTATACGAATCAGAATCAGAGAAATTTACAGAGTAGGTACATTCGTATCGTCATACATTCTTCGATCGATCCGAAGTTTCGAACTTCGTTTCGAATTTTCAGATTAGGGCCCCTAGTCGATCTCAATATAGGGTACTAATACAACGCGTCGAAAAGTATAGCGCAGATTTTAATTGTCCGCCTTTCCCGAGGCCCGTGCACAACCTACACGGGTATCCTTAGCTTTAGCTATTATCCTGACGACATGACTCTTGAGTATTTTTGTTTGAATTCTCTTATCTGTTGTGTGATACCATACATCACCATCATCAGTTGTTTCGAGAAGTCTAGAGGTGAAAGAAGTAGCCTCTATCCAGTGGCCTTCTACTCGTACATTTGTAAGGTTACCAGTCTACCAGGTAAACGACTTTACACGAACCTCATCCAAGTTGACGGGTGCGGCGACCACGTAGAGTTTCTCGATGGCGATGAGCCAGGGCGCCGAGCGGATCTGCCGCACCGGCACTTGCAACTGCACCTTGCCGATGAACCCGGCGCGCACCTCGATCGGGAGGCCCAGGTGACGCAGGGCATCCTTCTTCAACGGTAGATTCTCTAACTCTACCTTGCCTGAAATAATACAAACAGTTACCAGTGGAATGTATTTGAGATGTGAAAAACATACTGAGTGTTAGCAGCATCTATTAGGTTTGTTTTCATATATTTGCGAGCAAAGCGAACTTGTTTTTTTTTAGGAAGTTGGTAACTACCCATCAGTAGCAAATCAACAAGCTTAATCATAATATTACAACAAAAGTCGCTTTAGTCAACTTTAGTTACATCAGAAGACGAAAAAAACAGGTGCATAACTTATGTGATTTTTCATTTCCTAATGAATAATGCTATAAATACAATACAACACTAAATAAATGACAGCATTCATTAAACACTCCAGTATTTGCTTCAGAAAATACTATTATTTGATATTTGATTACAATGTTTGTATGTACAGTTTTTTTTTTTTTTTCCT
The DNA here is from genome assembly GCA_030180105.1 of Hyles lineata. NCBI lineage: Eukaryota > Metazoa > Arthropoda > Insecta > Lepidoptera > Sphingidae > Hyles > Hyles lineata. The sequence goes on along the minus strand of JARJEE010000006.1, from coordinate 17,001,193 downwards.
TTATGGCAATATATGCCGATGTCGACAATTCTGCCAGTGTCAGATGTGCGATGAGAATACGTGTGTGCTATCACTATTTGTTGCAAACTACCCACTTCAACATGAACATCGATTCGACAGTGAACTTTACGAGTTTACAAAACTTATTATGACAATTAATATATAACAATGTAATATGACAATTTAACAATTTAGTACAAAATCTATGTATTCATCAATAATAAATATATGTTGAACTAAAAGCATTTGTCTCCAGCCTGGGTGTTTGTGGCACTGAAAGAGTCTTAGTAGTTCCTGATACAAATAAAACAAGACTCAATCTTTACTGGTGGTAAGTCTCTCATATGTGAGAGGCAATGTGGGTGGGTACCACCACAATGTCTATTTCTCCCATTAAACAGCAGTGTAAATGCACAATTGTGTTTTGGATGGAAGAGCATTGTAGCCAGAGTAACTACTGGACATATTGAGACTTAACATCTTATATCTCAGGATGGCGAGCACGGTGGAATGCCAAGCATTGCTTTCTTGTTCAAGGTGTTGTTTGGTTTTCCTACTGTTTATGAGCGGTCATATTGGTTACCATCAGGGGAAGGGCATGTTCATGTATTATACATTACCTAGAAGCATTTGTGGAATGTATATTCTAATGTGTCATTATCATATCTAATTTTACACAACATAATCTAACCATTAAATAAAATTACTTTTACTTGTTAATTCTACAATTAATTTACTAAATAACTGCAAAGTAGCCATTTCAAAACCATTTATAGAAATATGCCTTGATAAATGTGATCAATGATCATATGTCTCACTTGACCTTTACATACCTTATGAACAATCACATCTATAAATAAGTGCAGGTTTTATTAAGCATAACAAGTATTTGTAGTCAGTTTTAAAATTGTCCAGTGAATGTAAAATATATATTTTTTAAATATAAATAAGCTGTGAGTCTAAAAAATATCTATAAACATGTTAACATTGTGTAAAAGATACTGCATTCAGAACACTTTTGTTCTAGTATAGCATACTCAATTACTTAATTTATCTATACAAATAAATAAAATTAAAGTGTCTGTTTGTAAAGGGAAAATAAAAAATGACAATGTCCAACTACATATCATTATATACACAATACCTAGAACGAAAATGACCATAGATTATTTTTTTTGTCTGTCTGTCTGTTTGTTCTGGCTAATCTCTGAAATGGCTGGACGGATTTTGACGGGACTCTTATTGTCAGGTAGCTGATATAATAAGGAGTAACTTAGGCTACATTTATTTTAGAAAAATAAGGTTTTGTTAAATTCCACATGGATGAAGTCGTGGGTACAGCTGGTTCAAAATATATTTATTTATTTATTTATTCTTTACTGCACACACAAAAAAACATAAGACATACAATATAATACTGTACTATTCAAAACATGTATTGTATTTAAGAGAAAGATTTATTAGTAGATATACAGTAGAGTTGAAATAAGACAGAAAATATTACCACAAATAATTAACCAATATTATGAACTATTTTCACATTAATAACAGGGAATATTGAATGGAGTGATAATCGAAAAACAAATACACAAATAAATACTAATGTGTTGTCAATACAATGGTGCAGTAATATTAATTATTTATATTGTAATATTATGTACATTAGTAATGGCATTTATTGCTATTTCAAAATAACTTCACGAACTGGTGAATTTGCAAGTCGTAGCAAATTAAACATAGCTGCTATTACTAAGTACTTAAATATTTATATGATACAAGTTTCATAACACGACTTAGTGAGCAAACCAGCATTTACTGAACACTCACTCAGTTAACTTTTTGTTTGTCCAAATTAGATACATTTTTGATGTTGTAAAACAAATATCCATACATCTATTTCATTGTTTAAGTATATTTGTCTGGTATTTTTTATATGAGGAATGTATTACCAAAACAATACCAGTAATTTCTATTGATTGGTAAAATATAATTTCTTTCAGATATCTGATATGGTTATTTGTTAATGATATCCATAGGGCGCTAGGCCTGCAGTAGTAAGCCAAATAAATAACTCAAAAATAAGAACTATACAGCAAAAAAAACAATTTACTTAATTTATTACTAATTATCAGGTAATGGGCACAACTAACCAAAGAATGTTGCTTGAAATAACAATAATACTTTAGTACATACTTAGTATGAGTTTAACTGCTAAGTTTTAATTTAAAGTAATTAAATTATACCATGTTTATACAGAAAATTATCTTACATTAACAAAACACTCACAATTGGTATAGCAGGCTTCTAATACTTCCAAGAATTTATGGTCAATTGAATCACCAAAATTATGTCATATTTCACCTTCACACTCACAATACTTATATCATAATTTAGAATAGACTTGCGTGATGTACAGTAATTCAAAACAATTCAAAAGTTCAAAGAAACAAATTGGTGGTATAGAATACAGATAATAATTTGTTTTGACAACTCATAGCGTTTTATTACTGCACAAATGCATTTAAATTATGAGTTATCAGAATGTCACACAATACACATATTTATTTTAATTTTATTTCCATCGCCCTAAGTTAACCATTGCCACAGTTTGTTATAAAACTTATAATGTATACTGTTTATATTTGTATTTAAAACTTTTATACAATACTAACAATAATTAAACACTGTAAGACACAATTTCACTATATGATTATTCTATTACAAAATAAATTACTTAAATTATTGTTTAACAACGCAAATAACAAACAACCAAACAAAACAAAGAACGTAATGAAAGTTAGTAGAAAAAAAACACGGCATCCGCGGCAAAACACAAGTACGCGTGCCGTCCAAATCAATCAAAATGCGTGTATGCAATAATCGCTCTAAACGTCTATAGTCTCCGTAAAATCAAATACTATAATTGCATAACGCCGGTCTTTGCGCTATCCATTTCACTCACTCTTTCATAGAACGCACGAGATAGCTTGAAAATATTAGCCGATCGGCGCGTGCTGTGTATTGTGCATCGTGCTTTACGAAATGTAATAACCAAACGGTTTACGCGATTTATTTAGCAGTTAGCAAACATAACCGTTTGTTCATAATTTGCGAAATGTTATATTTTATTTCACTTGCTTAGCTTGACTGCTACAGCTATTTATTCCATCACTAATGTACATGATGTATGTAAACAGCTGGAGATAAAACATTGAATGAGACTCACACACATATTTAGGATACAACATATTTTAACATATACCAGGTCTGACTTTACTTGGTATAACGCAGCCAGTGTGAGGCATTACATAGGTGGATGGTTCATAATTTTGGAGTGGCAGTCAATGTGCTAAAATTACATAAGTGGTATAATGTTGAGGATGATTATTTTTATTACAGTATATATGTAAGTTTAAGTAGCTCTACTGGAAAGAAATAAACATTTATTCTTGTTCTCACCATACATTCCAAGATTTTTATTATGTTTAGGTAATTTTGGTTGGTAGTTTGGTACAAATTCTTATTAGTTTCTTAATGGCTTGCTTTCTTTCCAATAGAAAATAAAATAATTATATTAAAGCAATTGAATTATAATTCATTTTTATTTAAATGAGAATATATAGGCCATGATGATAGTTATGTGGATATTACTAATGAAGTAGCCCAAATTATAGATTGACTTGAAATAAGATCAAATTACCAGAACAGGTCATAATCATTTGAAAAATATCATAGGAAAATATAGTACTTATGATACAAATATGAAATATAAGTGAATCACTATTTAAAATTACTACAACCCTATATATAGGCATGAGATAGATATTGAATAATATTACAGCATAAAAGTAATCACAAGTGTAATAACAACAGACATTTATTTCGACACCAGTGTAAATCTAAACCAGTAGTACAAGTGTAAACAAAGAATGCACGATGCAGTACGCGTTATTTTCGTGCTCTTAAATATGCACTTGGCACAGATGTAGATCGGCGCGTCGACGATCATTATCACTCACCAGAGAGCAGCGCCACGCTCAGCTGGTCCGTGTTCAGATTTTCCACATATTTCCCGAGGTAGTTGTTCAAAACCCACGCCACCAGCCCCTCCAACATGGTGCATGGTGCTCGGAGGTCCCGCTATTATCTCACAACTTCCCGCCGCACACTTCTGTCTGCAAAATCACAACACTGACACACTCACTCTGTCAAAACAATAGACATTTCCAGTTTTTACAATGCACTTAGTAAACTATGCCGGCGCGGACTTTGGACTCTAATATAAGATGAAATTGCGCAATCCACTCACATATTTAATATGTAATATTTGAAATTCGCGTTCCCTTGCAATTTGGTGATCTCAGGGGAAATCGGTAGGCAAACATGACACTTGACAGTCAATTGTGAAAACTGACAGCTGTCATATTTTTTCCTTCATTTTCCCATAAAATGGGAAGGCAGAGGGTTCCAGCCCGTACAGCCTAGTCATTTAGAGACTGCTATCATGCTGCTATAGGTCTACCAGAATCTCATGGCATAAAATTTTAAAAAAAAAACAATGATTTTTATGTGGCAATACCATAGACGAACAGCTGATTCAAAACTTGAGTTATGTCATTCGATGTGAATATTTTAAGATTTCTATCCTTTCTTAGCGAAAAGGTACAAATTAGTTCTACAATCACAAGTGCGACACATTGTTTACAAGGTTTATCGCTAGATCCGTGAATAATTTGGTCAAATTTAAACAAAATCGTCGATTTTAAAATCGACGTCGTTTTAACAAGTAAGTCGGAGTGAATAGTTTTGATACTTCATTTTTTTTTTTGGTTAGTGTTAGATATGTGTATGTGTTTTATCGTATATTGATATCATTTTTTGAAACTAAACAGTAATGCATTAAATACCTATTTACAGGAGTTTCCAGAGATATTAGATAAGGAACGGTTTATTATTATTCCTTTAATTTCATCGTCTTCATCAGAAGATTTACAGGAAAAGTATTTAGAATTAAGCTCTGACTAAAGTGTTAATGAAATAAAGAAGACTGGAAATAAAATTATACGTTTTTATTATACAATCTTGCATCTTTCGTATTACATTTATCGAATCTAATAATTATTTAAATAAAACCGACTCATAATCAAACTACTTACAATTTGGAAATTGAAAGTTGTTTGATTAAGTGAGAACTAACAAGAAGAGAGAATTAAAACGAAACTGGTGGCTCGGTACCACTATTTTTATCTACGTTTTGAAAGTACCAGCGCTCCATCTATATTATAAATACTCGTAAGACTCGTATGTATGTTATAGTTTAAAACTGAAAAAAATATGATTTGCCTATTTTAATTGGCTATTAATCTAAAAGTACAATTTTTAAGTAATTATAATGTTTAAATAACATTTATATTTTCACTTAAAACCTTATGTAATTTATTTAAAAAGTTGTACTAAAAAAATAATGTCAATTTGAAATAAAAAATAATTACAATTATTGAAAGTATCAAAATATGTTCATCCAATTACCCCAGTGTTGCAATGCGTAAATTCAAATTTCCCAAAATGCCATGAGATTCTGGTAGACCTATATCATAGTTAACGCGATAACTGACTGCTATGCGTGCGTTCCACTTGACGATCTTATCAGCCACTTGTTCGTTTGCGTTTTCATCGCGAAATCAAGTAGAATGGGTTAAGGGGCGTTTTGAGCGTTGACGAATAGGGATTTAGTTGTTTCCCGGGTCGAGTAAATCAGTTCGGCTCCGACCTACAAGTTCAGAAGACATCAAGAAAACAGCAAGTAGCAAGCGGAATCGCTGCCGGGTGATTCCTGCCACGCCGTGCTACATATTCATCGCCACAGTGCCGCAATCACGTGTCCTCATCAACTCGTGTCGTCCCTATATTTTAAAACGTACTTCTCAGTGCGAATAAACTGTTTCTACTATGTAACCACTGGTATTACTTACCACGCAACCTCCCAAACACAAAAAACAATTGAACGATGCTGTTCGAAGGGGGTCTCGTTCAATAGCCTATAGCATTTCTCGATCTATCCAATTATCTATCCAACACAAAAATACTTTTTCAATTCGAACCAGTAGCTCCTGAGATTAGAGGTAACAAACAAATAAACTCTTCAGATTCACATGTTACTATAGATAAGTACAGCTACATTTAAATTTAGAAACTGCGTCTTGAGCATTTTAATTTTTTGAATGATTTTTTATATTTTTGCGATATTAATAATAATATTTTCCATAGGAAATCACTACATTCTAATACATTGTTATAATAACCTACCCAGTACATATCTCGGTAGAATGTATGGGCATATGTTTATACACTGTCCAAGGAAATGGCGCACCTGTTAAGATACATTATAGTAAATCGTGATTTTGTCTAAATGATTATTAACAAAGATGCCGAGAAAAAAAAACATCAAACGTGCTTTCCCATAACATGTTACGACAAAGTGATAGAACCTTACCTTATTTTACAAACAGTCAACCCAAGAAGCTTATACCCAAATGGAGATTGCATTCCGTATAAAACACTTCACTTTTATATACGGAATGCAATCTCCATTTGGGTATAAGCATTGACTTATATTCTAATCATTGATATCGATGGGTATAAGCTTCTTGGGTCAACCCAACATCAGACAAGTACCTAGGGATACTTTTCTATAATAGCTTATTAAAACTGCATAATTCTAAGGACAAAGTAGTATAGCATCGAGAGTTTATAACCTAACGACTTTTTATAAACTAAAGACCTACTTACTCCAAGCGCACAAATAATGTCCATGCAAATAATCGATTGAAACACCTGACACATAACATTGGATAGGAGAAGTGGCAGATAAACTTCAGAAATATCTGTTGAGATCATGGTTGAGATTAAGATCATGGATTAAGATTGAGATGGTACCTATTGTCATGTTCAGGCACAGAAGCATGGACCAGTAAACAAAATACAAAAGTACGTCGTTAATGAGTGTGTGAGCAGCAACACTCCGAAACCATGATTGAGGGATAGGAATAGACATATTAGTTCGTAAAATACATACACAGGGGATAGTCAAAAAAAGCACCAGCTTGATGTCGTCAAGAAAGGTATGAAAATCCGTAACAAGCTGGGTCAAAGTTATTTTAATTGATTTATGTCTGTATGTTTTTTAAAATAGTTTTCAGTTTGTTAAAGTGATGCAACTTGACATTTGCTCTAAGTGTGACAGTTGAATAAATGAAACGGAACGTTATTATCGTCGGAAATACTGAAGTGATATTGTTTATTAAATTAAATTGATTTGTTGCGGTGAATATTACAACATGAAAGCAGTTCGGGTCGCTAGGAGATTTTGTGGACCTTACTCTATTAATATAGGTATACGTTGCTGTCAAAACGTAGAAAAATTACAAGCGAGACATAGTGCCACTGTGGGATGTGCGAAATATACTCTATTTGCACCAGAAGCGATGAGCACCCGCAATTTAGGACTCGGGCCAACTTCTAAGGACTTTGAAGAGCCTACACAAATAACTGGCCCACTGACCAAGGCGTACGCAACGGAACTTGTTCTGCACCTGAATGATGAAGAGAGAAAAATGTTGTTTAGTGCCTTACAGGAATTCGAATCTAACAGAATTAAAGAAGAATTCGAAGGTAGGCATTCTTGTTTACCTTAACATACATAAAAGAAGCAGGAATGTAATTAAAAATATATTTATTTCAGATAAATTAGCTGGTCAGAGATGGAGAAGTAAATTAGGTAGACCCAGCAAAGTCCCGACGTTAGGTGACGTCGATCCCACCGGCAGCTACTGTCCAGTACCGGAGGACTGGCTCAAGAAAAAGTATGGTGAGAGTATGATTTAATTATAGCTTTGTAACTGGTTGGATCTGGTTTGAGCTAGTGTTTATAAGATGATGTCATTAGTAGTTATACTATGAACTGAAATTTGCACATTGTATTTGTAAGCAAATAGTATAAAATTGAGAGTTTTGGCCTAATTCCAAGCTCATTAAAACCAAGTATTAAGCATTAAACTCAAAAGCTAGCTAGCAATAGAGAACATGCCACATGTTAAAAATCTTGAGTTTCTACGTCTAAGCTGAGCAACAAGTGTCTAATATCCTCAGTTTTGTTGCTTGAAATTCTATGAATTTTCATATCTGCAGACAATACCTGTTTAATATTGAGTTTAAAAACTCACGTGATGGTTGATATATTTAAAGCAGACATTTTAATAATTTATTTGAAATAAAAGTGCATAAAAATAAAAATTAGTGTTCAACAGATAGGTACTTTTCTTTTCTTTTTATATTATACATTTTCAACAAAAGGTAGATAAAATTGTTTGTGCTAATTTGAACTGAAGTATAGTCCCAGATTTTAAGGAAAATAATGTATATAAGTTATTTACATCTCAAACTATTTATAAAATGTATTATCGCTTAAATTAAATTAATGGTTTCAAGAGACTTCAGTACTGTGAGTCAAATTATTTAGACATGTTTTTTAAATTGCATTAGTGTGTACCTTTTAGGTAATTTATGTTTTAATGTAATTGTACACTATATTTGAAATGGTTTTGTCTCTTATGTTCCAGCTGCAACAGTGCCAAAGCCAACTACTAGGGAGCTGCTTCACTGTAAGTTCTATTTTATGTAACACATCAAACACTATAATTGAAATGATAAACATAAATCATGTATGCCAACAACATAGAACTGGTGTGGGAGGACTGGTGACTTTTCGAGTGCAAAATGAATTGGTGGAAGCAGTGCTTGAGAACTGTGGTCTGAAGTTAAATGTGACAATGACAGAGTATACTACATGGCAAGCTGTAGTGATTTTATACAAAGTTGATGTGACCTATGGGCATAAAATTACACTACGTATACTATACGTCCTTGGTATTTATTCGACACGGCAAAAAAATTAATAATACCAAAATTGAGATTTTGTTTGTTTCAAACAAACTAAATAGCTTACAAATAAGAGTAAAACGTTACCACCCTGTGTAAGTACATTTCACTGACCTGTAGCAGGGGCGTGCGCTCCTTGTAGGCAGAAATGCAGTGCTTTACTTGCCATTTACAGATATTTTATTATAACGTACGTACTTCTTAATGACTTTAATTAACAGTAAATAAATGAATAAACAAAATATAATAACTTAATAACGCCTAATATTTTATAAATAGCACCTATTTGCAAGCGCACAAACATTATGTTTGCCACTCGAAAAGCAAAAGGCGCTGCAAAGCAAAATAATGTACCTAATCAACCAAGTAATGCCGCCGCGTCCCGCATGACATTTGTTTGCATGTGTGTAGTAATGGAGATGGTCCAGAAATGTATGGGCCTTGGGCTAGTTGCGCCAGTATGGTGTACAGAACATGAAATATAGTTCGTGAAATTGGCATTCGATTTCCGTATGAAATACTACTTTGCGTTGCTTATTAACTTGATACAAAAATAAATACTAAGCCAAGAACAGCAACACTACAAGTAATATGGCGACAATATGGCGGACCTACTGAAATGCGCATGTTTGACAACCGATGTCAAAACTTGACACAATATGGTTATCATATAAAAAGTCGTAATTCGTTTTCCTGGTCTGCAAGATTCTCGAACATCATTATATGCGAACTATTTGTAGGTATTTACGGGTTAGAAAGTACAATTATATCTATCTGTAAGTGCGATTTTGTTCAAATACCGGCTACACAACTTATCTAAATAATCCAGAATAAAAATCTGATGGGATACAGCACGGCACAGACTTTAATCACTTGTTAGGACTGCTAGCATGTTAATAAACAATCATATTATTATGTACTTAATAAGTTCTTAAATATGAATAAATGATATAAAATGAGTACGCTAAAAAAATGGAATCGAATTTTATGGCAGCCAAGTATTTTTCTATAACTTAATATATCTAATATAAGAACTTACTAGCAAATATTTCTGTTCAAGCTAACGTTGTAAACATTATATTCCATCTACCCACTCATCTATGAAGTGGATACCAAAGACTTCTGCATATTTAAAAATTGAGAATAATATGCTAAGCTATAAGAGATATTATTTTTCAAATAATGTACATGACATTTCTAACTGGCGATTATATTGAGCAAATACAAGGAAAAGTATGAATACATTGATGGAAGAAATCTAAAACAATACTTGAGGAACATAAAATAAGACCAGATCCTGCTTTATAATATTGTATTCATATTCTTCCAATAAATCATCTCCAATCAAAACAACATCCAGGAACAATGCCGGTGCTCCTATATTGTTCTGATGCCGAGCCCAACTTAAATACCACAGTATGGTCATGGTATGAGCATGGCTACCCACTGGCTGTTGTCCAGCTAAATTCCTTTCACCATCATGGTAGCCAGGAACCAAACATGAAGCACTTGCGGTTATTGTTTGTCTAAAATTATTGAGACTGATACAAAATCTTCTTGCTGCAGAATTGGAATAAAATCTTGCTCATTGTTTACAGCTTGATTTATTTAGTAGTTTATACAGATACTTGCTTGTTATGATAACTAAAACAAAATAAAAAAGATTCAATATGAGTAGGAGAATTAAGATAAATATAATGTTAATTATGCCATATGAATCATCATTATATTATTTAGAAGAATGGCAAGTATGGTAGCAAAGTCTACACAAAAAAATACATTAAATCCATTCTGCGTCTTGCCTCACAGGGCCACTTCTAGGCAAACTACGTGTGGGCCTTTCATCAATAGTTGTGGTACATATTACACATACAAGGTGTTGAGACCGTTGCATGTCTGTGGCACACTGCACTTTTCTATGTGCAACCATCCAACAAGCATACACATCCACCTTGTGATATCTGAATAAAAGTCACAATAAATAAATCACCACAGTTATGAATAGTATTAGTACATGCATAGATATTTATAGTATGTTTAAGCGGAATCATTACACAGTTGCATACAACTTAGTCACTTTATTATTTTGTTGCTTATGGATATTATTACCTCTCTTAAACTTATCCTATTTAAGATTTCATTTTGTTTCGGTTTTTCAGATGTGGTATGTGACCGCCTTGGGCTAAGATACCAATTGCAATGCACACATAGATGTATATCATTGTTAGAAGATAGTGAGATCCCTTGCTGTTGCAATCTGTTCCATGTATACATCCAATAAGCATGACATAACCAAGATTCTTCAGGTATCTAGAGTGAAATAGCAGAAAATATAATTCAATTAACAATTTAAACAACAATATAATAAACATCACTTCTTACATATTCATGTACTTGTATACTTGTCTTGTGGACACAATGCAATTTGGCTCTAACATGATTACTTCAATTATACTCCTTACTTTGTAATAACTGTAATTAATTAGCATAAGATATACATTTCCTTAGTTTATGAAGAAAAAAGAAAATATAATATTTACCACTTGTGTTGTTAATTAATTCAGCTATAAAACATCTTTCAACACTTAGTGTTCTTTGGCACTTAATGCAATTGAAAGTGTTGCAAAGGTTTGGGGGCTCACATTCTTCATGTACATGAGCTTCGCTGGTACCAATAACGGCTTGCATAAAAAATGCAGAATACAGTGTACGTATAGCCCCATTTATATCTACCTGAAATAACAATACATTATTGTTTATGAAGTTAAGATAAAAGGTGTATTAGAAATTGTCTAGTTGCCAATCATACCCAAGCCACAGCTAAATTCCAAGTGAACTCAATAAAACAGAGTAAAATAAGTTTCTACAGAATTATTACCAAGAAAATGTACTAATACTACTTAATAATATGATAAGAGAATTATAGAAATGTAACATTTCACCTGGTTACTAAGATTCTGTTCAACGATAGAAACCATTTCATTTCAACAATTGCAGAAGTGCAATTCAAGCATAGCGTCAATTATGATGTACTGAAAAGCAGAATTGAACTTGAAATATGAACATTGAAAAAGCATAAAAATATTTATTTATAGCATTTTAAATAATGTACATGTTTACTTACCAAAATACGAACTAATAATTATTGTGTTTAAAGATCAGAAAATATCACATGAGAGAATCAGAATCCATAAAACGAAGCCAGGTCAACATAGCTGTGGGGTCTAAAAGAACTAAGAAGGTAGCAGAAATATTTAACGGAACACCGTATACATTTCCGAAGAATCAAGAAATTCGGATTATCAGCCATAATGTTTAGCAATTGCTGTCATCATGTCATGTCAAACATTTTCGTTCTTAAACTGAAATAATGAAATAGAAATAAAATAATAATAGTGACGTCTTTAACAACTTATATCATCTTTCAAAAAACTTAAGGACTATCGTATCAAAAGTTAAATATATAGACAATAATTTAAATTAGTAGAGGGTTTTTAATCCTAAGATAACATATTAAGTTAAAGATAATGGGTTTGTGCATTTTTGAACGAAATGACAATTAGGCATCATGGCCGACAGAGTATCGAAGAAAATAATGCTCCCGTACCTAAAACAATCGTATTTTGTATACAGCCCCCCGTGGACTAAACATTCTAAATGTATTTTTTTTTTGATACCACTATTTTTTTCTGATTTTTAACTGCATGAACACAATACGGCCCACCGGGGAACATCTCCTTTGGTGTCCGTGCATAGTCGCAAACGCACACACGCATGAATATTGAAAGCCGCGACTCCTGCGGCAGGCCTCGGAAGCTCGGCAGTTGTCGGGAGTAATCGGAAATGTTCGTTGCCTATAATCCGAGTAAAAATAATAGACAGAAATCTAATAAACTGCGCAAAATGCACATTATGCATTTTTGTTTGGTAAGGTTTTATTTCTTTAAATAGCACAATTTTTTTGTGTTTCGCGGGGGCCATTTTGCTTTTTTCATGTGATAAGCATTGTTTATTATTTTGTTTGCGTCAGTTTAATTATAGTTTTCTTATAATATTTTACATTTTAATATTTGAAAGTGTGTACATTTAACAGTTTATTTCTGAGTTTCTATAATAATTGTAGTGATTTGCTTTTACTAGTACGTTTGTTGATTTTTTAAAATGTTATTTGATTGTGAGGTTTGTGTTGAAAGTGTGTGTTTATTAAAAATTAAAAATAACAAGTTCTCACAATTGTCATTCAGTGAAAAGATTCAAATTTTGTCTAAAGGTAGGTGTGTACCCGAGTTACAACAATTAAATCAACAAAAAGGGAATGTAACTCGAAAGTTTCATGTCAAAAGTTATGAAACGTATAACTGGCTGTGTGGTTGTGTACACACGATTAAATTATATTGTTTTCCTTGCATATTGTTTAGTAATTCTAGTACAGTGTGGACTGATTCAGGATATTCAGATTTAAATAATTTCTATGCCGCGGCAAAGAAGCATGACCATACAGAAAAACATCTGGAGGCCTGCTTAAAATTAAATACTTTTGGTAAATCTCGTATTGAAATGAGTATCAACAGCCAGTTACGATTAGATATTGAGAGGCATAATGCTAAAGTTGATCGCAATAGAAACATTTTTCAAAGGCTGATCGATGTTGTTTGCTTTCTGGGAAAACAAGAATTAGCTTTTCGCGGTCACGATGAGTCAGTATCGTCGTTGAATAGAGGTAATTATTTAGAAATAGTAGATTTATTAGCCAAGTATGATGGAATTTTAGAAACCCATTTACAGAGTGCAAGTACCTCATTCACGGGCATGTCGAACCGTACGCAGAATGATTTGATCTCGAGCGTTGCATCTGTGATGATCGATCGCGTTAAAGCCGAAATTAAACAGTCCGATTTTGTCGCCGTCATGGTAGATGAGACTCCTGATGTTAGCGGCCGTGAACAATTAGTATTAGTTTTGAGATATTTTCGTGATTTTGAAGTAGTAGATCGATTTATCAAATATGTTGATGTCAGCGCGGATCGGACCGCTGTAACCTTGAGTTCTATTATTTTGGAAATTTTAGAAGAGTTCGATTGTGTATCCAAATTAGTTGCACAAACTTACGACGGGGCAGCAGTTTTATCCTCACAAATTAATGGCGTGCAGGCTTTGGTGAGACAAAAATGTCCACAAGCTATGTACGTTTGGTGTTCAGCACATATATTAAATTTAGTTTTATCGAAATCGTTCGAACGAGTTGCTGAAACAAAACGCTTTTTTAGTATTATAAAATCAATCGCGGCTTTTTTTCACACCAGTACAAAGCGATAGCCCATTACAACAACTTTGCCGATATGAAAAAGCTGCCTCGTGTCGCGGAAACAAGGTGGACATATCATTCGCGCACGGTTAATATTATTAATAATGCGTCCACCCACCTCCTAGAATTGTTTGAAAATATGAACGAAAATACACAAGACTGGGATGGTGAAACACTGACACAAGTCAGTTCATTTTTATATATTATGAAAGAATTTGAATTTAATTTTCTTTTAAAATTTTTCGCTGATATTTTTGCAGAAACGGATATTCTGTACGATATTTTGCAAAAAAAAACTAGTGACATCGCGTATTGTGTAACAAAGATAAAAGAGTTAGAGTCATTTTTAGAACGTTTTAGAGAGAAGTTCGAGATCTATTATGATGCCGCCGTTCACATTACCGGACCACCTAAAAGAAAGCGCAATGTCGATGATGTAAAAATACATTATCGGCGAATTTTTGTTGAAATAATTGATAATGTAGTCAGTGAATTAAGAAATCGTTATAAAAACATTAAAGATTTAAAGTTTATTGAGCTACTTTCTTGTGAGAATTTTAAAAAATATAGTGAACGTTTCCCTGAAAATGAAATCAGAGAGTTCACCAATAATTATCAGGCACATTTTAATTTTGATAAATTGAAAAATGAATTGCGCTGTATTTATAGATCACCTCAATTTGCAAATAGTTGTGTATTTAGTATTATTCAAAATTTGTATAAGGACAATTTAAATAAAGTTTTTTCTGAAGTGTTACGATTAGCGAAATTCATTGTGACTATCCCAGCAAGCAGCGCATCGGCAGAGCGTTCATTTTCGTGTTTAAAACGTATCCACACATATTTGAGAAACACACAAAATCAACAACGACTCACAGAGCTTTCCATGATTTCTATAGAAAAGGCATTAATGATAGAATTAAAACGCAATCCAACTTTCTATGACGATATCCTAAAATCATATTTAAAAAAGGATAGGCGCATAGATTTAATCTATAAATGAATGAGTAGTTTTTTTTTACTAACCCGTAATTTTATTATTAAGTTTATTTATATATTTTGCGAATCACATGAAAATCGGTCTTTTTAAAGGCCACATCGGATATCTTGCAAGGGACGTGTTCTATAACCATCACTCACTTGGATAAGATATTTGAGGTGGTCGTTTATTTACATCGGGCTATAGTAATCTCAATTAACCGGAACCTTGAATATGTGAAAATTGAAGCTGACTCGGTGAGTAGTTATAATATTTTAGTTTATTAATCATTTACTTATTAGACTTTCTTCGGCCACGACAATCGATCGCTGGTTTTTCTGCGTTCCGTAGATGTATATGAATAGTAGTACATCTAAGACTTGTTCTGTTGGCATGGTTTCCGACTTAGAGATCCGTCGCGTGGCTGTGGCTATGCTAAACATCTATAAAAGAAAAGTTTTTGTGCCGAGTACTTCGCCGCATACCCAGTATCATAATCCTGTGCACGCCACTGACCTGTAGATCCGAATAGATAACAAATTGGCAACGTTGCGCGCGGCGTGTGTTATTGTGGCGCCGCGCCGCCAAGGCCACGCCGCGCCGCCGGCGCATCCTGGCTTTGGTCACCACGCGTAGTTAGGTACTTTTGAAGTACGCGCACAACATACTTTACTTAGGTGCACTAGATTTTTAAATTTTGGAATGTCCTCCATTTACATGAACGTACAAGTTGTAGCGACGGACAATATTATTATTGTTTAAATTGTTATTAAGTCAGTGTTCGAAACTAGCCACTTTAGTTTTTCAAATGCTTAATAACCCTATTTCTAGCTCTTTAATAAGCCCCGCAAAAAGAAATCCAAGGGATTAGGTCCGGAGATCGCGGTGGCCACCGTACAGGTCCTAATCGACCGATTCATTGTTGGCTAGCAGTCAATAACACAGAAACACTAACACTACTAATAATTATCCGAAGTTACGTGTCCTGTCACAATAAAAAAATAAATAATGTCTTAAACTTATTTACGAGTAGTGTCAATAACAAGACAAAATTAAAATTATCGGCGCGAGATCGGCAAGATCAAAGCGGCGCGGTGCGGCGGCGCAGGAGCTTCCGTGTTGCTACATGCGTTCTGAAAGGATACCGGCGGCAGACTAAAATCTATTTTTTAGAGGTCAATTGCGTACGTGTCACACACACACATACTGACCTATTTCTATTTCTTTTACGCACAGGATGTTTTGTTATGTCGCTCTCGTAATGAAAGTGTAAGTGTGTGTGTATTTATTGCTTTCTTATTTGCATCGCCAACTTTTAAAGTAATTTAGTTGTACTTATTTATGTGACTTGTGTCAGAGCGGCAACAGCGCATAGATTTTAGTAAGATTTGTCGTTTTAAGGTGAATGACCTATGCGTTGGACGTAATCAGCTGTTAGAAAAGCCACAGCGTGTTCAAAGAGGGCAAAAACTTAAAAAATCATTTATGACTAAACTATTGTTCCTATTTAATTGATTTTTAGTACAGACCTTGAAAATGGTGCCTAGTATATGTAGTTTAAAGAAAAGTCGCTCGGTTGTATCAATGTTGTATAATAAAATTTGCTGACATCATAAATTGCTAGATGATTCTGTAAATTATCATCAAAATCTATTAATTGAATTAGAAAAATAGGCCCAAGATAATATTAGTTAGTTGTATACTAATTGTGGGATCAGATTTGTAATAAAATGTTAATTGTCACTTTTTATTAAAATACGCAAATTCCAATTTAAAATAAATAAAAAAACAGCTAACAAATGCACATTGCTTATATAATATTTTTTATCAGTGATTAAGGTAGGCCTACACATATTATCTGTACATATTGAATAATATCAGTATGTTACTAAAATGTAGGTAATTTGGTTTTATCAAGGTGTTTCCTAGTTGATAGCTCAGATACCATGATCTGATAACAATGATAATGGCCTAAATTAGTAACCACATATTTTTCGTCAAGTAAAATATAATAAAATATTCAATACTTAAAATTTTGTAGAATTAGATATGGAGGGAAAATGCCATAATTGTACAACCGTATACATGTCTTAGATTTGCTCAAATCTATACAATGAGCAACTCTTTAAAAAGATAATGTGTACCGCATTTTAGGATTGTTTAATGCACTTTTCCTTAAGATGGAAATAAATCTCCTTATTCCTTTCTTTATCTTAGCAAAATGATTAGCAGTTATTAGTTTATTTATTTTCGAATTAAAATATTTTACATAAAAGTGCAAATCAATAATAATATTTCTTTTTATTTCTATTACAGTGTCTTTGGTGAATTCGATTCCATTCATCGGATTCGGTTTCCTAGACAATTTCATCATGATCATAGCTGTGAGTATATTGTATTTAGATATCTGATTGTGATTAGTCGTTGGAGGTACACAGTAGTCAGGTCGGTACGTGTGTTGCAGGGCGACAGCATCGAGAGCAGCATGAGCGCGTACATCACGCTGTCGACGATGGCGGCGGCGGCGCTGGGCAACACGTTCAGCGACATCATCGGCATCGGCTCGTCGTACTACGTGGAGCGCGCCGCCGCCATGCTGGGGCTGGCCGCGCCCGCGCTGTCGCCCGTGCAGCTCGACATGCCCGTCAGCAGACGCTTCTCCAACGTCGTCAGTACCACTCCTGCTCACTGCCCGCCAATCTATATCACTTACACATTTTCATTTTTAATGCTCTGTAGTCCACAAAATCTTGTATTTAATTTGTTATGTGGTTTTATACATTCAAACCGTTTCAACTTTTTAAAATCATCAAACTAATGTTACCTCATCATAAACATCTTATTTTGCCGTTGGAAAATACCGGAAAAGAAAGCTAGAAAAAGTTTACTGCCAATTAATTAGCAAACAAAATGGACAAAGACATGGGCTTAAAAAAACAAAAGCAAATAAAAGGCTGCCGCCTGTCCTAAAATTTATTTTAAAATAATAACTAAATGTATTTTCCCAGGGTCGCGTATTGGGCATCACACTGGGCTGCTTCCTGGGCATGATCCCGCTACTCTTCAAAGACGACGAGAAGAAGACGGAAAAGTAGACCTTTATAATGATATCCACTCGTTACAACCTCAATTAATCACAAACTCCTCGCGTACTGATATTTCAAATATCGATATCCAATCGATTATATCATCGATACGAACCGATTATTTCGATTTTAATTTTAAGCTTGTTTTTTTATTTTATTTTTTGACATGAATGTTAAGATGAATGTATTAGGCATAAATATTAGAAAAATATAGTTTATGTAGGAGAATTGAGAATCTATGAAAAATAAATTAGGATGATAGGATGCTGTACAGGAGCGGGTTGATCAATACATAAAAAAACAAATCGTCAGTATTGATACTTTTGAGGACCTCAAAATCGAACCCTGCACCTGTACCTAGTATTAAATTTTGTTTTATCAATATTTCAAAGTGCATCCTCGCCGCGGTCCGGTAAGTGATGTTACTAATATAATCAATTTTGTGATTTTGAAAACCAATTCAGTAATGAACGTATTATATAGCCTAATTTATTAATAATTAATTTCTATGTTGATTGAATAGAAAATGGGCCAAAATTAAGGTAAAGTATGAGCTCTAAATAATCTAAAATATTAATATGCCTTTAGTATGCTTACCGCCTAGGTTTTAAAATTTTTTCTTCGAATATTCAATTTTTCTCTTCTAGCAAAATCTATAGAGAATTATTTAAATTATAGTAATATTGTAGAAAAAATAAAAACATGTGTATTTAAATAAATTATTTTTGAGGAAATAATATCCAATCTACGAGTATATAAAATATTAGTGCCATCACTGTAATGTATATTTGTAGATATCTACGGTACTTAGTTGTTTTAAATACTGCACCAATTGTCTATGGCACAACTTTACTATTACATACATAAATATCGGTAACACTGTAAGAGTAAATAATTCAAAATATTCAAACACAAAATACGTAATTTTAAACAGATATAAAACACTTGGTCTATTCATATGTAGTAATTACTCTAAGATTCATATTGATCGCACGTTGTATTTAGAGCAGATTGTTAAGGATGTCAGTTTTTGACCGACTTCAAAAGAGGAGTTAATCAATTCGGCTTTTTTGTATGTATATTACGCGATTGCGCGGGCAATCGGGTACCGATTTTGAAAATCAGCTGATGCAGAATGTTTAATATATTTATATGTATATCTTTGTACCTATATAAAAAATATATGAAAATTTCAAATAGAAATCAAGTTTATAAAATTTATGGAAATTAACTAAAAATAAATTGTGTTAGTTATATTTACTATTGATAGAAGCCGATCAGCTATTCTATGCGTATGCTGGATTGGCTACATCTAAAATATAAAAAACGAATGTACAGAATAGCAAATGCTGACATCCCAACAATTCTAATCTACAGCACTAAACCGTCTCAAATATTGCTCACAATAAGTAATACGTTAATAATATTGTTTTTTAGTTTTGTTACTTCCATTAAAAATACCTTCAGATTAGTGAATTTTGCTATATTATAGAAAAAAATAGAAAACTGAAGTAGTTTATTTGAATTAATGCCTCAATCTTAATAATGTTTTCACATTTAATTACAAAAGTATTAAGTTCTATACATTATTTTACGCAATAGGGGACAGTGCAGCGGAGACCGAGACAGCCAGTATGACAAGGGTCTAATTTTTTTTACCAAAGGATATTCAAACTTATTTGATGAGAATACAACATAAATTCCATTTTTTAAAATTTATGCCATGGCATCGAAAGGCATTTCTCGATGCTGCACCATCAATTTGAAACAATGGAATTTATTTCGTATTTCCACCAGGGAAGTTTGAATATCCTTTAGTAAAAAAATAAATCCCTTCCCTTTTAAGAGGCTATCATAATATCTCCTGTAGAACTGTCGCTTCGACCTCATGGCATGTGCATAATTTGTAATCATACAGGAATCTGCACAATTTTTATAAGTTTTATTTTAGTTTTAAGTTATATTTTTAATGATTTACAAATTGTGTTAATTGTTCATGATCCTAAGCTATTTTTCTTATTCACAATATAATATAAATTATACTGTCATCTATAATGTATAAGTATTCACTATTTTTATTTTTTTAGAAGTACTTTAACCATAATCTATTCAAAACCAAACTTACCTATAAATATAATCCCAAGAGTTTGTAGTCTTGCCGTGAACAGCTCTCTATCCGTACAAATAACGTTGGTACTTGCTGTTTGCGCCGAGTTGTTTAGTTAACTCCCACACAATCCATTTTTCAGTACAATGTTGGAATGTGACGCTCCATTATTAAAGTGCATTAATAAAGTGATGGACGTGAGAAAGATTCTTACACTAAAGGACACATCATATCGATTCTTTTTTAGCTGCAAAACTACACGTGATGTTGGATGGGGATGGGGGGGTAAGTCTTAAATCTCACCACATATCACTAAAGGGGAGTAGGGAGATTGAAAAACGCTAAATAAAAGATCACATGATTAATGGACGGCCCCTAAGTGAAAAGAATAGACGAATTACCCGCAAATAACATTTATTTGCGCTATAAATAAATTGGCCTCTTCTGGACAAGGTATAAGATTATATCCGCACCCGCATAAATACTTCATATTTAGAGTACTTTTTAACATTGAAATAAATATCTTATGAAAGGTGCTTCTTCTTCTATGCATAAATATTATATAAAAGTTCCTTACTTATTTTATTAAATAATAAAATGTAACATTATATTCTAGTAAAATATATATTAGTTTAATAATTCTAAAATCCTAGTAAAAATTCTTTAAATTAATTTCATCACTAAAATGGTGATAATTATACTAATAGTACGACTTGTTACAGCTTTGATTTAGGCCAATTAGTTCCATGCAATATTTACTTTAAAATACCTATTAAGTACTTGGTATGTTTCACTATATTTCATTACACTGCACCCTTTTCAAGGAATAATTATAATATAATAATTATTACCATTATATTCAAATCAAAATAATCTTATCGTTTGTTTCACAGCATCGATATGCTAGATCTTTTAGTTTGAATGCAACCAAAAGTACTTTAGTTCCGTATACTTTTGCTACAATGACTGAATACATATTATAAATAAATGAAATTTAAAATAGCAACAATCCGAATCTTTAATACTAGATAGTCAGTCGGCCATTATCTTAATGAAATGTACTGAAAAAATAATAATTTGTAGATAAAAGTATACATGGTGTAGCGGAGGCATTCAGTTGAGTTTAATACCAACGCTAACTCGAAACATTTGTATATAAATGTATTTATAATAATTTTTGTTTGTTAATAATTTGTGATTACTGTTTTAGAACGAATATAGTATTTTATGAAGATATCTGACGATGTTTTATTAATATTGCTTATGCTTATATTAGTCGACTCAAGACTGTCACTGCCTTCTCCATATAATTGAAAGGATTTTAACTCGACCCAAATGCGTTAATGAAAGATAAATAATACAACAGTTTTGATATTTATAATCACCGTTTAATAGAATTCTCACTTGTTAAGGATATGCGTATTTAAAAGCTGCATTATAATGTAAATAGCGCTGAAACACGTCCAGCGACTCGTACGAATACGTCTAATAACAATACACTAGCACATGTGTCCAAAACATGGCGCATTTATACCTTCTCCCCGAAAGAGGCGAATGACGTGCTGCTCATTTGAATGTGTTACATTCGTTTAATCGCAATGCATTGACGCACAGTATCGCACGCTAGTCTGTACACACGCACAAAGCGCGTATGAATTCGCCCGTGATTCGCCTCTTTTGGACAACAATTAATAAACTGATCGCAATTTACATACTGAAATATTCGATATATTATACTTTAAAAATTATGCTTAATCAAGATTTGTATACAAAAATGTCTTTTACATTTTATTTAATGTGAGTAATTTTAAAAGTGGTTTTAAAAACTGAATAGCCGTTGTTTATCTGCACATAAAAAATGTCAATGTTGGACACATTGAAAAAGTCTTTTGCGATTAACATGATCATTTTATTATAACATATCCAAGATAAGAGAAAATAACATGCAAACAAAGAATATCTCCATTTTTTTCCTGATTGGTCAATTATAATTACATACAAAAGATATTACACATTATTTGTTTACATTTTGTATTTTGGATATGATTCAAAAAGCGTTGATTGTTTAAAAGTATATTCATAATTTTAGGTATCATACTTATGTTAAGATTGGACCATGTTTTTGTGTAGATATAAAAAGATTTACAAAATGCAATCAGATACCCAAACGCCATGTCACGTATATATATCTATAAGAAAATACATGAGGTGAACCAATCGAAACGAAATCATCTACAGGTTTAAACGACAAAACAACATTTGAAGCCTGTAAAATGTTGCACCCACGAGGATTTAATTTCAAGTTCTCATATTTTTTACTACGAAAATTAACAATGGTATAGGACATTAGTGACCCAAACTCTAAACTCAAATAAATACTTATCAAAAAGCATAAACGTCAGGATACTCTACATCGGTGCATAGACACCGGATTTATGATTTACTGGAATTTATAAAAAATCAAATAATTTTGATACGAATTTTTGTACACAACCTTTTCAATGTCTCATTGTGTAATTTGGTTAATCAATGACTAGATTTTAAAAGTATTACAGTGTTTCAAATACGCAAATAAACAAAACTATTTTCTAACTGTAGACTTAGTACGTCAACGAATGCGAAAAAAAAACTTTTTTTATGATGACGAAAAAATACGTCTATCTATAAGCATGACGTAATATCACGTCACACGGATATAGCCAACAAAACAGAAACACAGGGATATTTGTACAATTTCTCTATAATTTAGTAAACTACGCGTATTTACAATACCAAAAAAATTACTACGCTTAATTCCAAAAGTCACTAAGTAACAATGAGATCCACTTCAAAACATTGATCGTGCCACCTTAAATACATCTACAAAGTACATATTATGGCAGTAAGTATATTCTACATTTGTTATCGGATAAATTATTATGCTACGATGCGTCAGCTTGCAACGTGTGCGCAGTGCATCGCACTACAGTGTGATGGCTACGGTGTTATTGCTAGCCTCTGATAACTACAGCTTTACGGAACTGGATAATCTCTTTACAGATCTAATATTAGCAATTAGCATGTGCGCGAGGGGTATATGCATCAGTAACTGAAGTCAGCGTTTTACCACCTTGATTTCATCAAAGTAGATTAAATCGATTATGTGTTCAGCGAAAAGCGGTGCCGGTAAACTAAGTATATTTACAAAACAGGTGATTTAGATTTTACTAACCAGCTATTCATTAACCTATATACAGCAGATACGACAACTGGCACTTGTATTTATAAAAATGTAAAAGCGTACGGTGATACGTCAATTAGAATACATCTATTGGAAAGACTAGTGCTTCGTATTGCGTGTGACTGACTTATCAAACATGTTATAAATTAAGTTTTGTACTTTGTTTGAAGAGATAATAAACTAGCGTCCAGAGATGTACTTAGAAATCTTACGAGAGCAATGTCGCGTTCATATTGAAAGCGCCTGAAATTGGCACGCAGCGACAAAACACTAAATCTCGATAGACAATATATCTATTTTACTTTAGAACCGAAGGTATTAAACTATAATAGCAATGGCAGGTTATTGGACGTGTTTTCACGTCGCGTAGAAAAAATATAATAATATAAAGTTGCACTCAGTCACTAGCAAAGGCTCCGCACCAGCACGCGCGCACAAACTAACATAATACTTAAATATATCACATTTGACTAAACATAACATAACTAATTGTATAAATACGAAAACAATAATTACAAACGGTCATCGTTCAATGATATTCGATTCACAACCTTGCGGTACGGGCGTAGTACTAACACAGCATACTACACATACCTTGAAGAAAAAATATCGAATGCGACTCAGGGCCTGATGGATCCAACAGTTGAGGTGAAAGAGAATTCCCAACTAAATCCGGGAGATATATTTTTAAAGTAACAATTGCCCTGACAGTCAACTTACTACAGGGTTAAAAACTATCGATATTTGA
The DNA here is from genome assembly GCA_030180105.1 of Hyles lineata. NCBI lineage: Eukaryota > Metazoa > Arthropoda > Insecta > Lepidoptera > Sphingidae > Hyles > Hyles lineata. The sequence goes on along the minus strand of JARJEE010000006.1, from coordinate 16,976,811 downwards.
ATGAATCTCATTCGACAATTTTAGCTACCAATTTAAGGATGCCACGATTTGTACACAGAAACATCGTCACAAGCAGTACATATACATAATAATGTTTAGTTTAATATCTAATGGTGAAATTGTATGCAACATCACCTATAGTAGGACAACAAATCAAGTAATTTTGTCTACTATTAAATCATGCTTTGGAAACAATTTACAATACATTTTGTACCAATGTAAAACACTTCGTGACGATGTTTTATGCATATTAGAACAATCTACAATAAAGTATTTATAAATAACATACAAAAAGGAACTTTAAACAGAAACTACCATTAATAAATTATTATAAGGTCTTTTCAATTTCAATATCACACAAACACAAGCCGGGTTTTACAAATCATTGGCGATACAAATGGTCTTTTATAATATAATAAATACACATTAAGTAGTAATAGTTGAAAATAAATTATTAATACTCTCCTCATTCGCAAGTTATAACTATTATTCGATAATTATTTGCTAAAAATAAGTTTGCCAGGACCAACACAAAGTTTCCCTGAAATTGTGTAATTTTCAAGAAGGAAGGCAGGAAGCTGATGGACGCTTGTAAAAAACCATTTAAAATAAATTGATTTAAAAATTGGCATATTTCATATAGTCAGATGAAAGCAATAGTTTTTCAAAGCATAAAGACAAAATTTAACAAAAAAAAGAATTTTCATAACAATTTTGTCAAGACATTTTCTTGTTGTAATATTTAATATAATTTCGCTACCTGTTCCATCATGTCTTATAAATATGTCATTTACAAAATCAATAAATAACGACGCTTTTATGGCGACATTAAGCTTTTTAATGTTCATAGCTGCCTCGTTCAATTGACTTATTTCTCGTGCTTTTGTGAGCACCGCCAACCGTCTCGGGAATAAATAACGCGACTCGGGCGAGACTATCGCGCGAGTCCATAAAAATAATATTATACAAAAGCTTGTATACAGTTTGCAAAATCAATAATAAACTTCATAATTATATTATAGTAAATATAACCGTCATTTGTATCAATATATCCTTCAAAACGATAGGACTTCGTATCAATCACTTATGCATAATATTACAATGAATTTAATTTTTATATTAGTGTAATTTCCGTTGTACTGAGTAATTGTAGAGACATTTGCACGTGGTATATACTTGTATATAAACAGTGATGTGTACAATGGTGGCACTCATCCTACCGTGTGCGGCGGTGCGGTGCGTCAGACGCGCGTGCGCGTGTGGTTGCGCGGGGCGGGGTGCGCGGCGAGTGCGGCGGGTGCGGCGGGCGCGGCGGGTGCGGCGGGGTCGGCGGGGGTGGGCGGCGCGGCGGGCTCGGCGGGCACGCGGCGCCAGGGCGAGCGGCCGCGCTCCGCGTACTGCGCCTCCTCGAAGCCCGAGCGCAGCCCCAGCACGATGCTCAGCGCAGACGCGTCCTGCCCGTGGCACCCCGAGTACCGGTACTGCGGCTTCTTGTCGAACTTGCACCCCACCGACTGCGCGCCTGCAAGCACCAACAAACTACCACTCAATCATATTTCACTTTGCCACAAACCGGTAGCGCAGTGTGGATGGTGTTTCGGAGAGCCCACTATTTGCACTTAGAGAAACCTTTATTAACGCATCAGTGAACTGAATAATCAAATGAGGATAAACTGGCAGTAGAAAGTATAGTGTAGGTGTATAGATGTATCACCTATAGGCATGATGCAGTCGAGCGTGAGCGCGCACTGTATCCAGAGGCGCATGACGTCGGCCACGTTGGTGGTGTTGGCGACGATGAGGTGGTCAGCGTCGAGCATCTGCACGAAGAGGAAGTCGTCGAGGTCTGCGTGCAGGTAATGGAACATGCGCGGGTGCGTGAGCGAGGTGACGGCGGCGCGGCGGGCCCAGGCGCGCACGCCCAGCGCCGAGCCCGCCGCGCGCGCCCACGCCGCCGCCAGCTCCGCCGCCGAGCCCGCCCAGCGCTGCGACGCCTCGCAGAATATCACGCCGCCCACGTGGCTCAGCGCGTGCTGTAACGATACACACAGCAGGTACATTAAGTGCTCCTCACCTGAGATGGTTTTATACCATAGATATGTTATCCGCGCTCTATTATGGCAAGACGAAAGCAAGGTAATTGCCCGACTTGTAATCAGTCACGCTTCAACCGGTATCGTGGATACACGTTTCTCTGACTGTTTGTATTTTCGAAACCAAATGCCAAAATTGGTTTCGGGTTATTTACAAAAATGTACAAATTATTCTGCAACTTAAAACAAAAAATATTTCGTTTAGTGCGCAACTACAAACTAATTTATTTTTTTAACAAATAAAATGATTAAATTCGCTATCATGGCGACGTTTGACAGCTCTCGCCACGTTATTCCGTGCTTCATGCTTGCTGCTACGTCACATGCGCTTTGGCCATTAATAAGCGTACAGCACTTATTGTCACGTAACTAACGATATCTATTCATCTTCTTCTTACATAGGTATCCCACGATTTTTGTACTCTTTCTTAGAACCAATTTAAATGTATAATCATATGTACCTACATGCAACAAAAATACTACAGTAAAAATCGCGCCATTTTTCCGTTTCAGTAAGTTTGTGTAATAATGGTCCCGAACACTTTGCTATGACTGATATAAATGTTGTTATTTATTTTGTCATTGCTGACCGACAACCCATAACAGATAACTACTGGGAAATCATAAGCATCTTGATGTCCAGCGACAAGTAACAAACTTCACTTTACGTGCACACAATCAAATCAATGCCAAAACCAATACCAATGCTTAAATTGGTTGCATCTTCACATCTACCACATAGTCATTGACACCATTAGTGAATAACAAGCCACAGTTACTGTGGCTTTGTCCTGCTTTCACCAGGCCAATAATATAATATTAAAAAGTATATATATTATTTGTAAAATAAAGACAAGCATTTGTTTAAATTTAACATGAATTCTGCTATAACATTTAATGTTATGTCGTTTATTCCCACAGACGCACGACTATTAACCTTCTTGATAAAATATATTTTTATACGCGAAACAAATTGCAAAGATTATATTATACGCAATCGCGCGTTTCCAAAGTGGCATTCCTTTGGAGAGACCACCAAGGTTAATTGAGGAAATGACGCAAGCAAATGAAAAAAATCTGGCAACGTCCTCACTCCCCAGACCTATTAGACGAGGTTTCCCTCAGCCTGGCCCATGTGTAATTGATATATAGGGGAGATTTAATAAGCGTGTCTGCTTTGCGATCCATCCCGTCTGATCAAAACTACTTAATGAAACATTTGACTAATTAATGACGCCACGGTACAAATCTTTTCAGCGCGTCTTCGTCACATTATGACTAAACGTCGGGAGAGAAGTTGTAACACGTGCCAACAAAGTACAAACAAACAGTTTTGTGTGAATGTTTAACTAACACTTAACAAATGACCACTGTCATCGATCTTATTCGGTATTATGACAGCTCTAATATTTGCACAGTGGAAATTGTGCTATTAGCTCAACACATTTGAAACTGTATTTTTAATTAATATGCAGCTTATCTTCAGCTATTTTGAATCTATAACAAGATAAAAATGGTACAAACGCGGAAGTGGCCACAAAAAGGGTAGAAACTTAGTACCAAGTAAGCCAGTATGTTTCGAAATATGCGTGGTACAAGAGAGCTATGGCAGTGCACGTACTGGATGCAGCTATATCGAGAATTTAATAACCTGCACAAAGACTTATCCGGCTTGAGAACTGCATAAATTCAATTCAATCAGCAACGAAATTGCTAGCTGTACTTTTTAAAATAAATTATTCTATAATATTGTGTTGAGTCTGTTATATTTTCAATTATTTATTTTAATGAAAATATAAGCAATTAAAGACACTATATAGTACAAGAAGATAAAATAAACAAAAATGGAGCCTAACTAATAAGGAGTCTACAAAATATAGAGTATTTTAATAGGGACGTGGTAAGTGCTGTTGTGGAAATGTACTGGCAATTGATTCTCAACACGAGATTCCGTTAGTGAAGGCCAGGTGGAAGCGATCGATGGGTTCAGTAGGTGACACGACCACGACCCGCCCAGACAAACAAATTGACAAACCGCCGCGCCTCACGTCTGACAAATAACGACTATTTGTGTATTTTTTTATTCCCTAAAGGTTTCGGGAACATTTATTGAAATGACCGAAAAAAAAGGTATCAGTAAGTACAACGTAACATATTCGGAAAAATCGAACCACTGATAGCTGCTGTAGCTTCGACTTCATACATTAACATTGAAAATCAAAGGCAAGTTTAAAAAAAACTACACTGTTTTCCTGCTTGTGATTGACTGAAAGAATCCCAGCCAATTGGCCGGTCATCCAAGCCGAAGGTAATAAACTTATGCGCCCAATTGTAATTTCTACAACAATTATTTTTTCACTGTTACTTGAAAAGTGTACTAAAGAGTTGTTTAAATATCTACATTTTTTTATTCTAATATATGGCGAGACGAGCATGTCGTCCGCCTGATGGTAAGCGACACGACCACCCATAAATAGTAGCAAAACCAAACAACACCTTGAATTACAAAGCAAAGCTTGGCATTCCCCTGCGATCGCCAACCTGAGACATAAGATGTTAAGTCTCAATATGTCCAGTAGTTACTCCAGCTACAATGTCCTTCCATCCGAAACACAACAGTGCATTTACACTGCTGTTTGGCGGAGAAAAAGACATTGCGGTGGTATCTACCCAGACGGCCTCTCACATATGAGAGACCTACCACCAGTAAAATGTCATCAATCCGGAAATACCATTAACGTATGATTAACAATGCCATAAAAAGTGTCTGGACGAGTTCGCATCGTCACCGCCACACGTTTCACGAGTACCAAATTGTTATGATAATTCAGTGTGCACGGGTAGTGAGCCCGAGTATAAATAGCGAGGCATCAAGGAAGTCTTCGAAGCTAAATTGCTTGATCCATTAGCAATTTGCGTTGAGCAATTGAATGGTGGTGATGATTGTTTCCAAATGCAATACGATGCATCATCTTGCATACATACTGTTATATTTCCATAATGTATTGACGTTTGATTTCACCCTTTTTTTTTTAGGTTTTCTTTCATCTAAAGTAGACCGCCGCTGTGGCACACGCAGTCGTACTATGGTTCCATGCAAAACTGAGATCTCTGTTTGGAATCCTGGGACGAGCAAAGTGATATTAGATTTTTCTATTAACTATATATCAGTCCGGAGTTAGAAATTTGTGCCCGATATGGGAATAGGCTCGCCCTCTATAAAATTGTGGGACGGAAGTCGGAACACACAAGGCGAAACGTAGATGTCCTGGTAGCGCCTCTGTTCACCCCTTTTGGAATAAAGGCATGAGTTTATGTGTGTATATATCAAAGGTAGAATTGATTGATTGTGCATCACCGATTACACTTAAATAATCAATGTTATTGTAGTTACTGTAATAAATTTAAATAGTTTCTCCGTAAAAGATAACTTTTAATTAGCCAATCCAATAGCAAAGTGCGTGGTGGCCTGTTGGTAAACGGACCAGACGCGGCTGCCAACATGTTCACGGTGGTCGCGGGTTCAAATCCCAGGGCACACCTCTGACTTTTCGGAGTCATGTGTGTATTGATAGTCAATCACCACGCACTAAAACGGTGAAGGAAAACATCGTGAGGAAACCTGCATACCATAGCGGTTCATAAGAATTTCTATGGTATGTAAGTCCGCCAACCCGCACTAGACCAGCGTGGTGGACTATATGGCCTAACCACTCTCAATCGTACTCTCGATTGTAGAGTAGGCCCGTGCCCTGCAGTGGGACGTATATGGGCTGATACAGAATTAGCCAATCAAACAAACCCGTTCTCGTGTTTACATCGACGTTGTGTCATATGAATATTCATGGCAGTTACTTAAAAGCAACACACTGTAGTAATATTTAGTAGTACTTGTCAGTTGTAAGGACCAAGTTACAAACGGCTTTGGATTTTGTGGATATAACTAAATGGTATGTATTAAATGGAATTTACGTAGTTTTCATTAGAGAGTAGACGGAGAAAGTAAACACTGCGTTCAAAGAGTGGACAGACTAATATACAATAAACTTCATCCTGCCCCACTTATACAAGTCTAATGAACTTTCCCCCATCCTTTTATCATAGTGTAGCAGACGGAAGTAACGAAATTTTGCACACATAAACAGACTAACAAACATAACTGTGAACTCGGTTATTGCCTCATACCTATTAGTTCATGTATATCAATTTCTTTGAATACACAATGCAAAAGATTAGATAAGAGATAACGCTGAAAACAAACAGACGACTAATGGCAATAACATATTATCATTCATTTATAACTTACACTTTGTGTAGTATTATTCGTTTGAACCAACATTCATATAGAGGCTTGATGCTACTTGATGTTGTGTTGCGAGTATCAGAAACTACGAGAGACTTTTCGGTTTTAAAAAAACTTTTACTTAGATCAAATGATTGTGGGTTAGATAAACCCATACTTAAGTGCAATCTCCACAGACGCATAGACCTTAGTCTGATCCAATCCTAAACAAACAGAAATAAGCCTCTTCTCGATTGGCAACACGCAGCTTAATCTAGTGCGCTTATCAGGTCGCAGGAATTAGGAAACAACATTTCAGTAAACAAAATAAGAAGTCTTAATATCCGCTATGAAAACCATACCATAACATCTTGGATGCATGACATGCGTTTCCGCAATAACTTGTATTTAAGAATTCCAAGTGTAAATAACTGCGTAATGACTTTATTGTACTTGGGTTTTAATTGTAACGGGACGACACCGACCATTTCAAAATAAATCTGAATGGATTTATTATTATCAAGATACAATGGAAAGATTAGACACTATCAAAACAAGTGTATATTTATTGAATAGTGGCAAGGTTTATTATCAGAGTTCATTGAACAGTGCCGCGGATACGGTGCTGACAACGGATAACGTTATTGGGGGGATTAAGCACTGATTTGGTGATTTCACTGATAACATGATCCATGTACTAGTTGCAAGCTTGGGCGTTATTATGATTTAGTTTATTTCATGCGTCTGGCGAGTGCTTAATTAAAGTCGTTTAGAAATTCATCCTAATCATCATCCACAGCCTGTAGGGTCTCACTGCTGGGTATAGGCAACTCTCATATTATGTCACTTTTGTCTATCTCTTGTCAGTCGCTTGTCAGGTTCGGCCTGCGACTTTGACAATGTCGTCGATCCATCTTGCCTCCGCGCCGGACGGCCAATGCTGCGCTTACCCAGTTTTGGCCACCATTCCGTTAGCGCCTTACTCCACCTTCCATCTGTGCGTCTAGCCTCGAGCCCAACCTAACTCCATTTGAGCCCCATAAAGAACTATTCGATATCTCGTACTTTTGTTTGGAAAATACGAAAATTTAAACGTGACGTAAATATTTCAATTTAGACAAGGGCTGTTGGGTCTCTAGAAGATGGACTTATTAGAAATGAACATATTGAGATCAAGATGTTTTTATACTTTAATTTTTTGAGATAGAATGATACCGTGTGCGCTGATCAAATAGGGCTACTTGTGCAGTTCTTATAACAACCTACACAGTGCCTATATCATTTAATCGAGTATATTAGTGCAGCAGTGTTCAGGTTATGTTAATGTGTTAATTAACAAGCTGTTAGGTGATCGCGGGCGAGTGGACGGTGTCGAGTGAACGCGCCTTCCTTGCCGCGTAATCTTATCTGAGCAGTAAGAGCGTGCAACTGGCGCAACAGTTCGCGACACTACCGCACGTCTCGAGACAACGAATATCCATCCAACCACAGCATACAACACTTTCAACTGCCTGTCATATAACGTCATATAACATGAGTGAGGAATGCATCAGTCATTACTGAACGGTCCATGATACACGTAATCACCGAAACCCAAGCATGTAACCACTGTTCTATTTCACTATGTGAAGATTCTAGACAGTGTTTACCTAATTGTGTTTATCAACGATCTCACAGTCATTGCAGTTGATAATCTTCTGACTACCGAGAACTATTACATCAGCGTACAAATATTATATGAGCAACTATATGTTTTCAACATGGAACCAGGTTTAAAGCAATTTCGTTCAATTTCAGCTATAAGTAAGTGGTAGAGCCATGGTGTTGTCAATCATGTCTCAACTTAAATGGACAGGTTCGTTCGGGGTGGCACTACTGTCTCACAGGAGAATGACGTTAAGCGACAGTTTTGTTATCGCGATTTGTTCAGTGAGTGAGATTGCCGGATGCCTTTGAATTTCCAAACCTTGTTAATTCCCGTTCCCCTCCCGATTCTATGGGCCGGCAACACATTCATGATCTAAGCATTACAGATATTCATGGGTCTTTGGCGGATCTGTAGAATAATGAGAAGCTCCTCCTTTTTTTGAAGTCGTTTAAAAAAAAAGTTTCGCAGGATAAAAACGAAGAGTATCAGCAACCTATCATTCCTTCAGTGATGCACAATAATTACGTGCGTATCTTTACGTGTTCAATAATGAGTCATGAGCAGTGGCGCCATGTAAGCGCTGCGTTCGTCTCGTATCGTAAGTGGGTTTCAGTGCAGATAAAGTTATTTGCTCCGGTGTCTGTGCACGCGGTGCGCACGTCGGTGTCGACACCGCGTGTGTGCTCGCCACTGAGCTTCCGAGTGCGCGCATATTCGCTCCGAGTAATGTGGCTTTTGCACAACATTTGCAATCATTGAAATGCAACACCGATTTGTTACGGGCATGCGTTGAGATCAGACGATATTCTACACATCAACATGTTTTATTGGGCAATAATGCTGCAATTTAAGAAATTCATAAAATTATCTTTATTTTGAGCTAGAACGGTTACAACTGAGCACATGCAAGGCTAAAGTAATTTAGTAGCGGTGCAAAGCTGTACTTTACTCGAAAAAAATTTTTTTGCTTAATTTCTCTGTTTCTGTCTCTCTTCAGCAACAGAAAATCTACTGCGATACATAGGCCTCCCGTCGACCTGTTGAAAGCGGCCAGCATCTAGTTTGCTTGCTACGACTTTAACCAAGTCGTCCGTCCACCTCGTGGCCTACCCACGAGATGTGTAAAATCTGCTTAGTGTAACTTCATTAAAAAGTAATGAAATACATGAATTTGTAGCCATAGCCATAATTATTATATCTCAGCGACGGCCTTTGTACCACGAGAATGATGTATAATGATGTCAACATCTAACAGAACACATTTTCTGGTACTGACGAAAATTCTTAGTGTATGCTCTTCATTATTCATTTCCTTCTAGTTATCACCGTGCGAAACATCACACGAGTATTCTAGTTTCTACCTATTGGCTAATGAGCTAGCAGTGCCCTCAAGTCGAGCGTGGGTGTGGAGCACTCAAACGCCAGCCTCGCCCTATCACTGTGGCGCACGTGTCAGCGACCGCCGCGCTTCCGCCGCAAATTGCACCCAGTTGACCCACGCTCATAACGTATTAATTGCCTGTGTAATTCTACTGCCTTTATCAACGCTAATTAGCAGATTAGCGACCTAATTACTATGGAGGATGACACCGTGTCACGAGCTACATTATAATCTATCATGCAGATACGTTCACCTGTCGTATAATAAAATATTCAGTGAGGCTGTAGTGTGCTTTGTCATATTATGACTTTTTAAACGTACTGCATACCGTAAGTCTTCTGTTATTAAAAATGCCCGCAATTCATAATCACTTTGTGGGATTGTACAACTTATTGAAACTCTGAGCGGCAATGCGGAGTAAGTTCATAAATCTCGTAGAGTCATACGTGTTGCTCGAGACCAAAGTTTGAAGCTGATGTCATGGCGATTCAGATCTTAACAGAGAAAAAGTCTTGGCGAACAGTGAATAAACACTTATGTCACTTTTGCCTACTTCTTTAGAGATACAGCTATCAGCTTATTTATACATGATAGAAGGCGGAACTAGCGCAAAGGAACACGATATAAACCAGGCAAGCTAATGTAACGACATCAAAAACATTCCCACGGTAAAAAGTTTTATTAAGCGTACACAAAGGCGTGATTGACAGCGAGCCATGAACTCCGCCGGAATCTTAACAAACGCAATTCCGCATTGTTCGCTCGAAATACGTGGTCGGTACATTGTTTTGAGGAAATCCCGGCGGCAGTCTTACCGCTGACGCGCGCCGATACCACCCCCCGTCTTCTCGGCAAATATTTACATTCCAAACAAAAGTTCCGTTTCATAACCGAGGCTTCCCTCAGTAAACAATTTATGTGAATGCCTTTGTTCAGGTTTATATACAAATATATACTTTCTTTGGTCCTTTGTGGCTATTAAACAATACAGGGAAATAGCCGTACTTCTTTAGAATTCGTCCAAAGATAATTACGGCACAGCGACGTACCAAGAAGCGGGACGTTGTTTGGAGACAATTGGTTATGCTAAAGTGCAAGTTATTAAGAGTCATGATGATGTTGACAAATGTGAGATTTCCTCTGACTCTAATTGAGGTATAGATTTATATTCCGCTAAATTACATACACTTTTCCAGCGCAAATGGCCTAGTGCAGTTGGTCAAAAACCCAACTGTGTGGTGAGATATCACTTGTTCAATCCCCGCACCGATGCAAATATCTCAATATTTATGTCAAGTCTGAGTTGTGTGAAACTGAAAAGTCTCTCGTAGTTTCAGATACCCACGACAAAGTGTAGTGTAGTACACTAGTGGGTCTCTCATATGTGAGAAGCCATCTGGGTAGGTACCACAGCAATGTCTATTTCTCCCGCCAAGCAGGAGTGTAAATGCACTGTTGTGTGTTCGGTGTGAAGGACATTGTAGCCATATAACTCTTGGACATATTGAGATTTGTCTCAGGATGGCGAGCGCTGTGAGCGGTCGTATCGCTCATCGCTCGTCTCGACATTCATGGCAGGAAAAACAAAGACTTGATTGGTTTAAATATGAGGTCAAGTTTATAAATGTTGGATGCACTTATTTAATATTTATGTTATTTTGTCTCACGGCCGTGAGTGACCGTAGCATCACGTACAGGCTACAGCCATGGACACGCGACAAGTGCGGGCGCGCACTGGTGCGGCAAAATAAACAGGAAACACCGCGTTCACACTTTATTTGGCGGAATGTGTGACCTCGGCCATCATGTGTACAACACATTTTGTAATCTGTTTGTTGCGTTTTTTACGCCGTCCAACCGTTCTCTTGGTGATAATCATTATTTGCACTGTAGACAGCTCTAGGTAATTCCTATTAATATCATGGGCTCCGTCAATATCTTTGCAATTGTTTTTATTTCATAATATTTGTTGCTAGTAACGGATGCACCTTGCACCGTAGCTAGTCTATCTTAATTATATTATACATATAATTAATAATTTATCTTAAACCTTACGTATAGATATTGCCCAAGTTTTTTGGGGGTTAACGTCACTCGCGTCCGTAGGCTTTGACTCTAGATTCCCTACACGTGACCCCTGGGTAGTGCCAAATGAGTGACACAGTTAGTGGTGGTAGGACTTATGTGTCCGCCCGGGTAGCGACCACCGTCCACGAGGCGTAAAGACCGCCATAGTGATCTCCGTACGGGGATCGCGTTCCGGGATCAGCCTATGGTTTTCCGGTTTCTTCGAGGATCTTGAGTCCGGGCATGAGGTTGTACCGTGTGGGTATTTTCGGTCGTTTGTCGAAGGGAAGAATGTTGATCCGCCGGCCAGGGAGACCCGTAGAAACGGTTGTCCGCTGGCCGCCCGCGGTATAGTACAGGGGCCCAATCGGGGCTAACCACCTCGAGAGGCTGCCTCACCATGCCGCGCATAATCTTGGGTGGGTCCGTCGTGCCGGTTGGTGACCGGAAGTGGGGTCCCGGCGGCCCATCCCGGGAGGGTACGGGGGCCCTTCCGTCCGGCGGATCAGCTCTCTTCCTGCCGACCCTTTCGTGCCGGTGCCCATTCGGCCTTCTTAGTGCCCGAACTTAAGCTCCTCGTTGCCTCTTCACCAATCCCATCCTTTCTACCATGACAGTGCAACCAAACAGAGCAGGTCCTTCAGCGGTGCTTAACCCCACCACCGCCTTCACTATGGAGTTCACTAACATCCGTGGACTCCATACGAACCTCAACGCCGTCCACCACCATCTCGAGACGGCCCGGCCTGCTTTGCTCTTCCTAACGGAGACGCAGATACGTTGTCCGGCCGATAATTCTTACCTGTTGTATCCCGGTTATTCGCTTGAAGCAAACTTCAAGCCTAAAGCCGGGGTATGCTTGTATGTTCGGTCGGACATCTGCTGTCGCCGTTTGCACTGCATGGAGGACCTCTCCTTCTCCGCTCTGTGGGTGCACGTGGATCTAGGTTCCCTGAGCCGCATCTACGTGTGCCTTTACAGGTCTCACAACGGGGATGATGAGACGACTCGGCTGTTCAGGTATCTTAGCCAGGCGGCTGATGACGCGCAGGCGCAGTTCCCGTCAGCCGAAATGGTGGTCTTGGGGGATTTCAATGCTCATCACGAACTCTGGCTGGGCTCCTCCAAGACTGATCATGCTGGCAGAGCTGCCCATGCATTCGCTCTGACTCATGACTTGACACTACTGGTGAACCAGCCCACCAGGATCACAGATGTGGCGAGTCATGCGCCTTCTCTGCTGGACCTTCTGCTGGCGAGTCACCCAGCCGGGTATCATGTGACCGTTAGTGCGCCTCTGGGCACTTCCGATCACTGCCTGGTTGGGTCGTCAGTACCGTTCGCATCTCCTCCACGTCCCGTGCAGGTTAGGCGGAAGGTCTGGCATTACTCGTCGGCAGATTGGGATGGTATGCGGGAATATTTCGCATCCATCTCTTGGAGGCAGCGCTGCTTTGAGGGTAGAGATCCCTCAGCGAGTGCCAACGCTATTGCTGACGAGATCAGACTTGGAATGGAATATTACATTCCTTCCTCTGAGATCGCCAGTAAGGGCCGTGGACGCTCCTGGTTCAATCGTGCTTGCGCCGATGCTGTCGGTGACAAACAGGCGGCGTATCGCGCTTGGATCAGGGGTCGCGCCATGAAGGATCCGAATGTCAGTTCCCTCAAAAAAGCCTACAACCGTGCCACCAAGGCCTGCAAGAAGGCCTACGTTAGGGCGGATGCCCAGCGTGTTAGCAGGATTGGGCGTGCGTTGGCCGATCACCCAACTAGCAGCCGTGCTTATTGGAGGTTGGCCAGGGCCGTCCAATCTAACTTCTGCCGCCCAGCGTTGCCACCGCTGAGGTACCCAGAAGGGTCGCTGGCCCACAAGCCGCAGGAGAAGGCTGCCTTACTGGCAAATCTTTTTGCGGCTAATTCCCGCCTCGAAGACCGTGGTTCCCAGACGCTGCCCACACTGCCTGATTGCGGTTTCTCAATGGCGGATATTCGCATCAGGCAGTGTGATGTGCGGCGTGAGTTACGGTCTCTCGATGTGCGGAAAGCCAGTGGTCCGGATGGGATACCAGCGGTGGTTTTAAGGGCTTGTGCAGCCGAGTTGTCTCCTGTACTGACTCGCCTCTACCGAGCGTCCTACCGCACAGGTGTTGTGCCGGAATCTTGGAGGGAGGCCAATGTGCAACCAATCCCTAAAAAGGGTGATCGGTCGGACCCTACCAATTACCGCCCTATCGCTATCACCTCAGTGATATGTAAGGTCATGGAGCGGATCATAAACGCTCAATTGGTCCGCTACCTGGAGGATCACTCGTTGATCAGTGACCGACAATACGGATTCCGTCAAAATCGATCAACGGGTGATCTTCTAGCGTTTGTCCTGCATCGCTGGGGTGAGGCGATTGACCGGCGTGGCGAGGCTCTTGCTGTGAGCCTCGACATTGCCAAGGCGTTTGATAGGGTCTGGCACCGAGGTCTTCTGTCCAAGCTTCCGGCATACGGTCTGCCCGGCAACCTGTGTTCGTGGATTTCCGGCTTTCTGCATGGGCGTAGAATGCGTGTAGTCGTTGACGGACACGCTTCGGCGCTCATGTCGGTAAATGCCGGAGTTCCTCAGGGCTCGGTGCTGTCGCCCACCTTGTTTATTCTGCATATCAATGACATGTTGTCGCTTGGCAACATTCATTGCTATGCAGATGACAGCACGGTTCATGGGCGATACCACTGCGGGCCTCCAGGTTGCCGAGTCGAAACTGTGAAGGGACGCGAAGATCTTGTCATTGAGCTCAACCGGACCTTGGATCTCATTTCTACATGGGGTTCCAGGAATATGGTTGAGTTCAATGCCAAGAAAACCCAGGTGTGTACGTTCACGTGCAAAAAATCCCCGTTCTCTCCCCTCCCCATTCTTCAGGGTGCTCCCCTCTCAATGCGGAATGACCTAAGTATCCTTGGTGTGGATATCCGCTGTGATCTCAATCCAAGGGATCACATCGAGGGCGTAATAACTGCCACATCACGCAGGGTTGGAGTCCTGAACAGGGTGCGTCGGTTTTTCACGCCCGGTCAGCTTTGTCGCTTATATAAAGCGCAGGTCCGGCCGGGTATGGAGTACTGCTCGCACCTCTAGGATGGATCCGCCCAGTACCTGCTCGATGCCTTGGATGGATTGCAGCGGCGGGCCATCCGCATTGTCAATGATGCAGACGTTACGAGCAACTTAGAGTCGCTACAACTCCGGAGGGATGTCGCCTCTCTAAGCGTGTTCTACCGCCTGTATCACGGGGAATGCTCTGAGGAATTGTATAACTTGATTCCCTCCTCTCAATTCCTTACCAGAACCACGCGGGCTGGCTTGCGAAGCCATAGCTTGTCGGTCCAAACCATCCCGGCGCGAACCAAACGGTTCTATAATTCTTTTTTGTGCCGCACCGTCAGGCTGTGGAATTGTTTGCCATCTCACGTGTTCCCTCCTTCCTACAATCCTGGGTCCTTCCGCCGTGGTGTGAAGAGGCACCTTAGCAGGCCGGCATAATTGTTTCCATTGGCATGGGACTGTCGTCCGATGCCAATGGATACTCTGCCTGGGCGGCATTTGCGCTTACCATCAGGTGCAATGCCGCCACTATGCCGGGCCATTATAAAAAAAAAAAAAAAAAAAAGTTATTAATGACTGGCACTGAAAACCAGGAATCAAAAAGATGTGAAGATATTTAGACGACTAACCTGTATGATGAGCGGCCTGAAGGCGTGGATGCTTTCGTCGGCCACGTGCGAAGGAAACGCTTCCAAGTCGAAGTCTATGATGGCACATTTTGACGAGTTGCAGTAGTTTGACACCTGCAAATGTAGAAATAACGTCGATTAATTTACATTAAAAATTTAAATATGTATATTGTGTCCTTGTACTGGACAAGTGAGATTTTCATCATTTCGGTTTATTATTTGTGATAGCTCAGAAATTCAGATTGGTCTGAGCATAAAGGCGTGATTGCCGGAGACAGAAGAAGAAGGATTAAACTCATGCTTTAACTGCCCTTCCTGAAATGCTCGAATCTACTATCCTAAAGTTAGAGTTTGTTCGAGGTGCGATGAACTACTTGCTAGGATGGTGCTTCTCTATAGAAAACATATGTGTAATGCAGTATACTCACGACAGCCAATGAGTACGGCTTTAATCCTAGGTTGTAGAGCAGCACGGTGTAGGGCAGGCGGGCGGCGGCGCGCACGAAGGCGACGGCGGGCGCGTGCGCGTCGGCGCGCGCGTACGTCACGAGCACGGGCGTGGTGGTGTTGTGCCAGGCCTCGGCGCCGCCCACGCCCACCAGCCGCTCGTACCGCTCCTCCTGCACCAGGTTGTTCTCCTCCACATCGCGCAGGTTCTCCTGCGACACAGCCACCTGTTTTGTTGTTATGTATTGCTACCGTATGCGATGACATATAGTTCACCTACAGACAGTGGTGGCGCATCACCTACATTGGATCAGGGCAAGATTAATATTGCGAGACATTCTTGGCTAACTTAAAACTATTTTAAATAATGAATGTAAAATAGGTACCAGATTGTTACAGCGATTAAAACTATATCCATACTGGTAGTAACGACTAACTGGCTTTAAAGATCTCAACTTCATTGACTCCTAATTGAAGAAATCTCGAGGCACGTGGATGTGGGTGGACCGTAGAGGAGCCCACGCCGACTTTTGCACATATTATGATTCAAGGTATATTAGACATTGGTATCGCACTGTGGATTAGGATATAGAAGTGCTCAACTAGATAAATACATACATAAACTCACGCCTTTTTCCCTGAAGAGGTTGAGAGTGGTGCAACCAGGACACCCACATTTCGATTCGAATCTGAGACCTCAGCGATTTAGTCATACCGTAGTACAACTACACCATTGAGGCATTGAACTAGATTCATCATCATCATCATCATATCAGCCACAGGAAGTCCACTGCTGAACATAGGCCTCCCCTAAGGATCTCCACAATGACCTGTTGGAAGCGGCCTGCATCCAGCGACTTCCTGCAACCTTAGTCAGATCGTCCGTCCACCTTGTAGGCGGGCATCCGACACTTCGCTTGCCTGTACGTGGCCTCCACTCAAGAACCTTTCGGCCCCAACGGCCATCGGTTCTACGAGCTATGTGCCCGGCCCACTGCCACTAAAACTTGCCAATCCTATGGGCTATGTCGGTAACCTTGGTTCTCCTACGGATCTCCTCATTTCTGATTCGATCTCGTAGGGAAACACCGAGCATAGCCCGCTCCATGGCTCGTTGAACTAGATTATATTTTCATTATTCATACCAAAAAAAATAGCGGACGACGCGACGGTGAGTCTAATCAAAAATTTCAACAGGCCGAAGGGAAGTAATGGGCGGTAAAACTACGATAGGGTTATAAAAAGTTTTTATGCAACGTGGCCCGTAGCGACCTTCACGTGATGGAACACGATTAATGTGTTAGTGCAAGATTTTTATGCGACAATCACACACTTTAGTGAACGTTCAAACAAAGACTTCCAATTACAATAATTACCACATATTTATACAAGTAGGATGATATTATAATATATCGATAGGCACTTGGCAGAACACCTGCAGCATCATCGATCATCGTCGTCGATGGTAGGCTTCACCCCACAGAGAATGAGGCGTATATTTATTTCACTGATTGCAGAGCAATTTAAATAAAAGTAAGGCCACGCTTGGAGTTTCGGATTGATATGTCGACTATTGTTTAAACTAAAATGTACTTTGAACCCATGATAGCCTTTGAACTCCGATCAATACCGTACATGTTACGTGTAAAATATTTGTTTCCTATTATCACGTTAACATTCAACTCCCACTAATAATATTTTGCAGTACACATGCTCCTTATACGCTTGTGAGGGATTGGCCCTCAGCCTGCTGCTGGACCATTACGGATTGACCGACTTTACCTATTTTTTATATTCTTGCATTGATTTAGTTCATACGCAGGTCCTCGCGATGTTTTCCTTCAAGATAATGGTACTTACAATATTTTGCTTAAGTGCGTGGTAGCTGTGGTGGTGGCTTGTTGGTAATCGGACCAAACGCGGCTGCCAACATGTTCTCGGTGGTCGCGGGTTTGAATCCCAGGGTACACCTCTGATTTTTCGGAGTCATTGTGTAAGGCATATAGAACTGTTAGTACGGAAGCTTTGCCTGTCCTGGCGGGTGTACTTCCAGTCGACCTGGAGGTGCAACGTCGCGCCGCCATGTATTACTCTACTAGGGAAAATATGGATAAAAGATTTTTAACCGCACGTGAACTTTTAAAAGTTGAAAGATTATTTAAACCGCTTTCAGTGGTATATAGCGAACTATTAGATGAATGGCAAAATAGATGGGAAATATCTTTGAAGGGACGGCATTTATACCAATTTTTTCCTTGCGTGCGTGATGGTTTGACAAAGACTTGGCTAGATGTCGATTATTGCGTATCACAGTTCCTCACGGGCCATGGTAACTTTAAGTCTAAACTACATTCTTTTAAGCTTGTCGAATCGCCTGCGTGCCCGTGTTCAACATCTAATTGCGAATATGAACAATCCGCGCATCATATACTTTGGGACTGTAGTCTTTGGCAGGATGAGCGTAAAACCATGCTGGATAGTATGCAAATAACATCTGGAGTTGTATACTACATGGACCTTGTAGAGACTAGGAAGAACTTCCGTGCTTTCCGGCGTTTTTGCCATACATATTACTGGAATCAAGTATAAAAGCTCACATAAATAGGTCCCATTTTAAGGTAACAATAATTTGATCCGTGGTGCTTTACGGCTGGCTTCTCCGGCCGTAAAAGTCTTTTTGCGAGGTTATTTGCCTCTTTAGTTCATTGTTTTGTCACCCGCTTTGCACGGAGGGAATAATTTATTTCCAACTCCTCCTATTAATTTAACTTTCTGATTAATTTCGTTGCGGGTTAAAGACAAGTTAGACATTCCCGGAGACTCGCCGAGCTTCAATGCTCGGTGTCATTACATTGCGTGCCACTGTTGATCCTGGCTTACAGGAGTTGCAGTGGTGGGTGTGAGGGCGGGACAGTCTTTTCGGAGTCATGTGTGTATTGATAATCAATCACCATGCACTTAAAAGGTGAAGGAAAACATCGTGAAGAAACCTACATACAATAGCGATTTATAGAAAATTCTATGGTGTGTAAGACCCGCACTAGGCTAGCGTGGTGGACTATATGGCCTAATCACTCTCAATCGTATTCTCGATTGCAGAGGAGGCTCGTGCCCTGCAGTGGGCTGATACAAGTAAAAAATAAAGTTGAATTATTAAGTTGTGCAATCTGCACGCCATGCCACTTCATCTTAATTCTCAATGACGACAATCAATTATTTTAAAACCGGTTCTTGGGCCTCAAATTCGTAACTCGAATAAGGAAGTAATCATTTAATATGAAGTAAGTTTTTTATTTAGCAATGCGCTGACCATGATGTTTTTATTATGTGTGATTGCGTTAGTGTATATACTCCGTGTGAAATAAAGAGTAACTAATAATCCAGCCCAGATGCGTCTTGTTGCAATGCACAGGCAATGCAATGCCTTTCGTAAATAGACATGGCTAATGCAGTAGAGCACCAGGCTCGCCAAGTGCGAATTTGCTGACTTATGATGTTTCCCTTCATTCATACATGATACTTGACTATCAATGAACATATGAATTCGAATGGTCAGTGATGTGTCCTAAGATCAAACCCGCGACCACCGTCTTTGCATTAAGACGACAGGCCAAGCACTTAATTAAAAAATAAATGAAAATGATTTCATTCTTTATGCAATATATTTAATTTCGAACTGGGAAGGTCTGTTTGCAGGGAAAAGAAGCGGTCTATATAATTTTTTATAGCATATGCACTTGTCAGATATGTCCACGGTGGTTGCATGTTTAAACCCAAGAGTACACCTCTGACTTTTCCGAGTGTATATTCATAGTCAATAACATGTACTTTAATAGTGCAGAAAAACATCGAGAGGAAACCTGCATACTATAGCGATTTTTAAGAATTTATATGGTATGTAAAGTCCGCCATCCTGCACTAGACGAATTATAGTACAAATATGGCATAACCAGTGCAATGCAGTAGAGAAGTACTGCACTTTCGGGGAAGCCCGTGTCCTGTGGTGCGGCGTATATGGGCTGATACAGACATGTCAGATATTTAACATAGGTTATGCGCTTGGCTACGTGGTTTTCGAAAATTTCTTGGCTCTCTGGCAAGAATTTAATACCAATATACAACTATAAGGTCACTTGTTATAGGCCTGACCTTGGATAGCAATGATGAGCCAAAAATGTGAAACTATATTTGTTTTCGAGTAGTTAGCGAAATGAATATATTATTGACACCAAATTTCAAATTTAATTTCGTACTGGGAATAATTGGCAAGTTGAAGTGGCAGTGGGCCGGACACATAGCTCCTAGAATCGATGGCCGTTGGGGCCGAACGGTTCTTGAGTGGAGGCCACGTACAGGCAAGCGAAATGTCGGACGCCCGCCTACAAGGTGGACGGACGATCTCCTGTGACGACTTCCTGTGGCTGATATGATGATGATGACTGGGAATAATGTGTAAAATTCAAATGTTTCGAGTGCAGGTGTTTTAAAACTGTAAAGTCTCAAGACATAGCTCTGGGTCAGGAGTTTATCTGTCCATCTGCATTTTTATCACTGTGACCATCTAAGGAGGTTCCCTTAATAATTATATGTAAATGAATGAACATAATATGGTTTCTTTTTCAATTTTCCTTCACTCCATGCCCATGAGTAGTTACACAACATAATTTAATGTGCACACCAAGAATATTCAGTTAATCACTTTATAACCTGCATGACATTGTTTCATAAAATATTAACTCAAAGTTAATCATTCTGTATCAGCCCATATACATGCCACTGCAGAGCATGGACCTGCTCTGCAATCTAGAATATTATTGAGAGTAGTTAGTCCATATTGTGAAGTTTTTTTATTTAAATAATTCTTTGATGACAATTTATAAAAGAATTATTATTTAAAGAAAAAAACATGTTTCTCAAAGCTGGGAACAAACAATCAAATCAAGATCGAAAGCTCCAATATATTATCAACAGATCAATAAGAAATATTTGGGATGGAAGTTTCTATAGTAAATATTTTACAAAAGCTTATTGGTTGTAAGTTGTACATTGTTTGTAAAAATCTTTGATGGAGTTTATCATTAACAGAATAGTATTTATTGTATATATGTTCAGGGGAATCCTGACAACTGAAGGTAATTGTTATGATGCACTTTCTATAAAATGTCAAAATGAAAGTGATACCTTATATTCCCATGTAATTTCATTTTGGTTATCATATTGACATTACATTTAACTTAAACTTCCGATAGGATACAAAGGAATTTCTGAAGGTCATTGAAATTACTTTGTATCCTATGGGAAGTTTTCACCACTCGATAGGATACAAAGTACTTTCAATGACCTTCAGAGTTCTGTTGATTTATGTTCAGGATCTGTCCGTTGTATCAAAAAACTTTTTTGATTATTTTATGATTCATAATCTTGTATATTTCACAGTTATTTTATGTTTCTGTTTGTTATATTAGTTTTTATATTACTTACATAATTCTAACACATATTTTTTATATTACTTAATGTTGTTTCACATTAGCAATTGGTGAGTAGACTAGTCTTTAAATTGTAATTGTAAAATTTATTATGCATGTTTAGTCTATTAATTGTTGGTGTGTCATTTAAAAAATAAAATAAACTTATCCATAAAACTTCCAAGAACACCTGGTTATGCATCCTCAGAGGATTACCTATATTATTTTTCTTCATTTTCAATTATTTTTGTATTCATGTTACCTTTCAGATATTCTCATTTTAATTACCTACTATAAAATAATAATAATAAAATAAATATTATTCTCTTTCTTTCTTACTTGCCAATATAAATTTATAGAAAACTAAATAAACACAAGGCAAAATGTGGGTGCCCTGGTACACCTCTGGTCAACCCTTCTAAGAGGAAAGGTATGATGTTTATATATGAATCTAAATAATTATGTATAGATGAGACAGTATTCAATCAACACACTATGGCTAAATGAGCAACCAGCTTAAAAGAAATGCAAAAAATACTTATGTCAAGTTCAATCAAATACTGCAAATCAGACTTGCATAAATACTAACAATTTGTATAACAAACCACAATGAGCTTTATTGTATTACGCATAGAGACCATTTTGTGTGACAATATTTCAATTTTGTAGTTATCATAATACTAGAAAATACATAATCAATATACAATGTTGCAATGAAATTAAGCAGTCTTAATGATAAGTATAAATTAATCTTTAACAACTGTTCAATAAGCATATTACTGCAATGAAATCGATTTTTATAACAAAAAATTTATTAATGAGAAACAGCTGTGAAACATAAATGATATCATACTTTGGTTTAAGTTCTTCATGTTAAAAAAATAAAAATAAATAAGGAGGCTCATGCAAAAAAGAAAAAATGTATATGGGTATAATGGGCAAGGCTATTTACACTATTTTTGTTGTGTACAGTCTTCTTTTTATGCTTAAAGGCTTAATATGCTATATACAACTACATTAATGCTATTAATTATATGATAAAGATTATGGGCATTCAACTCCCCTTTAGCAAATGTTATTTCAATAAATAGGTAAAATTGGTGAATGTCATTAAATACTTCAAGATAAACTTAACTACTATATTGGTAGTGACAGTTTCTTGCTGACAGTATTCAGGTTGCAAAAATTGGTACAGAAAATCAGTTGGCGCCACTTCTTACACTGGCGGCAACAATTTTTCCAATAAGAATTGCAAATATTTACAATAGCCATAATACAGAATTCAATTTACCTGGAAGTCCTTTATGTGCTGGTGAGTCTGTGAGACTATGCTCTGTATCGACTGCGGAGGTTGCGAGTGGAACACTATGAGGAATATGCTTATTGCAAACACAGACGTCGAAAACACAAGGAAACTTTTAGTTTTCATTTTGTACACATTATCGTAATATCGCACACACTCCTGACATTATACCACCGCTACTGTCTCAATTCGAGTGTTGCCGGGTCACTGTGATACGCCTACATCATTTTTTAATTGTTCTTTCATAAAATAAAAGAAATCAATATCAATGACACGAACATCGCAAGCCGCACGCATTCAAACCATTTAAACGTACATTTTATCAACAGCGCACCATATTATATTGACTTCACGGCGTACTCCAATTGACTCACGGATAATGTATTTAGAAAGGCTTTAATTTGTCACGTTATTATTTTATTTAAACGAATTATCATAAGAAACTGAGAACGCGTCCGCTCCGATCGTTAATCGTTATGCGGCTGCTTGACAGCTGTCAAATATTAGTCATATTCGTTGCAATTCGTTCGCTGAAATAGCCACCCAGCACCTTAAAATATTATTATTGTGATAATTAAACAAAGAAATTACGTACAATTTTCTGGTCCAAAATTATATTACTACAATTTTCACATCTTATGTCTTGAACATAACTAGAACTAGTTTTCAAAAGGTTCTCTTATTTAAGTATCGGATAAAAAGGCTCTATTTCTGGCCTAAAATACATTTTACGTCAAATCTGACATTTATGACGATATGTTCCAAAATATTGAATGAAAATATTTTAGTGCATTGATTTGTTTCTATTTCACTTATGCATGCAAGTTCTGTCATTAAGTTTCGCGCGTAATTGTTGTTCGAATGTTAAAAATATCGAATTAGTGACTAATGGTCGTAATACATATATCAGTCAATCTCCGTTTTGCTATCAAAATCGGTTCCGGAATGTTAGTGTAAATTGTCGTTATAATAATTTTAATTATAATAAATAAGGCAAAAAACAACAATAATAAACCGGCTTGAATGATGTCCAACATATCGAAGAGGCGGAAGGAGGGCTCGAGGTCCAAGATCAAGGTAAAAAGAGGTCATGTCGTGGCAAATCTCTCATAACTGTGTCAATGTGAACAAAATGCACAATGTGGGAATATAGAGGGTTTATGCTACTTGTTACATGTAAAGAAAAGGCACAAAATGTCGGCGAAGGTGATGTAGTTTTACATAACAGCTTAACGCGGGTGAAACGGAACACCTGTTGATCGTGTCGCGGCGCGCGGGACGCGGCATACCCACACGATCTATTCGCACCTCACCCATTAAATGAAAATTAACCATGACGTGTTTTAGTGTGTA
Organism: Hyles lineata; assembly: GCA_030180105.1. NCBI lineage: Eukaryota > Metazoa > Arthropoda > Insecta > Lepidoptera > Sphingidae > Hyles > Hyles lineata. The sequence continues at coordinate 16,953,046 of JARJEE010000006.1, read as the reverse complement.
CTTGTTTACCTATAAACATTCTCAGTTTGAAATTTAATTTACATATTGAAAAGGGTTAATAACAAAAGGCTGCGTCTACGTCATAACACGGTCAAGGTCAAATTTTATCATAACACTCATAGAAGATACTAATATTAACCAAATAACACACATTGGATTCAAAAAACAATGATTATTTAATATTTGTTGGTATTAAAATGAATATAATTAATTAATAAGACCTACTTATAGCACATACAAGATTACATTTGAATGGTAGAATTAATGATAATAAAATTAAAATAATATTTTTTACACAATAATTTAAATGGACATAATGAGACTTTCTTATGTCTCAGGATGGACAGTGCAGTGGAATGCCAAGCATTGCTTTGTAGTTCTTAGTGTTGTTTATTTTTCTTACATCCACGGATGTTTGTATTGCTTACCATCAGGTGAATGTCTGTTAGTCTCACCATTCCTGGAAATTAAGAAAAATGAATTTAATAAAAATAATATCATTGGTACATATTGTGTCTTTATAATATCTTCTATTACCTTAGTACACTCATGCCCTTGCATTTGTAGATAATGTCACTATTATGCTGGCTAACCAGCGTGAGCTGAACAACTGTGTTCACAATATAGCAATAATTTTATTTAATGTTTACACACCTGCAGTTTCAGCATATGGGTGGGTTTTATTCTTGATATATAGGCATATAGCATATTGTCCTAATTGTATATTCTCATAACAGTAAAGATTATCTTGAACCAAACACATGTTAATTCTTTGTAAGAGCTCATTCAAAAATATTAAGCTTGAGTTTATACTTTAGAGGTGTACTGTTTTTTATTATTTGCTAAATAGTGGCATTTCAAGTTAAATATTTTATTTTATTTTTAAATTTAATTATAATTGTATGTAAATTTTAGGGGAGTGTTATGACAAAAAAACACTGATTTTATTTAGTGCAGAATTGGTTTTAAAAATATATTGGGGTTTGAATCTATCTAAAATGCATTTTTTTAAATTTAATTTCAGAGCATGGGAGACCACAAGGAGTTCCTGAGAAGGATCACCAAGACATTGTACTATGGCCAGCTGCCAACATTGCCCTGTCTCAGTCTACCAGTCACTGGTAACATTTTTTTTAAATATTACTTTGAGCTATAGCTTATTAAGAAATGGACAGACGTCAAGGATTTTCATAGATTTGACTAAAAGAAAAGACTATTGATTTTCTGAAATTTTGAGTAAATATATTATAATATCAGCCTATATTCATGTAGAAGTTGGCTGGGGTGCCATTTGTGCCATGCATATTTAATCAAGATTGTTTGTACTGAGATGTGATGAGAATGCCGCAATCACATTGATTTCTCTATTTTATCAGCTTCTGTCCACCCATTATTTGATACAAGGTCTAATTTCGAGCACGGCATTCTTTCCGTTTCAGCACAAGGAACATCTGCTGCTAAATGTAATAGATGAAGGGGATGTTAGTATGGTGGTGGACTATATGAACTAACCACTCTCAATCGTATTGTCGATTATAGAGGAGGCCCGTGTCCTGTGGTGGGACGTGTATGTGTTGATACAGATGTGAGTGTAATTTGTGCGTTTGTGTGTGTGTGTGCAGAGGTGTCGTGCGCGGTGTGGTCGGAGGCGCAGCGCGGGCGCTCGCTGCGGCGCCTGCACGCGGACGCGGCCGCCAGCATCGCGCGCAGTGCGTGCGTGTCGCCGTGCGCGCTCGTGCTCGCCATCCTGTACCTGGAGCGCCTCAACGCCTGCAACCCCGACTACATCGCCGCCGCCTCGCCCGCTGACCTCTTCCTCGTCTCTCTGGTCAGACCTCACTGCTCACTGCTCACCGTGCCTTGTACATTCATTGCTCACAACATATATTACAAAAAATAGCTCACCTGATTGTACAAGTTCTATTTTAAATTTACATAAAATGTACACATGTCAATGATGAAAAGTAACTGGTCACGATTATTATTAATATATGAACAAATATGGATGTGATAACTATTTTTTGCGCATGTTAATCTTTAGGTGTTTATTCAATTTGTGTTGGTGCGCAACTTGTGCATCTTATTGGCTTACCTCTGTCCATTGGAATTATCGAGTAACATTTAACTATAAATAAATAAATAAATTAACGATCAACGTATATTTATATTTTCAAGATGGTTGGCAACAAATTCTTGCAAGACGACGGTGAAGACGACGACGTGTTTTGCTCCGAGTGGGCCGCTTCCGGCGGAATCGAACTCAAACAGCTCAAAAAACTTGAAGTGGAATTTCTTAACGCTATAGTGAGTACAGTACAATTACGATAAAATATAGCGGCAACATAAAAAGGCAATTAAAATGTCGTTATTTATCTATTCGACAGGACTGGAATGTATTTGTGAGTGAAAAATCGTTTGAAGCGGGTCTGCTGTGGCTGGAGCGGCAAGTGGCGCTGCGGCAGGCGCAACTGCGGGGCTTCTTCACGTACTCGGACCTGGCGGCCACGTGCGACTCCGCGTCGTTGGCCGAGCTGGCAAGCTCCGTGACGCTGGCGTGGCTCGCACTCACCGTCGGATACCTCACCACCGTCGCCACCTTCCTCACCTCCTCGCTCATCGTGGCGCACGCGTGGCTGCCCACGCTACACCTCGTCACCTCCACCACCACCTCCACGGTGCCCTCCGCTCTCCATACAGATATTATAACGCACAATTACCAGCCGGAACTGTTCGTCAACAACGCCACCGTCGACCCGGAGGTCGCCGAGCGGCTGCTCGCAGAGGACTCGCTCGCCGCCGGCACGCTCAGATGTTGCTCAAAGTGGGCGCAGTACCGGGAGACGACCACCACTAAGAAGAGCTGGTATGACGCGGTGATCGTGCAAGAGTGGAAGTTGGAGCCGTGGTGGTCCAAGACGTCTGTGATGAACTGGCTGTATCAGAGCTCGCTCATCAACCCCATGCAGCGCTGGCTGGACAAGCTCAACGAGTACGCGGAGCTGGTGAAGGGCGCGGTGCTGCAGGAGGGCGGTGCGGGGAGTGCGGGCGGTGCGGGGGGCGCGCGGTGCGGCGCGGCGGGCGGCGGCGCGTGTCGCGCGCTCAACCTGAGCCGGCTGAGCGTGCTGGCCACGCTGTCGGACCGGTAGTGCCGCCCGCGCCGCGCGCACGCACTCCCGCCACCACACGCATATTCACTCACCACACTAATCACGTTAGTATTACTCATCGGCGGAAGACCACATACGAGACGAAACGAAGGCTATTTTTCCATGTTTAGCATAGATATAGGTGTACGAGCTACCGGATGATACTTAAAACAAATTCGAAACCCTTCATTGTGATGAGGAATTTTAATTTGAACTGCAGGCCGTTTTTACCTTTCTGTGTCTCAAAGTGAACGAACAATTTTATTCAAAAACAATGCATTTGGAACATATCAATAGGGAATAGTTGTAATAGATGTTTTGTGCGGAAATCCAATATATTTCTAAAACTTCCTGCACAGCATTTAAAAAACTGTTATCAATGTGGGACACTGCGGCAATTAAAAAATAGAATTTGTTGTTTTTTGTTGATGTACTTATGGCATTTGTTGCTGATGGTCCATTTTAATGAGTGAAACCATTATTCAACTCTATGTCAACAGTAACTGAAGATCGTCCATTTTTACCATTCACCAACTCTTTATTTAAACGTAATGGTGCATTTATACGTTGGGTCAGACCGTGCCGACATCTACCAACTCCAAACTATCAACATTAAAAATCGAAGACCCGCCGGGCCAAACACCGTTTACACGCTTACATTGGTGGAGGTTGGCGAGGTTGGCCAAGCGTGTAAATTCACGATAAAACGAAAAAGCACGAAAAAAAAGATAAGCAGTGTTAAAATGCTATAATTTTTTAAAAGAAATTCAAAATGATTTAAATTGTAATGCCAAGGCTTCAGAAAAAAAATCACTACGAAAGATACAATTACTTTCAGTAAAAAATTAAGTAATATATGCCTTCAATGAACAAAACCAGTTCAAAATATTTCCGTAAACTTTTATCTGGCCTCGGTCCTATACGCTTTTAAAATATTATCATATTATTCGTGGCTACATATAGGAACTAAATCGACAGTGCATTTTAAACACAAAAGTGTAAAACAAATATTTCATCGTTTTAAATGTTTTCAGTGTTGGGATACTGTTCGTGATTCTACACACAGCAAATATCTAGAATAAATACTAATACTTCCTAACATGTAACACAGTATAAAACTGTTGTAGACACACAGTTTTTTGACTGTGCGCCTACCATAGTAAGTGTTGATGTTACCAATCTATTTTTGTATGTATCCTTGATGTAATAAACATTTGAGCTGAAATAATACGATTTCATTTACAAAATATTTATTTATAAAAACATGTAAAATGTATTATTATTAATAATTTAGTTGAAAATATATCTTACACGATTAGTTATACATTATGTTACAAATATTAGACTAAAGGCGAAAACATACTGTTGAAACGCCACGCGATAAACGATTTAAGTCGCGATGGTATGCTCCTTTGCTTGTCGTATTCGTAGTGTGGTGGTGATATAAAATAGTACGATTTGATTTGACTTAAAACGTGTTGGGTCGCATGGCATTACAACACTATATTTCGGCATTAAACTAGCTGACCTTACAGGTGCGCATCGAGTTAATCTCGTAGTTCATAAATCATATTTTTAGAGAAATAGACAACGTCGATTGATAATTTTTAGGTCATTAAACTGTTATCTGTGGCGTTTACAAGTAACAGCGTTTACAAGCCCCAAATACCAAAACAATGTAAAACCATAAATCGACGTAGACAGTAGAGATTCGTCCATATTATCGCGGTACGCTCATGCTAGTCCGGCTGACGGTGAGTCGCTCAGTATTCAATAAAAACTCGTAAAAGGCACCCTCCTTATAAAACCACATGTAAGTTTGGCATCAAGAAGACTTTACTTATACTTATTATTATAATACGCGGCAAACTTCTTCAACGACAACTATTGTTAGGTAGTCTACAATCGACTGATGATCTAATAATCTTAAGTGACCAATAATCACCCCTTTCCGCTAAAACCATAGTAGTAAAAGTAATGAGTACATTGCCATTGCCGAAGGATTTTACCCCATCTCACAAACTATTACTCCGGCCTATCTATATATATCATGTCTGAGACACCCGTGCCTTTATAGGACATCACACGTTCAATAGAATACTAAAAATAATATTGAGTATGATTGGCTCGCATTTCTAAAGTTTTCAGTTATCACATTCAAATGGCCTAGTGACCTACACTTCACCTAATCTCCGAGCGAGTATTTTAAAAATATATCGCGCCTTTTTGGGTTGAACATCACAACGGAGAGTTTTCAGTTTTTGCAAGTTTCTGTTTTTTATAAAAATATAAATCTTTTTGAAGGTTTAGATTTTAAAAATATAAATTGCGTCAATTCGAAATAACATTGTGAGTGACTTCACTAAGCGACGCGCTGATTGGTCGTCGTAGGAAGGGGCCGGCGCAGGCTGTCGTCATCCGGCTCGAAGGACTATGATATGTTTCATAAAACGATGCATGATAATGAAACTTCAATATTGCTTTTACAATATCGTGTTGATCAATTAGCGCGCCGTTTTCGTTCCGTCTTCTTTTCGCCCGACAACACATGATCAGGTGGAAAGAACATCTACAACGGTAACGATTTCAGGACAGATTTTGGCTCTTGCGATGTTCTTTATAAAAAAGGCCCGATAAGGTGGATATATCTATGTTTAGGTTGTTTACGCTGTCGAACTCAAATAAGACAACATAACCACCACATTTTTATATTTTGAGCAAATAAGTTATTCACTTGTCTTAAATTTTAATACGGAAACAATCGAAAAACGCACATAATTTCATTCGTAAATTGAGGATTTTTGTCAAAATAAAAGTAGTCTACTAAAAGGTTGTATCAATACTGTTTTCCAAAATATAATATCCGTATGGAATGGAAAGGTTGATAACTACAAAACTATGGTAATATTACACCAACATTATAAATGCGTAAGAGGATTTACAACTTATCCTCTTTTTAAAGGTTCACAAAAACATTCAAGAATTTCATTTGTTCTTTTTTTATCAATATCCTTACAATATTACGTAGGTACTAGTGTATAGTAAATGCATAATTGGGTATAGTCCGCTAAGTTCGTGAACAATAGTTATTGGGTTTAGGGAGGAATAGAGTGTTTGACTTCATTTATTTCATTGTAATAGGGAATATGCATGCCATTTTTTTATATTTTTAATCGATTCTGTATGTTATTACATTACCAGAAAAAAATATAAGGCTTTATAAATATCAATCAAAAAAGTACAAAAAAATAATAAAAACTGCTATCAGTTTCGAAGCATTTAAACGCCATTATGGCGTCAGAGTCTACTATGTCAGCAACGTAGTATTTGGATTAAGCTTATTTTATTAATTGCTACATAACTGTATTTCGTCACAAAATAATCCAATTTTTTTTATAATACAACGAAAACACAAAATAACTCTTAAACAAACGTAAAACAATACACCCAACAAACTAAAACTTCATAAGATAGTGTACTCTGTCGTCACTTCCCTTTTCAAACGTTTCGAAAAAATTGCGCGGCAATTTTGAAATGTCATTTTTTAAGTATTTTTTTTACTGATTTAGAGTTGATGAATTTAAAAAATATCTTATTGATATATTTCTATATCAATAAAGATTACAACAAAAAATATTTGACTTATTTTGGAGTCTCGTGCATATTCCCTATTATCAAACGCTGTCTAAATACAAAATTTAGCAAGTGATTTTTTTTTAATCCATAAATAATTTTAAAAATTTAAGAAATGTTTTGAATCTTGCATTGGGAGTAAAAGAAAAGAGACACAACAAAAAACTAGTGGCGTCACATACATTACAGAGTGCCAATGTGAAAGAGACGGTAAGATGTCCCCACTCAATCAAGAATACGAATTGAGAGTGGTTAATCCAAATAAATTAAACTTTTAAAATCGTTCACAGTCAAACACCCTATTGTTACAGACTAATGGGTTAATGCTATACTAGAGAAGAGCAATACACTACGCGTCACATATCAATGTGTGCTAAAACAGTCATTACCCAGACAAACCGCCTTCTCAAAGCTGGGCTTGATCTATATATAGTAATTGTAATAATTAAGCGCGTATTCCCACCTCAAAGCAAGGGCGGATCCAGCTTTTACGCCAGGGGAGAGGGGGGGGGGGGGGTCATATAGTTCTTGTCAGAACACTGGGCCCGATTTCAATACTCGAATTCGTGATAATGATTTTTTAAAGTTTGTTACAGCCGTTATTAGTGAACATACACACACTTTTTTACTTTATTTATCGATATACAAATAAATATTTGTGCTTATAAATTTTATCAACAATATAATGAATAAATTCTGTCAATCTTACACCAGCCCAGGGGGGGGGTCATGACGCCCATGATCTCCCCCTTGGATCTACCCTTGCCTCTAAGGCTGGTAACGCCTCTCTATGCCCTATGGTGATAATTCATGGGGGGCGGTGATCACTTACTTATAGGTAAACCGTATTTTCCTTTAAAAAAAAAAATATACAGGCAGTGTGAACGGAGGTGTGACAACTATGCTAAAACATTATCGCTATATATGACGCACTGTGTAAAAATAAGAAGATGACGCATATACGAACCTCTCAAACGATTTATATACATACATATTAAACTGACTACTGCGTATTCATTATTATTTGTGATGCGCAAAAAGTCATTCAGATAACAACAGGAAATAATTTAACGCTTAATTTTACTGCATAATTAAAAGATCAATGTAGTGCATAATTTTCTACACCTCTCCTTAATACTAGTTATTATTAAATTGACTTTAGTTTACTCTTGCTCATAGCAACCTTGGCCTGAGATCGCTTCAAAATATTAACCTACATATGTGTGAAGATATTACTGTAGACAACTACATATATTTACAAAACTATTTCGAACTAAAGGTTCGTATAACTTTATCCCACAAACAACGAGCGGAGGACGTAAGTTCAAAGGAAATTCATAACTATACCATTGGCACTTAGTGCTAGCTTTGCTTGAACACGGTGGAGCTACCACTAAACCATTGCTGGCCTAATTCATAGACAGTTATAAACCTATTTTAGTTGTCGAATAATTGTACCTTTCGAACGACTTTTGAATTTAGTTTGAGCGAAAAAGACAAAATATTCGAAGGCTAAAATGTCTATGAATGAGGCCATACATCTTTACGTATACTTCTTGGCACCACATTTAGCACCAGCAGTCTCTACACTATTATTTACTGCAATGTAAAAATTCACTTAATATTCAATATGGTGTCCCAAAATTCACTCATGATTTCAATCTGTGGTTTACTTTTCAAGGTGTTGGCATCATCAAAGTAAGAAAGTACTGTTGATATTTAAAGATTAAATAAAGAATTACACGATGGAGTTGATAATATACAAAGCAACCACGATCGGACTTTCATAATAGCTGATCTTGTGATGTCTATATTAGGAGCATGCATAGACAAACTTACAGCTTTTATAAAATGACGAAAGTCTGGCGGCCGCGGGTTCTTAGTCTATAAATATTCTGAAATTTTGGGACACCCGTAATGGTGCGTTCACAATACGTCTCTACACCGTAGACACAGCGTGCACATCGATATGATGCCGTGTCGATGTGAGCGATTAGAGACACCAATATTGTCACACATCAACTTTCCCTTGCATAATGCCTTAATGTGATCCAACCTTAAATGAACTAGACCTGAAGTTGCGAACACATTGCCTTAAAATATAATTTGAGCACTTCTCAGACCTTGGAAAAATCCTTATGAATGTGTTATAGGTTTAGTGTGTCGATGGAGACTTGTTGTCACTCGAAGAGTCCGGGGTGCAGGAAGAGCTTCTTGTTGAAGCCGCGGCTGTCGACGGAGGAGGTCTGGATGCGGAACTTGTGCTGCAGCAGCTCGTCCACCTTCTTGAAGAGCTTGTCGACGTGGCAGTCGTGCGCATGCGCCGCGAACACCTCGCACAGCGCCTGCAGGTACCACGAGCCCTGCTTGGGGTCGCGGTGGGACACCGTGCCTGCACACACACGCACACATATACAGTTGTACCAGGGAATCCTACACTATGGCGGTCACCTGATCATTGATGATCACTACAAATGTTTTATATTTATACAACCAAACTTATTATACTGATTGGTGGGAGATCACTATACTTTGGCAGTGGACATTTTATCTGGATGGTTTAGTTCTGCTAAAACACATCAGCTATTCACTAAATAATTTATTTAAAAAGGCTCGCAGCGGTCTGCGCGGTCGTTTTGACTTTGTGACAGTTACGTATTAATTGCGACAGGAAAGACGGAGGAATGCGCAGTGCCTGGTGTAAGAAAAGTGGATATTATAGTTCTACAAACAGACCGACCGACAGACCCGAAACAAATACTCGTGAATTGCACAAACATTTATATCGATGCGGGGATCGAACCCACAGCTTCTTGTTTAACAGCCGGCGTGTAACTGCGCCACGGAGGCTGTCGGTACTATTCCTTCACTTCCCGGGCAGCTATGGCGTGACATGTGGAGTGTGGTACCTGGCACGGTGGAGTGCACGACGAGCGTGTCGGAGTACTGCGGGCGCAGGCGCAGGCGGCGCTGCTCCTCCGCGTCCCCCGCACCCCCCGCCACGCCCGCCTCCAGGTCCGTCACCACGTCCGACTCCACCACGTAGTCCTCCCGCGTGCCCCTGCACACCACCACACCACCACATCAATACATACACTCGTCACAAACTCTACATTCACTTATACAACAATTACAATACAATAGAAATCATTTATTTCTACTAATACAGGGTTCACCAAGACTGCTGTGTTAGTGACTTCAGACGTAACTTAACTAAAAAATTGTTGGAAATATCGACATAGATTTAGATGGGCATTTTATTAGTACACTAATTAGTGTAGACGTTTTTTTTTTTGCTATGATTGGCGAGGCGGACTTGCCATTCGCCTGATGAAAAGCGATACGACTACTCATGAACAGTAGCAAAACCAAACAGCACCTTGAATTACAAAGCAATGCTTGGTATTCCACCACACTCGCTATCCTGAGATATAAGATGTCAAGTCTCAATATGTCCAGTAGTTACTCTACGTCTCTTAATCTCGCCTCAACTTCAAGCCATCGAAATTTAAAGTTGTATTTATAATCAGACCTGGCTTATACCACAGAATACTAACAGAAGTCAAGCTCCATACAAAGCGCGCTAAACCAACGCACACATAGACGGCGTTCACCGACACGATATTTGAGACCAGTCGAAACCACTGTGAGCGCGAGTGTCACTCGCTTCGGACACGCATCAAGTGATATTTACAGTGGACCTCCGGTAGTCCGACAAAAATTTTGCAGGGCAGTGTCGGACTATCGAATTTGTCGGATTATAGAGTACTGTCTAAGACCCCCTATAGTCCGATTTTTTTTACAAAAGTGTACCTTGTAATCCGACTAATTACAGACTCACTGATAAGATTCTTTATATGTATTATATATATGTACTCTGAAGTACAAATCATGCTTCGTTATGTATATCAAATTTAGTAAATGTAGCACCGCCATCCTCTCGCATGTAGTCAATTTCAACCTAAGCAATCAGAATCAAAACGCGTCGAGCACAATAATGATGATGCGTACAAGTTGTAACTTATTCAGTCATGTATTAGCGAATATTATCAAAAATTAATATTCAATAATAAATAATAGATCATGTCGGATTATAGTGGGTGCCGGATTAGACAGGGGCCGGATTACCGGGGGTCCACTGTATTGTGCAAAGATGGAGCAAATGAATAAAAGTTATTACACTTGTATATAAAACTTCGGATTATAATAATTGAATATAAATTTCTTTAATAAAATATGCAATATTATACAAAAACGATAAAAAAATCTTAGATTATGACGTACACATTCTCAACGACTATGTAAATAAAATCACAATTTATTCATTATGTTATTGTTTTTTTATATTGTATTTTAATAATAATTAATCAAACGATGCGAGTGCTATTACCACGATACTTGTTTTTGCATAAGCCAGAGTTAACAGCCCTGGCGCAAACGCCGAGCGTAGTGTGAGTGTAGGCACAAAAGTGAAGTACATACACAAGCTTGACTTCTGCTAGTATTCTGTGCTTATACACTGAGAACTGAATTCTTTTGACATACTGGCAGTGAAAGGAAACAAATACGCCGAGTGTGACTTCACATACATAGATGATAATTCTAATATTGTGGATTATTAAACTAAGGTTTATCAGTGATACAAAATCGTGGGAATTTATATATTGATTGTTAAGTAGCTAAAGCGACAGTTGGCCTATGCATGCAAGAATCAGATTTTTGCTATCACACAGTTTTGGTTGATACCGCACGCCTTATTCAAAACAAATTCTTCAATATTGAAATATAAAAATGAAATGTATAACATTGCAGTCAAAATGAAGAACTAACCTGCAAACCTGGAAAATGAAGACTTTGGGCACGCCTTTGAGGTTGGGCATGTTCTTGTGGTCGAAGAACTCGATGACCTCGGTGTCGGAGATGAGGCCGCCGTCGCTGCAGCGGATGGAGGTGTCGGGCAGCCCCTGCCGCTCGTAGCCGTGCGACGACACCACCGTGAACACCGTCTCCGACCCCGCCACCACCTCCTTCGCCGACGCCAGCATGTCCAGCGTCTCCTGCACGCACACAATCACTTCGCTAGCCCTATCCATCACCGTGCAAGCCTTTCTCTGTGCCATCCTAACTCCTACGGATGGATCCATTTTATTGCCTTTTTTTCATACAGAGGCGGGTTTGTATGGCTCGTTCTTAGTTATGTTTCAAAAAAATATTTCAACTCATTTGAAAATTGTAAGTTCTTTTGTCGTTGATGCAATGAAATAATATGGATTGCGAGCAAACCAAGCCGTTAATAGTCATAATTTTGTTTTACTCAATGTGTTCGGTGTTACCTTTTCCTTAAGGTTCTCATACGCGAGCACCTTGAAGCCCATCTCGGAGAAGAGGTACTTGAGGTTCCTGGTGTCGATCTCTGCGCCGCGCCGCTCGCCCTCGATGCCGTACTCGAACTTGCAGTAGGTGAGCAGCAGCAGCGTGCCTCGGTTGCGCCCGCGCGTCTTGTACAACTTGATCCCTGGAAATATCAACCAATTACGTATTCCAACATAAACAAACACATCTAGTCATATCATACATTCGGTCCTGAATTTGTCATCCACAGACCTTTTGCCATTAGTTGCACTTTCATTTTTTCTATGATTTTTAATAATTGTTATGTTGATTCTCTATTTACTTACGGTTAGTTCATCGCCCTGGAAGTACCTTAAAAAAGTGTCAAAATGAAATTCTATTGTTTTTTTTTTTTGTAAAATCTGTTGATTAACCCTAACTAAAAATAAAGATTTAAACATAACGACCAACCTCTTTCTTTGTCCTCTTCAAAAAATCTTGTACTTTTCTTGACATGAAAATTGGGTATTTCACTAATTGGCAGGTCAATGGCATCGTTTCCGTTGGTGATGGACGCGTGTTCTGGGTTCACCGCCTGTGGCCCCGGCGCTGGTGGCGGCAGTGATGAAGAACTCTTAGAATGACTCGCATCTGCATCCAAGACATGGAAAATGGATTCAAATTCATAAAAAAAATATAGAAAGCTCACTATTAATATAAAAAAGGTTGAAAATAATCCACTGCGTATATGTGCCAATCCAGGGCCGAAATTTCCACTACAATTGACAAGGGTTAGGCCATTATCCATTAAGCTGACCGGGTGCGGGTCGGTAACTTCACATACCTAAGAAATTATTGAAACTGTCTTTGGTATATAGGTTTCTTCACCACGTTTTCTTTCACCGTTATACCGCGTAGTGGGTAAGATTATCAATACACACGTAACTCCGTGAAAATCAGAGGTGATAATTAGCTGCTAGTTGATGTTGGCTGACATTTAAACTAGGTTAATCACAGTTTCGCTACTATAAAAAAAATAGCATCGAGGGAACTAAGTGGGCATAAATTTTACTCCAAGCTTGTAAAGATTTGTATTAATAATATGGCTGGGCTCTTACATATACATAATATATAATATATTATTGGCATAAATCATAATAATTTTCTGAGATCACGTATTTGTTCCTAAAGAATTATACTTAAATTAAAAAGTTTTACTTACTTGAAGATTTTATTTTTCTCTCGCCTTTAATACTGATGTAGCAGTTCTCGTCGTCATCTGGAGCCGCTGTTAAATAAGAAATAGTGACGTGATTCGGTATTTTAAAATTTTCTAATATTTAGGGGAGAAATGGGGACGTACGTTTAATACGTTTTTTAGGGGAGTATGTATCGAGTTTTAAGGTATAAAACATATTATAAATACAGTTAATCACGCAGATGAAGTTGCGGGCAAAAGCTAGTATAGTAATAAAAAAGGACAAGTTGGAAATACTCCGTGGAATAGTTGGTTAAGACGGTTATCTAAACTATTTGCCGGTTTATGGCACTTGTTTTGATGGTATCGATGCCGTTAAAACCAAATAACAAGAAACTTGCATAATTACGTTTTTTAATATACATCTTGTCCACGAAGAAGCGTATCACGCGAGTCTTTGAAAATCACTAGATACTTATATCACTGCGTCGACGTTCAATATCTCGTCGACACGCATAATAAATTGCACTTTTAATTTCCAGACAAATCCCATTCTTCAGGGCAGTTTCATAAAAGCAGACATCCCATTCGATTGCCCCTGATATTAGACTTGCCTCTTGTTAACCTCTTTACATTTGTCATAGTACAGAACATACGCGTTGGATTGGGAGAGTTCCTCCTCCTTGGTTGCAACTGCAGCGGGCTGTTAGGGTCCATTTCCCTGACGAGGTCCCAGTATCCCATCTCCATGAGCGCATCCACCAGGTGGCCGAATGCGTCGGGCCCGCGCAACGTTATTCTTCTGTAAAGGAGCCGCTTGCGTTCCAACTCCGTCATGTTATCATTCTAAAACAATTAAAAACATTTCACTATGTAGTATAAGTCAACACCTGCTGGGAGTGGGGCTCTTTTATAATCGAGAGTTTGATTGAGATGGATTAGGCCATAGTCCATGTTATTGGTATATTGCGGGTTGGCAGACGTCCCATGCAATAAATAAATAAATAACACCCAACAGTCTCATACATAGTCCTAACCCCACACTAAGATCGAGTCTTGTGTCGTGGGTATCAGGAACTACGAGAGACTTTTCGATCTCACAAACATCCAGACCCGGAAGAAATATTTGTGGGCCGCACAAATATTTCTCTCGGTGCTGGGTCGATCCCCGCGGCCTCTCGTTTCACAGGCGGCGTCTAACCAACTACGCCACAGAGGCTGTCATGTCATAGAAAATATTCTTACAATCCATATGGTATACAGAATTATTTTAAATGTTTTCCTGTACTGTTTAAGTGCCTACTTAGTAATGAATTAATGCACAAATACCTCAGAATGCCTCTCCCTGGAATTCGAACCTGCAGCTACCATAATAAATACATTATGGTTATATAAAATGATTACTATATTCACTAACAATAGCTGACCTAGAATCCAGTGGGGGCTGGTTAAATCTGAATAAATAAGGAACTCATACAAACTGCTAAGAAAACCAAAACTAGAATACATGAAGAAATAAAAATATAAAAATTTTACCTTCCATTAAAATTTGTATTATGTTTCCTAAGACGTCCGAAGTCCTTTATGAGAGAGAGAGTACATCGTATTTCCGCACGCATCCGTCAGATGTCGCTAACAAAATCCGGTCAATCTGTCGCTTTTAATAATTTTATCTGAAAACAACTTGTATAAAACTGAGCAAGCCACCCGCTTTTAGTCATTGTTCTGCTCATAATATAATGATTTGATGCACCAGGAAGAAATTATTTGGACTTCGGACGTCTTAGGAAACATAATACAAATTTTAATGGAAGGTAAAATTTTTATATTATGTGTTCCGTTTGACGTCCGAAGTCCTTTATGAGAGATCTGTTTGTTATCTCCTGGTGGCTTGCAATTATACGCAACAATGTGAAATAATAATGGTAATACGAAGTGTAATTTGTAATGATATGTTGGAAATAAAGAAAACTCCAAAATACATATACACATATCAACGTATAATTTTAAATTTATTTGAAATGTACGATAAACTATTTTACAAAAGGTACTCAATTGAAAAAAAGCTTTCAGTGATATATTTGGATAATATAATTTCTGTAATAATGTAAAATCGTCTAATCATTTGATGCCACAAAATACTGTGAAAGAGATTTCTCCAACAATAAATCATTATTATGATTTTTATCATCTATAGGTCTATGATAATATTTCCTGAATGTATTTTCATGACGCCAATTTGCTTTGGACAGAATATCATTAATTGGATATTTTTCTAAAAAATTTAACGAAGACACAGCTGATCTACAACTACCAGGAGAAGCCTCAATTCCCGCCTCAGAAAGAGTTCTCTTAATCCAACTACTTATAATTGTAGTAGTGGCCGGTCGTAAAGGTTCTCTTGTAGTTATAAATAAATTTGTCAGAGAACCCCTAATACCTTTTGACGCATCTATGAGAGTTCTAATCCAAAAAATAGGATCTGTATTCCTATCTGGTGAAGCCAGTAATATCCAGTTTGATTGTCGGAACGACGCCGAATCAGTTTTGGAACCAAATGCAGGATAAAAAGTGATTGACTCCCCTTTATCCACTAAATGTTTGGAATCGCAATGTAATAATGTCAGATCATGTACTCTACGACCTGAGGCTAGTAATAGAATTTTGGCTGTTCGTCTAGAAATATCATATAAGCTATGCAAATTTGGATTCGTATTTTTCATAAACTGAATTACTAATCTTACATCCCATACTGGCAATTTTGGTAAAATGGGTTTTGCCAAGGATATAGCTTTAAGCACGTGCCTAACTAAATTATTTGAAGAAACTTTTATGTCAGAAAGTGTTTCGCATACTGATGCTATAACAGATTTATGGACTAGAATGGTACGGTAAGATAATCGATCAGTAATAGATAGTTTGGCTAAGTATGTAGCTACAAAGCTAGGATCAGGATATCTAAAATCTAATTTGTTTTCACGACACCACTGCGACCATTTGTTCCAAATAGGTGCGTATGTTTTAATTGTAGATGCTCTCCAACATGTGGCCAATAACTGTTTCTCTTCGTTTGACCAAGCTTCCGTTAGTGTGTCCCAGCCGAAATAAGCCAAGCTTCCAACTTTAGGCGGTGAACTTGCGGTGGTGGACGGCCCGTCATTGTATCTATCAAAGATGTCTCTAGATTCCGTAATTCTATAGGAGGTGCTAGGGCGCGGCTCTTCAGATCTGGGCGCCAAAAAGGTTTCTTCCACTTGGGTGCCACTATGATGTATTTTCCTTTCGCTGTATTCAGATGATGCAATACACGTGGCAGTAGAGCTGGTGGAGGGAACACCCATGCGAGATTGTAAGTCCAATATGCGCTGAATGCGTCGTGAAAGCCAGCCTTCGAGTCGGATAAGTCTAGCGTAGCATATGCCGACACGACATGAGCATTTTTTGAAGCGAACAAGTCGACTTCTGGAGTTCCCCACTGTTGGAAGATTTCTGTCGTTACTGTGTTCAGCAAATGCCATTCGGAACCGGCGCGATTGCGAGAGAGTTGGTCGGCGTCCGTGTTGTAAAGTCCCGGTAGGTAGTGAGGGATCAATACAATGTTTAGGCTGTCCGTCAGTGCAAGGAGTTGTTTCGCCATATTTAGAAGTTGTAGAGACTTTGTGCCGCCTTCGTTCTTTATGTATGACACTACAGTCCTGTTGTCGCTTTGCAGTACTACTTTTGAATTTTTTAGACGTCTTGCTTCCAATGAAATGACGGCAATTACTGCAAACATTTCCTTCATGTTGCAATGCCAATCTTGTTGATGACTCCAATAGCCTTTCAGACGTTGGTTGTTTATTAAGGCACCCCATTGGATGTCCGATGCATCTGTGATAACATAATTTACAGGTAACTTCTTGGGGTGAATTGGAGTCTCTTGGCATATGTTGTTGAGCCACCATTTTAAATCTTGCGTCACTTCGGTCGCAAACGGAATAGGTTTGTGAAAATTTCGTAATAGACGGCTGTGGCGCTGCAGCGTACGGCAATGCAACCTTCCCCGGAGGGTGACGAAGGTTGCAAAGTTGAGATACCCTAAGAGGCGCTGGGCTTGCTTGAGGGTCCAACTGCCGGCTGTCAAGCGAGAGGATACGCACTGACGGATCTTGGAAATTTTGTCTTGCGGAAGGTATTTGGAATTTAGTTTTGTGTCCCAAATAATTCCAAGGAAATCTATTAGCTTTGTCGGGGTAAGTACAGATTTCTCCATGTTGATATTCCACCCGAGGCTTGTCAAAAAATTCATTGCTATGTAAAGATGAGCCTCTAATGTCTTTCTGCATTGGTGGGCAATCAGAAAATCGTCCAAGTATACTACCAACCGTAGGCCTTTGCTGCGTAATACCTCGGCCAACCAGTTTGTGACGGACGCAAACATTCTCGGTGCTGCTGCTAGTCCGAATGGTAGACATGTCATTTGCAGTAAACGGCCCTCGTAACTGATCCGTAAAAAACAACGATGCTCTTTCGCTATAGGCAGGTGGTAATATGCTTGACTCAGATCCATTTTTACCATCCAATCGCCGGCTTGTAAAAAATTTGGTATTTGGTGGTGGTGAAACAGGTGAAAATGTTTTGGCTTCATGAACCCGTTTAATGCTTTCAAATTGAAAATAACCCGATGTTTGTCGTTTTTTTGTGATAATGAAAAGCGGGCTTATGAAAGAAGGTGTTAAGGGTGCGGGCTCTAGGATTTGATTTTTTATCATCCATTTTATCTCTGAAGACATTATCGTTGAACTTGGTGTATGAAATTTCAACATTAAGTCCATAGTGGGAAGGACTAGAGGCGGTGTTCGATGGAAAGGAATGCGAGCTGATGAAATTAGTTTGAGAATTGCTTGCGGCGGTTCGTATTGCATCCACACTTCTCGATAATGCATTAGACAACCGCCTAAAATCCTTTTCGAGTCATTTTTGTCTATTTCGTTGTATCTGATCTTTCCGCCCCCCCTTTTTCTTTCTATTTTGTTCAATGAAATTTCGTTTTTTACTATTTTCTTGCTTCGACTTTTGTTGAAAACGAAATAAATTATCACGGGAAGTAGAAGCCTCCGGAGACTTGTTTCGCACAGGTGATCTCGATTTAACCGTAGATGCTTGTGGTTTAGAACTCTTTTCCAATTTATCGATACCTCCAATTTTACGTAAATAATCTGATAAGTCTTGTGGATTGAACATGTACTCTGTACTTGGGGGTATTTTAC
Source organism: Hyles lineata (assembly GCA_030180105.1). NCBI lineage: Eukaryota > Metazoa > Arthropoda > Insecta > Lepidoptera > Sphingidae > Hyles > Hyles lineata. Next base: position 16,934,489 of record JARJEE010000006.1, on the reverse strand, counting down.
CAATATCTTCGCGTATAAATTTACTTTTTAATCCTTTGAGAAGCGCCTTACGTCTTAACTCTAGTACCTCCGCACGTTTTCCGCAAATAATTTTTAAAATATCATGAGAAACGGATTTGTAACTGGAATCGTCACCAAATAATTCTTTTAATTTTCCATATATCGACGATTGTGATAATATCGTACCAGGTTGTGCTGACCATTCTATAATGCTGCGTAAGGCTATATTGACAAATTCATTTTGTGCCAAAAATGCATTAGATAAGGCAGCAAAGCTACGTTCCATTTGAAACCAACGTAAGGAACCATAACGATCGTCAAAATGTCTTAATTCTTCATTTACTTGTAGCTCGGTAAATGCTGGAAATGCTCTATACTTTTTCTGTACGTCTGTGTATCTCACAGAGTTCCACTCGGGGGAATTGAATCTTTGCATGGAAGCTAATTTAGATACGCGATCAGAACATGCTTTGGGTACAGTGGGTTCTTTCACAGTTACATTTAAATCGGTAATATCGTTCATAGATGACGGTACTTGAGAAAATGGATCGCCTGATCTAATTGAAAAATTTGATACAGGTATGGCAGAGGTATTCTGATAGCCAACAGCATAATTTGCAGATATAATATTATTCACATGACTCACCAGTTGTTGGGCAAGTAAGTCAAACCTGCGATCCAAATCCCGCGTTGAGTCGCGTGAACAGCTGCGAGGGCTCCGCTGCCGACTCTTTTTCCGCGGCGGTTCATCATCGCCGCAAATACTGGAACCCGAACTCGACGAACACTCTGACGAAACCGACCGCGTGGCAGCTTCTTGAACGCGATTCGATTCCGAAGGCGCGACAATTTTACCACTGTCCATTTTGTCTTCGCCGGATTTTTAAAAACGTTATAATTTAAATTTACTAGTAAATAAAACACTTATGAACTTTAAATTTAAATAAAAAACTTAGCGACTTAGCGAACGGTTTGAAAAACGACGCAACAATGACTAAAAGCGGGTGGCTTGCTCAGTTTTATACAAGTTGTTTTCAGATAAAATTATTAAAAGCGACAGATTGACCGGATTTTGTTAGCGACATCTGACGGATGCGTGCGGAAATACGATGTACTCTCTCTCTCATAAAGGACTTCGGACGTCAAACGGAACACATAATACAAAACTAGCCTTTATGGAGTTAAAATCCGAAATGAACTTTCTTATGCTTAGGCATAGTATAGTCTAAGCACCCTCTCACACAGTGGTTCTTAGCTAGCAGTCCGTGGACTATTGGCCATTCTTAATATAATTTTAGCATGTTTTACTTATTAGATTAGGTTATTGGGTAGAAACAACCTTTATATATTTACTTTTTATTACTGTATTAACAAACAACCTAACCACTCAATTAATTGTCTGGTCAATGGCTAAACAAAAAATGGTCCCTTGTGAATAAGAGGTTAAAATATGCTGCTGTAACATAAACTACTGGCTGGTGTTGGGCGGTGTAATATCTTGAAATTATAAGCTCTTTTGTGAGTTAAAAATGTCAAATTGTTATGATTTCAATGACTTAAAAAACAGAGATAAATAAATTAATAATTGAGAACAATACTGTTTTGTGTTATTTAAATTTAAATTGGATATAAAGCCCTTTGATGCTTTTTGTTTCCAATAATAATTTGTTCGTTTTGTTTAGTGGCACTGATCACTGTTTATGGACTGTTGCCATAAGATCCATGGTAAGATTTGTAATATTCTTTATTAGAGTTATCACTTTCAGAGTTATCTATCCCTGGGAGGAGAATGCCCGTTAATAGAATCAGTAAGAAATATTGTAGATCCTTATACCACTACTGCTTAAAAGTCATTATAGCATTTTTATGGTTTGTCCTAAAATATTTTTCTGTTTTATCCCAGGCAATAGATTTTTATAAAATAAAGTAATTATCATCACATTTTACATTTTGTTCACAGAGCTGAAGACAAAAAACTCATTTGTATTGGACTTCAAGTTCGTTTCTCGAAGTACTCAAAGCCTGGGTTGCAATTATGTTTATATAATAAATATCAGATAATATATATTTTTCCCTACACAATAAAGTAAGTTACATCCAGACACAAACATCTTTGCACCAATACTAATTTACATAGTAAAATGGTCATTCTCCTTTATATGGTCATCCAGGTACAACAGATCTCATAGATTTGTTTTTGATCACATCTCATGACAGAAATGGGCAGACTGATCTATCTATCTAATTCTAGAGGCATGTTTGTGTATAACATGATAAAGTGAAGTACTTTACTCTTATTTAATGTTTATCTATGTTTTTAGAACATTCTTCACATTCAAGATGTAAATATTATACCCACAAACACCAAAAATATACTTTGTGCTGATTTTCATTTAAGTATTACTGATAATTATTATTACACAACACTGAACACACTTACAAGGTACACTTCATACATGCGTCTGGAAAAAACTCCCCTCTCGAACAGCGCACTGGCCATTGCCTTCAAGTCCGTTCTGTCCACCAGAGAACTGAAGTTTCTCTGTATAGCTCTTTTGTGTTCTTCTTGCATGTTGGTTATTTATTTAACTTCTTCTTAAACAACAACCACTTTATGATTGTAAACTTCTTTAGCATATACACGAAAATAATATTTGTAAATTCTTACAGCAATTAATAATTATAGTAGGTATTATTAATGATTAAACTCTTAAAACTTTTAGATAATAACTCCAACAAACAAATAAACACTTTTAACTTGTCAATGGTTGTCAGTCATTTCTTTGGTAGATATGAGTCGTTCGCGATTGAACGGGTCAAATGAACCAGATCGCAAGAAGCACGCGATCGATTCGATCTTTACGTACGATAAAACCCGTTCATTCGATCGATCGCGTCGGTTCAAGCTAAAGATGAGACGTATTTACGATACCAGGTTTTAAAAAATTCACTTCGAAGTACGGCGCCCTGGTACGAGCAGAAAATACTTACAAGTATGAAAGCATTGCCATACATCGATGCGTAGAGAGCTCTGGAAACTACACTTGAAAATACTTACATAGCAAAATGATCCATAACTTAATATAAATAAGAACCAAAATCTTATTTGTCAATAACAAACTACTAAGTAATGGTACGAGACATAGACACGAGTGATCGAGTCATGGTTCTATAAAAGATTCGATCTTATTTCACCAAATTATCAAGTGGCAAAATAAACCTAATTGGACTTTAATTCGATATATTTACCGTTACTAATTGCTTGTTCAAACAATGATCGAGTTGTGCATTCAATCAAACAACGACCATGCACCCACGTTAATACACCTCAGTCTTTTTCTTATTGTAATCGAAAAGAAAACGGTTTGCGTGGGACCGATCGCGCGGCGGATCTATCGCGTCACGATCCGTCGACGCTTGATCAAATTTTGCCTATCCAATCAGTTGCACCAGCGACACAAACGAATTACGAATGCAACAAAAATTATCGAAATGATCGAATCTTTTTAACCCGATCACCATACGGTTGGTAGGTCATGATCGACCCGGGTCACGACAAATGATCTATCAACACCACAATCAACACCATGATCAACGCAGGTCTATTTCATTTATTTTGTATTAAAGAGTTGAACGGAACCAATCGTTTGTTAGAACGGGTCGTTTCAGTATTGAATCAGATCTTAAAAATTGAACGAATTATTCATTGCTACTTGTCAGTTGTCACTTGTCACCACAGCTCTAAAGTTCAAAGTTCTCTGTGACCACACCATAGACTTCGTACAGGGAAACTTAAAAAAAATATTATTCGATTCTAGCGCCACGCTCTGGTGAGAACAAGAAACGATCGTGTTAGTAGTTTAAATGAAATTGTTAAATGGCGGTAATGTGCCACTATGCCAATAAATATGTTTTGTGTGTTGATATTATACACTTCTGTAAATTTAACTAATGCCGATTTGATATTGGTTTAAGTCCTGTTTATGAAAGATAATTTTTTTTTGAAATATTGAGAGCGTTTGCCTAGCGCGCCCTCTGGTGGCGAAATTACATTGAAAAATAAAAAGTAGAGTCGTGTGTTTGTGTTTGCCACATTTGTCCATTTGTCAATGACAAATTTTCATTGCTGGTCATTGCACTTACAATCACGGGTGGATCACTGTTACAAAAATACGAAAGTTATCTGTAGCCTAGTTATTAAAGAAACATTTTTAATCAGAGTTAGAATCTGCAATTTACATTTTACACCGTCATCTCTTTAGTTGGCGTTTTCCCACTCTATAACAAAATGAAATCAATAATAGTGTTTTTTACTATACTAGCCGCTTGCTTAGCCTATGAGGACTTGGATATTGTATCGGCGAGGATCGAGGTGAGTCGTTTTTATATTGCTGAATTATAAGAATATACCGATTAATAGTATTTCGATGAAATACATGTAGTCGTATTTAGAGGGCATTGTGTGGTGTCTCTAACCTGTTTAATATAACTGTTATGTTGATGAATTATTTTATTAAACGTTACACACAAAGTATAAATATATGATTTCCATTGCAGAGTTGTAGAGGATGTTCTTTGAATCGTCTGCCGCAAGTAAAAGAATTTATAATGAATGACGCGCCCCAGTACGAACGTTTGGAAGTGAAGTTCATTTCTGGCGCGCCGCCGGAGCTGGTATTGCTCGGCGAGGCAGATCAGGAGCTGGAGCGCATCCCGTTGTCGCAGCTCAGCCGTGACCAATGCAATGAACTAGTGCAGAACAAAGGCTTCACCAAGAAATCCACTAAATCAGATCTATAATAATTTATAGTAGTAATTGTACATTCCTGTGGCATTTTTATATAATGTAAGTGACTTATCAAATAAAGTGAACAAATTTTAACATATTAAATAGTCATATTTGTGTTTCAATAAAATATAACATCATCAATAGTTTCCTACACTGTTTGTCATTGTTATATTAACAATGACTTCATAAAGAATGAGAATGGAATTTTACAATGATTAGGTCATGTTTTCTTTGATGTGTTCTGTTTGTGTAGGCATTAAGATAAGATGAGAACTGATTATAAACTTATCACTTCCATATAAACTTATCAAATCTAAATCTTTATTACTCGAAATACATACAGAATGCATATGAAGGCTGTATATGTAATGCTGCACCTCTGACTTTTAGGAGTCATGTGTGTATTGATAGTCAATCACCACACACTAAAAACGGTGAAGGAAAACAATGTGAGGAAACCTGCATACCATAGCGATTTATAAGAATTTCTATGGTATGTAAATCTGCCAACCCGCACTAGGCCAGCGTGGTGGACTATATGGCCTAACCACTCTCAATCGTACTCTTGATTGTAGAGTAGGCCAGTGCCCTGCAGTGGGACGTATATGGGCTGATACAGATATGTAATGCTGTAATTCTCTGATAATCATCAATTTTTTATCCATACTACAGTTGAAATTGTGTTATTTTTAGGTAATTTTAAAGAAAAACTATTTTAAAACTTTTTATAATGCTGTTTTTTTCTATAATATAAAAAAACTAAATATTACATCAAGTAAAGTACTATGTTATAAAAGGTAATGTAACATCTCTCCACAAGAAATGGCGATAGGCTCGACCCCTATCACGTGGAGCGGAATATACAAAGCTAAATGTGGGTGTCGTGGCACCTCTGCCTATCTCTTCTGGGAAAAAGGCGTGAGTTTATTTATGTACGTATGTGTGTATGTATGTACTATTATTGCACCTTGGATATCGTAACAAATATTTGACTACAAGTGAACAAACTGATAGGTTTTGAGAATTGGTGAAGTTCCTTACCAAACTTGATTTCTTAAGCTATAAGGTCTCTTTGTTACTGGGGATGGTGAAATTAACATAATATTCTTGAAGTTCTAGTCGAGATGCCCTGAGTATGCCGGTGAGGAGATAACTTAAAACTTAATCTAGGCTGCATTGAACTTGCGATCCAAAAGGATAGAGCATAATATGATATTAATAATAAGTAAGAAGTATGATAGAGCAAGAGCCCGTGGCCGCCATTTCATTTCATAATTTTTTACCGATGGTTCTTTCATCAAATCAAATCAAAATATTATTTATCTGCATCTTGTCAGACTCATTGAAGCCGATAACTTCCAAAGCTACCACAATCGGAACTTCATAATAGCTGATTATGTGATGAAATGAAATTCGTTTTACAAAATGTAGAAAGTCTGGCGGTCACGGGCTCTCGGTCTATGAGTTCTGAGTCAAAACCTGTGGTATCAGTGTGGGCGTTCTGATGGCTGTACAGCTCACAGGGGATAGTAAAACAAGGGTGTGCGTAAAATTAAGAATATATTGTTATGAGAGGCGTCGCGAGCTCAAGTAAGCAGCGTGCAGTCGAGATCCTCGTCGCGGCCGTCGGTGTGTGCGCGGCGCAGCACCCGCGCCACCACGTCCGCCAGCGCCTCGCGCGCGCCCTCCTCCAGCAGCGCCATGCATTGCTGCACACACATCACACATACACATTATACTGTAGCTGAGAGAGAATCGAGTGTATGCACTGCGCATGTACTGAAGACAGGAAGCCAGTACATTGAGGGGGAAGACAATGATACAGCATAGAAGTGATAGAGAAAGAAATAGCCATACTGTATTGCTCTTTTTGATATACATATTTTGTTTGTCTTTAAGAATAAGTGTAAGTGCAATATACTAAATTACGAATGAATAATCCTTCTTATGTGGAACCAACATGAGATATGTTTTTAAGAGTCTTCCTTCAAAGATCTAAACAACTAAATGTACATGTAATAGGACAAGGTTAACCCAATGCGGCAATGCGGCAACAAATTTTGCTCTCGCTACCCAGATGAGGCATACTTCTTAACGTAAACGCCGATCGGCGTGAGCCGCCCCTGACGGATCAAAAATAAAACGCCAATCGGCGTTTTCAGCACGTCGTTAAGAATTTCAATTTATTCATTTCGAATTCATGGGATTTCTTGAGTAGTACGCTATAATTATTGCAATAAGGACTGTTTTTAGTAAGTAGCAGAATTAATTTAATTATTTTAGTCAATTTTATATGAGGTTCGTGAAGATTTGTTGATAGAAATTTAAGAAAAGGAATATCTGCAGTTTTTTTAATAGATTATGGATTTAAATTATGAGTAAATCTCTTTATTTGATAAATATTTCTATTGTGCTCTCCCGTCGTACAAACATCCTTGTTTAAAGCATAAAAAATGATATTATTGATAACTTCGAATATTATCAGGGGTTGCAAACCATTTTTTTTAAATTTCATAATAGTTAAATCTCAATACAAAGTTAGTGTATAGGTTCTTATTATTATTAAAATTATCAAACGAATTTAATTATAAATAAAATATATAAAAATAATTTAATAATATATAAGTAAATATTTTCTCTCAATCTTCTTGATTGAAAACGTATACATAACTGGGTGTCGTTAAATAGACAGAATTGATTTCAGTGTAGTAGATAACATTTGATGGTTTGAAATTTACTATTTTTCGCACTTACGTGGGAATATAAATCATATTAAAATACCGCGACAATATCCGTAAAATATAGTTTTATTACGTTGATTTTTTATGCAGTTCTTCTTTTTCAGAGAGAAAACGTTCCTAGTCGCCTAATATATTAATTGATATATTGTTTGGGATGACATTTACTTATCTCAGTCGTTATTGGCACCACAAAAGAAACGGAAAAGTGAAAGTTCAAATAAAGAGATAGCTGACTTTAAAGAAACACATCAAAATGGAACTTTTAAAAATTCAAAAGCAATAAACAACAACAATTCGATTCACAAGTCAAAAATGAATTATGTCTCGACGGGATAAATTGTACGAGTAACTTTTATAACACAATTTGTTTTTTTTTTGTTTAATTATTATTATTGTTCTATTTATATTGTAATTTTTTTTATTGTGTTTTTTTTGGATGTCATCTGTTTCTTTTTTTTTCCTTTTCTCTTTTCTTTTCGTTGCTTTATTGTCTTCGACCCCACGTATAGTAGAATTGTTGTACTATGATGGCTTTGGAGCCAGCTGAAAATCAGTGCTGTTGTAAACAGCGTATACTGAGCTGGTATCCATTCTCCACGCATATTACAACAGATACCAGAATGGGCCTGTTAACTGTTATCTTATTCTTAACTTACATGTATTTTTATTTTGTTGTATTGTGTGTGTGGAAGAAATAAATGGTTTAAATGGTTTTAAATGGTAAAAAAATAATTAAAATATCAGGATGTGATAATTGCCAGATTATCAATAAAATATTGACAAAAAAGATAAACGAAATATAATATTTGTTAATTTCGCATTTTGCTCACTGTTTTTAAGCAGCAAAACCAACTTGTTTAAGACACTGTGCAGGACCAAGGAAAATAGGGATTCATGTATAATGTAAATAGGACTAGCGGTCCCATATTCGTCCGATTGTAGATAGTTTTTAAACCAGTCCACATCAAAAACATATTATTTCGCCTAATAACTACCTATATGAATTAAATAATAACACCCAACAGTCACATACATAGTCCTGACCCCACACTAAGATCGAGTCTTGTGTCGTGGGTATCAGGAACTACGAGAGACTTTTCGGTCTCACAAACACCCAGACCCGAATGAAATATTTGTGGGCCGAACAAATATTTCTCTCGGTGCGGGGATCGAACCCGCGGCCTCTCGTTTCACAGGCGGCGTCCAACAAACTGCGACACAGAGGCTGTCAATGAATTACCCGAATGTGAATTTCCCGAACACTGTCGATTATATTTCCCGTCCAGTTATGTCCCGTTCTGTTCCGTCTCTCAGTCCCATGACGAAAAACTTGCAATCCTGTCCTGTCAAATTGGGAGCCACCCATTCTAATTTTAAAAGTAGCAAATATTTCTATTTCAATTCCTGACTGCTGTAATATTCCCGTAGGATGACCCCGGGAATAATATATTTTTTCGGACTAAAAGCTAGCCTATGTGTCAAACCAGGGTGACAGCTATCCCTATAACTAATTTCATCAAAATCGGTCGAGACGTTTTTGTGTGAAAGAATAACAAACATCCATACATCCACACATCCATCCACACTCACAAACTTTCACATTTAACTTACTTATAAGTTTGTTTAATAGAATAAATAAATATGCTATTCACGTTTTCATAACCAATAGTTGTGAATCGCTGGAAAACGCCGATTGGCGTTTGCCGCACCTGAGTAAGAAAACTCAACTTTTCTAGAACTGAAATATCCAGAAACTATTTGTACCAGGCTTTTCACTGATAAATTATAAACACATTGGTCTATATTTTATAATTAAAACTTCAAATTTGGGTAAAATATAAAACAACTCTACATTACGCCGATCGGCGTTTTCAGCATCTGAGTAAGAAAAAATAATACGCCGATCGGCGTGCGCCGCATTGAATGGGTTAATATATGTTTGTGTTTGATTGTACTCGCCGCGACCTTGTTGCTTCGTGCTCATGAGTCGCATAATTCATAATTACTTGTTTGTATTCAAGCAGCCTGTGTGTTATTAAGTATGTCGTGAGACAGTAATTAGAAACGGTGTAATGAGAAAGATAATATCAGGTGCATTATTAATAAACTAATTGTACCTATTTATAATGTTATATGATAGTTTTAGTCAACATGCGAAACAATAAAGAGAAATCGAAACAGTGTGATTGGTTATTTTTTCTGAATTAAGTTGGTATTTGGTTCGTTGTATTGTATGTGTTGTAGTGGACAGCCTTCATAGCGTAGTTGCTTGGACTTCGGCTGTGAAACGAGAGGCTGCAGGCTCGGTACCCTAACCGAAACACATATTTGTGTGATCGACAAATTTATTCGTCTCGGGTCTGAGTGTTTGTGAGGCCGAGAAGTATCTCGTAGTTACTGATACCGACGACGCAAGACTCGATGTTATTGTGGAGATGTATGTGACTGTTGGGTGTATGTGTGTATGTGTACCTGGTGGAAGGCGTCGTCGTGCGGCAGGCGCAGCACGTTGCGCAGCGCGAGCTCTGCGTTGGCGCGCACGTAGGTGTTCTTCTCCTTGGTGCCGTTGACGAGCGCCGGCAGCAGCGCGCGCAGCACGTCCGCGCCCGCGCCCTCCAGCGCCGCCTCGCGCCCCACCAGCGAGCTGGCGCGCGCCATCAGCTGCTTCACCTCGTTGCTCGCGTGGTTCATGCTCTGCACACACACACACACAGACCGTCAGTCACGCCGCTCCCGCGCACACGGCAACGCGATACATCACCCACCCGACACTCACCCTGACGAACTGCGAGAGTATGTTGGGCGGCACTGGCCGGTCGTTGTTGAGCAGGTAGCGCATGAGGTAGCCGATGCCTCGGATGCCGTTGCACACGATGGGGATCTTGTCGCTGGCGAGGTAGGAGAGCAGCGTCTTGTCGACCTTGTCCTCGTAGGGGTCGCGGTAGACCTGCGCGGGCGTCTCCTTGAGCGCGACGAAGAGCGCGCAGGAGCGGCCGTGCAGCAGCAGCCAGTCGTCGGGCTGGTGCGCGGGCGCGTGTCCGGCGGCCAGCACGTGGTGCAGCACAGCGGCGTCCATGTGCACGGCGGGCAGGCAGTGCAGCAGCGCGCCCAGGCAGCCGCCCACGGCGCCGCGCGGCGGGTCCTCCGGGTGCGCCAGCAGCGCCGGCGTGGTGAGCGTGGACAGGATGTGCAGCGACAGCGGCTCCGACATCTTGTCGCCGCCGGCCGTGAGGATGCTGCGCAGCGCCTGCAGCATGGTCTCGCGGATGGCGGGGTCCTCGGTGTTCTTGACGCCGTTGTGCAGCTCCACGAACAGCGGGTCGGCGCGCGAGTGGATCACCACCAGCTGCGACAGCGCCGCGCCCGCCTTGATGCGCACCGACCGGCTCGGGTCGTTTAGCGCTTTCAGGAATGTCGTTTGCAGTTGCGGCAAGAACTGTTTCAGCATCACGCCTACCTATTCGACAAAATTCATACAATAGTATTTTAACAAACATACGATTCTTTCGCATCATATTTTTTTTACTAATTTTGCCATGGGTTACCTTGGAAAGAAGGAGAGCTAGCGTCTCAAGCACGGCGGCCTTTACGCTAGAGTTAAATCTGTCACCGAGGATACGAATGAGTGGGCCCGTAATGTGCACCACGGAGGGCTGGATGGAGGCGGGGCACGTCAGTTTGATGATCTCGCCCAACATCATCGCCGCGTTCTCCTTCTCCTCCGGCAGCCCGTTGAGGATCGACTCACGGAACAGCGGCAGGATCGGTGCAATACCCTGCAGTACACAAATTCACATTAAAGAAATGTGTTTATGAAAAACTAAATTTATATAATCCAAATAATATGGGAAAAGGAGGAAAAATTACCTTGGGCAGGCAGAAGCCGGGCAACAGGTCGCCCTTGAGGTCGGCGGCGGCGTAGCGCACGGCCTGACGCACATCGGACACGTGCGCCACCTGGCGCTCCGTGTCGAGCGTGCGGGTGAGTGCCGACAGCGCCTCCCACGCCATGAGCAGCACGTCCTCGTCGTCGTCGGCGAACAGCAGCAGCAGGCCGCGCAGCAGCTGCGGCACGTGCGGCGCCAGGTCGGCGCGCGTGTGCCCCACGTACGCGCACAGCAGCGCCGCCGCCGCGCGCCGCCGCGAGCCCTCGCCCGTGCGCACCGCCTCCAGCAGGCTGTCGATGATACTGCGCGACGCACCAACACCGTTAGCGTGTGTTTGTGTTGAGATATAGATAAGTAGATGAAGGTCATAGTGTGTTGCTCACCATCTGACGCCGGGCGCGTCGGCCACGGGCAGCAGCGCGTCGCGGCAGTGGTCGAGCTCCTGCGCCTCGGCGTCGGTGCCGCGCGCGGCGGCCAGCGCGGCCAGCAGCGCGGGCAGCACGCGCGGCAGGTGCCGGCCCAGCGCGCCGCCCGCCGCCGCCGCCAGCGCCGACAGCGCGCGCGTGTCCACGCCCGACCCGCTCGTCAGCACCGGGATCAGGTACGGCAGCACTGCGCGAGACTTTATCGCCATCACCTGCACCGAAACACGCACATATAGTATATTAGGATTAGTTTTGGTAGCATGTAGTGTAGTTATCGCGTTGGTATGCTTGTGCGCACCTGTTTGAGTCCATCGAGCGTGGCCTCGGCGACGTCGGGGTCGGGGTGGTTGAGGCCCTCGAGCATCTGCGGCAGGATGTCGTCGAGCGCCTTGTTGCCGATGGTGGCGTGCAGGCTGTCGAAGGTGCGCGCGGCGGCCAGGCGCACCTCGGGCAGCGGGTCGCACAGCGCCGTGCGCACCGTGGGCACCAGCCCGTCCGCGAAGCTCAGCACGGCGTCGCGCGACGTGGACGCCAGGATCTCGCCCAGCCCGATGCACACGCCCTGCCGCTGGTCCGCGCGCGACGAGCGCAGCCCGCGCTCCAGGATCGGCACGATCTCCGGCAGCACGCGCTCGCCCAGCTGACACAAGTGCACTACATTACTCAAACTATTCACCATTACACCTCCGGATATAACGACCAGCTTAAATGAAACCTCTTTAGTGGTGATAAAATTAAAATTATGTTTTATGGTACTCAATTACCAATATAATAAAACGTCGATATTGTGAGGTTTCTATGTTAAAAATTATTAAACGTGTAAATGAATGTAATGCGTGCATACCTTGCGCACGAGGTCTCCGAGCGTGCGCGCGGCGACCTGGCGCTTGTCGTAGCTGGTGGAGGCGAGGCAGCCCAGCAGCAACCCGAACAGCGTGGGCAAGATCTCGCGCAGGGTCTTCGGAGTGTTCGTTACTACCACCTGCAACACACATCATTGTCATATACATATTCGACTCAATCGAAGTAAATGTTACGAAATGTGATATTATTGTCTTTATGTATGTATGGCTTAAGTCGGCAAAATAATAAAATTAAAGAAATACATAATATAGTGATAAATACAGTTCTGACTCCACTCTAAAACACAGGTTTTGCATTACAATAGGGAATATGCATGCCATTTTTTTATATTTTTAATCGATTCTGTATGTCATTACATTACCAGAAAAAATATAAGGCTTTAAAAATATCAATCAAAAAAGTACAAAAAAATAATAAAAACTGCTATCAGTTTCGGAGCATTTAAACGCCATTTTGGCGCGACCTCGCTGTGACGTCAGAGTCTACTATGTCAGCAACGTAGTATTTGGATTAAGCTTCTTTTATTAATTGCTACATAACTGTATTTTGTCACAAAATAATCAATTTTTTTTTATAATACAACGAAAACACAAAATAACTCTTAAACAAACGTAAAACAATACACCCAACAAGCTAAAACTTCATAAGATAGTGTACTCTGTCGTCACTTTCCTTTTCAAACGTTTCGAAAAAATTGCGCGGCAATTTTGAAATGTCATTTTTTAAGTAGTTTTTTTACCGATTTAGACTTGATGAATTTAAAAAAATATCTTAACATTATATTTCTATATCAATAAAGATTACAACAATAAATATTTGACTTATTTTGGAGTCTCGTGCATATTCCCTATTGTTTTAATTATGACTCATATTTACCCTGAAACTCAGGTGCGAAGTAAATTATTTCCGTATGGAACCGACCACCTCCTACATCCTGCCTCCTGTTAACCGACTACGCCACAACAGTGTGCACCGACCTTCCAGACGTGCAGCGCGGCCTGGCGCACCATGAGCGCGACGTCGCTGCGGCCCATGTAGAGGCCGGCCAGCACGCGGTTGCGGCGCTCGGGGCCCAGCGCGTTGATGATGGCCTTGTGCGACTGCTCCGTGCCGAAGTTGTCGTCCTCGCACGCCGTCTCCGTCGTCATCTTGCCCGACACGCCCGATATGCGGTACAGCAGGTCACCTGGACAGTGCGTCAGATTTTTCTATACTTCATTTTTACCACAACAATAGGGATGTTGACTCATTTTACAAGTGTTAACTTATTTTTTACACATTAAAGACCGTATTTTAAAACTTATTTTTATATTTTGAGAATCAAATTTTTCTTAAGAAATTAAATAAGAATATTTTAAATTGTATTATTTAATACCCATTATCACGTAACTGCAAACAGCGAATGGATTTACAGGTTTTGTCGACATTTGTCTAAGCTTTTAATATATTATAGATCTATAATAGGTAATAAGACTTGTGACACTAACAGTGTTAGAAAGCTTATATGTTAAGATATTGCTTTAGCATTATCCTGAAACTTCATATTATTGAACCTACAGAAGGATTGTACATCCCTTTACACAATCCAACAATATCTTGTCATATAAAAACCCACCTAACAGCTGTACAGAGCTGTATCTGATCCTCCAGTTATCATCAAACAGTCCTCTCTCCAGCTCCGGCAATAGCAACGTTATAGCGGACTCGGCGTACAGATTGACGATCCTCTGTCCCGCCTTCAGTGCGGTTTCACGCACGTACTCGTTCTCATCGGCCAGGGCTTTCAGGATGGGGTTGATGATCTGTCCGATGTATGGCGTGAACTCGTCCGTGAAGGCGCCCGGCATGTAGATGAACATCATGATGTAGCCGTCCTTCACGTGCGGCGCGATGTCCGTGCGCTCCGCCGTCGCGATTATATCTGCGGGACAACGGGTATGGTTGAAATAAAACTATTATTTACTTATTTTCTGCCATAAAATCTGTAAATAATAGTTTTATTTTAATGTGTAACATTGACGTAAATCTAAGAAACCATGTATGTATGGTTATTTAGACCATTTTTAATATGTTGTTATGCTTAGGCATGACCGGGCGATGCTTAGGCGCGTTTTAGGGTCTAACGATAGTCTATAAGGTAGCGATCTTATAATTGTATGACAAATTTTATCAAAAAAGATATTTAAATTCGATAATACGATCAAACCGATCGGATCGATCTTATCAGATAATATTTAGTGCGATTGTGATGTATTATCTTGCAAATGGCTTCCTAAAAGAAAAGACGAACTTGAATCACGTTTGTGTCTCTTTTACTAAAGTAGGTATTGTATGAAAATATCCATATACGTCACACCGATATTTTCAAGAGAATAGGAAATTAAATTCACAAATTGTACCATCTATGAATGGGCACTTATAATATGAAAGTGTACTATAAAGATACATAAAAAAGAATAAACCGACTTCAAAATTGTACTATAAATATAAGGTAACTATCGGACAGTGAGTGTGCGGTGTGTACCGGGCATGATCTTGTGCAGCTTGTGCACGCCGAGGCCGGCCACCACCTCGGACAGGCCCTGCGCGGCGCCCGAGCGGTCCACGGAGCTGGACTCGGACGTGAGCGTGTGCATGAGCCACGGCAGCAGCTCCTCGAACGTGTTCTCGCCCATGCCCTTCACCATGGCGCCCAGCGCGCGCGCCGACACGCTGCGCACCTGGACATTACATGCTTATTTAATTTTGGATGAGAAATTAGTTATTATAATTATTAGTAACGGTGAAACCGTCTAAAAAGAATGTAGAATGAAGAATGGTAACAGAAGATCTTCTCTTGCACAAGATAATGAAATTCACTCTATATGAGAGGTTAAACTATGTATTTGTACTTATTGGTGTGCTTTACTTGTTTGGCTATATTATTAAACGTAGCAATGATCTTTACACTCTCGGCAGAATTATCCACCACCAGGTTTATTATGTACGCAAATAACGCACAATGCGTGTGATAGTCGCACACGCGTTGTGCCCGCAAAAATACGACATGTTTACGTGTCAAAAAACCTCTTTAAGCCGAAGGCATCTCTTGGGTATGGTAATAAAAAAATGAGTCATGATATTTACGTAACAATTTCGACTTCAAACATATTGATACAACCACCGACCTCCGGCACAGGATCCAGCAGCGAAGTCTTCAGTCCAGGTATGATAGCAGGCAGGTATGGGTGCAGGTCCTTCTGATCGGTGAGTGAGTACATGTTGCCGATGATCTGTGCGGCCATCTTGCGCGTCTCGGTGCTGCGGTCCAGGAAGGCGCGCTGGACCACGGGCATGATGAGGGCCAGCGACGGCGCGTCGATGAAGTGCACGAACTTCGTGTCCAGCAGGGTTTGCAGGCAGGCGGAGGTCTTGTTGGACGGGTCTTGGAGCGCTTGTAGGAGTACTGGGACGATGGCTGTTGCACAAAATATGACTGTGTATTTATTTTGTCGAATTAAAGGGTTGGGGTCAATAAGTTTTATTATTTATTACAATGGTTTAAAAAAGCTTTGATACTGTTTTATAGAGTGCAGTGATTGTCAAAATAAAATATGCATAAACCACTATTTTTTTATACCTAGTAGAACGGCAAAAGACTATGTTTTACGGCCATTATTTGAAAACTGATGGTATTATAATTATTTAGTTTTTTTTTAACAAACATAATTGAAACTAAAGTACATATTTCAGATTATGGTATTTAAATGGCGTTAACTCTTTCGGATATATTTTTTTTTATTTCTCTCAAAGGTCGACACAAAATATTACCGGCCTGTTTGTAAACATTGTACAATGCACATACCTTGAATCTCCGGGTTCCTGATGACGGATCCGATGACCTTGAGCGCCTCGGCGCCGGCCTCCTGCACGCGCATGTGCGAGTCGCTCAGCACCTCGATGAGCTTGGGCACGATGGACGGCAGGCACGAAGACAACTGCTTCGGCGCGCAGTACGCCATGGCACCCAGCAGCTCGATGGAACCTGTGGACCATCATCATCATGTCTGCGAGGGCAGCACGAGCTTGACGCCGTGCGCGCTGAGGCGGCTCATGATGAGCTTGTACATGTATATATACATATGTATATATATAAATACCTACCGGCCTTGGTGCGCCAGTTGTCGTCCTCGAGCGCCTGCAGCAGCGAGGGCAGCACGAGCTTGACGCCGTGCGCGCTGAGGCGGCTCATGATGAGCTTGGCGGTCTCGTCGGCGGCGGTGCGCACGTACTGCGAGCTGTCGCCGAAGCACAGCAGCAGGTGCGGCAGCACGTGCACGATGTACGGCTCGAACAGCCGGCCCAGCTTGTGGCACAGCAGCTCGAACCCGAACAGCGCACCTGCATACACACATCGTCATTTATGTACCAACAAACACTTTGGATATATACTAGACGGGACAGTGGCAACAGAGGATGAAAACACCGTACAGCAATTTCTATTTGGCATCATCACTTCTACAGGGCATAATAGCTTCCATCTCACTCGATTAACGACTCGACCCTTTATTTCTGATGCTTGAACACTCTAATAGGGCAGTTCTGATTAGCGATTACGTAAAGAAATTGAATCTCACAATACCTTCTCTGTACTTGTAGTTCTTCTTCTCCTGGATAGCCTCGGTGAGTTTGCCCATCACGTCAAGCTGCTTGAGCGACAGAATGCCCAGGCCCTTAATGATGCCCGCTATGCCGTACGCAGCGCCCTGCACATTACATAAAATATGTGACGTCAGACAACGAACAATTCAAACGAAGGTTTTTAAGACATTGACTATGGTGTCAAATCAATGATTTGTACATCTCGGGCGCTTAATGTAAATAACACACCTGTCGTGTGATGGCCGCATGCATCTTGTTCACAAGAAAAATACGCGAATATGAGCCACAGTCAACGGTTAACAAACTATTTCAATAGAATCATTAGCTACAAGGCGTCCATTGCTAAATATCCTATACTTTTAAGTAGTAGCTTGGATTCTGTATCTTATTTTAACCACACTAAATAAATAGATCAAAATGTGGGATGCAATTTAATATATTAATATACAATGAATAATATATCATTATTCCACCTACCCTCCTGTCTCCGAACTTTTCAGCGGTGAGCAGCTGCTTCATGAGCTTGTTCATGATGGTGGGGATCTCGCTCTCCAGCGCCGGCGAGTTCACCAGGTGCGGCAGGCAGTTACTCACCGCCTCTTGAACCTGGCGAAACATTGATTGATTAAATCAATGTTCTTCTGTATCAGCCCATATACGTCCCACTGCAGGGCACGGGCCTACTCTACAATCGACAGTACGATTGAGAGTGGTTAGGCCATATAGTCCACCACGCTGGCCTAGTGCGGGTTGGTGGACATACCATAGATTTTTTTATAAACCACTATGGTATGCAGGTTTCTTCACGATGTTTTCCTTCACCGTTTTAGTGCGTGGTGATTGACTATCAATACACACATGACTCCGAAAAGTCAGAGGTGTGCCCTGGGATTTGAACCCGCGACCACCGTGAACATGTTGGCAGACGCGTCTGGTCCGTTTACCAACAGGCCACCACGCACTTCAATGTTACACTACTTCAAATGTATCGAGGATGCATCCTTTTCTAGTCATTCGTTTCTATGCTTCAAACCCACTCGGATTTTTATAATTCATGAGATACAAACTAGCTGCCATTTTATTTATCAGAAATTGAATATAGCTATAATTTTCTACAATATACTTTGGTGCGTTAACAGTTTCCGAAACTCACAGATGTCAGGCTATTAATGATTATTGTTATTCTGGCAAGCTAAATTGAGCCGAATGCGTCTAGTCATAAGTGTCTATATGGTATGGTGTCGGTACCTGCTGGCTGGGCGTGGAGAGCGCGGCGACGAGACGCAGCGTGATGGGGCGGATGCGCGGGTCGGCGGGCTCCAGGTGGCGCGCCAGCGAGCCCACCAGCAGCACCACGGCCTGCCGCACCGCGTCGTAGCCGCCCGACTTGGGCGCCTTGTCCAGGAACTCCTCGAACACTGGCAACTGGCTGCTGATGGTTTCCTACACGCAAGTAATCAATATGTTAGTATAGTTCTGAGGTATCCCGGGTCGGGCCAAGTAATATTCATATTTTTTTGACACAAGCATGTGTTCACTTTTAACGATGTAAGTAAGTTACTGATGTGTAACTTGGTAGAAAAGATAACGATGCAGTGACAATTGGCATTACACAAAAACAATTATGGCAACTCTATTAAAAATGACATGAATAATTTTATGTGTAGGTATTACTATACATTTTCGTACAGTTTTTATTTGTTTTGTGATTTAAAATAAACTAAGATTTTATTAACAACCATAAATAAAAATAACACTGCCTCGGTGCCGTAGTTGTACTAGAGTACGGTTACAAAGCTGAGGTCTCGGGTTCGAATCCCGGGTTGGACGAAGTAATATTTGATTTTTCTATTCATTATTAGCCCAGAGTCAGGAATTTGTGCCCGATATGGCGATAGGCTCGCCACCTATCACATCGTGGGACCCTCTGCCTACCCCTTCTGGGAAAAAGGCGTGAGTTTATGTATGTATGTAATAAAAATAACATGTATTTAAAAAATTTCCTTCGTAGTATATTGGGATGCCTTATTAACACTAAATTTGATCTTAGCACCCTCATTAAAAACAGACTCTTTTTCGCTAAGCTATAGTTGTGCTCATGCTCGTTATTGATTAAAATGCGTGGTGTTACCTTTCCGTGCAGGTCGACGAGCGCCATGGCGGCGTCGAGCATGCGCGCGCGCACGATGTCGCTGCGGTCGGCGAGCGCGTGGTGCACGAAGAAGCGCGCGGCGGCGGGCGCGGCGGCCGGCGGCAGCAGCGGCGCCAGCGCCAGCAGCGCCAGCGCCACGCCGCGCCGCGCGCCCCACGCGTCCACCGCCGCGCACACCACGTGACCGAACTGATCCAGCTTCTCTGGGATCAACTGAACAAAATACATGCACATCAGGAAATCGTTTCTTGTATAAATGTGATATGAATGTGAATTGCCTGCCCTATTAAGAATAATTAAGATAGCGGTCGGACGTTGATTTAATAATTACGTAAATTAGGATTCCAAATAAGCTTGTTGTGGTTATGTATGTATGTATATTAGAATTTAGACAAGTACTGAAAAAACTAAATTAAATCAATATAAATGCACCTAAGGTTCCTCCTATCGTCTAATATATTATTTATATTCTGTCAAACTTGAGTGTTAGTTAATAAATAAAGACATCCTACTAATATTATAAAGGTGAAAGTTTGTATGTATGTTTGTTACTCTTTCATGAAAAAACGGCTCAACAGATTTTGATGAAATTTGGTATAGTGATAGCTGACACCCTGGATTAACACATAGGCTACTTTTTATCCCGAAAAATGTAGTGTTCCCGTGGGATGAGTCAGGAAATAGAAGACGGGACGAACCTGAAGTCCACGCGAACGAAGTCGCGGGCAAAAGCTAGTTCTACAAATGAATGAAACAGTAAAGTGGTGGTGGTACTGACGGGCAGTTTGTCGGCGTAGATGTCCTGCAGGCGTTGCAGCACGTCGGTGGGATCGGCGCCCACGGAGCCCACCAGGTGCGCCAGCGCATGCGCCGCCGCGCGCTGCACCGCCTCCGCCTCGTGCTGGATCTCCTGCAGCATCAGCTCCACCAGCACGGGCGAGCGGCTCCACTGCTGACCCGCCGGCAGTTTCGACCACAAGTCCTGCGCCAGCGCTCTGAACACATACATCCATCATTCCAATATACGAGATATTAGTTCATTTGCAACAAAACATAAATAAAATGCTAATAGGTATGATATTGCGTACTTTATGCGCAATACTCTTTATTATACATGCTAGTCTTAAGCAAATTATGATGTAGATATAGCATTATGATTGATGCAGTTAAAATGAGAATTTCGAGAGAATAAGTTCAAATTAGTGAAATTGCAAGTATTTTTTACATATTGTAAGTTTGTATGTTTAAAGATGAAGATAGTAGTGTGTAGTGTGGTGTGTAGTGGCGGTCGGTACGCACTTGTTGTCTTCGTGGTGGTCGAAGGTGGCGATGAGCAGGCGCTTGGTGAGCGTGAGCGCGTAGTCGGGCTCGTGCAGCAGCGCGCCCAGCCCGCCGCGCACGCACTGCAGCGCGCGCAGCGCCGCGTCGCGCACCGCCTGCACCACACGCACCACACGCGCTACACTCACTCCTGACACTCTCGCTCTCATTTCTATGTCTATTAATTTCTTAGATAAATGATGCGCACAGATTTTGTACCTGATGTCTCCTGTTGCTCAACCGTGATAATTGAAACTTTCTAAAATTTTAATATGTCTGCGGAAACACTAATTAGTTGCTACTTTTAACTTACCACTGGCAAGGTAAAGAAGTATTATATAGTAGTATAGTGCATTTATAAGCAGTAGTTGGACATTAGACAAACGCGAAGCGGAATACATTCCATTGAGTCTCTTGGTTTCAAGAATAAAAACTTAATTTACAATATGCTCAAATAGAAACAGGACAAAATCCGCGGGGCATGAGCTAGTTCTGGGTATGCGGCTGTGTCACTGATGATTGTAGTTATAGAAAGTGTACCTCCTCCGGGCTCTGCAGCCCCGCGAGCAGGCAGTCGACGTCGTCGACACTGAGCGGCGCGCGGGCCGCGCACTGCGCCGTCTCCAGCAGCGCCACCGTGCACGCCGACTGCACGCGTCCGCACGTCGTGCCTGCGCGCATACGAGATTATACTATATCCGGCTCGAAGGACCAATATTTACGAGGACTGTTTTTCTCTTCCATGTGTTTTAGTGACCATATAGGAACTCCGATGCCGTCCTTATATGTATGTTTTTAATAACCTCCCTGACATCGTTCTATTGACATATCAACAGATTCGCTTAAAAAAGCGTGAGTTTTGTAAGAGTGTGGCATTACCGATGAGTTGTATAAGCATGTGGTAGATCTGGTCGATGGGGTAGAGCGCGGGGTGCAGCAGGTCGGGGTGGGCGGCTGGGGC
Organism: Hyles lineata; assembly: GCA_030180105.1. Taxonomy (NCBI): domain Eukaryota; kingdom Metazoa; phylum Arthropoda; class Insecta; order Lepidoptera; family Sphingidae; genus Hyles; species Hyles lineata. Next base: position 16,912,709 of record JARJEE010000006.1, on the reverse strand, counting down.
GGCGCGCAGGGCGGCGTGGTGCGAGATCACCGCCAGACCGTTCAGCGCGCACACCTCGTCCGTCTCGCTCAGTTCCGCTGTCACTCCTGGGGGACACATGTCACGTCAGTAAACTCATGACTATTATTTCGAGGGTTTTTCCAGTTTTTAGCAAGGTTGAAAGTTTTCGTACGCTTGCAAGGTCGAAAGATAACTTAGGTAAGATTACAGGAAGCCGGTAGATAGTGCGGTTGCGCACACCACCTACTGTTATAGAAAAGTTTGAGGGTGGCGTATGTTCAGCCGTGCACTTCTTGTGGCTAGACAGAGATAGAGATAGAGCAAGAGAGGGGAGAAAGGGAGGAGGGAAAAGGGGAGAGAGAAAGAGAGAAGCAAATATACCATTATATTTTATATATTTAGCGTAAAAACTCACCGATTTTAAGCAGCGGGAAGATATAGCAGAACCCTGGGGCGTAGAAGTGGTTGATCTTGTTGGGGCATTCGTCGTCGTCCACCTTGAGTCCGGCGGTGGCAGCGTGCAGCATGTAGATGGCGCGCATCGTGCCCTGCTCCAGCGGCTCGTCCTCCCAGCCCGGCTCCAGGTCGCACTGCGGCTTGTGTAGCCTGTGAGTTAGATATGATCATGTTCTCAATTTGAAAGATCATTCCGATTTTTATCCCGATTTTCTGGAATTGGCAAATTAGTAGTAACTTGGCTTTGTATATATGGCTTAAATTGATGAAGTTTTATTACCTCTGTACAATCTACGAGGAGAAAGAAGATAACAAAGTAGAAGGGGAACGTAATAAAGAAGAGAATATGGGAGGGAAAAGCATGTAAGGGAAAGGGAGGGAGTAGGAGCAGAAAGAAAAGAAATTTTGAAATTTATTGAGTCCTCAATTACTATCTAAGATTGTACCAGCTTTATAAAGGCAGCGTGTACCTGATGGTGAGCCTGGCGACGGTGTCCCCCAGCACGGCGTGGTGCGGCAGCAGCGTGGCGCGCAGGCGGCACAGCACGCGGGCCGCGCGCGGCGCCGCCAGCGGACTGGCCAGCGCCGCCAGCAGCGCCGGCACCACGCGCCGCGCCGCCGCGCCGCCCGCCGCCGCGCTGCCCGCCACCACCGCCTCCAGCACCTCCGTCGCCGCCACCACGCGCGAGTTCATCTGCACCACAACACGGCACACGTGTAACCCATACTATATCTACGCTTACCAGGAGCCCAAATAACTACAACTAGTTTCTATAAAAAAAAGACCCTATATAGGCAGACAAGCTAGCAGTCTAGATGATGGTAATTGATCATTGCCACTTGTGTGCTCTTGCAATAGCAGAAACACAGTCAGACCAGCATATTTTCTGATTCAACGGTATATTTTTTAAAGGTCTAATATCTTGAAAAAATCAAACCTACGACATTCAAAAAACGTAGAAAATCGTTTAAATCAGGAAATGCCAATGAAACTACTAATTACCTCTGTAAGTCTTTGTCTAATTGCATTCTCTTTAGCCAGCTGCGCTTTGATGGCTTCTTTTTGTTTGGCCGACAATGTAACCTGCAGAGAAATATATTTTAAGAAACATTATTCACATTGAAACAAAACTATTTTGTACGGATTTTATCACGGGTTTCGTAGGATCGCGGAGTAACATTCGCGTCAATATAAGAAACCATTACATTATTCATAACCATAAACATCTTACTATTGATGCAAATTACATGATAACGAAACAAAACATTATTATTCCTCATCTTAAAGGAAGGTAGTTGAAATTAGTTCAAATAGAGTCCATAACAATGTCTTAGAAGCAGCAAGCATCAAACAGCTTCCTGCAAACTTTACACCACTAAATAATATTTTAACATGAAGTCTTATTACACTGACCCCCGGTAACAAATAAATACACCCAACAGTCACATACAGAGTCCTGACCCCACACTGAGATCGAGTCTTGTGTCGTGAGTATCAGGAAATACTAGAGACTTTTCGGTCTCAACCACATAGATCCGAAACAAATACCCATGGATCATACACATTTTACAGCCGGCATCTAACCAACAGCACCACGGAGGCTGTCAATAAGGCATTGGAGAGAAGTTTGTTACGTACCTCCTTGACCTTGCCCTCGCGGCGCTTCTTCTCCTCGAGCTCGCGGCGCAGCTGCAGCTCCTCCAGCTGCTCCTTGTAGCTGTACGCCTTGCTCTCGCGCTTCAGGTTCATCTCCTTGCTATCGTCGTTGCTGTCAACCAAAACAAATCAGCATCCTTCCATCCATCCATCCATCAGCCAAAGGAAGTCCACTGCTGAACATAGGCCTCCCCCAATGATTTCCACAGAGACCTGTTGGAGGCAGCCTGCATCCAGCGACGTCCCGCGACCTTTACCAGGTCGTCCCACGCTGCGCTTTCCGCTACGCGGCGTACATTCGAGCACTTTCCGACCCCATCGGTCATCAGATCTCCGCGCTATGTGCCCTGCCCATTGCCACTTCAACTTGCTAATCCGGTGGGCTATGTCGGTTATTTTAGTTCTCCTACGGATCTCCTCATTTCTGTTTCGATCTCGTAGGGAAACCCCGAGCATAGCCCTCTCCATAGCTCGTTGAGTGACTTTGAGCTTCCTAATAAGGCCCATAGTGAGAGGCCACGTCTCGGTGCCGTAAGTCATCACTGGCAACACACACTTTACTGGTGGTAGGTCTCTCATATGTGAGAGGCCATCTGGGTGGGTACCACCGCAGTGTCTATTTCTCCCGTCAAACAGCAGTGTAAACGCACTGTTGTGTTTCGGGTTGAAGGGCATTGTAGCCAGAGTAACTACTGGACATATTGAGACTTAACATCTTATGTCTCAGGATGGCGAGCGCAGTGGAATGCCAAGCATTGCTTTGTAATTCAAGGTGTTGTTTGGTTTTGCTACTGTTCATGAGCGGTTGTATCGCTTACCATCAGGCGAACGGCATGCTCGCCTCGCCATTCATAGCAATAAAAAAAAAAAAAAACACAACTATCGAAGACTTTCGATTTAAGGCACTGAGGTATTTTGGACGACAAGACGTCGCGTAGTTTCCCGAACGCTGCCCAACCGAGTTGGATTCGACGATTGACCTCTCTCTCGAAGTTGGACCTGCCTAACTGAACCACTTGTCCTAAATAGACATATTCGTCTACAACTTCAAGAGTCGAGCACCCAACACCGATGGGGGTGGGCACAACATGGACATTCGACATGATCTTCGTTTTGTCCATGTTCATTTTAAGACCCACCTGTTGGGAGTCTCGATTGAGGTCTTCGAGCATAGTGCTAAGGTCTTCCAGCGATTCTGCCAAGACTACAATATCGTCGGCAAATCGAAGGTGAGTGATATACTCGCCGTTGATGTTGATGCCGAATCCTTTCCATTGCAAGAGCTTGAAGGCATTTTCCAGCGCGGCAGTGAACAGTTTCGGAGATATGACATCTCCCTGTCTCACGCCTCTCTGTAGTGGAATAGCCTTCGTACTCTGATCTTGTACTCGGACCGACATGGTGGCCTTGTTGTATATACACTTCAACACTTCGATGTACCGATAGTCGATATGGCACCGCTGGAGAGACTGTAGCACAGCCCAAGTCTCGATCGAATCAAAGGCATTCTCATAGTCCACAAACGCTAAACAAAGCGGCAAGTTATATTCCTCGGTTTTTTGTATAACTTGCCGAAGCGTATGGATGTGGTCTATGGTACTAAAGTCTTTTCGGAAACCGGCTTGTTCGGGAGGCTGGAAGTCATCAAATCTGCGTTCGAGACGATTTGTGATGACCCTCGAAAACAACTTATAGACATGGCTCAGGAGCGAGATGGGCCTGTAATTCTTCAGCAAAGTGTTATCACCTTTTTTGAAGAACAGTACCACCACGCTTCTGCTCCATGCCTCTGGCGTTGAGCCCTCGAGGAGAACGGAATTGAAGAGCCTCTGAAGGACTTTCAGTATCGGCGTTCCGCCCGCTTTCAGAAGCTCTGAAGTTATTCCGTCCTCGCCCGGCGCCTTGTTGTTTTTAAGTTGTTTCAGGGCCATTTCAATCTCACACAGGCTGATGTCCGGGATATCATCGCTAAAGTGTCGGATCAACTCGGCTCTCGGGTCTTCGGCCGAGCTAACAGCAGGTTTGGCAACCGAGGTGTAAAGCTGTCCGTAGAACCTCTCGATCTCCCTTAATACCTCTGCCCTCGTCTATACCACGCGGCCATCGTCCGTTTTCAGCCTAGACAACTGGCTTTGCCCAATAGACAAATCTCTTGCAAACACTTTGGAGCCTCCGTTCCACTCAATTGTCTCCTTAATGCTCACAGTATTGTGAGCACGGACATCGTGTCGCAAGGACTTCATCATCATCATTGCAGCATCCTTAGCCAACTTCAAACAACTTGTCCGATGTGAACTCGAGGCGTATTATTTTATAGTGAATTTCAGATCGGACTCATTATTATATACTTTGTTAATACTCTTAAGTGTATGAGAAGAGGGTGATGGCATGTTGGTAACAGACTAGACACGACTGCCAACATGTTCACGGTCGTCGCGGGTTAAAATCCCAGGGCACACCTCTGACTTTTCGGGAGTCATGTGTCTATTAATAGTCAATTACCACGCATTTGTACGGCGAAGGAAAACATCGTGACGAAACTAGCATACCATTACAATATGTGAAAAATCGATGGTATGTAAAGTTCGTCTCTCGATCGTACTCTCGACTGTTGTAGGCCCGTGCCTTGTAGCGGGATATAGTAGTAGTGAGCGTTACCCCGGCACGGCGGTCTTGTCGTACAGCTCGCCGGGCGGCGTGAGGTAGGTGAAGTACTCGTCGCGCGTGACGCGCAGCAGCAGCGGGTCGCGCAGCGTGCGCAGCGCCGCCGCCACGCCGCCCGGGACCGCCGCCTCCGGGTTCACGCGCGACAGGCACTGCACCACGTTCCGCGTCGTCTGCACATACATACATATACATGTACTATGTTTACACGTTGAGTACGTCGCTAATTAATACTTTAATAAATTCAACGCTTGAGTTACAAGAACTGACTTTATCTGAAAAAACATACAGTATTACATACTCCATGGTAGGATGGTATGGTAGGTATTACTTACTTTATGGTATTTAAAATCTGCCAACCCACATTAGACCAGCGTGGTTGACTATATAGCCTAACCACTGTCAATCGTATTCTCGATTGTAGAGGAGGCCCGTGCCCTGCAGTGGGACGTATATGGACTGATAAAGATGGTAGAATGGCGCTACTAGTTTGTAATGTGTGATTTTATCGATACAAAATAGACATAAAATAACAAATACCTACACAGTAACATACTTAGTCCTGAAGCGTTACTAAGATCGAGTTTTTGACGTGATTATCACACGAGACACATTTCAATCTCACAAATAACCAGACTCAAAACAGATACTTGTTAATCACACACATTGTCTGGGTGAGGTAATCGAACTCGCGGCCTCTCATTTCACAACCAGCATCCTACCAATTGCTGCTTTGAGGGCTTTGAAATACACGTGAATTTCGTATGTTCAACGTGCATGCAACTTTGTTATAATCCAAAGCCAGTGTTCCATCTGACTACCATCTATTTAAAATCGCTAGTACTAACCTCATTAGGCGTATAGTTGTCTATATACGTCTCTTTCAGTTCGTTAGCGTACATGCCGACGAGCTTCTTGGGCTGCAGTCCCAGGTACACCACCACCTTGGTCCAGGCGTGCTTGTTCACCGCCATCACCAGTGGGTGGTGGCAGCACCGCAGCGCCTCTATAGCCAGGGCCTCTAGATCTTGTGTCGGGTACTCTGGGAAAAAACATTATGGGTTTTTAATATTATTTGTTATAAGGAAATGGGTTCTGTAATGGTTCAAATTATAAACTTCCTCAGCTATAGCTTGGTGCTGCATTGGACTATAAGCTGTGGAAATTGCGAGTTTAACAATTTTTTTTACTACAAATATTTTTTCAGTATCTGAGTGTGTCATGGACTCCTAAGTCCTAGGTAAATCCTGCAACCTGTATAGTTGGATTATAGATAGACCTATGCTGCCATAGCTTCTGAGTGTTATACTTATTGAACTCACGTTTATAAGAGCAGAGCGCGTGGATACTGTCCAGGATCATCTTGCCGGTGACTTCAGGCGTCTTCTCGTCCGTGGGGCTCTTTTCCTTCACGGTGAACACCTTGCCTTCCTCCAGAACCTCGTTGAGCTTCATCATCAAGTACTTAGCGGTGGTGGCCCCGCCCCCCTTGCCCAGCATGGCCTTCGTCTCCTCCAAGGCCAGGGTCCTCACACTCTTAGCCGTCGAGAGCAGGGTGAGAATAAGGGCTCTGTAAACCGGCGAATTTTGCTCGCTGGCCACAATCTGGTAGTTTTCCAATACAGTTCTGCATAGCAACACCACCTGCATTAGGACTATAAAGGGGTAAATGTTATAGTGTTCCTCGGCAACTTAGCTTCAACACACCAATGAAGCGAATGGTGCGGAAAATAATCAAATAGGATTCAGCTGTTCAACTATGCTCTGGAAGCGGGATTCGTAAACATAACATTACTATGAAATACGAAAAAAATATAACGATGCAAGAGATTCAAAAATAATAGTGGTAAATTCTAAATTTTTCATACTGTGATAATAAAAAATGTGTATGTGGGTAATAAAATATATGAGAACAAAGCGCGACAGCTTCTGTTCATGCGTTCTATGTGCATGTGTGCTTCACTATAACTATTTCGGCAGTGGTGTAGCCATGTGTTGCAATTATTGTCTTTTACTTTGACAAGCATATCATTGTAATATTTTATGAATCAATAAATCATAATTATGTGTAGTGTCCTCATCTAGATAAGTGATTCTGTCTGAGGTCTGATTAGATAATCAACCTATCAGACTGGACCTAACTCTTGGAAACCTCATATAAGATTTATCCAACCAATTTCCCCACAAAAAGTGCACACCACTCTTAAAATTCCTTATACATTTAACAGATTGCCAGAGCCCTCTTTGCCTACAGACCATACATGTCACCACAACGAGGCTGAATAGTAGTAACATGGCCACACCCCTGCCCCAGTGAGTTACAAGCAGAGCAGTGAGGTACCGTCTTCCGCGGCAGCGGCGAGGAGTCGGTCCTGCAGCAGCACGTGCTTGTCGGGGTGCACGAGCGCGCTCCACACGCCGCGCGACGGCAGCGTGCGCGCCACGTCCAGCACCGCCAGGCACACCATCGCGCACACGCCCTCGCTCACTATCAGGTGCTGCGGGTGCGACACAAACGTATTCGTTAACACTCATAATACAATAATACTCGTATACACTAACCTTATCAGTTATATGAGATAATGGTCTGTTGCCAATCGGTACTCTTTCTGAATGGTATCATTTGACATATCAATAGGTGCAGCGCAATATAGACATGGAAATAAAACTATTTTTTATGGATTTTATCGCGAATTTGGCAAGATTTGTGACAACGAAAGCTGCAAAGTAATCAAAACGCCGGGAAGTTAAAAAAAATAAAAATTAAATCAAATATTACCTATTTTTCACGTAATTTACATACTGGATATCCAGCACTAAACATAGCCATATGTATTCCTCAAGAATTTCCAACGAACAAAAGGCAAACAATAAATAAAATTAAATGTGTAATGACTGTCTGTGTAAAGTTCCACAAAGATGTCAAACATAAATAATAAATATATATGATGACAGTACCTGGGTGGGTTGCTGCACGGCGCGCTCCACGGCCTTGGTGAGCAGCGGCTCGAGCAGCGGCGCGTGGGGCGCGGCGCCGCACGCGCGCACGCCCGCGCTCACCACGCCCACGTACGCCGTGCGCACCGCCTGCGTCGTGCTCTTCGCCGACATGCCCTTCTGCAACATCACGTATTATTCATTGCAATTTTATTTATCCTTTTATTTACATACCTCAACATTACTCAAATAGTTTTTATAATAAAAAATAACAAATTTACTTTTCAATACTTTATTTAATTGTGTGAGAGCTGTCAGGACAATACTGAATGGTGAACCTAAAAGTTCCAATGAAAACTACACAAAACTTGTTTCCAGTTTTTGCGTTCTTTATCAAAATATATTCAATCTGTACATTTTAATTATAAGCTACTGTTAAAAAAATTTAAAACATATATCAAATTATTTCCACCGCACAGAACATACCTTGAATATATCGAGCACGATGGCCGGCAGTTCTCCATCTAGCGTGGTGATCCAGTGCCGCAGCACGTCGAGCGCGACGCACAGCGTGCGCTCGTGCGACTCTGCGTCCAGCACGCGCGCGATCTGCGCCGCCGCCTCCTCGAACAGCGCGCGCCGCTCCTCCGCTGGCACGGCCAGCTCGCTCAGCGTGCTGACGCCCTGGTACATCATGTAAATTTATTAGAGAAATGTTCTTGATGTGGTAAACAAAAGTGTGATTAATATACTCAGTAAGCCCAACTGACTTGACTAAAAATGGGGATCGTTTAAATTTAAGGCACCCAGAAATATTGACAGTTAAGAGTGGCATTATGCAGTGCATGGTGCAATTCTATGAGGCTGGAAGATATGTTTCAAACTAGCAATATTTTTTTTATTGTCATTATAGGCGGACGTGTTAGCGGCCCACCTGATGGTAAGATGCTGCCGCTACTCATGAACCTCCGCAGTGTCAGGGGACCAACACAACAAAATCGCTGCCTATTTTAAAGCAAGTCAATTGCAAATTTCTATATACCGCTATTTAGTAACACTTGAGATAGAGGAGTACAAAGTATGTAGTTACATTGAGCACTGCTATCTTGTCCTCGCTGGAGGTGAGTTTCCCGGCGGCGCCGTGGTAGTGCTCGAAGGCGTGGCGCAGCAGCGCGCGCGCAGCGACTGGGGAGCGCGTGCGCCGCGACACGCGCGCCAGCGCCGCGCCCGCCTCCACGCGCACCCACGCGTCCTTCGAGTGCACGTTCACTGCAACACAGCATTATCATCTAATATTCTAAAATTACAATGTTGCTTTATTAAAAATTTAACGATCCACGTAGTGGTAGATATAATGACCACATTTCACATTCTATAAGCAGTCTTAATACAACAAAAGTGTGGATAATATATCTGTATAATTTGAATTTATCACACATCCAAATAAAATTATACGAGAGATTTTTTTTAACGATCATCTTTCATAATGGCAGGTAAAATGAAAGGAAAATTCCCATTCATAAACAAATGGGCATTCTACTTTAAATAAATCAATTTCGACACTCATGTGAAATAGTCCGATAATTTAAAAATATCTTTATGACCCAGCTTTGTTACGACCCTCAGCCTATCATTTGAAGAACAACTCACCGATAAGACTCTTCCCGATATCAACAGCGATTCCATCGAGATATATATCCAGGTTAGCCACCACCTCGCCTACAGCCTGTATGATGGTCTCGGGGCTGCGCAGCATGGCCTTGTGCAGCGCGGGCAGCAGCGTGTCCTGCACGGCGGCCGCGTCCAGCGAGCGCAACAGGGCGGAGCACCCCGCGATGTAGCGCGCGTTCGGACGGGACTTCACGCTGATCAGGCTCTTTGTGAAGCTTTCTAGCATCTTCGCCTGAGGAACAACATATTCATTTATAAGATTTTGAAAGGTAAAATTAAATGTACACTTTAAGCACTTGCCAATATTTAGCATTAAGTTATAAATACTAGAAAATAAATTATCAACCAAGGAAAGGTATACTGGAGCACCACAAGGGTGCGTATAAAATTATAAAGTCTTTTAATGCAAACTGTACTTTTTCTTACATACATAAGCTTCTTTCTATATCTGCAAATGGATAGGTAAGTTAGCCACTATTAGTTTACCAAATATGTATTGGGAGTGAGACTACGGTTATGCCTGGGAAGTCTTATAATAATTATTTAAAAACTTGTACAAACTGTAGTGCAAATAGGATTCGAACTCAGGATCTGGATGACATTGCCTCGGAGCGAAAGATCGACCCAGTAACGAATTTACCAGTAGGTTGAGTAGGCTGGAGCCTAGGGCGGCAGATTGTAAGGGGCAGCAAATCTGGCCAATTATTTTTTGTTTCGGTTTACAGGAATAATAATTATTATTCACACCGAAAATAAGAGTTTTGGAAAACTAAGAAAAAATTAAAATATTTCAGTACTATACAGTATAAATAGGTACTTCATATGGTTATGGGCGGCGGTGATCACTAACCCCAGGTGAAACATGTGCTAGTTTGCGCCCTAATACATAAAAAAAGGAGGCAGCAAAAGTTGAATAGCCTACTAGCGGCAAATGTCTAAATCCGGCACTGGGTCGATCCAATTTATTTTTATACATATATAAAACGAAGTTTAAACGCAAGGGCACAGTAAATACTCGTAGACGAAATAGCGAAGTGTCTCGTGGGAGTGTGTGCTGAGGCGAGAGAATCCTGACTAGATAAATATTAAAATTATAATAATTGATTTGAACAGATTGGTTTAAAACGTGATTTTTATATAAAAATATATTGAGACCATTTCGATAATGGATCTCATAATAATGTATACATAACGATATTCTTTTGTCAGAAAAGTCTATCTGTAGCCTCATTTTGGCAAGCTGTAGGAAGGAGCGAGAAGGGTACATCGAGGTCATTGTCCTCCAATACCTACGCGAGGAGATTACTCTCTACCTCGCAAAATCTATTATATATATCGGAAATAAAACCATGTGTTAATTATTTTTAACCAGACCGGTGATTACGTCACCGGTCTATATTCGTTTATTTATTGATTATTGCTATCACGACACGTTATAATTAACGGAATAACAATTTATCCGAATATCTTCAACAACTTGTTACTTTTATAGTAAACACGCGCAATCCATTGTTTCACTGTCGACTGCCGGATGTTGAATGCCTTGTTTACGGTCCGGAGGCGCTTTATATAGCAAACTGTCATGCTCCCACCCTTACTCTGGCTGTGGGTAGTGAAATAGAATCACAACCGGGTTTTCTTTAATAAAATTACTTCTACAACTACCCCTAGATTGCTTAAGGCTTGTTTACCATTGTTTTAACAATCCTTTTGTTTAACATTTTGACTTTACATAAAATCACCCCGCCATATACATTGGTATCCAAGTCATGTCCTGAAAACCCTAGGGGAGGGAGCAGGAAGGCTGTATCACAAGCTGTCATACAATACTGGTGACTTGCCTATTACTTTTATACAACAACCCGAATAGCTTCCTTCTTTTTATGTCTCTGGCATCATTAGAATTTTGTACAGCTAGATGTTTTTGAACCAAAATGAGGAGGGTCGAATATCATTTTATGCAAAACTAATTTTAAATTCAATCTGCACAATCACATTTAAAGAATTAGGAACAGTGCATAAAATAATTCAGAAAAAGTGCACAACCAAACGAGCCATTTCAAAAATGTATACGAATCAAAATCCGCGCGATCTCATATTAATATTTAGCATGTAAGTTCGAAATCGTGCCAATGGCAATTCAATTAGATTCTCAAACTGTTACAATTATATCACCTAAACATCTACATTAACTATTGAAAATATTATGTAAGTGCCAGTTCGCTATTAAGACTATTCGCTGTTCAAACGAATTCGCGACGCCGAATACCAACACAATTTATTATTATTTAAAATAGATGAAATTTAGTAAAATGTTTTAAGTATTTATTAGAATAAATATTATTGAGTACGACTATAAACCAAACCTTTGATTCTCAGTTCAATCTTTTGAAAAAAAATATTCAGTGAATCTAAATTAAGAAAAATTAATGGCAATCAAGCCATTAACTGCTTGTTATGTATTCCCAGTCTTTTACATAATATTTATGAATATATAAATGTAGCATTGATTTAACTCCTACTTACTTAAAACTACTTTAAACTTGATAACAAATCAACATGAAATAAACAAAACCTCGCCAAGCCATACCTTGTGTTTAGTGATGTCCTCCTCATGCCCAATCTCCTTGTAGTGCCGACACAGTGCGGAGAAGGCGACGCACACGTGCGGCCCAGCGTCTGCCGGCATTGCCAGGAGTACCTCGAGCCATTTCCCCACCTTATCCTTGCCAATGGTGCTCCATGAGTGGTGGAGCTGGGGAACAAAAGGTATTTTTTTCTAGGTATTGTGGAAAGATGACAGATTAAAACTGTTGGTAGAATATTTTCATGTCTCAGTAGCACTAACAAGTAACAATGGTGTGTACATTACAACCACTCAAGTGTATTATGTTTTGGGACTCGGCCCATGTATAACAAACACATAACCAAGTAAGTAATAACAATTAATTTCAAATCTAATGTACACTAATCACAAGACTCTCTGTCTTCCTTTAAATTTTATCACTTACCATTGAGTATGCCTTTTCATTTTTCTTAGTATTTCCATAAGCAGTGACAACTGCCAGTAAATTAGCTTGAGACAAGACCAATGCATTGTATTCATCTGTGGTATCCTCAGGGCCTTTTAAAGTGTTTTCTACTAGAACTGTTGACCATCTTAGAGCATACAACCCACTTTGACATGTGCTTTTGCTAAAAAGAACAATATTTTAAATTATTAAAACATAATGTTACCAATTGTGGAAGCCTGTGATTGTCTGTGTGTACTATCTATCTTTCAAGTAATTTAAAATTCACAAAAATTTCTAAATTTAATTTGATGTAGGTATGTTCAATTGTAGAATATAATAAAATATGAAAAATCTTACGAAGTAGCAGTATTCCTCAGTTGTTCAGAAATCTCAAGTAGCACTGGTAGAAGGTTCTTCAATGTCCATTCTCGGTGGTTGGTTGCAAGGGATGCAACTAGTTCCTTGACATAAGACTGAGAGGTGGCATCTCTGTATCTGTGCAGCGTCAGGGCTAGCACTCGGCACACAAACCGAATTGCTGGCTCTGTGATACCTGGATATAATAATTTCCTATAATTATAATGTATTCTAATAATTATGACGAACTTTTATTAGAATACTTACACCTGAAAAGCTATACAAACTAAGTGAAAAATAAATTTATTTATTCCTGATGTTAACACAACTTCTAACGACAACCTCTGTGGTGCAGTTGGTTAGACACTGGCTGTGAAATGAGAGGCCGGAAGTTGGATCTCCACTTGTGTGAACCATAGGTATTTATTTTGGGTCTGGGTGTTCGTGAGATCAAAAAATCTCTTAATGTCTCTTATATCCACAATAAAAGACTCAATCTTAGTGTAGGGTTAAGATTATGTATGTGACTGTTGGGTATATTTATTAAATAAAAACATATATTCATATACCAGTATGTCTTAAACTGCCTCAATCAAGAATTCTGCATAATACTTGAAATAAAAGTATTATTTACGGATTTTATCGCGGAATTGATTTAATTTTTAATCCAAATATATTTGGAAAATTAAGGTAGTTAAATTGTAACAGTCACTGAGCGGATGACTAATACCTCAGTCCACCCCGTGACCATGAAAACTGTAAAGTGATCGAAACGTCGGGAAGATAAAAATGTAAAAATTAAATCAATTCCGCGATAAAATCCGTAAATAATACTTTTATTTCAATGTGTAACATTCGCGTAAATCTAAGAAACCATTATCCATTCTGCATAATACTTTTTTTATTTGTAATGCATTTTAGTATTTGCCTTTTTAATGTACACAGGTTGTAAATGAGGCAATATAAAGCTTCTAAAATATAATTAAAAGCATGCAAACTCATATTAATTTTATAAACATTAGCATTGTGTTACTCTGTGACTTTGATCGGGTGTTAAATGTAGACAATAAGATGCCACTTGTTGAATAACATATGTTCAAATGTTTACATTATGGTTGCAGCAGCTGAATTCCTTATAATTAAAATAGTTAATTCAGGAGGTCAAGCTTACATCATTATGATTAGTTTAAAAATAATAGATCAAAATGTATTACTATTATGCAAAATATTATAAATTAATTGCACAACATTACACCATTGTTTATAAACATCAAATAAAATCTTTAAGTTTCTTTATATTTCAATATAAAAGAGTAAAAAATAAATAAAAAGTGTATTGTCTTATTTGTTAAAATTGAATATTATTTTGTATAAAATTTAGTAATGATATTTAGGTAGGTAAAATACAAAGTATGCTTTGTATGTTCTATGTAATTTGAATATGTATCCATAACAAACTTATAAAACATTTTCAAACCGATTTTATATGTCTTATGATATGTATTAGCATTACTGATAAAGTAACCTAACATTGGTACATGTTCATTAAAATAACTTGGTAGAATTATGAGCCATGGTTATGGGTAGGACTAAAATGTTTGCTATGTTGTATGGAGCTAGGGCATTGACACTCATTGCACACAGGCGCACTAGACTTCGGCCAATCGTATGCACAACATGCAGCGGTCGGGGAGGGTTCGCCGATCAATACAGCTCTCCCGGAATACCTAGATAGATCCCGGGAGCCTGACCCCTAGATTGACCTACTTACGGGTTATATATCTATAATAAAATAAAATTACCTGGTGATGATAATACATCCCGAATTTCATTTACAACCTGTCGTCGGCCTTTCAAACTTGCGGTTTGGATATTAAACGGTATATCTTTCAATTTCTTCAATATCTGCGGATAGATAGCTCATTCACTTATGTGCACACTATATGGGATCATTATTTAACCATCAAAAACACAATTTACCTCTGAATCTGCCATTTTCAAAACACATTCACGAATTTCTTAGATCTCCGAAATCCAAAAGACACCACACACCACACGTCTTTCGAACCACAGCACAGATTAAAAAGAATTGGGACACAAACGTCAATTTTGGAATAATGTTGCTATCTTTTGAAAACAATAATGTTAATTTATTTTTCAAGTTGATGTTCTGAATGTATTAGGATAAGTTCATGCATATTTTTAATGATATACAATTAAACCTTGCGGGTATTCTATACCACTATTTAATTAAGACATATTTACATTAAAAGTAAAATCGAGGAAATATTTTTTTTGGCAACAGTTAGTTTAATACTGTCAAACAAAGCTGTCAGTTTAGTGATGGGCAAATGAAAAATATAAATCGATATTTGCAGAGTAAAAAATATCGATTTCTCGATATATTGATATTTTTACTTCAAAATGCGATTACCTGAAATAATGCCAAAAAATTCGAAAATGAAAAAAAAAACACACACATTTTTTAAATTTAAAATACATCTGTTCTACACAGATTTCGCAAAGCATGTGTTCATAACCTAATAAAATCACTAAAATAAGTACTCTAAACGTCCCGGTTTCTTTTGAGGCTTTTTAATATAAAAATTTAATGTCAACTTAATGTTAGTTTTCACAACAAATATTTTAACGGTCAATGTCAATACAATAACAGCCTTAATGTTAATAGAAATAGGATATATTTAAAAAACAATTTCATTTGGTCCCTTCGGTAGGTGAACTTTTAAGTAGATAAAAAAAAATCTCTGTAAAATAAATATTTTCCAAGTTAAAATGAATATCATTTATTAGTCACTCACTATGTAGTACACACACAGTGACGCAGCGGATAAGTAGAGAAAATGAGACCATTCGTAGAAATTTATCAATTTCAATTTAAATTGTTTTTAAATCAATATAAATTTGATTTTAGAAAGAAATATCAAATATCAATATTTTCCAAATAAAAATATCGACGATAAAATATATCGATTATTTTCTGAAAAAATATCGATATTTTGGTATATCGATATTTTTCACCCATCCCTATATCAGTTATATCAGTGTCTGTCAATGTCAGCAATTTACGACAGTTGTTTAGCCCCTCGACCGTCGATTGACTTTCTGTCAAAAAACTGTCATGTATTATTTATTACAAATTGTAAGTTTTTAAAATGGATAAAAGAGAAAAAGAATTATCGGAATTAAAGTCCTACACTGAAGAAATCGATAAAGACCTGACTATGATTTTACAAACTCTCCAATGGGATCGACAGCATCTATTGCAGGTTACTTTAGTTCGGCTCTATTTTTCTATTACTTTTTGAAACTAGTCGTGTACTGATGGGGGATCCCTATGGGCGATGTAACCCAAGCCTATGCTTCGAATTTCATAATTCTATCTCTCAAAATGACGCATTTCCCTATAACTTTTATCCTGTATTTAAATAACTTAGGTGTGAATTATCAAGTATGTGACATAATGAAGTGATTTACTAAATTTTGTAATTGTTTATATTACTATTATTGTTTCAGTATATAAAAGCTTAAACTTGCCCAAAAATACATACAATTACTTATGCTAGTTATTCTATGTGTGATTTACCTGCTGATGTAAATGTATGTTAATCTTCAGGGAAAACCGCTGGTCAAATGTAAATATGATCCAGGGCATCGGATACCTGAAGAAATCAAAGACCAACATGAACTGGAGTGTTTTCTGAAAAAGCATGGGTACACGGAAGAAGCCATGCTACCTGAACCATTGGACTCCAATGCCAACACAGTTGTTAAACTAAGTAATTATTATAGTTTTATTAAATTATACTCATATTCAAAGGACACAAACTGGTAATATATTTTCAATTATATTCTTTTTACTATTCTTGCAATAGATTGTGAACCACCATGGACATCTTGCATGAGACATCCTAGCAATCTCTAGACAATTTTGACTATTTTAAAATAAATATTTTTTTGTGTTAAAACTGGCACAGTATACAATATCTGTAATTAAATTTCAATTGCAGGTGATAAGGACATAGCTACCATAATAAACATTGCTGCCACTTCAGATCCATCCTTTAGAAGAGGTGAGTACTTTACCAGTGGTCCAAGCATAATATTGCAAATGTACACTTATTGATGGCATGTTTTAATCTTTACAGTTCTTAAAGTTTACATTACGTGGGACTGAAACTATCATTGTATCCTTTACAAGTGTTTTTAATATAGGTACTTCTTTTTGATATCTTCTTTATATTTCTGTCATAAATAAGAATTGAGTTAGCATAGGTTTAGTATTTGACTAATCTCCAACTAAACTAATAGGTTCCATTTGACGTTTCATATTTTTCAGTTTTAAACATATTTGGATAGGTGAAATTCACACAATTTTAATTTAGCTTGCCTTAAAGCAACTATTCCATGGTTTTAGGTAGAACGTTATTGAAATTGTGTAAGTTACGCCTGTACAAAGTTGAAAAGTATGAAACGTCAAACAGTACCTATTAGTTTAGTTGGATTATAATGGATGGTCTTTTGTTGATGCCAAAGCATATGAATTAGGACATTAGTTTTGTAAATTATTTGAATAATAGCAAAGTGTTCAACCAACAATAACTGGTTTATTTTCATTATCAATTACTTCAAGCAAATAAACTATAACATTTTTGTGTATCATATGCAATTAACACATTTAATATTGGAACTAGGTTTCAGTTAGCTATTAAGGGGGAATCAAACAACCTAAAACTAAACTTTATATATAAAGTATATATCTTTATACTTGAGCATAGACAAAAGTAACCCTACTACAAGGCAATACCATTTATAAATATCATTGTAATATGAGAGTTTCCTTGACACAAGGAGTGGGATGCCAAGGCCCGCAGCCTCTGACGCTGGGGCGGCTGCAGGCCACGTACACGGCGGACGAGCGACGCGCCATACACAACGCTGTCGTCAGTCAAGCGCCTGCAACCCATGATTTAATGGACTTAACTTTACCAAGGTACTATTTATCTTTAATTTCAAGTCAATTATGCTCAATTGAGTTGTTGTCTGCACCATTGTGTATATTTGTTGGCAGTGAGATTTTTGTATCCATCCAGGTGTCAATAGCTATATACAATGGTGGAAAACCATATTAACTACATATTTATTTTTGTCTCAATGCTATGAGCATTGTTCTACAAAAAGCATCTAACTTCTAACTTATCAACCATTGCTAAATACGCCATATACTCTGCTTAATCATCCAAATCAACATTCCAATTACCATGCAACACATTTGGACTGGATTATTAATGTGAATGACTGCTATATTGTTATTGCACAGTGGAGAGAATCAAGAGCCGAGTAAAGAAAGCAAGTCCAGACTGGAGATTTTGTCTGAGTTGCGCGATATGAAGCGGCGGCCCGTTAAGTACCGCGTCGCCTCCAAGACGCGCAACTACTCTGATGTGTTGCGCGGCGTGATTAAAACGCAGGTAAGAATACTGAACAAATTCAATTCTTTCTTATTTGTGTTATATTTTTGCTAGGAGAAATATTCGGAACTAAGTTGTATATAAGGAAATGTCTAAAATGATTTGTCGCAGATTATTTTAAACACTTTTTGGTATAAATATAATATTCGGTGATACCCTCAACAAGGGTCAGGTCAAAAGTACCCTGAACCGACGAGAATGCATGAAGACGTTGATGAAAGTGGATGAAGCGAAAGTAGTATGTCAGGATCGAGCAAAGTGGCGGTCTATAGTCTCTGCCTACCGCTCTGGGATACAGGCGTGACGATTATGTATGTATGTATTTTGGTATTAAGTCTAATTTACATATTATTTTACTTGCAATTCACTTTAATTATCAAGGCTAGTAAAACTCCGACATTTAATTTCCAAGAAATACTTTAAATAAAAAAACTACTGGTGGTAGGACTCTCATATGTGAGAGGCCATCTGGGTGGGTACCACCGCAGTGTCTATTTCTCCCGTCAAACAGCAGTGTAAATGCACTGTTGTGTTTCGGGTTGAAGGGCATTGTAGCCAGAGTAACTACTGGACATATTGAGACTTAACATCTTATGTCTCAGGATGGCGAGCGCAGTGGAATGCCAAGCATTGCTTTGTAATTCAAGGTGTTGTTTGGTTTTGCTACTGTTCATGAGCGGTCGTATCGCTTACCATCAGGCGAACGGCATGCTCGTCTCGCCATTAATAGCAATAAAAAAAAATACTTTTTCTAAAAAAAATATTCATATATTTTTTGCTATCAGATGGAGATGTACACAGGAGTTAAATCCGAACCGTCGTCAAGCATACAAGACTCGAGAACATATATTCCAATGAACATCAAGCAAGAATACATAGAAGAAGAACACAATTCTAACAATGAACCAGAACGAAGCATTCTTAATAGAGATGTACAAAGAGAACCAAGATACGAGCACAGACATAATTCAAGAGAAACCAGGACCGAAGACAGAAGATATAGAAAGCGTGAATCTGAGGAAAGACGCGACAGGTATCATCACAGAAGAAGCGAAAATTCAAACAGTAAACACGATAGTGATCGCAGGCGATACAAAGAAAGAGAAAGGAGCAGATCTAAGGAAATACGACATAACAGTGATGATACCTATAGACATAGAGATAGAAGGAGACATGAGAGGCATGAAGACAGAAGCTCCAGAGATAGAAGGACAGAAGATAGATATGCAGATAAAAGAGATAAATATAGAAGCAACGGTTCCCATAGTTACACTAACGTTAAGGTTAAAGAAGAAAAAATAAGCAGATATTACGATGGGTACAATGATAATTGATAAATTACATAAATATATGTATGGATATAACAAGTGTAATCGTATTTTGAACTGTGCATGGTAACATTTTCAATAAATGTAAAAATACGTAAAGGAACAATAAATTTTAAGGACGATTTAGTATTTTAATTGATGGTAATGGTGAAGACAGCCTCCGTGGCGCAGTTGTTTAGATACCGGATGCGAAGCGAGAGGTCGCGGGTTCGATCCCCGCACCGAAACAAATTATAAGAACAAACATATAAGCCAAAATTTATATCGGGAAATCCATACATCTTTACATATTATAAAAAAATGTCCCCTGACCGCGTCTTTCTGTCGCCCTGTCTGTTTGAACGCGATAATCTCGAAAACAGCGAAACAGATTTTTATACGGTTTTCAACAATAGAAAGAGTAATTCTTGAGGAAGGTTTAGTTATATAATGTATTATGCTTTTATGTAATTTAGCAGAAATGCGGCGATAAATGTTGAAGAGGCCCAAAAAAATCTCGCCAACTGGGATCCACAAGAAAGCCGCGTAAACTAGCGAAGATATAGTTGAGTAATGTACTAGTGAATTCAAAATCTATAAAAATGATACAAAAAAGTCCCGCGATAGCATATATCTATCTCTTACGGTTAACTTAAAATAACCACTTTTATGTTCAAATTTATAATTAAAAACATTACGTTATTTTCAAAGGTATTTTCTTTAGTTCAGTATTAATCCTAATGCATATGAATATCTTAGGTAGCTTAGGAATTTAATGAAGATTAAAATTGCCCTTTACACTATATCAATCAGATGAATAGTTATTGAGATATTGTTTGTTAGAAGTAATTAGCAGTGAAGCTTTATGAACTTTTTACTGAATGTACTTTACTTCTTTTGGCGCGTTTGGAAAACACATGAGTGTAAAATAATTAATTCGCGTAATAATATGTTTCTGATGTGGACTCCAGTCCATTTTAACTCCAGTTAAAATAGTATATATGCACCCGGAAAGAGCCGGACTGGGCTGCTAGTATTAACTAGATCTTTGTTACCTTTTATTTGTTTTGTCTAGTATTCTTCTAGGTCGTATCAAGGCCGGATCCAGGGGGGAGATCATGGGGGGTCATGACCCCCCCTGGGCTGACTCCAGATTGACATAATGTATTTATTATATTGTTAAAATAAAAGTGTGTGTGTGTTCACAAATAACGGCTGTAACAATTTTTAAAAAATCATTATAACGAATTTGAGTATTGAAATCGTACTATATGACGCCCCCCCCTCCTCCCCTGGCGTAAAAGCTGGATCCGCCCTTGGGTCGTACCTACTTTCCGATCGAATAACTCCATCCCACTTATTTGCATCAAATGCGTACAGTGATACAGATCAGTTTACGAACACTCGATGCTCATCGCTACATCGCGTTAACAGTTAGGTGTGCTCACATGACCATCTACTTGTATGACGTGTGAACGCAGCCTTACCCGGTAATCAGACCGCTTAGCAATGTAAACTAGATGTAAGGCTCTGTGCACACAGGGCAACTTTAGTTGAAAAGACCTCTTAAATTCTATAAAATGTACACTCGTTGCTAGTGTTGCAACGGAACTGGCATAACGGAAGCAGAAACGGAAACAGATGTCAAAAGTAAATCTTAACAGAAGCGGAAGCGGAAACGGAAACGGAAACGGAAACGGAAGCGTTAACACTATGAAAAAAAATCACAATTTTGCATTTAATTTTTTTTATTAAATTTGTACTTTAATACTTAGTTTAATATTCAAAATTAATAAAATAATTTAATTAAAAATTAAAAGACCGACTTCAAAGTGCACTACAAAGTAATAAATAATATATATTTCATTATGCTAGTACACATTGATTAATTTTCTTAGTGACTTGACTAGCCAACAAATCTTAAATACGTAATATTTTGAAGGCGGGTCGCCAGGTGCCGAACAAGAACAAATTTAAGTAAATGTAACACAATTTGATATTATCTACTTGTACATCCTGTATCGTTAGCGCTCAGTAAGGTCCATATGTAAATTAGAAACAAATTAATTTAACATATTGATCCTACGTGTACATTGTTGAGATTTTAATAGAATTATTATGTGTCATATGTGTGGTCTAATTATAATGAATTGAATACGATAAAAGATACAGTGGTCAAGAGTTTTGATTCCATGGTACGCCTTTGACTTATTGGAGTCACTTTTATATTTATAGACAATTACTAAGCAGTGATAGGAATCATGGTGAGGAAAATATAAGAAAGGGAAGTAGTTAAGTTTGTATCTTTCCCTCGATTGCAGATAAGTTCGATGCTCAACAGTGTTTATTAAGAGCTGATATATTAAGGACGGGCAAAGTAATATTCGATTTTTCTATTAGTTATCAGGACGGAGTCTAGAATTTGTATCCGATATGGCGATTGACTCGCCCACAAACACACCGAGAGACAAAACACACAAGGCGTAACGTGGGTGTCCTGGTTGATACCAGGAGAATCTCTGCCTACCCCTTTTGGAAAAAAGTGCGTGAGTTTATATACGTTTAGACAAATTATATTGCGTGTAAAACTTGCGTGTTTTCGCTAGGATGTTTAACACAAATTTAATTTAAGTGTAAGTCGTCGTGTTTGTCACTTGGCGACCCGCCTTCAAAATATTACGTATTTAAGATTTGTTGGCTAGTCAAGTCACTAAGAAAATTAATCAATGTGTACTAGCATAATGAAATATATATTATTTATTACTTTGTAGTGCACTTTGAAGTCGGTCTTTTAATTTTTAATTAAATTATTTTATTTTTTACTTTTTAGTTTTCATAAGCATTGTAATGATGACAAAGGCGATCATATAATAAAAACTGGAATTAATGTACATAAAAATGAATCATGAATCATTGTGATCCTTTATATTTTCAGAATCAAAAATTAATAATAGGTATTCGGATCCGAAGATAATTATTCGATTTTATGATTATTTTTAGGTAGCCACCCGTCATTTCGTTTTTATGATAAAAATCACTAAAATCGGCTCAACCTGCCAGAGATATTGAGTAATCATTCGTCACCCTCTCACCTCTACGCCTTCTTTACTTACTTTTTTTAATAAAACACATATACTGAACCTAATGGACGAAAAGTCATTGCGTTTCTGCCCAGTTTCTATTCCCTCTTTGTAGTAATACACTTATACTGAACCTAATGTAAAAAGAATTATTGCTGTACTATTAAATTTTGAGGAGTTCTGCCCTTCAGGTCCAAAGATATTCATCAGGTCTTCACGATATTTTTTTTTGGGCCAACCTAATATATAATACTATTCGACAAAAAAGTTATTTTTTAAATCGATTAAGTTCTGCCGGAGATACCCCCACCCCCACCCTTTTCCCATTTTCACCCACCCTTTGTAATAATATACTTATACTTAATCTAACGCAAAAAGAATTAATGCTGGACTGTTTAATTTTGAGGAGTTCTGGTCGGCAGATCCGAAGATATTCATCAGATCTTCACCATTTTTTTATGGGACCTACCCAGTATATCATTCATTCCGACAAAAAAGAAATTTTCAGAATCGGTTCGCAATTACCGGCGAAATCGGGTAACAAACATACAAAAAAAAAAAAAATTCAGTCGAATTGATTACCTCCTCCTTTTGAAGTCGGTCAAAAAGCGGCAAGTTATATTTTATGAACAGTAACTTGGCCGCTTTTTCGCCTTTAAGCCTATTTCTATGTTCGTCATAAATTAAACCAGCTCCGCTGAATAATTGTTCGCTAGCTACACTGCTGGGAGGAGCTGATAAATATTGGCGTACAATTGGTAAAATGAGGGGGTATTTGTGCGCATTACCACTCCACCAATTAAGGGGATCCTCATGAAGAGGCAGTCTTTTTTCTTTTTTGTATTCCCGAAGGTGTGACTGTATTTTTGAATGTAAATTGTCACCATCGTCATCGGCTGTAGAGTCCTCCTGGTCTTCATTAACACATAACATCGATTCCAGTATTTGCAAAGAAGCTGAAGATTTGGAAGTAGAAGGCTGCACTTCAATGTCTTCAATTGCAATTTGAGTTCGGCTTCTTTTGGGGGACGGTAAGCAGTCATCATCTTGGTTGGAATTTGATTGTCTGGTTCTAATAGTGTTCATGTTAATGTTAATCGTCATATTAAGTAATTTGGATTCAACCTGCTCTGCAATGACGCTGGTGAAAAAATGCGATTTGTATTGCGGATCCAAATACGTCGCAATAGTGTACTTGTCGTCTTCGACCAGGTTTCCAAATCTTACACTTGAATTGACCCCGCAACCGCCCCCGCGCGCCGTGCCGCCGTCGCGTTTGCTGCACCGCTCGTCATCGCTCTCTCCCCGCTTCCGTTCTGAGTTCTGTTATAAAGTTTGCGGAACCAGAAGCGGAAACGGAAGTGAAAAATCATGCGGATCTTCCGCAGTTGCGGAAACGGAAACAGAGTTCTGTTGCAACACTACTCGTTGCTACTGAAATCTGAAGTTGCAACTGGCAACTTTGATCGAAAACTAGTAAAATTATAAAAGTTTCTTTGAAATAGAGTAGCTCTGTGTGCACAGCGCCTAAAGTAGTCTAGGTATCTTCGAAGTACTAGTAGGCGAAGGCAAGTGTCGCGCGTCATTTGATCCGACGCGCGGCGATAGGCAGCGCATGTACACGGGACATGTGAAAAGCGCACCACGCTTCAATAGTTGCGGCGAGCGACGCGGTTCGGTGCAGATGTACCCTTTACTTTACATTGCTATCTTTTAATCGTTGAATTGGGTGTAACGGAAAGCACTTTTAAGTAGATATTAAACGTTTTTGAGTTAGTTATAAGCAATCATAACTAAGTATCCTAATAGGTAACTATCGGTAGTTTTAGGAGAATAGCAGTCGACCAATTTGAAGAAGGTGATCAAATAAGTATTGTTAAAAAATAGGAAAAAGAAATCACGTACCTGATTATGAGTGGTTACCGCAGCCGATGAATTAGATCGTTAAGTGCAGCCTCTCGAAATGGAAGGAGAAAGGGACGAAAAAAAGGATGAAAGTAGGGAAAACCTATTAGGCCTCTGGCAATCTCACTCACTGAACGAAGTTACAGGAAAGTTACTTGACGCCGGCTTTCTGTGAGGCACGCATGCTGCCTTGGTCAAGCCGGCTTATTTATATCTACTGTAGCTTTCCAGGTATACACCCAGCCTCCACAACTTAAATATATGTCATTATCCTGTCTCGGAATATATAAAAAACTGTAATTCACCCAACTTATCATGACATAATGTATTTTTGTCAGTCAACTTACATTAACTTTTCTGTACTTACGAGCAATTAAAATACATTTCATAATCAACAACATTCAGAATATGAAGTGCAACGAACCGGAGACCATTTTAATAAAAATATATTAGCTCTTTGCGTGGCTTTGTTCATTACGATGTCAATGTTATCATTTCTTGTTCAGTATACTGTATCAAAATATCTGAAAATTCCGTTTTGTGAAAGCATAGTTTATAACCCTATGGGTGTGTGTTGATACGTGCAACAGATTTAGTAATGATTTAGCAAAGACAACTATCGAAGATACTGATTTTGTCATCAAATAGGAAAGCATATTCGCGAGTATACTCGGTTATAGTTATGTGCGTAAAATTAAACTTTGGCAACGTTGTCCAAGAGATATCCTAGAAAAAAGGGTGTCGCCAAGGGGGGCAGGTAAGGGAAGCTGCCCCCCCCCCCCCCCCCTAGAGATTAAAAAAATTGCCAAATGTATCAACCAAAATCTTTGACTTGACTTGCCTACTATACGGTATTTTTTTGCATATCGCCGTAGCTCGTATTACAAGTGAAAAGCTTCATGTGCTCTTGACTTCACCTACAATTCATACTTTTCTTATACTCCATATTATTTGCCTCCCCCTGGGCCATCGGCTGGCGACGCCCCTGCCTAGAAATAGAAATGGATGTCATTTTATTAGACGAAGCACCTGTCTTCGTTACGCACTCTTGGATTAGAAAAGAAAGTAATGGAAAATGATTTGAGATATAAAAGATTACATTAACATATTTAAGCAACCGGGAGAATGTTTTTGCTAGAGTCGTTGAATTAGAAATTAGATGTAAATATACATAAAACTAACATAAGTAGGTACCTATGGGTCTCTTAAATGTTTCCTACGCTGACGAGTAAATCACAGTGTAATGGTGTATTTGGTGGGCACGAGCCGCGACGAATGCCGAATGCGCCCGTTATGAGCCTGCCCGCCTTCATACATCCAATTATACTTATTTCACGCGCTGTCGCATCACTATTGCTCATAATACCATAATTCTGCATCATTTTCTAGTTTTATATGCTCTTTGAAATAAAGTGCAACAAAGATAGGTAGCGACTTTGTTGTGCTTGTCCCCTGGCTTCAGAGGTCCATGAGCAGCGGTAGCCGCTTACCACTAGGCGGGCCAGAAGCTCGTCTGCCTATAAATGAAAAAAAAAAAGATTTAACTGCCTTTGTGGTGCAGTTATACTACGGTACAATTACAACGCTGAGCTCCCGAGTTCGAATCCCGGGTCAGGCAAAGTTATATTGGATTTTTCTATTCATAATCACCAGAAGTTAAGAACTTCTTCCCGATATGGCGACAGGATCTCTCCCTATTACATCGTGTGACGGGACACATAAGGAGAAACGTGGGTGTCCTGGCAGCTCCTCTTCACCCCTACCTCCCTACCTCTTCTCTACCCTTTTTGGGAAAAAGCGTAAGTTTATCCATGTATGTATTTAAAGAACCTTATTGCCTGTAACGTATTGGATTACCGATTTGCCCAATCTACTTTACATTCTACTTAGTATTTCGTTGCTTTGAAAATTAATACCTTAATTAGAGCAAATAAAATTCAATTAATCAAATCTAAAGGATATAAAACAATTTACAAACTTGTAGCGTTATGAGTTTAGCAGGCATATTTTATATGTAGCATATATATATAGTTGACCACTTCATTCATCAACTACGTATAGTTTCAGAGTCAGGTATATACAGAAGACTACCTTCATATACAAGACGTTTGTATGATGATTTCGTTTGTGGCATCATAAGCTATTTTTTTGCGAAAGCTACGGTCATAATTATTATAATTATTATCAGCCATTAGTGTCCCACTGCTGGGCAAAGGCCTCCTCCCTTTCCTTCCAGATTGTGCGGTCTTGGGCGATTTCAGGCCAATCCTGAAAAAACCTGTCGATTTCGTCCTACGCCTAGGTCTGCCGCGTCGTCTTTTTGGGTGTTCGGGACGCCACACGGTCATAAACTGGACAATTTTTTTTTATAGATGTTCAAGTTCCCAAAGGCGTGACTATAAACTAAATTTTATGATTTATTTATGTTATAAGCTGATTTGTCATAATAATTTGCAGCTTCCTGCCAATTATACTGTATGAATGGTTCCGATGGTGACAGACTTTCATAAAATAAAATAAGATCTTGTTAGAAAGTATACATGCAATATTTGTGGCAGAAACTTATTATTATCAGAAAATATTTTTTTATCATTTAATTACCTGCCTACCTGAAATTGTTCAGACACAACACATTTTTTTCTGTGGAGAAGAAATGGATTAGCTATCGTATCACCTACTAGTCGCTATCCGTAACACGCAAACCGTTTAAGAAAACGTCTTAATCCATTACAGCTTACTGGCTATTATTTATTGAAATTATCATCACATACAGTAATCAAGAAAGTATTTCACTCCCTCGCTTGGCTGCGCAACACATAAGTAAATAAAGGAGGCAAAATAATGAAAAGTCGGGCGGTAATGAGAGAGTGATTTAGATTGGCACTAATTGTAGAAACCAGACAGCAGCGCGGAATGGGTTCGCGGAGCAATGGGACTGTGACGAATGCTGGCTGCATACGATATACGTTAAATATAACCACTTAATACAACTATCTACTCCACTTTTTAGAAATTAACCTAAATATTAATCAACATGTTATTTCTATGCGCATTTATTGCCCCTTTGTAAAGACTCCGGACATAACGCGGATTTTAAATCTAACGTACACTTCGGATTTTTTGAAGTCATGTGTGTGGTGGTCTATAGTTTAACCTCCCTCTCAATCGAACTCTTGGATGTAGAGAAGTGTTGTGCTCTGCAATTACCTATTATGTATTGATACCGTACAGTACAGTATTAGCATTAAAACGACTAAGTATACAATTTAAAAACCAATAAACAGATATAAACAATTAAGGTATCATTGTTTCACGAGTGAATGACCTCGTTTCCACTAAATTTACAATGATCTATTTCTAATCCTTGAATTACAATTAGCAGTTAATATATTTTTTAAAAATACGAAGTAATGTATTGTTATCTAATGTCAGTATTTACTGTTAACACATTGCGTAAACTATTGTTAAATTAAACATGCTATTTTAGATAGGAATATTTGCATGTTAAAACTACTTCGTTTTACGAAGTAAAATATGTAAGTATATTTATCAATACAGTGCGATTGATTTCGTTTGGGTTATTTATCGGAGTTAACTCCCACATGGGATTTCAACTTATGACAAATCTATGTTGTAATGGAGGCAACTTGTTTTTTATCGTATGAATTATAATAGAGCCCACGATTGGGCAAACTATAAATAAATCTATCGGAATGCTGCTCTTAAAATTCTCCGACAAAATGTAAAATAGACGGATCATGGAATTCATTTCAAAAACAATAAATTATGCTACACGCTTGTTCTTTGTCATCTCAATCAGAAATCACGGGGCATTTAATCAAATATTGTTTCTGATTCGATGTATAAAATGTAGCAAGAAATGCTGATTTGGTGCGCACGATCCGTGAAATTACTATGACAAACCTATTTTAAACTAGACCAATCATTGGTGCAATAAAAAATATATGAAACGAGTATATTTAGTCACAGTTTTCGTTCATTGAGTATTTGATTATAACCAGAACTAGTAAGAACAGCAGCATTGTTAAAACATAAAAAATCTATATTTATTAATAAAGTTATAATGACTTTTTTATTTTGAAAGTTTTATTCGTAGTTTCTGTATTCAATGACAAGATGCTGATAAAATCTATCAACGAGGCTTCCGAATATAATAATGATTGTTTGCGTTTGTATTTAAATTTGTTGTATGTCGAAGGCGTCTTTTGCAATTAATCAATTCTTAAAAATTTCAACTCCGTTCTATGCGAAACAAAATCATAGCTTGCACAGCGAAACACCATTAAGACAAATTGGCATCGATTGAAGTGACCCTCCTCCAGTCTCCGAGGGTCTAAGAGGCACGTATCACCTGATCTAAATGCGCATGCCCTGGGGCTCATGTTTGAGGGCGGACGGAGGAAAAACAAGAATACGGGAACACTTCGCCCCGTCCCGCATGCCTTAGGCATTACTCCGCGAAATCACTACATCTTCAAATTGGCTTATATTACGATAATGTAAGGTTTTAAAATGGATTTTAAATATACTTAACGACGTGACAGGATAGATCATCATGTTGCTTTTATGCAAGTCGATACTATTTATAAACTATTTTTGAAATTCTTGTGGAAACTCTCGGGTAGGTAGATATTGACCGTAACGATGTTTTCCTTCGTAGCAAGCAAACATTGAAGACTTTCTTATCGGTTGGCTGACGAAGTAAATTAGTTGGTATCACAGCGGGTGTGTATCATCTCATCATAGAGGAAACATACGGGCTCATTTACGTGTTTATAGGGGCTCTGTAATAAAATGCCCAATATCTAAATTAGAAAAGATGTAATTATTTCCCAAGTCAGTCTATTGTCTTTACACTTATACTTTACTAACCAAATTCATATAATTGTAGTAAGAATTAAAGTATTTTTACTAAATTTAGATTTAAACAGAATTAGCACTTATAAACCCAAACACTGAAAGTGAATGTAGAGTCCGAGAGATGACCAAGGTGTGTTGCAGCGCCAAATTAGAGTTTTAAAGAACCTTTTTGAGACTTTGTAAACGAAAAACTAAAATTCTATTAGGCAACATTAAACGCATGTAAAAATGAGATGCTTACACCCTAAATTGCAACAGTGGTCCAATGCCTGTTGGGTAAAGACGATATATCATCATCATCATCTAAGATATGCCATGGCTCATTCTAGCCGCACTTACAAGCCAAGCCGCGACTGGCAAGTCAGTGTTCTGACTACCTGGCAGTTGGCACGAGTGTGCCCCGCGTTTGGCAAGCCAGCTGCCAGTGTGCCCGTGAGCTCGGCCGCGCGTGCTCGTCAGTATTGCGTGAAGCGTCTCGACGCCGCGCCGCGAACTTGTATCGTGCGGAGTGTGTGCGAATGTGTGAATTTATGTGTTATCACTTACAGAAGACAGGATTGCTTTCCTATTATATTTTCTGGTAAGACTTTTTTTAAAGTTGCTTGTTTCATAAAGTGTTTGTACAAATATTTAGATGTGATAACGAAATTATTATATTAATTTGATTTGTTTAGGTACATCATTTTTCTCAATTAAAAATATTTAACATGCGAACACCTTGAGAAAATTAAAATGGAAAGGCATGTAAAATAAATTGATTTGGTGGGGAAAATAAGACAAGTTTGAAATAATTCTTTTTCGATAAAAACATATCTGTACTTTAAAAAATGGATATAGAGATGTCGTAATTTTGGATTTTATAACACTCTCTACGATAATTGTTTCTTTCACAAACAAGTGTTTGGAGCTGGAATTGAATCCGCGCTTCATATTTCATACACGGCTTTTGCGGCTACTCTACTTTATTTTTAACGATTAAGATAAAACAACCTTAACATTTGGGCTACAATCATACTATAAATTAAAAAAAATATGAATGGCACAAGACTATCTAATTTATCTATAGTAATAAAAGTGGTTGCTTCCCAAAAACAAAATTAAATGTACAGCTGCTAGAAGTAACAAACCAGACGGATTTAATTAGATTAATAATTAAAACCTTACATGAAGGACACGCACATTTAGGTGTTTATTGTACTTTCTAAAGTCACTTAAATTCCTACCAGAATTATTTGGCTTCGTTCAGTCTTTCTTCTTTTAGATGTCCTTATCCCAAACTTCCGTGCGTGTTGCAGAATGATTTAGTTTCCAATTTTAGGACTAATAACCTAACTGAGTGGGGTTTTTTGTGGAATTATCCATTCGCGAGCATATGATATTTTGAGAACCGAAAAACTCACTGAAATTCTATTGTTTGAATAAAAGCAAGAATTTCAATGATTTAACTGCACACTATTAATCCATAATATGACAAATAAGCTTTATGTTAAAAAGATAATTATTTACCAAGCGAACATATTATCTTTAAGTATACAAACAAGTTTTATATCTGCCGTATTGGTTGATAAAAAATTAAGTTTGCTTTAACAAGTCACAAACGAGTGAATGTATTAACTGACAGTTTAATCTGTTTCCTTTTCCGACTCTCTATTACTAATCTGACGTCAGTTTCCTGCGATCAATGCTTTTTATGTTTATCATCAATCACTAATGAGAACATCATTGGGAATAATCACACGAGGTTTCCGAGGAACTGCTGAATTAAAACTCTAAAAGGAACTGTAAAAACTATACATAGTGACTAGTGTTATGAATATAGTGGAATATACGACTTTAAAAGTGAAAGATTATGTTTAAAAATTAAACAGTGTTATTACTTAGAATTTAGTTAGATAGAATTGATAAGATTTAACACATTTCGAGCAAATTACGTGTACCGTTAGAATTTGTCTAAAAGTACTGTACTCATAATCATGTAATCTTTGCTTATTACGTCTTTATTATTTTTCGAAACGCTTTCAGGTTCACTTTATCTCTTGTTGATCCCATCTATGTTTCGAATTTTCGATTTGAATTCACAAACAAATCTATTAAACCCTCAGTATTCTTGGACGAGAAGCCAAACATCATCATTACATAACTGTCTATAAATTTTACAGGTGTACACAAACTTTGAAAAAGTTAACGTAATATAACTTCATCAAAAATAAAAGCTTATAAACACATATTATTTATTCTAAATAATCTCTCTAATTCAATTTCTTAACTTGGCCAAATTTTTAATATGACCAGAAGTGAGTTTGTTAACCTTTACTATTGTAAATAAAGGCGGTATTAATTGTCATTTCCTTAAGTCTTTTAGTATAATAGAGTTGATACTCTTGGAAGCCATATACAACCAGCCGCAATTTAGAGCTAATAGGTGAACAAAGTACGTTAAGGTAGCACCGATTCAGGGGCGGATCTGGTAGCTTTTAAGGGATTTAACCCAATTATATAATTGAATATAAGATTTCTTACATATCGTTTAACTTTGAGAGTGGAAATGTAAATCCAGTAAGATTCAAATACATACTTTATTTGGTCAAGCAAAACTTTAGATTTCAGATTGGTGTTTTATAAATAAATTACGTTTAATGATTAAAATATTAAGTGGATATCGATTCATAGTGAAAACTTTATTCACAACAATACTATAAGCTAATTTACTTTCTTCCAACTTAACAATCTTTTATAGAATTGTCTCATCGCCTTGACTGATGACTGTCTTCCGCCTTATATCCCGTCCCGCTTTTCTATTTTTTTATTTTGTGATTCTTCATCCTAATTGAAAACAATAAATAGCGTTTTTATCAAACAAGCTTAATCAACCTCATTCTTTAAATTAATTTAATTGTTTCAGCATGTACTTAGTTAGGGTTGCCACGATTTTCGTAACACCTGAATGGAGACAGTCGAAAGAAGTCGAGTATTATGCTCAGTAGTTTACGTATGGAGAAAATCGTACCCTTCATCATCAGTCGATAGTAGTCCGCTGCTCGACTATTGACATATATTTCTCCACTTGAAAGCCCCCAAACTTGGTCCTCCGCTTCACACATCCCTCCATTTTTCACTTCCAGTCATTCTGGTCATTCCATACATTCTGGGTCTATCTTTATTCCTTAGCCTGAGAACATCTTGCACTAATACCTGCACCCATAATATCACTAATGGGAGCCGATTAATACTGACGACGATAATTAAAACATAGATATTGCGTAAATTTCAATAATAATTTCCAAATCCATCCCCGTGCGCGGTAGAGTAGCAGAAGTATCTAAATTGCCCCGTATACCAAGATATTGATAGCAAAACGTACGTTTTAATCCAGCGAGGATTAATTAACATTAGTCCAGGCAGCATCGGATGGCAGTATCGCGACCGGTTTGTCCTCGTCTAACAAATTGTTGTTTAAATAACCAATGTGATACAAACACGCTTATGGTCTCGCCTTTGGGAACTTGTCAGTTGTCAGTTCAAAACGATTTAATTATGAAGAGATTGTTTGTTAGATAGTCAATGGTGTCATGCTAGTGGAAGAGGTAAGTTGAAATTGAGATGTTAACATTAATTTATTTTAATTAAATAGGTGTATTGAGTTTCACAGTACAGGCTTTTAATAAGCCTATTTTGTAAAAATATTTATACCGGATATGGACACATATTTCCCAAAAATAGAATGTCTAAAAGCAAATACCTATTCTACTAATTACAACATCGACGTGAAAATGCAACGATGTATCAGTTGTATGTGTGCCAACGTGATAAGTAAGTTCTGCTATAATGCGATAACCGTAACACAAAATTTGTCTTCCTAGAATTTGGCAGGAATATACATATAAATAACTCTTTGACAAAGGAATAGTTCAAAAACATGTTCTATCACATCGACCCATAAACTATTTCTACGCGGAAAACCCCGTTCACCCATTGCTTCTTAAACAAAGACACAACAGCAGACATTACAATATTAGTATGGTATTAACATAAATGAAGACGTGGCAGCCCTGCGGCGCGTTCCGTTGAATAATTGAATAGATGTTAGATATGGTGAAGATATATTTAAATGTGAGGGAAAGTGGTGCACCGCGGCGTGTGGACCGAGGCCTGAGATCCACTATTAATGACGCTAACTTGGCTGTTGATCTGATTGCCGCTGCCCAGCTCGCTGTTTTTGTTACGCTTAATGAGATTTTTAAGCCGATTGCTTGTGGGTTTTAATTTTATTCCGTGGAATGTTCCAGTGAAAATTAAATTTATTTCATAGTTTGCATAAAGATTCTTAGTCATATGTCAGGCTTTCAACAGTTTATGTAGTGTCTAATAGGTAATACTGTTCATTATTATTTTACCCACCAGGCAGTAATATTTTGGACCTAAACAGTACTTTATTTATTTATTTATTTTGGACACACCATTGACAATAACACTAAAATATACACAGATTTATAACATCACAGTCTTGGACAAGGCGTTACCGTCTTTTCAGGTGCGTACAGCATTCATATAAAATTACACAAAAATAAATATTAATAGAAAATTATTTAGTGACAATATTAAATTAAATTTCAAATATTAAATTAAATCACATTAAAATTATTAAATTAAAATAATACAAAACAAATGTAATATACGGCAAAAGAAATTTAAATAATTAAAAAAAAAAAATAGTACGCAATAACTTAAAAATAATTAGGAACAAGAATGAAATCAATTCATAATAATTACACACAACAACAAAAATAAATAAAAAAGAAATATCAAAACCTATTACATTTTAAACTTCCCAATAACAAATTCTTGCTTTTTTTAACAGAAACGTTGAAGATATCAATGTCATTATATTGTTTATATGTATCTACAGCTCGGTTCAACGGAGAAGTTATTTTAGTCCTATAGGACTTTTTCCGAAAAGTTTCTTGCAATGGAAATCTAGGAATTTTTCTAGGCACCACTATCTGAAGTTGAGCAAGTAAAATTGGAGCATCAATGAAACCATTAACTAATTTATTTAAAAACACTACATCGAATACCTTTCGTCGATGTTCCAAAGAATCCAGTTTGAAATGTTTGAGTCGGGACATGTAATCTGCACGATAAGGGCAACTTGGGTCTTTAAAAGCTAGGAATTTTGTAAAAATCTTTTGGACTCGTTCAATACGGCTTATATGTATTTGATATTCGGGACTCCAAACTTTATAATTTAGGCATCAACTTAGGGCAACTTCATTTTACGTACTGGTGGTAGGTCTCTCATATGTGAGAGGCCATCTGGGTAGGTACCACCGCAATGTCTATGTTTCCCGTCAAACAGCAGTGTAAATGCACTGTTGTGTTTAGGATTGAAGGGCATTGTAGCCAGAGTAACTACAGGAAAAAAAACGTTCAAAAAATTGTGGAAATAAATCCATAAATAAAACATAAAATTATGGCAACCATTGAGAATTTGTATCAGCTTATAATTTTTTACTCCAACGATATTACCGAAGCTAAAAACATAAAACGGTGAAGTTCCAACAAGTACAGTTTTTGGTTAGAAAACGTATAAAAACACAACTACGTTTTAAATTAAAACTTTCGCAAAATAAAAACCATTCGTCCATGGTTTTGCGCAAGTGAGTCAGAGGAAGTTTGGTAGAGAAAAAACAGCAATTACATACATTATATTCTAATGTAACCTCGGTGGTTTACGAACGAGCAAATTACAAGAAATCATCGCACATTAGAGTTGATGATATATAAATCTATTTCTACAACTTTTGTCATTACTTGAATAACTTGTTGAAGTTGCTGAAGCAAAAGTGTTAAGTAAGGTTCTTGCAAAAGTAAAGATTCTCATTCTCAATCTACCCCTAATATATGTTTTTTTTCCTAGTTATTGGGAAATTCTAAGTAATCAATCTGCTTTGCTCTCACACCTCAATTCTTAAATACAGTTTAAGTAGGCAGACGCCCTTAAAAAGTTCAGCTGACTGATTGTCAAATCAATTTCAACAATTTCTAATTATTGTTTATTCAAATACGCATAAAATTTTGCTCTTTAAAAGCAGTTAACTACTGTAAACAGCTATTTCAGGTCAATATTTGTGCCTTGTACATAATTTATGTTTAAACATATTTATTAATAGTAAACTTGCACTAATGGCGCCTCTTTCTATGCTTTTGGGATATGTAAGTGATTAGAAAGGTTACGCTAACGATATAGGTACATATTAAATATTACTTTACTTCTAAAGATTTCAGTCCTTTATTGAATTCAGCATTGTATTTTTCGCTTAAATGGAATGGTGCGAGGCATGAAAATGTTAGCAAAGGATAATGCTTCGTCAAAAACATTCAGTTACGCAATTGTTAAATTAATTAAGTAATATATTTTTGTTGCAGCCGCCTTCGTTAGCAGCGCGTTTTATCTGATCTTCGAAACGTTACAATTTCCTTGTTAGTTAGTTTATTAAAATAAGACACAGACATAATGTACCGTTATGGGTACAGTAAACCGATTTATAATCTGTGATGGTGTGTGATTAAATATTCTTTATATTTCTAAATTTGTGGTTTGAAAATGAATTTATTTATTTACACCGCACTTGGTAATAACAGTAATAATAAATTTAAAAAAGTTTAATATAATAATGATATTTCTTTATTTTGATGCATAGTTACTAGTTCCATGTATTAAAATAATAATAAAGCAATGCAAAGCAATAATGCGTAACTTAGCTAGAAAAATCTTTAGGGTACCTACTACTGGGTATTTTTTTAACCCATAAGCGGCTCCCACTGGAATTCATCTGATCTGATGTTTGTAAATTTAAATAAAATCCTTCTATTTTAGCTTATAATTCAGTTCAGGTATCTTCCTTTGTGTTACGAGACATCCAAGAAGTAATACCAATACCGCCCCAATTAATACGTTATATAATTTTCAATTCTACTGTTCTATTGTGTATTCGACAGCGATGTTAATTATAAGGTTGATTAACATAGTTATATCGCCAGAATCCCGCGGGAGTAGCATGCAACAATTGCAATTAGGAAGCCGTGTAACCAAGACCCCAGGGGCTTGGAGCCAAC
This sequence comes from Hyles lineata, assembly GCA_030180105.1. Classification (NCBI taxonomy): domain Eukaryota; kingdom Metazoa; phylum Arthropoda; class Insecta; order Lepidoptera; family Sphingidae; genus Hyles; species Hyles lineata. The sequence continues at coordinate 16,876,175 of JARJEE010000006.1, read as the reverse complement.
CAACCGTGACTCGAAATTAAAGGAACTTGGCGCGGGAGCGTTGATCGGTTTAAGTTGTTAATTGATTTAAATAGAATGCGGTTAGTTTAGTTCACAATACGAATTTGTATATTGAGGAATAATATTACTCTCTTGTGGTTCGATGAAAGCAATAACTTCAAAAATATAGCAGATTTTAAAAAATGGTATCCTATTATTATATTGTGGTCTTGCGTAAGCGTGGTGTAAGCTCAATTTCGAAAAACAACTGCTATATGCCAAAACGGATGGTAATACGATTCGCCGAAACTGTAAACCAAGCAGAGATAACTCGGCAACTTTGTTTATTGATGTATAAAAAAAAAACAAAGATTTTGAATACTGGTAAAATGGTAATCGAAGCAATAACCAATGAAGCATTTTTTTCTTCTCACTCCTCTAATCTATCTTCTGGTGAACGGAGCTGCATAAATTATTTCGATTGCGTAAAGAGATTTGGGTTATGTTTTGAATTTGAATTTGATATGCCTAATCGGCAACAGTAAGTATTGTCAAGGGTAATTTCTATAAAGAAACTATTTTTACTGAAATAAAATACATCAGAATCAACTAAATGCATCATCGTCTTTTGTAGGCCGTTAAAGTTCATTGAAATTCTGTTCTTATTTAATTTGTTGTGTGTTAATAACACTAAATACTGCGCTGTATGGGAACTGTAGGCCATTGTATCGATTCAACAGATCAACGGTGTTGTTCCAAATGTTTATGTTTCTCACAGTTGCTGTTATTGTTGTATTCATCGGCCCGACACAATGAACTTATGTATCACATCAATTCTTCTGCTTCCTTCTACGTTCACGCTTCCAAGGTTTCAGTATTTCATGATGTTTCAGCCATGTTATAGACAGGTGTTACATATTACAGTTTAGTTTTGCTGCATCTGTATATAATACCTATATTTTATGGAATATAGTGAGATACAAGCGTGCTATTCGCCTAGAGCAGGGTTTCCTAAAGTGGGGTCCACGGATCCCTTAGGAGTTCGTAACATGTGTGCCAGGGGCCCACAGCAGCTCAGTAAACTTATAGTATATTTATCAGAAAATTAGGGGCGCATGACTAGCCTGACCACGGCATAGTATATTAAACAGTGTGGCGCGAGGCGTACAGCCGAGACTGACACCGCGGTATTTATACGTACAATTATAATGCGTGTACGTGATACTAATTAAAGTCCTTGTTGCAATAAAAATTAAATTCAATACAAGGTTCGTTTTCTTCCTAAAATATTTTTTGACAGGGTCCGCGGACTATTTTAAATTTTGTTAGTGATCCGTGACTGCAAAAAGGTTAAGAAACCCTGGCCTAGGGTAAGTGAGCTCGAGTCCAGTAGCAAAACCAACCAAGACCATGAATTACAATGCTTGGCATTTTTTTGCGCTTGCCATCCTGAGACATAAAATGTTAACACAACAGTGCATTATACATATATTAGTACATTGCTGTTTGGCGGGAGAAATAGACATTGCGGTGGTATCTACCCAGGCGGTCTCACACTATATGAGAGACCTAGCACAAGTAGTTTTTCATCATTTTATAAGCGCAGAATAGAGAAAAAAGTTAATAGCTCATCTAATTATGGCAAATAACAGGTAGTCAGTGATACATAATTGTAGAACCGTAGATTTGGTTCAAGCTATTATATGTACTCGTATAAACTCCGGGGATAAATAGCCTAGGATTAACCCAGATAAGGCTTCGACAAAACACTCGTCGAGGGTAATGTGACTGTCAAACTGTGATTAGTAGTAGGTAAATCAGTTTTTACCAAATTTGATCAGCATTATCCTGCCGAGACCCACTCTACCAAATAAGTGTAGGCACAATATGTCTGCACAGTGAAGTACATCAATTCTCATTAGTGCCAGGACTCGTGTTTACACTCCGCGCACTTGATCCTCCCATTAATACAACTTAAAACTCAAACGCATCCGATGGAACTTGACAAAACTTCCTCCGACGTGCTTTCAGAGCACTTTTTTGTCCTTTAATTAAAGCGTTGTGCCGCTCCACGTGTGCAAGCTCTCTGTCACACTTACCTAAATCCTTCAAGTGAGAAAGAGACGCGCGAAGGAGTCGGCAAGGAGGGTTTCGTTTTCACCGCGTTCTTTCCGCGCGGATGCACAAAAACCGTTCTATAGTATTAACATCGGCAAGCGTGATCGTTATTTTTTTTAATTTTATTGCAAATGGCGGCGTAATCAAAATTCCTTAACTTTTTCTGTATGATGTTTTGAATTCGGCGTGCGGAGGCTTATTTTGTGTAGTGGTGAATGTTTCGATAATAACTCAAATAATATTTTTATGATTTGGTAGATTGCGAGGTTGGTGAACTTAATGATATTTCGCATTGAGCCGCACTCTGGCTTTATGGCCTAATAAGGCAAAGTTTTATAGTAAAAGTATGGTTTTGTACCCAAATAAACCTTCTTTATATTTGCTTTAGGTTCCCGTTTACCTATTTCTTGCATATTATTTGAAGGCGCTATCAATATTAACTAAGACGTATGAATTCATTTGTTTGTGCCTATTCATCTTACCTCTCGCCCCTCTTGTTCGCTTCTGTACAGCTTTCGAACAAAGAGAAAAAGAGCATATTGGGAGTCCCTGGCAGGCGGGCACAAACAATGACCTCTGTGAGGAACAATAGCCGCGCTGTGCACCGGCAGCACGGAGCGATGCGCACGCGCAGCCAGGGCTGCCTCTAGAGATCATTAACTCAATACTTAAACCAAATAAACACACCCAAAAGTCTTCATAGTCCTGACCCAATGCTAAGGTCTAGTCTTGTGTCGTGTGTTTCAGGGACTAGGAGAGACTTTTCGGTCTCGCAAAAACCTATTGATGCAACTAGTGAATGCAATGCAGACTCTAGAGAGAGCATCCATAGGCGAGGTATAGTTTTTTCTCACCCCTTTATAATGTCAGTTTGCTTAAAAATCTAGATGCTGAGGACTAAGCTTTTATTTTATTTTATTTTTTATTTTATTTTAAAACATGGAAAACTTACGGCTAATAACAGAATGATTAGACACCGTATAAATAACATAGAGCTAAAAACAACTTTTTACGTGGTAGCAACTTTAGCATCTTAATGTATGCTTCTATAAAACCTTGTATGAAATGTTAGTAAGATCCATCACTCCCTGATTATAGCGCAGCAGGACACCCACAACTCGTCTAACATTAGAGGTAACTTAATACAAATTAACAATGGGAATTTTTTTATCATTTTATTGTTATATTACTGGATATATTGAAACTTATCATCTTATGTCTCTCAGGATGGTATGCGCAGTGGAATGCCAAGCATTGCTACTGTCTATGAGCGCTCGTATCGCCATTACCATATGAGGCGAATGGCAAGCTCGTCTCGCCATTCATAGGAATAAAAAAAATCTCACTAATCAGCCCTAATCCCATAATAATGCCGTCCTAAACGGCGGTAAATCGGCGCAGATCGGGCGGCGAGCAGCGCACAATAAGCAATAACACAAGGCACAGCACGCGCCTCTGTTTACTAACATCCCACCACGGCAGCCCGGCTCGCACAATGCGATTCATATTTCCAAACATGCGCTTAATTAACTACTCGATCGTAATGAAGGTTTTGCTTTTGTGCTAAACCGGGGTTTATTGATGCTGCCTATTTAATAACCCATATCGGATTACGAGTTTCATTAAAGTTTTTGTGTTTTGATGTTTTTGGGTTGTTTTTTCATCGAATAATAATTTAGAAGTATGTGAAGTCAAATCTAATTGCACCTATTCAGCAGAATGGACTAAAATGTAACCTCATACGTGGAGTTTTGTAATCAACAGCAGGCAGATGGTTTTAAGAATATAAAATACACAAAAGTCTGTAGAATAAAATTGCATGTATCATTCTCTCGTGATTTAAAAGGGTTTCTGTTGTTATTCTTCCTAGTTGCCTCTTCCGTGTCATAAACTAGACATCATCACGTAACTTCCGACCTCTCACCTCACTTCCTTCAATCCATCATATTGTAACTAGGGGGCCATTCAAGTATTACGTAAGCAGATTTATTACAATTATATACCCCCCCATCCCCCTTGTCAGCAAAAGTAAGCAAAGCTCTTACCCCCTCCCCCGTGCTTACGTAAACATTTTTGAATGAATATACAGTACTTACAGTACAGTACTGCCTCGGTGGCGTAGTTGTACTACGGTACGCTTACAAAGCTGAGGTCTTGGGTTCGAATCCCAGGTCGGGCAAAGTGATACTGGATTTTTCTATTCAGTATCAGCTCGGAGTTAGGAATTTGTGCCCGATATGGCGATAGGCTCGCCCCCTATCACATGGTGGGACGGAACATACTGGCGAAATGTGGGTGCCCCGGCACCTCTGCCTACCCCTTCTGGGAAAAAGGCGTGAGTTTATGTATGTATGTATACAGTACTTTTAATTTTTTAATGATTCCTGAAGAAGTTATAATTTTAAAAATAAAATAACAAAAATTTTTTTTTTGTTGCATAGTTTCTTCTACTCACCAAAACTACCACCCGGCTTCGTTTTCGGTGGCAGTCTTGATATACCCTGTATATAACATATATCTTATATTTTCTAACTTTCTTTTCATAACATCCCTATGTTTATCTGGGCAACTGCATTTTGAATCTTCCTGTTAATATTGTTTTGATGACGTAATCATCATCTAGACCCCCCTACCCCCCATGTCATCCAAAATAAGCAAAGCAAAGACCCCCCCGCCCCCCTATGGTGCTTACGTAATACTTGAACGGCCCCTAGGTCGGTGAGAAACTTTCCGTCAGATTAAGTGCAACCTCACAACTATGTTAATATGACTTCTACTCTACTAGCTTTCAGAACTTCAATGTACCAGGTATTAAACAATTAACTGTGACTACACCAGTATGTAAATATCGTTGCTAAATGCATGTTTCTTTAACCAATAGCTAATAGGAACCAAACCTAAGTCGTTTGGTCTTGAAATTCTTCTTTGCACTTACTGCATCACAGTAAAATTAGATTAGTCGATACTGCTCCTGAAAGCAAGTGCCAACCTCGCCGAAATAAAGTAGCGAAAAGCCAAAACTATTATTATTTAAAAATCTAAAAAAATATGCTAAGTTATAAATTGTATATCCATCATCCATCACTACTATAAAATTATAATAAATTACAATTATTACAAACGTTATTATTAATAGACAAGACATGGGGCGTAATAAAAAAATATATTTGCATGTCGTACATAACAATATTCGCCAAACATTTGTCAAACGTTTGCACATTAAAAAATAGTACATTACAATAACAAAAATACTGTTTTTGCCCTGAGATTTTTAATAAATTGTTAATAACAAAGCGGAAAAATAACAAAAGCCGTCTAACAATATTAAAACGGTTAAGTTGGTCTATTGTCGAGTGTAAGCGAAGGGTCCGTGTATGTGGGCACTCGTGGGGAATGGAACCCGGACCCTCCGGCAAGCCCCTCGAGAGCTGAGTGTGTGAAAAGCGAATTCAACGTCATTCGACATCTATAAACTTGTGTCGAGCCGTGATATATGGGACATTGGGTGCAAGTGACGAGCGACGCACAAGATCACTTGCAGGAACAAATATCTATCGATTTATTTAGCATTCTGCATTCGCCACATTTAAAAAAATAATTATCTTGTACAGCATGAATGCAAATAACTATGGACTTAGTTAGCTTTTGCCTGCTCTAATCCTTAAGGGATAAAGATTTCTGCTGTCTCAAATAAAGAGGCTGTGGGGTTATAATTTAAGGAATATTTTATTAAATATACTTGAATGTAATTATTATTTGGTACTTTAAAAAAACTGAAGTAAGTCACATGAATTCATGAAAAGCCAAACAACTCTGCCAACTTAGTTTACCACGCTCGCTTCACAATCTTCAAACATATCTCACATTTGAACATTGACCATATATTTTCGACTTACGGAAATAGGAAATAGAGAACGTTTTTACACTGTATTATGCGGCATTTTTAATATGAACGATAATATCTAAAATACCGTTTTTAAATCGCCACCTCTCACAAACTACGCCGGCCTAACGATAGCAACGTGACAATGCGTTCGCAACGCTTTATTTGTAGGAAAGCAATAATGTGCGGCCGAGACATCGCATCACTGACACTGTCACAAAGCACCGCATTAAAGGAAATCGTAAAAATAAACCGTGGCGGCTGTAACGGGGCTGCAGTTGGACCGATTCCCTCCTTTATCTCTCAATACGTAGGAAATTGCCCGCGCTATTACTATAAACATAAAATTTTATTGAATTTTGGATGTGAGTGCTATCCAATCGTGTTCGATCGTTAAATTTGGTTGATCAAGCTTGTATTGTGTTTTGGAAACATGCCGCATGTGTTAGTTGAATTGTAAATATATCGGAGTGAACGAAATAGGTTTATGGGATAAAAAATAATGTAAATTGTATTGAAGCCGCATAATATTTTGTTTATTTATAACTTATTGAGTTTTATCTAAAGTTTCAATAATTACTTACAATCAATTTTTATATACCCTAGAAGCATTTCGACACTACTGGGTTCAGTAAACAATATTAATATACTCTAAGAAAAATAACGCAACAGTACATGAAAAACAAGAACAACAAAAACTCAAAATATCGACGGTTTTAAAAATCCGTAGTCAAATTTGAATATACCATGGTTTTCACACCCGATGCACCCAAACACCAGCAACGCATAATTACTTGTCCCCTCCTATTAAACATATTTATTCCGTAACAAAACTCCAGTAACAACGGAAGCTACACAATACTTGGAAATTAGAATACGTACAAACCGGTTCAAACCCCGACAATAATAAATGGGCTCATTAATCTAACATCGAAGCAGCCGCCGGGAGCGGACGAAATTCTTAACAAACTTATTTAGAAAGTAGACAAATGATTTGGAAGTTGCCATATGGATTGTTAGGGTAAAACTGGTACTTATGATACGTATTTTTGTATGAATTCAGATTGTATAGGGCGTGTGTAATGCTTAATAGTTTTAATAACAAAAGAAATATGATGAGGACACTTCATTCCAGAAAGGTTTTCACAAGAATTTCTAAGCTAAAAGAGGTCTCGGGATCGAATCCCGGGTCGGGCAAAGTGATATTGGATTTTTCAATTCATTATCAGCCCGGAGTCATTTTGATCCCGATATGGCGAAACGCTCGCCCCAATTACATGGTGGGACGGAACATACAAGGTGAAATGAGGTTGTCTTGGTAGCACCTCTGTCTACCACTTCTGGGAAAAAGGCTTGAGTTTATGTTTGTGTATGCTATTTACAGGCTATGTAAAGATTTGCCTAATGTTTTAACTGCATTAAATCACCGCAGAGGACTAAAAGGCCTACAGTTTGTAAGGGGTTATGTCAAGCAGGGATTATTGTGCAACATGCTTGGAATGTCATGTTCCGCCGACCCTGTGTATAGTACGGGAAGAAGAGGGCGTGTAAAATAGGACTTATTTAATTTAACCCCTAAGCTACTAGTTGTAAATTAGCTTTACCACAGTTAGGAAAATTAACATTTGTATTCAGCCAACTAAATGCACTGCTAGACTTTTTCAGTATTTATGAACATCTCGGCGGCGCAGTTGGTAATGAACCAAACTGTAAAACGAAAGTACGGGTTCAATCCCCGCACTGAGAAACATAGTTAAGTTAAAGATGGGACATTTAACACAAATGTGTATCATGGAAATTTCTTCGAAATTAATGAGTTTCGGGTTTAACCTGCGTATATTCCGTGTCAAGGAGGCTGGTATAATCATTGGATAAAGAGAGTTATGATCTATTTACTCCAAAATTCAGATACATTGTATTCACATGATTGCATCATCACTATAACAAAATATATAGTGGTATCACTCCGTTAGACCCATCCATTACTAACCTACACCACGTCTACATTGTAAATGCCATTAAATAAAAACAAGCACGCAGTCAGAGCACAGTTAAATATTTCCAAGGGATGGTAGGCGGAAACGCGTGGAATCTCCGATCAATAATTTACAGGCGACTTCGTTAGCGGCGTATGAGCGCGGTGAGCACGCAGCGGATATCACAACTTCATACCGACTACACTGTACCAATGGAATATACACTGATGTATGTGTCCTGCTTGGAATATGTACATTCATATTTATTTTAATATATTTAAAAGCAATGCAGAATAATAGCGTAAGTTGAAAACTTTCTCTGCTAGGTTTAATTAGTGACATTGTTGAAGCTATTTTTCGAACTCGATAATTCTTCATTATTATGGGTGTTGCTGGGAGGCAGAATATAAAACTAATGTGAAATTATTTTCTCGAATACATCCAATAAAAACTACTGACACTAAACTGCCTCAGTGGCTCAGTTGTGCTACGGTATGTTTGCAAAGTTGAGACATTGGATTCGAATGCCAGGTCGGCCAATATTGGCAGTGATATTGGATTTTTCTATTTGTTATCAGCCCAGAGTCAGGAATTTTTTCTCGGTATAACGGCTATTCTATCACATCGTGGGACGAAACACATAAGGCAAAACATCGGTGTCCTGGTTGCTACCAAGAGAACCTCTGCTTACCTCTTTGGAGGAAACAGGCGTCAGTTTATGTATGTAAAATAAGTTACGATTAGTTACTTGAAATAATAAAAAAACAAACATTATTAAAATACCAAAAAGCACCAAACATGCCACATTACATTTGGTATTTCATGAACTCTACATCCTTTTTCCTTAAACTTACATTATCTATTTAGTTCGCAGACATTGCGCCATTAGTTTTGAGTTCTAGACCGCATAAAACCTAGTTATTGACGATGACTATTTTACAAATAGTCATCGGTCAGTGTCAGTAGAGCGGATGATGATCGGCACAGGTGTGTGGTTCAAATCTAATGACTTCCGATGGAGCTCGCCGCCAAACGATTGCCACTTTCATTTTCACGCCAGAATGAGGGAAAACTCACTTATCGTGCACACAGGCAGATGAAACTGTCGTTAACCTATTTGTGGTTGACCTTTGACGTGCTTCCTAGTCTTGTCTAACTTATTTAAATTTATAGTTACAATACCACTTGGGTCCTGGCTAACTAAGTTTTGTGTGTTTAATCCTGATACTAGGAACTATTAATTTATATTACCCGAAATCATTTGAATTAATTTTAATTATTTAATTGTTAAAGTTGAAGATATATTTCGATTTTGTAATGCTTAACTTTGTCTCCATGTTCCTTATCCTTATGAGGTTACGTAATATGTATATATTTTCAGACATTATATAGAGTTTCGGCTAAGAGCCCTAGAACCAGAAAGTTGCATTTTTTTGACAATTAATGGTGAGAGGAGCATGCCACTCGCCTGATGGTAACTGATACGACCGTTTACGGACAGTATCGAAACCTAACACCATAAATTTCAAAGCAATGCTTTGCATTCCATTGCGCTTGCCATCCTGAGACATAAGATGTAAAGTCTTAATATGTCCAGGAGTTACTCTAGCTAAATGAGCAGAGCAGCCACGTTTGTAGAGGCAAAGAAATGAATTAGATGTCATCAAAACAAACAACAAGATACATGCGAGGTGCCTATAGCCTAACAAGCCTCTCAATTTGGCGAGAGAAATAGACAAACATAATTATACTAAAAAGCTCTAAAGGAAAAAGAGGACATACTTACATTAGACGCAGGCAAAACCATCTTTAAAAGTTCGCTTTCAAAAGTACTGGGAGGGGTAGAAGTGTTTTACGCAGACAAACTAGATGGCTTAGTGCTAGCCTTTAAAGGCGTTAGAAAAATAACTCAGATGTGTGGCGTCCGCGTGCGACGTGTTATTTATTGGTCTGGCTCGGGAAGCTATTTAGCCATCGTGTATTCTCAGAGTTAGTACGCACTTCGAGAGGTAACCCAACTGCCTGGCGCAATAGACGTTAAATCTTTGTCTTAATATCGTGAATGTTAATACTTCGTGCCAGTTCCTGTGCTGTTTACTTCGTCGTTCAATGCTGGACCCACATAAAACACCGCAAAGCTTTCGACTTGATTAGTTTTCGATACATATTAGTTTCGATACATGTTAGTTATTCTATCTCTTTTCTATATTGTTATTCTAGAAATATCAACCCTGTTGACGCTTCCTGTCTGGTCAGTTAGACAGCTAGAAGCCCGATAATGTCTTCTTTTCCTGTCCACTAGACTTTCAATCCTACATCCTAAAGATCCATAGCTACAGTTTTATTGTTGAATTTCAAATGAAGCTGTTTGATCGTTTACCGAACTTGTGCACTAAGAAATCTCTTACTAATTGTACAATCTCGTGGGCAGTGTACAACCGCTTCGTTTAGTAGCACCGTATCCATTTGCTTAGTTTTCTAAGTGATCCGTCTTATCACGTGATGTACATTTACCTCTAGAAAAATAATACGTGGGAATTAATATAACCACTCGAAAGGTCAGCGATAATAACAGCACACAATATTTATCAAGAAGTAATCAATCTTTATGAGGGTATGAGCACTGCCACCCAGAGAGTAATACTGTCACCTTCACGACCTTAATCCCGGCAGGCGGGGCCGGCAGACGATAAATTGTGGAGCGATACCGTTACCTGTCCCACTGCATCGACGGGCCTCGCTGTAGGGCCCTGACATGTCAACCTACACAAGCTTAAAAGTATACCTTCTTTTCAAATACACGTTTTTTTCTCAATGTACAGGGCCTCTTTTTTGAACTTTCACTAAGTGGAGTTGCCATAGTTAAAACTTTGGCAATGAACAGACATAATTTGAAAAACTAAATGTACATTATACCGTATATGGCAGGTTACGCATACATGTACATCCCACGATGAATATAAGATAGTATGAAAAGCGCCATTGCATTTCAATGTGCGTATTCTAGGAAATAGAATGACTCAGCCTAGAATGTAATAGGCTATTAGATGTTTTATATGATAGATCTGCATACATCAACATCGGATCTAAGAATATGAACTTGTGTTTAAAGTTGAGGGCTTAGTGAATGTTTTCAACAGCTAGGTAGGGAGTATAGTTCACTCGTGCGACGTTGGTGCCTGCTGGAGGACGGAGGGCGGAGGGCGCGGCGCCGGATCAGCGCCCGTCGCACCTGCCGTCACGCTCCATGCACCAACACTTGTACATGGGAACCCACACTCACTACTTAATTACTATGATTTAAACAAAGGTATTTCATAGAGCAACGGCTATATCCAAAATGATTGTCGGGAAGTCTATGTTTGACAGACGGATTTCCTGGAGCTGAAATTACTTTATATTACCTAATATTGTGTCTATAGATAAATTAATAGCTGTCGCGATAGAATGTATTATCTTAGGCCGTTGGACACAATAGTGAAAACCGGATAAAATAGGATGTATTCTATTATTTTTTGATGATTATGCACAAAGACATAGAGGATCTGGGAAAGTAATGATACATTATAATATATAATAAATATCCAATATTTAAAATCAGAAACACGTAAATGATAAATAATAAGCCATGCAACGAATCGCGGAGGTCTCTAATATTTATTTTTTATTAATTAATCAAACTTCATACACTAACATTGTACAGGTGGACTAAATGTCATGTATAAAAATAATAAGTGTCTTACTACTGTTGATCACAAGATTTCCGAATATTTATACAAAAAAGGATCTGATCGAAATTGATAAAGTGTTAACCGTTACTTGTTGAAACCATTTTACTGTAAAATAGTTCAAAAATGATTGCAAAATTCATAATTCCATGCAATTACGTGCTGTAGAGCTACACCGCCTCTCAGCAGGACTCCCCGGCCGCACCACCTCGTTTCCTATCAATTTCTGCCGTTATTTAAATTGATAATAGCTGAGATTTACACGCTATTATAGCAAATAAACGTGAGCAGATAATCTGGTGGACGACGGTGATCTCGCTGCCGAAATAGTTGTAATGCGTTCGGGTTTGTGACTCATTAGGGAGTATTTAGATTAAGACAATCAATCTTCGTTATCTAAAATACTGTATCTGTGTGTTGAGCTCTTTCATCATCCTTATCATTCTAAAGTGATGATGGTTGTCACAATAGAAGGAAAATTATCGACATAGCAAATAGCATTCGACATATCGTCGGTGATATTCTGAAACCGCGGAACTAACAGTGTTTAAAACCGCGTAAGGTAGGTGCAGTGAATTTTACAGGAACGAGGAAACACACGTAATATTTACTAACCTACATGACTTTCTATTGTTTAAACTTTTAAATTGTCAAATTATAATATTCTTCTTGGTATTGTAGGCATTAGTTATGTTAAATATGTATTAATTAATTAGTAAATCGACTAAGCCCGCGATATCTCGATTTTGCTAGTTTTGTAAATAAGCGGTTTTAAACACTGTTATTTCCGCGGTTTTAGAATATCACCGACGATATGTACTCCCCGAAAAATCACAATAGTCGGGATAAATGGTCCCATCAGTGAGACCACTTTGTAGAAGACGACTAGAGCCTGAGCATGATATAGCATATTATGTCATAACAATTAATCTATATTTTTATGACAACATTCCCGCTGAATCCGCCTACACAGCTATGGTAAACGGTAGTTGGAAAGTAAAAAGCGGTTATGTTAACACGTTCGCAGATAACCGCGTCGACGCGAGAGTGTTCGATGTGGCTAATGCCTTGTTTTTCAACTGGCTATCAATCCCAGTTAACATGCCTCGGCGGCGGGAAATCAGTCTCACTGTCACTCCTCATTAGCTTTAAATCACTTTGCTACAACCGGTATTTTTTCTTATGTACTGTTGCTCTTACAAATTCATCATACTAAGACATAGTTGCGTATTTGCGATGCTCTTCGATCACCGGGATTTATATGTGTCAACGGTTCTATCAAAGTATTTCCATCTAGTGGTTGCAAAATTTGAAGGGTGGTAAAAACTGTAAATGTTGTCCCTTCTTTTGTAGGTTCTATTATGTAAATAAAACATTTATTTGAAAAGGTTTTTCCTCATTTACATAACCTCAGAAAAGTCTTGATAAGTCATGCGGCTGGTGGCGAAATCATAACCTAAATCTTTCTGCAAGTTGAAAATAAAAAAGCGTTTTGCGTCGACCCCAATTAGTGTGAGATGAGGGCAAGTAAAAGGAGAGTTGTGTGAATTACACTAGTGGGACTTAGGTACTATCACTCATCTTGCATATATATGTTAAACTTTACATTGTAATAAAAAGAGTATAGTTTATATCGCCGTCGGTACTCCGTTAATCTGTTTACAATTCGCAATTAACATTCTTACTTTTTAAGCGCAACAAAAAGATTAAAACACCCAAATCCAGATTTATGTGCATCGTCTCGAAATTAATGCAATGAAACTCCCTAACTACGTGGGAATTTGAAAACAGTAGACTTGCAACACCAGTGGCGGCTGATCTCGAACGGAGAAAGCTCAAATAAAAAGGATATAAATTAAAGGAACGTCCAACTGTCGCGCCAAGGGCAGGCCTGGGCTGCACTCAGACCAATATATTGCAGTCATGAATGAATTTATTTTTAATTTGTAAACATGTTTGCCCGTGTTTGGTTATTTCCTGGAAAGGTAGTCGTTTGGCAAGCTGCGGCCGGTAGTAAAATGGTAATAATTTTGCAATGTACGTATGAAAATCGATGGAATGGCTATTCTTTGTAAGAGCAGGATTTATGGTACTTAAACAAAGAGAGGCAAAATTGCATTTTATGCGGAAATTGAGACTACGGCCTCTTGTTTGACATCTAAGTAATTAACTTAATAAGTAAGAAGCGAAAGAGGAAGAAAGAAACAACAACAAGGTGTTAAATGAAACACTTTTTGAATAATTTAAGACGACAAATATAAACATTTTAATTTACATTATTCACCCTTTAACTAAGCAATTGAATAACAAAACATCCCAATTTACAGCTCTCAAAGTTTGAGGAAACACATTTAAAACTTCAATTTTCGTGCTGAATGAATAATTTATGACTAAAGTAATTAATCGAGTGTTGGTAAGCCGAGTGTAACTCTGGCGTCTTCGTGAAGAGGAGCGCGGGGTGCAAGTAGGTGCGGGAGGAGGAGAGGGGGGGGGGCGGTCTCAGCGCGCCCTAACTTTTAACAATTTCACATAACAGATGGGAATGAAATTCGCCGTGTGTTATTATTCCGGGGCCAATTTGAACGAGATAATATATGCGGTGAACTGGCATAATTGTGTTCAATGGGGATTGGAGAGTTATTATTCGGTATTCTGATTGTATTACACTGTATTTACTGTCCCGTGCACTGCAAACACAGTAGTAGCAAAATAAGAGTAAATATCGCTCGCCGATTAAGATTTTGTCTGGATAGAGCTACGGGACGTTTTTTATAGCAGTGAAAAATTGGTATGTAATGGTATGTAAGTCCGCCAACACGCACTAGGCCAGCGTGGTGGACTATATAGCCTAACAACTCTCAATCGTACTGTCGATTGTAGAGTAGGCCCGTGCCCTGCAGTGGGACGTATATGGGCTGATACAGATACACATTGGCGAGACGAGCTTGCCATTCGCCTGATGGTAAGCGATACGACCGTTCATGGACAGTATCAAATCCAAACAACACATTGAATTACAAAGCAATACTTGGCATGTCACTGTGATTGCCATTCTGGGACATAAGATATTAAATCTCAATAATATGGGACATCCATAACTAGGCCAGAGGGTCATTCTTCTGGCAACCTGTCCGGCTGTCTTACAGAATGGCACGGGCACGCGCTCCCGGCCCCTCGAGCCGCCATTGTCGCACTCCACTTCCCAATCCGCGACTTTGGCGTCCCCCTCCCTCCCCACTACTGGTGGCAGGATTTTTGTGTTGAGTCATATTATTTTTCACTCAATGCTGAATCCGAGCGGGTTGGTACCACCATCCGGTCTATTTCTACCGCTAAGTAGAAATGCGTTCCGGTAGAAGGGCTGGATAGCCGTTCCCTCATCCGTTCCCTCCTCTCCGGTAATAGGTGTTGGTTGGTGCAAGCGATGCTCGTTGATGTGGTTGGGTGTCGGAGTGGGCGCTCGGTTCGGGGGATGCTGGTGTGGAGTACAGGGAGACCCGGTGGGAACGGTCACCGCCGGCCGCCTGCCGGTTAGTAGGGGACCTGAACCCGGGGATACACAACTGTCAAACTCCCTCCCCGGGAAGCTGTCCCGCCAACCGGCGAAAATCCCGTTGTGCAGTCGTCGTGCCAGAGTGGGAGACTGGAGTGGATCCCGGCGACTGCACGCGGGGGGGCATCGGGGGCCCTTCCGTGCTTCACGCTAGCTCCTCCTAATGCCGTGTGCCCGCTTCGCACTATATCCTCCCATCTCGGGTATCGTCTTGGTTCAACCACGCTTGTCCTTACCCTATCCCACTCTCTTACAAAATGCGAAGGAATAAAAAAAGCAGGCTTTCCGCGGCGGGAAATTTATCCACATTTTCTGTGGACTTCTGTAATGTCAGGGGTCTACATAGCAACCTCGACGCCGTCCACCACCACCTAGAGACGGCGCGGCCTGCCCTGCTCTTTTTAACGGAGACGCAAATGACGATGTGTCGTACTTAAATTACCCCGGTTACGTATTGGAACATCGATTCCTACGTAAAGCTGGGGTGTGCGTCTTCGTCAGGGGTGATATCTGTTGTCACCGCCTTCGGGGCCTCGAGCGTCGGGACCTGTCCTTATTGTGGCTACGCGTAGAAATCAGGGGTAGGACCCGAGTCTACGCATGCCTGTACAGGTCCCACGCCAGTGATACGGGATCTACTCAATTATTTGAGAGCGTCCAAGTGGGGACTGACCAGATTCTCGAGCAGTTCCCTTCCGCGGAGGTGGTGGTCCTCGGTGATTTCAACGCTCACCACAAAGAGTGGTTGGGATCCAGGACCACTGATCTCCCCGGTCGGGCTGTCTATGAGATGGCCTTGGCTTATGGTCTCTCGCAGCTGGTAACACAGCCCACCCGTGTTCCAGACGTTGAGAGCCATGAGCCCTCTTTGTTGGATTTTCTGCTGACGACCCACCCGGACGGATACAGGATAGTGGTTGATGCTCCCCTGGGATCATCTGACCACTGCCTGGTCCGTTCATGGGCTCCTGGGGCGGGTCCCAGCCGCTCTTCGACGACTGGAACTCGCACAGTTTGGCGGTACAGGTCAGCAGATTGGGATGGACTGCGAGAATTCTTTGCGTCCTACCCTTGGGGGCGGCTTTGTTTCTCCTCCGATGATCCTGACGCCTGTGCGGACTGCGTCGCGGAAACGATTAGCTTGGGTATGGAGACCTTCATACCCAGCTCAAAAATACCCGCAGGGCGTCGCAGCCGGCCTTGGTACAATCGTGCCTGTGCTGTTGCTGCGCGCCTTAAGCAGTCCGCATACGCGGCGTGGCAAGACGCAAGAAGGCGTCGGGATTCAAACTCAAAGGAGGAGAAACGGAGATTCAACGCCGCCTCTAGATCCAACAAGAGAGCCCTAGCTAAGGCCAAGGCGGAGCACATCCGCAGAATTGGCGAGCGACTCCAGAGCTATCCCTCTGGGAGTCGTGCTTTTTGGTCGCTTGCTAAGGCTGTGGAGGGTAATTTCTGCCTGTCCAGTCTCCCACCACTGCGTAAGCCCGATAACAGTTTGGCCCACAGTGCAAAGGAGAAGGCCGATCTCTTGGCCCAATCCTTTGCCTCGAACTCGACTTTGGATGACGGCGGCGCCACACCGCCGAACATCCCACGGTGTGAGAGCTTCCTATCTGACATAAAAATCACCCAGCGCGCTGTCAGACGGGAGCTCAGGCTTCTAGACATCCATAAGTCGAGTGGACCAGACGGTATCCCCGCAGTGGTTCTTAAGACGTGCGCCCCTGAGTTGACACCCGTGCTCACGCGCCTTTACCGTCTTTCCTATAAGGCCAACCGGGTTCCGGCTTCGTGGAAGGTCGTCAATGTACACCCTGTCCCCAAAAAGGGTGACCGTTCGGACCCTTCGAGTTACAGGCCGATTGCTGTCACATCCCTACTCTCCAAGGTCTTGGAGCGAGTTATAAACACTCAGCTCCTGAGTTATCTTGAGGATCGCCAGCTGATTAGTGACCGCCAGTACGGTTTCCGTCACGGTCGCTCGGCTGGTGATCTTCTTGTTTACCTCACGCACCGTTGGGCGGAGGCTTTGGAGAGTGGGGGTGAGGCGATTGCGGTCGGTCTTGACATTGCGAAGGCGTTCGACCGAGTGTGGCATCGCGCCCTTCTGGCGAAGCTACCCGCGTATGGAATTCCTGAGGGGCTCTGCAAATGGATCGCCAGCTTTTTGGATGGTCGGAGCATAAAAGTCGTAGTGGACGGCTGTTGCTCCGAGACCAAAACCATTAATGCTGGTGTTCCACAAGGCTCGGTGCTATCGCCGACACTCTTTATCCTGCATATCAATGACATGTTGTCAATTGATAGCATGCATTGTTATGCAGATGATAGTACGAGTGACGCGCGGTACATCGGCCAACGGAGCCACTCTCGGGATTCCATTATGGAAAGACGGTTTCAACTTGTGTCTGAAGTCGAGAGCTCTCTGGGGCGGGCCTCAGAATGGGGTGAATTGAACCTAGTTCAATTTAACCCTTCGAAGACACAAGTTTGCGTGTTCACTGCGAAGAAGGACCCCTTTGTCATGGCGCCGCAATTCCAAGGAGTTACTCTCCAAGGATCCGAGAGTATTGGAATCCTTGGCATCGAAATATCAAGCAAGGTCGAGTTTAGGAGTCATTTGGAGGACAAAGCCAAACTGGCGAGCAAGAAGTTGGGAATCCTGAACAGAGCCAAGCGGTACTTTACGTCGGGTCATAGATTGACGCTTTATAAAGCGCAAATCCGGCCCCACGTGGAGTACTGCTCTCACCTCTGAGCAGGTGCCCCAAAATACCAGCTCGACCCACTTGACTCCTTACAGCGACGGACTTGTCGAATAGTCAATGATCCCGATCTCACGGACAAATTGGAACCGTTAGGACTGCGGAGAGACTTCGGATCTCTCTGTGTGTTCTATCGTTTGTTTCATGGGGAGTGCTCCGAAGAGTTGTTTGAGATGGTACCACCGTCGCCTATGTACCATCGCACCACACGTCTCCGCAGTAGAGTTCATTCCCACCACCTGGAGGCGTACCGTTCCCGAACGGTACGTTTCCAGCGTTCTTTCCTACCACGTACGTGCAAGCTCTGGAATGAACTCCCTGCATCGGTGTTTCCTCAGCGCTATGACCTGTCCTTCTTCAAACGAGGCTTAAAGAGAGTAATGTCCTCGAGGTAGGCAGCGACTTTGTTGTGCTGGCCCCCTGGCACTACGGAGGTCCATGAGCAGCGGTAACCGCTTACCATCAGGCGGGCCGCTAGCTCGTCTGCCTACAAGGCTATAAAAAAAAAAAAAAAAACATCCCATATTACTCTGCCTACAATGTGATAATGTGCAGAAATGTGCTGACCTTTGTCGAGGCAAAGAAATGCATTACATGACATCATAAACAACAAGGTGTACCTATACGTGGTAGACTACGAGTATAACCTACTAACTGTAACCTAACCCTTCTCAATTGTAGATTATACTTGTGCTCTACAATGAGACATATATGGGGTGGAATATTAAACAGATAATAGTTGATATTTACCTAGTATGTACCTAATCCTAACTTTAACCTAACCTAGATGTACTGTTCCACAGAAAAGAAACGCGAAGTAAAAGCTTGACGGTCGTGTTTTGGTTTGATTTAAGGCTGTTAGATAGCGAACATCATCAAACACTTATGAATAGAGACTGGATGAAATTATCTCTGAGTTAGTAAAGATATTTTCCCATAGATCTAAATCAACCATTCAGGCAGTGCGTGTGCATAATGTTTGCATAACTTGCAGCTAACTGACACCCATTAAATGCGCATCTAGAATTCATATTATCATTAATATATGCTTTAAATACTTTATATACTGGCTTCATTAAATATAGCCAAGTTGTATCTAGCATTTACAGCTTAATAAGCCGGCTAGATTGGAATTATATTAGTATCTTGCATGAAACAAACGTGCTTTACAGATTTTAGATGATTTTCTCGAATTCGAACATTACTGGACGTGTAATCAATAGTCTTCCCCTTCCGTTTTTTCCTCTGCTCTCTGGTGCCAACGGTACATTCAATTTTCTAGATATTCGATGATGGGTGCAACCTGAGGGTGCAACCAAAACTTATCATAACTGAAAAGTGAAATTATAAGAAGATTTGCAAGATACACAATCAAAAAATGTTGTAATAATTTTCGCACAACATCAAGCCTCCTTGCCCGCACAACAGCCACTAACAAAGGACATTCGAAAACAACATTCACGCACTTAACGAGAGCATTATACAAGAAGTGTCCAAAGGAGGTAAATAATCGAGGCCAAAGTCTATAAAAGTGCGTGTTTCACAAACGCAGTTTTTGCGTACGCTGGCCCCGGGAGCACGTCATTTGAATTCACCGTACGCATTCCCAACACAATAAATTCAACGCAACTCACAATAAACTAGCAGATGGGTAAACAACGCGTAAATTGACTAGGTCAATGCAACCATCTTGGATGTAATAAATTCCCCAAACAGTCATACGTATTCCTGACCATAGACTAAGATAGAAGTGTTGAGTCGTGGGTATACAAAATTACGAGTCTTTTCGGTCTCACAAACACCCAGACCCGAAATAAATACTTATGGGCATAGAATTATTTGTGTAGGCTCGAGAGTCAAAACCACGACCTATACACACAGCCGGTGTCTAACCAAAAGCAGTTGAGCCAATACAACCATCTTGGGTGAAAAGTAAAAAATGCGAGAATCTTGCAGATATCTGGTAAATCGCAGCAGGTATTAATTAAACATTACCTGTGAAAGTGAACATGAGAAATCACTTTAAAAATAGTTTCTTTTTACTTGTACTGCCACGACACTGCAATAAAAGATACTTCTATATTATTTATATATAATGTCAAATATATATCTGTGTCAGCCCATACACGTCCCACTGCAGTGCACGGGCCTCCTCTACAATCGAGAGTACGATTGAGAGTTGTTAGGCCATATAGTCCACCACGCTGGCCTAATGCGGGTTGGCAATGATACACAAAATCACAAAACTTTTACGTAAAATATTATCGATGGATTAGAACGATCGCGGGTTCAAATCCCGGGACACAACTCTCACTTTTCCGAGTCATGTATGTATTGATAGTCAATCACCACGCAATTTAATGGTGAAGGAGAATATTGTCAGGAAATCAGCATATCAAAGCAATTCAGAAGAATTTCTATACTTAATAATAATTAAAGTATAAATCTATATATATAAAAGAAAGTCGTGTTAGTTACTCCACTTATAACTCAAAAATGGCTGAACTGACTTGGCTGAAAATTGGTGGGGAGGTAGCTTAGAACCAGGAGAAGGACATAGGATACTTTTTATCACGTTCCCGGTTTCTCGAGTGTCTATTAGCTTATTAACATTTTCTCATACAAAATGTTCACGGGTTCGTAATTGTCAAACATTTCATGTTCATCTCGTCGATACGGTAAACTCTTCCCTCAAATTAAAGAACGTAATTAAATAAAGATTTCGAATCGACAACATATATCCACAATATTCGATTAATGGCGTATTTTAGATTTTAAAGATGTAAATTAATGTCAAATAATGCGCTCAGAAATGTATTTTGTGTGAACTAAGGAGAATATATCAAGCTACATCAATAGAGACAATGAAATAAATAATTTGCACACGTAAAAAGTTATAATATTAACTTCTTTTCAAGATCGAATATCACTTTATTCACGATTTTTTTTTACAGTAGCCTTTCCTTCACTATAATTCACTGATAGAAATTAATGTTATATATCGTCTCTGAGTGAGATAGGTTATATTTTACCTAAACATTGCTTGCAACGTTTTTGGAAAAGCAGCATTGTGGGTGTGAAATAAGGGATGAAATATTGCATGGATAATCAGAAGCACTAAAGTTTATAATGACAAAAATTCATAAGGCATACTATTTCGATATGGAGAGACGGGATATAATAGAGTGGGAGGTACGGGAGCGAACTGGGATAGCTGGCAGATTTGATAGGACGAATTGCACGGTATAAGACGGAATGGATAATGAAGAGAAAGGACGGAACGGATCGAGAAGTGACTGAACAGACGGGTTAAGACGGGATTTAGCAGGACAGTAGGATAGCTACGGCAAGTGTAGGCATTAATTATTATGCTAATTAATTAAATATAATATGAATCCTATGATAACCAAGGCAAAGCGAAGCGTGGCCGGGTCAGCTAGTAATTAATAAAATATAATACAGCAGATACACAAGATAGAAGTGTGGTGCAAATGGAGTAATTATCCACAGACAGGAGAAGATTATACGTGGGTTGACACAATTATGCCGGCTGCTTGAAGCCGGATATCCACGCTGATCCCGGCACGTGTCACATTTATGTGGGGCAATAAGGCAGTTTTTACATCTCTGTGTGCGGTGCTCTTAATCATGAAAAATACTGACGAAGCTATCCACTATTAAATAAAATAAATAATTCCTACAAATAAAAATAAACAAGCTGTTTTCATTTACATTTTAACGGGGCCCAGTTTGGACGTATAAAAATTAATCCACAAATTATTCGGCGCCAGTCTTTAAGTGGTATCTATTACACAAGTAGACATTAACAAATTTATATACACACTCTGTCTCCATCAATACTATTTTGTATCTTACTAATGTCCACATCTTATAATATAAATATATTATGTTATTTAATACGAATAGAAACTGTCCCTAATGCTTAAAGTTATGCAAGTCATAAATATGATAAATATTTGTTTATTATCATAAAAAATGTCTCACACTTAATGGCCCTTCTGATCAAGCTTCTTTATAAATAAGTTACAGCCTCCGGATAATTTTACTATCTAATTTTTTAATTTAGATCTGAATCTACTATGATCGAGGCAAAATATTCTTTATAAACAAACTTTTTTTTATAATCTAATATTGGTTTAATTTGAAACCGTTGTCTAACTGAGTATTTTGTCTCGTTTTAATTGAAATTAAAAACCACATAAGCACAATAACACTCAAGACCTGAAGTTATGACTACCATTAAAACAATATTCACAAATTCATTAAAATCCATTGAACAGTATATCCATGACAACGAAACACATTTACCTTTTGCATTATTAATTGGAATACATACGAGTATAGGCCCATTCGAAGTTTTGTTTCGCAACAAATGCTAATCGCTGGCAACATTAACTTGCTCATCTGCTGAGTTATGGCCAAGCATTAACATTTCAAATAAATCTGTTTGGAAACGGCCGTATTGGGTTTTGCATATGACATAAATAATGGTGCTTGAGAATAACTCCACTATAATTAACATTTCCGAGAGAATGATATTAGCAAGTTCTTAAGTGATGTAACTTTGAAAGTGAATCTAGGGGCTCGTGACTGACGTGATGTGAATTCGAATCGATCTCGCTTTATGAGAAGTTTATGTACCTGTGAGATACAGGTCAGATTTTTAGTCTGATGTCTCTTTCTTAAGTCTCTATTGTTGCAATAGCGGCTTAAATACTGGACATCCTGACCCAGTAATTCTGACTATAAAATTGACTAATCTGACTAGTTTGATTTGCATTAATGTGGAGATACAAAGCTCAAATCCATTTTTATTGTAGAAATGTGCCACGGTAGAGCCACGCTGTTGTCAGTTATAATTCGACATGAATGTGTAGGCTCGTCTGGACGGTATAACTGACTGAAGTGACAACTTTGATTGCCGGATGCTAAATACTCCTTTCCGTTTCTATCCTTTTTCTTTCCGCTCCTCTCCCAACTCGATTGCTAGTCCAGCAACACATCTATCATCCAAGTGGATGGTATGGATATTTATGGGCCACAGTAATCACTTACTATAGGACCGTTTTGCTAGTTTGCTGGACCTATTGGATAAAAAAGTATTGTTAATCAGCATGGTGGATACTAGACAGAGCATATAAATCTAGCATTCATCTCACAACAGTCATTAAGTATAACAAGCATAATTTATGGGAATTTAAACCAAACCAATAATCACCCGGTGTTGTCGCGTGCGTTGCTAAATCGACTGCTGTGATTTATGTCCTGTTCCGTACAACAGAGTTTACGCAATAGTTTGTTTATATAACCGGCGGACATTATAGCATTGTTATCAAACTGTCAAAACGCTCGCCATTAGTGACCATTATTGCGTTTCCATTATCCAATAGATGTATTACTTGTTCGTCAGTTGGCGTTAGATACGGAGATTCAGTATGGAAATGTAAGAACGTCTTTCGAAGTTGGCAATTGCGAATGCTATGATGCGAGAAACATCTATGAAATAAATTACTTTTTCGAACATTTTCTTAAGGGTCTACTTCTTTACCACTTTAATTCATTTTTTTGTCACACATTTTGTCATGGAGGGAAGTGAACAATAATTAACTTCTAACTTCTCCAGCCTCCTATTAATGTAACTTTGTGATTGATTTCGTTTTGGGTTAAATACAAGTTAGGCATTCGCGGAGACTCGCGGTGCATCAATGCTCGGTTTCGTTACAATGCGTGCCGCTGTTGATCCTAGCTTACAGTGTTTTCAGTGGCGGGTGTGACAGCGGGATAGTCTCTAAGGGTCTTCTTCCATGGAATATCTCAGACTTTTACCATGTCATATGTTCACCTGGATGGTAAATTTCGAGCGCCACGTTTGCCGGTATTTACATTAGAGTACATTAAAAACACATACTAGGTTAAAATATACACACTAGGTTAAAATCCTAAAATTGCATTTAGTAAGTTAATGTAATTATAATAAACAAAATTGCTACTCTAAAAAAGCAATCCAGAAACAACATTCGAAACCCGTTATATCATTATAATATTTCTTACGTCACATCTGCCACACTGTGCCTCTGACCTCTAAGTTTGGGGCAGGCCACGCGCTACAAGGCATGTGGCGAGCGAGCCACGGGCGGGGCGCTATCAATCTATACTTTTTATACGCCGCAGATCCGTTTAGCTGTTAGCACCGTCTGTTGTCTCAAGATGGTATTCACTTTGCTATCTACTATTTTTTAGATATTATCTGGTTCCCGATCCGTCCGTTTGGAGGTCTTATGGTACACATTTGATTATAACAAGCCTATCTTCAGAAAATATTTTTTTATTTTTTTTATTGGCGCTGTTGTTATCCCATTTGATAAGTAGAACCGTACGTGCGTTGTGAAAATTTAACAAGCCGAATTGGATTTTCGAATCTGTTTGTTTATTAAGTTTGTTTTAATCCGAAACAATTTTTTTTATTTATTTATTTTTTATTTATAAATGTAAAGTCTGCCAGACAACCGTTAACAAACACAGTTAGCTCTGTTATATAATTGTGATTCAACGGTAATCAAAGTCGATAAATTAAAATAATTGATAAATAGTTCAATCAGCATGCTTTATTACTCACATCATAATTGTCCAAAGCAATAATTTCACCAAGTAATACCTACTCTATTTGCGTTGCATTGCACGAGCCACTATGCAGACAGTTATATTGTCGTGTTAGTATTAAAAACCAACCACTGTTGACCTCTCCAAAAACCCAACACCGAACAGACCAGTAAACAAACCTACAAACTCTTCCATAATACCATGTAATGAGGAGGGAGTAACAGAGTGCGCAGGGATGCCTGCCCACTGCAGCATTACCGCGCCCCGTAGTTACCAGTAATTGGCGGTAATCGACGGTGCCGTTACGACAAACCGTCTGAACCCTTATCATCCACCTTTTTATTACTTCATCTGACCTTTAGGGCTGGTCGGTGGTGATCTCTGATTCGTTGAAAATACTATTTTTTTGGTTCTGTCTGGTGTTAAACTGGTTTAGAAGCATTTCGCCTTTTGTTTGAAATGTTTGACAAGTGGTTGGTGAATTCCTGACGACATCAAGCTAAAGTTTTTGCCGGCCTCGGCACCCTTGTGCCTTATTTTATAGTTGTCACACATATTTGTATCTCAAGGATTTCGTGAACTGTTTTTGCTGCTTTTATCGCTATTTAATGCCTGAACACCAATAAATCTGTATCTAATATGCACAACAGGATATCTTCTATATTATCTCTTGTTAATAAAGATGAAGTAAATTTCTTTCTTCTTCTTCCTCTGGTGTTAGAAGTAATGACTAAAATTAGCAAACACCACCGATAACAACCAAAACAAAACAAAAAAAAACAAAGTGAAAACAACAATTGTTATTAGTTTCCCAGCCGCAATTTTAACGAGTTCAGCCCTAACCGTAGTCGTGTAATGAACGTTCATTCAAATTGATATTTAGATTACCCATTTAAGCGAAGTAATAGTGAGTGCGGGTTAATAGCTGGGTAAACGGCTGCAGACGCACGTCGTATAATGCAAGCGAGATTGCAGGGCGCGGCGCTAACTACGCACCGATTGAAAAATTAAACTATACGCAAAAAATATGTTGATGTGAACGTTATTTAGAAAAGTGAGAGAAGGATGTGTGATAATTGGGTTGGTTTATTGCTAGTATAAAACTTCTTAATATTCATATAAGAACTCAAATAATACGCCGGTTGTGCAATCATATTTTCTCTATTCTTTTCCAATATCATGTACATCATCACAAGGCTCCCTACAACACACAACTCGTATATTTAAATGTTTACAATGTTTACTCTTGAAAAAACACATCGGAATAATGTCACGCCTTGGCCATCCTTCACATCAGCCGATGACTACTCCATTCTGTATTCAAACCCTAATAATATTCTATTTATATAACTGCAAGCACTATCGTGATACTAGAATAGGTTGCTTTACTCATCCTTCATTAAAAATACTCGTTACATTGACATGACAGAGTGATCACAAAGCGCCTGTTGGTAACTACAATCCAATTGGAATCGAGACAATGTAAACTATGGCCTGCCACGAACATTATATACCCAGTCTGAAATGGAAATGCTACACTCTTGTGTACGTCTCGATGATAAGTTTCCACCATTTTGTACGAAGGTCGATAACCGGGTGAAAGTCTTACTACCTGTAAATAGCGTTAACTGTCATCACACATGAGTGTGATGACACTTACATCTTCATCATTTTATTAAAATAAATAAATAAATAAATAACACCCAACAGTCACATACATAGTCCTGACCCCACACTAAGATCGAGTCTTGTGTCATGGGTATCAGGAACTACGAGAGACTTTTCGGTCTCACAAACACCCAGACCCGGAAGAAATATTTGTGGGCCGCACAAATATTTCTCTCGGTGCGGGGATCGAACCCGCGGCCTCTCGTTTCACAGGCGGCGTCTAACCAACTGCGCCACGGAGGCTGTCAAACTATTGTCAACTAATAGACATAGGCCTCCTCACCGAACAAAAAGTAAGAGCAAAACTGTGCACGCCGATTTTCTACGAGAAAATGACACTATCTTATGAAGCTGACCCCTTTGTGCTGTAGTTTTAACTATCTATAACAAGAATCTACTAGTCCCATACCAGAATTTTAGGATACGAAGACCTCTAAAATATGTCCTTAATTACATACACTATGTTTCAACAATGATTAGAGGACCTTAATGTGTTAACGGACCCTGTAATTTTATGAGATAGGTGGAATTAGACATTATCAGATCCGGTCCGGCCCAAGTTGGGGCATTTCTTTTATGCCACACCTGTTGTTAAATGTATTCATGTACACACCGAATAGACAGGTATTATTACCTCTCGAAATTCGACTCTGTTACTATTATTACTCCTAGTTTTAAATCGAATGCGTATTGCTTAATCTGTGAAAAACAATATACAAGTAGGTATATCTTACATACATAAATTCAAATTTTTTCCACAATGGTTAGCCACCTTTCACCATATCGGGCACAAATTCCTAACTCCGGACCGATAATAATGAATAACAATCCAACACTTTGCCCGACCCGGAATCCAAACCCGAGACCTCAGCGTTGTAATCTTACCGTAATACAACAGGGACATCGAGGCAGTCGTTTAGGTATATCTTGGGTACAGTAAACTTGTTGACAAAAACATGCAAATTAAGTAATTGCAAAAATGTTTAAACAATGGATTAGTTCATGGTTCTTTTATTAATTGTTAATACACAATTTCCAGTTACCGTGATGAATATTACCGACGTTTCGAGAACAACGGCCGAAAGGGCCTCGTGTAATTGCCTTGTGCCCGTGGTCTAATGACGGAGCCGGCCGACATAATGATAGCCGGCAGCGACTCAGCGTAATCGTCTACAACGCACGGGGAACGCACGATTTAGAAGTTTGTACCGTGGAATGCCGTTCAAAGAAACGTTTAAGATGTTTTGAAATCTAAACGCAAGAATAGTTAGTGAATGTTTTGTTTAGGAGATAAAAAGGGAGCTTGAAACAATAAGGCAGTATTTAGTTGGAAATGACAATTGTATATTTTCATTACAGGACCATATCGCCACAACATTAAATGACATTTTTATATAAATCTCTCTCTGATCGGTCCCTCATATCTGAGGATCATGGTCAGGATCAGGGTTGCATCTGGAGCGGATGATCCGCCTCCACCGGTTTCTGTCCAGCACGTCTCTAATTAATATGTAAAACTTGTATACAAATAAAATTACTTAACTAAATATTACCATCTTTAAGATTTTTAGGCACTACGTTTTTAAAAAAACTTTTTAAAAGCAGCAAGTTGCTAGAATTTTATTAAACGAAAGTTAGTCAAAATTCAGAATAAAATTGAACTTGCCATCAACACAATTAAGAAACTGCGCTTCATCAGAGCTACAAGACTATTACTGTTATTTAGCAATCTGCTACCAACAATTCACACGCGACGATCATTCAAAACCAGTTTGACATAAACATTTCAACACGTTTTTGCAAATCTGTTTATTAATGTACGGTGATCCGTGTTAAAATGTTCGGACTATTAAAGTTTTTATAGATTTCTATATACAATTAATATATATTTTTATTGTTAATTTAATTTCAAATCGATTATATTATACGACTGTATTTTATTTGACATTGATGTTGCTTTAAAAGCGCGAATTAAACTGATTTACATTTTTATTGTAGCATAAAAATATACAAACTTTTAGATGGAACAGAATATATACATAAAGGAGATGTTTTTAAATGATGTAATTATTTTTAAGAGATTAGAATGTAATTAATAACAAAATTATCAAAGCAACAATTAGACGCAGGTATCTTTGTGTCCCAGTAGAGAACAAATACATCATCATTAGATGATGAAATAAAAGTTTTCAACTAAGGATTACCTGGCCTGCTCCTGATACTCACATTTCATTAGAGGCCACTACTATCCAGAGGAATAGAGTTACATCGATATATATTGTAGCGGTTAGTACCATTAGAGGCCACTGCCATACAGAGGAATAGAGTTACATCGATATCTATTGTAGCGGTCAATAGCACCAAAAATTCAGGCTTTAATCCTTACCCAAAGATTGATATGAAATTGCGGGTCAAAAGTAGACCAGTTGGTGTCAAAAACCCCAGTGTAAGATCTGTTTTTAGGCACTAATGGACTAAGTTCTGTCATTTAACCTTACTATCCTTTGAAAAACGTGTCAAATGGTGCTTAATCCTCATAGTGTTTGATAGCCTCTTTAGCATAATTGGTTGACAGCGAGCTGCGAAACAAATAATTTCTATAACGAGTACGAGAACTCTACACTCAGAAAATATTTGTATGGTCGACAAATATTTGTTTCGGGACTGATTGTTGTGGGACAAAAAGTCTGTCGTAGTTTCATATACGACATAAAACTTACATTTTATTGTGGAGTGAGGACTATATGTATGGTTGTATTTATATTTATTGTCGTATGTATTGTGTGCAGGTTTGATGGGGGCAGAGACAGCGCACCATGTCTGCCGTGATGAGCACTCTGTCCATGATCAGCGGCGGCCGGCGCGCGCACCGCAAGCTGGCCTCCAGGTAACCACACATTTTGTACTGTATCACGCACCAGCAAAACTATAGCGACTGGCGAGAGATATTTCAAACTGATATCAACTAACTATTCCACAAATTACATAAAAGATTAAGATATGGGCTTTTTTATTGTTGTTATTATTGGCTATTATTATTATACTTTATCCAGCAAGAAGTTAAAGCCAGTGATGGCTATTTGAGACCCTAATCAACAGTAGTCTTTACAATAGCAATGCGACAGTCACAGAACGCTTTACGTGAATACAATTTGAACATCATTTAATTGCAAATAGAAATAAAGGACACTACTATTTCTCAGAGGCACTGAAAAACTCATGATTACCCCTGGGATAGTTTTGCGCGCATATAACATCAAAGCATATTGTTATTACTAAGTTTACAACCTATTTCGCGGCAAGCAAACTCATCCACATTACCAAGTAATACAAAGTTAAATAAAGCATCGACACGGGTGGCGGCGTGTTTCGGAATGCCTCGACGCCGACAGATTCGCCCAATTACCATACTGGACCCTACCCACTGTTCGCGTGGGCTGTGCTACCATCCTGCTTAATTGACAACACAGAGCGATTCCCTTTTTGGGTAGAGCAGAAGTGCCGATACCACTCCAATACACAGCGGTTTATTTGTACCGCCACCGAGTTTTTGTTGTTAATGCGACACTATTTGGCTTCTCCGGTCTGTTTTTTGCAATGAATGGCGAGGTGAGCATGATCTCTTGATTGTAAACGATACGACCGCTCATAGACAGTAGCTAAACCAAACACCATGAATTACAAAGCAAGGCTTGGCATTCCACTGCGCTCGCCAGCCTGAGACATAGATGTAAAGTCTGGATATGTCTAATAGCTACTCTAACTACAATATTCTTCAAACCGGAAAATAACATTGCATTTACACTGCTGTTTGGCGGGAGAAATAGACATTATGGTGGTACCTACCCAGGCCACTCACCAGTAGATAGGTCTATGTCTAGATAGACTATTTTATCCAGAGGACGAGTGTTGGATCTTGAGTAATCAAAGGCCTTTTTTCAGATTATTTGTACATGACAGATTGATGTTGAATAGTTTTTAATGATTAATGAGCGTTATTTATGGTTAAGTGAAAATAATCAATTATCTGTGGTAATTAATTATCTTCCGCTCTTATTCCAAGATTCCATGGAATAAGGGATTTTGGCATGTCGAAGGAAAACAAGGCTTATTATGGAATGACAGACCTACGTGAATTAAAAAACTTTTTGAATACGCCAGCCTCGGTCAAATTGAAAGCTGAAAGTGAATAAGCTACTTAATAACTAAATATTTTAACACAAAATAGATAAGGCTATTCTTGTCGTCGATTTAATAACCTAATATTTCAGGAATTAATTTTTAATCTCTTTCAAGGTATTTCCTGGTAGGTGTTAAGTTATTTTATTTTATTTAACGCTTCTGTCAACTAAGGTATCAGTAACTCGATATTTTTGTTGCCCAAATATGTAACCGAGTCACCATTTCAAGGTTAGAGACATTTTTTGTAGTAACTACGTGACAGTTCGTATCAGATTGCTTATGTAAATAAAGAACTTGCTGGTTGTAGTGTTAAATAACTGGATAGCTTGGTTTCTTACAAATACCAATAAATTAGTTTAAATTTATCAATATTTCAACTTTAATCAAATAAGTTTACATTAAGAAATACACGCGTAGACCTAATGTTACTTTAGATTGTGTCATGGGTATCAGGAACTTCGAGACTTTTTGGCTCAACAACACCCCGAGGCGAAATAAATATTTGTTTGCCAAGACATTTTCCAAGGTGTTGGAATCGGACAAGCTCTCTCTCTTTTTCCGTAGCCAACTCTCAACCTACTGCGTCACGGAAGTTGTCAACAGTAGCCGACAGCCTCCGTGGCGTAGTTGGTTAGAGGTCGGCTGTGAAACGTGAGGCTGCGGGTTCGATCCCCGTAGCGAGACAAATGTTTATGTAATCCATAGGTATTTGTTTCGGGTCTGGGTGTTTGTAAGACTGAAAAGTCTTTCGTAATTTCTGATACACACGACACATGACTTGATCTTAGTGTGAGGTCAGAACTATGTATATGACTGTTGTATTTTATTTAGTTATTAGCAATAACATGTTCATTAATATGATTGTTGCCGGCAGCCGCAAGTCGGGGCAGTTCTCTGACGCCGGCGAGGACCGCGGCCGCACGCACCATGACCTCCACAAGCAACAGCGCTCTGCCAGCCTGGTGAGTACTTACTATTCAACTATACCATTAAACTTGGAATATAAAGCATTAGTATTGTACATTAGGGTCTAGTCGGACAGACCCAGAGGACACTGGAAAGCAAACTTTGCTCTAGAGTCTAGACTATAAAGAAAACAACTACCGGATGGTACGTCAGAATTTATATTATTTATTAAATCCTTTAATTCACAACATAGAGAAACAATTACAGTAAAGAAAAGTAGAATAGAGGTAACCTTTAGGTATCTAATTAAGTAGCTACAAAAAGCAAGCGACTTGATTGTTCTTCATTTCTGCCTATGTACGGCAAATCTTACGTACGTACCAATACGGCAAATCTATGTGATTTTCCAACTTCTGAGTTTGGAGATTACGATTATAACTAAAATCACTAATATATCTATAAATCACTTTGTTCATTTTTGAAATCAAGCAAAAATCAGATTCAATCGCAGGCATGTGATTAAATTTTAATAGTTAACGATGCGTGATCCACTGTATGAACTTGTTCGTATATACTGCAGTTATGTTAATAAAAATGAAACTGGAAATACAGTTTGCAGTGGATGCCCGCGGCAGCATCGCTCCGAATCTGTACCCATCTGAATATTCATAACAACATAAATGCTTACTGGTGTGTTAATCATTTTATACTGTGGCAACATGTAAGTCGTTAATATATTTTATTTACTTGTTTACTCATTACCGTAAAAATGGGGTATATAATCACTGAATTGTAAAAAAGTATTTGTAAATTAGGTGGTAAAAACGTAGCTTTTACTATAATATTTTAATTTACTCCATTTTTTGCCATTTCTCCCTCTTACTTCAGGCCCTTCATGTTAATACGTATTTGAGTTAAGAAATTGTCTTTATAAAAATATTTGCATACTTAAATCTTCAACTCTCTAATCTTCAATACCCAATAATAAAATGATCCGAACCAGTGATAACTATCAAATAATAAATCGATATAACGCCAACGTCTCTCCCACACCCTCTCGACCCAATTACAACTAGCATCTGCAGCCAGGCTTGATGCGTAATGGTCCATTGTTCGGTTCCCGTTGTGGGCGCTGCCCGGGGCTACGGCCTCTATCATTAAATACCTAACGCCTAGTGCTAGAACTGACGGCAAATTTACATAATTTTATCGCCTAATTGCAATTTAGAATTAACGGTTTGGATTGCTTAGCGATTGTGTGTTTGAAATAATAGAAGAGATTCTACGTAGGATTTCCAATAATAATCCACTTGGTATAACTGGAATTAACAAAATACAATGTTCACTGATGTAAAAACTGTCCGAAAATGATTCAGTTGCAGGCGTAAATAATTTTCTATCGAAATACCCAAAAATATTTCTATTTGATTTGAAAATTAAAGGAAAGGAATGGTTCTTGCTTAACTGGGGAAGTGATTGAGCGTTAAACCTTCGCATCAAACATCCGTGCGACATTGATTAGAACCTCGTTGGAGACATCGCGTTAATAGTTAGTACATTAAATATCATTGAATTATGTATATTAATTACTATAGATTGGATTTTTTATAATTTGTACGAAAATTTTCATTAGTGCATTTCGATTTGACACCCGATTAATTGCTGACATTTAATGCGATATTCAAAAGACAGGGTGTCATGGTGAAATGCCGCAAATTAGAGGAGTTTGGGCAGCATTGGACAGCTATAGGCTGCTGATAATGACCCGATTTGATAATTTTAAATTAATTTTATAAACTGGAAGCGATCATGTTGGGTTATTATTGTTTACATAACTATGTATGTCATAAAAATAAACTACAATAACGATGCACATTTAAAATCTAATCAAACATAATTACAACAATTATTGTCATTACAACTCAGCCTTGGTCGCATCCTGTCCTTAACCTACAGAGCACCAGCGCTTATCTGTACGTAACACGCAATTATTCAACAGTATCTAGTTTCTACAATAGACAATAAAACCGGGACTAATAAATAGCGCGCATGCCTCGCGGTGCGTAATTATCGATGTATAGTTGTATATCGCAGGAACGCAGTGGCGTATTTTAAATGCCATAAATGATGAGGTTTGGCACCCCATAAATTTACAAAAAATAATGTTATCAGGACTGAGGCCTAAAAACTAAAATATGAATATAATTCAGCCTGCGTTTGCATTTTGGGGCATTAAACTCATCTTTTATGAAAAAACAGAGCAACAACCATACCAGCTTAACGCGAACTAATGATGAAAGAAAAAGGCATTAGAATCATTTTATAAAAAAAAGTACGAATTATTTCATCGCACTGTAATGTAACACGGCTTTTAGTAAGTTGGAAATTTGTGTTTCTCACGTAGCATATAGCCTCGGGTCATGTCCCCGTACTATATGTTAAATACGCCCCAGTGCATGGTTGTGGGGGGCGGATGAGCGGGGCCCACGCACCCACACGCTGTGGGCCGTGATTTATAGCACCATCGATATTGTGCTAACCATGTACCGATTATTCATCGATACATCGGTATGTGAGCCCTTTATAAGGATCTTTGAAGGTTTCATAAAATGAGCTGTAGCTTTGTTGAATCTCAGTCGCGTCAGGTTCGTTACCAATAGGCCACCACGCTCTTATCTCACTATTGATTAACTGGTATTTCCAATAATACAGTAAACTTAAATCCATGTTAAAATTGTTTAACATCTCTATCAGAAGAAGATAATATTATTAGTCCTTTAATCGGAATGTCAAGATTGCAACACTATTGATTTTCCGACGGAAGGTCTCAATAGAAGAAAGAAAGAAAACAGAAAACAGAAAGAAATATCATATATAAATATATTGAAGGCACAAATAAACAAGTAGAAAATAGGATAAATAAAAATAAAACATGAAACAGTAAAATATGCGAAGTAAATCTAAACAATGGTTGCGCCTACACTGGGCCTCTTATTCATCTTTATGCTGCAGTATGGCAAAAGCAAAGCTGCAGCGCTGATTAAATTTGTAATAAAGGCGTAAAAATCAACAAAATTTAAATAATGCGTTTTACAAACTTTATCTGTTACTATACAGGTAGGTATAGGATACTAGGTATATTAATATTGTTTGTGGTCTACAAACTAAATGTGTTAACCTGACTATGTTTGTAAATGGAGGCGGCAGTCAGAACGCGACGGGTACCGGACGCGTCGCGCTCCAACACCGCCGCTCCAATACTGTCCAATAAATAGCCGATTAATTACTTGGAATGTGCTCATTTTGATCTAAAATACGGCATATGTGAATCAAATTGGCGAGCAGCGGTCCTGTTAGAATTGTTACAAACAGCCAACAACAATTAGGATGAAAAAAACATCTACAATAGCTTAGATAATTCCATTATAGAAAATAAAATGCGTGGAAATGTCCACTTATTCTCATATCAAAAAGGATTGTTAATGAAAATGAATTTAAAATGTAGTAGGTATAATTTATGTAAATTAACATTTTGAATACAACCTCTCTGTCAAAACAGCTGACATATTAATTCCTTCCTGAAGTAAATAGTTACTTGAGTAAGTAACATTCAAAACTCCACATGTTTTTCTCTTCAAGTTGATAGTTTCCTAAGACTTAAAGGATAATAATCGCAGCTCTGAGTAACCATTAATAAGGCTTGCATAATTACGCCTCTGCCGATTACCGAGTCTCATTGCTTGCTCTTCGAAATACTCTGTACTTATTCTCAAGTACCTTTGCCACGTCTTTACATAAATACGTATTAACTGGGAGTATGTATAGTGTGATTACGGCGAGAGGCAAAGAATTAAATACAACATATGTCATTAAGCTACACACATCCGTAATGTATTACTGTAATAGCTAATAATTACGTGATTTATATAATTTGGTCTCGTGATTGGACATTTCGGACAACATCCGCTATGATGTTTTCCTTCTTGTCCAAAAAATTAAGCATTGTCGACGCAACATGTTTTTTTATAAGTACGTTCTAGTGGAAATCAATAGTGGAAGTCAAACAGCAGTGTAAATGCACATTTGTGTTCCGGATTGAAGGGCATTATAGCCAGAGTAACTACTAGACATATTGAGACTTAACATCTTATGTCTCAGGATGGCGAGCGCAGTAGAGGGCCAAGCATTGTTTTGTCATTCAAGATGTTGTTTGGTTTTGCTACTGTTTATGAGCGGTCGTATCGCTTACCATCAGGCGAACGGCATGCTCGTCTCGCTATTCGTAGCAATAAAAAAATTTAAAAATCAGTCTTTTGCTGAATTTCTCTAGTAAATATCTAGGTAATATTATCAAGTATCCTGGATATGCCTCATAAAAAGCGAAGTGAAATGTGAAATATTTTTACAGAAGCTGTAAAAATCATTTTTTATTGCCCGCCCCTGCAATAAAATTTATATATCATGAACGAGTAAATTAAAAGCTGGGTTATTAAGATATTATGTTTTATAATAACTATGTATCCTAAATTATACTACTTGGTATATTTAGTCACTGGTTATGCAAAGAAATATGTATTAGGAAAAGACCGCTTCCAATATCACTCTGAATATCCTTCATGTAGGATATTAAGTGATTATCAGAATAACAAAGTGAAGCATAACCGGTGATTTACACACACAGCTGTCGAAACTCTTAATCTTCATTAAATCTTTGATCTCAACCTTTAATAATTAAAAGCCAATACCTGGAGTACAATATACTCTGGTTTAGAAAGCATGGAGTGCGTGCGGCGCCGCGTGTTCGGCGCACGAGCGCACGAGCCGCGGTTTTTGTCCCGCGTGGAAAGCCGAGCATGCCGCCTGATTCGTGTGTGATGTGAAATTACTTCATTACCAGATATTTTGTTTCTTACCCCGCTGTAAAAACGTCACTTAATTGACAGCTGTATCAATGGAGAAAATATATCAATGTTGTTTTGATTTATGAGTAAATTGTTGTATTATTACATTTCAGTTAATTACAACTTTTTCATAGTAATTAAGGCTGCCAATGCGCTCGGTTATTGTGATTACCATAGATTATCCACTGAGTGGTTACATCTGGCATAAGTGGCGCCTATATTTAATATTTTCCTAATAAAAAAGAATAAGAAATGGATTGAATGATGAATGAAATTCGTAATAAAAAACACATATTTACAAAACCAGACAATGTTTTAACTTGTTCGAGAAACGTTTGACTATGATTGAGTATGCACTCGATAATGACGTCAAGTGTAGGTGTAAGTAGTTGCCGGCCCTCTGTCATGTCATGGAATAGACCTATTGACAAAGCATGTTTGTAGGTATGTTTGTAAAGGTAGTGCTTACTTCCCGAAACGTGAGTAGTTACATCAATAAAAGTAAAAAATATACACCCAACAGTCACATACATAGTTCTGATCTTACACTAAGATCGAGTCTTGTGTCGTAAATATCAGGAAGTACGAGAGACTTTTCGATTTCACAAACATCCCATCTATGTTTCTCACAAATAGTTGTCTCGGTACGGGGATCGAACCCGTTGCCTCTCATTTCACACCCAGCCAACCAACTCCGCCACAGAGGCTGTTTAATAATAAATATTATATTAATTGTTAAATGCGGGATTATTTGAATACTTTCTTTCCGTGTATAAAAGAAAAGAGAGAATTTAGCAAATAAATAATTTTCACTCTGATCCTTAATTACAAGAAGTGCCTACTAAAAATAGGCCTCCTTGAAAGAAAGAATTTAAAAATACTATCACATATTATTTGTCATATTTCCAAGCCACATGCCCTCCTATATAATTTCCCACTACATTCAAGATAAAATACCATATAATTAAGTGCATGTGTATTGGGCGACTCGGCGGCCGGCCCTTCAGCCGCGTCGTATGCAAATCAACACCGTTATTTTCGCATTTACAACTCGCATCAAACCTTTTTTACTTTTTATTAAATTATTAATTACGGTAAAGGAAAATAACTTGTTTAAATGATGCTGTTATCGCGGTATTCATTCAGGTAATAATAACGGATTTTGCATTGAAATCAGCGGGATTATATTCGGTGAATTTTGGGTGGCACGAACTGAACTTGTGTTTTATCTCATTAGGGATACAAGTACATGTTCATATTTGTATTTCAAAATAAGATTTTTTTGGAGAGTCAAATACACTACCAGGGATGTCAATGTTATGGAAATCCTGCGCTGTTCGAAGCCTATTTTTTTTGAATTCAATCGTTTCGGCATACATACGTACATGCCGTTCGCCTTATGATAAGTGATACGACTGCTCAGGTACAAAACCAAACATCTGGAATTACAAAGCAATGTTGTGCTCGCCTTCCTGAGACATGAAATATTAAGCCTCAATATGTCAAATAGTTACACTGGCTGGGCAGTATAGCCAATCCGAAATACAACAGTGTTTTTTGCACTGCTGTTTCACGGGTGAAATATACATTGCGCTGGTACCTTTACAGGCGACCTCACACATATGAGAGTACTCACCACTTACTTTTATGGAGAGAAAAATTAAAAACCTGTCTACGCAATGATTATCTATTAATGGGGATTGTGTCAATATTCTAGTTGAAATTTTAACAATAATTATATACTGGGCTCTACTTATTATATTCTGTTGTTTCCAGTGTTATCGATAAAAAGTTTTATAACATGAAGAGAGGCCAAGCAAGGGGCGTATACAACCCGGCGTGGATAGAATTATGGGGATCTATAATAACAGCTTTGATCCCTTTATGTATGCTAAATAGGTTATAAAACACTTACAAAATTAACATAAACAACCATTATAAAATCTCCGCGCCTCGCCGTGTGTAATTTATTACACAGTGCAGCTAAATCTAGTGATAATAGGCTTTGATTGTAAAATTGCTGGCCGTGGGTTCGATTCCCACACTTATTTTCATATAATCTATAAATGGAGAGACCGAAAATTATTAACTGTATTTTTAATACGCATGATAGAAAAAAAATGAGACAAGACGTAGTAAGGAAGGTAGTACGTACTATTGTAGTGTCAATGGTTTATTAAATGTAATATTTTTATTTTCTTTTCTACATATTAAAAAAATACATAAACATATTCAAAATTAAACACATTCCATAAATCATTGAATCTTCAATGCCTCGCCATTGACCTTGCCTTAAGACACAAGCCACCGTTGGTAAGAGATGCAAAAAGCAGAACCTCCTCACTTTGCGTGGCGTGATAATTTTATTTTTATTATTTTACTCAGACTTATGACAAAGTGTGCAAATCTATTACAAGTCATACTTCCGTACTTCAACCTACATGTAACAAATCCTTGTGTCATTGTATTACATATGCATTGTATATGTAAACAACTAATTAACATAAGGTAATCCACATTGTACGATCACTAATGTAATATGTTGTTTCAGCAAACGCTGGAAGCGGGAGGGGGTGGCGGCGGGGGCGGGGGCGGGGGTGCGGGCGGAGTCGTCAACCTCGAGAATCTGGAGGCCAAGGTCAGTGACCCGGCACGCGCCGCCACTGTTTACATAACACGCGATAATTGTATCAACTTAGCTAGAACGAGACGATTATTACGTAAAGTGCTAATTAAGGATATTACGAGTACAAAAAATAATTAATATATAAATAAATCATAATTAAATGATTAATTAAAGATTAGACGGATTTAATTATTAATTGAAACACTAAGTATTTATTTATTATTCATAGATAGTTTGTAAACCCATTTTAACTATCGAATGTTTTGTCCCTTTCGAATGACTTTTGAATTCAGTTTGAGAGAAGAAGACAAAACATTCGACAGCTAAAATAGGTTTATAAACTGTCTATGAATAGGACCGTAAATATTTTCTAAGTCGTACACTTCTAGCAGTCATTTAACACTTGATAGATTGTCATATAATTTACATCAATAAATGCACTGAAGAGTAACATTAAAATATAATTTCCTTATAATCAACTCGAGGCAGTATCATTTGAAATCATTTTAAATGCACTAATAATTTTAATACACATTTAATATCGCGAAAGTATATCGCATCACATTATGCGTAATAATTTTTAATTAGGCTTACGTATTAATGAGGGCCTCGCTGCGTATTTGGACATATACTTTTTTCATTGGTGTGCTGGTATCGTGGGTATGATTCCAGGTTTAACACTGACCTTTTCTATCATATCTAGTGTATAAACATAGTGTTCATATTTCGGAGGGCAAGATAACTAGGGGTGTCTGATATAATTGACTACTTTATAATCAACTTAGATAAACTTACGGCCGATGCCATTAATCATTCGAAACAAATAGATTGACGTCAATCTTGATTGTTTTCTACTTCTCGATTGGTCTCTTACCATGTTGCCATAGTTTTTTATCATGGCAATATAGTATCAGAAAAAAGATTGAGCTGTTAATCTGAAACGGCAAATTTTGGATTGGGATTGTTTATTGGCAGCGGCTGTAAGATATCATTCTGGATCAGCCCATATACGTCCCACTTCAGGGCACGGGCCTACTCTACAATCGACTGTACGATTGAGAGTGGTTAGGCCATATAGTCCACCGCGCTGGCCTAGTGCGGGTTGGCGGACTTACATACCATTGAAATTCTTATAAACCGCTATGGTATGCAGGTTTCCTCACGATGTTTTCCTTCACCGTTTTAGTGCGTGGTGATTGACTATCAATACACACATGACTCCGAAAAGTCAGAGGTGTGCCCTGGGATTTGAACCCGCGACCACCGTGAACATGTTGGCAGCCACGTCTGGTCCATTTACCAACAGGCCACCACGCACACTGTAAGATATCATAATATTTAGAAATACTAAAATTATCATAAAAAGTGTGAACATACTGATTACTGTAAATAATTTACTAGAACATTGGTATAATAACACTCAATCTTATTTTATGCCTCTAATTTTCATACCCGGTGTCAAGAACACTATCAACTTCGTAGCGCCATACAAAAGACATAAACGTGCGCACCTCACTTTATTACGTTTACACAGAGTGCAAACATGAGTTTGTGATACGTTTTATAAACATTGTATGTAACTTTTGAATTATAAAAGTACATATATTAAATAACCTGTCCAGGTATATATAGATTACGGGGGATTTCAATTAAAAATATATGAGGAGCATATTTTATATTCATACAATCTGATTGGCTTCCGCGTTTCGTTTCGAGATTAACCAGCTTGTCTAGACTGATGATTTCTTATATAAATTACCATTTCCCGGAAGCGCAATAATCCGACACTTCACGCCCCCACTATTTTCATGATAATAAAAGTGGTTGAGACATTAAATCTAGAACTGCGGTATGAATGGCAAGCTCGACCGGAATAGCATTGTCACATACAAAACAGCAATGATACTGTATTTCTTATTATGAATAAGATTGTCAAGTTGCTGTTGGTATGATTTGCCTAATCATTTAAATAGCCACCGGCATAAGGTGTAAATGTCTCCATGGAAACCCACACCAATATATCGCACTTCTGACTCCAGGGATAGTTTGTATTTATGGACATCAATAATCATACATACATACATAAACTCATGCCTTTTTCGCAGAAGGGGTAGGCAGAGGTGCCAGGACACCCACATTTCGCCGTGTATGTTCCGTCCCACGGTGTGATAGGTGGCGAGCCTATCGCCATATTGGGCACAAATTCCTTAATCATCAATAATCACTTCCCATCATAAGAATAAATTATAAATAAATACACCTTAACAGACACATACATCGTTCTAACCACACACGAAGCTTCAAGTCTTCTGTAGAGGATATCAAAAACTTCTAGAGACATTTGTCTTGGTGCGGGAATTCAACCCGCAGCCTCTTGTTTCATAGTCGTCGTCTAACTTACTACTACAACTACTACTCGTAGTATCGTCTAGATTTTTTTTTACATAATGTTTTTCAAACAAATGGAAAAGTCAAAATTATTATCTCAATCTAAAGGTTAAATAAATGATCCAAGGGTTATTACTCCATATTTTAGCACGACCAATATTTACTATAAAATTCTCGATCTTTCAATGCCCTAGCTGATAATCTGATCTAAGCCAGCTCACAGATGTACAAGTCTCGAAGTGTCTACGTGCCGCGAATATTTTTAGACCTCGCTCCATAACCGATACTTTATACTACACTAGACGCCGTAAAATAAGATATTTATACCGACTCTGTTTCTGTAATCATCGAGTGAGTTACTGCCTCGCGTCCCATACTTTTATCACCATCAGTTCTGAGGAGTGATGATATCTGTGCCTTCTGTCTCTTTCACTCTTGTATACGAGGATGGTGTGCGAAAGGAATGGAGGATTTAAGAGAATTGTCGCAATATAATGATAGCAGATCTGTGGAGTCCGTATATTATGATGGACGCAGTGCAGAGAGGGGCAGTATGATAAGTGTAATTGACGATAGTTTGCATTACATGATAATTAATGGGTACAATGAATATAATCGAAAAAATTTGATTAGTTAAATCATAGATATGAATCATGGATGCTGGTATAGTAATTAGGAATCACAAACAGAGATATTAACTATGTAATATAGGTGTTCTGTTGTGACTTTTACAACCAGACGTGATAAAAATATTGATTACCCCCTAAAGTCTCCACAATTTCCCGCCTATTTCAATGTTTTTTATCACACATCTGCGAAAATAAAAGGGCTAGTATATTATTTATACTTTCTTCGTAATTCATAAAATAAAAATCTTAATTAATAAATTGTAGGTGATTTTTTTATTTTCCCAGTTTCCACTGTCATACTGTTTTCATATATCTGTGTATGTCGTATATCCGCGCGTCGGGCGGCGGGCGGCGCGGCTTTTCAATAATACAATTTGTTGCCGAGCCGGGGATCAAGCCGCGGCGGCTTTTTATCCCGCGCCGATTATACGCAATTCTGTAAAGCCGTCGTATCGGTTTCGCGTTCTTG
This sequence comes from Hyles lineata, assembly GCA_030180105.1. Lineage (NCBI taxonomy): Eukaryota > Metazoa > Arthropoda > Insecta > Lepidoptera > Sphingidae > Hyles > Hyles lineata. Next base: position 16,833,780 of record JARJEE010000006.1, on the reverse strand, counting down.
TTGCGCTTTTTATAAATACCCGCTTATTCGCGAGTTTGGATCGGGCTTTCATTCCGTGGAGGGTAATCTATGAAATCTGAAGATCGTGGTGTTAAGGTTTTTATGTGACAGTAGAATTGAAGGAGTAAAACAGGAATACTAGCTAAATTAAATTGTCAACAATTAGAAATTGTACGAGTTTTGGTAGCTTTTTATTATGAAACGGAAAGATGAGGGGAGAGGAAAGATCGTTTGGCGTTTGAAGTCATAGATTGAATGCAGAGTCAAAGACATTTTTTTTTTGTGAATTTAAAAAATGAAAATGAAATTTTAATTAATGTTAATGTAACTAATGTAAATTAATGAGATAATAATTGAAATGTTATTAGAATAAGGTGCGAAGTAAAAACGATTTTACATTGAAAATAAAATACTTATTGCCTCGATGATGCAGTTGTTGAAATCTTGCAAAATTGGTTTCCTGGTAGCTCCTCTGCCTACCTCTTCTGGGAAAAAGGTGTGAGTTTTTGTATGTATATATGTATATAGCTAATTAATTACTTTTGTTGTTCTTTAATCTATTATTAATAATAATAAAACATTTATTTCAGATAAAATCCATAAAATAATAATATTAATACATAATGATCTATTAACAACGAATTATATAAATGTAAAGAACACTATCTTTAAAGGTAAACTGCCACTAAAAGAATTCAATTCCACGTCAACAGCATTTCAATGTGCTCAAGCAATTTGCTTTGATCTGATAACGAGATGTTAATACCGACTGCGACAAGTGCCCACGTACTTAGTATGCATGAATCTGTAATAATGTATATTAGTTCGGTTCAAGATGTTTTTCTATTTACAAATGCCAGATGGTCAATAATCTTTAAACCCTCCCTCTTACCACCCCTCCTTATCGCTTAAAAGCTAGCATTACTACGTATTGTCGATTTTCACGTTTAAAAAATATTTGTGTGGTGAAATATTTTTAACCTTGTGGATATAGGAATCATTGTAGTTTCCAAAACACAATCTCTAATGCACTTTTTATTTGTATTCGGAACTATATACTGGCATAAGTACCAGTTTCTTTCAGATACCTTCCCGGGGTGTGGCCTGTGTCCAGCAATGGATTGCAACGAGCTGATAATGAATACAAAAGACTTTTATCTATCGAATAACAACTAAGTATGCCTGTTAAATGTTTTATTGCAATAGGCTCACCGTCTATCACAAACTTGAGACGCAATATACTTTGCGTAATGTGGGTGTTCTGGCACCTCTGCGTACCCCTTCTAGGGAAAAGGCGTGTGTTTAGTATATGTTTTTATTAATTACGATACATAATGAAACGTGTGAAAAGCAGGCGTGGATTACGCAACAGCGCGGTGTGCGAGGTATTGGCGCGGGAATGCGGGACCAGTTCCTGCGGGTCGGCCAGGGTCAACGGTCGTGTCTCCGCATTAACCTCATTATCTATTCATATTATAACGTCTCAATACTCAACGTTATTTGTTACTGTTATGCAACTTGAGTCAATTAATTTTATCTGTACTATAGATGGCTTCGTAAAATTATTTATGATGTTGGGAAAATTCTATTTTGAACAGCGTTTTATATGGTCAATTATAGTATCGAAATTCAGTAATGGAATAGTATAAAATTTATCCGTTTATGGTTCAGTGAATTTATCTTAAATGCAGTATGTCTTAATCTGTCAGTACCGATGGACTACTTACGCATGCTATACAGCTAGATTCCGATTACTAGCCTACAAATATACATTTGGAATATGATACTGATAAAACTGTTTATAAACACGATAGGTGTACATTTTGAATCAAAGAAACAATTATTAACATATAACTTGAAAATTCAATTTTTAATGCAATTTTTGGTCAGTAGAGCTCTTTCTAAAAACTGCAATTAAAAGTATCCATATGAACCAACATTCGGATTGGAAAGTCAGTGTGTGGACAGACCGTTAGTGCCACTATTCTTATTCCTGTACCTCGTAACATAATCAGATTGCGCGTGAGAAAAAAGGGCGCGCAAACAACCGCAAGATAAAATTAGAACACAATAGTTGGGAACTCGATAATGCCGACTGATTATCTCGATCGAGCGGCGTGAGTTTCGTTCGCGACGCACGTGAGAAGCGCGTCCATGGTAGTGACCCCGCAATACTATTGGCATGCTGGGAATTTATTTAATGTTCAATTCGTAGTGGTAACATTTTTCCCACATTGCGACATATATGTGTCTCGGTTCCTGTCCGACATATGTTTACTTTTTGTACAAAAATACTTACGGCTCGAGGCAAACGTTTCGTAATAAATCTGCTTGTAACATCATTTTTTATCAAAATGTCGGTTCTCAGTGTACATAACAGCGGTGATGGCATGTGTCGACATACATATGTGTTATAAAGAATCTTACGTTTCTACCCGACTGCCAAAAGAGGATATATTTTCTAACAGAAGTTTCATCTCTTCACTTCACCATAATAAACAGTTCTTGTGGCCAAATTATAGAGAATCCACTATTAACTAAAAACTGGGACAAGGTGTCAAAAATTTATACATTTATAACCGGCAATCATTTCAAAATGACAATTTAAGCCATCAGGGATTATGTATAACCATTAACCATCGTACAAATATTTAGCAGAATGATACACAGTAGGTGACTCAGTGTGTAAGTTTGGTCGGAAGGTTCGGTTGAATTGGAGCGGTGCGCGGCGGAGCGTGCTCGGAACACGGACCACTCACTACTTCCTCACGGCGAGACGTCATGTAAATAACCAACTATGCAAATAATAAAGTTTTAGTTAATGTATTCATACCTGGTTCCTGGGTTTTAAAGATATTTTTCAAGGTTTTCGCCACTATAGATTTTTTTTGCTTTGACAAGTCAGAGTATCCAAATAAAATGTCCATGGAGAGAGAAAGATTTACAGATTATGCCATCCCATTCAATCACCTGGCCTTCTCGTTACTTAATGTACTATGTGTGTTGACTTGTCATAAGAACTGTTTAATTGCCTACATGACCAATAAATACATTTCATTTTATTTCATTTATATATACTGTGTGTGTATTTATTGTACACCAAAACGAAAGAAACTTATAAAACAAATAAAACACATACACCTAGACATGGCTACAATTGGCGGCGGATTACCGCATATACGAGTAGAGACTGGGACCGAGAAGTGATACAATTGCGTGTGGCCACCATGACAGGTTTTCCACCACGCACCGTATACTGTAGTCGTTTTTCAAACCACCCACTGAAAATATGAAGCGCCGTTATTTATTTTTCGATATTCCATGCAAGCAATGTTGTTGTCTTTTAAAGTATGAATCATATTATTTCACCACTCCACCGTGACGGCATCACGAAAATATAATATTACTTCGGTATAAATTCGGATACGAATTATAGCGGTCACTATATTTAGGTGCAAAGGCCATTGCAGTGACCCATGCAAGTCCCACACTATCCGGAATATCACTTAGCACTTAATATGTCATACTTTGATTTTAAAATGTAGAGAATAGGTATGTAATTAATGAGGTAAATAAATCTTTGGTCTATTTAATTTTTAAGTCTGTCTGTCCAAACAAATTAGGGACTTCTTGCCTTCTCAAAATGCATAAACCATCTTGTTTTTCATTCACATTAAATATGGATTAACGTAAATAATGTATTTCCTTGAGCAGCATTTTACTTACTATAAATAGTTATAAATAAGAACACTAAGTACCTTAAACTAAAACTAAATAAATTTTATTTATATAATATACTCGTAATCAATGATTTTGTAAATATAGAATAAATACTGTGTATTGAGTATTGACTTGTCATAAGAGCTATTTAATTGCCTACATGATCAATAAACCCATTTCATTTCATTAGACACACTATCTTTTGATCGCCATCACCATAATTTTGCATCTTAATTCCCGTACATTTAAAAGCACTTTAGCTTTAATGATATGCATAATTAAAAATATCATCACGCGTCGCCTATAATTTGAAATTACACAGCAACATTAATTAATCGATCAAAAGCTATTTTTCTACACCATAAATAATGTAATAATAGACAAGTTGCAGCGAGAAACTGAGCGACAGCTGACCATCGAGTATAAATCATCTGACATCCTAGTCTATGGTTAAGCGCTTCGTTTTTACGAGCGGCTCGCGAGCGCAGCGTCATTACCGCGCCAATGGCGGCTGGTTTTTTAATCTGTGGTAATGTGTTGACATGTCATGTCGCGGCGGCAGATTAAATTATGTCATTAGTCAGAGGCTTGGACGATAATGTGAGGCATGGATATGGATAATCGACCGGAGATCTATCTTCAACATTTATTTCCTCTCTATATTTTTTATATCTTACAGCTACCGTCCGTCCCGTTTCCTTAGATTTAAAAAATCGCTAATTGCCTTTGCAAGCTTATGTAAAAGGTCATTGGGCAGCATTTTTGCTCTCCGTCCCGTTTTCCCGCTTGAATTTTCGTCTTCATGGATGTCGAGCTTAAGACAAAACTTCTAGAAATATTCATAAGCGATTCAATAACTTTACAATTACAAAATTTAAATAAAATTCAATTAAGTCCGTACGTAAATCAAAGTTTTTTTAAATGCAATGAATGGCGAGACGAGCATGCCATTCGCCTGATGGTAAGCGATACGACCGCTCAGGGGCAGTAACACCATGAATTAATTCCACTGCGCTCGCCATCCTGAGACATAATATGTTAAATCTAATTATGTCTAGTAGTTACTCTGGCTACAATATCCTTCAAACCGGAACACAGCAGTGCATTTACACTGCTGTTTGGCGGGAGAAATAGGCATTGCGGTGGTACCTACCCAGACGGCCTCTCAAATATGAGAGCCCTACAACCAGTTGCAAAGAATATATTAAAATCACGGCAATATTAAGTAGACACTTTCGATTCGTAGCTTATACTTTATGAGACAGTTTCTACTACGAGTATAACATAAAATAGCTGAGATTTAAAATTTTACGGCCGACATTCCAAATAACTCACACTGTCTTCATTTTCAACGTCTACATGTCGCAATTGATTCTCCAGATTCCACACGTTTATGCGGCTATAAAATATTAACGATATAATGCCAGACTTGAGTGCATTAATCTTGCGTCGGAGGGACGGAGTAAAGGTGACACCTCACAGGTGTCTCTTAACATTGAAAATTACACGTACGTCTAGACATTGATCGATTTGCGACTAAACGTAACTGATAAGTCGCCTCTTATGTTTAGTAGTAGTAGTTTTTTGTCATGTATGAGAATTTAATTTTAGGGTTCTGCGTTCGAATCTTTTCAGTGTGCAATGAGTTTTAAGTATTTAAAAGCCACCAATCACTTGCCTGGAACTAAAATTTGGGCAAATAAAGTAAAAAGCAAAGATAGGGGATGTTAAATGTTGTTAAACTACCTAGTAGAAATAGTAGAAAGCTATTCGATACAGGTCACAGATTCGTGTGGAAATCTGTGGCCTAAATAAAACAGTGATTTTTTGTAGTTGAAAATGAGAAGATTATGGCGAAAGTCTCATAAACTGTGGGTGGTCCAATCAGCATTTTTCCCACCGCATCAAGGATACAAGCGTGTATATATGTATATGTGATATGTGTAGATGGCGAGTATCGAGGTGTCGTTGTCGGGGTCTCGGCGGCGCAGCGCGGGCCCACGTGACGTCACGCGCGAGTTGGACGCGCTGAGGAACGCACTCAGCGACAAAGATACGCTTATACAGAAGTAAGTAACTACCGTGGTTTTACCATGGCTACTTGTAAAAACTAGGCTCTTTTTGTAATTAAATTGAACTTGATTATGGCGCTTTAGATTAAGTGCGAGGTAATCTAAAAAGATTAAGGAGTTGTTATTTTTCCAAAACTTATAAAAACATAACTCCAACATGATTTTTAATGTTAAAAAGGTATTTGAATAAGTTGTACAAACAATATGGTTCAAAACTTTACCGAATTAAATTGTTCATCTAACTTAAAACAATACTCATCAGCTCTGTTAATTTAAGTCTCCTCATACGTTCCTTAATCTCATTTTTACATACACGCAACGGAATTTAAATATTAAAACTATGTTATCTACTCACTCAGCCTCAAGAAGCAGCTAAGCGCATCACTAAGTGCAGCTCGGCTGGCGGCGCAGGGTTCCCCCACCGCCTCCCGCGCCAGTTCTCACGACGAGGGCCCGGCACTGTCGCCTGAGGAGAGGAGGGCCCTGGAAGAACGAGCAGCTGCTGTGAGGAGCGACCTGGAAACCAGGCGGGCTAACATACAGGAGCTTAGGAGGAGGCTGGAGAAGACGCATGTCACTGAGTAAGTACTGGATAAATCCATTTGTGATATAGGAAAGGCACATGAGTAGGGCAAATCTTATGGAAAGTGTACTTTGCCATGGCAATCAAAACAGAAGGGAAAAGTACAGTTGCCAGAATTTTTGGACAAAGGATGAGAGTCCTTAAACGAAGAAAATCTTTATAGAAGGCTCATTGGCAATCGCTCTGACGAGGTGCTGAATGTATCGCTTTTCTATCACGACGGTTTGTCTAGGTATCAGACGCCCAAATCAGCTGGCAGCTACCATATTCATTAAGCAATAAAATATATCAAGATCGTGTCTCCGAGAAACGAAAACCGTCTATACATTTTAAAACCAAGTTAAATTGGTCAAGGTTCCGTTTAAACTTCAACTCCTCATTCAACAAAAGTGACAAACCCCATTCCTCCGCAGCAACATCGACACGCGCATCCAGCAGGCGGAGCTGCAGTACAAGGTGGGGCGCGAGGAGCTGGAGCTGTTGACGCTGGGCGAGCAGGCGCGCGCGCTGGCCCATCTCATCGAGAGCGCCGACGCCGCCGCGCATAGGAACACCAACCACACCTTGTACAGGTATAGTAGGTTCTTTACGACTAATATGCGTTGCCATGCCAGGCGTGTAAAGAATTTTTTATTTGTAGATTTTTGGGCCTTGAACACTCACGGTCCCCCTAAATACCCTACCAAATCTTATCACAATCTGATCAATGGTATCAGATTACATACACAGCATCAGCATTATTCAGAATTTTTCAGGTAAAACAAAGACTCTGACTCCTCAGTAGTTACGTATTAAATTCGTTTGTTCGATGTTCTGTTTGAAATTAAATATAAAAAATATGTACAGAAACGTTCAAATACGAAAAATATTGCGAAATTAAAATAAGGGCTACCGGTATTCAGACCTGACAGCGTCCCCTATTCTTAACACACCAATAACTATATTTACATAGACGCTAATGTCTACTGTACAAACATAATTACACATGCGCTTATTATAGCCTATTACAAAGCGTTTAGCACTAATGTTCTATAGATAATAATTATTTAGATGTTACGCAATCATCCCATGTCATTATGTGTCCTACTGTATTTGAGAATGTATGTTAATATGACGCCAAAACTAGTCAATCTAGAATGATGAATATGTGTAGGAAATCTTATTTAAAAAGTAAATGCACATTAAGTTAGATAATACCTGTTAAAATCAAGAAAATAATGCCATAATCAGCTAAATTCTATTGCTGAAAATACGCATGCCCAAAGATTACCACAGCGATCTGTTGGAAGTCGTACGTTATATTGTGCAAAAAAACTTATATATTAAACGCAGAAAATAGATTAAACTAATCAACATCAACCATTAAAACCTTACGCAAATCAATCCAAACAAAAAGCGCAGGATACAGCTGTACAATAAACATTTGCCAACAAAGACCGGACTCGTCGGCGTGAATCCGGAGGTTGGCGGCTAACAATGCTGCGTGGCGTAACACAATTACAGACAGCTAGCCGGCATCAACATCTTTAAATAAGTTGTTAGATGTGACTCCGGTGCCACCGATCACACGCTCCCAATAGCTTTTACGACTTAAATATTGCTTACGAAGACTAAGCGTTAATACCTCATTGTTTCCTGTTTTTTTCGATAATTTTCTCATATTTGTAGGTTTATGACGTATTGTTGGAAGTGTCATTCGGGTTGTGGTAGTGTTATGAATGCGTGCGGATATGAGAGTTTGTTATTATTTTTGATCACGCAATCGGTTTACGAAGTTTTTACCATCAGTAGCGGTGTTGGGTAGCGCGGTTAGAGGACCGCCCATGGCGTCAGAAATGAATTGGCACCGCTTAGTTTTACTGTATTTCATCGCAGCCGTACTAAAACCATCCGTTTCCTGTTAAACACTCATAACGCTCAAGAAATCATAGTAACCCGCACTTATAAATATTGGATTCGAAAATGCAAGATTGTATGTAGTGACAATTTTACTTACAAAACAGTGACACTTTTTCATTTCAATTTATTGTGAGGCCATATAAAGTGTCCCATTTGCCAAGTACTAAAAACTACAATTTGACTCTACCCTTTACCCTACCCTACTCTACCTCTTTTGAATATAGAAGACTGATTGAATTCGTCTACCATTGATGGCGCGGTAAAAAATCGTACAGGTTCACTCAAAACTAGGACAATCGAGTAAAAGATTATTTTATTTTAACCTGTTTTTAAGCTAATATAACTATTATATATCGTAAATAAAACAACATCTATGCACAGAAACCTAAAATTAAAAAGTACATTAATTCACCATTATTATCTAATACAAACATGCGTGTAGACTTTAATACACCATTAATCATTCTAAAATCAAATTGGTATAATTGCAATTCACAACAATAAGAAAACAGAAGCTAATCATAACAGAATCATAATTGTCTCCACACGTATCTTGTTAGTAATGTAACTAACACGTTAAAACGTAATGTAGTAAACTACAAGTGCGTGTTTGCGATATAATTGTTTCCCACAATGAGCCGTGGCATCCGGAAGCGCAGTAAATAACGCTAACTGTATAATTGGACGTCTCCAATTTATTCACGTGAAAGACTGATTGTGCATCTTGAATTCCTCAGAAACTACGAATAACGTCTATTGATAGAGCGGTTTCTACCACGAATGGAAAGACTGCAGTCATCTTATTTCAAAGCGGTATATGTTACAAGCAATGATATAGGAAAAAAATACAACACAGTCACATAGTTCTGACCTTACAATAAATTTTTGTATTGTATTGGATTCCCTAGAAAACTATACTTTTTGAGACAAAAAATAATTCGTTGAAGTACTTACTATGCACTTCAATGTATTGTAGCAGCGGTCGGCAGACTGGAACACGCGACCCGCATACGTCGTACGTGCGGGCCCGTGAAAGTTTTGTATATTCAGTAATACAAAAATTATTACTAATACTCTCAATACTTACGTATATTGGGCTTCTAGGACTGATATCACAAGTGTTTAGTTTATTTTTCCACCTTGTAGCCCTTGCCTGCCAAAAAGTTGCCGATCGCTGTATTTTAAGCAAAGGATATAATCAAGAACTCATCTTGAATTAACAGGCAAAATAGAGTTTGATCACGGTGAACCAAGACAAATATTTGTGAGACCGATATATCTCTAGTAGTGTCTGATTCCGACGTCATAAGACATGTTGAGTCAGTGCTTCATAGCAGTCATACAATTCTTATTAAAGCTCTCATTAAGGGCCATATCTCCAACCCTATAAAAAATGTATCACAAAAGTTTCCAAACACACTTTGCATAATGATGTACAGACTCCCACGAGCTCTCACGTCGATGAAGCGGAACAATAACATCATTAAGTAGACAATCGAGAAACGCCGGCGATGGCGGTAGGGCTGCGGTCGCTGCGGTGCGCCATCTGCACCCGTGGTATACTGACCTACTCACCACTCTTCCTCGTAACATGATAGGAATTGCATTGCGTAAGACAGGCTATATGGCCTAACCACTCTCAATCGTGCTCTAGATTGAATAGGATACCCATGCCCTGCAGTGGGACACATATGGGCTGATATAGAATTTCGTAAGAATGGAAATGTTCTGAAGGAAGAATAATTGAAGAGGTTGATGAAAATGGGTGAAGCAAATATGATTTATTTGGATTAAAAATAGTAAAGGCTCATATTGGCCTATTTCTGCGTGATACAAATCTGGCGTTATGTAATACGAGTATTAAAATTTATTCCTGCTAAGTAAAGTACCGTAAATGATTGTGTTTTGTAGAAAATTTTACGACTATCCAATATTTTCCGACTTACAACTATTCCTATTTATATCTTTACTTCAACATAATACTACTGCTAAAAAGAGGCGTACCATAAAAAGAAGATAATAAATGCGCTTATTTACATTTTTTTTATACAGCTAACAGCAGTGTTGCGGACCCACCCAAAAAGTACATAAACACCAAGCGATAAACTATGCAAAACAGACAGCTACCGGGTATTTTAAAAACGCAAATTGTTGACAATGTTTTACTTGTATAGATAAACGTGCTGTGATTAACCCTGCTACTGGCTGTAGTAAAATAATATTGAGTATTTCTTTATCTTTTGAAAAGTTTATTGCATAAATACGTGTCCGCCTTTATCCCCGAGGAGATAGTTGGAGATGTCTCTATTGTCAGCCACACTTCACATAGTATGGGAGGCGGGATTATCTGCTCAACGAATAGAATAACGCTTTTTGCAGTCAAAACTTATAAAAACATATATTATTCATTGTTGAGGTTTTCTGTTGGTAAAATTGGATAATAAATCAGACGGGAGCCCATTGAACCACAAAAAATCTAATAAAGAAATAAGATTATGCCGTCGCATTTTGAACAATGTGTAAGATTACATAATGATATTTCCATTTTATTCGCTACATTTTCAGAGGCTGGTAGCTCTCTGCCTCCTACGTGGTTTTGTGTATTGACAGCACAGATTGGCAGACATTGTGATAACTCACCAAATATGTTTTTATCGATTCTGAGATATTAAAATCCCATACAAAACACAAATAACTTAACTACAAGGTCTTGCAGAGGGTTAATACAAGCATATCGTGGATCGCGCATGCGCACGCGCCGCGCTCCCGGAATAGAGATTAGATGCTATCGTATGAAGTATGTTTCGCTCCTTTTTGTAGTATCGTCGCGTGCTACCGTTAAAGGAAAGACGTTTAGTCATGTTGCTGACGTTGACGAGAGAATTTTTAAATTTATTTAAGGTAAATTATTTAAGATTCCAATTATGGCCCAACTACTATACTATACTATGGTCAGTGGCGTTTCTGACTATAATTGAATACTACTACTATTACTACAAAATAGCAGATAAGACATAACAAACCAAATTGCTTTCACAAAAATATGTAATTACGACTTAATAGTCGTATTTCTTCCGGTCCATTTTCACAAATTGCCAAAACATCTCAAATCACAACCTTTCTGCTACCCCACTTTCTTTAGACTACATACTACCAATAAGCAGTAGGAGTTACTGTAAAAACATTTGATTAAGGGGGATAAGTTTATCCCGGCTGATGTCAGAGCGGGTAACTAGATAGAAATAAAGGTGTTGATCAAGTTGATCAAATCAAGTGAATTACATGAAAATATGCAGCAATTTATTTAAAAAAGTAAAAATGTTTTCTGCCTTCAATCCCTACATCCAACTAAAACTGCAACCAACAAAAAAAGTAGTTTGACGTGCAAATAAATTCACAGCTCCCAGCTAATTAATAAGCAATAGATTAGAGTGGATACAGGGACACGCATGGGAACAGCCGCACCAGCTCCCACGTTCGCATGATGGATGAGCCAGGCCGACATAATTGCTTAATCGACGCTTAAACACCACGCCCGCTAACACGATGCTTCGGATAACCTGAGAAGACGCTTAATTACTCGATCCATTTTTTGTAACGAATAAAATAGGTTTAAAATTGAGATTCAGAATATTTTTTTATTTTTGGTCGTTTATCTCTTAATTTTTTGCGCAGTTTTGTCGACGATTGAGCTAGGCGTACGGAGTGTAAATGGATCATTGCAAATTAAATGATATAATTTAAAATTTCTGGTAACTGAATCAATTTTCCTATTTACAGATTCAGTATTTTATTTTTATTTATAGACCATTTATATATTCTTCACTTACAGCACTTAAGTATTTTTGAATAACCATATTTGATTGATTAGTCCGCCAACCCGCACTAGGCCAGCGTGGTGGACTATATGGCCTAACCATTCTCAATCGTATTCACGATTGTAGAGTAGGCCCGTGCCCTACAGTGGGACGTATATGGGCTGATACAGATACAGATATTTGATTATACAAAGGTACGACCGCATAACAAATTATCAACTCTAGCAATGTATCTTATTTACTTAGTTATTTTTACTTTAGCACACCTCGCATTAAGACCCATAATCTATTAAATTTCACAAACACATTTAATTAACAAATATCCAAGAAGCATCAAATTATACGCATGCTTCCTATAAAGCAATATTGGAACACATCGCGATACAGTTACGGTTAACACGATGCCTCAAAACGATTAACACTCGCGAAGATAAGTGTTGCAATCTAACTTTACAGTTGGATTCGATATTCGCGTGGTAATCACACGCATTATGTTACTTACTGTACAAATCACTGATTTTCTCGTGGGATTGTGATTTTTGTGCTTATCTGCGGATAATACCGGCTTCTTGGTAACAATCAATCTTGTATGTCAGTAAATAAGTGTTCTATTGACAGCGTCCATCCGCAGTTGGTTAGACGCCGGCTGTTCACAACAAGAGGCCCCGGGTTTGATCCCCGCACCGAAACAATTATTTGTGTGGTTGATGTTTCGCGTCTGGGTGTTTGTGAGAACGAAATGTGTTTTAGTTGTTGATATAGACGACAAAATACCTGATTTTAGAGTGGCGTCAGGACCATGTATATTACTGTTGGGTGCTTTTATTATTAAGCATTTATTATTAATTTACTCGAATGTTACACTTAGGTATCACATACGTGAAATTAGCGTAAGTACCTTATATTAGTAGCTATTGCGGCACCTAACGTCTAATCCCAGACTCGATTACATATATTTTTAATGGTAAAAAAGTTGTAAATTAACCAATCACATTAACTAGTCTACACCAATGATGTTTAATATGCTGTTAAAAACACACGAATAAGTAATAATAAGAATCTGTATTCAACAGAGTAAAGTTCAATTCCAACCATATTCCTAAACTCAACTAAAACACATCAACAATCATAACACAACCGTACGTCCTATCTGTCACCGTACCAATAAACTAAATCACATCACAAAAAGTCAAACCAAGCAAGAACACAAATCAATTATCTGACAAGTGTACAGTTTACGCTCGCGAAGGGTATATTGGTCACGTCCACGTCGGCAATAACTCCTGCACGACGCTGATTTATTTGATCTCCACATGGCGCGCAATTTTCCACTAACGCATCTGATTTACTACGTTCATCCTCTATATATAAAACGGTAAGTAGAACACTTATCACGTAACCGAGAGATGTAGATCAACTTGAAGGATTTGTAAAGGGATTGTAGGAAGTACAGTAATGAGTAGTAAATTGTGTGGTGGTATAGGTTTGTGATTTGATTAACGAGTGATTAAAAGGTGTTATAATAATTTAATTTCGTGATAGAATTACTTTAGTGCAAATCCATTATTAAAGTACGTGTATGTAAATCGTTGAGGTAGTTACAATTTCATTCAACATTGAAATGCAATACTTAAAGAACACCTCATAAGTGGTTTAAAAACAATTTTACAGGGCCTCTATCCCACACAAATATAAAACCTTGAGACTTAACATCTTATGTCTCAGGATGGTGAGCGCAGTGGAATGCCAAGCATTGATTTGTAATTCAGGGTGTTCCAAAACGGACAGTTTTTTTAGCTCCCACACCTAGATAAACCAGAAGACAGATAGACCATGTAAAAACGGACGTATAGGCACTTTCTCTATGATTCCGCCTGCATTATAAATCACATATTGTCCACAGTACATTATGTTCCCACAGCGAGTGAAATTTGTTAAGAGCCGCGTCAAAATCTCTGCGAAACAATGGAATTATGAGTTCCACCGTAATATTCGGCGTATCGTTCTCAGCGCCATAAAGCCATATCGTTTGTAATTATTGTAATATTATGTTATTATCATAACGCGTGGATGGTAATGTCTTTCCCGGCTTTTTACAATCAAAGATAATGGGATTTTACAATGTGAATGACCTAATAAATATTGAGCGCTTTGATTTTGATTCAGTGTCCCGTCATACATTAAAGAATTTTCAACGTGCATTAACTTTTAACAAAGCTTAAAAATTAGGCTGACGACGATGAATGGAACATTACTTTTTGACATAAACTTTTAAAATACACCTAGTGTAAAAACATCTGTGGAGAATACATACAATATTTATAATTTAGAAAATTAGTATTGAAGAAACGTTATTTTCATTAAATTGCCGACTTCTGCAGTCATTCAAAACCATATAACACTTCACGACATCCACAACAAATAAAACAGTTCTATAAACCCAGATAGCTTGGAAAGCTTCAAACGCAGCCAGTAATGTCTGAAGATCATTAGCAGTGATTTCCGCCGGTATTACGTACATTTCACATCTCATTTGCGCATTAGTGGCGCCATCTGTGAGCTCGCGTGCACACCACTCGTCACTCAGTACTTGGCCAGTTACAGTCATTATTGTTGCATTATCTTGATGACGTGTAATACAGTGTAATTCGCTTTGTTGTTTTGGATATTAATGTTTGTACATAATCTTTCACATTTATGTCTATATTGTACATAGTAAATAGAAACAGATTTATGTCTGTTGGGTTTGTTGTCTTTTCGCGACGAAATATACTTTACTTTCCTTCCCATCCTCTCCCCTCCTCTCCTTTCCTAAACAGAACCACGCATGCTAGCTTGCGAAGCCATAGCTTGATGATCCAAACCATCTCGGCACGAACCAAAAGATTCGCAAATTAGTTTTTGTGCCGCACCGTCAGGCTCACCACTCTCAATCGTACTTTCGATTGTAGAGTAGGCCCGTGCCCTGCAGTGGGACGTATATGGGCTGATACAATACAATACAACAATACCGTCAGGCTGTGGAATTGTTTGCCGTCACACGTGTTCCCTCCTTCCTATAATCCTGGGTCCTACCGCCGTAGTGTGACGAGGCATCTTAGCAGGCCGGCATAATTGTATCGAATGGCATAGGACTGCCGACTGATGCCATTCGATACTTTGTCTGAACAGCATTGGCGCTTACCATCAGATGCAGTGCAGTCATTAGCCGGACCAGTATTAAAAACTTTATATAAAGAGGATGTACTAACCTTTCTTATTTAAAAAAATATAATACATGCGGGTGAAATATTTGAAAATAGATGATATCTTTTAATGATGGCTGATTGATGGAGCGGTAAAAAATCTGCATTTTGTTATTACATTAACAATCTAGAAAGGAAGTGATGGCGATCTTGTAGTATGGCATAATAGAAAATAGTCTACTTAATAAGTTATGTAACTTAATGGAAGAAGATAGTTTGGTGCAACGCATAAGACGTCTTCGACACTCTTTGATGGAAAGTTTAAAGTTCTTTTCCAAGGTGGACCAACATTAATATGGTCTACAGATACATAAGTCCATGTTTATGTATATTGGTAAATGGAACCGTCCAAAAATCATTATATAGTTGTATTTAAAATCTAAGTTACTTTTATGAAGCAAAGTTTTCAAAATGAAAGGAATATTACATTAACATCTAAAATTGATATAATATATAAGTCCGTACGTTTCGACCGCAACTCTTACTTTCCCACCATAAATGCGTTTTTTCATTCAAGAAAGCATAGTTTTTTCGAGTGTAGGTGCTGGTACACGGGTCGCTCGCTTGGCTGGCTCCACGCGCACCGCGGTGTCGTGAGAAACAATACTACATATGTATATTTTATATTGTTCGATACACTTCTACTGGCTTGTTCCGTTTGTAGGTTCAATGATTTTACAAAACTGTGACATACACAAATCTTTGCTTTTTGCCGTTAAGTCGTGAACTTAGTCCAGTAATTGCGTCTGCAGAACTGAAAATATAGGTGTTTATGGTTTTAAATTGGTGATGAAAATACTCGTTAGATAAGTCTAGTAGAAAAGTTTATTACCCGGATGATTTACATAATGTGCGAACGTTGTACGATTCAAGATCCCTTTGGTTACTAATCGTAATAATTTGACATAATCTTATTTATTGGAAACTGTACGCTCCCAAGTATTTCCCAATACCCAAACAAGTTATACAAATAACTATAGGACTACGAATTTTGTGTGAATGTTTCTAAAACTGCATAAATTGGAAAAGCCGTCATCAAATACATCTACTATCCTTTTAATTACAACAGAATTCGTATATTTCTATATGCAGTATTATAAGCAAAGGAAATAGTATTGCTAGTATTCACTATTGAGTATAGAGGAAGCGTGGAATATGCAACAGGAACAAAGGGCAATCGATGCAGGCGGCGCGGCGCAGGACGTAGGTGTCGGCCGCGAGGCCTTCGCGGGTATGTGTAGGGTGAACACGCTGTAGCAATCACTGGGGACACTTGTCTCTGTATTCTTAGAGGTAGAGCCTTGCACACCGATAAAACTACAGGAAACTGTCCCGCCCTCACCACTGTAACTCCTGTAAGCCAGGATCAACAGTGGCCGCATTGTAATGACACCGAGCATTAAAACTACTGTAGAAACAGACAGGCTTGGTAGAATGGTATCTTTACTGGAGAAAATGCCGTTGTGGAATATGCGTTTGCGTTTCGAATCCAACACCCAAAAAGCCTTAAAAATATTCGTAACCACTTGAATCGTGACTACCATATGATGACTAATGACAGAAAACTCATCAAATGTATTGCGTTTCCGGTTCAACCTATCTAACTATATGTGGTTTATTATAAACTGTTGTAGTTGTATGAACCAATACTTCTTGGGCTTCACTGCATCATCAAGTGCGAAGTAGTAACTCTACCATGCCATTCTACAAAAATAACACTCCGTGTGCATAACTTTTAGGGCCACGATACGTATGGATAAAATACGAATTTCGGTTGCAAAAGTACTGATTTTTGTATTTTATCTGACAGATGGGTGCCAGATAGCTATCAGGGACTTTATCAGGAACTGGTGGAACTTGCCCTTAAGCTAACTAATATTAAATCCCACTACAACTAACAGTGTGGTTACTCTACGGTCAGTGTCCGGCGAGGCGCAGCGGTGCCCTCAGCCTCGGCCGTGACTCCGCGCCGTGCCCCGAACCTACGTACCTATAGTACTAAGCTTAGTAGATAGTACCATGCGCTTCTGTTTATACAGCGGTAATAGCCGTGGCGCTTGAAGCGTGACGATAGCGCGTTTTGTAAAGAGTGGTAGAGATTATTGGTGTTAAAACGTTAATACTTAATATAAACTTGTTTTTTCCTGTTAGCTGAACTTGTAAAAATTTTATGAACTGTATAATTCATATTAATTTGACACTAAGGCCATGTATGGAATCCTCAATCCAAAACATTTCGGTCCCCAATTCATTTAATTTAAAACCTAAAATGACGATTCAATTAATTAACTATTAAGTATATACAAACTCTTAACAGTACTTTAGCGAACCCGTGATCTTATGTTTCACAGTCGGAATATAGCCCTTGGCTAGAGGCTATCGAACTGCTAAAATCGACAGGACGACTGTTATTATAATAATATAGGTCACTTATCTTTTAGACAACAAATCAAAGGACAACAAACGTAACTTTTGTCAGTAATTATTAAATAAATACACCCAACAATCACATGCATAGAGCTGATCCCTCACTGAGGTCAATTCTTGTGTCGCGGCTATCAGGAAATTCACGAAACTTTTTGGTCTCACATACACCCAGGCCCGAAACAAATACCTGTAGATCACCCAAATATTTGTTTCGGAGCGGGGATCGAACCCACTAAGCCACGGAGGCTTTCATTATTTGCGTCAGAGTGCTCTAATTACATTCGCTTCTTGAGTGATTAACTATAATGTTGTTGTTTAATTTATCAGCACGGTGCGAGAATACGGCGGCAACGCGTTATTGGTGGCGACGGAGGCACGAGAGGGCTCGTGGGGCGCAGCGCCCCGGGGCTCCGGGATGACCATAGAGTGGACCGGGGACAACCCCGCCATCAGAGCGTGTGACAGGTCAGTATACACAATATCGTCTTTATTTTTTAAAGCCTCTGTGGCGCAGTCGATTAGATGCCACCTGTGAAACGAGAGACCGCGGGTTCGTTCCCCACACCGAGAGGGTTGTTTGTGCGGCCCACAAATATTTATTTCGGGTCTGTGTGTTTGTGGGACTGAAAAGTCTCCCGTAGTTCTTTATACCCACGCCACAAGACTCGATCTCAGTGTGAGGTCAAGACTATGTATATGACTATATAAATTAACTAATATAAACAGATACATATTGTATTAATATAGTAATCCACAAATTGAATTATCATACTCGTAGTTGTCTGAATACAATACTGGTTTCTAAGATCCGGAACGCAAAAACCAATTAACTTTTTAATTTAAGAATTACAAAATATTGTAAGTCACTGATCAGATGACTAATATCTCAGTCCGCCCCGTGACCACGAAAGCTGTAAAGTAATCGAAACTTCAGGAAGTTACAAATGTAAAAATTAAACCAAAAACTACGATAAAATCCGTAATTAATAGTTATATTTCAGTTTATTTCAATGAATATAATGACTCGAATTGCGAAAGATAAATTCATCGTGATAACTGAACGAACCACTGGGACTAGTAAATAGCCGTTAGCTTTCTAATTAAATCCCAAGTTCTATTTACCGTAGCAGCTTAAAGATTAGAGAAAAGTTATTTTAATTCCACACTCAGATAACTAAATAAGTACCTAATCGACATCACAACATAACACAAACGAAACTAAGGGCCAGTTTCACCAGTTGCTGATAAATTGCCTGATAGCCTATTTGGCATTCATATGTCACATAAAATAGAAAATTCGGCTTTATAAGGTATGAATAGATAAATTTTCATTATTTCCTTTGTTGTGTAATCAAAACCCATAAAGTCAGTGTAGTAGAATATCGTACGTAAGCTTTTTCAATTGTAGAGGAGGATTCTGCTCTGCAATGAGACGCATGTGGCTTGACAAAATATTCTATTGAAACATCGACTCTTAGCTACATTTCAAACACATTTTTATGCTAATTAACAATCAATTATAGCTATAGAGCTACTTTCCGTCCAAGATAACTCGATTAGTAGATAAACTCTCTTCCACGCCATTTACTGCCGCTGTCGTGCATAAACGGCGTACGATTTGCCTTCACAGTCCACAATAAATCATGATCCGCCATGAGTAATAAGCAATTACGCATAATTATAGTGATTACCGGCAGTGGGTTAACGAGAAACTCGCAGCCTCGTTAGCAGCTTACGAAACAGCAGTTAGGAAGAGCTGTAAGGCTGAGTGACTATTGCCATTTACAATGTCCACCAATAAGGATTGAACAACAATGTAACTCAAGAGTACTGACGTGTAATTACAGGCAAAGAGCGAATAGTTAGTAATACTTTCGAATTTACTGTTTAAAAACCAAGTTTATTTTATTTTAATTGTAATCTATGTATATCCCTTTTGAACCAGGGTGTCTAATTAATATCGACACGTCAAAGAACACGTGTACTTGAGTAACTTTGTATTGAAAAAACTATCTAACAAATAAATACGTATCAATAATCTTTATTAAGTTCACCGAACAGAAACTACAGGGTAACAGCGAAATAAGCTTTAATAAGAATAAGCTTTTTGAATTAAATAAGTCTAATGATAGTATCGCAGATGTCATTTAATTTTAACTTCCTAATGTTTCTAGCTAAATATACATAGAATATGGTCCCTAGTAGATGTTTAGCATAAAGGTCGTCGGCCCAGTATCTCCTCATCGCAGATGTTATCCGTGGACTTGACGCCATTGCCATACGACTGTCAACTAACACACGATTTGCCAAGAAATTAACTTGAAGGTTAAGGGCTTCTTACGCTGGCTTATTTGACGAAGGTTGTTGCAAAAAAATAGGGAAATAATATTAGATAATTGAATGTAGCTCCCTCTCTATTTATACCACTCTCTACTTTATATTAAGCTTATCTTTTTGTACTGAAATTAGTCTGAACAAGATAAATTATAAAATAAATAAATAACACCAAACAGTCACATACATAGTCCTGACCCCACACTAAGATCGAGTCTTGTGTCGTGGGTATTAGGAACTACGAGAGACATTTCGGTCTTACAAACACCCAGACCCGAAAGAAATATTTGTGGGCCGCGCAAACATTTCTCTCGGTGCGGGGATCGAACCCGCGGCCTCTCGTTTCACGGGTAGCGTCTAACCAACTGCGCCACGGAGGCTGTCCTTAAAGGATCCTTAACGGTCTATTAAAGCGCAACCTAAAAACGTCAATTCTAAAAAGTTTTTTACAGGATCTACATAATAACATACATACTCAAACCAGTAGATTATAATAATTATCATTCGTCTTTCTTTACTCTTAAATTTTTGAATAGGTAAAACAAATAGTTCGCCTGATGGTGAGATCACTATCGCTTATGAAAACTCAAATGAAAATTAGGTTCGTCAACTTTTCAACTGTAAATCATCCATGATTAAGAGAGGAGGTCTTTGAGGATTAGAATACCTTCATATACCTATTAAAACAAAACAGTGCTGAAGCAAATTACTTGTAATAAAATACAACAAATGGCAACCCTATATTAAACGCGCGCGAACAAGTAATTTGTAGGATACATGCAAGTGACCGTATCAGTCCTCGTATAACTGTGATCTCAGGAATACGCTACGAGTTAATAACCGCCTTACAATGTTGACAAATATTTAAATTGAATTCCTATTTGCATGCCTCGGATAAAAAGACGTAGATATATTAATGAGTTATTTCTAGAATGTTAAATGCAGATACATCATCTATAATTAAGATGGAATGCCTATTATTTAATTAACTTCTTAGTTTTTATTTAATATCCCTGGTTGTAAAAACTCCGGTTTTCCGCTTGGCTGTGGCAAATTAAGCAATTTGAAGTCCATGTTATTTACGTGCATGAAGCTTACCATAATGCGACTGACTGGCTCCTCTCACCATTTGTTTTGCAAATAACATCCTAAAACCATCGTTAAAATATTTTAAACCCCATAAAAATGTATATCTAAATATAAACGTAACATCCGCAGCTAATAAAAGACACATAGATAACTCATCATTCCTATTTCTACCGACACATTACACAAGCCTCTTAATATTCCCCCAAAGCCTTTCCGTATTCCCGCGCATACAAAGAAGGATGTAATCTAAGCACAAGCTAATTTGCAAGACAGGACAAAGCGTGCTGCCGATGGTGGATGGTCGATACAGAACTAATGAGCCGCCGGCAAGCTGCACATGTTCTCTCGCCAGTCGCCACGTACCGCTGGTCAGGCTTCAGAGACGTGCCCAATTAATTTGATACCTGTTATCGATCTTTACATCGACGGAGTACAACCTGGCATTTACTTAAAGAACAATATTGATTAAAGCAGGTTTATATTGAAACTGTATTAAAATGAAACGTGGAATGGAAACAATGCCCTTGTAAATAATAATTATGGATGTCAGATATCCGAAGTCCAAACTTTTATGGAATTAGTTATAGGTATTTTAAAAGTAGACAGTGCAGATTTTTTTTTTTATTTTATTGTAGACGAATTCAATATGTGCAATAGGGAGATAGACTCGCCCACCTCTGCTACCTTCAGAGGTGCTACCAGAACCTACGATTTGCCTTGTGTTTTCCGACCTACGATGTGATAAGGGGCAAGCATATCGCTATATTCGGCACAAATTTCTAAATCCGGGCTGATATTGAATAAAATATCCAATGGTATTTAGCTCGACCCGAGAATCGAACCCGGAACTTCAACTTTGCAATCATACCGTAGTACAACTGCACCACTGAGTTAATGAGTTTATGTTTATACATACATAGGTACTGCGGGTGGTAGGTCTCTCATATGTGAAAGGCCGCCTGGGTAGGTACCACCGCAATGTATATTTCTCCCGTCAAACAGCAGTGTAAATGCACTGTTGTATTTCGGTTTAAAAGATATTGTAGCCACACTAACTACTGGACATATTGAAACGTCTCAGGATGGCGAGCGCAGTGTAATACCAAACATTGCTTTGTAATTCAAGGTGTTTTTTTGTTTTGCTACTGTTCATGAGCAGTCGTAACGCTTACCATCAGCCGCACGGCATGCTCGTCTCGACATTCATTGCATAAACTCACGCCTTTTTCCCAGAAGGGGTAGGCAGAGATGCTACCAGGATATCCGCATTTCGCCTTATATAATTCGTTGCACGATGTGATAGGGGACGAGCCTATCG
The DNA here is from genome assembly GCA_030180105.1 of Hyles lineata. Lineage (NCBI taxonomy): Eukaryota > Metazoa > Arthropoda > Insecta > Lepidoptera > Sphingidae > Hyles > Hyles lineata. Next base: position 16,811,275 of record JARJEE010000006.1, on the reverse strand, counting down.
CCATATAGGGCATAAAATCCTGACCCCGAGCTGATAATAAATATAAAAATCCAATAGCACTACCCGACCGGGGATTTGAACCCAAGCTTAGTAATCGTATCTTCGTACAACTATGCCGTCGAGGCAGTCGGTATTAATTAAATTTGTATGAATATAATATGCACAGACTTAAGTGACTATAATGAATTTACTTTTTCATATTTATCAGAGGTTTCTACATGTATGTACTATTCTCTATAAGCAGTCGTTAAGACTTGTGTGTTTTTATCTTTGCCTATTGTAGTGCCAATAGAAATTCAAACAATAAACAAAGTATGCTCAAAAAACTAAACCGAAGCACGATTCCCTTATTACATTTCCAATCAAATGCCAGCAGTTAGAGCGCTCAATGCTATAAACAATGATAATTGACGCGACAGCGCGGAAGTCATAAAACCACATTCTGTTTCTTCCTACAAATCCAGAAAACACACAATTAAAAGTCCCACGTCAACCGATTCAGTGTACTCCAAACGGTGCTAGCTCAAATCAAGTGCAATTACCTTAATGAAGCTCGCATAGTGGGCATAGTTTCCACGTCATTATGTATAGGAAAGCTGGACAACATCCCTTCTTCATCTATTACGTAATTAGTTGGCGTGTGACCACGGACCAGCGGCTACTCGACAGGAGAAAACGGACTTCTATATTAATTGAGTGTGGACAGCGGTTGTAGGTTGTGCAGTTATAATTTTGTCGGGAATTATAATTAAGACAGCTACCTAATTGAAAATGTAATGAGTAATGACAGGATATTTAATTTACTTCAACACATACAACCCATAGGCAGTTACGTGTATAGACATATCAACTAAGATAAACAAAAAATGAAAACTATGGTACATCGTTGGAATTATCTAGTCTTAATGTCAGATGTATCGTGCAAGACTTTTTATTTTTTATATCCACTAATTCATCGATACCAGTAAAATTAATTTAAGAGCACTTGTGATACAACAATTTATTTATTATGTGCTTACAAATATCTTTATCTATAATCCCGTGCAGTCCTCCCGTCGAATATCGAGTTCGGGTTCACTCATAGTGTTCCCTCCAGAAACATAACTTATCGTGATTACATAAATTCATAAGACGAATCATTTTTGCACATCGTCACAATACAACAAGAAACTATAATCCAATGAATATCAATAGACAGTAAGTAAAATGTATAGGCAACTTACCGGAACTCCGCACCTGACGTTGTAAGGTCGGAGCTGACGATAATGATGATCCATTGTATCACCAAACAACTGTCACGATGCATTCACCTTCACCTCATCACTTACACAAAACACTTCTATTATACCGGATTGTACGCGAAACTACCGAAATTATACGATAAATCGAGCACAGCAGCGGAGGATATTCTGCGCGCTCGGTAGCTTACATGAGACTGTCCGAACTACGGCATGAATGAGGGTTAGAGGGGTTAAGAAAACAAACTACCCTCAACTACGAAACAAAAAAAAACAAGATAATGAATTGAGCTATGTCGAAATAGTCGCCATTTTACGAAATATAATGTTATACGGCGGATGCGTAGTCACCTCATGTGTCTAAAATATTGTAATACAAGCATAAGCTGTGTACCGAGAGATTCTAGATTAAAAACCCAGGTAAAGCAGTTAACTTAGTTCGAATTCATCATCTGACATCTCAAATAGCATTTCTTGTGTAATGATAGGCTCACTCCTCATCGTTAAGTACGGATTTTTTTCCGATGTTTACGGGTGACATTATATCAAATGGATTAGATCATTATCCTCGTTGGCTGAGTAAGGCTTCGCAGATCCACAGCCTTAGCCCTTCTTACAAATATAACCCTCAGTGCTAAAATAATCCTCCAAATTCAATGTGATGTCTCCAGGTTGGTAGAGGTGAACGGCACATCGGTGGTGTCGTGCCGCAGCCAGGAGGAGCTGCAGCGCGCGGCCAGCTCGGCCACGCCGGCGCGGCTCGTGCTGCTGCGCGGCGCCGCCCCGCTCACGCACACGCACTCCGCGCCGCCGCAACCCAACACCTTCACACAGGTAATGTTCTACCTGCTGTATACCAACTGGTGCCAAGGTCCTTAATATCACTCGATTCTGATGTTTTGCGTCTTCAGAAGTGACAATAATATATTCACTAACACACGGGTAATATTCCACGCAATTTAATTAATTGGTTCTGGTTGATAACGTAACACAAACAAGAAGATTGCAGAAGTTTTGGCTCTCATAGTAGCCTGAACTGCGCACCTTCATGTCTTTCAAAGTCGATCGAAAAGTAATGAAATCTAACCATTACCCGTTTGAAAGGAAACTGCACTTTCCATTGAGTGGAGTAAGGTCTATCGTCTACAACCTTATTCTATTGATTAATATTTAATTAATATAAACGCTGACATTACTAATATTTTTATATATCTTGTACTTACAGAACGAAGCAGCGTCACTGAGAGCTGAACTGGGAGCGCTAAGAGCAGCTGCAGATGAGGCGGAAAAAGCTAAAGAAGGCTTGAGAACAGACAACACCAGGCTGACGCATCGTATTTCATATTTGGAGGAGCAGGTCGCAGAACTGCTTGCCAGGCATACACCAGTAAGGAAACCAATCTTTTTATATCCTCAATATGGCTTTATTTGCTTTATGAATACTATAAAACTTGTGTTTTAATCTTCAGCTCCAGCAAGCCAGTAGTAATGACAGCTGCATCACGGTGAACAAAACCAAAAAGAACGTTACAAACATCAACATCACTACTGAACCCACCGGCAACAGCAAGAGTCCAAAATCAGAAGTACAAGTATTCCAAAAAGGTCCAGACATTACAGCGATTGTCGCTAAACTACCTGGCCTTGATGGAGCGGAATCTAACTTGCCATTAATGAGGCCAAGGTCAAATGCGTCAGGAGCGTCCTCTAGACCACCTTTGTCCCCAAGAGCATCTCCACCACCGAACCACAGGTCACATAGCTCCCACAGTCTCGAACACAGAGCGGGTAGAATGCGACACTCTGTCTCCCATCACTGCATTCATGGAGGAATTGACTACAGCGCAGAGACCGACGCCGCAATTCGTATGATTGAAAGGAACCAAAGACATTTAGAAAAGCAACGGATGAAGGCTGAAAGACTTAGCAGGTCGCGAGAAGACTACTTCAGATCTGACAGCGATTTGGACGTCAGGGAAACGCATTCTACTTGCGATCCCCGGCATTATGATATTAAAAAAGCTGCCGATAGGATAGAAGAAAGTATAAAAAAAACGAACTGGGCTGAACGGAAGACTTTGTCCATAATTGAACAATTAAAACGGTCACAAAGAATGCGTAAAATGAAAAAGAATGAGAGTACAGAAGACGTCCAGCTAGAATCTGAGAAGCATTACATGTACAACCGAATAGATGGGAAAATACTGGAGAACGCACACAAGTCTAGCAGAAGAACATCAAAGATGCATTCAAGAAGCGCCAAATCATCAGAATTTGAGTCAGAATGTTCAGATTTTCCAAACGGGGATATTTACAGTAGTTCCCCGAGAATAGACTGCGGATCGGAATCGTGTTCAACTAGAATGAGTCACTACAAGAAAAACGAAGATGGAAAGACCGACGTGAAGTCGAGACCGACACCTCCGCGAAAGCCGTTGCGCTTGTCACTGCACAAAGCACGCAGTGCGCACTCCCTCATGAATGGAAGCGAGTCAGAGACACTGAGTAGACCACCATCAGAAGCCAAACCTGACGGTCAGGAGTGCAACAAAAGAGCTGTAAAAAGAACTTACGGTGGTGATAAGTGGACGAAGGAGAGGATCAGGGATGCTGGCCGTGCGACCCCTAGGCCCACGAGGAAGATTCTAAACGGGTTGTCAGCTCGGGACGCGCCCGCAGCCGATGATCTGTACCCTGAAGACACTCATTTGCCTTTAAGGGTCAACGGTGTGACTCGTGGTAGCAAATGGTGCTGAAACTTGCCAATATATTTTTTAATTGAACCAAAATATAAACCGTCTAATAAGCAATAGGTAAAGAATAAAGAAACAACTTTGTCACTGTCAGTGAATTATACACTGAAATTAAGAAAGCAAACTGAAGCAAAATACTTATTATTTAACTCTTATAATTATTTATTGATATTCTTATTCCAGAGGCTATATCTTTAATTACATCGTCCGAAACCACAAAATATCAAAATATTACTCAAAATATTAGTAGTTTTTATGTTTTACGTTCTTACTATTTTTTTATAAAACACCAATTAACGTCGGTGGATTCGAAACACCTATTATTTACTCTATTATCTACTTCATAGTTGGGTAACATTTTATTAGATTATTCTTGATGAGTGTAAAATATATAAGATGATCAGAATACCTAATAAATGTCATAAGAATTTACTGCTGTAAGTCTCATCCAGGCACCGTGGAAGACTGTGATAAATGCCTATTTCCAGCAGTGAACCTTTTTAGGATATCAATACAAATTTTCTTCATTTCTGTATTAAAAAGCATATTGTGTCCGTCGTTTTGTCATAGTCTTCAGTGTTTACCTATCTAGTATTGTAAATACGCTGCAAGCACCCACCGTAAAGCTCATCTATATTATTATATTGTGTAATATATAAGGATGCGTCTGTATCACAACTAAGTTTATATATGTATTGATATTGTAAGAGAAATAAACAATTATAATGGATGTGAATTTAATTTTTTAAAACAACCTTCAGTATTTTCATTATGATAGTGTATGGGAGTCACAATATATGTCGACTAATTGATACGTTATCCTTAATTAATTGGGTCCATATTTAGGATTAACTATAACATCTCAAAGCTCTAAATGACTGGCACGGTTTCTCGAACTTTACCTTTGCCTCTATTCAATCACGACTGAAACATTATTCTCAGACAAACAATATATAGGGATGTAAGAATTTTGTTTGTGCATTACAAGTATTAAAGGTCAATAAACCTGAAATAAAACATCATCGCATCATTATTCATTTAATTATTCACTATTGTTTGCAACAAAAACAAATGACATTATTATTTACATTAAAAAATCTATAAGTATCATACATATATACGCAACACTCCGAAGGCTCAGCGCACACGAGGCGGGATTATAGCAACACCGCGTCGTGTGCGGCCAGCTTTACAAACTACCAACACTTGCAACGGTAGAACAGTACTTATAAAAAAATAACTTTTACGTTCCTAATGTAGACCATGCCTATATTACCGCATACATACACATAAATATCCAAATATACATAAGTCAAACCAATTTTAGATCCATCTATGGGATCGATTCTACCAAAACTAGAATCCTAATTATCGATTCAATCGACATTCGAGGCATATAAATACTTATAAATACATTTCGAAATAAAGAAAGTTTTGTGACTCTAATGTTGATCCATAAATATAATTTGCTTTACGTTCACTCTTCACAACTAAAGCATCATTCATATCTGGAGACACAGAATATGGAAAACTAGTAAAATAACGAACACTTAATCATTGTATACATGATGTATAGAACTATATTTATTTGTGTTTTATGTATGTTTCTTTACAATGTTCTGTTATGAAATATTCCATATATAGGCCGTCAGCTATATCGATATGGTAGTATCGATAGAACACGGCGCAGCATTATCTGTCATGCTAACTTCACGCATACTATCATAAACCCGTTTTGGTCACTCAAAATGTTACATTGCCGATCTACGTTCTATACTACATCTATGAACTATACGGATTTAAATAAAAATATATTTGACAGCACAGCTTGAAACCAATCTAAATTATAACGCCATCAGCCCCACAAAACACATAATAGGTCAATTTAGATATGAACTATTGGCCCTAAGTCCTTACTGTAACCCGTCTATCACGGTTGTATCCAGATATGAATAATATTTTAACCTCTAAATCGATCGCAATAATAAATTCCATCCTGAATATTTATGCGGGTAATATATCCTGAGAGACTGGTAAAAAGAGACTTGTAAAAAGCGGCACTACAAGAATATTTCATTAACCTACGCCAAGTTTTAAAATTGACAAAATAAACTGTTCCATACCAATCCAAAATACTACATGTTATTGTACCTATTAAAAATTTTATAATTTAATTATATTACTTATTTTTATAGCATAGATCCAGTGAGTGAACTCATCTTAAATTACTTGGGGATTATGGTAGCATTTCCTGCCTGTAGAAATATAATTAATACACCTAGCAGTGACACGCTTAATCCTGACTCGACGATAATAAGTCTTGTGGGTATCACAATTAAGAGTCTTTTCAGTCTCAACACCCACAGTCGAAATAAGTATTTTTGAGAAATTTGAGGCACACAAACATCAGTGCAGAGATCTTATGATCTCTCGTGTCGCAGCAGGCGTCTAAGCCTACCACGAGAAGGCAGTCAAATTTGAAGTTGGAGAAAGAAAAGAGACAATGTTTTTACATCTGTTATTTCACTTATTGAAATATAGTAGCAATTATCTTATTTCAATTTGGTTTTTAGACAGTAATTGTGATGCTTCAATTTTAGATGTAAAATAAAACTAGTAAAATCAATTAAATTAGGTAGAATAAAATGGCTAAAGAACCATTCAATAGGTCGTTTCAATTATAGTACTATGGTTTGACCGTGGTGGCGCCACTATCTCACGAGAAACCAACGCGAAGTAAATATTTTGCAGTTGCGTTTCGTTCAGTGAACGATATTTGAAATCCGACCGCCGATATTTATCTACCATAACCACAATGAAATATACAATGAGGAATGAATAGAATTAACTTCAAGGTAAATATTTATAAACCTGACGCCATTTTGAACCTTACGTGTACAATAAAATGGCACTATGTTAGACTCGCTTAGCTTTATAGTGTTGCAAGTGTTCATAGTGACTATATTATATATTCATATTATATTATATAGGTATTGTCATATAATGTAGTGTTTATTTGGGTGAAAATCTACATTATAACGAACATTTTTATAAAATTGAGTAGAACATCACTAGGACCAACTGACTGGGAGGCGCGTTATCGATAATTCCCCAAAAAAGTAGCGCACGAAGTTACCAGTCTATACCTAATCTTCAATATGCTTAGAAAAATGCTGGTCTACGAGGCAATTTGAATTGTGATGACGTCACACAGAATTATTTTTGAGATTCTAGTTATCTGTTTGTTTTTGTACATATCAACAAAAAAATCCCAAAAAAATTACAAATAATAATTATTTTTTATAAAGAGAAAATTATGCAAAAACATTAATCAATGAAGGACATAAATATGATGTCTGTAAATTATTTTGATTCCCAAGTATTCTTTTTTATTTACCTTTATTATATAATATTTCTTAATATATGAAAATAACATTAAAGATTTGCAACTACAGTCATTGTCGTACCCACATCAAGTCTTTTTTGTCATGACAAAATAACTGGTCTATTTTAAAAAGGAGAAACAGAGATATTCCACCCAAATAAGCACTTGAATGATGACAACAACGGCAGTCTTAATGATACAGTGACTATGGCTACAGTTGCAGTTCTGTGCCGGCCGCGAGCGACCCCGGCCACCGACGCTACTCTACCCTAACAGTTATATCAAATGGTGACTTGTATCATTATCTTTAACCTAAATGATTATTTACATCATGAAGAGAATTTAAGTCATTTCAAAATAGAGATCAGCTCAGCCCATCGTGTAATTCGCGACGCGCGCAATCAATAATTATGAAATGTGAAATATTACATTGCTTAACCGAAACATTGAATTAACTAAACACGGAAATAAACATGACTTCGGCCATACAAAACATACAAAAATATACGTATTCAAATTATTGTTAAAATATAAACAACTCAACAAACACAGCACAAACTTCAACAAAAATATCCATAGACTGAAACGTGACACTCGTGACGTCATCGTACACGAGTCACTTCATTGTGTCGGACCGTCATCGAAATACTGTTGACTGACATGAGCGATGCGATATCGAGGTGTCCGGATGAGTCGACTTGATGATACGAGTGGTTGTGAGTTATGTGAGTAGCGCGACTCAGGTGTGCAGCGCGCGGCCCAGGTTGACGTACGTCTGCAGCGCGAGCGGCAGCGGCAGGTCCCGCAGCGCGCGCGTCACAAGCTGCGACAGGCGCAGGCGGCGCGCGTCCACGGGCGGCGGCGCGGCACGCGGGCTGCGCGGGCGCGTGCGGCGCGTGAGGCGCGGGATGCGCGGGATGCGCGACGTACGCGGCACGGGCACGGCGCGCGCGGCGCCGGGCGAGGGGGACGCGGGGCGGCGCACGCGGGGGCGGGGCGCGCGCCCGCTCACTATCGTGGGCACGCCCGTCACGCGCACCCTACCGCGGATGTGCCGCACGCCCGGGTTGTTGCGCAGACAGACGCGCCGCCGCATCGCTACACGACGCAACACAATGAACACACATTAACTCAAACGTATAGACATGCATCAATATTGTACACAGCGTTTATTGCGTCTGTGAATTATTTCTATAGAAAAAACGCCAACACGAACAAACAGTTCATTGTTTTGGCGACACAATAAATGTTTTAAAATTGATTAATTATAACATGAAGTATACATTTTGTTTTTATTTAGATACCTTTACAATTTGCAGTGTTTATGAACTATAAAAATAACACTCACCAACTGGCTTTTGAGCAGCGGGCGTGGATGGTCCCGGCTCCGCGTCGGAAGGCTCGTCCTTGTCGGGCTTGCCGGGCGAGGAGCCGGACGACGGCGTGGTCTCCTCACCGATGCCACTGTCCAACTTCTGCCGCTTGGTCTCCTTGGCCTCGTCGTCGCTCGACTCCACCTTGGTCTCCACGTCCTCCCACTCCATCACGCCGTCCTGGGTCGTGTTAACCGACGCGGCACTGGCCTCCACGAATTTTTCTTCTTTAGGGCGCACCGCACTGGAAGATTCGTCTTCCTCAACAAAATCCCGTGAAGTGCCTTCACCGGCGTTAGACCGATCGGGCTTGTGTTTCAAGGATGTGGTGACAGTCTGCGCGGTCCTCGGCCTGGCTCTGACCTTGGATTTGACGGTGGATTTGGACATGGCCCTAGTCTTGAGCTTGGTGCTCGGGCGTGCGCGAAGCTGGGGCGTGACCTTGGGTCTGCGGCGCAAGCGCGGGCGCTGCTGCTGGAGACGCGGCTGGCGCGGCGGGTCGTGCGTGCTGTAGCGCGTGTTGGTCCTGATGACGGCGCGGGTGACGCCGGGCAACGGCTCGCCTGCGCTCCGACGCGCACCCACCAACGAAGAGCCTGTTCAACAATATTAACTTATTAATTTATACACGCAGGCTTTCATTCTTTAACATAAACACTGATAAACTAAGTGCTACTACCGCATACTCTACTTTGGCTCCAATGCCATAATCACGTAAGCCTAGTCAATGGAGTGCATAATGAGCAGTTTATATCAAAATATGTTAATAATGTACTGACTGCAAGCCTGCTCGTCTCCATTCTGGTACTCGAGCGTGAGTATGCCGCGGCAGAAGCGTGCTAAGGGCCCGCTGTTGCGGTCTGCGGCTCGCGCGCTGCGGGCGGCCTGCGACACGCGGGGGCGGGGGTGCTCGCCCCCCGCGCCGCCCGCGCCTCCCCCGCCGCCCCCACCTCCCCCACCACCCGCACCGTTGTTAGCCGCGGGAACGCCATCGTTGTTGCCAGCCGCTAATTATTTTACGTAAACGTGTTACAAACGTCCACACATTGTCATCAAATCTCACATTGATGTTAGTAGCTTTATCAAACCAACCTGTATTGTTATCTCCTCCTCCGTCGGCGCCTGCCCCTCCCCCTCCGGCGGCGGCCTCGTTGTCGGAGGTGTCTGGCGAGGAGTCGGTGTCGGAGGGTGAGGCGAGCGGGTCGAAGCGCAGCGCGCCGGCCACGCGGTTCTGCCGCATGCTCAGCACCAGGCTCAGCAGTGCGTTCATCTCGTTCGCCCCGGTGGCTGGCTCCAGGTCGTGCAGGTTGTTTAGACCCTCTGGAAATATAGTTTAACTATATTATTTATATATATTTATTGAAAAGCCAATGGTTGTCTTGTGTGGTTTAGATAGTAAAAAGGTGATAGGTTTGTATCTGGCTTGAAGGACCATAAATTGAGAATCGCGTTGTAATTGTGCTCATAGACATAGAAGGTTAGAGAGATCACAATTAACTAAGCGTTTTAATACTCGTTATTTATCTCCATTCTATTACAATAATTTATGAGTGTGACCGAACCACGGTGAAGCATTGTGAGGAAACCTACATACCATAGTGATTTCTATGAAAAGTATGAAAATTTCGCCAACCCGCACTAGGCCAGCGTTTTTTTTTTTTTATTGCTATGAATGGCCACACGAGCATGCCGTTCGCCTGATGGTAAGCGATACGACCGCTCATAAACAGTAGCAAAACCAAACAACACCTAGAGACCTACCACCAGTGAACGTGGTGGACTATATGGCCTAACCACTCTCAATCGTATTCTCGATTGTAGAGGAGGCCCGTACCCTGCAGTGGGACTTATATATGGGCTGATGCAGTAGTAGTGACAGTGACCGAACCAAACAAATGTTTACTCTAAAAATGCAGAAAGCGATTTGGTCATCAATCATCAATATCAGCTACTGCAGCTACGCTTAGTCCACGATCTATGTGTAAGAACAAGTGTATGTATGTGTGTACCGGTGTCGCTGTCATCGTCGATGGGTATGCAGATGCGTCGCGGGCAGGCGGGCGGCGCGCGCGGTGGGCGCGGGCGCGGCGCGCGCAGCTCGGGGTGCAGCTGCAGCACGCGCGTGCGCACCGCGTGCCGCACCGCCGCGCGGGACAACACCTGCAGCCGCGGCGGACTCAGCTCCTCTGCAACACCACAAACTTATCACTCACCACATGCTTGAGACCAGGCGAAACAAACCCAGTGGGCTTAACTGCAATACAGCGGAAAATACGCGGTATTACCCAGTTCCAAGTAGATCCAACATATTAGCTACTATTTGATTCAATTTACCAGAAAATATACCGTATAAAATTACGTTATGTCCAAAACATAACGTAATTTTAGGTTGATTTACTAAACTACATTTTAGTGGCCAACACTATCTATGCTGCAAAGGTAACGAATTAAATCTTTACTACGCCGCGCTGCGCTATTCAGCTGTCGAAAAGTTTAATAGTTTACATGTTCGTTACTTTTTAACTGACTTTAAAAAGAAGGAAACTTTGGTCTGTCCTGCGAACAAACGGTTCACCAGACACTGATAACGATATCGTTCATGAACTTAACATTTTGTTGTGCCCATGGATTTGTATTTCCAAAAGCGACTATACCACAATCTCATCCTAGGTGTAACCTAAAGTGTTACCAGCACTGAGGTTTCCATATACAAAGCTACATAGAGTATTTCCTTACCGAGTTTGATGAGGTCAGCAGCATCAGACTTGGGCGGCATCTTGAGCGGCGCGAATGACACGTGCAGCAGGTTGCGCGACGTCCACATGTTGTCGGACATGCGCCGCACTTGCACCAGGTTGTCGTTCAGTGGCATCACCAGCACGCCACCCACCTGACAACAGTTTACGCTGCAGAACTGTGTTTTAACTAGAGATAGGTCACTTATATGACAGGCCGCCTAGGTACCACCGTAATGTTAATTTCTCTCGCCAAAGAGAAGTGTAAATTCACTGTCGTATACCGGTTTGAAGGATATTGTTGCCAGAGTAACTACTGGACATGTCGAGACTTAACATCTCAGGATGACGAGCAGTGGAATTGTAAGCATCGCTTTGTAATTCACAGGGTTTGGTTTTACTATTGTCCAGGAGCTGTCATAGCGCGAATGGCATGCTCGTCTCACCATTAATTGCAATAAAAAAATCACACTGGATAGCGAACACATCATACATCAGTAAACAACACACAAGACTTCGAGAACTGCATACCCTTACCATCTAGTATATCGTGGCAGGTTTTGTCACGCCTCGCCATCGCGCATCCACATTAACAGCCTCATTCATAGACAGTATTAAACCTATTTTAGTTAGTAAGTCTACACATCCTTAATAAACATAAGTAGAGTACTGCGACAAAGAACTGGTTACCTCTTCATGCAAATTCTGAATTTAATACCTACCTGTAACTGCCGCTACCAACCTCCACAGAATGTTGTTCTTCCAACCAATCCCAATATCCCGGAGGAAGCGACCACTCACACCGATAAAGTCTGTAAGATCTCTATTACGTGCTTTAAAAACCTCAAGTACTGAAATACCGCCGGTTTCTAGGAACTTAATACAATATTATGTCAACAAGTAGTCTATCATTATAATGTGAATATGTCTGAGTTTACTTCCATTTAATAATTCACTTTAATTATAGGAAATCACCATGCACATTACTTATGCGCGAAATTCTTCATCTGCTTGATATTTTGTACGAGATACTATGACACCAGCTGTATCAGTGAATATTGTTCATTAATTACATTTTCAAACAATTTTTTTATGTTAAATCATTTACATAATCTGTGGCACAGTTGATTAAGAGTTTAGACGCCAAACGCATAATGAGGGGCAAAGGATTCGAACCCTAAACAAGACATGTTACACTGTTGTTTCAAGCCTAGGTGATACGAGATAAGTAGTCTTCATTTTTGATACCACAACACATATCGCGTACTTTTTATTATTATTACCTTAATCAACTGTTTGAAATAGTTCTGGTACTCCTCGGGGCAGCCGGCGCCGCAGTAAACGCGGTCGTACGCGCCCTGCAGCGGGGCCAAGGACAATCCATTGCCTGCGAACAAAAAAATATATGTAAGTAAGGTATTTCTCCAATTTTAAAGATATATTAAAAGAATGACAATAGTCTGCAATCTAGTAAAAGCAACCTTGAAATGAAGGCAGTGTGTTTTCGTTGTATTATATTTTTTATACTTTCGCTTCCAAAATGTCTCTGTGAATTATCACAGAGACATTTTGGAAGCATAACATAGTCTATAAATTATTATAGACTATGTTTGGCAATGGATTTCACGTGGCTGAAGTACGTGTTAACATTTTTATACGACTTATTAGACAAATGTTCACTAAATAATGATTACAATAAAAAGTTAAAGCATTTTTCAGCTTTAGACTCAGGATAGTGACTTCTCTCCTTCTGACTATAAGGACATTATTGTCCTCGAGAATTTCAATTTAAGACCTAAATACATTAATCAGGAACGAATAATTACATCAGTGCAAAACATCACACTCCTTTTTCGGGCAGCCATTTAAAAAGTATGCAGCTAACACCGTCTTGAACTTTCATATATGCAAATGATAGCTTACTTCTTGACCCGAAAAAACGGCGTAGGTAAACATTCAGTATATAGCATTCATATGTTCTGATGAATAACATTGAGGTCAGGTGTTATCTAGCCGAGGAACTCCCGCGGGCATACTTCGCGAGTGCAAAACAATTTTATAACCATTACGACCCATTCAATCTACTGAATTGATGAGCTTTCTATTACTCACAGTGCTACTAATTTTAACATGTACAAGTTACGAATATATGGTAGTGGACACATGATAACATAAATTAAATTGTCGCCTAAACAATTCGCAAACCAAATACTAATAAATTGTATTCATATGTATAACCACTGGGTATCAATTAATAGATAAGATTTTTATAGGACACAATAATTTTCATTTGATTTGAATTTAAACGTTTATTACATTTTTATACATACATGCCTTTTCCCCAGGAGGGATAGGCAGAGGCGCTACTAGGATACCCACGTTTCACCTTGTATAAAAGGGGGCGAGCCTATCGCAAAGTCGGGCATTAATTCCTGACTCCAGGGTGATATTGGATAGCAAATGCTAATATCACTTCACTTTGTCCGACCCGGAATTCGAACCGGAGACCTCAAATTTGTAATCGAAGTGTAACTACGCGAATTAAAATTTTAGAGCAACTTATAGCATTTTCGAAAATAACAAAAACGTTCTTCTGCTTCATAAACTAAAATTGTAGATTTAGTCATATTATAGTAAAATAATAAAAACTCACCATGAAAGTACTTGGGCTCACAGAAGTCAAACTCATCCAGCGTTGGAGAGGTTTCTATAAACTGTGTGAGCTTGCCTGTGGCGTATTCCACCACACTGTGGTGCATCTCAATCCCGTGGCTGATTCCACTCGAGCCAATCACCAGTCCCACCAGTGTGCTAAGGTAGCCGGTCCCGGAGCCAACATTCAGGAACGATAGTCCTGGCCGTAGATCTAGCCCTTCCATCACTTCACTGTAATGGGACATTTGTAATTTCAATTTATGTTGTAGTAAATAGTTGTTTTAAGCGCACTACACACTGAAGCCGCCGACCCACCCGGCACATGTCACTTTTGGTTGGCGGCTTCACTCATTGCAAGTCGAAAAACTTCGTCGGCGACATGTCGGTGGCTCGACATGACATAAACATATTTATAAAGTTGTTGAGTGTCATCAAGCATCTGAGCAGAGCACATGCCGCCAACATGTCGGCGAGAAACACGTGCGGGCGGTTGTCACTGACATGTTTATTTTCTTTTAGACTGGCGGTTTGGTGTGTAGTGCTTTATTGGTACAGCATCAAATGGGATATAAAATCTTTTTTTTTTATGAATCACCAAGCACACTTGTATGGGATACTATGACTTGTTTTCGAACCAATGCCTACTTTGGTATAATTCAATGAATACTACTATCATGCCACCAACTGAACCATCTGTAAGCTGGATTTCCCTTATAATGCAGTCAACGCTTCACTTATTTAATAATAATAAAATAAATAGGATAATAAGAATTATAATATTATAGTATACATATTCTAATTTTTAATAGATATTACGGTTCTTCCTTTTTTATATCCTAGTGTACTATACTAAAATAATTCTAAAACAGTTTTTTTATATTTGATATTTTTACATACAAATATACTCTATGTGTCTATATATGTTGCCTTTTTATAAACAGTTTCCAAGTGAAATAAATGTATCATTTATCATTTAGAATGTTCAAGTAGTCAGCTAAAATTTACAATACAATAATATAAGTAAGGACCATATTAAATGCACCATAGACAGCTTGAAATATGCAAGCAAATATACATTTATCATGTATATTAGTAATATATTCATTAAAATGGTGAAATGGTGGCAAAATATACAACATAACTGCTAAGTTTTAAGAAAGCAAAAGATAAAATGAGTGATTTATTTATTTTAGTATGAAATATAAAATAAAATCAGTAATTTACATAATAATTCAAAGGACAATTTCCATTCATAGTATAAGTAAAATATATCATTGATCCTGATGCTGATACTGCTTAATATTCATTACAGCATTTTTTATGGTTTGTTTTTAAACATTGGTGTTTATTTTCTTTTTATCCTGGCCCACAGATTTTTATAAAGTGATTATCATCACATTTTCCATTTGGTTCAGAGCCGAAGACAAAAAAATATTTTTTATTGAAATTCAAGGTAATTTCCCCAAGAACGCTAGGCCTGATCGCAATTATGTTAATATTTATTGAAAATACGTATTTTTCCCTACACAATAAAGTAGGTTTCATTGAGGCACAAAAATTTTGTCACCAATACTAAGTTTCATAGTAACATGAGCATTCTCCTTTAACTACATTATAGACTATATATTATATAGTCTATAATGTAGTTAAAGGAGTCTTTAATAATGAGTGGGTGAGTGCTCTTTGCAAAATGTGCGGTTTGGGTAGGTTAAAATATGACCAACAATATTTTAATGTACAAACACAGGGATTATTTTTGCAACTATTAATTTTGCATTTATCAGGAAGGTAACCAACCGGAAAATTTAGTATATGTAGGGAAAATATACACAATCACAAGATTTCAAGCAAAATATTGGGTAATTTCTAAAAATTAGGTAAGTATGAAATTACATATGCATATGCATATAATCTGGTCCCTACTTATAAGTATTAGACACATTAAATTATTATTGTAGGTAAAAAATAATAAACACCATTTCCTTTCAACAAGAATTGAATACAGATGGATTTAAATTGAAATCATTGATATATTTTGATTATTATTACTTAATTCCACAAAAATACAATAATTTACATAAAAAAGCGACAAAACGTAGAAAATATTAAAAAAAATGCATTGAATCTGAAACCTACATTCAGGGTCCATCCAAAATGTCATCCCACAACAAAATATTAGAGCCTTGTAATACCGATTTTACAACCTCCTATATTTGTCTAATAGGTATAAAGTAAGTTTACGGTAGCTATAATATACCCGCAAATAGTGGGTTCCATACCTGTAAATGCAAGGCGCCGATAAATGCAATGGGCCATTCCGCCAGGCCATGTCTTTGTACGCCTGGTCCCGAGCGTCGGCCGTCATATATTCTGCGCGGTCTAGCACGCGGAATACGCGCTCCACTGTCCACGATCGGATGTAATTGCCACCGATCAGGTTATCCACCAACTCATTATTGTCACGGCCCGAGCTCACCGCACCACCCATTTTGTTTGTTTTCTTCAACTATCGTCTTCGACCCTAGCCGCCTTCTCAGCTGATTGATATTGTGACGTCACAATTGTTTTTCTACATGTTATTCCGAACATAAGACGACAACACTAATGGATAAGGCACTGTAACTATAAATATTTAAAACTAAAATGTCTCCTGTAACAAACAATCTCACGAAATAGCGTAATGTTGAAAAATATTTTTACACATAAATCTGCTGTCTATATTTAAGCGACTGTTCTCATTGACGTTATTCTTCGATCGCGTTTCACTTTTCTATCGAACACACATAGTCCGACCAATGACAGCAGTGATTCAATCTCTATGTTTTGTAAATGAAAACGAATTTGAATTTTGTTTATAAACAAATCTATATAATTGTAATAGAATGAAATTATATTGATAACGTGGAATTGACTAATGCACAGAAAATATTTTCCATTATTTTCGTACTAAAAATATTAAAACAATTTTATCGAAGAGCCACGTAAGCTAGAATTATTCGATTTATGCACTTATCTATATAATCTATGGTGACAAAATATGACATTTCATCAGACCACGGGATTGGGAATGTGATTTATTTATTTTTGTAATTTCTATGTGAGAAAGACTTTATCGTTAAAATTTTATAGTATCAGATGATTTTATCGGTGATTACCAATGTTTAAAAGTGACAAATTACTTCACACAAAGTGGTTAATTGTTGTGTCATAAAACGTACGTCATTAAGTGCAATCGTGATAAGTTTGGTGTAAAAAAGTGTTGTTTTGTGTTGAGAAAGGTTGCAGTGAAGGAGTGTATTGCAAAAGTGTGTGATGGCGGAGACGAGTGAAGCGCGGCCGAGCGCGTCGGCGTCAGCGCCCGGCGGAGACGCAGGCGGCGAGGATGACAAGCATGATGAGAGAATGCTGGAGTGCAACATCTGTTTGGACACCGCTCGTGACGCCGTTGTGAGCATGTGCGGCCATCTCTTCTGGTGAGTAGACAATATTATGTATACAAACATAGAATATTAAACATCAAAACTAAAATTGTAATTAGCATATAATAAGTCCATAAGAGTCCTCTTTTCTAACAGCCAAGCGAATCTTAACATTATGAAGACCTTCCTGGAATTTGTTGAGTAATTCAGCTGATCATATAAGAATCAAACTGACAAAAACACAAAGACAACAGGGATTAAGATAACAATATACCTCACATACAATTCAAATACCACACATTACCATTTATAATAATATATGGTTCGATAAAATTAGTAAGTTATTTTAATTAAAATCAATGTCCTTAAGTAATTAACACTTCATGCAAAACTCTGAAAATCATATAAACTGTTGTGAATAGCTCACATCCATGAATACATATTTTATTAAATAGAGTTTCATTTATATTATAATGTAAAAATTAAAGTATATATAATAAGTAAAACAGTATAGATAATGTTATTTAAACATTAATTGAACAATGCTTTTGTTTATTGATCATTTTTATCTTTCCAAATTGTTACATTCAAAGCATGCAGCAACAGCTGACCAATTTTTGTTACAAAATCAATCATTGGATCTATTAACATAATAAGGTTGAAAATACAGTATATTTAATGTCTTTCCAAACACAGGATGTCCTGTGATTGGCAATATAAAATAATTATACTAAAACATTGCTAAGTATTTTTTAAGTATCTCTTTGTTTTAAATATCATATTAATTCTTGAATTCTTAATTTGCCATACTGGATTTAAGAGTTTCTTGCCCAATCAATAACACAAAATTCATGCAGTTTGTGTTTGCTTCTTTACCACCTAATGTACCCAATGATATACAGGACAAATTGAATGGTACAGACCACTTGTACTTTTTCCAATTATACAAAGTTTACATACCACTCCAGTCTGTGAATGCACAAATTATACCAATATATACCATATTCAACTTTGTGACATCAGAAATTAACATTTTCCTTTTTTTTAAAGTAGGTAATTTGCATGCAGCTGCCTTCCCTTGAAAAGATAGCCATAGGCACATTTTCTAGTAAAAAATAAACACTATTTAGAAAAACACTCTTAAGTAAGAGATCCAACAAAAAAAGACAATTGTTATTGAGTTTAGAAAATGTAGTGAAAAACACTCATTTTATGGTTAAATAGCTAAGTAGCTTGAGGATAAGTAAGTGTGGTAAGAACCCTACACTTACATTTGCATAGGTCCCACAAATATGCAAATGTATCATCATCTTAGATTCTAAAACACTTGATTTCTAAAAATAATGCTGGTGTCCCCATTGGTAGGGGAATGGAAAGAAAAATAATTGAGGAAAAAGGTGCATCAGGCTTCCCCTAATCCCTAAATGAAACACTGCATGCAGGTTATTACTAATTGATTTTCTGTAAAACAGTAAGTAGTACACTCTCAATTAGACTGGCTTGATCCCATGGTAAGCTAAAATAGCCATAATGAGACACTAATTTTTTGCCTTCTATCTATTTGAGACACCTAAATCTGCTTTTCAGAAATCTTTGTCTAATTGTATATCTGATGTGAACAGTTGGCCATGCCTACATCAGTGGTTAGAGACGAGACCTAGCCGGCAGGTGTGCCCCGTGTGCAAGGCAGCTATCAGCAGAGACAAGGTGATCCCACTCTACGGACGAGGCAATACCAAGCAGGAGGACCCTAGGAACAAGGTATTGTATTTGAATTTTTCACATGACAATTAACATTTGTTGATACAAAAGTTGTATATAAATGGCGAAAAATCTATCTTAATGATGATGCAAGTTTGACATGTTTCAACTCACCTTGGCTCGCGGCTCTATGTGTGCGTGTTCTTGTAAATATGAAGTTTTGATAATTGTTTCTTAGATTTACGCGAATGTTACACATCGAAATAAAAGAAATTTATTCGGGTTTGGTTTAAGTATTAGATTATTTTAACTTCCCGAGCTTTTACCGACCCGACGTTTTCGTGGTCACAGGGTGGGTGGGCCGTCCTACAGAGAAATTTGTTATACTGGAAGAGGCATCCAAAAAATTGTCACACCTTGTATTGTCTATTTCTTAAAACAATAAATCAGCATGTTAGTTAAATTTTGTGTCAGTAATGATCTCAACACTCTGTTTGTCATAAAGTTAAAAGTTTAATTTTTGCTTGTTTTATCGCGTTTTAAATGTAAACCAACTGGCAACACAGGCCGGCCCCGAGCTGGGAAATTTGTTAATTCAATAACAACATTGCATATTGTTGACTAGGTCCCCCCGCGACCAGCAGGCCAGCGTACAGAGCCAGAGAACACCAGCGGGTTCCCTGGCTTCGGGTTCGGCGAGGGATTCCACATGTCCTTCGGCATCGGAGCGTTCCCCTTCGGCGTGTTCACGTCCACCTTCAACTTCGGAGATCCCCGGCCCAGCGCTGGTAAGTGCTGCTTATATGTATATTTAGAGACTTGCAAATTGGTCAGGCTTAAGCTTTACAGCGAAACTTTATTTTTCAAGATCTGTTCATGTTTATGAAGTGATAGAGCCTTCGTTAAGTAAAGTTCCAGCATGAATACGGCAGTCCCCCTACCTCAATAAAAACCAGGGAATAATAACAGTATACCTGGTGGTAGGGTATTTGTATCAACACAAACAGCTACCACCGAATATAACGGTGAAAAACCCACCATTATGATTTAGGCGAATTCGTCTCTCTTCTGGTTATTTCGTCCTTATCAATAGTTTTAACGAATATTTGTCCAAATAAATAATGTGTATACAGCTCCGCGCGGCACGGCCCAGTACGAGGAGGAGCAGTTCCTGTCAAAGATATTCCTGTGGGTGGCGATCCTGTTCGTGTTGTGGCTGATATTCGCATGACTGGCGGAGGACGCGCCCGCCTCCCCCGCGCACTCCCGCTGCCCCGCCATCGCGCTCTTCGACCTCATCTTCATACTGGGCGTGGTCCGGTTCAGCCGGTGGACCACTCGTGTCGCTCCCAACCCGACGTAAGTGCCGGACTATCCGACAACAACGCTGCAGTGCACCTTCTTTGCCGGCTAGTCCGTAAACTATGCTGTTCTCTGCCCGGCTTTGAAGATTTCATGCAATTTATAACTTAATTTTGCCGATCAGACCGTAAATAAATTTGTTCTGTACTGCCCGGCTTATCCGAAGATTTTATACTATGTACTGTTATGATGCGGTGGCGTGCATTACATAAACAATTAAGGGCTGCCAAATGTCACCAATCCTTGAACTAAACATTTAAAAACGATTAATTTACGGATATCTATGGCGATTCTTTTTAATTTTTAATGTAACTATATAACATGCTGTCGGGACGTGATACCGACCATCCACACCCATTCCACTATACATTAATTGTAGAAAATTATAACAGTTTCAACGAATTCGTTTTTTTTTTGTTTGGCTATCCTCCATGTAATAAGGCAATACTTGTATAGTTCAAACTTGTCGAGGATTATCGGTTTTCATATATTCTTACATCAGGATTCAAAGGAAATAAATCATTTTCTACTTAATGGATTTGTACATAATAAATACATTCATGTAAAAATGCAAATATAACAAAATGTGACACACGCCCTTTGAACCCCTTAGTAACATGCATTATATTTATACTGGAAGTCGTTTGCAAAATTGCGCTATTTTATATATTTGACAATTTGTCACGTAGGTATATCCGTCGAACGATCCGAAAATACTTGTAAAGTAACACGGTTTGAAATTGACCGTTTGTTTGTAAATTGTATATATTTGCGTATCTCACGCGACGCGACGTAGCGGAATTATCACGTAGTTTTTTAATTGCGCATAATGTCCGCAGCGGAACTTGTGTTTTTAATTTATTCGTTAGAACACTTAATTTGAAAAATAGTGCATTTGTACACAGCCGTATTCAGATATTAGGCACGGGGCAGCGACCCCAGTATTTATATTCAAATCACACTTCACAACTATTCCTTTCTTGAATGTGCCTAAATTGTAAGACAATACGTTATATTTTTATTTGTAAGCACGTTCGCTTAGAAGAATATTTTATTTACCATCCGCACGTATTTATATGATGGCTAAAAATCATTCTAGTGTTTAGGATAATTTACTTCTGTGAAATATTTATGGTAATTAATAGATATAATGCTGTGTGTCCGCTAGGGGCCCACTTATGATAAACATTGCAATAATGCAACTATTGTTTAGATATGAATAACGTATATTCAATTTGATAGTAGATTTATGATTGGAAATATGGAATGTTTTGATGGTGTTAAAGTTTTTTAATCGTTCTATTTATACATATAAGTAATTAAAGCTGATTTTAAATACTCACACGGTTATCTTCCAAATGGATTTCTGGTTGCTTGTAAGAGTGACTGTTGACCCATTTGAATATTGAAACATTTTGGCTTTAAAAAAAGACATAAGTAAAGATTCCTCCATTTCATAACAAATATTTGTTTTTTTTTTTTGCAATGAATGGTGAGACGGGCGTGCCGTTCGTCTGATGATAAGCGACATGACAGCTTATAAACAGCAAAACCAAACAACACCTTGAATTACAAAGCAATGCTTGACATTCCACTGCGCTCGCGTCCAGTAGCTACTCTGACTACAATTTTCTTCAACCCAATACATAACAGTGCATTTACACTGATGCTTGGCGGGATAAATAGACGTAAATAGCCGATAACTAATGCATAAAACAATACATCAAATATTTTCATTATTCGATAGTTAAGCGGCATTTAGTGAATCATTTATTAATTCAAAATTTAATTCACAATAATATAGCATACACTACAACATATATGTATACATAAGTTAATTATTTGATAGTCTTGATTTGATTCATTTATCTATATCTGTTTTTTCAATACAATGAATCTTTGTATAAAAATATCAGCCAATATATGTAAGTCACATTGCTAAGCAGTGGCCTCTTACACTCTTATGTGAATTAGGCTTTAGTACATACATAACTTAATAAAAGATGTTATAGATTTTTTCTTTCCTTATAACTTTGCTATTTTTTCATAAACTTAAATAATCTGTCTTAATGGGTCGAATAGTTTCAAACTCCGGGTTAAAATAATGCATACTTATATATTTCCAAGTCACGAGTATTTGGTAAGTGACCCAGAGTATTTCAAGCAATTTTTAATTTTCTTTTTCAATGTTCAATTTCACATTTCAATCTTCGAGTGTTTCTTGTTACTACATTATGTATATGTTTATTAATACCCAAACATAAACACAAACTCCCAAAGGTTCAAATAAATTTCGTTCAGCCAAAATTAGAATGGAAACAAAAGCGAATGCCACAAACTTTTGTACCCATGAGGAACTGACCCGCGGTCAATCGCGACACAGACGGTTTAAATAAACAAAGATCTTGATTAGGCGTCGTTTGTCGCACCAGGTATTGGTGTTTAATTAAAGCAGGTTTCATACCGGGCTCCCGCCCATATTATTTGTAAAATAACGTTATTTTTGTTGTCAAAGTAGCGCAACGTTTCAAGTGTAATAATTTATCTTTATTCAGAGACAACAACAATAATAAATTATTATTAAATTACAATATTTAACTTCGAAGTATTGCTTTTAAAACTTGATAAGCAATCGTTCGTTGACCTATTGTTGTGAATATTTTAACGCATTAGAATTGACATTCATGTCTTATATTCAAACAAGTTTTTCGTTTAAAGGTAACGGATTAGGTTGCTGTAGTGGGGGCGCATGACCCCAAAAAGGAACTTGTATCTTCAGCTAATATACTTAATTTAATCATGTTTTTCTGCTTACTGTTAACTTAATCAATAGTGAAAAAATGTAATCGTATAATAAACAGCGGTATAATTCTTAAGAATTATACGTAATTAAATTAAGGCCATACAATAATCCTTATGTATTTACATTAGCTACTGTCTGGTCACGTAGCTACAGTTTTTATAAAAAGACTGCTGTATCCGTTTTAAGATTAATATACTACTCTTTCGAAAGGGATTCATGTGCAAGAATAAATTTTTAGAGAGCATTGATATGTGAGTTTCATGGTCACGGTTTTCATTATTTTTAGACTTTTGAGAGGTGCAATGTTTATAAGGGGATTTAGAAACTTCTAGTCTTAAAGATCTCACCGCAAGTTAATGAAATAATGCATTATTCAATTATTTTTGGATTCATCGATTTAAATTATTCCCATTTCAAGCATTACATCCATGTACAACATAACTATCATAAATGAGGCCTCTTCCAAAGAAACCCTGCATTAGAAATATTAATTCAAAAGTCCTCATGAACCAATGGCATTTATATTTGGCAGACTTTATTAGAGAAAGGCCTTACATTCAATTACTATTACGAGATAGACTGATACACACATGGTTCCCGATTCCCCACTTACTACTATCATTATTGGACCTACAGAATCAATTTTGTATACTGGAATCAAACTATAATGTTATTTTTCTGTCTAACGAATAAACAATTATATAATAATTGAAACATATTGAATTTTGCGAAATAAAATCGTTTATAATTAAATTTATGTATAGTTTTATGGTTTGATTTCCGGTTGCAAGTACGGCAGTGCCGTATCACGAAATACTGTTTTATTTAACAAATTGGTACGTTATTTTGTTCATATTAAATATAAGTGTATATATTATTACATCAGTAAATTGTGATGGGAGGGTACGTTTAATTGTAAATTGAAATAAATGTTACGCTGGATTTGTGTTTATTTTTTCATCCAACGATCCTACAGTTCCTTATATAAACATAATGCAATCTTGTGAATATAATCAATATATGGACACCGTAGGTTAAAAGAAAAATGTATTGTTTTAAAGTGTCACACAAAAATATGTTTATAATGTGTAATCAGGGGAAAGAGAAAAATATAGCTTTAATAACATCTCACAAGATATTAAAATATATTTTTACAAATCTAGTCTGAATTCAATTTAACACACAAACATTGGATTTCGTATTCAATTCTTTATTTAATTAAAAATCGCTTAGAATCACTTCCAATAAATCAACATAGGGGAACTAAATAGTAGTCATATGACGATATTTACACATCGTGATAGTGGAACTAAAACTATCATTCACAAATCCGTACCAAAATCAAACACATCAATATGACTCCCATGCCCCTACTCAGTCCGCACACTATTAGCCTATCGATAACTATTAATTTATTCCTAAATTATACTAGACTACGATCGCGGCCAATGCCACGAAGTGAAAACTAGAAACAAACTTGATCAAACTGATAAAATTAACTTGATATTTCTGGTATTTGCTTAGTAGTCTTAAAATTATTCATGCTGCCTTTGCATTGGACATTGAGATACATAATATACTAGAGTGGGCAATAAAACAAAATGTTTATAACAAAAAATAGCGGTACCGTACAACTCCTTCTCTTTCTGTCTTTGTCACGCCACACGGTAACATGATCTTCGCTTTCGCTTCACTGGGTTCCTGTACCAGCATAATGCGCAGGGAATTTGTTCCTGATGTCCGCTCTAGTTTAATACCTCAATGGCATTGGATAATATATGTGCATAAATTTTTATTACAGGCTCCATAGCGCAGTCGGTTGCACGCCGCCTGCGAAAAGAGAGGCTGCGGGTTCGATCCCCGCTCCGAGAGAAATGTTTGTGCCGCCCACAAATATTTATTTCGGGTCTGGGTGTTTGTGAGACCGAAAAGTCTCTCGAAGTTCCCGATACCCACAACACAAGACTCTATCTTAGTGTGGGGTCAGGACTAGGTGTGATTGTCTATAATACATTAACTCAGAGACATAATATAGGTAATCTCAATTAAATAATTTTTAAGGACCAGCGCGCGCCGGGACGGCATGGCAAGGCATTTAATTTTTTACCAAAGGATATTCAAACTATATTTTTCCAGAATACTACATAAATTGTTTTTTTTTTTTTTGCCCTGGCATGGAAAGCCATTTCTCGACGCCGCGATATCAGTTTAAAACATTGAAGTTTATGTTGTATACCTACCAGATAAGTTTGAATATCCTTCGGTAAAAATTAAAGCCCTTGCTATTCCTGGACTGCGCTGAAGGTTAGTGTAAAATTTACGAAGAGAATCTATAGCTATACTAAGAAACACTTCAATTGACATTAATCGTCTCTGAATGCCGCCGTAGGTAATTTAGTAATGTAAAGAAAATTAATATAATCTCGATTTTTTCTGGCTATCGCTTTCAACAACTAGTTACATATTGAATTTGTTGTAAGGGAGAACACATAAGCACATTTCATCATTAATTTGTAAATCCCTAGTTTTCAAGAAAATACATACGTCTAATCACATAATAATGTAAATAAAAAAAAACTTTTGTCATATTATACAGGGTATATCAAGACTGCTACCGAAAACGAAGCCGGGTGGTAGTTTTAGTGACTACAAACAAAATGCAACTAAAAATTTTGCTAAGAAACGCGACAATTTTGTTTTATCATTTTTTTTCGTCATTTTTGGGTGGTAAATCCATAGTTTTTGCTAAAATAATAATTTAAACTCTTTTATACCTTAGAGTCTTTATAAATAAAAGGGTATACACTATAATTTTACGAAAAAATGTATTTACCACTCAAATACGACCATATAAAAATAAAAAAAAATTGACGTCTTTTTCCAATATTTTCTGTTGCATTGTGTCTGAAGTCGCTTAAACTACCACCCGGCTTCGTTTTCGGTAGCAGTCTTGATATACCTTGTATGTATATCAATGTAAAATGATGTATTACAATGAAGCTTCAAGTTTTAAGAATTGGCTGGTATTGTTTTGCACAATTATAAATATTTTGTCATTCAAATTATCTAATTCATGTTTATGAATGAGACATTACATCATGTGATGGCACTTTACAAACTTACATTTTTAATCAACAAGGCCATTGCAAGAGTAGTGATCAAAGAGTCCATAGAACAACAGATCATGAAGTTAATTAATATGTAAGTCTTTCTGCCCGTTATGCATCTGATTACAGAAAGTTAAACAAGCCTTATGTAACTCACAATTCACGAAGCCAAACACAGGGCAAAATTGTAGATATTGTGCAGAAAAACGTACCCTAGCACCAGATAAAAGTATTGTTATTTGACTTAAGTGATTATCACCGTTTCCCGTTTTTCACGTATTTTGGGAAATAAATTATGGATATCACTATACACATAATAATATACTCTGAAAATGTTAGGACATTCAATTAAATATTCAATAATGGAAATTATCATTTATTTTTTGCAAGAACAAGAGAACATTCACCTTGCCATAATAGACCAGCTTTTAAATTATTATATGTCACAACTAACGACCTTATTCATAGACAGTTTTAAAACCTATTTAGTTATCAAATGTTTTGTCTTCTTCGCTCATACAGAATTCAAGTCATTCGAAAGGGACAGAACTATAGATAACTCATAATGGTTTTAATTCAGTCTATGAATATGGCTGTATGTGTGTATGCCAACTTAAAACCTTCAGAGATATTTTATGCCCTCATATTGTTACTAGTACTAAACGGTCGTAGGAAGGGCGTGTAGCAGCCAAAAGGCTGTCTTGTTTGTTATTAAATTGACAGACACACTTCACCTCATTCATAAACACGAGCATCCTTACCCTAAAACTAAATCTACTTATTCTATGCCGTACAACTTGAGCGTCCTGTCCATGCTGGTGGAGGCGATGTACTGCGCGTTCTTGCCGAAGCGCACGCCCGTGGCGGACGCCGTGTGGTCGTTGAACACCTTCAGCTCCTGCCACTGGCGGCACAGGTACACGCGCACGTCAGTACCCGCGATGGCCAGGTACGTGCCGCTCTGGTCGAAGCACAACTCCTTGATGGCGTAATTCTCCTCCAGCTGGATCGTCTTGAAGTTCTTCAGCTTCCTCAAGTCCCAGAGTTTGACGCACGCGTCCTCAGCCGCCGTGGCGAGGTAGTATCCGTTCTCAGAGAAAGATATCGATGTCACCGGCCCGACGTGTCCCGGGAAGTTGGCCACGTTGCTCTGCTCCTTCAAATCCCAAATTTTCACTTGCGAGTTCTCGGTTCCTGTACCGAAGATGAGGCCGTCAGGGTGGAACTGCGCCGTGGTGAGGCTCACGCCGGAGAAGTCGCTGACTTTAGTGAGCAGCGTGCCGGTGCGGATATCCGAGAAGGCCCAGTGTTGGTCAGTAGATGTGGACAGCACATAGTCTCCAGTCGGGTGAAGAGATAGACCAGTGACAGGACCGTCGTGCGAACGCAATATAACTGTCGTTTGAGAACTGTAAAGAAGAAAATACGATTAAAAAACAATTTCCAAACAAATTAAGATCCTATAAACAAACGGCATTTTTCAATAGTGATCAATTCTTTATCTACTATGAATAATGTAAATAGTTCAATTTATCTTCCTATTACGCGAGAATACTCACGTAGGCACATTCCAGACGCGAATAGTGTGATCTGGAGACGCGGTGATGACTGTATCCTCGTCGGGATGGTAGATAACCCGCGTGACCTTCTTGGTGTGACCCTTGAGGATGGCCACCACCTGCTCTGTGTCCTTGTTGAACACGGTGGCGTTGCGGTCGTTGCCGCCCGTCAACAACTTGCTGTGGTCCGAAGGGTTGATGTCCAGGGAGAGGATGCCGGGAACACTGGCTGAGTGAAGACCCTGAATATCGGAATTTTGTTTAAGAAATATAATAAAGTGTAGTCAAGATTGTATCTGAAACTTAAGGAATATTTCTTTATTGCTATATATTTTGTGAATCAATTTCTCGTAATTTTATTACAATTTGTAATATTTTACATAATACACAATATTTAACATCAAACAAATAAAAAAATGCATAACAAAATACTTAAAAGTACGTTTCCAGTCTGTACATATAAAATCAATGGTATTATTGCTTTTTCTGATATTTTTAATGCATCTTATATTATTGCTAGGAAAATTATATACAATACAAATCTGAATAACAATAACTTTTGTTTGTAAGTGTCTTGTAAGCGCCTTTCATTTTGGTGTATATGATATACATATATAAGTAAATAGTACTGACGGGATGCGATGCGAGCGTGAGGAAGCCCCGTATCTGGTCGGAGGAGACGAGTCCCTCTGGCACGGTGCGTCCGCGGCGCTTGCGCTCCTGCGTGAGCGCCGTGGCGCGCTCCTGTAGCCGCGCCACCACCTCCGCAGACATGCCCACCGGCGCCGCGCCGCCGCCGCCGCCACCCGCCGCCTCCGCCTGATGACACAACAACATTTACATTACATTTGTACTAAGGTACACTGACAAAGTTGAGGTCTCGGGTTCGAATCCTGAGTCAGGCAAAATGATATTGGATTTTTCTATTCATTATCAGCCCGGAGTTCGAAATTTGTGCCCGATATGGCGATAGGCTCGCCACCTATCACATCGTGGGACGGAACATACAAGGCGAAATGTGGGTGTCCAGGCACCTCTGCCTACCCCTTCTGGAAAAAAGCGCGAGCTAATGTATATACATCATAAATACTTCAGGACATACTTCAATCATCTTTCTAAACTTTCTTGGTGACCTGCACCCAGTGTCTCATACCCCTTATTTAGAACTTTTAGAAACCTGGGAAAGGGTAAGTTTATCACTGGTGCTTCGAAACGGCTGCTACTACCCCACAATGCAGATTCTTATGCTATTAGTCAAGTTGGAACAAGCTGCAATTTAATGCTCTGAATGACAAAATTCGGAACGAAGTGATCCATAAGAGAACCAATGTAACCGACATAGGTCTGAGAATAAGTTTAAGTGGCAATGTGCTGGGCACGTATGTCGCAGAACGGATAACCGCTGGAATAAGCGTGTTCTGGAGTGGAGACCGCGTCTTGGCAAACATAGTGTATGGCACTCTCTGGCCAGATGACGGGACAACTTATACAAGAGGATTGTCAGCCACTGGATACATAAAGCAACAAACCGGGCCCTGTGGTGTACCTCGGTAGAGGCCTATGTCCAGCAGTCCAACGGGCTGATGATGATTATGACGCTGCAATTAATTCATATCAAAAATAACAATATAACAAAAGCAACCTGGTGCGCGGGCTGCGGCGCGACGATGCCGGCCTGCGGTTTGAGCGTGGCGAGGGCCTCACGCGCCGCCGTCACCTCCTTGGTGAGGCGCGCGATCACTCGGCACGCCGCGTCGTGCTGGTACAGCGCGTGACTTAACTCCTGCAAGTGTTATTATTCCAATGTAAAATACCTTCTAGAATTGGTCTTACAGCAATTGATCATTTCAACCGTAAAATACTTTTTATTTGCCAACTATTCAATTAATGTTATCCGAAATGCTATTTCAATTGTATATAAAAAAAAACAGTTTACCTATCATTGATAAAAAAAACCTAGCAACTAACTCCAAATCTTTATAAAACATGAATAAGAGTGTGAATAGTATTGAGATTCTATTTGTTTGTATATGAATTTTTTACACTATGAAAATAAAGGTTGCAGAATAATTTTCTGAATTAGTAAGTACTGTAATAACTTCATACCTGTCTGGCTGTCTGCAGCTGCTGCCTCTGTGTGAAGGTGTGCAGCATGAGGGCGTCCCACTCATCTTGCATGCTCTTCAGTGTGGCCGGGATTGATGTTGCACTAGGTGGTTTTGGCTTCACTATCGGTGGGGCTGTAATTAATGTTGATTTATTTAAATCACTATCCAATGGCAATGGATTGTTATAAAAATGTATATTGGTATTTATAGTTTTAACTAATTGAAAACCACATATTCAAAACCATAAGCTATAGTTTGAATTATAAATTGTGACTGTAATAACTTCAATAAAGTTTAATATTGCAACTGGGTACTTAAACACTATTAATTAATTTATAACAATTTAAATCAAGATTGAATGAAAATATAGCAGAATAAATGACATGCTCTGGTTAGGACCTCTTTGTTGACAATTTCTACTGTTTCACAAAGCAAATTACTAGTAATTTAAATTAATGATATTCGTTAAAAAAATCTGTAATAAACACAAAAGTAAAATAATTGTAGACAGCAATAGTTGCCCATTTTGTAGATCACTCCAGATAACATAAGTGCACTTACTTTTGATTTCAATAAGGTCCTCCACTCGCAGTTCCTTGCCGTTAATAGGGTCGACACCATTCTCTATTATATATTTCTCTATAATGCGCTTCTCAAACACAGCACCCGACGTGGGAGACACCACGGGAACCTCGGGCACTTCATTCGATACTAGACAAGAATAGTTAGGTTATGTTTTATAATTCAGATTAATGTGTAAAAAAATAGACACAAATACTACATGCAATTCCTATATCTGTTTTTTAAATCATTATTACGGAAAACCCTATTAAAATATGAAAATTTCCAATATAACCCGAGCTTCTGATTCCCGGTAGTTACCCGCCTCACTCAGTATTCTTATTATTTCCCATGACAGACTTATGAAATATGAATTATTGCACTTACTTGCACAATAAAGAGCCATTATAACAAGATTTAATACTACTAAAGAGAACAAATATGCAAAAACGCAAGTTAATATCAATCAAACATCAAACAAAATATTTCCACAGACTATAAAATTGTTCCGACAGCGGATGCCGGATATATAAATTATTTTTTATACTCTGTTGGTTTTCTGGTCCAAAGCAGCGATGCTGACATATTTAGCATAGCATTTTACAATTTTCTTGATTTTCATTTTTGCTATCTTATTTTTAATTTTATACTTAAGATTTATTATAGTTCGTTTGTTTGACCGCGCTTATCTCTGAATCTGTTCGTTGATTTACAAAATATTTGATTGTTGTATAGTCCATTTATAGAGGAAGGCTATAGCCATATTATTATACCCTATTGTCCTTCAAGGGGTTGAGGTGCGTCCGACCGAGATATCAAATAATAGTGTGAACGAGAAAAAAATCCCTGGACAATTGGTTGTTACCTGGGGGCACGGCAGTGGCCCCTCCAAGTCGAGCTAAAAGCGGCACTGTCGTAACATCCTTTTCTCGAAGCAATAGACTATTTTCTACCCTCTATAACCTCGTTGTGGTTAAAGCTAGAAGCCTGAATTTTCATTTACTAAGCAGGCATTGTATAAACACGGTATGTTTAAAATTTCATTCAATTTGAACCAGTAGTTTAAGAATTATAACATTTCAAACTTCCTTAATTTTGTCACTCACTGACTGACTGACCGATCATCAAAAGTCTGCACTTCTAACAGACATAGAACTTTCAAATTTAGAATATAATTAGTGTTTAGTGTTTTAAAGTAAGGAAAAATGTAAACATTTTATAATTTCTGTCTAGTTTTCTAGATACACCAACTGCATGAATAACTATCTATTTATTTGAAACGTAAAGAATTTTTAATATTCATATGGTAATAACTTACGTAATAACTTTATACAGAAGGTCCCTTAAGAGAGGACTAAATAAATCAATCGACTTGGTATTACATATATGGATCTCACAACTTTTTGCAGTAGAAAACCTGAGCTGTGAGACTTGGAATTTTTTTACAGGATGTTTTTGATGGGATTGTATTTAGTCTGTTTACGCCATTCGTCTGTAGCACCGTAGATACGATACTCTTGGTTTTTTACTCGACTTGGCTTGGATTTATATTTTCTGGACTGTTTCTTTCGATTGACGTGACTGTGCTTGCAAACTGGACTCTGATTTGGAACTGTTAAAGATGATGACTTTCACAAACGAGGAATATGCTGATATTCTTATTTGTTATGGGTACTGCAATTGTGTATCCGCCCGAGCTCGTGATGAATACATATCACGCTATCCAGGCCGCCGAATACCGGATGTTAGTGTCTTTGACGGAGTTTACCGACGACTTAGAGAGACTGGCTCTGTTTCGAAGCGAAGAACAGACTTGGGTAGACCACGTGTCAGTAATGATGATGAAGAGCAAGACAATAACTGTTTGTACAGTTTTGCAGGACAATATATTAGTTCCTATTTATAAAGCTTCTTTTGTTAATTAAATAAATAAAAAAATAATAAAAAAATAAAATAGTTCTACGGTTTAGATTGGATCCAACTACTTCAACCAATATTGTTGCCCGAGAACATGGACTCTTACAGTAGAAAGTGTGGTTTCCATTGAATACTACCGGTCTCTATCCCTTCATTAGACGCCGTTACAAGTTATCGAAGAAGAAGATCCTGTGAGGAGGCTGGTTTTCTGCAGATTCATGCTCAATTCACGCGCAAATTTAGATTGTGTTTTCGGACCCAAGTAAAAAAAAAATTACATTACATACATTTGTATTGTATCAGCCCATATACGTCCGACTGCAGGGCACGGGCCTACTCTACAATCGACAGTACGATTGAGAGTGGTTAGGCCATATATGGGCCATATAGTCCACCACACTGCCCTAGTGCGGGTTGGCGGACTTACATACCATAGAAATTCTTATAAACCGCTATGGTATGCAGGTTTCCTCACGATGTTTTCCGTCACCGTTCTAGTGTGTGGTGATTGACTATCAATACACACATGACTCCAAAAAGTCAGAGTGTGCCCTGGGATTTGAACCCGCGACCACCGTGAACAATTACATGAATTACGTGAATAATTACATACATACATACATTAAATTAATTTTAAAAATTTGTTATTTTTTGCTACTACCTGGGAGCCTTTGAACAGTATTTTTAAAAAGATTGATCACTATATCCTAGGTTGTTATACGTCGCCGGATAGCCAATTAAACATAAATAAAGTCATTAGTCATAAAGTCGATACTCGAAATCGTAATAATAATTTTTAAAGTTTGTTACAGCCGTTATTTTTGAACACACACACACACTTTTTTACTTTATTTATCGACATACAAAGAATTAATTGTGATTATAAATTTTATCAAGAATATAATAAATACATTATGTCAATCTGGAGCCAGCCCAGGAGGGGGGAGGTCACGACCCCCATGACCTCCCCCTGGAACCGCCCTTGATTTGGACGCACTAATCTCAGAAATTACTGGTCCAAATTAAAAAATATTTTACCTTGTGTTTGATCTTACATTTATATCGTCCATTTACCGAGGAAGTACAGTCTACATGGCACTTTTCATCCAGGGACTCTTTGAGTTTCGGACAATAATATCGTACATAAATTCGATGAATACACATGAAACGCTTTTTTACCGTGAGATTGTTTTTATGCCCAATTGAATATGGTTCGTTCATCGTTGTATTATATTTCGTAAAAAAAATATGTAATGAATGGCGAGAAAAACATGCGGTTCGCGTGATGGTAAGCGATACGACAGCTCATAAACAGTCGAGAAACCAAAACCCTTGAATAACAAAGCAATCCTTAGCATTCCACTGAGCTCGCCATCCTGACACATAAGATGTTGTCTCAGTATGTCCAGTAGTTACTCTGGCTGCACAGCCTTTCAATCCGAAACACAACAGTGCATATACACTAGGGATGAAACGGATAGTGATTTGGCCGGATACCGGATATTCGGCTAGCTACAGCTAGCTATGAGGCCGGAGCGCCGGATATTCGGCCGCTTATAGCGTTACAGTTTGATTTGAATATGCACGCGCGAATAAGATCGGAAATATTTTTCATATTTGCTTTGTGTAAAATAATCCATTATTATATTCGAAAATAACTCTGTCTGTCTGTCAGTCTGCTACGCTTTCACGCCTAAACTACTCAACCGATTTTGATGAAATTTGATACAGAGATAGAATAGACAACGAGAAAGGATATAGGCATAAAGAAAAAATTGTATTCCCAAGGAAAAGCGCGATATAGACGAGTTTAGAACGTAACGAATTCAACATCTAGTGATATTTATATTTATTTATTTTATTATCCGGTATCCGGCCGGATAGTGAAAATAGGCCGGATACCGGATATCCGTTTCATCTCTAATTTACACTGCTGTTTGACGGGAGAAATAGACATTACGGTGGTACCCACCCAGATGGCCTGTCACATATGAGAGACCTACCACCAATTAAGTTAATAAATTATGGTATTCATCATCATTAGCCTTTTGTTGTCCACTGCTGGACAAAGGCCGCCTTCAAATTGCGCTATTCCACCCTGTCTTCGGCTTGACGCATCAAGGTCTGATTAATAAAGCAAAAAATATTATCTTTATATAAGTTTTTATTAAATTACCGAACAACAGTTTAGAATAATTTGCGCCGACAAAATGGCACATTTCATAGCAGCTAGCATCATGTAAAAACTTACTCAATAAATCATGTACTGTACAAGGGTCGCTGTAAAAATATGTCAACTGCGTACGTTATAGATACACGTCTATTTACAATGTAATAATATTATTCAAACTAGACAATATACCCATACATTAATTTCGAGAGTTTTGAGAAATATGACTCATTTTATTATGCTCACATATCAGAATCTTATAAATTGTGGGTACTTATCCATAAAGTTCTTATTGCTTTTAAAATAAAATTAGAATTAGGTAAAATATAATAACACCTTTCCGTTTTGTTAAATTTCAACTATAATTTATTGGTGACATAAATTTCGCACAAAATACACTAGTACAAGTAAATGCGCTTTTGATAAATGTGATTTTTTTACATTCATCAATTATTATATGTATATTGATTTTGATCACCCTTTATTGTTTTGGTAAGAGGCACCACTTTATTCTGTATATTAATTTACAAAACATAATTTTAGGTCAAATATCCCATAGATATTATACATTTACACCATCGGAATATTTTACAATACTCAGACCATTTTTTATTAACTAATCCTTTACAGCTGAGGATTAGGCCAATAATTAACGATATGTAACTTCAAAATTGAAAATTTTGGGTAAGTTTTAAAATAACGTCATTTGCATATAAAAAAGGATACACTATATACAGTTTATTTTCTGCATAGGCAGATGAGCTAGAAGCTTGCTTGGTGGTAAAGTTACCATAACGAATGAACTTAGTCAATGCGATAGTGCATTTAGCTGTTAACTCATAATTATTTAAGAATGAATGTGCCCTTATAAAAAACTGTATTTACAATGCAATATTTTAAGATACCTACAAAGTCATATTCCGACTGTGTATCTGTGATTTTAGCAATATTTTTATCCTTGTTAGAAATCATACAAGTATAGGAAGCTGCTTAACTACACCTAACCTATTCTTAATATTTATCTATACATTTAAAAAAATAACTGTCATCTGAGGAGGTTTAAAAAAGTGACTTGTAAACCCTCATAACTACATTGCACTAAACATTGACAGGGTGTCTTGTAGGTATGAGAAAGGCTAGCACTGTTATTCATTAGTGGAAATCAATTTATTCTATAATTGCTAATATACATATATGTTGGAAACACATTGGCACAATTTTTGTACACATCACTCTTAGGCCCTTATTCTTTCTTCAAAAATTACACCTACCACTATTTCCTGCTTTAAACATTACTATTCTACCATATTTATGAAGTAGAATGTGTTTCGATTTATGACTGAGCTTACAAGAAAACTCTGAGTAGGAATTTAAGGAGTATTTTACTATCCAGATGGAAAAATATATCCCACCAACAACTCTTCCTATTAAAATATGTACCAACATTAATTAGCTAGACTTTAAAAATATTTTAAACATTGCAGACACTAATATTCTGTACAGACACCTTTCAATATTCTTTACAAAATATAAGACACCCTGTAAACAAATTTAACTATTTGTACAATTATAGGTACTAAGAGTTGCGGCATTATGCCTTTATTTACACATTTCTTTTAGATAATATTGCAGTTAAAATGAAACTATATGTGATTCAGAAAACAATGATTGTGGTGATTTATTATACATGAGTTAATTGCCACTTAACAAAACATTTCTTAAAGAAATTGTATTGTGGTATTATAGCAAATACTATGGCAACACCAATTAAACCATTTTGCTAGAAATATTTCACTACCTATGAGCAGACACACATTATGGACTGGCCTGAGTAATTCAGCTTTTAAAAGTCTGTAGTTTGATTATAGATTCAAGTAAATTGTGTGCTAGTATGTAGTAGCTAACATAATTATATATTTTTATCTAAACCAATGATCTAACCCTACAGTAAATGAATTAGCGCAAATTACACAAAGTGAACAACAATAATTCACAACCGCAACAATTAAAGCGTGATTTCCAATCAATCCATCCATTTGTGCTTTCCCAATTAATAAAAAATATTTAATTCCAAAAATTTTGCAAAGACCATTTTAGAAATTCCTTTCTTTTTTTTCATTGAAAATTAGAAAAAATCATTGTGTTGTGAATTCCATAAAAAAATAGGTTATTTGCTATAAAAGGTGCAAATAAAGATGATAAAGTGAGTCCATTAAATTTTTTTTACTAAAGAAAATTAGTAATACTAGACAAAACCTAAATTTTTGGTACCTAAACATAATATCATCTGCTCACATAAAACATTGCTTTAAGTCATTTGCATACACTAAATTACTATTTCACAAACTTAAATTATCTTTGTACAAAAACTTAAAACTAACAATGACTGAATGATAATAAAATAGGACTTTAATAGAAACTAAAGCAGTCTGTTACAAATTGGTAATCAAAGCAATAAAGATAAAATTAAATAACCCTCTTTGACAAAAAATCAGCACAAAACAATCCGGTAACACCAACATAATCCTGGCAACTTCACTGTTTACACTTCTTACTATTAGCAACAATTAATGTCCTTTATTGCAAACACAAAAATAAGTTCATAAATAATGTCTTTGGAAAAATGTAACCACCATAGCACAATTCTCTTGCTACTGCACCATTATCAACGGTAATCTTATTTTCCGAGTTCATTTCACATCAACAATACGATAAATGGGTTCGATAAATTGTCCTGTGAGATCATTGATCGACTTCGCAATGATTTGGCTCACTTCACTGTCGTTGGGTAGTGGCGGCGAGCGTCTAATTCATATGATCATGTCGATGGCGCGTCAGGACGCGGCATGGGGCACGGGGTTGGCGGTGGCGGGTATGTTGAGGCGCAGGTGGCGGACGGCGGCGTACAGCTTGACTGCGGGGCCGAGGCGCAGGCGCAGGCACGCCACTAGCTCCTCCCGCGACGCCATGAGAAGCTCGCGGCCCGCTAGCCTCGCTGCAGCCGCCGCCGCACCCGTTGCGGGACCGCCCACGCGATTCGCCAAGGCTATCACTTCCTCCTAAGAAGGGTTTTAAATTAGTTACGAAATACGAGTGAGTCAAATATTCACAGACACATTTGATGTGTGCTTACAATAAGCAATAATATTCATTTATCTTTTATGCTTCCATGTGTATTGGTATTTCATGCACAATTTAAAGATATGTTTAAACAAGCACTGCCACAAGCAAGTACCAGCAGAAGTTTACATCCATCACATTGGCTCATGATATTGACCTTCTTCCAATATAAGTACATATTACTAAACCAGTTAAAAAAAAGGGAATAAGAAGAGAAGCTATAGTAGAATATTGATGATATGCGAGTTTACCTGAGTCCAGTGCGTAGGGTCCCTGGGCAGCTGCAGGTCGGCAATGATTGCGTCGAGGTGCGCGCGCATGGCGGGCGCGGGCGCGTCGCTGAGCGTGTGCGCGCACGAGGACGCGGCCGCGGCGGAGGCGCGCGAGTACGTGCGCGGCCGCGCCTCGTCCTGCACGCCGCGCCACCGCTTGCCGCCCGCGCTGCTGCACACTGACTCCTCGTCCGACGCCTGGAGAAACAATGCATTGTTACATCATTGTACAACAAGTGTTTATGAATAAACCTACCAGACAGCCAGATGTTTTTCGGACACAATGAAGATGCTATAGAATATTTTTTGTTTCACATGGCAGCCTCTAATTTTACTGTAAGCTTCTTACTGAATGCTTCACAATGCTTATGTGTTTTTCAGGTTCTGTGATATAAAATCTAGTACTGGATTTATGAATTTCTTTATTAGGTTTGAGGTTTAAATCTGATACTTGCGCCAATAGCAGGTGTAAATTACAAAATAATTATTTGTTAAAAGTATTACAATAATTAAACAAAAATATTTTTCAGTTAAGATAATGCTCATAACATAAGATTAGTAAACAAGTATTGAGGCATGAATAATAAAAAAATTACTTACTGGATCATTCTTGACAACCTCCTCCACCCTCTTATGCTTTGGAGGCCTCCCTCTCAATGGACTGAAATAATATAAGGAGTTTAAAACATATCAAATATGACCAATATAATTATT
Source organism: Hyles lineata (assembly GCA_030180105.1). Classification (NCBI taxonomy): domain Eukaryota; kingdom Metazoa; phylum Arthropoda; class Insecta; order Lepidoptera; family Sphingidae; genus Hyles; species Hyles lineata. The sequence goes on along the minus strand of JARJEE010000006.1, from coordinate 16,772,323 downwards.
AAACATGGGTTATTTTATCTTACCGGTCTTTATTAGGTGCTTCATTGTTTGGTGTACTCGTATGGACAGATTTTGGAGCTTTACTCAGTACTCTGTAACAAAGATAACAAAAAAAATTTAAGAAGTGAACAGTGTAAATTGGTTTTTATTTAACTTACTTGACTTGTTCACATTATTCAACATTTTCTCATCAAAAAATAAAATACTTATATGAAACGAATTACAAACCTTTTTGCAAATGTTTGATACACTAATGGCAGGACTAAGTGTGATTAGTTTTGTTTGAACACACAATAATTAATTTGATAAGTAGCTCACCTCGACAGTTCCTTCAAGGTAAAAATCGAGTGTTGATTATGATACTGTAGAAGTAATCTAAAGTGCCACAAGGCCTCATTAATTAAAAATAATGCTTTATAAGCGCAGTAGAATATTGAATCTCAATAATAAGCAATTTTAATGTGATTTCAAAGTTTTCGAAATTTTAAATCTCTAAAATTAAGGCATATTAATTGTCATACAAGGGATGTTCACTACTAACATTTACTTTTGAATATTGGTACTAAACCAATATAGTCATATTTGCGGCTTAGTTGTGTTAAGTAGGGAAATAATACACCAAGTGTGGTATAGCTTCACACGCGCTTAAAAAATATCGTGTGTATCCAGCATTCAGTGTCAACAATCCAACCAATAGATTTCCTGATCACTTATTAGACACAGCTTGCATTCAACAACTACTTTAACTCTACTTTTGTTAAGTCACATATCTACTACACCTGTAGCTTATCGACAATGCCTTTACCAAGGACTACTTGTACGTAACTTACTATTCGACATATTGAGTCTTAAAATCTCATGTCTCAGGATGGCAAGGGTAGTGGAATGTCAACCATTGCTATACCATCATGCGAATTGCTTGCACGTCTGACCATTCATTGAAATTAAATAAAATAATAAAAGGTTGTCTGGTAGATATCGCTTATAAGCAATAATACCGCCTTTTGTACTTTTAATAGAGTTATTGCTTTATATTGTTATGTTCTTTTGTTTGTGTACAATAATGAATAAAATAAATAAATAAACAAAAGTAGTGTTGGTATACCGTCTCTCCCTGGGCTGCGCGAGTCCGGCTGCGAGTTGCGCGTGGTGCGGCGCGAGGCGGTCGCGCGGCGGGCGTGCGCGCGCGCGGTACGGGCACGCGCTGGCGGCGCCGTGCTGCTTGTGCGCGCCGCCGTGCAGCGAGCCCAGCCCGCGGCACCCGCCCACGCCGCACGGACCGCGCTGCCGGACCTCCTCCGCCGCTGCACAGTAAACTATATTTTAGATATTCTGTTACACTACTCTAATATTTCCTAGCTGTGTAAAGTCAGGTCAAAGACTGGGCCACATAAAGACTACATATTGCTAAGTACTATGGAGCAAGCATAATTCTTTTCTAAGTATCACATTCATGTTCAGTTTTTAGGCTGTCTCTTCTTAATTATGTACTCTTTGGTCCTTCAAGCCAGATCTGAACGTTGTTATAAAAGACTAGCCCGACCACAGATTGGCGAATGTAAATGATGATCGAGAATACTACACATTGAAATAACATGGATGGAGCTCTTGTAGACAGTCAGTCTTATTCATAGACACATTTAAACATATTTTAGTTATAGAATATTTGGTGCCTTTCGAACGACTTTTGGATTCAGTTTGAGTTAACAAGACAAAACATTCGAAAATTAGAATAGGTTTTATAACATTTATGCGGTTTTATTCATCCGCATGTATTGTTTTCATAGTGACCCTAACTTAGCAGAAAGATTTAAAGGGATCATACCAAACTCGTTAAGCTACATTAAATGATCTCAGTAATTACTCACTCAGTGGAGGCTCCAGAGGATGTCCGGTCTTGAGACACCAGCCCACAGGATGCAAGTCAGGCGAGTCGTCGTCCAGCCAGTACGACAGCTCGTCCGGCCAGCCGTCGAACGTGATGCGCACCTGATGACCCTTCACCTCACTTATCGTAGCTACTCTTATTAGGAATGGTACCTGCGGAATACACTTTAGTTTTATCAACAAATTCATGCACAATGAACTTTGGTCACAGACTTATGCATGGAAATCAAGGTAAGTATAACATAGATTAAATTATCTAAAAAAATATGATAATTTAAAGGAACCTTAGATTGAATTAAGTTATTCCCCTCAAGAGTTGACATAATGCAGACAAGTGCAAATTCATAAGCGATGGTATTGCAGAATGCATTAATTTTATCATGTACTTCATGTTCACGTTGCTAAGGGTAAAATAAAGATAAAGTAGCAGTAAATAAATATATATTATTGCTCAATTAGTAAAACCTTTTCGCCATGGAACCTTTTGGGTCTCTATCTTTCGTAATAAATAACTAAACCTTGCATTAAAAAGAGCAATATTAATTATTATATATTGTGTTCATACAAGCTTAGTATAACTCACCCTCTTGTCAACAACTTCCAGTTTCATTCCAGTCTTGAATCCCTGTGGGGGGCGTGGTTTGAACGCACGCGGCGGCGCTTCCGACGCACCCGTCTCCGCCAAATAGTTCTCCCACGAGAACGTGTCCGGGTCCTTGTAGACTGCAACAAATAATAAGGTGGCTTTAATAACTATTTTAGAGAAACAGGTCCCTTAAGATATATTATATAATTGAGAGTGATTATGATAATGCAGTTCGAACTATAGAATTAAATTAATAGCGGGTGGAATAACTTGCTAAAGATTCAATGTCAATGAATGGTTGATAATGATCACCTGGGAAAATCTTTGTGGGGACCTCTGATCCAGCGCCGGATCTAGGTTTTTTTCGAGGCGGGGCAAAAACTGAAAAATGCCGCCCCCCCTTGCCTATATTTTTATCTTAATCATCATCATCATTTCTAGCAACCAGACGCCCACTCAACACAGGACATCGGGAAAGAACGTCATTTTACCACCATGTTAAGCCTTTTTACACGCTTTATATTAGCGTCACTTTTGAGGGTTAACGTCACACACGTCTGTAAGCTTTGACTCTAGTTTTCCTACACGTAACCCCTGGGTAGTGCCAAATGAGTGACACAGTTTGTGGTGGTAGGACTTAAGTGTCCGTCTTGGTAGCGATCACCGTCCACGGGGCGTAAAGACCGTAATAGTGATCTAATAGTGATTTTGTACGTATTTTTGATCGCTCTCGAAGGGAGGAGTGTTGACCCGCCGGCCAAAGAGACAGTACAGTACAAGAGCCCAAACGTGGCTAACCTTCACGAGGGGCTGCCTCACCATGTCGCACATAATCTTGGGCGGGTACGTCGTGCCGGTTGGTGACCGGATGTGGCCGACATTTAGCGACATGCCGACCCTTTCATGCCGGTGCCCATTCGGCCTACTTAATGCCCGGACTTTGGCTTCTCGATGCCTCTTCATCAAACCCATCCCTTCAACTTCATGACAGCGCAATTAAACAAAGCAGGTCTTTCAGCGGTGCATAACCCCACCATCGCGTTCACTATGGAGTTCACCAACATCCGCGAACTCCGAACAGGTTGTAACAGGTTGGATGTATTACGGACAATAGGCTATGCGGATGAGCGAGTAACACCTAGTTGACTCGCCGTGCCACCCGGCACACTTCCTAATATGGCTTCTCACAACTTAGGTAGGCATAGATTTTCTCTGCAACGGACGCCCTAACCGTGGGCGTCCGCTATGAAGCCACGAGTTCTGCCGCACATCTTAGAGTTTGCCAGCGACCCCAATGACCCCTATTAATCGCCTCTTACGCCAGGCAAAGGAAACCGTGATGGAATTTTGCCGCCCCTTGACCACGGGGTGCATGAAAACAATAAATAACCAATTTGAAAAATAACTATATTTTTAGCAAGGAACTCTAAAGACTATAATCAATGTTAATAGGTGTTTTTTCACATTTAAGCAAGATTTTTTTATAATGTATCACTATTGGAATATTTTATAATATCCAAGTATAGATATTTACTTGGGAGTGTCCTACCCCGAATTGCCCCCGAACCAAGGTCTTGTTGCACCTGTTGCACCTGAAAAAGTTCTCTATAGTCTTCGTCGCATGAAGAACCGGAAAGCGGTAGGGCCTGACTATATTCCGATAGAGGCGTGGAAATCGTTGGGGCTTCATAGTGTGGAGCTTCTTGCTGCGTTATTTAACCGCATCCTAAATACCAAAAACATGCCTGACTCATGGTGGTTGAGTGTGATAACTCCCGTGTAAAAGGGTAAAGGCTGTGTTCAGGAATGCGGAAATTATCATAAGCATTAAGGTCATGAGTCATACCATGAAGCTTTTCGAACGCGTCATCGAGTCCAGGCTCCGCCAAGAGTGTACTATCTCTGAGTGTCAATACGGCTTCCGTCCTGGCAGTGGCACTACCGACCCGACATTTGCACTCAGGATGCTTGGCGAGGCATACAGAGCGAAGAAGACGCCACTGCACATGGCTTTCTTAGACCTGCTGAAGGCCTTCAACTGTGTGCCGCGACGGGCAATCTGGTGGGCGATGAGAGTGAAAGGGATACCGGAAGCCTATGTGGACATTATCAGAGACATGTACCTCCGATCCGAATCCTTCGTTCGGACTGCCATTGGCGATACGAATTCTTTCCCGATTTATGTCGGTGTGCACCAAGGCTCGGCGCTGAGTCCATTCCTCTTCAGTGTTGTGCTCGACCTCATTACGTCTCACATCCAGGACCCTGCGCCCTGGTTGTTGGATGTATGCCAATGACATTGCACTGGTGGAGGAGGACCGGCGACTTTTGGAGCGCAAGGTCAACCGGTGGAAGGAACGCTTGAGAGCGGTGGTCTGAAGTTAAATGTGGCGAAGACCGAGTACATTTTTACTGGTGGTAGGTCTCTCATATGTGAGAGGCCATCTGGGTAGGTACCACCGCAATGTCTATTTCTCCCGTGAAACAACACTGCTTAAATGCACTGTTGTGTTTCGGATTGAAGGGCGTTGTAGCCAGAGCAACTACTGGACATATTGAGACTTAACATCTTATGTCTCAGGATGGCGAGCGCAGTGGAACGTTGCTACTGTTATGAGCGGTCGTATCGCTTACCATCAGGCGAACGGCTTGCTCGTCTCGCCATTCAATGCAATAAAAAAAAACATGGCTTGCGGGAGTACGGATCCCCAAAGCATCGTGATAGGGAACGAACTTGCCGTGAAGACGGACAAGTTCAAGTATCTTGGGTCCGTACTGCATGAGTCCGGTGACAGCGCCCTTGACGTCAAAGCCCGTATAAGTGCTGCTTGGGCTAAGTGGAGGAAGATCTCGGGCATACTCTGCGACCGCAGGATGCCTACCTATAAAAGCCTCGTGCGGCCGGTGCTCCTGTATGGGTCTGAGACGTGGCCTGCCCTCAAGCGGCACGTCCAGGAGGTCCACGTCGCGGAGATGAAGATGCTGCGGTGGATGTGCAACGTTACGCGTTTGGACAAAATCCGTAACGAGCACATTCGTGGCAATCTTGGTGTCCGCGATGTGGCTGATAAACTCCAGGAATCCCTCTTGAGATGGTATGGTCACATCCTAAGGAAACCGCAGGAGTGCGTCGGTAATGTGTGCCTGAGCCTCAATATTCCCGGACTTCGACCGCGGGGTAGACCAAAGAAGCGCTGGCTCGATGTCGTTAAGGAAGATATGAGGGTCAATGGCCTTACTATTGAGGATGCCGAAGATCGGGCGAAATGGAGGAGAATTTGCCGGAAGGCGGACCCTGGCACCGGCCGGGATAACGCCAGGTAGAAGAAGAAGATCCAAGTATAGATATTTAATAAAGTGTTTATTATTAAATTGTCAACGTGGAAACGTGGGAACATATTACTGAAATATTTTAACTATTCTTAATTTTCAAACCCCATTTTTTCAGTGTGTAAAATATTGCCTTTTATTATTTCAGTAAATCAAAACAAAAAATATTAGCCCAGATTTGCCGCTCCTTCAAATTTGCCGCCCTAGGCTCTAGCCTACTCAGTTTACTAGTAAATTCGCCACTGCCTGTACCACATAAAAGATGTTCGATGGTTAATCAACTAAAACTAACTACTAAACACAAATTGGATATTTGAAACTAAACGTAATTGTTGAGATGGATAAATTATTATACATTCCAAATATTAAGTTTTCATCTCTTTTTCACGCGCCTCTATCGCATAATCACTAATTCGCACACGGCGAAAAAAAAGTGTAAGTGGTGTTACGTTATTGATGAGTTTTGCAGTTGTCTCCCAAGATTCAATATGCCGCCCCCTGAACGTGCCGCCCGGGGCACGCACCCCGACTTGCCCCCCCCTAGATCCGGGCCTGCTCTGATCAGCAGTGGACTTCCAGCAGCTAATGATTATGAATAACTACTGTTAAATATTGTGCAAATTGAAATACACATCACAATGTGTCTTTTGTTCATAATTTAGTGATAACTTAATATTGTCGATAACACCTGACTAGTACTAAAACTACACTAAATTGTATAACACATTAAATGAAATGAATTATTCATTATTTCGTAAAATATACTATGTAATATGCATACAAGCATCCACAACTAACTTTTATAACACTCGAATAGAATAAACACTTAAAAATTATTAACATTTAAGTATACAATTCACTCACAGTAATTTGTGGTACCACATTTTGTCTATTATGTTGAGTGAATATTGACAGTACAGTCCACCGCACAGCACGGCAATTGAAACTATTAAATGTAAGAGTCGTACCGTACTTTTGGGGCGACATGTCGGTCGGGTACGCTCGGCCGAGGCGGCGTGCTATCAACTAATGAGCGCTGTTAATTGCCGACATATTTATATTCGTAAACAGATAAACATAGGTTGCTCATCGCGGTTATCCTGCGCCGTACGGCGGCGGTGTAGGACGTGTCACTTCGGTAATTTCCTTATTTGATGCTATTAAATAAACAAAAGTATGTATAAACATACACATTCACAGGTAATATGTAGTAAGCAACATTAGAACACGCTTTTTGGCTTCGACAAAATACATGAATTTAAAAAAATAAAATAGACGTGGAAATGAATTTGCGGCCTCTCGTTTGACGTGTAGAGTGTTGTCTACTATGCTATGGCGGCTATCTGTACTACTATTTAGAAATTTTACACATAAAACAAGATAAGGGGTTTGAATTGCATTATATTTGATAGAATTGCTAAAGTTTTAGATCGTTTTAGATTAACTTACATAAAAATAAATCTAAGCAATTATATTGATTGGTTCGATACTAGCGTGGAGGTTTCTTTCAATTTGAAGTGAAGCTTCTTGGAATTATTTACCATACTATTTCACAGTATATTGATGACAAGAAGGCCCCGAATCAATTGCTCAATGCCAACCGAATTGCTGCAATTGATAACCATAACAATAAATACTTTTTACATAACATTACCTTGCTTATTATTTGTTTCTAAATTACTTTTTATATAGGCATGAAATGTAGATAGCGCATGCCCATCGCCGATAAATTAGGACATTTCCTATATTTTTATTTTCTATGAATGTTGAGACGAGCGTGCCATTCGTCTGATGGTAAGCGATACGACATATCATGGATGCATTCAACTGCGCTCGCCATCCTGAGACATAAGATGTTAAGTCTCATTATGCCCTGTAGTCACTCTGGCTACAATGTCCTTCTAACCGAAACACAACAGCGCATTTACATTATTGTACGGCGGTTGAAATAGATATTGCCGAATTATCAATAATATAATAGACGTACACGGTAGCATTCCTGTATCAATGTTTTTTTGTACACACATGAGAGTAACATTATTGTTACTTCCTCGTGGGCATATAAAAACCTTATGATTACCTTCGTATACCTAATGCAAATCGACAGATAACAATAGCTCAAGAGCTTTAAACAAATAATCAAATGATTTGTCGAGCTCGGAACGTGTAAGTTGGTGCACAGTAGGAAAGTAGGTCGTTTCCAAATGAGGCAATTTAAAAATAGGCTGTATACCGCACGCGGCGTCTCCTACTGTACTACTTTCACTGCTTTTGTGAGGCCTTTAGAAGGCTATATATGAATGCCGACTCAATTTAGCTCAATTAAATCAAGTTTAGCTGTTTTTCGCTGGTTGTGTTGACAGCCAATACTTTCCATGGGTTTAAGATTCATAAACTAAAAGTTATTTTGTTTGTTCTGCTATTTAGCGCTAGTTCTTACAGTAAAACTTCTTTACACATTGTGGGTCCTATATTGGTTTTGTGTAACATGTAAATATAACATAAGATACATACATAAACTCACGCATTTTTACCAGAAGGGGTAGGCAAGGCAAGTTAACAGGACATCCACGTTTCGCCTTGTATGTTTCGTCCCAGTGTGATAGAATGAGCCTATCGCTATATTGGGTACAAATTCCTAACCATGAATAGAAAAATCCAATAACACTTTGCTCGACCCGGGATTCGAACCTGAGACCTCAGCTTTGCAATTGTACCGCAATACAACTGCGCCACCGAGGCAGTCCGTGTAAATATTTTTTTTTATAATTTCGTGGATAATATTTTGTGATAAAATATTCTAATGGTGCATTTACATGTTGGTTGAGGCTGGGCCAAGGTTTACCAACTCCAAGCTATCAACAATAAAAAGTCAAGGCCAACCGAGCCAAACACACCGTTTACACGGTTGCGTTGGTAGAGGCTGGCCGAGATTGGCCAAGCGTGTAAATACACCATAAGGATTATTTTTGTGCGGACTAAAATGAACTATAAAAAGATCATAAATTAAAATTTCGCCAATAATTATAGTAGTATAGTACTTACAATTAGGAGGCGTGAGCGAGTGTCCATTCTCCTCGGCCCAGCCAACGGGGTGTATATAGGGTGATGTGGGGTCCACCCAGTAGTCGTACATCTCGTCCCAGCTGTCGAAGTTGATGAGCATCCTGTAGTCGAGCGTGTCGGCCACCGTGGCCACGCACACCAGCTCGTTGTTGCGGTCCTCGGCTTCCAGCTTCATGCCGATGCGGAAGCAGTTGGGCTTGAATATCTGAATTTAAAAAAAACATTAAACATGCAATACTACATAAAATATCCTGGGTATAGCAAACTTCCAGGGTTGTGGAAATTACAAAGAAAGACTTGAAAGTAATCTTTATATCAGTGCAAGGATCGAGCCAGCAGTAAATTGTTTTGTTCAAGTTTTTGTATGTAGCACCCTGGAATTAGTAAGTGCGTGGTGGCCTGTTGGTAAATGGACTAGACGCGGCTGCCAATATGTTCACGGTGGTCGCGGGTTCGCATCCGGGTTGCATCGAGAGTATTGATAGTCAATCACCACGAACTATAACCTTAAAGGTAATCATCATGGGGATAATATATGCATAATATAGCGGTTTGAAAGAATTTCTATGGTATATAAAGTTCGCCAACCCCCATTAGGCCAGCGCGGCCTCACCACTCTCAATAATACCATCGATTGTGGAGGAGGCCCGTGCCCTGCAGTGGGACATATATGGGCTGATACAGATACAGAATAAAACTTAAGTTATAAAAAATATTTAAAATTCAAAACATGTAAGAACTCCAACACAATCATTTCCCGAATAATTTAGGCGTAAACGGCATTAGAGAGATTTTATATTTTGTATGAATAGTATTAACATACTCACAGTTGTAGTAACATGCGAGAAAAGATGTTTCGGAGCCGCGATAGCCCTGATCTGCTTCAAATACATGGGCCACGTAAAATTGGACGCGGTGTAGCTAGCGGGCGGCTTCAACGCGCGCCCGTTCTTCTCGCACCAGCCCGGCGGGAAGATGTCTATCGAGTCCGCATTCACCCAGAAATCGAACATGTCTGGGTACTCGTCGAAATGCAACCTCATCCGGTACCCTTGCACCTCCGCCACGGACACCACGCAGAACAGAGACGGATGCTGCGGGTCTATCGCCTCCAGTCTCATCCCCACTTTGAACCCGTTCTTGTTGTACGGAAAAGGGTTTTTGAAAAGCTTCACCGGCGCGGCTTTAGCCTTGCATATATCCAGATACCTCATCCACGAAAACCCGTTCTTGCCACACATCCACGGATATTTTTCGTTCTCGATCAAGTCTTCGCTCATTTTAAGCAAAGCAGTCTCCGTTAGTTGCGTCTCTACAGGCATTGAATCAAAATGCTTTAACGTTAACTTGTCTTCTTTGGAATCCACCTGGATATCTGATTCTGAGAGCTGTTTTCTCATGAGTAACTTCTTCATTTTATTCCTTTTCTTTAAAAGTTCAGTTCTTTCTCTATCTCTCTTCTTCTGCATCGCTTTTTGCACCTCGTTCTGGCACGTTAAGCTGCAGAAGTTGGGTGTGATGAACTCCGCTGCCATGCCATGGCACCCGCAGCCATCACACCGATACATATCCTCTGGAGATGTCGGCTTCTTATCCCTGCTCCTGTCGATCCTTTGTTTCAATGGTGTATGATACTTGGACGATTGGTTGATTAATAAATCTCCTTGGGAAGCACCATCAACTAAATCTATCATACCGAACTCGTTAGTGCGGAACTGTAGACCGCTGCCTTGAAGCATCGCAACGCCGTTACTCCATATTAAACCAGGAGGATCTTCTTCCGAGAGCTCCTCCTTTTTCAAAACATTATTATCAGCCGGTTGGTAGTATCCGTCGTGGGAATTCCCAGGATCCTGTTTAACTTTATACTCTTCCTGGTCGGAATCGCCTAGATTTTTAGTGTCCAGATCTTTCTCTAACTTCTCATCACAGAAGAGCGACGGCACGCGGTGATCATCATTATTTTCTATTTCCTCTGGTTTGTCAAATAGTCTCTGCTGTGCGAAACCTAGCTTCACATTCTTATTGGAAAGATTCTCGGTACATAGCGATATTCGTCTCTTCATATTCGCGTTAACAGTCTTTCTTTCACTGTTATCAGAGTTAGAGCGGCGGAGTATCGCAGGTGCAGCGATTGTGACAGATCCCATGTCATTCCTATCAAAACTATTCCTGTTCAAAAGGCTCTTTCCTTTCTCAGGAATTGCTAAGGTAAAAGACTTTTCTCTGCTTTGTCCCCCGTCATCATTAGATATCGATACCGTGTATATGTCATCGTTCATAGAGGCATTTGTCTCTGGTATTGATAATGTGTACTCCCCTTGCTCTCCTGTAGGTTCCGCCCGGGAACCAGGGATGGATATGGTAAACGTTTTCTCAGCTTTAGGACTTTGGGGTATAGAGTTGTCTTTGCCATTCATATTGACGATTTTAGCTAACGGCTGTAGAGGAGGCACTTCGTTGGCGTCCATGGGTCCCGTATCTCTCATCACAGTGATATTTCCTTGAGGGTCGTTTTGTATCTGCCCATTAGCAATTTGTAAATTTATAATTGGTCCTTTTGACGCCATAGTAGCTGGTAGTGTTACCGGCAAAATGAATTTTGTATTCTGAATTTTTTGCATAGGAGTTATAAACAGTTTCTGGTTGTTTGCGTTCATATTAGCTTGATTGTTTGATATGAGAATTGATTGGTTTTCGGCCATATTTTTGTTGTTGGGTTTTTTCACAGAGCCCAAGTATGCTATAGCCTGTTTGGTGGGAGTTGCTTGCGCTATGCTGACTGGTACCATCATTTTGTCATTAGTTTTTGGCTTCTGTATAACTATGGGTTGGGTGGCGTTCACTGGGGCAAGGATGGACGACTTATTCTGATTAGAAACTTTAGCTGCTATACTAGGCTTATTATTAACATTTGATATGAGGTGTATATTTGAATTACTCGTCACCTGCGAACAAAAAATACGAATCAATATTTAAGTCAATTAACAATGCGTACATCTAGAATATGGACATCCTGAAAATCCAAATAATTCAAAGGATGAAGTCAGAATAGCTCTAAAAGGTAGTGTAGCACTAACTCTTGATATAAAACACAAACAAAAAAATAACATGCATTAAAATAAACTATCAAAACATTTGAACCATGAGGTAAATTCATATGAAGTGTTTTTTATAAATTTACAAATCAGAAAAACATTTTTATATGGGGATCTTCTAAGTTCATTTGCACACAATGGAGTCATAATTCCACCGTATTTAAATATAAATAACTAACACTTATACACAAATTGCTTTACTCTAATTTTGTTTAAGCAAGCTTTATTTATATGAAAAATAATATTTTGTAAGGGAAGGTTTGGAGATTTTCCCTAACCCAAATCAATGTAGTCTTGTGATTTGATGGCCGGGCTAGAAAATTTACTTGGTGCTACAATATTTTTACATTTCGTAATCCCAAATGGTTGATATCATATAAATGAGTGATTGAAAATTCATAATTTATTGTTGCCTTAACAATGTACAACTTTTTTAATAATACTGAATCAACTCTTCTTGTTAGGAAAGTATGTAGAAGTTTTAAGGTAGGCCAAATATCATATATAGCAACACTCTCTATTCACATTATGATTAATTGAAGGAAAATTAAAAACCCTAAACTCATATCAATTATTGTAAAAAAATTACACATGTGGGAAAATCAACATTTTGCTAACAAATAAGGAAATTATAATTTCCTGTCCTGTGATTATTTATTTATCACTTTGTCATTTTGAAGTTTCAGACAGTTATATTTGCGTTAATACATAATATTGTAAGTAAAATGTCAGACGTAGAATATTTTTCTACAAATTACTAAAAATCTTATTAGTAATTGTTTAAAGGTATTCTTATGATAATAATCCCTTTGATTTATGATGGGTGCACAATAAAAAGAAATAATCTTGAATTGACATAAAAAGAATGTTTCACTGACCCCATGTTAGTGTATGATAAGGGCAGATATACAAAGATAGTAGATATTGCAACAAAAATATACGTGTAGTATGTACAAAACGTAATAATGTCTATAAAAGGAAATGAAGTAATGAAACAGAGTATAGGTATTGGTAATTGCAATCCTGTTGGAATTTAATTATTTGAAGATTATACTGCAGTATACCATTAACAAGTATTTTATTACTTTGAATAACTTTACATTAAATATTGAGTAATAGGCACTAATAAAGAAGTATAGTTGGAAAAATGTTTAGTGTCAATACATTTTATTTTTAAAATGTTAGATTGATTTATTACTTCGTAAATTATTTAGGATTTTATAAAATTTTGCAGTCCATAACAATCATTTTACAAACAGATGTGTGAATTTAAGGTGGTAATATATTTAACGAGCCAAACTTTTCTTTCGAAAGTACATGTCATCAATATATTGTCCAGTAAGGATATAACTTTCTTTTCATATACAAATTGTAATCATATAATCACCTGTATGAGTAAATCTACTGAGATATTAATTTATCAGTAAAAATGATTTCTTTACAGATAATGCTATTATTAGTATATTGATGAAATTAAATATTATGGCATTCTAATATTTGCCTTAAATTAAAAGAAAAAAAATAACTTTACCAAAATATATTATGTGCAACATTATTGTTAAAAAATTGTGTATGAAGAAATTAAGGTATAAAAAATGAATTATATTTCATTTATTGTCAAATATAACCTTATGTCATCTTTTATTATATACTTGAATTTGCAAATTCAAAAGTAGTATATTACAATATTTAAAATTAGCTTGGATTTCATATCTTACTTTGTGACTCTTCATTTAATCAATATTATAAGGCCATGTAAACAAATATATCTATTTTGTGTGCAGCAAGTCTTGTATGCACAAGAATTATATTTTATATTGCCCAAAAACTGTTTCCTATAGCAATGTTAAAAAAATTGTAGTTTTAAGTCATGAAATACTTACCTGTTGCACAACATTGCAGATGTAACCTAGACTAAGTCAATATTTTTAATAACCTTATACAGGCTATGATTGCTTAATGTTAATACACAACACACAAATAAAGTAAATCTTTCATATTAGTGGTAAGACACTAATATTAGGATTGTTACACTATTATTTACTCACAGGTCTTCTTACTATGATTTGTGGTGGGTTTCCACTGCTGCTGGCCTGGCTGATCACATCCGTGCTTGTCACTGGCTTCAGCCCATTGGGAGTCTGTATGTACACTACATGTGGCACTGCCCGAGCTGCACCACGCAGTTGTATTGAGTTGTTTGAGGAATTAGGAATTTGGACCACTGAATTAGGTCCCATGTGGACTTGCGATACTGAAGTTGTATTATTCATTTTAACTTGCACACCTGACGAATCAGGGAGCTGGAGTTGTGATGAACTAGACACTGTTAAGTCTGAAGCTCCGTCAAGATTGGGTGGTCTCGGATTGGAACCCATGTGGACGTGAATGATTGAACTGTGAAGTGACTGATTAGGAGTCTGCAGTAATGGCATAGAAGGTAATGTCTGTCCTGTCAACTGAATATTTTGACTTCCAGTCGGAATCTGTAATGGGACATTAATTGTCTCTCCAGCTGGTAACTGAACAGGGACACTTGTCGTCCCAGATACTTGAAGTGGAAGACTAACAGGTGCTATCTGGAGAGGAACAGTGCTTGTTGGACCTGATAACTGAACAGGGACGTTTATGTTTGACGCAGAGCCAGGTATCTGCACAGGGACATGAACTGTGGACAACTGTAGGGGATAAGGCGCGCTATTAGTGTGGATTTTAACAGGAGCGATGGAGTGGGTAACCAGACCGTGAGTAATAGGCATTGAGCTCTGCGGCGCCTGCACCGACGACACGATCATGCTGCTTGGTATTGGCGCCTGAAAATGACAACGCGCTATACAGTCAGTCAAAAACAACGACACGCGATATACGTGACAACAACGATTGCAACTCACGCGTAATGTATTCAACAGCACATTATGATGCGAATTATTGTGCGTTATGTTTGTGCCGAGCGACGTATTCACCGATTTTAATAATCTTTTTTTCAAAATTTCCGTTTTCGGATCGTCAAAGTTTTGAAGTGAATTGCATTGCTGTGCGTCCATGTCTCGACACATTCAACAACAGCGAGCGCATTACAGACACTCGGTTATCTTTTATAATCCATAATTGATGACCTGCAATGCATTTAAAAATAAAATATCGCCAAGTGAAAAATCATCAGACGCACTTTTAGTGCGCAACGTCCTTGTGGGGAAAAACTTTTCGACCACTATCATTGTTTGCTGCTCCATTTAAATTAATATAAACACCTCCAAATTAGTTACATCCAATTCGTTGAATACATTTTTCTTTCCGAAGACTGTCGCACTCTATCAATTGTGCAGCTACTTTTACGTATCCACAACCTTCTACCAAAAAGTTCATTAAACACCTAAATCGTAACTTATTACTTACATTTCTTTGATCCGATATGGAGAAAAAAACTGTACGTATCACTTCAACTGTTACAACATCGCTATCGTGTTGAAAACCATTAAAGAAAAATAAAATATATTCAGCAAAGCGACGATATTTACCTGCCCAGCACAACTGGTAATAAATCTGACAACATTGCCAAAACGTTGTACATATTCGTTAAGTTGGTACTAACAAATTTGTTATCCAATCACATAGCAGTATTTTAATGACGAAGCTTTCGCGCCCGATTATTCAGCTAAAAAAGTGAAGTGATAAGTGAAAATTATATTTTTAACCCAACGTCACTGAAAAGTAAAAGTATTAAAGTAATATTTAACATAATTTGTTTAATGTTGGGTGCATAATATTGTTATATAACATCACAAATATACTTTATTTAGTAGATAATAGGGAATATTTTCTGTTCTATCTTTGACATTGTTGCTATGCACACAAACAAGAGCGTGACACGTACATCTTATTTGCGAACATAATCGCTCTTAAAATGTATCCAATAAGGGTTGTATTCCCTCACATAGAAAGTATTTGTTGACAAAATTGTAGTTGATCTACTTATTATAGAACATTTTACACACGTATTTTTGTATCTCTACGGTATTGTGTTATAATTGTTACCCCAGCATCATAAGTTCAAAAAATGTATAGACTTAAAAAAAAACAAAAACAAAAACCGATCCTGCTTCCGGAAACGGAAATAAACATTTCCACGTTTCCCGCTACCAGCTTCCGCTCTTTTTTCGGAGGAGGTCGTTTTGTAAAAAAAGGCATAGATTATAATAATTAAAATATACTGTTCGGCACCTGTTCAGTATCATGTTCGGTCATGGTGTTCGGTATACATACCGGCTAGGTATAATATTCAATACCACTCTCCATCGTACTTCCGATAGCACAGGAGGCCCTAGTGGTCTATTTTTTGTTGACGTGCAGCCCGTGTATTTGGGAACAATTTGGTCAGGATTTTTTTTCGAAACATTCAATCATTTGAAAAAAAAAAAAGAAAATTGAAACAAAAAATATATGTTTTTCTGATATTTTTCCAATTATAATTTTATTTAAATACAGGTAAATCAAAACCCAGGTACAAATAGAAATAAACTGATTACTGTGCTTATTACCCAGTGTATTACTATACTCTATGAAACTGTTTTAAAAATATATTACGTTTTGTTTATAAATCAATAGGGAATATGCATGTCATTTTTTTATATTTTTGATCGATTCTGTATGCTATTACATTACCGGAAAAAAATATATGGCTTTAAAAATATCAATCAAAAAAGTACAAAAAAATAATCAAAACTGCTATCAGTTTCCAAGCATTTAAACGCCATTTTGGCGCGAACTCGCTGTGACGTCAGAGTACACTATATCGGCAATGTAGTATTTGGATTAAGTTTCTTTCATTAATTGCTACGGAACTGTATTTTGTCACAAATTAATCTTTTTTTTAATAATATAAATAAAACAAAAAATAACTCTTAAACAAACGTAAAACAATATACCCAACAAGCTAAAACTTCATAAAATAGTGTACTTTGTCGTCACTTCCCTTTTCAAGCAATAGACCCGCGTTTCGAAAAAATTGCGCGGCAAATTTAAAATGTCATTTTTTAAGTATTTATTTTACCGATTTAGAGTTGAAGAATTTAAAAAATATCTTTAAGGTACATTTCTATATCAATAAAGATTACAAAAAAAAAATATTTGACTTATTTTGGACTCTCGTGCATATTCCCTATTTGATTGACTTTAATCTCAGAACAATTATAGTTTTGATGCCTTTTAATTTAATACGGATAACGATAACCAAAGTACATAATATATCGATCGATATCGTATATAAAATTGTGAGAAGGGAAAACAAACCGGGTGAATCGAAACTCAGGAGGAAATAGACTATTTGTTTTCGCCTCTGTGAATAAAATGTAAAATGTTTCTAATTACTTTATTTTATCAAATTCTGTCGCCTGGGATAAAACAAGAAAACTTTAAGGAAAAACTATGGTTTTTGCTTAAAAAATGCTATAATGAATTTTATACAGTATCGTTATTGGGATCAACAATAAGTTTACCGATGACCGATACTTTAAATGGCCTTTCAAATTTCGAATTTCAAATGGAAAAATATCGGAACAATATTTGGAAACTTTTCCATTTTTTCCGAAATATTATTAATGAAAAATATTTTTCGAAAAAATTTCTTTACTCAACAGTATTATTAACTATCCGTTATTAAATTTAATAATTCCATGGACGTCGGTAATAAAATTAGGCCATGGGCTGCCTACGGTGTGAGTCGTGAGGCCTATGTTCAGCAGTACACTTCTTCTGGTGCTGATAATGATGATGGTGGTTGAAATAAAACTATTATTTACGGATTTCATCCTGGCATTTTATTGGTTTAATATTTGGTCACGGGGCGGGCATGATCACGAAAGTTGTAATCGAAACATCGGGATATTTAAACAAAATGTGAAAATTAAACAAAATATGCAATAAAATCCATAAATGATAGTTTTATTGCAATGTGTAACAATTGTGTAAATATAAGAGACCATAATGATGATGATGATGATGATGAGCACAGATGATGAGTATAAAAATGGCAAGCACAGCTGGCAAGCAAAACATTTGACAAACGTCAAAAAATGTCAACTGTCACATAATGGTGAAGGAGTTTGCAAAAAACTCGGCGATAGAAAACAAAATAATAATATAGTCGATCCATCAAGAAAACCAAATACTCCTAAGGGAAATAGGATTTGCCATTAGGTTTGAAAAAAAATTGTTATTACGGTGTGTGCTACATTGTGTTTTCTACGGACGTGAGTAACCTTTACGGTGCATTTGATTATTTTTACACTAATTACGTAGCTAGGTACTTGATCAATTTTATTATAAAAAAAAAGTATATGTTTCAGTTAACTAACTATCAATAATGTTATTAGAAAGCATTATATTCTTTGCAGATTTTATTCCATGCGATTTCCAGAACATTCCATGTTGTTTTGTTTGTGTATTGCTTTGAATGTAAACATGGTTTTAACTAGGTAAATAGATTTATGAATTTCAAGTGCAGTGATCAGTATCAGCTGTAAAATAACGAGAAGTTATCGAAAAGAGGTCGATTAATTCATATTCAATCTGCATTGGTAAAGATTGATCAATTTTTTACGAACAATGTCTTGTGTGAATGCGAAATAATTGTGTTGTGTCGTAAATAGATGTATTCATTGACCTGATAAATTTAAATGCTAATTAGTAGATATTGAATGGCTCAATTAGTTTAATGTTGGTCTTGATTATATCTAGGTGTGTAAAAAGTTTATGTGATATTTATAATATTTAGAAAGTTGGACTTGTGATATATTTCGATTTATTCAAAACCTGTATTTCTATATATATAAAAATGTTAACACCAAATGTAAGTGTGTTAAGTGCTAATTTTCAGTGACAATGACACATATTATAGTATGACCCAGTTTGTTTGTTATAAAAATTCTTGCTTGACATATCAAGAGATACACTGGTAAAATATGTAGTTTGTTTAATATTGGTAACATTTTCAAATAACATAAATAACAACAAATGTAAATATATTCACACAAATAACAAAAAAAAAAAGCCTTTGAAAATGCAAAGTATCAATGTGAAAAAAATTCATTGCAGGAAAGCGTAAGTGTTGTGTTGTGTGGATGTTTGAGGGACAAGATGAGCAGCCAGCACCAGTACATGTCGGTGAACAATACATCTAGTTCACGCGTCGGAGATATTGAACACATCAGTAAGTCTAACAGGAAAATATGTTAAAATATCCTGTTGCTGTAATTATGTCTACTTAAACCTATTCTGAATCTTTGCATTTTAAGCATTTAATATTTGTTTACAAGTTAGTATATTATTTTAGGAATTTAGATACTACTGCTGATAACAGAAAGGGATAATCAATAATTGTTTTAAACAGAAAATTTTAGGCTTAGTTTCTAAAGAAGAAAGGAATATTTTAAAATTAATTCTTGCTATAATAGTGTTTGCATAATTCTACAACTAATTTGACCCTCCCCCTCCCTAAAAAATTAACAGGTCACCTGTCAGAGCATATTGGGTCTCTATGCCTCTCATCAGAATATTCAGATGTGACGCTCATAGTGGAAGGCCAGAGGATCCCAGCACACAAGGTGATCCTAGCCGCCAGCAGTGACTACTTCAGAGCATTGCTTTATGGCGGCATGAGAGAGGCTAATCAGGTATGTATTCTAAAATATTCAAATAAATGTATCATTGTGAGTTCTGTACCAAACAGAATCTTTAATAGATTTTTGATACAGTTGAACATGAATCAGGGTTTATGAGCTCTAGAATAGGTAGGGATAAGGAAAAAATACACCTAACATTCACATTCATAGTCCTGACCCTACACTAAGAATTACAAGATATTTATCAGTCTTACAAACACCCAGACCCGAGACAAATGCTTGTGGTTCACACACACATTTGTGATGTTGATGTTGGGATCGGACCCGCAACTTCTCGTTTCACAGCCGGCGTCTAACCTACTACGCCACAGAGGCTGTCACACTATGGTATGGATGATAATAACCTTTATTTTACTTCTCGCATATAAAAATATGTACAATAATATGTTTAACAGTACATATTCAGTGTGAGACTGGTGTCTGATTTAGGCAGTTTCGGATGATGATGGTAGATTTTATGCTGAATTGTATTATTTCACAGGCTGAGGTGGAACTGCAGGCACCGTTGCAAGCATTTAAAGCACTGCTACGATATGTCTACTCTGGTAATTATTCAAAGGTTATTTGGAGGTTATTGGGTAAACAGGATTCAAGTTCCAGGTCTCGATCAGTTGTCTCTCAAGTTCCTCGTGTATCTTTCATTCGAGAAATCGATTGAGATTCGTTAGGTCATATAGTCCACCACGCTGGCGTAGAGCGAGTTGGCGGACTTTACTGTTCTGTATGTGTATCAGCCCACATACGTCCCACTGTAGGGCACGGTCCTACTCTACAATCGACAGTACGATTGAGAGTGTTTAGGCCCTATAATTCCGCCACGATGGCCTAGTGCGGGTTGGTGGACTTTACACACCATAGAAATTTTATAAATCTGTATGGTATGCAGGTTTCCTTACTCTGTTTTCCTTCACCGTCTTGAGTCTGGTATTTGAACCCGCGACCGCCGTGAACATGTTGGTAGTCGCATCTGGTCTATTATCAAATTCCACCATGCAAATTGGATTAACTTTATTACTATTGTACCCTATCCAATCGCACGCAGCGAACAGTATAACAAGTTAATGCAAGGCGTGTTGCCAGGTCACATGGGGCTGTCGCTACTGCGCGAGGACACGGTTCTGGACATGCTGGGGCTGGCGCACCAGTTCAACTTCCAGGAGTTGGAGGCAGCCATCTCCGATTACCTGAGGCAGGTGCTCGCGTTGAGGAATGTCTGCTCCGTGCTGGATGCTGCCAGGTGGGTGACAGATGCTGCCAAATTGCCAACTGATTGAAGTGTGTTGTGTTTATGTTGCTTTGATATGAAAAATTCTGATGACTAGAAAGAAAATGAGTATGGAGGATAGTGTGGATGAAAAGGGGTTGAATAATAATTAATCGAGGGAAAATGTCTTAAATGTTTAATCACCATAAATTATATTTGTGTGGATGTGTCATATGTGCCTGCCTAATCTTCATAAATAATTATTTTTTCGCAGGTTATATGGCTTGGATGCCTTGATGGACTACTGCTACAACTTTCTAGACAGAAACGCAACAGATATCCTACAGCACGACTCATTTTTGCAGCTGTCAGTGGTAAGTTTAATACACGATTTTTAAAATCGCTCCTGTAAGCAATGACTTATTATGATGTCTGTTCTATCGACCTCTGATTAGGTACTCTTGACACACCTTATAAAAATCACATAATGTTTTACACTACTTTCTCATTTTTAGGAAACGATAATGCAACGAGTAAATGAGAAGAGCTTATTTGAGTGATTTTTTTAAATAGTTCAATGTAACATTAATAAAAAATCAGTTAGACAGTTCATGGTTTACGCTTTACATTTTTGCTTGGTAATTCCAATAGCAGATTGCCCCATTAATATAATCAGATTACATTAAGACTTCACTACTTCAGTGGCGCAGTTGTACTACAGTATGATTTTAAAGTTGAAGTCACGGAACGAATCCTGGGTCGGGCAAAGTGAAGTCGGGGACAGAATATTGCATTTTTCTGTTAATTATCAACCTGCAATCAGGAATTAGTGCACGGTACGGCGA
The DNA here is from genome assembly GCA_030180105.1 of Hyles lineata. Taxonomy (NCBI): domain Eukaryota; kingdom Metazoa; phylum Arthropoda; class Insecta; order Lepidoptera; family Sphingidae; genus Hyles; species Hyles lineata. Next base: position 16,750,628 of record JARJEE010000006.1, on the reverse strand, counting down.
AAGGCTCGTCCCCTATCACATCGTGGGATAGAACATACAAGGAGAAATGGTGTACTGTTTGCTACCAGGAGAACCTTTTATCAGCCCTTGTGAGAAATCTTCTATATATATGGTGTTTCACAGGAAGCGTTGCAAGGTCTGCTGGAACGCGACTCGTTCTTCGCGCCCGAGGTGGACATATTCAAGGCGGTGTGCAACTGGTTCAACGCTAACCAGCTGTGGGTCAAGTCGGAGGGCGGGCAGGGCCAAGTTGTGAGTGGAAAATTACATATTTTACATTTAAGGGCTGAAACTGCGTTAAGCGGGCACTCGCGCGGTTTCATACAAAAGTGCTCCGTCGCGGGGATCGGCGCGGGAGTCCCCCACGGGGAGGCGCGTCCCGCACCCGCGCGGCGGGGCCCGCCTCCGTGCGTCAGAACCCGTCGCTTGGGCACGCGCGGTACTGCGCGCGGTGTCCGCCAGCGGTAACATGACGGTGATGACATACGGCACCGAGACGTGGCCTCTCACTTTGGGCCTCATTAGAAGGCTCAAAGTCACTCAACGAGCGATGGAGAGGGCTATGCTCGGTATTTCCCTACGAGATCGACTCAGAAATGAGGAGATCCGCAGGACAACAAAGGTTACCGACATAGCCCAAAGGATTAGCAATTTAAAGTGGCAGTGGGCCAAAAGGTTCTAGAGTGGAGGCCACGTACAGGCAAGCGAAATGTCGGACGCCCGCCTATAAGGTGGACGAACGACCTGGCAACATTTGAAGGAAGTCGCTGGATGCAGGCCGCTTCCAACAGGTCGATGCGGAGACCGTTGGGGGAGGCCGATGTTCAGCAGTGGACTTCCTGTGACTAAGATGATGATGATGATGAATATACTTAAGCAAAAATAAAGATTTTTTACTTAGCGCAATGTTATTGCCAGCCTTTTCATTGGTGATATGACTGATACAGATTTTACCCTTAAATTGTTGACCTTTAAATATGGTTACAGGTTCGAAAATAATTCGTCATAGACCGGTATTGAAACTTTAAAATATTTGTAGAATGAGTTTTCATTTTCTCTTAATTTACTTAACTTTACAACAATTTTTCCGCCTAGCAACCTAGATTCAATAAACGGGCTTACTGGCCGTCGTTTTTTTTTTTGCCAGTCGTGTAGCTTTGTAATACTATATTAAGCTCTCCATCGACACAACTATACTTGCACACCTTTAAAATTGAACCAGCGACACTGCGTAAATCCGGTCTCCGCGACGGGTACCCGCGACGGGGACCGTCGCGTTCTCACGGAGCCCGCCCGCGTGTCCACGCGAGGAGACGCGCGACGATTGCCCGTCGCGGGCGCCCGCTTAACGCAGTTTCAGCCCTAATTATGTGATGTTCCGCGCTGTTTAATCTTTAATACTGCATTGTGTATTAAGACTTTATAATGCAAGATGGAGACTAAGTAAGAAATTGATATTTAAGGAATTTTCCAACTCAATAAATGTTATTGTCGTCAGCTATGTGAACAAAATTTAAAATGTGATAATTACTTTATTTTATAAAAAGCTATCACCCGGGATAATACAGAACATAACATTTAAGGACAAACCATAAAAAATACTCTAATGAATTTTAAGCAATATCAGTATCAACAATATTTTTTACCGATACTATGAATGGGCATAATCCTTTCCATACTATAACCATCTTTTATGTACATTAAGTACCAACCTTCGTCCCCAGGAGAAGATCCTGAAGTGCGTGCGGCTGACGCTGATGAGCCTGGAGGAGTTGTTGACGGTGGTGCGGCCCTTCGCGCTCGTCACGCCCGACATGCTGCTCGACGCCATACAGGAGAAGACGCAGACCAAGAGCACCGACCTGCGACACCGGGGACTGCTGTGTTAGTACACACTATCTACACTAATATTATTACTACATGACTATATGGCTTGACCACTCTCAATTGTACTCTCGATTGTAGGGTAGGCCTGTGGAACTTATATACCCACTGCTGGGAAAAGACCTCAAAGGCAAATATTATAAAGAAGAAAGATTTGATGGTTTGTTTGCATTGGATAGGCTCTTAAGCTACTGGACTGATTTGAATTTTTTTTTCACTAATGGATAATTTAGAGTCCTCTAAGAATATAGGCGATTAAAAAAGTGTATATGCTCCCGAGCGGAGACGCTCAGGGCTGCAGTGTCATTATTATTATAATTTATTATAAGCCTTTTGTTATCATTCCTTTCTTTCCATTTACTGCTGTCAGATGATAATTACCGCATTATATTTTGTTAAAGTTCTGTGCTACCTTCTGGTAGTCCTTCAATATTTTCACAGTGGAGTAATAAGATTATAGCAATGCTACCAAATGATTCGATTTACGCTGACTTCAACTTTATCAGGGACTGGTGAAACTGGCCCTTAGTAGTATAATCAAAAGAACTAAATAAATACTCATGCAATTCTCCCTGCAGTACCGGAAGAGAACGTGGCAACAGCGAAGCGCGGCGCCCGCGTGATCTCCGGCGATATGCGCTCCGCCCTGCTGGACGGCGACACTGACAACTACGACATGGAGCGCGGCTACACGCGACACACCATCAGCGACGCCGCCGACAACCCAGGCATCGTGGTGCGCCTCGCCACCACCACCATCATCAACCATCTGCGCCTGCTGCTCTGGGACCGAGACAACAGGTGCGCTCTATCATGTGTCACTTACGTGCTTAACACCAGTTTTGCCACTGCGGCATCAAAATGACGGTCTTGTTTTATACGAAAATAAGACGCCTGATAATTGATACCCGTACATGATTTACTTCCAAAAATATATCTGTATGTGCCAAACGGACAGGGAAAGTTTACATTTTGAAACGATTTACAAGAATAGATATGATTTTAGTAGTTGGCTATTAGATTCAAATAAAATAAAAATCTATCAAAATGAATATATATAATAATCGATACTCGTATATACTGGTTTAACAAAATCATCGATTAATAAAATAATCGATTATATAACTAATCGAATCACAAATCAATCGATTAACAAAATAATCGATTTGTAAATCAATTGATTCATAAAATAATCGATTATAAAATTAATCGATTCATGTATATAAGATATCGATAGTAATAATAATCGATTACTAATGTAATACTCCTAAGCGATGAACAAAATATTCGATCAAAAATTATCGATTACCAAAATTAAATTAAAGAGCTCATCGATGAACTAAATAATCGATTACCGATTTACAGATCGTACGCGTACTACATCGAGGTGTCCGTGGACCAGAAGGACTGGGTGCGCGTGATCGACCACAGCAACTACTTCTGCCGCTCCTGGCAGAACCTGTACTTCGAGCCGCGCGTGGTGCAGTACATCAAGCTGGTGGGCACCAGCAACACCGTCAACAAGGTTAACAACCTTTGCTATGTTGTGAGTAAGCACTTGGCTACGTTCACATCATCCTCTCCCGTACCCGGTATGTATGTACCATGTCCTTTTCAATGTTAGTGCCGTTGTTTATTAGGTATTGTTGATTGATAACTCGTGTGCGACCTTCTTGCTAAATGGAGAATATTATTGGTTTTTAAAAGTATGAAACTTTTAAATTATTTTGGACTCCAATGTTCGCACATTCGACCTACGTTTCGGATCATAGGGTTACCCCCAGGTTCCAAAGGCGGGCTCGAACGCAGATAGGATTCAAATAGAGGATTCTGTTGCACATAGTACATAACATATTATTATTGAAGTCACTTGTTACAAAGAATGAAGTATTTCCTCCACACCCAGAACTGTCTATAATTTTGCAAGAAGTTCGGACAAGAATTTGTCAATCTACAAATATCAAATTGATAAAAGGGGAAAGATAATAAAGGTTTGTTTCTTTTGTGTGGTGTATCATTGTGTCACGGTGTTGGCCTCTTTTTAACAAATGTTTGGTGGAGGGCTTCATCATTTTATGACGAAAGAATGTATACCACGTCCATATAGCTGTATCATCTTTCTGCAATAGTAAAATAGTAATTTCCATAAACATCATATTTTTCACTGCTAGAGCCATATCCTCATCGCCGCATTAGTTACTTTCATTGCTTTTATTGTGCGTGATGTTTGTCCATACTAAAACTTGATCTAAATACAATAAAGTGGCAACTTGGTGCACGATACTCCTATGGAACATGGAGGAAGGGTGAACTGCTAGTTTAGATTTGAAAGTATAGCCACGGCTTTGATGTTGTGTTCCGGTTGGTGAGAATGGCCAGAGGTCTCATACACCTTTTCTTACTCATCTTAGGAAGCCGGCAAAGCCCCTTGCTTCATAGCGTTCACCATCTAGAGAGTCGTTTTCCGGAACTATAAAAAATACAGAGTATATTAAAACTTGGTATATTAAAGCGCGGAACTATAAAAAATACAGGGTATATCAAAACTGCTAGCCAAAACGAAGCCGGTTGGTTGTTTTAGTGACTACAAACACTACGCAACTAAAAATGTCGCAAACAAAAATGCTATAGTACGCAAGGGTTTAAACCTGTTTACCTGGTAGTAAAAAAATATTAATTGACCACCCTACCCTCAAAGTTCGCCACTGTTAAGTAACATTAAAATGCCCACTCGACATCCTTTTAATCTTTCTCGTTCCGCTGGAGTATAGCGCATCAATCTGCCACTGTATTTAATAATTTAATGGAGTATGTACACTCCACAACACTTGATGATGATGATGATGATGATGATGATGATGATGATGATGATGATGATGATGATGATGATGATGATGATTGTGATGTGTTGCGCAGGTGTTCCACGCGGTGGCGCTGGAGGCGATGCACACGGCGCGCGTGCCGCCGCTCTGCAACGGCCTCATCAAGCCGATACACAACGTCGCCACTGTAGAACTCTCCGCTGTTGTTATTGAGGGCATCAGGTTGGTGTCAACTGATTTACAGTCAATAACATAACTGCGGCTCAAGTATACTTATTTTATAATTCATACCAAGTTTGATTTGTAGAGCTTTGTCGTCATGAGCTGTGTCACAAAAACCCTAGTATTTTTTATGGAGATGAATGGCGAGACGAGCGTGCCATTAGTTTAATAGTGAATGATACAACCGCTCATGGACAGATCACTGAACATCACATAAAAATTCTGGGTACAATGTCTTTCAAACTGGTACACTTACAAAGCTGTTTGGCGGGAGAAGTAGACATTGCGCTGGTACTTAACCAGACGACCTCTCACATGAGACACCTACCACCAGTAAGTAGTATAATATTCCACGTGTGCTCCACAGCCGCTCCCGCAACGCCCTGCTGAACGGCGACACGGAGCACTACGACTGGGACCAGGGCTACACGTGCCACCAGCTGGGCTCGGGCGCCATCGTGGTGCAGCTGGCGCAGCCCTACATGCTGTCCTCCATCCGCATGCTGCTGTGGGACTGCGACTACCGACACTACTCATACTATGTCGAGACGTCGCTCAACTACTGGGACTGGGAGATGGTCGCTGATAGGACTAGGGACTCTTGCAGGTGACGTTATGGAATAGTCATTATATTGCGCTAGAAAAGACACTGCCTCGGTGGCGTAGTTACAATGCTGAAGTCTCAGGTTTGAATCCCGTGTCGGGTAAAATGATATTGGGTATACTACCCGATAAGCGGGAATACAGTAAAGTAAGAGGGAAGATAGTTTGACTCCATAATAGTCAAAGAGAGAAAAGCACAAATTCCGGACCTTGTATCAACATTTTTTATAATTCGCTGCCTCTTTTTCTTTTTCTGTTATTCCAATGCAGTAATTTGGTCATACATTTGTATCATTAAATGATCCTCGTACGTAATAGCCTATCCTCTATTTTTTGTGTAGAATTGCTAAAGAACCTAATTTGTTATTGTTTCTTATAGATCCTGGCAGGTGATTTACTTCACTCCGCGCCCTGTGTCTATCATAAGAATCATCGGCACAAACAATTCTGTCAATGAGGTAAATAACTAATTAATGTTTTATATCCTACTGATAATTATATCCACAGTAACTTGTTATAAACAGCTTGTATTCAATAAAATCCTGCAGCTTTATTAGGTTGTCAGTCCATCTTGTAAACTATAAGGCAGTCTAACTAGAACTGAAATATTCAAAATTGAGTGGAGTTGAGGAAATTCAGCAGGTAAACACTAGTACCAACCTGAGTGAAGATAAATGAAGATGACTAACGTTAATTCAATTTTGAATTGAGTAAGTAAGGAAACATAGAGCATAGCTCTCTCTATAGCTCATTGAGTGACATTGAGCCATAGTATGAGGTCCATAGTGAGAAGCCATGTTTCGTTGTTATAATTATGTCATCACTGGTTACACACGACAATTTATTTATTATTTATTTACACTTTATTGCACAAAAAGACAACAAATACAGAGAGAAATTACATATATAAAAAGTACAATCAGAGAGTTTCGTCTTAATAGTGATGTTTTTTGTTGTAGGTGTTCCACCTGGTCCATCTGGAATGCCCGGCGCAGGTGGAGGAGGCTCGCGAGGACCCCGCTGCCAAGAAACAGAGGCCCTCGCCGCAGGAGAACAGGCTCAACCCTAGCAACAGTTAGTATTATTATACTCATTTCTACTTCATCATGATTATTTCAGGACCCATTTATCCCGTGCTGGATAAAAGTATCTCCTCCATCTCACTGCTTTTCTAATTTGATAAGTGATCTCCAAAATACATACCCTGGAGCGACTATTTTTACTACTTGAATAAGTTATGTTGCCTTGCATATTGTCTAGGACATCAACGAACTATCTAGACATCCTGCTCGGGAATTATTATATGGAAATAACTCGCTACGCCTATATGCATTACGCACGCAAAATAACGAGCACGTGCACTGGTTAACGTGCTAACACTAACATCCTAATCATTAGAATTTATATTTATTATTTATTATTTATTTGCGTATGTAAAAACGTAGTTTTTGTTTTCGCAATTCTATATTACTGGAAATGTACTGAATGTATTTTTAGTTATTATCCGTCTAGATCGTGTATGAGGATAATTAAATCATCCTAAACTATTATTTTTTAAATAGTTCATGCATGTTGGACAATCTGTCAAACAGCCAATAGGAGGGCAAAAAAAGGTGGTCAAGCACCAACATTTGTATCTACGTTTTTAAACTACCCGCTATATTAAAAACACTCAAGTGCTAACCTTTACATCGCAACTACTTGTAGGTTCGAGCAGCGAGGCGTCCCCGTCCCCGCCGGCGGAGGGCGCGGTCCCCGAGGCGCCGCGCGCGCGCTCGCTGCCGCCCGCCGAGACCGCCACCGAGGCCGACGAGCGCTACAACGACTGACACACACACACCCCTCCATGCTCATGCTGATGAACACGCGCTGGCTCTACACGAACCGACACACGAATATATCTTACACTTTACAATTAAATCGTACAGGACTTTATGGCTTAATACCTTAAGGTATTGCAGACAGGCAGGCAGGTGACAAATATAAACACCATGATTAATTAACCAGACTAGTTGGTACACTAGCTTTAGTAAATCTGGTTAAGCTGTTGACTGGTGAGAAAAATATAATCATATAACCTTCAAAACTTGATATTATTATTGTTCTTATAAATTAAATATAAGATATAGAGCTAGTAACAGAGAAATCCATCACGAAATAATGCATTAAAATGTCAAAATATGATTAATATAATGTTGATCATTAGGCCAGCGTGGTGAGCTATATGGCCCTAACCACTCCCAATCATATTCGCGATTGTGGAGGAGGCCCGTGCCCTGCCTGATACAGATAATGTTGATTAGCGCTATATTCCCCACTTAATTCAAGTTCGTTTGGAGCCAATGCAACACAACACATATGCAACAATCACACAATGACCTGTTTAGTTATTTAGTATGTAAGCTCATTTTTCTAGTCTTTACTGTATATGTTGTAATATTTTCCTCTCAGACAGTTATCTCTAAAAACAATAATATTGATTTTATGCATAATATGATCTATATACTTTTGGATCTCACGGTGAAACGAATTTGTGATATAAAAAAATATTTGCATGCCCAAAATAGTGTTAAAATGATCTAGTGCGGTCGCCTTGGGTTTACCAGCCATGATGCGTCTCAAAATGTATTATAATGCTACATACCACAAAGCAAACAACTTTCCTAATCTAAAACCTTGTAACGGCTTCAATTATCCTATGACCTTCCATTTGGTTTGATTTTATTGCATCTTCATTGATAACACGTATTAAGAAAGACTGGGGAAAATAAATACTGGTGGTAGGTCTCATATGTAAGAGGCCACCTGGCTACGTACCACCGCAATGAATATTTCTCCCGCTAAACAGCAGAGTAAATGCACTGTTGCGTTTCTGTTTGAAGGACATTGAAGTCAGACTAACTTAAAATTGTATGTCTCAGGATGAGCGCAGTGGAATGCCAAGCATTGCTTTGTTCATTAGCGGTCATATCGCTTAAAATCGAGCGAACGGCAAGCATGTCTCGTCATTCATTGCAATAAAACAAAAGATTTAGTAACTGCTTTACCAACGAAATTATTGAAAAGGACAAGAGATAGAATTAATTTATATCGTTTTTAGAGATTGCCTGTTATAGTATTTTATCACCTAACGAAATGATTATGCTTAGGGCTGTTTATGGATGATGCAGTTTTCGCGATAACATTTAAGTTTTAGGGGTCCCTTAGACGCTACATATTTACCGTGTTTCATATCAGGATCCAACTTGTCATGGTAATGGTGTGTCAAGCCTATGATGATTGCTCATTTTGTACGAAAATGCATTCATTAACAGCCCTCAAGCTTTATTAGAATAAGTGTTAGTTTAAGTTACTTATATAAAATACATAAGATACAAAATATTCGATCTACAGAACAAATAATTGCTAATCATTTTTTTATCTTCTAAATGGTATAGTCGGTAACAATTCTGTCAGGTATCATTATTTTATAGTATTAGTTCACTATAAATCCACAATGTCATATTTAAATAAAATAGGTAGGTATTAGCGAAACCACCATATTTATACTTATTACAGTGTAATAGTTTATCCTACACATAAGAACATGTAGGTACCAAGCAAAATATTCGTTTGAAGTATAAAAATCATTACTTCTATAATTATCGTAATTACGGGCGTGTGCGTTCAGCGCCTCTATCGAACGTACAGCGAACTAATGCAGTACGAACACTACCATATTTTTTAAGTACTGTATACTAGGATGGTATGTTTGCCTGAATTTATATTGAAATGAATGTACATGTAATAATTAATTTATACCAGAGTCAAAAAAACAAGTTCTATTTGATCTTTTGCCTGTTTTTTGTATATTTCAGTGGTATTACGCGCGAAATATTTTTATACGAATGAAATTATGAAGTGAAAAGGTATGGAGTAATATTTTTTTGTAATTTTATATGTAAGCTATTTTATACATATTGAATGCCAATAGCATGTTAACATTTATTTTCTGGTGTTCAATGTGAGATTTATTTTTTGTTATGTGTTACGAGGAATAAGAGGATGGTAGGGTGTTTTTCTGTTAGGATGGCATTCAATGTGTTAAGTAGTCTCAGTTATGGAGCAATGTACAAGTAATGAAATAGAGGTGTGAAGATATGGCGACGGGCGATTAGCTATGGGATTTTAAATTCAGTAATTTACAATTTCTAACGTATGTCACTCATAGAAGTATATTTTTCACATGCATCGAAAACAAATTGAAGTTAGAATGATATGGATACCCTATATGTAAACTTTTCATAATTTTTCTCAATATTGTGCATGTATGGGTGTCACCGCTATTCGGGTTTTTCTGATCCCGTCGCCGAAGGAAAAAGAGTGAATGTCCATACAATTAGAAAGTAGAAGGAATATTATCCTTTTTAAAACATTTGTAATTTATATGGACATACGCCCTTTAGGTTACTGTGATAAATTATAGAATTTTTAACGATTTTGTTACATAGAATAAGAAGGAAAAAATAAGATTTAAGAAAATGTCTTCTGTAACTAGTAATAAAACGTGTCTGTTTGTGCCGTAAGCAATTTGGCGTGATGTTAAGTTAATAAAATTACATATATAGAAAGATTTTTTTTTTCATTAATTAAAGCTTTCTTAATTTTATCATCTAAATGACTGGGCTAACATAAAGCAAAATGCATTTGTTGGTATAAGATATTATGACCAGACTTCTTATTATTTCAATACTTAGATGAAATGTATAAAATCAATAAAAAATATTATTTCATAATAGTATGTTCTTCACACATTATACAGGGGTTTATTTTATTTGAAGTTATATAATAGATATGAAAATAATTCATGTATATGACATGTTGCAGTAAATAATACCAGTAGTAATATATTTTTACAATTTTATTTCTACTATGTAACTTGGGGCCCGCGTTCCTTAACCATAGCTGTAGTTCTTCTAAACAATTGACTTGGCTGTACAATATCTGGATTATTTTCATCTGCAAAGTCATCCAATCTTTTCCTTAACAAATCTTTTAGTTCCTCTATACTTGGTTGATTCTTCAGTGCAGAAATACTGACTATGTTTTCAAATGATATACACTTCTCTGGTCTTATTTCTTCTGGAATGGTGTGTATAATTTTTTCCAAATTTTGACATCCCTCTTTTACTTCTCTAAATATCTGCTCTGCTCCTTCTAAGTCCATTTTATTGACTGCCAAAACAGCTGGCTTTTCTAATAATTCTGGATTATAAAGTTCTAATTCTTTATTCAATAATAAGACTGTTTCTAAACATGACCGCTTTGGATGTTTGGGGCTTAGCTGAAAACCTTGGACGTCAGCTATGAATAGCAATAGTTTTGTTCTTTCTACATGTTTCAGGAACATGTGACCAAGCCCTATGTTTACATGGGCACCTTCTATCAGGCCTGGTAAGTCAGCAATAGATATCTGCCTTTTATCAGGGTACATTATAACACCTTTATTTGGTTTTATTGTTGTGAAAGGGTAATCTGCTATGCGAGGTTTGGCTCTGGAAATTGCTTTTAATAGTGAGCTTTTCCCGGCATTCGGAAAACCAACTAATCCTATATCAGCAATCAATTTTAAGTCTAATCTTATGTGGTGAATCTGACCGAAATGACCCAGGAAATTGTTCTGAGGGGTTCCGCCAGGGCCTCCTCTCGCTATTATAACAGTTTCATCCTCCTGGTCAATAGATCCTAAAACTTTCCCATCATCTCGGTAAATAGTAACTCCTAATGGAACCTCCAATTTCACGTCGTTGCCAGGATTGCCCACGATTTTCGTTTTTCTGCTGTCTTCGCCATGACCCGCGCTTATAGTTTTTCCTCGAAACTTAACCATAATGTTCTTCAGATTAGCATCTTCCTTCCCAACGCAGTAGACACATCCTCCTTGCCCACCGAGTCCTCCAAACTTGGGATGCCCGGTTCCACCAGTCCCACCTTTCACATGTAAACGCACCGAGTCAATAAATTTGCTGCGAAGATAATTCCGAGGCTTTTTAAATTCTTTCGCAAATAGTGTTCTTAGTATAAACACCATATTAAATTGTATTAATGGAACAACTCGTATTTGATGATTTTAATAAATGTTGTGTTGCCTGTTTTTAGGTTATTTTTTATCCCTGCCGCTCCAATTTTATCATGGTTGCAGTTCGTAGTATTTTAAGCATTACTGATATTATGTTACAGTGAAAATGTTCCGACGTCGTTCCATACCATGCTCAAAATCCTAAAAGTATTTGGAATGGTATCGAATATCAAATCAGCTGTTGGTCAGTGTCAATTGGTATGTTTTGTAAACAACAAAATAGGTATTTCAGTGATTTCTGCAGAAATGTAGATAATTTTATGAGTAGCAGTGTTCAATAAAATATGTGATAAAGCAATATGTATACCTTTGCTATTATAATTATAGTTTTATGTCAACAATTGGTACCTGCGGCTGCCAGTGAAGGCGATCGTTCCCGTTTGTATCAGACTTGCTTGAATTATTGTGTAAAAGGAAATTGCACCAGAGGTAATTAATCAGTATTCAGGACTTTTTAAACTAAACCGCAAAGAAATTACATAGCAGTTTTAAATGTCAATTACTTGAACTTTTCAGATGGGTATACTTTCAGCTCAAAATCGAATATCCATCAAGATATATGGTGTGCTTTGGCCGGATGGACTTGCACAGATGAGTGCAAATACGCCTGTATGTGGAAAACTGTCGAGCAGTACCAAATGCAAGGAGGATATGTGCCTAAATTCCATGGGAAAGTATGTATCCAGTAGATTGCGTTTAGAGAATAGTAAAAGCTTATGATATGCTTTTCTAACGCCCCATAGATGGAATATGCCACACTGACCTTACATAAATTCACAGAAGAGTTAAACAATAAACCATTGGTAATTGGTATTGTTAAATTGTATACAATAACAGTTGCCTAGCTGAAGCAAGCTTTTGTTAATCTGGATATTCCTTCAGCTAATCTCATAAACAAGACATAAGGTATAAAGTATAAATAAGGTATACATTTTCATATAAGGCTTAATGTAATTTTTGACTTATCTGGGAACTGGACCCTGGCAATAGCTGGCATAACATCAGGTTAAAGAAAAAGTGAAATTGATCAATATTAAAGATTACCAATCAATCAAGTAAACTTTTAGCAAATTTGATTTAGTATAGTATATTGTAATGGAAATGTATGCAATATTGTAAATCTTCATTATCACAGTTTTTACAAGTATATCCTGTTACTTCTGGTATAAATATGCTTCAAGTAATTGTGTGGATAACCCGTTTTAATGTTTTTAACAATTTCAGTGGCCTTTCATAAGAATGTTGGGCATGCAGGAGCCAGCATCTGCAATTTCATCAATGCTCAACTTAGCCAGCAATGCATACATGCACCGAAAAATTAGGAATGAATTCCCAGTCACCAGCATGCCCTTAGTACTATTCTGGCATGTGTTTGCAGTAGTAAGTATTGTAAAATAAATATTGTTGTGTAAAAATTATTATTTATCCGCCTGAACAAGCAGCTAGTAGAAAGAAAGAAAGAAATCATTTTCAATCTCACAAGTCGTAAAGCCTAGAAAAACAGCTATTTATAGATCATACAAACATGTAATCTATGATGAATGAAGAAGAAATGAATTATAATTTCTAGGTGTGTATGAACGCGTGGATGTGGTCGACAATATTCCACACGCGAGACACGGAATTCACCGAGTTCATGGACTATGCGTGCGCGCTGTCTATGGTCATGGGCCTGTTTGTGGCTGCTGTTATCAGGTATGTACCTAGTTATTTTTTATTGCATCTGTATCAGACCATATACACCCCACTGCAGGGCACGGGCCTACTCCACAATCGAGAGTACGATTGAGAGTAGTTAGGCCATATAGTTCACCACGCTGGCCTAGTGCGGGTTGGCGGACTTACATACCATAGAAATTCTTATAAATCGCTATGGTATGCAGGTTTCCTCACGATGTTTTCCTTCACCGTTTTGAGTGCGTGGTGATTGACTATCAATACACACATGACTCAGAAAAGTCAGTGGTGTGCCCTGGAATTTGAACCCGCGACCACCGTGAACATATTGGCAGCCGCATCTGGTCCGTTTACCAACAGGGTACCACGCACTTTATTGCATAGTTCGGGCAAATGAGCAAGCAGGTCGCCTGATGGTAAGTGATCACTGCCGCCCATGAACATCCACAACGTTTGGATATTAGATGTGGTGCCAGCCCATCAAATTGGGTGTGGAGCGGGAAGAAGAAGGATGGGAAGAATAAAGGGTGATTCCGCATCCGGCAATCTCGTTATATTGTATTCGTAATAAACTTCCCAAATAAGATCGTCGCAATGCTAAAAGGCTGTGGAGTGTGGGGTTTAAGGTTTATTGCTCAGTTGGGGGACTTTTTGAATTGCAAAAACCATTATTCGAATGCCGGGACAGGCTAAGTGTTGCCTGGCTCGGAATTCGAATCCGAGACCTCAGCGTTGTAATCAAACCTATGAGTTTCATTACAGCAACTGCTACGGAGGCAGTCTTATCTTTGTTCATTGAATTTCTATTCTTTTCGTGTTCGGTCTTTCTATTATTAAAGGAGAACTATGCATCTAAAACATTTGCCCACTTTTACGTCTTAATTCTGCTTACAATAAGATATAAATTATCAAGTCTGGATAGCAGATACTCCGAGAGACTTTATTGTCTCACGAGCACACTTAGACTTGAAACAAATATTGACTAAATAATAACAAATATTTACCTCGGCGCAAAGATTACGGCCCCGTGTTTTTATCCGGCTGCTCAACCTACTGCGCCACGGAAGTTATCAAACTGCGCTGTGAAATAATGATATGTTCCAGAATATTCCACAAGCGTAGAAAATTCACTGCGCTCGTATTGTTGCTGCCGCTGTTCTACTTCGTGACGCACGTGCAGTACTTGTACACCGGCAGAATAAACTATGATTACAACATGCAAGTCAACGTTGCGTTTGGTAAGACCCTACAAGAGAAATAAGGAGTGGCTGAATTCTAATATTTAAGTAAATAGATTAAGATTTAAGCAGTGGTTATTCGTTCTTTTAGAAGGCGATTAATCTGGAGGTTAATGAGGATTACTCCTTGTACAAATTACAGGCTTTTCAATCATGCAAGAATGATCAATTTGGGATTAGCTGTGTCTAACTTACAGAAGACTCATTGTCGATTGGCAAAACAAAATATACATTCACGAGCTGAAAATTCATTTGAATAACACTGCATAATTTGACCAACTGTAGAAGCGTTGTCATGCTAGTAAAAAATGAACCTTGAATCCCCGTGTCTCTATTCCCCGGTGGTTCTGCATTAACTTGACTAAATGTAGAAGCATCGTCATGCTAGTAAAATAAACCTGAAATCTCCGTGGACCTATTCCTCGATATTGTTTGCTAAAAATGCTGTTTAATCAGGTGTAATAGGCTCGGTGCTCTGGCTGGTGTGGGCGTGCATCCACTACCTGGCAGGGCGGCGGTACGCGTGGCGCATGGTCGCCTTCACACTACTGTCGGGCGCCGCGCTGTCTCTCGAGCTGCTGGACTTCCCGCCCAAGTACCACTGGGACGCGCACGCGCTGTGGCATCTCAACACCGCCCCGCTGCCGCTGCTGTTTTACCAGTGAGTGTTGTCAGCTCTTATAATAATTAAGGATTTGGTGTTGCCAGTTCGAAGAATAATTTGAGAATTAGTTTTGCTAGCACCAAAAATGTTTTGCCAGCCGATTAAAAATAAATTTGAAAAAAAAGAATTCCAATGGGTCAATTTTTACATGTTAAATACTTGTAATTTTGATATGAATGAAAACAACAAATTATCTTAATTTTGAGTATGCTCCCATCAGCATTTGGGAAATTAAATTTAATCGAGTAATAAGAGTACTATTCTAAACCCCATCGGGACCAGTTTGGTGGACTAGGATCTAAACTACGACATACAATATATGGTATAAAATACCCACCAGTGGGTCATTAATCATTATACATATTTGATGTTCAAAATATTTATTTTCATACCACCGTGTGAAATGTTGTGAATTAATATTGTAAAGTAATTTGTACAAATTGTAGTTGTTGTTACCAGGTTTGTGATAGATGACCTACGCTGGATGCAATCCAACCAAGTCGACTCGACACTCAAGATGGCATGAAGTTACTGCTGCTAGCATATAAGTATCCTTTAGATTCATTTATTTAAAAATATATAGTCACTACATCAATGGTCATGAATGTCCTAATAATGAACCCAGAGAAAAACGTTAACGTTATAATTTTTTTTTTATTGTTAATATCAAGTACTTGTTATCTTTGGCAGCTATTATGTTTTATTTTTACGTTAAATTTTTGTGGTGCAATATTTAGTTAAATTATACATATTAATTTTTATGGCTCTTTGAAATTTAAGGCATTAAAAATAACATCGGTTCGCATCGGCAACGGTGAATACGCATGATCGATGGTGATAAAAAACCCGTGTTGATTTCATAATATTGTTAAATAAAACCAAATATTGACAACAGTAACGTTGTTTTAATGAAAACACTTTCTATTTCACAAACAGCCACATTGCTAATCACAATAATATTCACATCAACCACAAGACAATCACAATTAACTTTCAATTATGAATTTCTTCCACTGCTCGCCGCAACGCTTGATTTTGTGATTTTTTACCCAAGGCAAACCTTTTGTCACAGTTTTATTTGGATTCACAACTCTTTTCATAGGTGCTGCATCTTGAATAGCAACATTCCTCCTTGTTGAATTAACGGCTCGTGCGCCTTCTCCAATCCTACAAACATTTGGGTAGTTGGTTTGGGCATACGGTCTGCCTTGACCATTGACTTCAGCCAGGCAGGGTTTACCATTAATGACATCGTATCTAGGCCGATAACTCCTTGGGTCTACTAAAACGCTTCTGGCTTCATAATTCTGGTAGTATACGGGCCTTTGTCTCGTCCTAGGGATTGTCTCCCGCGTAGGTGGTTGTTCCGAGGAGTACCTTGGTCTCGTATTATGAAACATGAGTTTCTCGTTCCACAGTCTTCTGTACTCCTGCTCCATGTAAGGAGTTCGCTTTGGTCTGTCTGGACTTCTCGAGGCTTGATGTGCCCTCCTGCTGTGCAATTTCGAATGGGCTCTGCTCCTTGGGTTTCGATGTTCTGTACGCTTCGGAGGACTAATTTTTTGGCTGTATATTGTTTGGTAGTCGGAATCACTGGAGTCAGACTCAACTGTAAGCTCGACTTTGGCATCTTTCTTTTTTTTGTTCCTATTAAATAGATTGAATACCTTGCTGATAAGACCGCTCTTTTTCTTTTCCTGTAAATGAATATTTGATTGAAATATTATGAATTTCTTTAATATTTTATAAATATTTATTTACATGATTATAGTTCACTTACCGGCTTTTTGATGGTTACGGTTGTAATATCGGAGTCCGTCTCAGTGCTGGATGTCTCAGTGTCGGTGCTCTCGGAGATTGTTTCGATTCTCTTTGTCGGTTTCACAACGCGTCGCGGATACTTTCTCTTTTCTATCTCTGTCTCGGTCTCCGTCGATTGTTGATTATTTTCCTCCTTCTTCGTTTTATTCCGATGATCAACGCTAGGTTCAGTGGTAATTGAATGCGATCGTGTACTCATGTCTTTGTGGTTCTTGTAGAATACTGTAGTATTTGTGTTATGGGTGTCCGAAGTGTTCACTTGCATATCAGTGTTTCTGAATATTTCAGAAATAATCTTTTTGGTTTCCTTTACATCAATTTCTTTAGATTTATTGGAGGCCGTTTTGGTGGACTTCAAATCGTCGTACTCGCTTAAAGACGTGTCCTTGCCAGGCAAGCTGACAGCTACGGATTTGTATATTTCTTGTATCAATTTTTCTGTTTCTTTTCCTCGTTTCTCTTGTTCGTCTGTATTAGTCGCTATGGTCGTATTTTTTGGATTCGATTTATATTGAGAGCTCCTGTAACAGCTGGTGCACATATGCCGGCCTGGCGTTTGAATAAATAATGGGTAATTTTGCATGCATCTCATTGATTGCGGTATTCCTGGATGATAAAAATAGTTAGAAGGCATTTGCTTAGAGCACGATGGTCCATACGGATTTAAATTGTATGGGCTATATGTAAAACTATTTAAGAAACTAGATCCGTCCTGAATATTGCTTTGCGAAGCACCCTTTTGAATTATGGCATCTTTCTTCGCTTTATTATTATCGATATTTTTGGATAGGGTGTTTGTTTTAACTTCCGTCAATACCGATTGTAATATAGATTTTATCTGGTTAAGAGTCATCTCTGTCTTATCGTTTGTTTTGAGGGTTGTTGTTTCGCAATCTACTCTTGAGAAGTCTTCTGTAAAACATTCCGCATTCCTAAGTGGTGGTCTCATACTATCGGTCATAATTAGTGTCTTATTTTTCTGCACTACTTTAGGATAAAGATCACCAAGATCAATGCAACAGCTATTTGAAGATTTTATAGCTGTTTGTTGATCAACTTTAAGAACATGTTTGTCCTTTCTATTCACAATTCTGCTTACCGAATCTCTTTTATATGTTTTATGAGGGTTTCTTCTCGTGCGATCGTGTCTCGCTGGCACTACAGTGTGATAATTGACTATAACTGAGGAGCTTCGTGTTTTTGGTCTTACATTTTCCGGCCAACATTTCATGTCAATTTTATTTTCCTTTCTTTTGGAGATATCGATATCCCTCCAATCTTTCCTACTTCGAACAGGCTTCTCCTTTACAGGTACTAAATCGTAAAGACTTGAATCATAATATGCATTTCTATTGGGATTAGTATTCAGTGATAAGCTAGGTAACTCATCTACCTGACCACTGGTAATATAATTGTCTACATTATGGAAAGTTTCGTGGCAGCATGAACAAATGTCAGACTCGTAAGGATATGAGTTCTGGCACGCTGTGTCTACATCTCTGCATATCGGTGATGAGAACTGGCTGTTATCGGATAATTCATCTATTACTGGAACAGACGTATATTGCTTTTGAACCATATTTGTTAAAAATGGCCGGTCTATCAACTGGCGAGTATTATGCGGCATTTCTGGTGTAACATTTTTATATAATGCGTTTCTATTGTATAAAACGTTATCAGTTCGTGCATAATAAACAAGTTGCGCCTCCACTTTCTGATTTCTACTTCCTTTCTTTTTCTTCTTGAGGAATTTCTTTCGCAATTCATTTAAAACCGTGTGAGATCTCTCTTCGCTCGTTAGGTTTGATTTGTCTGAACAATTGACTGCTTTATTAGATGGTGTGTTCGAGAATAGAAAAGACACGGTGGACTTCTTTCGCTTGTTTACTACTGAGTTATCGCATTGAATCCCTTGATTGGATTGGGTACACTCTATTGCCTTGCATGCGTTTGCGCTTGTAAACCTGGGGAAGTGGGATGTGAACAATGCTGTGTGGACAGCGGAAGACCTACCGGGGCAATCTTTGCTTCCTTCCGGTTTGGGGTTATTTTTATTCTCTGTTCCATCATTTTTGTTAGCATCTTTATTTGAATCCTTTGCAGCGTTTTTATCAGCATCTTTGTTAGCATTTTTACCTGCATCTTTGCTAGCTTTTTTAGTAGTATCTTTGCCACTCTCTTTAGTAACAACTTTTGTAGTCTTTGCGTCCTCTAATTGTTTCTCCAATTGGATAATCTTCTGCTGCAGGTCGGTAACATCGATTGGTATGCATGATATAATCTTCACTTCTGTTTGTGATGGTGTGTTTCCTGAAAATGTTATTACTTAAGCTGTTATTTTCGAAAAAGTTATTAATTTAAATATAGATAAGGACTTCCATAATAAATGTCCTAAACTGCAAATATTCTTATTGCTATATAATTTGCATGAAATTGGCGTTGCCTTTTTTAAATATGGATTGTAACATGTACCCACTGAAATCATTTATATACAGTTTTACTGTCTAATATATATAACTGATATAACTGCAATTAAAACTATACAAACTTATACCTAAATTAAAAGCAACCCTTCTCAGGAAGTTTTCAACTCCTTTGAATCGCTGTTTGCATTTGGTTTTCTCGTCTGTTGGATTCACAACGTCCATAATCTGTAGAAACATTTATTTATATGTCAATGAACAGACTATAAGAATATTACAATTCCAAAATAAAGGAGTGGCTTAGGCTTACTGCTTTATTATTTCTGAAATACTTCAGTGACGGGAAATTATGTGACAGCCATTGAAAAGTGTGGTCCTGAAGGATCCATAAAACTCAAAGACTAACTCATATTCTTTGTAAGGGTATTTTAAATACAGTTTAAAATAATCTGGGTGTGCTATTGCCATTGGGATCAATTTAAAAGAGTAGGCCATCAAGCGATTATTTGTTTAAGACTTCATATTATATCATATTAAAAAATGTATAACTTACGATTTTAAATTATGCTCGGCTATCTCTGAAATATTCTAGATTTTTCTATGTTATAAGCAACAAATAATTTCATCTTGTTTTAATCTAAACTGTAATGTTATTTGTGTACTAAATGGTCAAAAACATCAAGGCAATTTGGTCATCTTAGCGTCAGTCGTCAAGTATTGATGACATCGTAGACAGGATGTCATTGTGTTTTTAAATTATTCTAGAACGCAGTAACGTCAAAACTATAATTTGAAACAAAGAAATCATGTTAAGCTGAAAGAGGTATTAACAGCAAGATTTGTAGCTATGGTTTGTAGAAATGTAGAAAACAGTTATAAATAGTCTTAGAAGTATTAGAAGTTGGAGTATTATTATATTTTGCATTCTTCTGCAGTCTCCAGTATCCTTCACTCACCAGAACTGCATTATGTGAAAATTAATTAACAGAAGTAGCATCAGGTCGTTAAATCAGTTATGTTTACAAGTAGTCATATATTTATCATATCTTAAATATCCAATTGACTTGGGTGATATTTTCAGAAAATAAAAGTGCCTTAAATGTGAGTAATCCAACCCAATATATTTTAAAAAGCACATTATCACAAAAACAAAACATCACAATAATTTATCACTTTTCCTTACAACACATTTTACTATCACATCGTTTAAAAGAACATTCTGGGCCTGTACATAGCCGGCGGCTCACCGAAGCTCGACTTGTCCTTGCCGAGGATGGTCCTCACCAATAAATTTCTTGGAGAGAACGGGTTCCTTTTGTAAAACAGCTTTTTCATCATTGCATTTCGTAATTTCATATCACCTTCTGCTAGTTGTTTCTGTTTCATATAAGAGTACGCCAACGGGTCCATCTTGTTCGGCGGTTTTTGAATATTTTTCCAAGAAAACATTCCCGGCTTATTTTGCGCCGTTTGTGTTGATATATTTTTAATTATCATGTCTTCACCGGGCGCCAATAGCCCAGGTTGTTGCATCTTAGTCTTCATTTTTGAGAAGAATGAAGTTTTTCTTTCGCTTTGCGTCCCGGTACTTTTCACTTCAATTTCTTTAAGGCATAAAGGAACGTTCTGTTGCATGCTTTTGTAGTTATCGTACGTTTGTGCGTACGGTGGCGCTGATGGCATGGGCGGAGTTGGGTAGGGACTTCTGCTGTGGTCTTGTGGCATGGCATGGGGCCTATGCGGGAAGCTTGGTCCATGGGAGGGGTACTCGGGGACCCTGGGTATGTAAGGCTGGTGCTCGTGGTACTCGGGTTGTTGATAAAGATGCATTGGCGGTACCGGAGGTGGCTCGTAGTACTCTTGCCCGTGCATCATGTAATTTGTGATCTTTTGTTTATACGGAGGCTTCGGTTTAATTTCAACGTCGATAGCAGTCTCGCTTTCACTCAGTTCTTCTATGACATCCTTTTTCTTCTTTTTCATGAGACCAAACGTTCGCAACACTTTCCTCAGTTTATTACGTTTTCCCTGTAAATAAAAATATATTTAAAAGTTGGACGGGAGGAAAAAATGTTGATGTTCAATTGATAATTTGAATTTTGCATTTCTTTGTGTTCATATTTAGTTCTCAGTAATAAAGTATTACATTTTAGCTTTAAGATATTACAGAGAATTCCGATAGCTTTTAATCATATTATATTATTCAGTTTTTATAACTTACTTTCTCCATAGATGTTGTGTCGGTGGTAAAATCGGTTTCCGATATTGAGTCCGAAGGTGTTGGTTCCACACTGAGTTTTTCCAGGAGAGTGTCTGAGTAGCTCGCGTTGGTGCCACTGTAGTATGTATCTGATACTAGTTTAGAACTTATCGCTTCGCAGCTCTTGGAATAGCATTTCATTTTGGGCGTTCCAACATTTGCGTCTTTCTTCGGGCCTTTGGTACTACCCACACTTCTAGAAGTCAGGATTTTAGTTTCATTTTGTCTCCTCTCCGACTCCTGATCATTCCTTTTAAGTCTCGGACTCTGGGCTACATACTTGTAAATTTCTTTGATTAACTCCTCGGTTGCTGGATTACAAAATTCAGTTGTGGTGTTATTCACTGATTTCGATGTCTTTTCTTCATTAGGAGGATCTTTATTGGCACATGTCGCACACGTGTAGCTAGGGTTGGAGACAACGTAACCGTTTTGCATACAGTTCATAGGGCACATGGGTAGTACGGGATAGCAACAAGGATTTGGAAATGCAGGCATACAAGGCGGGATATTGCATGGGTTGTTATAATTGAAGCTATGCCCACTAAGAGGTAGCATGTTATTTTTTGCGTTCGAGGTGTTGTGGTGATTACTAAGAGCGTTCTCAGTCGCTTTGCTGGTTACTTCTGATTTATCGCATTGAGATGCTGTAGTTTCCTTTTTTATCTCCAGCAAGAAACTCTGCAGTATATCTTTGATTTCACTTAAGGCCTTATCAGTTTTATCTATAGATAAATCTGTTTCCTGAGTTTTGTTAAGAACAATTTCGTTTGTTATTTCGTTGCCATATTTTGGGGTAGGAAGACTACTAGTAGTTCCAGTGTTTTGGTTTTGTGCTCTTATTCGATGTTGATAAGGTGATTTGGGCTTTTGAATGAATTGATCGTACGTGGGCCTTTCAGACATATCAGTTTCAATAATTTCACCCCGTTCTTGATTTTTCTTGGGTCTAGAAGGAGAATTTCTCTTATTGAGACGTTTTTGGGCCAAAAAGTCCTCAAATTCTGCGAAATACTGTGCTTTAAGATTGAGGCGAGGTCTGTGTGTTCGGGGAGATGGTGGAACTTCCTTGTAATAGCTGTGTGACATAATGTTGTCTTCAGCAAACTTTCTCCTAGATTTAGGACTGGATTTCTCCTTTACTGGGACCAAATCGTATAGGTCAGAGTCATTATAAACTTCAACCAATCTCCTGTGTGGTCTGGATCGTGGATGTTTCTTAGAGCTATAAAGTCTCGTGTCGCAAATGCTCCTCATGTCGATTAGCTCTTTGTGTCGTTTTGGCTTCGTGCGGCGGCTTTCGTAGCAACAGGAACACAGCTCAGTATTTTGTGCGTCTTCTGGGATTAAAAATTCCTGATCCTTACATACCGGTGCTGAAAACTGACTCAGGTCAGATTCTCTGCGGCCGAACATTTTTACTGGTTTGTATTGTCTTCGTATAATATCTGCTATAAACTCTTGATCTAACTCGCGGCTATGTTTATTTTTTCGGCTTCTACTCCGTTTAACTTCTTTAATATTAATTTTGTTGTGGTCTCTGTTTTTGTTATCTTTTAGATGAAAAGGTTCCATTTCAATATAATCTCGTCTGTTTCTATCCTGACGTTCGTTACAGTCACCTTTGTGAACGTGTGTCATTTTCGGATCTACAACTGAATGATAGCTACTTGTGGAATAAAAGGAGCCAAAGTTTTCGTACACAGATTTAGTTCTGCGTTTTGGTAAATTTTGTTCGTAGTCCTTGAACTCACTGTATAATTTACTCTTTTTTTTCTTCGTTTTAGGGGTATTTGCTTCGCAATAGAACGTGTTCATAATATTACCCTGACTACTTTCGCTTTCTTGCCGAAGTTTAGTGCCATAATCGCTATCCTCTGATTGCTTATAGTGACTTTCAGATGTTTTGTATAGTAGTTTAGTGTCTTCTTCCTTTGAATGTCTTACAGAAGGTGTTTCAGGGGTTCTGCGTGAAGTCTGAGCGTTCTGACTGTGTGTTTCTGGGACTACGCTGGAGTTTTTGGACAAACTTTCGAGGCAGGCGAGGTCTCGACAATGTTGGCTCACTTCGTGAAGCTGATTTTCTAGGCCTACTATCTTGTGTTTTAGGTCGGTTACATTGACTGCTATACTTGAACTTATCTTAATTTCAGGTTGCGATGAGCTGCCTGTAACAAAATAATTATTTTTTAACACAATTTGCTACTTTATTAGAAATATTCATTGATTTGGTGAATTACACAAGAATATACAATATAATACATACCAAGAGCTCTCCGAAAAAAGTTACGTATAACCCGACACCTGCGCTTGGTTCGCGGAGATATGCGGCGACGTGGTGTCCGCAGGGTCATCACAAACCCTTAACCCGCGTTCGCCTGGATAATATCAGATAAATAAAAAAATGGATTAAATACTTGGATCGCACGCTCAGTGTATACAGAGCGTTTGTGCGACGCGGCTGTCGTTGTGTGTGTTGTACAGAGTGTAATGTGAACGCATCCTAAGTAGTCAGTAGTCAGTATCAGCCCATAAACGTCACACTGCAGGGCACGGGCCTACTCTAGAATCAAGAGTACGATTGAGAGTGGTTAGGCCATATAGTCCACCACGCTGGCCTAATGCGGGTTGGCGGACTTACATACCATAGAAATTTTTATAAATCGCTACGGTATGCAGGTTTCCTCACGATGTTTTCCTTCACCGTTTTAGTGCGTGGTGATTGACTAGCAATACACACATGACTCCGAAAAGTCAGATGTGTGCCCTGGGATTTGAACCCGCGACCACCGTGAACATGTTGGTAGCCGCGTCTAGTCCGTTTACCAACAGGCCACCACGCACAACGCATCCTAAGAATTATCAAAAATACCACGCATTATTTTATGATTATTTGTAGTACCCTAACCTGGTGATTGACATGCAAATCATGTATAACGCAGAGGCATACCTTACAGGTTTAAACTTTCGTAATTAAGATTAGCATATTCAAATTGGGAGATAAATAATAATTTAAGGATTCAAGAACAAGTAATCTACGTAATTTTTAAAGCATCGAATATTTCATTTGTTACGAAAAGTTCTACGTGAAAATAAGGTGTCAGGCTTTGAGGCTGTAGGGACATATAATAAAAAAAGTATTTTGTACCTTTTGTAAAATGTAATTTTTCACAAAACAATCTGTTTTCCATTGCATAAATTTTCCATATTCTCATTTGAATTTAAATTTGATATAATTTTACCAAATGTATTTAAATTATTCTTAATTGTTAAATTTTATTTTATTATAATTAAATTTTGCGCTTGACTTTTGAATTTCATCTAATTGTTTCATTGTCATTTTATTCCTAATGACTTTTTTTTACTGTTGACTAGCCAGAGCGTATTTGTCCGTGCCACGCTAAATACTCGTTGCAATAATTAAATTAATAATCTTACACAACGTGATTAAATGGTTTTCCTTATTACTTTAAAATTTCAACATGTTTGATTACAAGTAATTAAATAATGCACGTAAGTTTTAGCAAGTAAATAATTTATATATAGCTCGTTTTACAACAGGATTTATAAGCCAAAAAAAAAACCTTCATAAGAAACCTTTTCGCGATCGTCATCTATCCCCTCTAGACATTCAAAATAAATTGATATTATAATTTTGACATTAACATTTTCTTACACATTTTGAAATCAATATTTTTATTAAACAAGCCGTAATGTCCAAATTCCTCCGTATAACACCGTATGTGAACTCGCAAGTGATATTGGCGCGGAAGGCGCCGCCTCGGCCAGGGTGTCTGCGGCCAATAGGCCTGATCCCCCCGACCCAGTACGACATCCCGATGCCGCGGAAGCTGCAGCTCGGGTACGCTATGAGGGTCTACTGGGAGATCGTGCCACTGTTTATATCTACAGCTTTCAGTCTCGTGCTTATGTGCGGGGCTATTTTATGGTCGGTCAAGACTAAGGTTGGTATATCTTTTGTGTGAAAATAAATAAAGAAAAATATGTATAAAAGAACCGGAATAAACAAACCACAAAGATATTTGTATTATTATATAGTATTGTCTCTAATTTGCAATAGGTCCGCGCTATGGATTATGTTGTAATTATTATGAATGGTGGAGAAGACTCTATGCCCTGTAGTGGAGCGTTCATGTGCTGATTTAAATATTTAAAAAACAGTCCTAGACTGAATATATTGGCCTGATGGTAAGCGACACCACCGCTCATAAACCGTAGCAAAACCAAACACCTGGAATTACAAAGCAATTCTTGGCATTCCACTGCGTTCGCCTTCCTGAGACATAAGATGTTAAGTCACAATATGTCTAGTAGTTACTCTAGCTACAACGTCATTTAATCCGTAACCCAACAGTGCATTTCCACTGCTGTTTGGCGGGAGAAATAGAAAAAAGACACTGAGGTGGTACCTACCCAGGCGGCTTCTCACATATGAGAGACCTACCACCAGTAATTCTATTATTCTATCTTAGCTGTCTCTGGCTGTTTAGCATCCTTCATATGGACTCATATTTCTTGAGCTCGTAAAAAGGAACTTCTGGTCCTCACATGAGTATGTCACATTCTTCCATAGGTAGACGTAGTGTACACCAGCCGCAGTCGAGACAACATATCCCGGACAATGGATCTGCGAAACCCGATCGTCCTCAAGTTACTGTTGATCCATCAGCGATACGAGCCCTGGAACGAGATGCAAGACGTGTTGGACAAGATGCGGACGGCTGAGAAGAGAGCTCTTGTCCGCGCGCAGACGTGCGCACATCCTTGAGACAATAAATAAATGATTTTTGAATTGATATTGATGGAATGAATAAAAATATTTATTGAAAATTTTATCTTTGTTTTTCCAATTGGTCTAAAACGCATCTAATTACCTCTGGTTGTATTTTAAGGAATACAAATAATTTGTTTTTACTTCCGCTCTGTATTAGTCTACTATGCGAATCAAATGATATCCCCTTTTATTTTATTATACGCATTCAGGCTATATCCTTCTTCCATCTCTTTCCCGCATTAACGCTGCAGGCAGGCAAGAGCGAGACCGCATCGCCAAATTGCCGCGCGAATTGTTACCGCCTTTTTCCACACAGTGGCGCGTACTATTTGCACGCGCGTCACCAAAGTAACAAAAAAGTGATGTCGGTGAATAAATATTAATTAATTTGTGATTTTTGGTGCCTGTCGCTTTAAATGTTTATACTTATTGCTTTTTGATGTTCCATTGCTCAATTTTGCCTCGTAAGTGTATTCTGTTTGTCCATGGTTTGTCATATGAAGAGACGAAGTAATTATACAGCCAAAAAGATGGATGTAGCCGAAGTTCGCGGCACAGGTCACGAGGTATGTGCATTTTAATCTTTTTTGAATCGATTATGCAGTTTTTGTTCTTTCCCGCACACAATTCTGTATATTTTTTTCGGATAAATACGACCTGGCGACCTCTAAAAAAAAGACTGTATCCCTTAAACGCCGGCAACGCATCTTTATGCCCTATGGTGTTGCAGATGTTCATGGATAGCGGTGATTACTACCATCAGGCATATGCCCTATAATATAGAAAAATCTAATCTCGCGTCTCCCTTGCCCCGTCGCTGTCGCGCTAGTTGCATTTTTATTTTGGTTTTGTGAAAAACCTTGACATGTAATCTACATTTTGGGTTCATCTTCTGTATATTTGGATACAGGCCGGCATAATTGTGGCGACTGGCGACAGATTACTTTATTATGCTTGTAACAAAAACAGAGACGCTTTAAACTTGCAACACGAGTGGTGTTCTCGCCGGGGGTAGAAATGTACTAGTAACATTTATTACGTAGGTAGATACGCAAATAAATCTATTGTGAAATCTGTGTATTTCATGTAATGCATATTTAATAATTTTAATTAAAACGGTAATTAATGATATTGGAACGAATCCATCGTGTTTACACAGAAATTTGTTTTTCGCGAAATTAATTTCCGTGTGCGGTGTTAATTATTGGAAAACGCCAATTATATTGTTTACTTAATAACTTATTGGATAACATATTTGTCGGCGCAAAAGTGTTTAATGACATCAATTTGCATAAATTAACAAAACTTTGATTAATTTGTGGGTGTACTTCAGTAGATTTTTTTATTGCAATTAATGGCGAGGCCAGTATGCTCATAAACCAGTAGCAAAACCAAACAACGCCTTAAATTACAAAGAAAGAATTACAAAGTGCATTTATACTGCTGTTTTGTGGTGACATTGCGGTGGTACCTACCCAGATGGCCTCTCACATATGAGAGACCTACCAACAGTAGTTTACAATTTAAGTATGTACAAAAACACACAATCATATTTCTGTGGTTCCGTAAGACTTTTGGTCGACATGAGTTAGTATTCCTCCTAGAACATTGGAGTTAAATGATCCTGAGAAGTAAGTCATTAATTTGATTATCCTTTTACCCTTTTTCTATCTTGACGACGCTGATCTAACCATCAAGTGCAGTGCAATCAATTTGCCATATTTAAAAAAAGATCTATTTTATTGGACATTCTTCTATAGAAACCATTGACAACTACTAGATGGGAGAGAAAGAACCGTGTCTTTGAATAATAAGTTCCATTCTAATTTCATTACCGCGTTAAAAGTGTTAGCTATAGCGGCTATTAGAGGAAAGAGCGAAGTGCATCGCACATTAATAATTCACGCCATTCGATATTCCGTCGCCTGATAAATGCTGGTAAAACGTAGATTGTATTTGACCAAGGGAAATCTCTCGGTTTTAAATGAAATGAAGAGATTGGAAAGCGCTCTTTGCGATGCTAAACGTCCGTATAATGATTTCACTATTGCATTGCTCAAAGATTGTTGAAGAGAAAAAATATGGCTATTGGTTATTGGGTACATTTCATTGTTTTAACTTTTAGTATTAACATAGGTACATAAAAAACGGTTACAATTGCTACGCGATGTCAGAGCAAAATATTTTTACAGCCTCCGTGGCGTAGTTGGTTAGACGCTGGCTGTGAAACGAGAGGCCGCGGGTTCGATCCCCGCACCGAAACAAATGTTTGTGCGAACCAAAAAGTCTCTCGTAGTGTCTGATACCCACGACACAAGACTCGATCTTATTGTTGGATCAAGACTATGTATGTGACTGTTGGGTGTATTTATTTATTATTATTTTAGGCCTACTGCAAAATAATTAAGTTTGTAATTTTCCAACCGAGCGATCGCCTGAAACAATAAAAAACTCCGTAGAAAAGTGTTATTCTTGGTGAATTGCATTATGTGGTGCGGTAGAGTTTATATTTTTCGATAGTTTCTGTGAATAATATATAATATTTTCTAAATATAATATTTTTCTTCGCCGTAAAAATGACCGACAAATCATAATTATTGTTTTATAATTATCACAGGAGATCCTCTGCAAAATATAGGCCTCCTCCCACGTCAGTT
The DNA here is from genome assembly GCA_030180105.1 of Hyles lineata. Lineage (NCBI taxonomy): Eukaryota > Metazoa > Arthropoda > Insecta > Lepidoptera > Sphingidae > Hyles > Hyles lineata. The sequence continues at coordinate 16,721,444 of JARJEE010000006.1, read as the reverse complement.
GATTTTAGTCCTATTCATAGACAGTGTTAAAACCTGTTTTAGTTATCAAATGTTTTGTCCCTTTCGAACGAATTTTGAGTTCAGTTTGAGTGAAGAAGACAAAATATACGATAGCTGACATTGGTTTTAAAATTGTCTTTGAATAAGGCGGCATATGTTTAGCTTAATATAAGGGCTATGAAAAAGATCTTACGTTTAAATATATAACAACTCTCCATATAGAGTACTTCAGATAGACAGACACGCAAATATAGTAAAATAAAATAGAATACATACATACATACATAACCATCACGCCTGTATCCGACAGGGGTAGGCAGAGACCGTAGACCACCACTTTGCTCGATCCTAACAAATTACTTTCGCTTCATCTACTTTCATCAACCTCTTCATGCATTCTCATTAGTTCAGGGTTCGTTTAACTTGACCCTTGTTGAGGGCATCACCGATTTGGATGGTGTAGTTTCGGTGAGGTCGACTCCTACCGATTCTTCCATCCACACTCGCATTGTATATATTTTCTTGGTTGGTCTCCTTAAGATAAAAAATATTATACACCTATATAAGATAAAAAATATTAATGAACCCATTTGAACGTACATCATTCATAAGATTTTTGTCTGGCTAGACAAGGATTAAATGCTGGAAGCCCTGAATAATGTGGAATGTACAGAGCCGTCTCAAGAGGCTGTAACGAGTTAAACTGCTCGTTCTTTTTGTGTCGTGCGCTGCAGTGGTGTTTTGTTAGTCATGTTTGCATGTTAGGATTTGATGTGAAGGAGAATATGAGTATGAGCAACACTCTCGAAGTAGGAAATAAATATTATAAATACTGTATAGGAACATAAATTAATATCACAGCTAATTTAAGGGATAGTTACATATTATCTTAGTAATTATTGTTAGTTAATATAACGGTAACAGGAAAAAAGAAATTATCCTATTTTCATTTGCTATTTTTTTATTGGAACGATATCACGATGTAAATGTTATTCACTAAGTGTGAGATTTTCTTTACTCTAAGAAAACCACTTACAAGTCGCTTATCAGTTTTCTTCGCAGTCCTATTTCCTGTCTGTCAAATCACTGTTTGCTTAGCATTCGGGTTATAAAAGTTGGAAATTTCTAGTAGGTGTTTTCGGACACTTATTCATGTTATAAGATACGTATCAGTACCCCCCAAAAAGTAATTATTTTGGTTCCATTCTTACTGCATGCGATAACTATATTATATATTTACCACTGCTCACTACTTAGACTGGTTCTGTGGCGCAGTTGTACTACGGTATGATATATGAAAATTAAAGTCAACTTATGTGTTATTTTGGCTTTTTCATACAGTTTGTATGCAGCTTTTATTGTAGTCTTGATAAAAAATGCTTCGTACCCCACTTTATTGAGACGAAATATGTTTTTTTTCCCACCTTTCTCAAAAATACTCGTATATTACCATAGTTTTATTTCTTCCCAGGTACCTTCAATAATATGAAATTAATTTCGTACTTTGGGATTTTTTATGATTTTTACCAATAAACTTTCTGTGGCTATAAACGTTAATTATTGTAATATAATGTGACTATTTCCTTCACCGTTCTAGTGCGTGGTGATTGACTAACAAGATACACATGACTCCGAAGTCAGAAGTTTGCCTGAGATTTGTACCCGCGGCCACTGTCAACATGTCTGCAGCCACGTCTGGTCCTATAACGGCTACGGAAAACATCGTGAGGAAACCTGCATACCATAGCAATTTATATTAATTTCCATGGTATGTAAAGCCCGCCAAGCCCGCCCGCACTAGGCCAGCGTACTCAATCGTACTCTCGAGCGTAGAGGAGGCTCGTGCCCTGCAGTGGGACGTATATAGGCTATTATAGAATATGTCCATTAAACAGCGTTGTGAACCTCATGCAACTAATAGTGAACAAAAAAGGCGATCAAATAAAAACACGATTGGTTTCCAATATTTTTATTTTTAAATTAGTGGCAGTGAAGTTTTAGGTATGCTGTGGTTGTGAACATAATCCGGTACTACACCACTCGGCTGACTCCTGCCGGTCGAACACTCGCACTGCACTATAGAATAGTACAGTACAGAGAGTTCGACGCAACATTTGACCCTTGTAGGGCGTAAAAACAGCACCCCGCTGGGACAGTCGACATGGTTGATGGGAAATCAATGAATGAAAATCGTATGTTAATTTTCACAGATGAGAAATTAGTAAGAATTGAGAATAAGCTCTTCTCTTGAATGTAGCCTAAAGATTTTGTTGAATTCTGAGAATTAATTTAGGACAGACAACAATTGCCGTGCGAGTAGTGGATGTCAAGCTCTCATTGATCGTGATCAATTTTACAATAGTATACATGGTTTTTATGAGTACGTAGAGCGATAGTGTTGCAGGTTATATCATTTGAATTCATTTTTATACAGGCAAGGTGGTAGTACATTTTGTATTCAAAAGCTTGAGATTCAAATATCAATCTCATTGTTAATTATATCGAATCAGACACTAAGTTAAACAATTGTCTGGAACACAAAGACGTTTTTAAATAATAGCACATATAAAACGATTTATCAACCATATTCCACTGTCCCAGATTTTAAGATACATTATAACATCTCACTCATTATATTCGAGAAAACTCGATTAAATCTTCTATAACAGCTATTTTACGGGGCGCAATAAATATTGAAATGCCCTTACGAAAGTCAAATGTTTCCTGATGGTCGAGTGCATACATGTGCCAGAATTTTCCTTTTATATTTTACTTTTTAATATAATGTAAACATAATTGGCACTTTGTTCGTTTGTTGAGATCCATAGACAACAATTTAAAACCGTAGGATGTTGGTAATAAATAAAATAAAAAAACAAATTTAAGCTTTGCTAGTATAAGCTGACTCTTTGGTTTTGAGAACCCTTTGTAAAGCAATTCTTCTTTTCCCTTTGTAAGACTTTCGTAATTGAAAATATATCAAATGAAAATGCTAAAATCTGGATATTTTAAAATATTTCTAAAATGTCAGTTACGTGCAATTGTTTTAATTGCATCAAGATCTACATCGTCTCTGTAAGCTCTAAATAATTGTCTATGAATCGCGTGTTCAGATACATATTCCGTATTGGCACGTTATTTGAAACTAAATCTGCGTTCATGCGGTTCCACTAACATTAGTTTACGTATTATTTTTGCACAATGTGTTCGTGTGAATGTGTAACAAACAACTGATTCAAAACAATCGTCACTATTCATTCCTATAAAAAACGAGATACGAAAACGAAATTACCATTTCGAAAATCAGTTTTATCGTTAATATCGTATTATCTAAACGTTATGTATGTTTATTTCGAATTAATACGTCATTATGTGTACGTCGTGTTAGGGATGGGAAACGGTGGTTATAGCATCGACATCTCTATGTCACATCACTAAAACTCGTCTCAACAACTTCCTGGCGTAGCGTCGCCGGCAGTTTTCGCTTATCTGAGCCCCATTGCATGTACTAGTCAAGATTTATAAGTAATACATTATTATAAAAACGCTACATGCATTATCATGCATAATTATCTTAGAATTTCATGTTCTTTATTAGAGATAAACTCGGTCTTATATCGATTATTCGGTTAGCATTTAGAAATTCGATAAGGAATCGATACCGACCCACCATTTCGCATTCCCAACGATAATATTGTTACGGCAGCATTCAACAGTTTTGTAGATGGTACTTAATAATTATGTCAGTCAGTTAACTATTATGAGGCATCTAGTGCTCTGCTGGCACCGCACAGGACTATTTTGCGGTTTGTAATCGATTATTAAACGATGTTTTATTTAATTGAATGTTTAATCGAACCCATAATCGTTCGTAATGTGTGTTGTATCGATAAATTGACCGAGCTATTCGTTTTAATCGATTGTTTTACGTGTAATTATTGTGAGACACGAAAATAGTCCTGTAGTCGCCACTGTTGAAGGACCGTGCAACATTATCATTTACACTATCGCAAAGGAATTAGGCGTTACATCAACCCGTCACTTTCATTATACAAATACCTTCTCCATTATAACAAACACATCTCCTCTCAGTCGAGATAACTCCAACTAGTCTCGTATTAAAGAATCTTTATAGCTGCCACAATGTATCTTGTTTCCAATCGCTCATTATCGAGTCTTTAATATTAAAACATAATATAATTTTATATGGATTTTTATTGCTTAAAAATAATGTTTTTTTAAATGACAATCAAGTTAATATTATTCTTGCCTTTATTACGAATGAAGAATCAGAAATAATCTATTAAATACGCCTTCCAATCTGTATCAAAACTTACTTTACCATCTTAAAGCCTCACATTCAACAAGTTCTCGAAGTTGCACATAATATTCGTTCGTAAAAATGCTTATGAATCTATCAAATATTTCATACAAAATTGCCTTCCCTTACTCGTATTAAGCTCACAAGCCCATCGTTCGCATAGCCTCTGTCCATTCCGTTTCACTCTTACACCGAAGCATACAATACTGAAGGATGATGAATAAAATGTTTTGTAACGCCCAATTCCTCGACCGATTCCAAAACGCGTCGCGTCCGCGCCCGACCCCAAATCATACTTTATACAATTTATTTATTACTCCTATGCACATAAAAATATTAAAAACGGAACGTCCTCATTAACTAGACAATATAATAATGTGCGTAACGGATCGTAATCCCATAGACTCACCATTAGCTGTACAAAACGAAGCAAACTTTATAAAAAGACAGTGAAAAACAAATATCACCATCTTCAACACACCTCCGATAGCTTCACGGACGCGGGCTGGCTTGGGACCGTGACTTGTGGCCAATTGACCCACGAATATATACTTCGTTACCTCAACGCCAGAGTATGGTCAATGAGACGCAAGTAAAGTGCCCAATCCAACCAGCGCCCACCCTGCCACAAAATATCGCCTCATGACTCCATAAAAAATCCGCATTATGCCGAAATTGTAATTTACTATGAGACACATAAACATTACCCCGCATTGGATATCGAAGGCGACTCGCATCTTTCTTTTTGTAACGACGAAATAATTGCCAAAGCAACAGATATCAACCTCACGATGGTACCGTGCATGTGTCTCGGCCATACCTTCATTTACACCATGTCATTTCTAGATTTACCATGTTCTTAACTTGAAATTAATTAACACGAGGAAATATACAATATCAAACCTTAAAACAATAACAATGGAACGCGATCGGTTCATGAAAATATTACGCAAAATATATTTGTTCGTGAAAAAAACAAATTATCGATACTTAAAATAAAATTGTATATTAAATTATGAGGTAGCAGGCAACTCCATGAACCGTATTCCAGAAAACTAAAGTCGTGATAACGAAATAAGATTATACGAACAACAATATAATATAACCAACGCGAACTGCGAAGTAACTCGAAACGATCGCCCTGCCGCGCGGGTGTGCAGCGCGGAAGTATTCACGCACCCGATAATAATACAATAATCATTAATGTTACACCTTAATTATCTATACATTTGATGGTGGCCTCCGCGGAGCCGTAAAACTTATTACATCATTTCATATTATATCATACATTATTGCGTGTTCCGTCCCACGCATCGACACTATACAAAAATCAAAAACATCCCACAATAACACTACGGTATCATAGAGCTAATAAATACAAGAATCAACTTACCCACTACAAATACCCATTTTTGGCACGATGACTTGATGCGATGACGGTATAAAGGATTCGTATTTTAGTTACAACCTCTTTTTATAACATTGAATTTATTAATATAATTTTTTATATATCTATTATATATGTAATGTTATGTGCTCTCTCTGAAACATCGCCTTAGCTATACAGAACCGTGTCCAACGCTGACATACCATCTCTCTTTACCGACTACATTAAGAAGTTTTAATTGAAAAACTCTGTATGCAAGTCTCATCACAAAGGTTTTGAAACGCACCGCCTTCGTGTAACCTCGCTTGATTACATAACATTATTGTGTAGTGTGCAGCACTGCACCGGCGCGGCGGCCCGGCGTGAAACATAATGGCCGACAACGACGCGCTTACCAATACTAAAATTATTGTTTCTCTTGCCTCTTACACGCCTCACTCAGTGGTGTTATAACGTTATAGTTAACATGAATGACGATTGTGCAATGTGATTCATACGATACATATCTCCCGATGCATTAGGCCAGTCTCGAGTGTGTGTGAAGTGAACGAGGTTCAGCAAGCGACAGGGTCCCGGCGCCGGGGCCGCCGGAGCCGCCGGGGTCGCCGGGCCCGCGGGAGTGCTGGCTCATGGCTGATGGCTCTCTGACACATCGTGAATCGTCGCCAACGCGATCGTGTACAATTTATTATTTACCTAAGAACATACGACGACAATCTCGATGATAAATATTTGTGCAGTTATTGTGTTCCGCTGACATCGGAATATAATACACATTACGCTAATATAGGGGTCGGCGTAAGCGGCCGGCGCGGTCGGCGGGCGCCCGTCTCTACACCGGCTCGTACACTTAAACGATCACCTTAGAAAACGATAGGAAGTCAGTTTTACTTACAATAATTTCGCTATTTATTACCTAAGTCGCGTCGGCGCGCCTCACACCGCGCACCGCGGCGGCGGGCGGCGGCGCGAGCCCACGCCGCAATCAATTTTATATATAAGTCTCTAATCATTCACAGCGATTTGCGATCAGACCCGAGCCGTCATTGTGGAATTGAAGCGGCTCGGTCGTTACACTATGTCATTGGTTTCCTCCGTGTGGGCTCGGCGTGGGGGCGGCCCGCATGCGGCGGCCTGGGAGGCCGTGTGGGTCGGTGCGGCGCTCGGCGGCTCGCAGCCGGTCAGCGCGCGGCGATGCGGCACAGCGCGTGGCGCACGGCAGCGGCGGCGGCGGGCACGGCGGCGCCGCACAGGCCCGATCAGAGTCTGTCTTCTTCCTCTTCCTCCTCGCCCTCGTCGCCGGCCTCCTCGTTCTCCTCCCGGTAGCCTGGGTGTTCACTGATCGCGTAGTAGTTGCCGTTGTATATGACGCCGAGCTCCCGCAGCGCGTCGCCTCTGATCGTCGCTTTAATCGTCCAGTTGTAACAGTCGTCCGACTCGGACTCGCGGTCGAGTCGCTCCACGTCGAGGATCTTCGAGCTCAACCGTTCCAGAATGATGCCTATGTCCTTGATGGTGAGGTGCCGCTTCTGGTCCACGCTCAACTGATCGATCAACAGCAAGAACTTCTCGGATGTGACCGCCTCGTCCTCGACGAGCGTGTTTTCCGTCTCACTCTCCGAGGAGTCCCGGTCCCCTCTGCGGGCGGATTCGGCGTCTAGAAAGCGCACATGTCCTTTGGGTCGTCCCTGCGGCGAGGCGCGCGGCTGCGCGTCCTGTATGGGCGAGGTGGCGACGCTCTTGTGCACGGCGATGCGGCGGCCCTCTTCGTGCAGCGCGCAGCAGTGGAAGTCGCACTCGTCGGGCGGCGGGCGCGCGTGCGGCGCGGGCGAGGCGGGCGCGGCGCGGCACTCGGAGGTGTGCACGTGCACGCCGCCCGGCGTGTGCTCGAGCGAGCCGGGCCCGCGCGACAGGCGGCCGCGCGGCGCCGGGCCCGGCTCGTCGTGGTTCACGACGGTGATGTGCGGCGGCGGCGGCTGTGGCCGGTCCAGCGACGTCTGGATCACGAGCGAGGGTCGCCGGTCGGGTTTGGCCTGGCGCGAAGGCGAACGCGCGGCCGGAGAGGCGGCGGGCCGCTGGTCCCAGTGCAGCACCACCGTGACTCGCCCCTTGTTGTCCATGATCTTCCATGAAGGCGTCTCATCGTGCAATTCGAGCGCGTGGATCGTCTCGCATACTATTTTGGGGATCGCTGATATTGCTGGAAACAAAACGACGACGACAAGTCGGTTAGAAGTGTATTGAACCTCGGTTGATGTATCAAGATAACATAATAAAAGTGTAGCACTGACCGGCCTTGATGACATCGACTCCCGTGGGGTACCATCGCTCGCCCTGGCGTAACAGCAATAGAACGGTGTTGGGCGGGAGCGTGCGCCAGTACTCGCCGTCCTCCACCTGCGTCCCGTCGCTCTCGAGCACCAGCCGCACCGGCTCACTCGCAGCTACCGATAACTTCTCTTTACCTGCGACATCATAAGTAGCCCCATAAATCGATTGAGTACCCTATTTAGTTAATACCAACACAATTGAGGCGTAATTTTGATTGTTCGTTGATTAAATTAAAAGAAGTTATACGATACACTTCCAATTAACAAAAGTGCAATTTTGAATTTATGAAGAAATCGCCTCGTTGTAGGCACCTTTCAATGACTAGGATGTACCAAATTAAATGACCCTATTCATAACAGAATTTACAAACGAGAAAGTCACTTTTATGCAACGATTAAAATAACTACAAATAATGGTTAAAGGTACTGAGAAAACCTAAAGAAAACTAGACCTTCAATGTTTAAACATCAAGAAAATCACAAAGAACTAAACCGAATTGATTATATCGAGGTGACAGGTAACGGGCAAAGTGAATCTAAAAGAGTGAAGAGGCGAGAGGGAACAAAGCAGCGGATGTTTATCGGCTAAACGGCTTAGTGGAGTGCGCGTGATGACAACCTCGAACCCGTAATCAGGTCACGAGCGCATCCAGCCGCGCAGCCTTGTTGACCCGCAGCTAAATAGTTTACGTCGCGTCGCCCTGGACTGGCCTCGACATCACAGCGCCCTGATCCCGCCAATTAGAATGCACCAAGACGTTTATGCTGCTTTTACTGTGTTAAATTGTCAGATTTGGAGGGTAGATGCACTTATACTGTGAATGCTAGTTAACTGGTTATTTGTGTTTATGAAGTGTTACGGAATTAATAATCATTTTCTTTCTTTATTGAATATCGCCGCTTATTTCTTTTGTTGATAATATCCATCTAAAGATTAAGCTGATCACTGTAGTACTACACACTACTACAAGTGATACAGAACAGTTGTGAACTAAAAGTTTTGTTGTTCATCCAGTGATATCCATCTTTTAACGATAGATACACTATTTGAATTCATGATCCTCATCAGCCTTTTTTTGTCCATTACTGGACAAAGGCCTCCTATAAATTTCGACATGTCACCCTGACGCATCCAGTATATACCAGCGACTTTTCGCAAATCGTCACTCTGCCTAGCTGGAGGGCGTCCTGCGCTTGGTACAACATTATTTGGATTACCCTCCGCCTATTATCGGGTGCTCTGCCAATAATTAAATTATCGGATGCCAAGTCTGACTAACTTTTCACCGTTCAGACTTGCAACTCCTTTATAGTATTTCACACTTGGATCGATTCTTACGGTTGTACTCAAGCCGGTATTTTGGATGCAATTTAGCTGAAATTATATCAAAAGATATGTCCGTTGTTTTTTGTATAAAATGATATAACAATGGAATTGTTATGAAATGGTTTTCCTCTATTTTTTTAATTATCGCTACAAAGCTGTTTTACAACTCGGTCTTGAAAGCATCAAAATAATTTCATTATCGTTTCTTTACTCCTACACAATAATCATGCCTGAGAATTATAGTAGTCTAACTATGGATTTCGACTACCCCCGATTCTGAAATACTAATTTTACGTTTTATAATTTTATTAATATCTTGTATTCTTGTCTATTTAGGGTACTTCTAAGTATACTGTGTTATTAAAATAATAATAATACGGTTTATAATAACATTCACGTCAATAGTGACGGCAAATATGATGATCCCCGTCGAGTGTTTACTCTCCACACTGCTATTACGACGGACTTATTTTTCTCCCTTAAAAGAAATTGTTATTTTTATTCTCCGTTTATTTTCTCAATTCGTTTGATTTTATGTTTATCTCGTCTTATGAAAATATTTGTTATTGTTAGCGGTAAGGCATCTATTTGTTTTATTTTTGGTGTAGACTTATAATAATTTGGATAATACCATGTTTTCTTATACTTATTAATTGTTTTTGGTTGTGATCGTAATTTATCGATTTTGACAAATGTAATTTGAAGTGCAAGTATTATTCAAAAACAGGTTTCATTTTAAAAGGTCAAGGTCACTCAACGAGCTATGAAAAGGAGATCCGTAGGAATCCAGTAAATACCAATCAATGATCGAAGCAAGACCACATAATTGTGAATACATTAATGTAAATTTACAATAGTATAGCCCACGATATCACCGATATGCCTCCGCACTTCCAAGGTTTCATGACATTTTTAATTCATTGAACATATTTAGTTAAGAACATGTGAATGCGCGACCATGAATGGGTGTACATGTCAACCCGACTTCAAAATTGACTTGAATTTCTATGCTCGATTGTTTGTATGGTACTTTTGGAGCGCTTTTTATTATGCTTCTTGCGTTTTATTTATGATACTGCTTTTAAGGATGTACAAAAAATGGGATTTACAATTCCATTAAAATAAAGAAGGTATATTAAAAGGGCGTCGGAAAAGAAATTCCTCCTACATCTTTTGTTCTTGCTCCACATAAAACTGCATACACTGGTAATGGAAATAGCCTATGTGAACTAATTTTGGAAAAAGTGCAGTGGGGAGAATCGTAGGGGGAACCTCGGGGTAAGTACTCGGTACTGAATAGAAATAAGGGGAGCGAGGGAAATAAGGATCTAAATATAGCACATATCGGAAATAGCATTTGTATCTGCGCGGTTTAATGCAAGAATGTTTTATTTATTTGTTTTATTGTGCTTTATTTTAGTTTGCTAAATGGGTGTACAAGGTGGACTTAATTCCAGATGCCATTATCTGATATATCCCAGTCTAGTTTTTTGCGTTACAGAGATTAGCTGAGGTAGATGTATCCTAGCTCAAAATCTCAAGTGCTTCGCATTCTTATAACACTAAACCGATTCCTGGACTCGAAACCAGAGTGTGACATATTTGCAAGTGACAGGAGAAATTTATGGTAGAAAGCATTTAGGTTTTTTTGCAGTCGTTTAAATATAGGTGTTTGGGTGTTAAATATATATTTATTGCTAAAATAATAATGACCCTTGTGAATTGAGAAATTAATAGTAAAAATCCTTGCATACCAAAGTCTTTAAAAATAAAAGGAATCTTACTAATTATTGTTTTAGGATTAACTACATATCTACCACCCGAACGCGACGATAAAACATTCCAAAAAAGTAGTCCTTTTTTTCATTTTAAGTTGAATTGTTCATTTCCGTTTTGGTCTGGATATACCTTGTATAACTTATACGATACTCTTAAACAGGATCGCCTGATCCGGGATCTAATGGAGCTTTGTTTTGTAACCGAAACTATCGGATATCCGAAATAAAAACCCACTCGGAACCATAACCGAATCTGATATTAGTGTCGGTATAAAATTGTGTCGCTTCCGAAAGCTATTCGCTGCTTCTCTTTTCATTTAGTTTTTCGCCCCGAGGTACCTACATTATAAAAGTGAATCACGAATTTAAGTATTTATTGGTAAGGAAGGATAAATTAATTTCTATAGTGTGTAAAGTCCGCCAACCCGCATTAGACCGGCGTGGTGGAATATATGGATTTAACACTCGCAATCATACTCACCATTGTAGAGGAGGCCCGTGCCCTGCAGTGGGACATACATATATGGGCTGATACACTAAGGAAAGAAAGGAATACTGGTGGTAGGTTTCTCATATGTGAGAGGCCATATATTTCACCACGCCGGTCTAATGTGCGGTCGTATCGCTTACCATCAGGCGAATGGCATGCTTGTCTCGCTATTCGATGAAATAATAATATAATAATTAAAAAAAAGGAAACAATACACTTCGACTATTCGACTTTGAAATGATTGTGGTTGACGACTACGATATGGGATAGTCAATTGAGTTTCTAGATTTGACAATGTCAAATGACAATGGTAATTATTTGCCATTTATTGGTAACTAACCGACTGGCCAGGCTCCGCTCGAGAGCGGTTTTTTTTGAAAATTTATTTCGCCTATGTTCATCGGGGATAATGTAGGATTGTAATGGCGAATACATTTTTAGAAATTATTCCAGTTGTTTCTGAGCCTATACAATGCGAACTAATAATCAAATCTTGCCTCTTTATAATATTAGTATAGATGAGAGAGTGTGTGAGTGGCTTTGTGTTTGCTTTAATTTAATATACTAAGGTGTTTATGGATTACTAGCGGCCCGGCCCAGCTTCGCCCGGGTACAAATAGATTTCTGTACAATAATATGTACATATTATACATATAAACCTTTCTCTTGAATAACTCTATCTATTAAAAACCGCATCAAAAACCGTTGCGTAGTTTTAAAGATTTAAGCATACAAAGGGACATAGGGACAGAGAAAACGACTTTGTTTTATACTATGTAGTGATGTAGTAGTCGATTAGTGCGGCAGCAGGTTCGTGTACTAAATGTATTTATTGGTCACGTAGGCAATTTAAGAGCTCTTATGACAAGTCAATACACATAGAACTTAATCTCTATAAACAATATATTTTCTATACTTAGTATTACTTATTCTAATTTCTTGCTTTTATTTATTATTATTTTTAATTATTAAATAAATTTTATTTTTATTTATAATTAGTTTTATTTACTTATTTAGTTTTTATTCATATTTTATTTAAAGTATTAGTTATTACTTTATGGTAATTTATTTTGTTGGACTTAGTTCGCCATCTCCTAATTTACCACTGGATTATTGACAAGTTTAGAGGCAGTATAGGATTGTTTGCAACCATGGGAGATTCCGGCAATAGCTTAACAATATTGCAATAAAGTTATCGTAGAGTATGAACATTTATCTGAATCACCGTCCACTTAAGCAAAATTTTACAGTCAAGTCACAGGTGTGATACAACAACTACAATAATATTAGAAATACTAAGAAAATATTTTAATTACCAATAATTATAATTCAATCAATTAAAGTTGTAATACAGCACATAAATATGAATCTAGTTGCATATTATGTTATTGTTATAAATACATTTAAAATAATCACAGTCGGCGGTTTTATTGCACAAGGCAATCTCTTCCAGGCAACCTTTGCAAGGAGTTAAGAGAAAGGAAGAAATTGGTTTTACATAGTAGGTGACTAGCACTATCCCTTACTAACAGATATCGTTACGCTTTTATCGCTAACCATTTTATTTTTTTAATGCTTACATACCTATATGTGTATATACATGAACTCCCGCCTTTTGCTTAGGTAGAGGTGCAACCGTGACACCCACGTTTTGCCGTGTATTTTCCTTCCCATGATACGATAGTTGGTGAACCTATCGCTTTATTGGGCAAATATTCCAAACTCCGGGCTGATAATGTATAGAAAAATTCAATATCACCCGAGATTCGAACCCGAGATCACATATTTGCAATTACACCGTAGCACAACTGTGCCACCGAGGCAGGTTAATACTTAATTTAAAAATAATGATATCGCATTGTGGTCCACTCATGTCTTGTAAAGTGATTTAAATCGATTATAACTATTTAATAACTGATAATTTTTAATTAATTTGCAGCAAGCACCCACATGAGAGTATAGATTTATGGAAAATTAAGCAGACGTCAAAGTTCTATAACTTATCCTATCCGAAAATGTTTGCATTTGGATCCTTTATTAATGAAACATCGTTTTTAATTCATTGTGTAGTCATCATGTTAAAATCCTAGCGTATCATTACAATAATTAATCAATAACTAAAAATTACAGAGTAATAACAGCATTACTATTTATTATGCATTATCACAAAATATTTTGTTTATTGAGATCATTCATCACAATATATGACAGTACTCATAAAATAAATTAATAGTAATTGATGTTATTCGTATGAGACAATAAGTGCATCGACTGACCTCTAAGTATTAACTCCTCAAAGCTAGTGACCACCAGCCCTTTCCTCACGTTCCGAGAACTGTCCCATATCTTGAAAGGCCTCTTTCCTCTAACCTCCTGCAAATACATTCATACAGTTAAAATTCAATCCATTTTTGTTCACCACAAAGTTATACAGATATTAACCAGGTTGTTGAACGTGAGTCCGTTAATGCGCTATTTGAATGAGGTAACCGCTAAATGTGCTATATTTTATATTTAGTACATTAGGTTGATGAAAGTGTTACGCCCCGCGGGCTCCGGCCGAGCTCACTACGCTGCTAGTCGGTGGGGCTGCACTGGCTGCAGCGGTGCAACGCCCGTGCGACCTCCCCCCCTCTCCCGCACCGCGCACCCCCCGCGCACAACCCGCGCGCCCCCCGCACCGGCCCCCGCGCGCCCTCCGCACCGGCCCCCGCGCGCCCCGCCCCGCACGCACTGTGCGTTGACCGACTGACATCGCCGCCCTGCACGATCTTTAATCTACACTGGGACTTCACAACTTCTGGGCCATTAAAAAACTCAGCTCCGATGCGAGCGTCCCCAAATGCAGCTGCAGTCGCGAGTCAAAGTGTCTCATTATCGGAACTGCACTCGAGAGGCGCACCGCTGCAGTTCGATAGTGTCACGAGATGAAAATGTAAAAAGTAAACTGAATGCAACGGATCTCCGGCACGTGAACGCGTTCATAATATCGAGTAGCACGTACCTCCTGTATTTCGACTATCATTTTCTCCAATCACTATGCACTTGACCGACAATGCACCACACCTCGTACTAGAAATAAAAATGATCACAGAACGTTCAGTTAAGTCAGCGCATGTAGAGGTTATATTGAGTGTATGAAGGATGGCGGGCGGCGCAGTGCGCGCCGGCGGAGCGCCGCGGCCGCACTGGGCGCGAGTCGTGACCCGGTCGCGGCACACCCTCCCCCGCGCGCCCCCCCGCACGCCCCCCGCACGCCCTCGCACGCCCCCCGCGCGGCACGGGCGCGCCCTCCGCCGGCGCTCGGCCCCGCGCCCCGCGGCCCGGGCCCCGCACTGCAGCGCTCGCCTGTAATCTCTTGATGCCGTAAGATCTTGAAATTAGCGATGCCGATGATGCACTTTTGGTAGGTACGATTTGAAAGGCTTTTTGGGTAATAGAAAAATTTAGGTCAGTGTATATTTCATATGAACCATTCGAGTGATGTAAGTTTTGTAATTATGTTAAAAAAGCCGCGTTTCCCAACCTAAAATGTGCAATTTAATGCTTTCAGCATCGGCCTGACTCAGTATTCAATTCTTCTCCCTTGCTCATTCAGTCCGCTACAAAGTGTTATGCAGAAAATACCCTATTATATGGTTACATTTCGGCTAACAGCACTCGACATAAATCGAATGATATCGTAGTAGTACATGTGCTACATATTGCTACGGTTGTGCTACGTAGCTCCGTAGAGCCGTAGATAGCTACTACTACGCTTTTGGAGCGCTACGCTCTTCCGCGTAGTATTAGTACTACGCTAGAGAATGAAAACTATCGTTAGACAGTCATTAAACATATTTTATTTTTTTACGTGGATTATAAATTATTATGAGGTTTTTATGTTACATTGTTTTTATGGTTTCATTTCATTTTCAGGAATTAATATGATTTATTTGATGTAATCTGTGTAGGGTAGAGATGATATAAAATCCTCTGATATCAAAAAGAGAACAATCAAACCAAAAAATATTTCTTCTTTCTTCTTGTCTGTGTAGGCAAATGAACTAATGGCTCACTTGATGACAACTAAACACTCCCTCGCGCATAGATTTTGGCATCGCTAGGGGCACAGCGGGTCGGCAGCGACTGGATGCAAAAAGCAGTAGGTCGCGCTCTGTGGCGTACATTGGGGAATGCCTATGTCCAGCAGTGGACTGCAAAGGGCTGGTGATAATGATGATAAAGGGGCACCGTCAAGCTGCGGCCTAGTATATTAAAAATTAATATTAAGGAACAATTTAAACAAAAATATGTCATTAAATTCCATTTTTTTATACAACCACAACCCACCATCTTATCGACCAGGCATTTTATCAACACAACTTAAAATACGAACGGATATCTATAAACTAGTATTCAAATGCATTTTTTCAGTAACCCGTGAGACAATATTGACACGTTTCAAAGCATCCGTGCGCCTGCATCCCTCGCTTCCATTAAATAATACGTTCCCAGCATCGGAGATACAGCGCGGTGCCACTGACAGATATTGTTGAATTTATTCCAAATAGTTCGGAAATAGTTCAGTTAGCCACGTCCGTTGGCCTGCCACTAATCGGAACGGGCATATTTTTAGCTATACGAATACATAATACATCCATTACAATGTATTATGTATTCGTATAGCTAAAAATATACGTCCATATTAAGGCTGGGAACACACTGACGTCGATTGTAACTGTGGATTGAAGATTGGACTGATTGCGACTGAAATCTAGAGAATTCTTTAGTTACTAGCAGCCCGGCCCAACTTCGCCCCGGTGCAATAATATGTATGATTAACAGCCTACGTAGCGCAATTGGTAAGACGCAGGCTGAGAAATGGGAGGCCGCGGATTCGATCCCCGCACCGAAACAAATTTTTGTGTGAACCACAGGTAATTGTTTCGGATCTGTGTGTTTGTGAGTCCGGAAAATCTGTCGTAGTTTGTGATACCCACGACACAAGACTCGGTCTTAGTGTGGGTTCAGGACTAATTATGTGACTGTTGGGTAAATTTATTCTATACTGCATTATAATTATATATAATGTAAAATACATACATACAAGGTTGGTTCGTTGTAGATTGCAACGATTTTTTTTGTATTTAACAGCTAATTTTTTGTTCGCAATTTTAGAGTTGACCCCATTGTAAAAGTTGTTCATTATGACGAGTTTAGCATCCTTATTTTGGCTTTATATACCCTTTATGACTAACCTTGTATTCAATTGTATTGTTCAGAAAGTGGTACACAAAATAATAACATGATAGGTGTATACAGGCCATTACCAAACAAGGGTCCGCTTTGGTCAGTGTAATGCTATGAGGTATTGCAACGTGTAATAGTAATTTACATCACGCTGGGACATACTATAATTTTAAAATGTTATGTATTGTACATGTTGTGCCTTGTTTCCGTCGTGAATTGTTTTTTGTTCGAGGATTAATATTGCAAGTTGCATGTGTATTATCAACCTTATCATGTCAGCCACAGGAAGTCCACTGCTGAACATAGGCCTCCCCCAATGATCTCCACAATGACCTGTTGGAAGCGGCCTGCATCCAGCGACTTCCTGCGACCTTAGTCAGATCGTCCGTCCACCTTGTAGGCGGGCGTCCGACACTTCGCTTGCCTGTACGTGGCCTCCACTCGAGAACCTTTCGGCCCCAACGGCCATCGGTTCTACGAGCTATGTGCCCGGCCCACTGCCACTTCAACTTGCCAATCCTATGGGCTATGTCGGTAACCTTGGTTCTCCTACGGATCTCCTTATTCCTGATTCGATCTCGTAGGGAAACACCGAGCATAGCCCGCTCCATGGCTCGTTGAGTGACTTTGAGCCTTTTAATGAGGCCCACAGTGAGAGGCTACGTCTCGGTGCCGTATGTCATCACCGGTAACACACAACTATCGAAGACTTTCGATTTTAGGCACTGAGGTATTTTGGACGAGAAGACGTCGCGAAGTTTCCCGAACGCGGCGAATGGCGAATCCAACTCGGTTGGGCAGCGTTCGGGAAACTTCGCGACGTCTTATCAACCTTAGCGTTTACGTTATTTAAATGGCTATTGACAGGTTGCTATACTATCACTATTTACTGATGGTAGGTCCCTGATATGTGACAAGCTGCCTGGGTAGGTACCACCGCAATATCTATTTGTAGCAGTGTAAATGCATTGTTGTGTTTCGATTTGAAGGACATTGTAACAATTGTAACTTAACACCTTATGTCGCAGGATGGACAGCGCAGTGGAATGCTAAGCATTGCTTTATAATTGAGATGTTGTTTGGTTCTGCTACTGCTCATGAGCGATCGTATCGCTTATCATCACGTGAACGGCATGCTCGTCTCGGAATTCATTGCAATAAAAAAAGGTGCAATATTTACGCGTTGTGTTCAATACTGTTTTCATTTTCTCACTTTATTCTATGTATAAGTAAGTGATAATTAACAGCTTATGTCTGCTGCTTAGCTGAAATGCACTTTTTCAGACGTCATAGAGATTTTTTTATCCGATAAAAACAAATAAGAGGAAATTAAAGTTTATGGACAGGGCTTGAAAATACGATAGCTTTTTTAAATACTCACTATATGAGAGACACACCACCAGTGAGTAAATAACCTTGAGTGCTTTACAGATGCAAAAACCTTGACTATAGTATACTACATATGATTGTTTCAAGGCATATCTTCAAACCGTTTGCCTGAGACCTTCAGATCAGAAATAGAACAGTCACAACGAGTGCTGTCTCAGCCGCGGTGCATCTATTTATTTATTTAAATCGCTTGTAATTCGACGAGTGAGGGCTTGTCGGAGTTAACTTGATTTGATCAACGGGGATACTTATCCATCCATCAGTCAAAGGAAGTCCACTGCTGAACATAGACCTTCCCCAATGATTTCCACAGTGATGCAGGTGTCTTCAACTGGTCACTGTGGAAATCATTAGAGGGATATTTATGCACGACAAAATTAAATTATATTTTATATTACTGAGCGGATGACTAATACCACAGTCTTACCCGTGACCACGAAAGGTGAACGTAAAGTAATCAAAACGTTGGAAAGTTTTAAACCAAATCTGCGTTAAAATCCGTAAATTATAGTTTTTTAAATGTGGAACATTCGCGTAAATTTAATTACACCATTACACAATAAACCTAGGTATTTTTGTAATAGTGTCTCGGTAACGTAATTGCTTAAGATAAGTGCAGTTCTATTGAAAGATTATCAACTCGGCCGTTCTCTTTAACCTATCTATTTTTAACTAGAGGTTAAAATAGTTACCATTATTATGTCGGTACAATTCTACACTTCATTAAACAGAGATAGGCAGATATATTTATCTCATCTCTATCTTTGTTAACTGAAACATAAAATGCATTAAAATATCTAATGAAATCTCTTGTTAAAAATAGGTAGATTATAGAGAAAGGTTATAAGGGAAAAAGATAATCTTTACATATTCGATCCAGTTATGCCTGGTAGTTCTATTGATTCCGTCTTTCATTTAAATAAATGTCTCTACTCCATTTGAAATTGTTTTTAAGTAAAATGATCTGTTTTACAATCAATTCAGTGTCTATATATTAGCTTTCAAAAGCGTTGTAAAATACCACACGTTAGTCGGTAAACGTGTTATAGTCACTTTCAATCGGCTATTGCTCGGTTCAATGCCCGCTAACATGGCTATAGTATTTTTTATTATCTCGTGCGATTACTGACCCAATATCTCGCGCTCCATTAATCAAGACACGGCGAAGTTTTTAATCCTGCACGAACCAGATCCTTTACACCAAAGGAGCGGTGCGGTTGACGCAGACGTTTCCTCAACAAAGGCCAGTCACCCGTTACATGGCGAGTTTTTCTCTCTAGACACTGCAATTATAAAGGGCGAGTGTGAGGGAGGGGGATATAAACTGCAACAGTTTACGCCTTTTTACGGGCCGGGAGGGTAAGGGTAGGGGGGAGACAAATGAGAGACGAAGGTAACACGTAACTTTGAGTGTGTGCAAACTTAAGGAGCGTTTATTTTTAGAGCAGCTTTTATTGGAGATGCCGACGTCTCGAAATGGCTTGGAAGTATGTGCTCGCACGGTTTATATGTGAAAAATGTGTTGAACACGGCTGTGAGCGAAAAAATTCAAATCGCAAAGAATGGCTGTCGTGCGACGCCATGTAGGTTTGTTCTATAATTTGGTTATTAATTTTTATTACATTCGTTAATCTAATTATTATGTGTATATTGGTTGCTAACTTGATTGGAGAATAAAGATTGATGCCAACTTGTACATACGAGTAAAATACATTGAAATAAAACTATTAATTACGATTACTTTACAGCTTGCGTTGTCATGGGACGGACTCATCGTACCACGTAAGCTCTAAAGCACGAAACGTCGGGAAGTTAAAAAATGAAAATATTAAACCAAATCCGCGATAAAATCCGCAAATAATAGTTTTTGTTTTTAATGTGTATAATTCGCGTTAATCTAAGAAACCATTGAGTAAAATATATCTTTCATTTTATAATATGACGAGATACCAGCTTTGGCGACCACTGAGATGGACTAGCCTAAGTAGGTTAGTAAAGTATTGCCCTAATAAATGCACATACCTGTAAAATCCTTTTGAAGTTATGCCAGGTATGTGGGTTTGTAAACATTTCTTTCCTTCACTATTAGAGCGTACATGAATTGAAAATAAAACCAGCAATTTCCGTTCCGACAATCTGTTTTGTTCCGAACTAAACTATCAATTGCTAATTCAATACACTAAAAATCACAAATAACTCAGCCTCGAATAAAGCACGTAATCATAATGTTATTTACGCCCTTCTGCGATCGGGAATGAGAGTGGCGGTATGAGTATCACTAGCCTACAGTCGAGACAAGGGCCTCGAGTATTGCCCTGTGCAGGGTCACCTAATACATTCGCGTCCAATGTCATCTCAAATGAGGTCGGAGACGCGAGGTCGCTTCACTCTCAACTCTTAAATTAATTTGGAGAATTCTTTGAATACATCTACGTGTAATCGATTAAACTTAAGTGATTTATTATTTAAATGGTTTCTCTTAATGCAGTGGTCGTATTAGTGATATCGTAATAAAGTTCCTTGTGTTATAATGGAGATGAGTACTGAAAATGACATACAAATTCGTACATAGAGAGGATGATTATTATTGCACTGGTACGGCAAAATAAGTGCAATTCACTGCAGTGTGATCTTGAGCACCCGCGTATCCATGTATCCCACTGATGTTAGCTAAAATGTGCAGTCCTACATTAAATATAACATAAATCTTAGGCTTAATCCGAGAAGCAAGTTACGTGGGTCATAAAATAGACTTTCTACCATACGAATAAAATGGTTTTCTTTCTATACGTGGTGGGTGTCCGGAAGAATACCAATAATCTCGTAGTTTCTGATACCTATGACCCAAGACTCGATCTTAGTGTGGGTTCAAAACTATGCATGTCATTTGTAAAGTGTATTTATTTTCCTTCTCCGACAATATGCACTACCAGAAATCTATTAAAATGAGTCATTCTATGAGGAAATTTGAAAGCCGTTAATGGAGAAGCGAATCTAGGTTTAAAGTTAGTTGCCTGCTCAATATTGCAACAGTAATGACGTGTTTTCATCTGCAGAACTGCGCTTAACTAACTACATTCAGAAGTACCTAATTGTAACTTCGATTACCTGTCATTCTATGAACTCAAGTATATAACCAAGCCTGCAATAGCATAAAGTACCTAGTATTAAGAAATAGGTGGAATTGAAAGGTATCTAATCATGTTAGTAATCTTCGCGCAATGCAGGGTATGATTTGGTATACTTATATGAGTTATGATTGGTTGAAACAGAAGTATGATTTATGAATGAAACTATTACATCAAAAATGCAATCAAATTCCTGATAGATATAGTGAATGTATAGTGTAATTCTAAATTCGCATAACTTAAGGGAGTCACGTAGGACGATTTTACTACTTAAGTGTATAAATTAATAATAGAACGGTCTCGTTCACCACTCTCTAGTAAAGCGTCAAGTAGACTAGTCCATAGTTTAACATCAAATGTCAATTCCACGACGCTCAGGTAACACTAATCCTATGATTACACTTGTGATTACACTAATCAGTACCTTATTACTTCACACAAAAAATTGTGTCAATGCGGAATCGAACCTATGGTCTCTCCTTTTGCAGCCAACTAAATGTGTCTAATCATATGAGTAGACACATTTATTGATAGCGTATATGCGCCACAGAGGCTGTCAACATATTGAGTATAGCAACCTTAACGGTTCCGCCCGGCCGCAGATGCACTTTTTGAAAATGTTCTATCACCTATTTATCAGGAATAATGTCGGAATTACATGATGAAATAATTCAAATCGGTTCAGTAGTTTCAAAGCTTATTTTATGTAAACAAACAATCACATCGTTCCTCTTTATAATATTAGTTTTTTTTTCTGGCCCAGCTTAGTGACCGCACTGCACCTGATGGTGACCGCAAATGCCGTCTATATATAAAACGTATACGTATAACGTCGTATAGATAATATATAATTCGTGGTAACCCTACCATCGAGCACATTACACGATCTATCCACGATATTGCATCATAAATCATGAAGATCTGTTCATGTCGCCCGGTGACCGCTGCCTGACACCGGCTTCAGGAACGTCCCCTGTCGGGCGGCCGACGACCCCAGTGAATACATCTACAGTTAGGCCTATAATTGTATGGCTATTGAACTTGGAGATATTTTGCTCCGCAAGGTCTTTGGGTTAAGTGACTGTTGTTTCAGTTCTATACATAGATTTATTTGGATTTGGGTGACATTTTGTAGGCGTTGCTAATACTGAAATTATGATACAGGTTGTTGCCAATACTGAAATTATGATACAGGGTGATATCAAGACTGCTACCGAAAACGAAGCGGGCTAGTAGTTTTAGTGACTAAAGACATAATGCAACTAAAAGTTTCGATAAAAAAACGCGACGTTTATTTTTGTGATTTTTAAAAATCATCCTATTTGAGTAGAAAATACATAGTTTTTACCAAAACAATAGAATACACCCTTTTATTTTTAAACAGGCTATGGTACGCTATGGTTTGAATAATTATTTTAGTAGTAACTATAGATTCACCACCCAAATACGATTTTATTTAAATCATCACAAAAAAATCGTTGCCGTTTTTTATTGAAACTTTTAAATGCATTCTGTCTATAGTCACTAAAACTACCACCCGCCACCCGGCTTCGTTGATATGATGGTGGTAGTCTTAACGTACCCTGTACAATGTAGAGTTAAAACATTGGTTTTATCCTAACTTACTATGGTAGTACGTGCAGACAAGATCCGAAGCACATTAGATTAAGCGCGTCGGCTATGAAACGATTGGCCGCTGGTTCGTTTCCCAATCCGAGACAAATATTTATGGAATCTATAACTATTTAAATACATTGATATGGCTGGTTATTATGTAATCAAGGAATAAAATTGAGTTTTCGCTTCGCACGGCCACATTATTAAATACAGTTTCGACTGCTGTATTTTTTAACCGATTCCGATTATACAGTCGGCTGTATGACTATGTAATTCTTTATGACTTCTGTCCTTGAAAAACTTAATAAAAGCCCCCCAGAGTTAATAATAATGTATTTCCCCAATATTTAAATCCTTCAAGCTTTAACAGATTGAAAAAGAACGTTGGTAAATTCCTCATATTCTAGCTGCCCGGCCCGGTTTCGCCCGGGGTATCTACGAGTATAATATTTGACTCCAGTCCACACCAGAAACATGTCGTTTCGCGTACTAAATGTTTTATATTTAAACTCGACGTGGGTACCGTTCTCTATACTGTTTTTCCCATCTGATCATACCCGTTGCATCCCGTCCCGTCTAGTCATATGCTTTCCTCATTCCTCATAAGGAAAATGCGCACACGGTATTTTAAAACTAATAAATCTCCTATACGTTAGGGCAACACGGTTCGAAATTAAATAGTCTCAATTAATAACATATTTAGGTACTAACAATAAATACACATTCACAATAATAATATGATTTACTATTATAAATGTTACACTGAGACAAACTATTATTCGCTTGCGACAAAGCCATAAAATAAAAAGTGAACTGAACTGACTAGTATTCACGGTATTTTAGACCTTTTTAGCACGAACAATCCTGTAATTCATTATTGTTTTGTAACTTCAACCGCTTACACTGATCATGTAACGGAAGCTTACAAAAGAAATAAAGTTTTCCAGGTTTTGTTACATTTTTAATTGCTTCTTCCCTCCTATTGGTAATAGCGTGATGGTATAGAACTTATAGCTCAAAAAAGAGCTATGAACAATATCTAACACACAACAAAAACAAACTCTTAATAAATACAGATTTTTTTAAATATGTAAGTAGCATATTTATGAGCTTCATATAATTCAAATTGCAACTCATTTATATTCTTCCATCAATCAATTCCATCATCATCTGTGATCATCATTAAATATAGTTATATTCTTCCATCAAACCGTGAATCGAAATGAAAGAGAATTGATTAAAATATCAAATTGTGTGTTAATCGATTACCGATAAGTTTAAATCAGAGGGCGAGTGGGAGGGCTGCGTCCTGCGAGGTTCCTCCGAGGAGGGTTTATAGGTTTTATTACGGAATTAATGCCTCAACGAAGGAATTAAAATGATCTCCTCCGATCTCCATCGCGCGAGAATCAATATTTGGATGTTTTGCTGGACTTCGTTGGTTTGTGTAAGATTTTGCAGTTATTACACCTAATAGTAATTGTACCGGTGTATTTATTTATAGAATATTTGGGAAACAGATTAACTAATACAAAAAATACACGAGAGAAAAAGTGAATCTAATCTGAATGTAGGCATATAATGATTTTAGTAGCGGCACAAGATCTATTTATTCGTGTTTTTTAAGCGTCTTCAAAAAAAGGAAGAGGTTCTCAATTCTTCGGAATCTTTTTTTTAAATGTATTTTCTCCGTTTACTCGAAGATGCATGAATCGATTTGAATTTTTTTATACCCCTTGTCATTGATTTACTTTCCTCAGGAAGACTTTTCTATAGAAGTATAGACAACATCTTGATGATGATTTTTGCACAACTCTTTTAATTTAGTGTTATAGAAAAAAAAACTTGTTTTTTTTTTTAAAATTCAAACCGATGTAATGCATAATTTGTAATAAATAAATAATTTGTAATGAGGTAACTTGGAGGTGCAACTCTTCTTCACCCGCAAGTCTTCAAGCAAAAGGAACACCTTTACGATCGAAAGGGTTTAAGGATAAGTACATCACACTGGTCTAGAGCTTAGTAGATTTCACATGTCATTGAAATTACAGGTAACCCCGCATGATATTTAAATTCTAGGAACAATAAAGTAAATGTCAATACAATAAATACACCCTATAGTCACATACATGGTTTTTTATTGCAATGAATAGCGAGACGAGCATGCCATTCGATTGATTGTAAGCGACCAGACCTCTTGTGCATAGTAATAAAACCAATAATACCATGACTTACAAAGTAATGCTTGGCATTCCACTGCGCTTGCCATCCTGAGACATAAGACGTTAAATCTGGTTATGTCCAGTAGTTACTCTGGCTACAATATCCTTCAAACTGGAACACAACAGTGCGTTTACTCTACTGTGTGGCGGAATAAATAGACATTGCGGTGGCACCTACACAGGCGGCCTCTCACATATGACAGACCTACATACCACCAGTAGACTTGATTTTTGTGCCAGGTACAGCGATAAAATCATTCTTCATCATATTTTGGCGAAGAAATAAGCTCAGTGAGCTGAGGGATGTGTTTTTATGTTGCAAAATGATATAGGTGATAGCATCCTCCTACTGTCGAGAAGAATTCAAAATAAATAATAATAAATAAGTACACCAATCAGTCACATACATAGTCCTGACCCCACACTAAGATCGAGGCTTGTGTCGTGGGTATCAGGAACTACGAGATACCTTTCGGTATCACGAACACCCTGATGCGAAAGAAATACCTGTATCTGTATCAGCCCATATACGTCCCACTGCAGGGTACGGGCCTACTCTACAATCGAGAATACGATTGAGAGTGGTTAGGCCACATACTCCACCACGCTGGCCTAGTGCGGGTTGGCGAACTTACATACCATTGAAATTCATACAAATCGCTATGGTATGCAGGTTTCCTCACGGTGTTTTCCTTTCCGTTTTAGTGCTTGGTGATTGACTCTCAATACACAAATGACTCCGAAAAGTTAGAGGTGTGCCCTGGGATTTGAACCCACGACCACCGTGAACATGTGGATCACATAAATATTTATCTCGTGCAAGAATCGAACCCGCGGCCTCACGTTTCACAGCCGACGTCTAATCGACAGCGCCATGGAAGCTGTTTCTGTATTAAATAAATATAAACAATTACAATAAATGTGTCCTTCGATCAAGAATGTGCCATCAAATGTTAGTTCCATGGAGGTGTGATGTATTTTCTCAACATAACAAACTTACGGCTCTTATTTGAGTCTCCACCTACAGGGTGCGGCAACAAGAATTAACCGAAACCATATTTTAAATTTAGCATTCGCCTACATTATTTCAAAACGAATAATATCTGATCTAAACATAGAATACTATTTTAAATTTGTTTGTTATTTTCAGGATGATTCTATAGGTGGGCAGTATACAAGGTTAACGTCATAAAGGGTATATAAAGTCGAAATGAGGATGCTACATTCATCATAATGAACTTTTACTATGGGGCAACACTGAAATTGTAAAACAGCTGATCCATATAAAAATAATCTTTCCAACCAGCAAAATGTATTGAAAAATTATTTTCCTTGGCTACTAAAAAATTTGATTTTTCCATACGAAAACATTGATATTTTGTGTTGCTTGATCTGGGAACAGAAACCAAGATATCATTATCAACAGTAAACAAGTATACGTTGCTACGAGGCCAATGATGATTATGACAACAAATCTTAAAATGGTTTATAATGCAAAATAAAAACCTTAAGATAAATATGCAGCGTGAGAAATTTGTGAAATAGAAAGGTTGATGCATATCCCTGAACAGTAAGGAATAGGTGCAACTAATGATTTAACAGAAGCCGTTTTATCACCAATCTCGATTCACTTATAAGATTTTTCACAAAATTCAGATGTTTTTCTCAAAAAAATGGTTATACAGTTTACCCGGCCTGGCATTCGAACCTAATGTAACAATCGCAGCGAGCATTTATGTTACGCCGTGTAATAATACGATGTTCGTGTTTATTTCCACGTACTGACAGCACGAATGCTCGCTTTCTAACATGTTACATTAGGTCCTGGAACAACGGTCGGTAGGTAGGTAGTTGTGTTCTGGTTTGAGGGATATTGTAGACAGAGTAACTACTGGAGATATTGAGACATAGCATCTTATGTCCCAGGATGGCGTGCGCAGTGGAATGCCAAGCATTGCTTTGTAATTCAAGGTGTTGTTTGGTTCTGCAACTGTTCATGAGCTGTCGTATCACTTACCATCGGGTGAACGACATGCTCGTCTCGCGATTCATTGCAATAAGAAAAAACGTTTTCGATACATAGGTAAAAATGATAATGAAAAAAATGAATGATGATGATGTCCTTCTTTGGGAACGAAATGCGGATTTTTAATCTATGCAATATTAAGAATGTTCTAGTAATGTTGATATTTCGCATCTCAAACAAATGGAATTTTAGCCACCCCCAAACTACCGGAAGGAGAGAAACAGTTTTCGTTTCGCCAAAAAATAAAAACTGTGAAGCACAGTTTTCAGGCACTGTGCTTACGAAGCAACTTCGATTACCGTAGTTTTTTTTTTCATTTTTGACGGGTGCCAGTTACAGCATGTTGGCGGACTTTACATATCATAGAAATTCTTGTAAATCGCTATGGTATGAAGGCATCCTCACGATGTTTACCATTTTAGTGCGTGGTGATTGACTATCAATACACACATGACTTCGAAAAGTCAGAGGTGTGCCCTGGGATTCGAACCTGCGACTACTGTGAATACGTTAGCAGCCGCGTCTAGTTTGTTGACCTACAGGCCACCACGCGCTTAACCCGCATTAGGCCAGCGTGGTGGATTATAATATGGGCTAAGCACTCTCAATCGTACTCTCGGTTGTAGATGAGGCCCGTGCCCTGCAGTGGGTTCGAACTCGCGACCTCTGTAAGCAAGTTGGCAGCCATATCTAGTCCGTTTACGAATAGGCCACCACGCGCTTGTAAGTCTTATAGATATTTATTAAATACAATTAATACTTAATAGTATTTAATTTTATAGGTATTGCTTTTAATTGTAGCAGCCTATATACTATCTACCTATACTAAGGAAAAAGCCGCGAGTTAGATATCATTTAAAAATAAACAAAACTTTTACAACTGCCTAATAAATACAACTGAATGACTGCCTCTGTGGCGCAGTTGTACCACGGTATGATTGCAAATTTGAGGTCACGGGTTCGAATCCCAGGTCGGGCAAAGTGAAATTAGATTTTTCTATTTATTATCAGCCCGGAGTCAGTGCCTGATATGGCGATAGGCTCGTTCCCTATCACATCGTAGGATGGAACACACAGAGCGATAAATGGGTCCTGGTAGCACCTCTGCCTACCTCTTCTGGGAAAGAGGCGTGAGTTTATGTATGTAATTACAAATTAAAAAAAATAATGATTAATAATTAATACTATTTTATTAATTAGGGCAATGCTGTCCAAGTGGAGTATTTATTACGCCGAGCTGATGATAAACTGCTACACACAGGCTGAACCTGAATCGCGACTGACTTACATGTCATTATAACAAAATTTACTCCATTGTATACGGCAGCCACTGTCCACGCCTATAGTTGCTAATAGCTCTATAACACAGCAAGTTGTTATAATGTTTCCAAAAAAGTTAATTGTATTCTTGTACTCGCGGACGGGCCCGGTTTCGCCCGGATGCTCAGTTTTTGAGTCTAGTCCACATCAAAAATCTATTATTTCAATTTCTATTTTATATTTAAACTCAATGTAACCATTGTGTATCCTTTTCTTTCCGTCTTATTCTTTACCATAACGAATACCATGCAATCCTGTCGTCTCTGGTCCCGTGCCATCCATTCGAGTTTGAAAAAGTAGCAAATATTTAAATAGTAAGTCCTCCTTCCACTAAAACTTTTTTTTTCGGCACAAAATGTAGCCTTTCTGTTCATCTACTCATCTTCAGCTACCCCTATACCAGATTTCGTCAAAACCGGTCAAGCCGTTTTGCGTGAGTCATAAACACTCATATTATATCTGTATCAGCCCATATACGTTCCACTGCAGGGCACGGGCCTACTTTACAATCGAGAATATGATTGAGAGTGGTTAGGCCACATAGTCCACCACGCTAGCCTGGTGCGGGTTGGCGGACTTTACATACCATAGATCGCTATGGTATGCAGGTTTCCTCACGATGTTTTCCTTCACCGTTATAGTGCGTGGTGATTGACTATCAATACATACATGACTCTGAAAAGTCAGAGGATGGATTAGAGTTCGAATTATATACATAACGCAATTGTGATATTACTAAGTATAGTAGCGGTGTACCGTGTGCAATAAAGTGTAATTTATATATGGCTGTAGTGTAGACTGTAGATGCGATAACTCCGCCAATGTCGAGTAGTGGAAATTAAGGTTGATAGTCCGATGTTTTTGGTAATCACATTCACCAAGAAAAACGAAACAGTAAAGCTGCTAGTTCATAATGGTTTCTTAGATACGCGAATGCTACCCATTGAAATCAAACTGATTTTTATAGAACAAATACAATAATCCGTAAAAAATAGCTTTATTGCAATCGGTTACTTTATGTTTGTTTTCTCAATTCTGTTGGACAGTAGTACTACCCTGGTCGATCCATCCTTGCTTGCTTGAAGCTCATTAATCAATTTTCTCTTATTTTTTTATAAAAACAAAATACCTACATATAAAAATTTAAAAAGTTAACCAACAATGGCGAGGCTCAAGACCCAAGCCACCGGTGGTTAGGATCCCAAAGTGAGGAATTTCCTCACTATACGTGCTGTGTCAAGCAAAACTGCCTTCTGTAACTGACTCCTGACCCGACAGCCAATTAAGAGCCTCTGAAAATGTTGATCGAGGCTTTTTGGTATCAACCCCTGAGCAGAAACGACAATCGGGACAACAATTTGAGTCAACTTCCCACATGTCTGTCACCTCGTGTGCCAAATCTAAACATTTAGATATTTTGTCTTTTTCAGCTATTATTTTTAATCAATTATTATTATAAATTATTTATGAACTTCTCTGAATTTGACTAGTCTGCGACTCCTGTATACTCACTGTATTGTAAACTTGTTTTATAAAGATCAATGCTAAAGTTTCTTGCCCGTTCTTCTCTCGCGAAAACAACCTTATGAACCGAGTTGTAGAAAAAAAGTGATTGAACCCACCTAATTAATGTAAATATTTAAATATTCAAAGTATTTTTAGGTCTCTCGTAATTGACACCTGTGTAAACAGTTAATATTTCTCGCTATGGAACATTTTCTATATAGTTTATTATCTATGCTATGGAATTAAGGTTATATTATTTATGTCATTGGCTGCATTTATTTATGTCTGAAACTACTCAAAACCATCTAAACTACTCTTAAAATATAGTATTTTCTGGGAATCGAACCCACTCACAATTTAAATACCTATCATGTAAGTTGTCATGTCAGACTAATATGGCGACAATTTTAATAATAAACATAAAAATACATTGATATAAGCCTTTTCGATTATATTCATCATCTATTAGATATAGAAATCTTCATTTTGAGAATTTGTAAAGGACTTTTTCCAATACATGCAATTTGTTATAAAATCTAAACATTCATGCTGTGTTGAAGCGGCATTTAACGTTGCCATTTTATTTGGACGTACCCGTATAGTGCAGTATCGGCATCGGGGAAAAAAGCGCTATTGACGTACCTATCTTCCGCGGAGTCACGCCTCGGCCGCCTCTTACGTCCTTCACACGTCTAGTTTCTAGGTTAGCCGTACCTCGGTCGCAAGTATCCTACGATTTATCTCACATACAGTAACAGTCTCATCATTTCGCAACGCCACCGCTCAGAACCGTGTCACATCAGCGCTACACCATGCTGCCCGGCTACGATGCTGTCGATTACTGCTACGGGCATGCTACAGAACACGGATTACACAAATGTACTAAATCTAATCACGTAGTTACTTTTTGTCTAATTATTCCCATTTTCCTACCTGGGTCTAGATAAAAAGTGGTTATCATGATATGATTATACGATTGAAAAAAGTAAGAATTACGAGGTGTGGTGCATCGAAATCAAGACCGATCGGTAACCGTCAGCCAAAACTATAACTATGCGGCGTGAATTAGCACAGATTGAACACAATGCAGGCTGCAAGTGCAGCGCCGGCTACGGTAGAGCGAGCGAGAGGACAGCATGCCCGGCGCCGCGCGCCAGACAGGGACGCAGGCTGCGGCAGTGCCACCCTCGCGACCACCGCCAGCTCCCCGAGCCTCAGCCGCGGCACACACTGCGCTCATCACTGCCTCGACTTCACCAACGATCACTGGGATGATGATGCGAGCGAGCTGCCGGCGCGGATTCGCCAAGCTCCCGACTCGCGACCGCGGCGGGGCTTCCTCGCGGGCCGGAAACGCCGAGGGCCACGGGGCCAGGGCGTGCACGGCGCGAACCGGTCGCGGCACTCGGCGGGCCGCGGCGCGGGCGTGTCGGCGCCCCGTTACATAAGAGGGCGGGGGTGAAAACAAAGGTGAGATGGTTACCTCTCTGGCCATCGCGGCATGTCCGCCGGAGGCCGCGGGCGGCGCGCGCTCACGCCGCCATCGTCGAGGGGCCAAGCCCGGGACTCGCGTCGCGACTCGCGGAGCACTTGAGCGGCGCTGCGCGCGTGGGCGGCGATCGATGGGGGTGGCGCGCCTGCGTCGGCGAAGGCGGCCGACGAGCGACGAAATGTCCCGAGCGCGCCCGCACCGCCGCACCGCGCCGCCGTGCCGCCGCGCCGCGCTGCATCCGTGACCCACTTGCCACGCGCACACTGACCTGCTTACCGCCAGCACCGCCACCGCGGCCGCTCGAACGCCCGTCGCCGCTCGGCGCTGGGATGCGCCGCACACTGCCACTGCACTGTTAGATAACGTGTAGTGGGCTGTGCATGCACGCCACACACTACCAGCGGGACACACAGCGCCGCCGCCTCGCGCCGCGCCGTGCTCTGAACAGCTCGTGATAAACGAACTGTGAAATAAAGGCAAACTGAACGGCATTATTGGATTTGTTTGAGCTTAATTTTCCGAGGCCCAACGCTGTTTATATTATGAATACAATGTTATGTACTTTCAATTTATTCAGCCCTACCTATAAAAAAATCCTATCTATAGATTATGGATAATAAATAAGAAAAATATCTGCTGAGACATTCCACTTTAGATTCGATAAATGTAGCACCTTATTTAGGTTACAAGATGTTCTAATAGAATTTTTTGACTAGAATCTCAATAAAAGAAACCACATTTAGTTACAAATTAGCAACGGATTAGCGCAACATATTGGAAATAGAAATAGACTCACTATATCAAGGTTGCGGGTTCAATTTCCGAATGGAAATCTACTAGGAAATAATTTTATTTTTCTTAAGCTTAAATTTTCTGGTTTAGAATTTAGCACATAAGCATGATATATGAAATAATCCAATGAAAAGAAAGAAATATTTTTTGAAAGATGAAGATTTAGAAAGATGGCAGAAATGTTTCATTAAATGATATCAGAGGAACAACTTGTGTATTTATTCTTGATTTTATAACTTGATTCTTAACTTAGTATAATTATTATTTTACTAAATACTTATCACGTCAAGACTCTTTTCAAATACTAATCCACACGTTATAAAAAACTAGACGCCCACGTTTTAAAAATATACGACATTCACAATTTTTGTCCAACGCAAGCGATATAAATCTTTCTTTCTTTTCTGTCTACCTCTTTGAAATATGGAGAGATAACAGGAGTCTAAATTAGAATTATCTTTTTAATTAATCACCACCTACTGGAAAAGATGACGTGGTAAGTAGGTTTTTCTCATTAACTCCCAAAATAAAAGCCTTGGTAGCAAACAGTTCACACTAGGCGAACTCTAATCGGATTTAGTAGACGGATGATATATCACGTTAGAGATAAACCTATTTGTCGCTGGAAGCCGTATTAGCGTCTCAAAAGTTGCCGTAACAAACTATGATAGGTGCGGTAAACTATACTCCCGACTTCGTATCCGACATTAATGCCGTCTAATTGGATGTTTTGTACATCCATTTCTAATCGTTTTTATTGCACTGGCCGAGTTTTGTGTGTTAGCTACAATTCGATTTCAAATGGATTAGGATAATGTTCTCGTGAAGTACATTTTAAATTAATTATTAAAAATGAGCAAGCGCAGCTTCTGACGTCCACTGGTGATATTAATCGCAGCCTAATAGAGAAAGCAGGAAGTCAGAGTTGCCGTCTTTGATATGCAATGAAAACTGGATAGTATTTGAAATTATTCATAAACAAATAAACCCATCAGTCATATAGATAGTCATGGACCCACACTGGGATACAAGCTTCTGTGATGGTTATAACGTACTAAGAGAGAATTTTCGGTCTCACAAATACCCACATCCGAAACAAATATTTGTCTCGGTGTGGGAAATGAACCCGCAGCCACCCGTTTCACAGCCGGCGTCTAACCAATTGTGCAACGCAGACTTTCATTCTGTAGTCAATAAGTATCTCAAACCTCGAGGGTAACTGAAGTGAAGCAAAAACCTTGATAATGTATACTTGGTGTGCAACAAAAAATCCGGTTAGTGACAGTGCAAGATTCAAGACGGGCACTATATTTTTGCTAGGCTTTTGTAATTTTTTTTATTGCGTTGAATATCTAGACGACCATGCCGTTCGCTTGATGGTAAGCGATACGACCGCTCATAAACAGTAGCAAAACCAAACAACACCTTAAATTACAAAGCAATGCTTGGCATTCCACTGCGCTCGCTATCCTGAGACATAAGATGTTAAGTCTCAATATGTCCAGTAGTTACCCTGACTACAATGCCCTACAATCCGAAACACAACAGTCCATTTGCACTTCTGTTTGATGGGAGAAATAAACACTGGGTGGGTACCACACCCACCCAGATGGTCTCTCACATTTGAGAGACCTACCACCAGTAAGTGTCATGCTAATATTGCAAGGGAATCACCATGAATACGGCTTAAAATGATCTTCGCTAAATATTCTTAATGTTAATCCAGGCTGCCCAAACATCGCCCACGCAACCCCACCGTTCCTGGACCATTATAAGTGTTTCCACTTTTCACTTCACGCCTCCTTATATTCACAATATTAAAACACTGACTCCATATTGAGTACAGTCACCGACTAACTGGCGAAGGTTGTACTGTACCTAACTTTCACCCAGTATTGAGTTGATATTTACATACATCGTTGATATATTACGACATGATCTTTCTGCTCTATTGCTCCACAGCTATAAGAAGATGTGAAGTTTTTTTATTATAATTTATAGGTATCATATTTGGTTGGAGGATAATTAGAACAACCCTGTAGAAAGTTAAATAGTTAGAAGAGATACTTACACGTATATAGTAAGTACATACATACGTAATGAGAAATTGTATCTTAGTACGTTTGGACTATTAATTATATAACCATGAGAATCTCGCCTTTATTCGATTTTTACATTACTACGTCGTAATTAAAATGCTAAAAGTAATTTTGTCTTAACTCTGATAAGAATTATTATATATTTATTTACATAAGTTCTGTCACAATTGGTGACAATAAAAGCAAGCATACTCAAAATCGAGTAACGATTATTTTCAATGACGCTACACTGGAGGTGCACTGGAGCGCCGCATTACTGACGTCGGAATACTTTATGCGCTCTCCGCCCGGTCCATTTTATTTTATTTATTTACACTTCACACATTACAAATTGTTTATGTGCACTTAATGCCCCAGGCCTTCTCTAACGATCGATCCAATCGTTGGGACATGAAAATTTCCCGAAAATTTTAAAATTTCGATTTCGATTTTTTATGAAATTTTGGAAAAAAATATCCAGATTGCAGCCATTAAATTTCCTCCCTAGCGTGAATTTGGAATTTAAATAATGGATGTTTACTTTATCAGCTAATTAATCAAGAATATAAAAGGATAACATCAAGTTAACGAATCACAAGCTCCAATATAAATCAGGAATGGAATTTTCCAGTATTTACAACTTTGAAATGATTCCGATAATATTCCTAAAACTTTTCCATAAAAATTCCTAAACTTTTCCGAAAAACAGAATGTTTCGATAAATTACACAGTACTAATGGAACCTAAGGTGATGCAGAGATGAGAAAAGGTCGGGCGGTCGTGGTTGGAATGAAAATATTGAAAAAGGGGGATAAGTACGAAGGTGAATTGGGAATCAGAAGATGTAACCATAGAAAAGATTATTGGAAGTTCACGAAAGTTTCGACGCTGATTAATAGGAAACCACTTGAGTTCCGAACAAAAGGAGGAACATGGTCGTATTTACGAAAATTAAAAATGCATCAAATGCGGTTATAAAGAACCGGGTCGAGTTTATTGAGAACATTCATGTCAATTATGGATATCTGGGATATCTGAACTTTAACATTCGAGCTGGTCTTTCGTTTCGTTTGAAAAACAAAGTATTTTTTTAATCCTCAAGTCAAAGTTATATCTTGGAGCTTGGTAGTGAATTTGACGACTTGGTTAAGCTTTTTTACTTCTAAGTTCGTGGTAAAGCTTGCAGGCCGCTTCCAACGGGTCAATGTGGATATCCTTGCGCAAGGCCTATGTTCAGTAGTGGACTTCCTGTGGTTTAACAGAGAGATTTATTATTTATTATGTCTAATATTAGATTAAACTCGTAAATAAACTATCCTCGAGTTTTTCTGATGACGCACTTTATTCTAAAGGTTATTAGGCCAATGTTCTATGTTAAAAATATTGAGATATGTACGGAACGTACTATTTTTCTCCCCCTCTAAACTCGTTATGACAGCGCTACTGTCAGAAGTCAGCTGTAAATTGTGCAGGACGGTGTTTCTGCAGATTATTTAACATTAATTTGTGTTTAAGAACCGTTTTATGTTTGTATTCCACTTTATTTACGTGTACACTCCGCCAAAATACCAATTCGACGTGATTTGAAATGTGAAAGTGTTATTTCATATGAA
The DNA here is from genome assembly GCA_030180105.1 of Hyles lineata. Lineage (NCBI taxonomy): Eukaryota > Metazoa > Arthropoda > Insecta > Lepidoptera > Sphingidae > Hyles > Hyles lineata. The sequence continues at coordinate 16,685,396 of JARJEE010000006.1, read as the reverse complement.
AAGAGTACGTTTATTTCATTATAACATACATCAGTACGAATGGAATGTGTTTTCGGTACACAAAGTAAGTTGTGATGGTTTTTATGCTATTTAACAACAAGTTGAATGCTCTTTTAATGAATTTATCGTGTGACGGATAACTGCAGCGATGTTTACTTTGCCACATCACTGTATACATAGTACAGTTGTTTGAAACTCCCACGCGATGCGACAAGGGCCTAGGGTTTATATTTAGCGGACACTCGCCTCGAAATGTTAAATGATCATATTTATAGCTGTTCTGTAACCTTTCTGTCGGATTTCCAATGATTGCAAAATGAAAAAAGTTAACAATTAGTATTTACACCTAGTTATTCATTTAATTTACAGACTATGGCTAATTAGATATCTGATCACTAAAAATATTAATAATGGACTTTCAATTTATTTTCTAGTGCTCTAAAATTTTAAAATTAAAGATAAAGTAATATTGCGGTTCCTTTATAATTGTATTATGATGTTATCAATGTCTTACTGTTTATTTATTCATCTAATGGTATTCAAGAACATTTTGAAAACTGCAATTTCCCACCCTTAAATAGATTGTACATAATAGGCAACAAAATGGTCACTTAAATAAAAACTCTGCAAGTGCTACACACACACACACACGCGCACACACACGCACACACACACACACATAAAAGATACATACACACAGTCAAAATTCAAATAGAATAGGTATCTATTTCATTGCATATTAAATAAGCAAGCTTAAGTTAAAGTATTTAAACTTTGTGGTAATGGTCTCTCATATGTGAGATGTCTGGGCTGCAATGTCTATTTCTCCGGTCAAGCAGGATTGTAAATGCACTCTTCTGTTCTGGTTTGTAGGACATTGTAGCCAGTGTAATGATTGGACAAATTGAGACTTTAGATCTAATGTCTCCAGATGGCAAGAGCAGTGAAATGCCATGCATTTGCTACTCTTCACGAACAGTTGTATTGCTTCCCATCAGTCACATGGCATACTCATCTTGCCATTAATTGATATTTTAAAAAGAAGAAAAACTTTTCAGAAAGAAAATGTGCATGTGCAAATTAAACATGTCCATTTTATTTTGTATATTGAATAAATGGAAAACCACTGGGAAGGCAAAAATTAGGGGCTCTGAGTCACATTACATTGTTATAACTTATAAATTCCTTATGATTACATTTCATTTATCAATTTGTTTACTAGTTCCCTGAATATTATCATAACATGTTCTATTCTTATGAACTTGTATTAGAAGTTAATTAGAAATATAATCTTTGTACGTCAATAATTGTATTATCATTGAACTATGAGCTGAACGGAGCTGTTTTTTTTATGATAACACAGTTATAAATAAAATAATGTAAACAAAATCAACATTAGATTGAAAAGTTTTATTTGTGCATTAAAAATATTTTGGGTAACTCAAATAGGTAAGCATTATATTGCCAAACTGCTGATCAATGTTATGTCTTCATAGTAAATTATCACATGCTAAAAGTGTAGGAAACTATTGTGATCCAGTGGCTTTGGTTTGTACTGCACTTTAGACTGTGGCACAATTAAATCTTAAATCACTCAATTGTTAGGGAGTTGTAGAACTTATATGGGCTCATTTTGATAGATTGTTGTATAGTTATATATGTATTGTGCAGGTGGCAGGCGTAATGCTGGTCCGTATGAACATGAAGGTGGCACTGGGCGCGCTGTGCGCCGCAGTGCTGCTCTTCATACTGTTCTGGGGACATTGCGGCGAGTTCTCCAGGAGGCCCAGTATGTGTTGCTTAGTACTTATTAGCAGATTATTTGGCATAACTAAAGTTTACCATCAGAAGTATGGTGGTTGAAGCGTATATAATAATTGCTTATTATTTATTAAGTCGAGAAATATCCAGTTGCACCATCTTTGGGCTCTAAACAGAGAAATCCTAAATTTCATACCCAAGTCAAGTACTTTGGTGTAGTTACAGTCGGTATTGACCACAATATGATGGAAATGTTACCGTTTTAAGCGATTGTTAGCCTTGCCCGTGGATTAAAATATTTCGGATTGCGGTTTACTGTCTGCAATATACAAAAAATGAATCTAGTTTTGAAGTAACCCATTTGATTTGCCTGTGTCTAATTTGTGCGTAGCATCAGCTTCTATCACATCTAAAGATACATAATATATGAAAAACCATTTGAACTGTGGCCTACTGCTTGTCTAATCGCATACACGTACCATCTTATGATTTCTGTGCAGTCGGGTCAGTCCTGTCGAACGCTCTGTCGGAGCGCGGCGGCACGGATGACGACATGGAGTGCGTCATCAACGGCGAGTACTCGGTGGCGTGCCGCCGCGACCGCGAACGAGACGAGGTCTACGTGCCCTTCTCGCTCGTGCACAAGTATTTTGAGGTAAAGCAGGTTTAAATCTAAGGTCACAGAAAACCAGTATAAAGTACAACTAGTTACTACAGTCTGTCCCACCACGAAAGCTGTAATCGAAACGTCGGGAAGTTAAAAAATTAAAAAGTAAGATCCGTGAATAATAGTTTTATTTCAATACTCACTACTAGGTAGGCTAGACCCACCTTACATTTGATAGTAAATTAAATTTCAGTCAAAAAACATAAGCAGTATTCAAGTTGGATCTAGGTATTTTTTGGATACCATTTTCAGGCGTAGAAGTTGAATTTCCCCTAACAGCCAATATTATTAAACGATCATTATCCCTATCTAAGGATCCACAACGAAAACAAGTTAAGCTTAGTCTTCTTCCAGAATTGGGAGTCCGATGGACAGTAAGAGCTCACATATCACAGAAATTCTCCACGATGTTTCTTTAACTGACTGAATATAAACTATCACAAACCTGTTACAGATATACGGAAAGATAACATCACAGGACGGCGTGGAGAAGTTCGAATGGTCGCACAGCTACGGCAAGATATACCATCCGAAGAAGAAGTACGACCCTCGAGGCACCTTTACCACATTCGAAAACTACAACGTGGAGGTCCGAGACAGGGTTAAGTGCATCAGCGGTATTGAAGGCGTTCCCGTGTCCACCCAGTGGGATCCGAAGGGGTTCTTCTATCCCACACAGATAGCCCAGTTCGGTCTGGCCCATTATAGTAAGTTTCTCACCGAACCTGAGCCTAGGAGAAGGGTTTTGGACGACGGAGAGAAGCATCTAGAAAACTGGATCGTGAGTAAAGACGCGACGATGGCCAGGGAATTCGACGCTTCAGTTCAGTCTAATGTCCTGAGGTTTTCGACATCGGAGCAAGGGTCAAGCCAGGTGTGGTTGAAGGTGAATGTGAGCCAGGACTTCGTGCTGAGCGCTGATGTGTTGATGAAGCCCAACTCCTCGATGACTGTGGTGCTGCAGAACAAGGATAGGAAGGAGACTGTCTACCTGCATTATGTCACCAATATGCAGTTGATTTACGCGCAGGTCAGTTTAAATATACTTGCTGGCATAGTAAAGGTTAAACAAAATCCAGTGAAAAGGCCCAGGCTACAGGTGGTACTATCAAATTGGGTATGGAATTGAGGGAATAATTTTTTCATAAAGTAAAATAATAAAATGACGGTACGCGAATCAATTGATTGTTTAGAAGTAGATCATTATATTTGTCACAATCAAAAGGCCTATAATTCCGGAATCTGTTTTTCATTCCTTCAGCAAGTTGATATCGTGTGATTCAGTTCCCCGTAAGTTCTAAAACGGAAGTTAGTTATTTATATATTTAATTATTTATTCCACAGTAAAAATAATAAAAGTTTATGTAGACAGTACAATAATAACAAAGTATAAATGTCGGTCTAATGAAGTGAATATAATTTGTAGGACGACCACATATACTACGGTATAGGCGTGGAGCAGCAGTGGCGGCGCATCACGCGGGACCTCATCATCGACATGCAGAAGGGCTGGGCGCTGCAGGATAGGCCCAAGCGAAGGTCACCTAGGAATAAATTTAAGGTAAATTGTTTTAGATGTAATTGAAAATAGGTTTTTTATTGTATAGGTTTGTTTTGTTTATTGCAAATGGCTCAACTGATGGTAAATGGTGAATTAAAACCCTCGATGCGTTGTCGACCTCCCTTACTGGGAGGGGAATAGAAACGGAAAAGGATGAGGGCGGAAGGCTATTTTAGTGTCCCTGACAATCGCCCACATCGAACCAAACACAACAGCAAAGTCGTCGCTTCTCCTATGTTTTTTGTTATTGATCGTGCGTGCATGCGTACCAACATGCGTGTGTGCGTGCATACGTTTGTGTTTGTGTGTGCTGTAACTACAAGCCTTAAATAAAGCTATATCGTACGCAGAAGGTTGGGAGGGGGGAGGGTATTTTAGTGTCCCTAACCATAATCCATTGCTTCGCATAAGTTTGTTGATGTTGATCGTGTGTGTGCGTGTGAGCGCGCTATATATGTACGTGCGTGCGTGTGTGTGTGTGTTTTGCATCTACCAAGTACCCTTAGATATGGCTACATCGTACGCAGATCTCGAGTATAATCCTGAGCGGGTCGGGTGCGTTGGACAACGTGACGGTGTCGAGTAGCGAGCATATGTGGCAGTTCTTCTGCGCGGCGCGCTGGCTGGTGCGTGAACAGAAAGCGCGCGCGGGCGGCTGGCCCGTGCCCGTGCGCAGGCGCATGGCGGTCGGCGTGCCTGATCTCAAGCCTGGATGGTATGGGAATTTTTCTTGTTAGGTTTTTACACGCTTTATATTAGCTTCACTTGTATGTTTGTTTGTATGTTTGTAACCGACTCCTTAAGACGCGATTTTGACCCACTTTAAACGGACAGATTTCATTCAAATTTTGCACACCTGTCAAAGACCGATGACAATACAATAATTCGATTAAAATATATGATTATCCTGATTAGATTCGCCAGGATTAATTATTTTTATAATTGATGACCATTGCCACTGACCACTAGATGGCGTGATAACGTCAATAACGAATGTTTGCACTATTTATCGCTAGATGGCGGTAACATTGTATTCTTCAAGTGTCAAATGTTACTACTGACCAACAGATGGCGTTATGTTACTAAAAAGTAGAAAATAAATAATAGTTTAAAAAAACTAAAAAACACGCTTTATATAGAAAACCCAACTAAAAAATAGAAAATAAATTTTTAAAAATTTGAATTAAGAATATTGTATATAAGAAAAAAATATTTTTTATTGTAAAAAAAGCGTGGGGTGCTTTTTAAGATATTATCAAAATGATAATCCTTCTACGTATATCTGTCGACAAAATAATTATATCTATTGAAAACATGCACTCCACGCTTTTTTTACAATAAAAAATATTTTTTTCTTATATACAATATTCTTAATTCAAATTTTTAAAAAATTATTTTCTATTTTTTAGTTGGGTTTTCTATATAAAGCGTGTTTTTTAGTTTTTTTAATTTTTATTTATGTTTTATTTTCTGTCTTCTTGGCAACTTGTCACGTTTGCGTTCTTATCACGGCACTGAAGCCTCATGATTGTCTCAATTCATCATTCAGATTATAGATAAATGATAGTATAGATGACCACGATAAGATTTCGTAAAACATTTGACAGTTTTGTTTAAAATAATATTTTTCCTCTTTTTGTCATCTCTTAGCTATTGTTAATTGCATCTGCGTCCAGACCATGCAAGAGTGCTGATTTTAGATGTGCTGATTTTAGGGTAACACTATTTTGCAATCATCTAATAAATAAAACATTTTACACATAGCACATACAGTAGCTAAAATACAAAAAACAATACAGTTTAACAATTTGTATCAACAGATGGCGATATTACTTTGTGTTTACTTACTTAATTTTAACACTAGTTACATAAGATTGGCGTGTAGAATAGCACTCAGAAGGCCAATAATCTGTCAGGTACTCCGCAATGAGCCAGGGTCACGCGATCTCCGTATTGTCCCGCGCGTACCACCGCAGCGGCGACGCGGCGTACCTGCAGGCCGCCAAGCGCGCGCTGTTCCTGCTCGACGTGCCGAGCCACGCGGGCGGCGTCAAGGCGCTCTGGATGGACAAGTACGTCTGGTACGTATATGTGCGAATGTCTCGCTCCCTTTCTATCTCTCTCTTATCTCTCGCTCTTAAAGCGAGTTCAGCCCTTCCATCAAATATACCAGATACAGGGCTCGGAACGAAATTACACACCAAAAGTGGCCGAGGTTGCTTATACTTATACATTTAAATTTCGAACTACGAAATGTAGCAAAAAGTATTGTAGTTTGAATCACAATGGCCATTCAATTAAAATGTTCTCAAAATATTACTAACTATTTTAAAAATAACTACGAACTAGATTGTAAATAATGTAGTCCATAAATTATAAAAAAAAAACCACTTAAATTATTTGCAGGTACGAAGAGTACCCGACGAAACCACCGCTGTTCGTGCTCAACGGATTCATATACACCCTCCTAGGCCTCTACGATCTGCACATCATCGAGGGCGAGAACTCCATATCCCTCGCCAAGAAGATGTTCGATGACGGCATGACGTCACTCAAGACCCTCCTCCCACTCTTCGACACCGGCAGCGGCAGCTTCTACGACCTCCGACACTTCACCCTGGGAGTCAGTCCCAACATAGCCAGGTGGGACTATCACGCGACACATGTCAACCAGCTATACCTTCTTGCAGGCTTGGACAACGACCCCATACTCCTAAACACGGCTAAAAGATGGGAAGGGTACATGCTTGGCAAAAGGGCGGCACATAATTGAAAATCTGGTAGGAGTGTTTGGTATTACATGCCACTCGTCAGAGTGCTGTCTATGGCCCGTTGGGTTGTGGGATTCGATGCTATTTGGATGTTAACACGTTCGCTAGGTTATTTTAAATTGGATATGGAATGGAATTGGAATTGCGGAGCCAATTTGGTCGGTTTTGGTAAATGTGGGATTGATAAGGGCCTTTTGGTGAGTGGGATTTTTATGAAGACCCTTTTACTGAGTGGGATTGCTATAAAGGTCATTTTACGGTGCGTTTTAGTAATGCTAAAGTACCTTCATTTTTCCAATTGGGATCAATGACTTCCGTTTTCGACGGTCGATGATAATTGCCTTGAGGTGCTTCAACAATATATCTATATTTGACCTGTGCGAATGTGTTAATCTCACTAAAACAGAGTATACATCGTAAAAAGTTTAGTAAAGGGTAGACATATAACAAATCGAATATTTTTGTATCATAACAAAGGGGCGAAGCATTTTAAATAACACTTAAAATAATAGATTTATAGACATAACTAATTCACATTTATTAAGTCACTGAAAGCTGTGTAATAAAATCACTTCCAAAGTACATCAATATATGTTCCAATGTAGCACTTTCATAGTATATAGACGATGTGTAGGTAATATTTTTTTATTTCCATTCACATATGAATAATTTTGACACTATTATAGATGTTTATAGTATTATTCCCATATGTTGAACATATTTCAGCCTAAAAGTATCTGATACTAGAAATTCACAATAGCTAGAAATGCATACAATAGTACTCAAAAACATTTATAAAAATACATACATATTAAAATGTCTAGTTAGTTATAGTTAACAGCTTTCAGTGACAACACATGAACAATATTCATAAAATGAACAATATTGGAAGACTTACAATAATGTTGCCAAAAGACTACAAACTTTAACTGGTCGGACGGTGTCAGGCAATTTATATGAACTGTAGGGAATTTGACTATGGTTGGCGTGGTTTTGGCATGTTCAGAGAATATGATTACGTGGGATTCAGAGTGAATTTTGATGGAATTTTATTGCGATGTGTGGGATTGAGATATTTTAATAAAGTGGAATTGAATGACGTGCTTTTCTAAATTTCGTAACTTGCTTATTGTTGCAATTATTAGTCGGTATTTTGAAACGTAAACATTTAGTCACGCTTCGCTCATTAGTATGGCCCTTACGTGGCCCTACTTGGGCAAAATGATGGATGAGTGGTACTAATAGTGCCTCTTCCTACCTATCTGGATATCCAGGCGTGAAGTTATGTATATTGTGTAATTATATTAACGCCTGATTCAGTTGTGGCAATATTGTCCCTGCTTTATTGATGATTCTAAAATCATAAATTATTGTTATGTTCATGTCTTGTAAATGGTAAAACTTTTCTAATGTGGGGACTTAAATGCCACATTACTAGAAAGTCTTTTTATATCACCTATCTCATCTTCTATGAACATGTCAGAACACGTTGAAAACAAAAACAAATATATATACCATTAAAGACTGATAAAAAGCAACTTTAATATATGTATATATCTATGTACCTTAGTTACTGTATTGGCAGTAATGTATGGTTGTATGGGAGCTTAGTTATGGATTTCTTGACCTTTTTCCATAAATAATATAACACCCGAGCATTTTAGTGACAACAATATATCCTAAATGGAGTCTGCACAATTATAAACTATTACTTTTGATCAAAAATATTCCAATCTGAATAATAATATCCCTTCACTCGTTTGGACCGTGTTAGCTCAATCAGGCCGTAAAATTATATATGTTTTCTCCACTTTTTTCATTCATCATAAATTTGTCATAACCATAAATATAAATAATAATATGTAAACCCAGTGAGTAAATATGTTAATACTACTGGTATGAAGATTCTCTTACAATAGGCAAGACGAATTATTTTAAAATTATATGAGATAATATGGATACACATTTATTATATACGAAATAATCTATATTTCAAGAATTAACAAAGGTTTAACACAGTTTTAAGCCATTTTTCTAATAATCTTTCAATAGTGCACAGAAAAAGCTAGTAGGTGTCATGGCGTCCGTTATAACGTCACTACTAGGTAAACATGTCATTGTGTCTATGCACAGCGAAGAGAATTAACGATAAAAAACATATTTCGTTTGATAAAAATTAATTCTAAAGTCTATAATATAAGTGGTTCCGGTAAAGTTCACATTCTACATTTCTAAAGAAATTGGTAATGTTTACATAGGCGTGACGTCATGCGTTGTGACTAGCGTTTCTGTCAAAATGGCCGATTGCTATATTTTGTACTTTTATTTTAATGAAAATCTTGTTAATCTCCAAATCTGGATTAAAACTAAAACATCGTTTTAAACCCTTCTAATATGATTTTCCCCCTAACATCATAAAATATTTGATATTTTCATATTGTCGTCACGCCTATTTATATTACAAATATCATACATTACTGTCATTACATATTGTTAACTTAACCATCACTTTGCTTTATTTTGTACTTAAAACGACTAAATGTTAATCTTTAGTATTAGTAACCAAATATCGTTGAATTGTCATATCATTGTACATAGCTAAGAGTTAGTATGTTTTAGACTGCGGCCAACGTGGCCAGGTGGGTATGAACTAATTGTAATTATATGAAAGAATGGATACAGGCAGAATGGAAAAGAAAAGATTTGTTGAGAAAAAATTGGAGACTGTATTTAAATCAAATGTTCAATTATTTGTATTTATTTATTCTTATAATAAGTTTACATAATTTTATGTTTTTTGTGTGTAAGTTTATAAACACAGGTAAATATACCTACAATTTATTAGCTTTTGTTGCCAAGCCAATAATGAAAACCGTCTTTATGAAGTTGGTGTATAGGTAAGCGACACAATATGTCATTGAAATTTACTTATGAATTACTCAAAAAACTTGTCATGTACAAAATTAGTGTTAGGCACTGTTTAAACCCTGTCTTGTTATATAATTTCTTTATTTACAAAAGACAAAACACTTTAGTGATACAATTTCTTGCCTAAAATATACGAATTTATTTTATCTGTTCATTTAAGTAAGTACTAATTAAATAGGTTACGTCGGTAACCATTTGCACACTAAAACGAGGATCCAACTGCCAGTCAAAAAGTATTGTAAATCCAATGAAAATTAAACACTATTGCTTTATGTTAAGATTTGATATCCTACAACAGGTTGATAGTATTTCCAAGGTAATAATAATAATTTTATGACGCGTCAAATTAATGACGAGCACCATTATAGTGACGCATATGTAATAACCAATAGCAAAAGATCGCACGTAAATGGCGCGCGGTGATTGGTCAAATATTCGTCGTCTGTGCATGTACATCGTTGTAACTTATTTAAATGGTATGACAATATATATTTATGTATTGGGAGTGAATTACGTCGGAACAATGTATGTAAATTGTAGTTGAATACATCTGTATATTTAATTGTAAATAGTATCTTGCCACATTATTTATTCACAGATATTTTTATATTTTATAATTTTACATATTAACTTGTTTTCGTTCTTATAAATTCATAGACTGGAAATTTAAATCTCAAGATATTGTACAGTTTTTCTTCTCCTCCTGTCAATTTTTACAAAATTAAATTGTTGAATAATGCGGATACGCCAATAATACCATGAAATATTCTCAAAACAAACGTTATACATAACCCAGTATTATATTCAGAAATAATATATTTCAAAGTAAAAAGTTTTATCGACATCAAGTAACATTTGTAACTTGCATTATTATTTTTCTCATCCAAATATACGGTCAATTTTCTCTCTAAAAATATTGAGTCAAACAACCAAAAATATCATTTTCATCTTAATAGTAGAGTTTTGTCTAACATATCTAACTTTAAGGAAAAATTGGTCTATTCGTCAATTGGATCTTGCGCGAACTTGGCTGACGCACTACCGTGTCTTATGAAGTGAAAATTCAGAAGTTGTTAAAATAGGTTGTCGGCCGGCTGTGATTCCGAGCACAAACTTTATACAATATTCTGATAATAAAAATTATAGAAAAATTACAAAATAATCTTTAAAAATATATGCATATTCTAGAAGAGCATTAAGTGAACAGAAACTTGTAAAGAATACAGTGAGTTAAACTTATTGTCTTACATTTATTTGAGATTTTGTGTTGAGGTATTTTATAAATCGAATTATTTCCTATTTCTTTTTAATCGACTTCAAAAAGGAGTAGCTTCTCAATTCGACTGTATGTTGCTTTTTTGTATAGTGTTTTATTGCCTAAAGTGTACATATGGTACCTTTATTATATGAATTAATTACAAAAAAAAAAACATTTAACTTTTCTTATAATTAAAAATGAGAATTTATTACATATCTAACGCCCGAATACTGGAACGCCATTCAAATTATAAGTTGCTCTTAACAGCGCACGGCCCACTTAGCCAGTACATTTAAGCGGGATTAACGTAGTTAAGCGCAATTTATATTTAATTTCCGTTCCAGTATTCGGGCGTTAGTGAGCAAAAATCTTGAATGCACCATTATGTTAAAAATAAAAGTATAAAAATACTTCTTGTGGACTTGTGGATTTGGTTGAAACAAAAAAAATAACATTCCATTAAACAGAGCTTATGTGTTTAGTCATTTTATTTGTAAATAACTTTTTTATTTATTTATTTTTATATTGTAAGGTAATTTAATTTTGAATTAATATTTTAATGAAATTTTTAAAAATATTCAATTTGTATCTACTTCAGCAATTACATTGTTAAAGAGTTATTACTCTTAATTTATATTCTAACAATATTTCTTTCTTATAAATGCATTCGATATCGAATGCATTATTTAATATTACAATATATTTGTAAAGCACAGTCTTAATAAAAAATACTTATTGTCACGTATCGGTTTTGAATAAAACTAAATTTCAGCTTTTATAATTTAATGTTGGCAAAATTACATATAGTGAAATCTTCAAACTTTAATAAAATGAAAATTTGCCAGTGTTATAGTATAAAAGCTGAATTTTATGTATATTATGTTGTTAAGACAAGTATCAAAAGGAGTTTCCTTGGCAGTCAGACACTTTTGATGGTTCTTTCATTTTGCCAGACACATTATAGCTGATAACTTCCAAAGCTATCATGATTGAAACTTAGTAATAGCTGATCGTGTGATGCGTATGTTAGAGGCTTAAGGTGAAATCATACTATAGTATTCCGTCTTACGCATAGAGTAAAGAAGCGGCTAACTGACCAATCAGGACAATGGAGCATACAAGGTCACGTCTTAAGCATAAAACTGATAATGTGCACACAACTAAAGAATCCATTGTTCAGATCGCTCTAAGACGCGTTTCTCTAGTATTTATGGCCGCTTCTTTACTCTATGCGTAAGACGGAATACTATAGTATGATTTCACCTTTAGAGTATTTATAATATAGAGGGAGCGCTGTCATACATTTGCGTCTTCAAAAACGTAGATATTTTCTTGTTCGTAATGTTGGTATCGCTCCTATATTACTGAAAAAGTTGAAGAATTAATTATTTAGGAATAAATTGCTATAAATTCCTTTGATAACCGAAAGTATATTTATCTATTATACTTTAAAAACTATTTTGAGTGGAAGTAAATAGCCCTTAACTATTTGTTTTTACTTTTCTTTTCCAAGTAATTCCTGCATGTTGGACAACCTGTCAAATATCAGCCAATAGGAGGGCAGAAATTGGTGGCCCGGTACCACCGTTTTATCGTTTTATTTTTATCTACGTTTTTAAAGTACCAGCGCTCCCTCTATATTGTAAAAACTCTAAGGTTAGAGGTAAGCGTAGACAAACTTTCAGCTTTTACAAAATGAAGAATGTCTGGCAGCCACGGGTTCCTGGTCAATATGTTTTTAAACTTTGTTTCTTGTTTTACGTACTTACCATTTATAACACACATTTAAAGACAATTTCGGAGTTACTAAAAATCTTAGCTGTGTAAGAAAAAATTTTTTTTTCAAAAGACATTTGTTTAACAGCGGGGTTCTGACAATTGAATCCGCAATAAGGAAGATTAACAGTAGATATATTCCTGTTACAGAACCCCTTTCTGTGTAAAATGTAGATAAATGTAATATAGTTGAAATGTTACTGCATAACACTTTTTATATGTAATGTATTTATTAGAGAACGTAGTCTAGAAAATGCACATGTGAATGACAATAAAGCGTCTCAGATTATGTGATTTTTTTATTTTCCATTATATTTACCTTATGTAATTGATTGTACATTTACTGTGTCTTCAAGAAACGGCATTTAATTTCAATGCATAATTTAATTGCTGTTTTTTGAGCCGATCGTGTTTGTGTTCTTGGTAGAAGTAAGACTTGTTTAGTCTCATGTCCTTCCCCTTGTGCCCTTAACCAATTTTTGTGACCGTTCTTTATTAATGATTAAGCCTATATTAGGTCATACAATAGGAACTTTATTTCCGGGTAATTAAAGTTTAGAATAACTCAGCTGTAATATAAAATTGTACTGGTGGTAAGTCTCTCATATGTGAGAGGTCGCCTGGGTAGGTACCAACGCAATATCTATTTCTCCCTCCAAACATCAGTGTAAATACACGGTAACTACTGGACATATAGAGACTTACATCTTATGTCTCGGGATGGCGAGCGCAGTGGAATGCCAACCATTGCTTTGTAATTCATGGTGTTCAGTGTTATTTGGCTTTGCTACTGACCATGAGCGGTCATATCGCTTACCATCAGGCGAATGGCATGCTCGTATCGCCGTTCATTGAAATAAAAATACAAAAAAGTAACATCCGGGAGTGTAGTGGTTAATGACAGGGAAGAATACAAGAAACTAATGGCCAACATTCAATACTGAGGAGGCACTCAAAGAAAAAGAAGAAGAATATAAAAAGGTCTACAGTCTACTCCAAAATTTTCTACCGCGGCTTTTGGAAGCGGCCTGCATGGGTACACCATCCATCTATCGTCTGTCTACCTTGCGGATGGATATCCGACGTAATATATACGTAATATATATAAAAGAAACCCTATTCTTTGATGGAAATATTTATTATGTATATTTAATAATATAATCTTTATATGAAATTGGTCTATTAAAGATTCTACATTAAAATTATAGAAGAATAGTGGATTACTGTGATTGTAAGTCGCAAGGAAAACATAACTCGTCACGAAACTAGATTGATCAAAAATCAAAATATATAAGTCGTTGATAGCGCTAACAGGAAAACGCGACTAGTGGCATCAAATAAATTATTAGATTATATGCAAAAATTATACGTCTACCTATTGTATATTAATTGTATTTATACGTGGAGTGTAAATAAATAAATACACCCAACAGTCACATACACAGTCCTGACTCCACACTAAGATCGAGTCTTGTGTCGTGGGTATCAGGAACTACGAGAGGCTTTTCGGTCTCACAAACACCCAGACCCGAAATAGATATTTGTGGGCCGCACAAACATTTCTCTCGGTGCGGGGATCGAACCCGCGGCCTATCGTTTCACAGGCGGCGTCTAACCAACTGCGCCACGGAGGCTGTCATATGTATGTGTCATGGAGGTAATCCATGGTAATCTCAAACATCTTTAAACATATGTATATAATATAAATGTTATATTTTCCATTTATATTTATACGGGCCTATGTCCAGCAGTGGACTGCAACGAGCTGATCATGATTAAAATAACAAGTGTAATAATTAAAATTGAAAAGTTAATTATTTTTTTAACATTATTCATTCGTCATTTTTACGTCACGATAATGACCGCCAGGCGCATTAGGCGATGCATTAATAATTTGCGGTGCATATATTGTTCTAAATTTACTAGTAGAAAAGTAAAAAAATCGTTTTTCAACGAGGTGCAATCTTATTACTGGACCCCCTATGACCCCCCTTTTACCGCTGGTCTTAGACCGCATCTGTCCATCACTAAAACTTTATAAAGGAAAAATTGTTTGAATAATTATGACGTACGGATGATGTTAGCGCTGGCACGCCTTGCTACTGATTACGCAAAAAAGATAAAACTATGTCAAGCCGTGCTGTGACGTCAGTAGTCACTATTTATGGTCTAAATTGTTTAAATTGGGATTTTGTAGATTATGACGTAGATGTACCAGTTTCGACTTGCAGTTGATTAGACGCCATGAGTAGACATCACCAGGTATTAATTAATTTCAAAATAAATTGGTACGCAACCATAAAAGGGTTGGTAGGTACATATCTAACGGATCACGCTAATCACGTTGATTTTAGAATACCTAGTGTATTATTATACTATATGAATAATACACCATTTGATAGTGTGGCTAATAAAGATCAAAATCTGGGAACTCATAACATACGGCAAACAAAGGAAAAAGGGCATTTTATTAATAATTAGGGTTATAAAACAGTCCTTGTTTTTAAACAATTAGGTTCGATTTCTCACTAGGCATATTGATTTATCAAAAATCTAACGCGCATAGTAGCGCTAATCATCTTCGAGTATGATATTTAAATTTAAAACATACTGACATAAACTCACGCCTTTATTGTCAGAAGGGATAGGAAGATGTGCCAAGACCCCACATTTCGCCATGTAAATTCCGTCCCACAATGTGATTGGAGCCTATCGCCATATCGGAAAAAAATTCTTACTCCAGGCTGATAATGAATAGTCCAATATCATTTTGCCCGACCCAGGTTTCGAACTCGAGACTTCAGTTTTGTAACCGTAGCGTATTACAACTACGCCACCGAGACAACCCAAATTTAAAATTCCCGCTAAATATTCAGGAGGTCATCTTTTTATGCCACGTTATTATAAAATAAATTCAATTTTCTTATAATGAACTAAATACTTTTCTATTCCACTCTTTCCATCTCTTGTATTTTAGTATTGAAAAAGAAGTGAAATTAAAAATAAGTTAATATTTAGATATGTAAGTTTATAACTTGGCCAAAGTTACCATTGTTATCTATAGTACCTACAGGTCGCGGAGATTTCAATTTTCATAATTATTTAGCAACTTGGCAAGTGGCAACATTGTGTTGTGCGCGATCTCTGACTTCGGAATCCTGTGCCGAGATATTTATTTGTGTTAAAACTTAAGTTTTTCTCGGTTGTTTCTGTGCATCAAGCAAATTTGTATTTCTATTCCTATAAAGCGATAAATTAGATGCGTAAATGTGTAATCTAGTGGTTAATAAGATGGCGGGCGACACGGATATTTATTCTCTGCCCCTCACACTGTTACCCTGGAAGACTAAGAAGTTGTTATCGTGTTTGCTGAATTCTACAAAAATCATACCGTGCGATGGACCTGATAGGCTGCCCAGGTAATCACTGATCACGCTCATTATGTTTACCAATCTATTTTTAGACTCATCTCTAATGATATTATTATTGTTGTGTTGTTGGTATCCTTTGTTTTCTGCGAATTTAAAGAATCTGACATTTGACCCATAGAGTTGATTTGAGAACTGTGGCGAGAAAAACATACTGCCGTGTATTCACTACGGTTTACTTTTCTACATTTTGTGTTTTATGATAAAAAATTACGTTTTAATGTTGTTTTATTATATAATATTTTATGGTTTGTTTGTTTTCCTGGTTGTAGATAATACATGCTATGTATGCTGTAAGAATTATGTAAAGGTTCCAAGACATGTTATAAATAAAATTATTTTCACAATATTTTAAATTGAGTTGAGTAAATTGAATTATTGAGTTAATTATAAGATTTATACAACATACTTGGAAGACCATGTATCGACTTGCTTCACAGTTGAAGATCATGACTCATACTTTATCTGTAGTTATTAATTTTCTGTGCAGTGTTTACAACACGATAAGGTCATTTTCACAGCCTCAATATCAACTCTGTCATCATGTAGGTATATTCTATGTGATGAAGAGGATCTTGGGTTTCTCAGCTATGATTTTTTAAATGATGCAAAACTAAACACAACACTCAGATCAACTAAAACTCAGTTGTTATTGATGTTAGAAATTGTAATTAAATGAATAAATACATCCAGCAGTCACATACATGGTCCTGATCCCACATTAAGATCAAATAAGTCTTGTGTTGTGGGTATCAGAAACTACAAGATAATTTTTGGTCTCACAAACACCCATAACTGAAAAACAAATACTTGAATTGCGGGGTGGTAAAGGTGGCAAAGAATAAAATGAGAAAATCATTGTTTTATCATACATATAATTCAAATTTGGATAATATAGTTACATTATTTAATAGTTTTTCTCATTTCTCTAAGATGTTCTATACATATTTTATGTTATTGGTTATGATATATTTTCCCCTACATGTGCTGTTTTGGTTCGCCTGTAGAGTTGTATAATATGTTGAGATCTAGAAAATAGTAACTGAAAATGACATATTCTACTATCAAAGGTTTGTTTGTCAATGAAAGTCTTGATCAACAACAAGTAACAGCATAAATAATATTTATCTCAATAAAGAATAATTATCATAAGTTTTATAAAAGGAAACAGATAATAAAACAATTATTAATTATCACTTTGTAACCTTATTATCTGTAGAGTTATGCATATAACATTGCTTTAACAGTAGAAAATATTAAAAAAAATAAGTGACTTTTTATAGTACTTGTTATATTCCATCATTGGCCTAGTGGTCGCTATACACATAAACTATGAAGTCCTGGGTCAGTAGTTCAGGCCGGACAAACCATTTTGTTTGAGACAAGGCATTTACAAAATTGCCTGGGACTAAAAGTGGTGCCAGCAATGTTAATAGCTAACATAACACAGTTGCTTTCACATTTTACAATATTACTAAAAATTTAAACCATAAGTACAGGATAATCAGAATAAGAATTATTCTTAAATAAACTTTTACTTACTTAATATAAAGTTGTATACATTGACATAATGTACAAATGCAAACTTCTTGATTATACCTCATAATACATTGTATAAACATAATTAAAATAATAGTAATAAATACACCCAACAGTCACATATATCGTCCTGACCCCACATTAAGATTAATTAATTCTTGTGTCATACGAAAGCTACAAGAGACTTCAGCTTCACAAACGCACCCAAGACAAATAATTGTGGGCCTCACAAACATTTGTTTCTCTCGTTTCTCAGCTGGCGTATAAGCAACAGTGCCATGGAGGCTTTTAAAATAATGTTTAATTTTCAATAATAATAATCTAATCCACATCAGTGTTACGGATAATTTACCAGATACAACTATAGTGTGAATGTTAGTCATCGTTTTTTATGCACCAACATTTATTTTTGGGGTTTCACAGAAAATAGTATTTTCCTGCCTATGAATGGTAAGTCTGTGTGTAGTAAAAAAAATAAGGAAATATAATAGTAGTTTTAATTGCAATCTGAACTAGCAATGTTTGTTAAAAGTTACACAGATATCTACAAATTAAGAGAACAATATTTTAATATGCGAATCATGCATAGTAGATGACTTCAATTTTGATATGTTTGCTTTAATGTTGGGTTTCATTGAACATTTGTTTCAAAAATTTTGAGAGTGTATAACAATCTCATAGTTAAAATTAAAAAACACAAAAGTGGAGTTTCTACTCTGGAAATTCAATCACACTTTATGATTTGCATAGCGTATTTGGGTTGTCACAAAACCAAATACAATACTGTTCAGTTTCATTTAAAGATTTATAAAATAGTGGGAATAATTCCGTAAGGTTTCGAACTTTTAGATTATGTCCTATAAAAGGATACATAATTTTGTTTTTATTGAGATGTCATGTACTCCATGGCGCGCTTTCGCCACCACCTTGGATGGAGTTGAAAGTTTGTTTACTCCAAGAAATTTAGTTTAAATAAACTCATTTGCAAAAAAAACGGGCACCTAAGCAATGAACCATTTCAAATGTTACTATTGGTTTGTTTGATAATTATAGGTAGTTTTACTTTCACAATTTTGTAAATTAATAAGCAAATAATCGTTTTCGTCAGTATTATCATAAAAATTTGCTAAAATTTATTGGTTTTAATGCTAAAGTTCACTAGTAGTGTATGCTCGCTAGTAGTGCATATGCTCGTGAAGTAAAAGTTAACAAAGATTTTTGTTTGTTTTTTCTTTAATAAAGTAAAAGCAGATAAATGTTTAGTATCGAGTGTGACCCCCTCTAGCTGAAATCACAGCTTGAATTCGTCTGGGTATGCTAGCGAGGATATCCCGGATACTTGCTTCCGGAATACGTTCCCACTCCGCGGTAATCACATTCTTCAGCTCTCTGATGGTCTGCGGAGCCAGTTGTACTGATCTCACGCGTCGTTTCAGAACGTCCCACATATGCTCTATAGGATTGAGGTCGGGACTTCGAGCTGGCCAATCCAAAAGACGAATGCCGACCTCTTGCACATATGCTTCCAAATCGCCAGATCGGTGGGCGCGAGCGTTGTCGTCCATAAAAATTGAGTCTTCGCCTAAAGCGGCCAATGCGAGTAGTGCATGAGGAATTAGAACTTCCGTTATGTATCGATGTCAAGTCAGTGAGCCGTTTTCAATGAAGACTAACTCTGTACGATCCATTGAATTTATTCCTGCCCAAAACATAACTGAGCCCCCACCATAAGGTGTGATTTCTTCAAAACAAGCCTCTGCAAAGCATTCTCCTCGTCTTCGTAGCACTCGCCGACGTCGATCTTCACCGAACAGAGATATCCTGACTTCATCGGAGAACAATACCTTATTCCAGTCTTCTTGAGTCCATGACTCACAATTTCGAGCAAACCTAAGCCTGGCTACTCTGTGCTCACGGAGTAACTTAGGGCCGCGGGCCGGGCGATGACTGCGTATATTGGCCGCGAGAAGCCTCCTCCTGACCGTCCATAGACTAATATGCACATTTCTTACTTCTGATTGATTCTTAATGATTGAAATCATTTTGGTACCGTATTTTTTTTAAAGAAGAATTAAAATTAAAACCGCCCGTTTTTTTTTTGCAAATGAGTGTATGAACTAAAATCATTAATATTGTGACTGTGAAATGAGAAGCCGCAGGTTCGATTCCTGCACCGAGACAAATGTTTGTGAGACCGAAAAGTCTAGTGTAGATTCTGATACCCACAACAAAATACTAAATTGATCTTAATGTGGGGTCAGGGCTATATATGCGACTCTTGGGTGTATTTATTTATTTATTATAAATTATAATACCGAATGATTTCGATGTATGTTTAAAACATCACATCACAAACGTATGAGTGGCATTTCTTTTCTATTTTGCCCAAGATTCCCGCCCGTTCCGGCTGAAGTTAAATATTTGTCCGAAATCTTATATTAACGATCGATCAATTGATCGAATATACCATTGGATACTAGACAGTACTACTATTCCGACATAGTTGGCCTATTCCTTGTTCCTATAATAGTCAGAGGTGGCAACAGTGTGGGAGTTACACATAGATTATAATTAACATTTATACGTCGAGGCTTTATAACTTCGAATTTATGAATGGCTGGGAATTACGAAGACCTTTGACCCGAGGCTAAGATAAAAGAAAAAATAGACCTATATAATTGGGCTGCATAGTAAGTACATAAAACTGGATACCGGATTTTTGCCAGTTAATAAAAAATTTAGCAAGCCGCAATCTCATCTAGATTTCTAGGATTCCCAGTTATACCGCGCCGGGCTATCTTTTAATATCGTTTTTGGACATCATCCAATTAAAAAATACATAATTGAGGACCTCCGTTTTTTGAAGCCGGATAAATAAATAAGTAGGAAACTGATAACAATATCTAAGGTTCATTTGTGATTTAATGGTAGCAATTTACTTTCCGTACCTTTTGGATCCACTGGAATAAAAGTTAGGATAGGGCCTAATAAGGTTTAATTATTTTTATGACGAGTATGCCATTCGCTTGATGGTATAGGCTTCGATCAAATATACACTAGATACACAGTTCCCTGTAAATGTTCCTTTAAAAAGTGGCACCGATGCATTCACAATTGAAACAAAAAAGCAAACATAAAGATCACATATTCCAATTCAATTAACACAAATTTCACCTTATTCCTGGGGCGTAAAGTAGCTTTTCACATAATGTTGTTTAAAGTCTGAATGACACGCCCCCGAAAGTAATAAAATTTTACGACTTTAGTTGGACACCCGAATAAAGGCGCAATGGAGTCGAATGATTACATATTTTTCTATGAATTTACGAGAGTGTAATAATTATATTATCTTAAATATGTTGTCCGAATATGTAGTGCATAGGAATATGGAATAGGAGTCACAGAAACCACGCACGAATTGTTTGGTTTAAAATTTTCTTCGTCTATTCCTTGCGATATAATTTCACGCCACTTATTCCTTTTTATTGCATTAAGTGGAAATCTGTAAGAAATGTTTCTGATGTTAATTTATAATAAGTGTACATTAATTATTACTAGTAATTTAAAAACATGAAAACTATTCCATATATCTTCTGTTCCAAATCATGACACTACTCATCTTTGTCTATTTAAGCGAGTAGAAAGGGACAACTGCGATGCACAGTTTGTTGATTTTAGTTTACTAAATTTATTTATATTTATTTATTGGTACTCAATTTCACATATTTATTAATGTAGAAAGCAAGTACATGGATTATAATTGCCGAAAATATGAAATCCCATGTGTTTTAAACGTCGTAAGTGTTTTGTTTTTGCATTTTTTCACAGAGCATTTAGGCACTGTCACAAGCAACGGTCGGTGTGCGACTAAAGGCGAAAGAGTGCTTACTCGAAATTTAAGCACTCTTTTTCGGTGCCATTTTCTAAGCGCTCATGTTGTATCTAGTGTATATTTGATCGAAGGGTATAGGTGTACCAGAATCTCATGGCAAATGGGGAAATCGAAAATTGAGCATAGTACATGGTAAATGGATTGAAATATTTTGATACTTTCTATATAATTAAGTATTATTATTAATTCATATTAACAAAATACTTTTATTTGTTTTAAAACATAAATTATAAAAAGTGTGAAACAAGAAAAACTAAGTATTTTATTTGCAGTCTCTTTAATATTAATCATGAACGAATTAATCTGGGCTTATTTCTAAAGATCCTGACAATATATCATCATCTGAAGATGTTGATGATAATTATTATAATAAAACGTTCCTCTGGGGGCACAATTAATAACTAGAAGTGCAAAATACGTCACTGATTGATGAAACCTTATTTAAATCCCGCCCCTAAATTGGTAATGGAAACTCCTGTAAATAGGTAATTAATGCATTACTGATTAGATTTAAAAAATGACACAAATTTTCTGGTCTGGTTATACCTATATTATATCCAACCCGGACCAGAAAAAGATGATGTATAAAAACTACACAGTCCGAGTTTTACTCGACGTCGATTTCGTTTGAAATTGACCCAATTATTCACGGATCTTGCGATAAACCTTGTAAACAATATTTTGCACTTGCCATTGTAGAAGTAATTTGTATATTTTCGCTACGGATCTAGAGAAATCTTATAATAATCACATAAAATTATATTACATAAGTTTTGAAACACCTGTTGACCGATGGTATTGCCGCATAAAAAACATTATGTTTATTTTTAATGCTAGGTCATGAGATTCTGGTACACCTATAAGCGATACCACCGCTTATGTACAGTAAAACCAAAAAACACCATGAAATACAAATAGATGCTTGGCATTTCACTGCACTTGCCATCCTGAGATATAAGATGTTAAGCCTCATTATGTCCAGTAGTTACTCTGGCTTCAATATTCTTCAAACCGGAACATAAAAGTGCATTTACGCTGTTGTTTGGCGGGTGCTCCATATATGAGAGACCTGCCAGCAGTAAAGTAGTATGTTTTTATTTACATCACACTTTACTTGGTAATTTTATGATGTAAACAGAGAATAAAGCAAAGTGACCGGTGATTTCAGTCGAATATGTATTTCGGGCACCTATAAAATATAAATCCTTTTTTAGTCTAATGTACTTGCGCTAATTGAATTTGTTTCCGTCATGGAAATAGGCTCGCCCCCTATCACATTCTGGGACGGAAAATACAAGGCGAAACGTGGTTGCACCTCAGCCTACCCCTTCTGGGAAAATGGCGTGAAATTATGAATATAAGTATGTTCTTACGCTGTAAAGTTTATGGGTATAATATATTATATTTTTTGTCAAATATAATACGCTAATTAAAATTATCAGTAAGTGGTTTTTCGTCGCCTCATAATTGTTCAGTGTCTGCCGGAAAGGTCAAGTAATTTGTCAACAAATTAAACCTCCATAGTGATAATTCAATTACACATTCTTAAATGACTGATAATAATGTTCAGTTTATTTTATTTTTTAATATTAGAAACATGAATAATTTTGTTATCGACAAAATATTTCATCCGACTGTGTTATGCGCCTGATTTCATTATTAACATAGCGATTTGTAAGCATTTCTATGGTATGTAAAATCCACCATCCCGCACTAGACCAGCTTAGTGGAATATATGGCCTAACCGTTCTCAATCGTACTCTCGATTGTAGAGGAGGCCCGTGAAATATTGGACACCTCTTTTCTTTCTTTCTACTTAGCGTTATCCCGGCCGGTGCCAGAGGCCGCTTTCCAGGTGAATCTTTGTAGTCTCACCTGGTGTTTAGCATTTTCAACTGCGAAATTATTAGCTTTCGTATCTTGCAATAATCTGCCTGGGTCCGTCCATTGTAGCGTGGATAAGCTGCTACGTAGTCCTGTTTAATTATATCCAATGACAGGAAATAACTGCCTATTCTATTATTGACAGCCTCCGTGGCGCAGTTGGTTAGACGCCGCCTATAAAACGAGAGGCCGCGGGTTCGATCCCCGTTGCGAGAGCGATGTTTGTGCGGCTCACAAATATTTCTTTCGGGTCTGAGTTTTGTGAGACTTGAAGTCTGTCGTAGTTCCTGATACCCACGACACAAGAATCGATCTTAGTGTGGGGTCAGGACTATGTATTTGACTGTTGGGTGTTATTTATTATTTATTTATTTGCATTCAGTTATAGCTTTTTACGAAGTAATACACAAAATAGGCTATAGAAGGAATTTATTTTTACATAAATATAAGTGACATGAGAAAGCCTCCGTGACGCAGTTGGCTAGACGCCGTCTTTTAAAAAAGAGACCGCGGGGTTCGATCCCAGCACCGAAACAAATATGTATGCTATCCATTGGTATTTGGCTGTTTGTAAGACCGAAAAGTCTCTCGTCGTTCTGATATCCACGACACAAGGCTCGATCTTAATGTGGGGTCAGGCCTTATGTACGTGGCTGTTGGCTGTACAGTGGACCCCCGGTAATCCGGCCCCTGTCTAATCCGGCACCCCCTATAATCCGACATGATCTATTATTTATTATTGAATATTAATTTTTGATAATATTCGCTAATACATGACTGAACAAGTTACAACTTGTACGCATCATCATTATTGTGCTCGACGCGTTTTGATTCTGATTGCTTAGGTTGGAATTGACTACATGCGAGAAGATAGCTGTGCTACATTTACTAAATTTGATATACATAGTGAAGCATGATTTGTACTTCAGAGTACATATATATAATACATATAAAGAATCTTATCAGTGAGTCTGTAATTAGTCGGATTACAAGGTACACTTTTGTAAAAAAAATCGGACTATAGGGGGTCTTAGGCAGTACTCTATAATCCGACAAATTCGATAGTCCGACACTGCCCTGCAAAATTTTTGTCGGACTACCGGGGGTCCACTGTATTAATTAATTTATTATTTTCATAAAAATAAAACCTAATTTAATTTATTTCACCAGAGACTGGCGAGGTCTGGCGTCTCTGGTCAACATATCCTCTGAAGTGGCGTCCAGCTTCCAGCAGTTCAGCGACAAGACGGGCAAGGTGCTGGATGTGTGGACTCAGGACCCGAACGTGACGGTGGGCACGCTGCTGGAGTATATGCAGCGCCTGGACAGATACGACGTTCACGATGACATACTCAACGATCTTAGGGAGTACGTCGCCAGGGGAGAGCTAGTCGGTATGGGAATACTTATTTTTAAATATTTTCAATGACAAGACGAGCATGCCGTTCGCTGATGGTAAGCGATACGATCATGAACAGTAGCAAAAAATCAAACACCTTGAATATGCCTGGTATTCAATTGCGTTCGCCATCCTGAGACACAAGATGTTAAGTCTCAATATGTCCAGTAGTTACTCTGGCTACAATGTTCTTCAATCCGAAACACAACAGTGCATTTACACTGCTGTTTGACGGGGAAATTGACATTGCATTAATACACAGATTTTGGTCAGACGACCTGGCAAAGGTCGTGGTACGTCGCTGGATGTAGGCTGCCTCCAACAGGTCAATCTGGAAATCATTAGGAGGCCTTTGTTTAGTAGTGGACTTCTGTTGGCTGATGGTTGGATGGATGGCTGTCCATGAACAATAACAACGAATCTGGGCATGTCGCCAGCTTTATAATGGGAGGGGAAATACGAGATAAAAGTTCGGAAGGTGAAAAAGGTTATTTGGCTATTAATAAATTCAGTCACGGTATGAAACAAGATTCAATATAGGAAGGAAGGAGAAATATAACAAAACTGGAGAAGCAAAGGGATATAAGGCTCGAGTAATCTAACTCACTGAATGAAAGACAAACGCAATTACAGCTGTTTTGTTTAAAACTGGTAATGGTAATGGCTCCATCTAGGAGCCGGCCTATTCATATTGCAGTCCACATGGCTTTGGCACCCTCCGTTGTACAGATGGTTGAGAGCTGTCTCTGAACTAGTACTAGGAGTAGTACTAGTAATACTTTTGTGCACGGGTGATGTGAGACTGAAAAGTCTAGTAGTTGTCACAAATACTAATATATCAGCCCACTTCAACCCTCTGCTGGGTTGTGTCCCCTCATTTGCACGTCACATTTTTCGGCGCCAAGCGAATCCGCTGTTTTACTGCGACTATCACGATGTCATCCAACCATCTGGCAGGTGGTCTGCGCCTTAGCCGTGCCTCTCTTGGCCACCATTTCGTCAGTATCTTAGTCCATCTACCGTCTAAAAGTCTAGCCAGATGTCCTACCCAACTCCTGTTTAACTTGATGCGTTCTCCCACGTCTACAACCCCTGTTCATCGTCAGTTGAGGTTCAGTTCAGTTTGTCAGTTGTCACAAGAAGGGGTCAAATCTAAGTATCTGTCTGTATCAGCCCATATATGTCCCACTGCAGGGCGCGGGCCTACTCTACAATCGACAGTACGATTGAGAGTGGTTAGGCCATATAGTCTAGTGTAGTGTGCGGGTTGGCGGACTTGCATACCATAGAAATTCTTATAAACCGCTATGGTATGCAGGTTTACTCACGATGCTTTCCTTCACCGTTTTAGTGCGTGGTGATTGACTATCAATACACACATGACTGCGAAAAGTTACCGTGAAGATATTAGCAGCCGCGTCTGGTCCGTTTACCAACAGGCCACCACGCACTTCAAGTCAAATCTAAGTATATGTCTGTATATATACGTCACTCTGCTATATAGTCCACCACGTTAGCCCAATGCGGGTTGGCGGATCATAGAAATTAAGTATACCAAGTATACATCATAACAAAACCATATTTTGTTAATTTATGCGCTTACTTTGTTTTCTCTCTGCACCATCCAAAGGTAGACTAGAAGAGAATGCCTCGGGTATTAAGTCCGCCTTTATCACGCACCTCAGCACGTTTCGATCTTAGTGTGGGATCAAGACTATATATGTGACTGTTGGGTGTTATTTATAATTAAAAATATGAAATTAAGTTAATATATTTGTGTCAGTGAACCAGCCGTACTCGGTGGTGGTGAACAACAACAACCAGCTGCCTCAGATCAACGAGGACTACGCGGGGCCCATCACGGAGGACGACCGGCCCGGATACGAACACCACTACCACGCCTTCGTGCTGTACGCGGACGCCGACAAGGAGTTCGTCGATGAGATGTTTGAGCAACTCGGCAGCTCTTTTCAGGTAGATATGATGTTCTGTTCAATCGAGTTTGGTTGTGAAGGATTCTGTGCATATGAGACAGCATCAGGTATAGGTAACGTGACCATACGTCCCGATTTAGGCGGGACAGTCCCGCTTTCAGAAAGTCTGTCCCGGTGTCCCCCACAAGGCCTACATAGTCCCGCTTTTGCAAACAGACCAAACGATGATCAAAAACTATTTACCGCCCAAAATACTTTATCGAACTATTACTGAAAACGGTTGGGTCAAATTATTCCAGCGCTTTCGTAAAAATCAATCTTGATTTAAAAAACTTTTCCACAATTATTGAGTACGTTATGTGTCTACCTGTTACGCCACTACTGGGGCTTATAAATCGTGCCTAACTAACTATTTTGTGTTTAGTGCTATGATTATTTTTTGTAATTCAATTTTCTTTATTAAAAACTTGTAAGACACCAAAAACTTTATATTATTATTTAATTCCACAGATGTCCCGCTCTGGCACAAAAAATAAATGGTCACGTTAGGTATAGGACATGTGATGTTCCGGTGTTTGGGTTGGTAGTTTAAATAAAACACAGTGATCGATTTTCAGTGTCTGAGGCCCGTCCACTCGGTCTGACTTATGTCAGTGTAATGACCGGTGACGGGCGCTCGCTCACTTTTATATATTTCTCATACTTGATTTACATCTACCTACAACATTATTTAGTCAGTACGTCACAGGACAAATTTGTATATTTTTAATTTCTGGGTATATTCTTTATTGTGAATAGACAAGCGAAGTGTCGGACGCCCGCCTACAAGTTTGACAGACGACCTGGTTACGTTAGTAGGAAGTCGCTGGATGCAGGCCACTAACAAAAGTTAGAGGTGTGACCTAGGATTTGAACCAGCGACCACCGTGAACACGTTGACAGCCGCGTCTGGTCCCGTTACCGATAGGCCACCACGCATATAACAATTATATTTTTTAAACATTATATGAACCAGTGTTCGATACCGTGTAACTTTATGTTTCCGATTCCATTTAATTGATCGAAGCTTTAGCTACTACGTAATATTGGTATCGAATGCTTTACGATTATTTTCAATACTGGCCAGTAGCCAACTCAAAAGAGCTATGTGGATGTTTATGGGGCTATCTTTGGTTCAAAAATACTTCTTATTTGTGCAGCCGATTTTAAGTTGTCGGCACTGTAGCATCACTACAGATATCTCCGCATGCAGACAAAATGATAAATATTTTTCCTTGTTTATTAATCTTCTATGACGTCATTTAGAACGGAATCTATCATAAATACGAAACTTAAAACGTTTTAAAGCCGATAATATCAGATTTGTAAATATTAATGTCAAAGTTTCCCCGTCAAAGGCGATTATTATAATAATTGACTTATCAGCCTAATTTTATAAAATGTATAATTTCTACTGCCTACATAAACTATTTTTTTAAAATTTTATTTATTAAGGCTCATCAACAGAAATTAGAATGACGTTATTGCTGTCTGGATTATAAATTTGTGACACTTTCTTAATATATTCCAGGACGATAAATACAACATGCACATAATGGAGTATTCCACCCTTTTTTGAAAAGTGTTTTAAGTTGTTCCTAAGGTAACAGAAAACTATTTAAAAATTATCAATTTTTTATTCGATCGGCAAGACCCATAAAAATCCATTTGAAATTTATATTTTAAATCGAAATGATTGTTTTCAATATTTTTCATGTACCAAGTCGCACCCCCATGATCATCAACACTCTCTAGTGAAAACAGCTTTCCGAGCCGGGTGGTTGATAAAAAAAAATGCTGAATCTAAATGATGTGGAGCATTTTAATGGATTCAATAAATATTTATTATTTCATTTCATTGAAGTGAAACTTCCCACCACCACCAGATTTGCCGGTTTTCTGTTGCACCTTTATTTATTTTACACATTTTCTCGTAGGCTACTTTTCCAAAGTTTCACTTCGGCCTTGTGTGAATTGCACACACACACTTTTTTAAATTTAATTACAAAAAAATCGTTCATAGGAGACTGTCCCGCCCTCACACCCGCCACTGCAACTCCTGGAAGCCAGGATTAGCAGTGGCACGAATGTTAATAACACCGAGCGTTGAAGCTCGGCGAGACTCCGGGAATGTCTAACATGTGTTTAACCCGCAAGGAAATTAATCATGAAGTAAATCAGGAGTGGCTGAAAATCAGCGCTATTCGGACTACTGTACCGACTAGCACAGGCTGAGCCACTTGCTTTTGTCTTAATGCATTTTTTTTTGTATTATGATTATTTGTTTTGTTATTAGTATTAAGCAATAAATGGATTTTTATTTATTTATTTAAATAATAGGAGGAGTTGGAAATATTTTTGTCCACTTCCCTCCGTAGCAAAATGCATAACAAAATCATATTGTAATACGTTATTCCAGCTGTGCACAAAAGAGAAGCTGTTGCCGGGCCACGCGACGGAGTACGCCCCGGTGGCGCAGCTCATCTCCAAGCGCTGCCAGTACATCGTGCTCATCTACTCGCCCGACTTCCTCATGAGCCCCGCCAACACCTTCTACAGGGACTACGCGCAGGCCGTCAGCATCGGTCAGTAACATAACTACATGCATACATAAACTCACACCTTTTTCCCAGAAGGGGTAGGCCGAGGTGCCAGGACGCTCACATTTCGCCTTTTATGTTCCGTCCCACAATGGCGAAACCTATCGCCATATCGGGCATAAATTCCTGGCTCTAGGCTGATAATGAATAGAAAAATCCAATATCACTGACCAACCCGGGATTCGACCCCGAGACCTCAGCTTTGTAACCGTACCCTAATACATCTACGCCACCGAGGCAGTCAATAAGTATTATTTAAATGTAATAATTGTTTCTTATGGTACGTTTAGACTACGACATAAATTCTGACATAAATGTTGGTACAGTTTACACTAGTACACTTTGACACAACGTGTTCACACAGCGCTTGATGCGCTAAAGCTACACACGGAAGGTTTTTTAGGACATTTCCCTTGCCTGCACGTGGCAGCGTCTAAGATTGTGTAGTAGACACAATCTTAGAACCTTTTAAAAGTAAATATTTCAGTTCCAGTATTCCTAAAATATCCGATTGTATGTTTGCAGAATCGAAGCAGCACTGTTTCGAGCGCAAGATAATCCCCATCATGTACAAGGATTGCAAGTTGCCGGTGCACCTCATCTACTACCACAAGCTGTACTACAAGAAGGAGGGCCGCGCCATGTACAACTTCTGGGAGAAGCTGCGGCAGTCCCTAGGACACTCGCGGGTCTTACCCAAGTTTGTACACACACTGTTTAATGGTGAAAGGAAAAATCCTAAGAAAAAGAAAACATATTGAGAATAATTTATATATTTTTTTATTGGTTTATTGGTCATGCAGGTAATTAAATAGCTCATATGACAAGTCAATACATATTACATAATGTCGTATCTCTTCTTACCAAGCATACGTGAAATCACTAGAGTGAGAAGATAGATAGCTAGGGCGTTAGAGTGACAGAGATAGAAGCAAATAGCAGTAAGGAACTGGTGTTGTGAACACCATTGAGTCTCTAAAACCAGAAGCCACACATAGAAATGTGTAGTAACTTTCCAGTATTGCACGATTGAGTTGTGACTGTTCACACAAAACCAATTTGAAGTCATGGCTTCACTATATATAGCCTTTTGTTCAAATAAAAGTGCTGAAGGCCTACCCCTTTTCATTCCGCTCCAATTTATGGCGAATAGCTACCAAGACCCACATATACAGGGGGAATACTTCTTGCTCAAACCGATTCAAGTTGTAGTTGGGAGGGTAACGTGCCGTATTTCTGTTGTTCAGTAGCTGCGTGGGATTCCACTTATTCTTCCGCTACGCCTGCCGCGGAACAGAAACCACGCACGCATCCTACCAATAGTAGTCGAAATGTTCCACCGTCGCCCTATCACCAGGTTGTCTGTCATAAATCTGGCAGGACGTGCATGCTTCATAAACTGACTTATCCCTCTTAAATCTATGACAAATAGCTTAATCGGGAGCGGTATTTTTGGGGCACATTTCTGACTTAGGTTTTTATTATCGCTTGAATGAATGGTGAAGGAATATATGATGGAGCTGTTATAAATGCGATTTCTAAAATTTTGAAGATTTGCCTCATCCAATCCAATTCAAATCATTAAGCTTATTTGGTTCCAAAATAGGAGTCCTTCAACATGCCTGCCATGTCCATCGGCTCCTTAACCTCATGTTTCAGAAAGCAGTCACTAAAATAACCGAAACTACTTTTGCTTAATTGCAAAAAAAAAAAACAAAAATAAAAATTCCTTTTTTGTTGCAGAATAAACGGAGCAATATCACACTCGGAGGTGAACATCACGGAGTTGCCAAACAGCAGCTCCATAAGCAACGGGACGGTAAACGACGGCCACTTCTTCCTGGTCCCTCACGAGAAGCACAGGAGCTTGTCCATGAACGGCCTGGACTCATTAAGCCCCAACAAGAGGGACAACGAGTCCCTGAGCACCATCAGCCAGACAAGTGACAACGTTCTGGAGAAGAAAAAGAAACGGGGACCCATTAAGTGGGTGATTGACAAGGTGAAGAACCGGAAGAAGGACCGCAAGACACCAGAGATAACTATCACGTGCCAATCTGACAGATAATTTTAAGATTCGAGTCAAGGCATTTGTTCAGCAGAGCTTGCTTCAAAAGCAGTGACGTGCATCGATGTTTTTACAGGGTATACATTTTTTCTAAATAGAGATTGAGTCGTTTTTTGGGCTCAGCATTTGTATATGAGTCGTTTTTTTGGGCTCAGCATTTGTATATACAGTTTTGACGGGGCATAAAGGTATCGAACGGCGAAAGATAAGCATTTTCCACCAGTGGATCTTGAATGACGCTGTAAATGGCATCATTGCATTTGAACACTGAGGTTCTGGTATGAATAAAGATGTAAATTAGGTCTTGTTACTTTTAGTGTGATGCAAGGCCGCCTTAATATCTCTAAATTAATATTTTAATTTAGTTTAAAGAAATTACAGCTGGCATAGTCTAGGTCAGTGCAGAAAGTGCCTTTTGTCTGTGGAATGCACGCCACTGCTTAAGAGTAATAAGGAATGGGACAAATATGACCCAATTATACTAGGAAAGTG
Organism: Hyles lineata; assembly: GCA_030180105.1. NCBI lineage: Eukaryota > Metazoa > Arthropoda > Insecta > Lepidoptera > Sphingidae > Hyles > Hyles lineata. The sequence continues at coordinate 16,653,399 of JARJEE010000006.1, read as the reverse complement.
CAATTTAGGGTCCATATGACCCCGTAAAGTGTAGAAATGTTTGAGGACATGTTGGATATATTTTTGTTAAGATCAATAAATAATGGGAAAGTATGACCCAATTATACTAGGAAAGTGTAATTTTGTGTTCATATGACCCCATTGTCATATAAGAGATATTAAAGGACACAAGTTAAATGTTGTTATTTGGGGTCAAAAATGTCCTATGATTATAAACCCTGTGTAACAGGTAAACAAGTCTTCCAAAAAATGTTACACTGTTGGAGACTTTATTTTTTATAGATCTATATTTGTCAGTTGCTCGTGTAGATTGTAGATTGCATATACTTCGTTATTTAGGAACAAATCTCTTTAATGTGGCCTCAATTCGTTTAATTTGTTATTTTTCTTTCTTTTAATATCAAGTAAGTTTTATCCCGGCGAGGGTGACCAAGCGTTCTTACCACGCAATAAGTACATGAGTTGTTTTAGCCATCATAATATACTTTACAATTTAAGTATGGATTTATTCAAAATATGAATACTGGAATATGTAATTCTTCGCTATTTTTGTTTAGCGTTCCTCCCAGGAGAATATAGTTAAAGCACAAGTTATCTTTAGCAATTGTGTATATAAAATCCGTGTTATCTATTTAAGGCTCACATTTTTAATTTTTTCGGGAACCCTCGCTTTAATTCGGTTTCCGGGGTGTACAATATGATGTCTCCATATTACCAAAATATTTGGAGGAAATTAAGCACAAATATTTTTTCAAAAAATAATGATAGACAATATTTCACTACTACATTTTATTACGGTGCTTTAAAAGTATGGTCCAATTTTAAACATAAGACATGATGTTATTGCTTACATATTATATATTTTTTGTTGATAAAAGACTATGTCTGAATATACAATGTATGCATTTTAGTACGTTCCACGAAGACACCGCTTCGTTACAATTTTATTATAATTAGATTTATAGATGAACAAAATATATTATACAATAAAATATAAATACTTTTAATTGTGTGTCTTTTTTTGAGAATACCTTTTTGTCATATGTGTCAAAATGCCATTAGGTGTAGATTCCATGGAATGTATGTCATAACATATTATGAGAGGTGTTTTTGTGCAAGCAAGTTATTGTTTTTTATGTTCATTAATAAGGGCCAGCAGAGCGATACACATTTATTAGCGCAAGTAGGCTCTAATAATATTTTCGTTGTGTTAAATTTTTGTTAGACATTTTATTATTTGTAAAACTATCTTTTTTTCGTAATGAAGTGTTTATTTCTATTGGCAGTGTTAAATATTTCCTTTTATTGTTTTGTAAGTTTCAATTATTCTATTAAAAACTTGTTTGTGAACCTGTATAAAAATACTAATATAAATATGCTACTTTAGTATATTATATAATGTTAAATACATACATACATAAATTCACGACTTTTCCTCAGAAGGGATAGGCAGTGGTGCTGCCAGAACAACCCAACTTTCACTTTGTATTTTCCGTTCCACGTGTGATATCGGGCGAGCTTATCGCCATATCAGGCACAAATTCCTGACTACGTGATACAGTAACAAAGATTAATATTTTGTGCTAGAGTAACATTATCCTAATGTTTATCTGCTGCCATTTTTTTAACAGGAAATAAAATAAAACATAATTAAAACTGTTGTTGATATATTTAGCATATAGTTAGTCGATGTATTCTCACGAAGTGGTCGCTGCCACAGCTTGCCAGCAACACTTCCTTGTCGTTTTCAGGCACCGGCCGGAATGTCAGACGCTTCACTGTGAGGTGGTGAGCGGCGCTGGAAACAAAAACAAATATAGCTCAGTTATTTACACTATGATACCAATCTTGAGTGTATTAATAACTACAAGAGACTTTTCCGCTAGACAAAAAATAATCTAAGCGCACGGATCAAATTCATAAGTCGAAACAATTAATAATAAATAAATTGCCTTATGCGAATTTCTTGAATAAACATACTATACTATTAATAGTTTAAATTGAAGACGAATACATAAAAAAAAACTAATGTATATATTAACGGCCTTATTCATAAAAGTTTTAAAATCTATATTAGTTATCAAATGTTTTGTCCATTTGAAACAACTTTTGACTTAAGTTTGAACGAAGAAGACAAAACATTCGATACCTTAAATTAGATTTTAAAACTATCTATGAATAACAATATTAGTGTACGTTACAAACCTGTTATCCATCTCGTGCAGCAGCTTCCATTCCTCGGCGAAGCTGTATATCCTGATGACTCCCGACTCTAAGCCGACGGCGAGGATGTTCTCCGGCAGTTGGAGAGGGGCGAAGGCGACCGCGGTGACCGACGCGTTGGGCAGCGCTAGAGCTTCGCCCAGCAGCCCGCACTCGCCGAGTGAGCTCTCGGACTTCGCCCCTTTTTTCGTCCATACACATACCTGTAGAATTAAATAAATAAATAATACCCAACAGTCACATACATAGTCCTGACCTCACTCTAAGATCGCGTCTTGTGACGTGGGGTATCAGGAACTACGAAAGACTTCGGTCTCACAAACACCCAGACCCAAAGTAAATATTTGTGGGCCGCACAAACATTTGTCTCGCTGCGGGGATCGAACCCGCGGCCTCTCGTTTTATAGGCGGCGTCTAACCAACTGCTCCGGCTGTCAAAATTGTAAATGGTTAATATTATATGTGGTGTTTTCTGTACTTAAATTATTATTTTTTTTAGAATTTATTTTATTTCAGAACGTGTATCTAGTTATTACAGTGGAGGGTAGTTTACTCTGAATTTGCTTTCTCGCCGCGTCGCGTAGGTTTGACAGTCTCGTGTAAGATACCGACCGCGCGGCGCGTGTTTTGCTGCCGCGCTCGATTTAAACTTTAATTTCGGTCCAGTGTTCCAATCTAGTGCAAGTGTTGTTTGGTGGTATAATAGTGTCATTAACGTTGTCTCCGAACTTTACTTCGCGAGCAGAATTCCGGTAAGTAAGCGATACATATTTCCTTTCGATGGATTATAATCGTTCGTTGCTTTTTACTCTAGCAGCATTTTTATATCGTAGGAGAGTTGTCAAACTGGAATTGGTTGTGTATTTATTCGCAATAAAATAAATAAAGCTAATATTTAAGTAACATTCGCGTACGCAAGGTTTATGCGGGTATTCTATTTTTTTCTCATTATATCCCATTCCGCGATATTGTTCGCTGTTATGACGTCGCAGTTATCTTGCTTTAATTTACTGTATCAGCCCATATGCGTCCTACTACAGGACACGGTCTTCCTCTACAATTGAGAGTACGATTGAGAGTGATGACTATATAGTCGATAGAAATTATTGTAAAATTGCTATAGTAATCACGTTTTCTCAGGATATTTTCCTTCAGAGTTATAATAATTGTAACTTACCTTGCCATCACGAGATCCGGTACTAAACACACTTCCATCGTGCGACCACGCGCAGCACCAAATTATTCTAGAATGTACTCCGTTAGTCTTGTCCGTGCAGGCGACCTTGTCAAACATATTTGAACCCTGTCGTCTGCGGAATAAGGTCCATCGCCTGTCTCGGGACACTGATAGCAGGTGGGTACTGTCGGGAGAGAAGGCTAGCTGTGTGACGGTTAGTTGATGCGATGTGAGTTTCTGTATTTGATTCCATGTTGAAGTTTCCCTGTAAAAAAATAATTTATGTGAAACATTTCGCAGAAAATCGATGTAAAAAGACAGCTATAGTGTTACATTGACACCCATATGTACATAAACTCATGCCTTTTCCCTGAAGGGTGAGAAGAGGTGCAACCAAGATATCTAGATTTCGCCTTGTATTTTCCATTTCACGATGTCATTAGGGGGCGAACCCTTCGATCAAATATACACTAGATACACTGTTCCCTTTAAAAGTTCTGTTAAAAAGTGGCACCGATGCATGACATGAAAAAAAGTAAACAAAAAGATCACATATTCCAAATATATTAACACAAATTCCACCTTATTCCTGGAGCTTAAAGTAGCTTTTCACATAATATTGTCTAGAGTTATGCGACGTTTTAGAAGCAACGGTCGGTGCGTGACTGAAGGCGAAAGACTCTTTTTTGGTGCCATTTTCTAAGCGCTTATGTTGTATCTAGTGTATATTTGATCGAAGGGCGAACCTATCATGTCGGGGATAAATATCTAATTTCGGGCTGATAATGAGTATATGTTTTGATTAGTGAACAAGTTTTTTCGGGGCATAATATTATCGCTAGTGACTTCATTTTTCTTTAAACATTATACTTGCCTTAGCCTATAGGCCTATGTTCGTGGTCTTCTTGTAGCTGAAGGGGGAGGGGTAGGGGGTAGGGGGAGACTCACCATATAAGCACGGCAGCGTGTTCAGCAGTAGTGGCCTTGCACGCGGAGGCGAGGAGCGCGGCGTCGGCGCTGGCGCACGCGCAGTACACCTCGTACCCGTGCCCGTACAGCTTCTGCACCTCCGGCCACAGAGTGTTCTGCATCAGCGTCTCCTCCTTGGGGGGCTCTGGAATATGTCTTAGTTAAGTTAGCAATCGTACCCTCACCTCCACTTTAAATATTACTCTAGATAGTAGAGGGAGCCCATGTCCTACAGTGGGATATATGTAAGCTGATACAGATAAAGTAAAGTGGAAATTTGGGATAAAAATGTTAAGCTCTTATTCGTTTCGCGGACTCCCTGTATGTTTGAAAGAGATTCAAGCTTGAGAGCACCATATTTAGTTTGATGCCGTTTGTGGAATTTGTCAAATATCAAGTGCACATTTGAAATTAATGGAAAAATGTATTATGCGTTGAGGTCAAGTCGCGATAGTTGTCCTTTTCAGCGCTAAAACAAATGCGAAATGACTCAATAAATGTAAATTGAAATATAAGCGGTTAACTATGTTCTGATTTACCAATCATGTCCACTGGTACGAAGTATCCGTCGTTGTCGTCTCCAGAATCAGTCCTGTCCTCATCTCCGGAGAATACTGCCTTATTAGACAATCCTAAGGATGGCACTGAAGCTCCTTCAGGACCTGTAACCGTTGTGATGTTTAAATTATGTTTTATTTTGCGTTTTTGTCATGTCTTACATAGTTGACTGTAGGATTCGTCAAACAGCAGTGTAAATGCACTGTTGTGTTTCGGTTAGATGGAAATTGTAACCAGAGTAACTACTGGACGTATTGAGACTTCTTCTTCTTCTTTTTAAATGTAGTTTGGCTCCACCGTTTCATCGGTGATTTTGCCAATGTCATGTAGTGGGAGCGGGGTAAGTATTGAGACTTAACATTTTATGTCTCACGATGGCGAGTGCAGTAGAATACTAAGCATTGTTTTGTGATTCATGGTGTTGTTTGGTTTTGCTACTGTCTATGAGCTGTCGTATCACTGACCATCTTTGGATTGGCATGCTCGTCTAGCCATTCATTGATATTTAAAGAAAAGTTAACTTTAACTTATTTCTGAGACAAACATGGTACCAAAAATTGGTATTTTTTTGTGGTCTTGACTGGCTTAAATGGATACCACGCGGCATTTCTTATATCTTAATTCCTCAACTCACCAATACCACCATCCGTGGGCAGTTGTTCACCGGTGATGTTCTTGAAGTTGGTGATGAAGTTGTGCGGCGCGGCGAACACCCTGATCACCTTCTCTTCAGCAGCTGATGCGAAGGTGGTGCTCGATATTAAAGCTAGAGAGGCCATGTCGTACCCGTGCACTTGCGGACGGGCGAGCTCGTGCCATTCTGATGATCCTGATGGATTATGAAAACTGAGCTGTTTTTGCCTGTCGTTGCTCCTGGCTTGCAGGAATTGTAGTGGTAGATGTGATTTGACCTACTACCAGTCCCAAGTCTCTTTATATGTAGTTTTTTAAGGATTACTTTCATTGTCATTTTGTGATAAATGATGAACACACTTCGAAAAATGGGACTTGGATGTTTTATCTTGATATTAAATTGCAACTACTTAATATAGATTTCTTTTTATTTCACCTTTAGTTACAGTCCAAATTGGTTGAAACCCAAAGTGGTTTAGCTGTCAGGATACACAGTAATTAAAAAAGCTAAACTCTGCCATTCTTCAAATATCTTAACAGACATACCATCAGGCTTGTTCCACGGCGCATGCAGCCTGGTGGTCTGGTCTGCGGACACGCTCATGATGTAGCGGCCCCGGCGCGGCTCCCAGCCCACGTCCTCCACGGCGTTGTAGTGACCACCGCATACCACTGTGGGCTCCCACTGACCTGTCTCCTACAACAATTTGGCCTTACTTAACTCAGTATACCCTGGATACTGAACATAGGCCAAGGAGTTGAAATTTTTTTTTTTACGGATTTCATCGCGAGTTTGTTCTGATCTTAACAGTCACTGAGCCGATGACTAATATCACAGTGGGCGTATGTGTCACGAAAACTGTAAAGTAATAGAAACGTCGGGAAGTTAAAAAAGGTGAAATTCGCGATAAAATCCGTAAAAAATAGTTTAATTTCAATGTGTAACATTTGCGTAAATCTATGAAACCATAACAGGCCAGGAATTTTATAGTGACCTGTTGAAAGTAATTAGAGTACGATGCCCTTGATGATAAGTGAAATGTTGGAGGGCGTCCTACACTAGGCTTTTTTAATTGCGTACGGTTGTCACTGTCATACCACCGGCTTTGATGCTCACTAACACTATTACCTAACAAATAATAAACAGTTCTAAAAAGTCTCACCTGACAAACTTTCCAAATATGGAAGGACCCGTTATACCCATGGCCCATAAACGAGGTTCCGTCAGGGCCGAACCTGCTGCCGTAGAAGCCGAGCCCGTTGCCCCCCACCTCGCCCACCCGGACCCGCTCCGTCCACACCCCCTCCCCCTCGCCCTCGCCAACTTGGGTCTGAGAAGACTCAGGCTCCCAGATTATAACCGTCTTGTCAAGGGATGATGATAGCAAACGGTACACTGGTTTCTTGACGCCATCTTGGGAAAAAACATTGGGGTTAAATATTTTTTGTTACTTACTAATTTTGATTTATTCCTGGTGTCATTTTGGAATTACTTCAACAATGTTGTTTCATAAATCGTCCCATCTGTTTCAGCCTACTCCGAAATGTCAGAAAATCATCCCATAAACAATGTTATTTTCGTTTACGGTCTACAAGGCCGAAAGTTATTTGTTGACAATTAGCGCAAGGTATTGCAGTAATTTTGAACATACATTATATTTTATTTTAGCCCGTAAAATTTCGCCAGGCTGGTTACAATTTTGTTCATTGTTCAAATTAATTCCTGGGTCTATCGCTCATCGACACCTATAACTACACCCGGGTGGTAAAAGTAACCCCTCCCCGCCCGCTGCCCCACATACGTCCCGCTCGCATCGTGTGGCGGCGCCTTTGATCTATCAAGTATCAATTGATCACTCAGGAAGAGTGCATTTACGCAAGTTTCAAGCTTGGGACCTTGGTCCATTACAGCCAGATGTAGTCTGGTCAGGATTTATTCTACTGTTGAACGTTATGTAGGAATAGTCAAATTTTATTGTATTTTACACTTACTTTCGTATTTGTACGGATGCCACTGCACTCCATACACCCAGCCTTCATGTCCAGAGAGTACCGCCTCTAGTTTCACAGCCCAGGGCTTGCCGTGAGCCTCGAATACTTTCTCTTCCACCTTGATCCCAACAGTGGGCCGGTCCACGTGGGGTTGAATGCGCCACAAACGGATGTACGTGTCTTGAGACGCTGATGCTAGCATTATTGTGCTGTCGTCTGCAAATAGTATAACGTTTTTTTAAATAAATACTGACGACATTTAAAATGTTACGTATTTTTTTTCCGAGTTTCGAAATTCTATATTTTTCTACTAGGGACATAAGTTTAATTTTATTGTTGTTTATAAATCTCAGTATACTGAAAACTATAATAACAAATTTATTATACCATGGCATCATCTTCATCTTATTATACTGAGTAATCACACAAGAAATGGTTATAAATGGTCAAATAAAATTTTGTTTGTTTACCGAGTCTGTAATTAAAACAAAACTAAACATATACTCACCAACATCCAAAACGTCCATTCCTCTCACCCAATCCTCATGACCCACCAACATGTGCACTCTGTGGTACTCATCGCCAGTGAACACATGTATCTTGTGGTCGTCCAGTGCACAGAATAACATAGGCTTGTTGACTATCGGCAGCATGTGTGCATGAAGGGTGAGGCATAAGCCGGATTGCAAGCATATTGTCTGCTTGAGTGTTACTGTGCCTGTGAAGTAAATATTTTGTAAATTATGTAATAGGCAAAGTTTGAGAATTTTAAGAATTCATAATAATTCACAAGTATTACAAATCATTGATTTGTATAGAAAAGCAAAATACGAATTTCATTAAAAAAAGGAAAAGAAAAAGTAATAAGGTGTTTAGAATTTTAGATAATGTTAAATAATAGTTTTTACTAAAAAGCTGCTATTATAGTTTTAGCTTCATTCTATGCAATGTGGGACAAGAAGTTTAAAAATACCTAGAATAATTATAATTTAATTATAGAATTTTGCTTGATTATATTATGGCCTAACTATTCTCAATCACACTACTGATTGTAGAGGATGCCCGTGTCCTGCAGTGGGATGTATATGGGATGATACAGTATAGTACTTTGCTAGCTGGATTTTGATCATGTTTCTATTTTATTTATTCTATAAATTGATATCTTTACTACTTAGTACTTACCACCTTTCCTCTCCCAAACTCTTACAGTAGAATCTATGGATGCTGTGTACACAATGAGATCTTCTCCATTATACAGCCCATAGATACAGGTAACTCCCTCTCCGTGTCCGGTCAAGGTGCCCGTCACCTTCCACTCCTTGTCCAGAGTCCATATTGCTGCAGTTTTATCAGCTGAACATGATAACAGCTCAGTAGAGTTCTGTTTTTGAACCCATTTCACTGAATTTACTTGTGATTTGTGGTGACTTAGAACTGTTAGAGGATCTTTAGTTGTTTTCTTCTGTAATAAATTAAGTAAATTTTATAATTATGTGATGTATTGTTTTCTATTCAAATGAACTTTTGATGCTATTATTACTAAACTAAATTACCATATTACACCTAACACAACTTCCGAACTGTAAGTTATGATTGGTCGGGCTTAATAGTTTTTAAAAATAAATATACCTAGTACTTACGGCAAGCAAAATTGAATTCATGATATTTAATAATACTACTTATCACAGTACAAATGACGAGCAATGGAAGTGTGTACCACTTAGTATATTAATGTTTTTAAATATCAAGTAATGCAAAACATTTACTGTCTTTGCATCTTTTTTTATTCATTGCATATTGATCTGCAACTCGCTTTTTTATATATTTCATCAGTAAATTAATACAGAAAGTATTTTTATAAACTACCATACACATAAGCTATCCATAAAAGTTTTATTTAATTTGTAAACTTGGTTATTTTTAATTAAAATAACACATTTAACACTAAAATTACCGTGTCATATACTACAACAGCATTTGTAGCCCCGAAACAAATAACGCCATCGTTGTTCCAGTCAACTATCTCTGGCGAGCGATTACACGCAACAGATGTGTATTCTTGTTGCACTTGGACCTTCATGTTTATTTATTTTGTATTTTATTTAATGCAAAACATCCACTATTTTTTGCAACAACATTGATTTTGGGGTTATGTATGACAATCATACGTTTGTAATCTGTCAATTGTTTATTTTTAATGTTCTCAGAAAATGGTAGTGGAAGTGTACAGCCAGAGTATTTTTTTTTTGTAACAAAACGAAAGATAAGATCTTAGAGCAAAATATTTTTTCATTTTAAATAAGTTTCATTTGACTAATTTTTAGTAGATAATCATTCCATTTTGCTAAAGGCCTTTGATAGCGTATTGTGTTCGATGCCATGTTAACCATTTTAAAAACTTCTATGATTTTCTGTGGACAGTGGAACGTAGTATAGTCTGGCGGTAAAAATGACATTTGCTTGATGGTAAAATGTCAAGTTTTGTTATTTCTACATTTTAAATAAGTGAAAATAAAAATAGCTGTACATCTAATTTCTTTAAGTAACATAAGGTTAAAATAACCAAATAAATAATACAAAAATGCCGGATGTAATGATATCAGGGATTCCTGTCACCTTCCCATTTGAACCCTACGATGTGCAAAAGGCATACATGGAGCGTGTTATTGAAAGCCTACAGAATAATACAAATGCTGTGTTAGAATCTCCCACAGGGACAGGCAAGACTCTGAGCCTCTTGTGTTCATCTTTAGCATGGCTATTAGTGAAAAAAGCGCAGCTGCAGATGAATGCACAACTAGGTAATTTTTCGGATCACAGTGCGGCAAGTGGGTTACGAGACACTTTAAAAGCGGGTGCAGGGAAGGCAAAGGATAATACGACGTGGGGGATGCCGAAAATTATATATTCCTCACGAACACATTCACAGTTGACCCAAGCAATGCAAGAGTTGAAGAGATCTAGTTACAAGCATGTTAAAGCAACTGTTTTAGGGTCCAGGGACCAAATGTGCATCCACCCTGAGGTATCTAAAGAGACTAATAACATGAATAAGGTGCACATGTGTCAGTTACGGGTTAAATCAAGAACCTGCCACTTTTACAACAATGTGGAGTCAAAGAAAGATGATAGATCTGTAAAAGGTGACGATATATTAGACATTGAGGACTTAGTAACAGTTGGTAAGAAGCTAAAATGCTGCCCATACTATTTATCCAAAGAACTAAAACAAGATGCAGATATTATATTCATGCCATACAATTATTTATTAGATCCAAAATCAAGGAAAGCTAATGGTGTTGAGTTGATGAACAATATAATTATCTTGGATGAGGCTCACAATGTAGAGAAGATGTGTGAAGAGTCAGCCTCTTTGCAGATTAGAACAACGGACGTGGCACTGTGTATTGATGAAATAACACATGTTATGAGATCTTTCAGCGAGGCATCGGAAGAGCAAATGGATGTATCAGTTGACAACACCCAACCCAAAGACTTTACATGTGATGATCTGTGTATATTAAAGGAAATGATGCTTGCATTAGAGAAGGCTATTGATGAGATCAATATAGGACCTGAAGGATCAACATATCCTGGAGGTTTTATATTTGAGTTGCTCTCTAAAGCTGAAATCAAAGATCACAACCAAATGTCTGTGATTACCTTAATAGAAAATCTCATTCAGTATTTATCAACAGCCAGTGCCTCCCCATTTCAAAGGAAAGGGGTGGGCTTGCAAAAAATAGTTGATTTACTAAATGTAGTGTTTAGTGGCACAACACACTCTTATAAAGAAAGGGTTAAATTATGTTATAAAGTCCATGTCCAGATAGAAGATAAGAAGAACAATAAAAAGGCTGATGGTTGGGGGGCATTAAAGCCTACAAACTCTAAAACAGCAGAGAGAGTTTTAAGTTATTGGTGTTTCAGTCCAGGATTTGGAATGAAACAACTTTTAGACCAAAATGTTAGGAGCATTATTCTGACTAGTGGTACCTTGGCTCCTCTGAAACCGCTAATTTCTGAATTAGGAATTCCAGTTGGGGTCCGATTAGAAAATCCACATATTGTAAAGTCCAATCAGATATGTGTGAAAATAATAGGCCAGGGCCCAGATGGTACACAGTTGAACTCAAATTATCAAAACAGGGATAATCCAAAATACATTTCTGCTTTAGGCAGAACAATATTGAGCTTCTGTAGAGTGGTTCCTGATGGCCTTTTAGTCTTCTTTCCATCTTACCCAATAATGACAAAATGTCAAGAAATGTGGCAATCAGAAGGAATATGGTCTAGCATAAATAATATTAAACCAATATTTGTAGAACCCCAGAGGAAAGATACATTTAATGCAATTATAAATGAATATTATTCTAAAATAAGTGATCCTGGTACTAAAGGAGCTTGCTTCATGGCAGTGTGTAGGGGTAAAGTGTCAGAGGGTTTGGATTTTGCTGATATGAATGGCAGAGCTGTTGTTATTACTGGTTTACCTTTTCCCCCACTAAAAGATCCTAGAATTATTTTAAAGAAGAAATATTTAGAAGAGCTGAGAGTGAATCAGAAGGAATTCTTATCAGGAGATGAGTGGTATTCACTAGAAGCTACTAGAGCTGTAAATCAAGCTATAGGAAGAGTAATAAGACATAAAAACGACTATGGAGCCATATTATTATGTGATAGCAGATTTAATAGTCCAAAATTAAAAGGTCAGCTTTCAGCCTGGCTCAGAGATTACATTAATGTGTCTAATAAGTTTGGAGAGACTGTGAGTGAAGTGTGTAGGTTTTTTAAAACTGCTGGTTCAACTTTACCATCACCTAAATTAAAACCATTGCTTCCTCATGAATCAAATATAAGTGCAAGCAGAGATCCTGGTAATGTAAATATGAGTGGAGTAGCATTTCCAACTACAAACAGTAGAATTATAAAATCTACAGCTAAAAAGTCTTTAAGTCAATATCCTAACTCAAATGAGGTTTATGCAGATTTTTCAATGGATTTCTACAAAAATGCTCAATCATCAGCTTATGTGAATGAGTTCAAGCCAAAAGAGACCAAAGATTTGTTCAGTGCTATAGACAGCAGTAGTAGTAGTACTGTGAAATCTACTTCACAGTCTCTAGTAACAATTCATAAAAGGGATGCCGAAGATATCAGTATGTCTATGGCAACTAAGAAAAGGAAGTTGAAGATAAAGCCTTTTGGTTTCGAAGAGAACTTGAGAGATGAAGCAGAAATGGTACCAGAGAAACTTGCCCCAGCTTCTTTGATAGACTTTGTGAAAGAAATCAAAGTGCTTTTACAAGCTGAACAATATAAAGCCTTTCAGCTGGCTATATCAAGTTATAAAAAGGAGGGAGACTACCTGAAATTTTTGAAAATATTAACTGAATTATTTGAAAGTAGGAAAATGTTCTATTTATTGAAAGGAATGAAAAGGTTCTTGAAGGAAGATCATAAGGCAACATTTCAGGAATATTGTGACAATGTAAAATTTTCATGACTATTAGATTAGGGATATATCTGTTATTAATTTATTTGTATAGAAGAAACAATATATAAATGTAACCGAACCACTGAAGTATTATTTTTCATTATTAATAATTTTAAATTGATTTTGGTCCATGTAAATATTTTCTTTATATATTAATATTATACACAATTCAACATAAATATTTTTATACAAATTATTGAGTGTGTGGCTATTATTCTAGGCAAGTTATGAACTTAACAAACATGAAACATACCAATATTAAATTGTAAATGATAAATAAATACCCAACAGTCACATACATATTTCTGATCCCACATTAAGAGTGAGTCCATGTTGTGGGTATCGGGAACTATGAGAGACTTTTAGGTCTCGCAAACATCCAGACTCGAAATAATTGGTTTAGTAGTACATTGTTGTTATATGATTCTAATATCTAAGTGTTGATAGATTGATAAAAGAATAAAATGGAATAAAACTTAAAGATTATTTTAATAACTACAATTTATTTCTTAACCATCTAAAATTCATTCTTGGGTGCTTCATTGATCTTATTGGCAATTTCCACAGAATTAATCCTAAGCATAGTTTGTTGTGCCCTCTGGAAGTTAATTCTCATGAATTGTTTCCTCCTCTTTTTCTTGAAGTGTGTTCTTGTGTGAGACAAGCCCTTTGAGATGATTGTGGCTGTGACGGTCACTAAACCAGGCTCCACCAATGGTCGACCAATGAGAGAAAAGTCTTTTGTAGCTGCAAGCAAAACTTTGTCCAAGGTAATCTTGTCCCCAATATTTGGTGGCCAATATCCTTCCACTACAAGTAGGTCTCCGTCAGTAACACGCCACTGCTTGCCTAAAAGGTGGACTATGGCAAAACTACGGCTTGCGTTTTGTTCAATCAGTTTGTTACATGTAGCAATCACATCTTTTGAGGTTTCTGGTACAGATTTGTTCTCTATTGGTGCTAGGTTGTTTATAAATCTTGACAGTACACCAGCTAGAACAATTGAAATTCTGTAATAGTTTTGTGTCTTAGATTGAGGTTAGTATTTAATGATCTAAAAACATACCTTGGCCGCTGCTAAATACATTGGCTAGTCTTTGTAAACCAGCCCTAATCATAGCCATTGCGATATTTATTTAATAATTAGGCTGAAATATAATTTAGATCAAAATTCAAAACATTATTATGACATAACCTAAAAGTTGCTATAGATAACATAACTTAGAATGACATATTCGTTCAGAAACACGAGTCATGAAATGGGCATGAAACATTGCTTTTTTTAAATCTGAGAAAAAAAAAATAGCCATAGGAAGTTACATAAATTCGAATGTCCTCATTTATCAGATTTAAAAAGAAACCATCAATAAAGTTTCTGGACTGACTTCCTGTGGCTGAAAATCGAGAGGAAAGTTTTAGTTATAAACATTTCTTGGTACTGTATCAGTCTATAAACGTCCACTGCAGGGTATGAGTTTCCTTTACAATTGCGAGTACGATTGAGAGGATTTAGGCCATATTACAATTCACAACGCTGCCTAGTGCGGGTTAGTGGACTTTACGTGCTATAGAAACTATTATATTTCACTATGCTATGCAGTTATAGTCTCGATGTTTTTCTTCACCGTTATTGTGCATGGTAATTGCTTATTATCAACGCACTCAAGAATCCAAGTAGAAGAAAAGTCAGAGGTTTGCCCTGGGATTTGAACTCGCGACCACTGTGAACGTGTTGGCAGCCGCCTTTGGTCCGTTAACAACAGGCAAAATTTAAGATCATCAGCATCAAGATGCTGGGCAAAGGCATCCCCTTTGTAAACCCATTTGACCTTGTCCCCGACGAGCTCTAGCGATTTTGGCTCGAATGCATCCAGAGAATCTAGCTTGTGGCTTGCCTGGCCGAATAGTATGTTCAAATGAAAGATAATTATAAAATCTGTGAGATTGTATAATGATAGATGTTTTTTTATTTATTGTGCGTACGTTATAGAAAATCACGATAATAACACTTCTTGATTACATTACACATTTGACCTTGTTAATTCTCACCATATACATATATACATAAAATCACACTTTATACCAGAAAGGGTAGGCAGAGGAGCCAGGATATCCACATTTCGCCTTGTATGTTCCGTTCCACGATGTGATAGGGCCCGCGAGCCTATCGCCATTTCGGTCATAATTACTGACTCCGGTGTGATAGTGAGTAGAAAAATCGAATATCACTGATTGACCCAGGATTCGAACCCGAGACCTTTGTAACCGTAACGTATTACAATTACGCCACCGAGGCAGTCTCTCCACATAGTCGGCTAAATTCATCATAGATTAATTAAATAACTGCGAATAGTAACAAAAGCATATTCTGTGACCTATAGACATGGCAAAGTACGACAAATTATTGAAAATTAAATTATGCTGCAAATAAAGACATATGGCAAACTAATAAAAGGAGGTATTTTTTATCAAAATAATACATTTTCTCTTATAACCTTAGGGAACACAGATATAGTTCATGGTGTACACCATATTCAACGGTTAATTAGTTTTATGACAAGGGAAATTATAGAGCATAGTAAAATTACTAAGTGATCATTATGATTGAGTACGATTTTCAAATCCAAATTTTTATAATCTTAATGTAAAAAGTTACAAATATATGAAATATTCTAAAATCTCCGGCTTTACAAAATATATTTTTCTAACAGAAGCACTATACAACAAATAAAACTATACCTACTCGTATTCCTGTACAATATATTATTCTATGCCAGTTCCCAATATGTATAGGACGTGCCCTATGTTCTTTCACACGTGAATTCACGCTGAAAAACATGTAAAATCAGGTGAAAATGAAAATAATATAATATTTAGCTTAATTTCTTCAAGAAGGTAAACAGGAATTTGTAAATATGCAAACACGCCATCTATGAATTTCCGATGGAACCCATTAGTATTGGTTTAAATTAGTTTAGAACATGGTAGGTGGCAGTTTCATTAAATCATCCAAATCGCGTATACAGAAATTACTTTTCAATGACTTCCGACTTCCTTTATGATTTTCCTGTATGAATATACACGAAAGAACATACAGGCTCATATACTTAGGTTATGAATATTTTTGCTTGTGTTAGCTTGTATATCTAACGTTTATAAGTAAATACTATTGCGAGTACATTGCTTATCAGCTTGATAACACACATTAGTGATTTTTCTTAATATATTGCTTGTATTTTCATGATTCCGCCTGGTTTTATTTTTAGCCTTGGTTTCACTAAAGTTTAATTTTTAAGTTATACATCGCTTGTGCTTCATCAAAACTATAATATTACCTAGTTGAAAATGTATTCTATGTTAGTTCAGTTATTTAAATAGACAACTTGTTTGAGTCAAATAAATAAATACACCCAACAGTCACATACATAGTCCTAACTCCACACTAAGGTCAAATGTTGTGGCGTGGGTATCAAGAGACTTTTTAGGTCTCAGAAAGACCCAGACCCGAAACAAATACCTATGGATCACACAATCTGAAATGAAATGAAATGAAAATATTTTTTGAATCCATAAAATGTCATACATTATTTAGATTCAGTCACTTTTTATACACTACCATCCGGTTGACAAGGCTGTTTCCGTCAGAGACGAAAGGGCAAGAAACTCTGGCGTGGCTCTTTTAAAAAAATATAATAATTATTTCGGTACTAGGTTCGCACCCGCGGCCTCTCCTTCCACAGTTGGTGACTAACCAACTGTGCCACAGAGGCTGTCAAGAGAGTTAAGAGTTATTTTATGAATATTTTATCATTTTTCCGCCAGTTTGTTTCGTTACCAGTCGAAACTGATCGATAATTGTTAGTACTACGTTAATTTGTGGACCCGATTTCTTTGAAGGTCCTTAAATATAATTAGAGACGTTAAGGGTAGCTCGGAAAATGGGAGATTTAACTGACCATTATAAAAATCCGTCTGTTTATATTGATATCGGATCAGTGGGGACCACGGGCTAAATACGCTGCCATTATTAGAGACGACCCTTGCTAGGCAACGTAATTTATGGGATACTTCATATAAATATAAATATATTTGCTGATGTTGTATCAATAAAATATGTTCTTTACGTTATTTGTGATTGCCCATGCTAGTGGGTGTCCGTAAAGTTTATTGACTATCCTTGGAGACTACATTTTATATACATTGGTGAGTTTTTAGATTTTAATATTTATATCTTTTCAACATTAGTTCTTTTTTTAAATATTTAGTATAAGAAATATTTGTCTCAAACAAGATTTAATCAACATGAGTGTATTTTATGGAATAAATAAACATATGTTAAAATGACACTTAAAAATCATCATAGTGAAAATCACATTAATTCATTATTAATTATGTCCCCAGGTCATGATTACTTTTTTAAATTATGTACCTTTTAAACCAATAATACCTTTAATTCTAGTCGTTTTTTACACAGTTACACTATAATTAAATACATTATTTTATACTTGAATGCGTGGTGACCTGTTAGTAACAGACCAAATGCGACTCACGTCTGCCAACATGTTCATGGTAGTCTCGGTTTCAAATCCCAGGGCACACCTCTGACTTTAGGAGTCACTTGTGTAATAATAGTCAATCATTACGCACTATAACGGTGAAGAAAAAAAAGAAATCTGCATACTATAGCGATTTTTAAAAATAGGTACGTAAAGTTCGGCAGCCCGCATTAGATCAGCGTAGTGGACTATTTATGACGTAAAATCCTTTCTATCGGTTCATGAGCGGTCGTATTGCTTACCATCAGGCGAATGGCATGTTCGTCTCATCATGCATTGCAATAAAAAATGACGAAAAAATACGTCACCTTGTCATCGCTTTAAGTATATAAAAATGTATTTTCTCATGTACTCCAGGGGAGGTGTCGGGAAGGATACGTCGCGTCGGGGTTTTCGGTTCGACGGCCAAGCGCGCGGATTTAGTCCTTATGGCATAGAATATAGATATACCGTACTGCCGGGATTCTCGCTCTGTAACACACTTCTCAACACTTATACTTAGCTAGAATATGATTGAGAGTGGTTAGGCCTTATCACGCTGGCCTAGTGCGGGTTGGCGGACTTTACATACCATAGAAATCGCTATGGTATACAGGTTTCCTCACGATGTTTTCCTTCACCGTTATAGTGGATGGTGTTTGACTATCAATACACACATGACTCCGAATACCACTCTCAATCATATTCTCGATTGTAGAGTAGGCCCGTGTCCTGCAGTGGGACGTATATGGGCTGATACAGATACAGATACTTAGCTACGTTTAATGTATAAGATACAAGTAAAGGATGCATTTAAATTTGTCATAACAGGCCGAGGTATCCGCCAAACCCCACTAGGCCAGCGTGGTGGACTATATGGCCTAATCCCTCTGTATCGTACTCTTGACTGTAGAGGAGGCTCGTGTCCTGCAGTGGGACAAATATGCTGAGTTATCACTGACAACAGCATGGCTCAACCACTTTAAAAAATCGCTTAATTATAACATTAATTACTCTCATTTTAACTGCTTAGATACAGATGCTAAATTTGAGATGCCTATGCAAAATTACCATTTAATGAAATTCCCAATAACAGATTGAAATAATATTTTTAATAATCTCGCATGGCCCGGGTGTTGCCGAAGCGTTTCGTCGTGTTAAGCGGCGTATTTACTCAGCCGGGCTATGATCAATTTCTCCGTGTGCAATGTAAACAACTTGCTACTACAAACAGACACTTTAATTTAATTTCCCGGTATTGATTACGTATAGCTATTGGCAATTTTAAAAATCACCATCGGCCGTTTCTCCTCTTTCATGCCTCGGTGTTCGTGTTTTTCCGCCGCCGGTCGGCCGTTTCCGGCGGCGTCTGGGGTGCGTTGCCATGGCGACGGGCGGGCACGCCGCGCTCTCGCTCGCGGCCGCGGCCGAAAATAAACACCACGAAGCCTACCGGGACACTCTCCGTGCACGCCAAAATGGTACCTATAGGGCTGATCACGTGACAACGAGCTCGGTCCGAGCCTGCTTCGCCTCGAGACATGTCGCCTACACGAATGCTTTGAATTTGCGAAGTAGATTTTCTATCTGAATTTTGGAAAGTACTCAATGATGAGTGTTTTCAGACAGAATTTACAGGAAATATAGAAAATATGATTTGTGAGCGGCTAGGGCGGGCGTGTGGCGCGCGTTTTTCCACGAATTCTGGTAAAGTTGCCGGGCTCGGGCGCGCCTGGGGCGGGGGAGTGTCGGCGGCGTGTGGGTGCGCGCGCACGGCTCCCGCGTCAGTCGCTGGGCGGCGCGCGGCCCGTCGCGGTCGATACTGCACGCTGCCCGAGCACGGCCATGTTGCGCGACGCGTGCACGCGCGGCCGCCCTCCCCGCGCTGCCTCCGGACTCTAGTGCCCCGCACAGCGCGCCTCCGCCGCCAGCGGCGCCCCACGAGCTTTCGGTCAGTAGCCCTGGCCGAACCATGTGTGTTACGTATGTACCTATCTCACCACCTGAAAACGGTGCCGCGACGTGACATGCGCTGATGCACGCTACGCCGCCTGTCAGCTCGTCTGCTCACGGCTGACTGCTGACTGCTGACGGCCGACGACTGATGTGCGATACTCGATTTACGGCCGAGTGCGTCGAGTAGGGTGACACGGGACACGACAGTTCGGGTGCGATTGTTAGTTGATGCATTGGATCGGGATTATGTGGACAGATTGTTGCGAATGAGCCGCATGCTGCATCATGCGCTGCCGGATCACGTGAATGACGCGCCTTAATGTCTCGCAGCGTGTGTAAGTAAGACACGATGGCAAACGCACGCCTCACATCGACGTTGGCTTGAACACGAATCAAACGTACATTTTTCTTCATATTGCGGTATAAAATAGTGATATTCTCAATTTGAATATGGGCAAGTGTTCTGTGGGATTGATGGTCCAAATACATGTAATTAATGTGTGCAACGCTCACGCTGAATGTAGGGCACAATACGAAGCTAGTAAGAAGTATTGTGGCACGCGTGCGCCTCCACACCATGTTTACCTTCACCGTCAACGCTTTCAAACATTCACTCGTAAATTACTTTTTACACGTGACATTAATATCTGTACTCTATATAATTACATACGAAAATACAACCCATTAATAAATAAGAGCTTAATGAACGGTTTTATTATGACAGAGCTGGTGGAGACCAATCAATCACATTCACGATTGCAATACTCCAAGTTACTATAATAAATTAATATTAATTTACGCTCTATTAAGCAAAGGTAGACCTCTATACATCACGGTATATTTTATAACAATTCCAGTCGTAATTCATGACATGTCTATCTCAATGTTTTTAAGGTTATGTATTCATACTCTATGCAGAGTCAGAAAAAGCTATATCTTATATTATGGCTGTAGGATCTGTGAATATCGATGTCACAAGTACACAAAAATCGTGACAGGTTTGTACATACGCTGTACAAACATACATTGAAATTGAGTTATGGGCAGTGTAATCGCTCTTTTAAGTATATTATTAAATATATTTTATTAACTTAATATAATAGACCAGTCTCGTTGTTAAATTGTTCAATGCTACGTGTGACGATTTTTACGTCGATAGATTGATATTGAAAAATATTTTAGATTCCTTTTTTCTCTCTCTCCCCTTTTCTCGTCAGCCACAGGAAAATGTCTGCTTAACATAGAGCTTTTTTCTTTGAAAATAATAATTACATTTCAATATATAATTCAATTATAAGCAGAATATTGCCGATTAATGGCTGTTTACCCAATTATATACAACAATATAAATATTTTTCATATTATCATTTAGAGATTTCTACAGTCCTAACCATGTAGTTTTTTTATTCATTTAAACACAATTAGTTGCTATAAATCGACGTTTTACGAAAATATTTACTCAAAATCGCCATCAATTGAATAGAGAATGAAACTTAAAGAAATTATTACTAAGTGATACAAGGTTTTTTCTTTATATGAATTTCTATGGTATGTAAGTCCGCCAACCCGCACTAGGCCAGCGTGGTGTACTATATGGCCTAACCACTCTCAATCGTACTGTCGATTGTAGAGTAGGCCCGTGCCCTGCAGTGGGACGTATATGGGCTGATACATACAGATACAGATATAAGTTTTTATAATGGTTCCATTAGTAACTTTATGTTAAGAAAATAATTGAAGTAGGCAATAAATTGAATAAACAAACAAGTCACACGCTTAGTTCAGGTGTTGAAGTACGAACGTGACTATTACCGTTTATTGTGGTTCTAAAATTCCTCCGAACAGGAATTATTGCTTTCTAGATAGTAATACTTACCTCTTAGGTACCCTCTAGTAGAATATAAATTGAAGGATATCTATTACAGTGATGCACTTTAATTGAGGTATATTTTTTTATATTTAATTCTTTATTGTACACAGTTAAAAATAATAACAGATTTAGAGACATCAGATTTTGTTGTGCCTATATAAGAAGGAATAGTCATTTATTATGAGCACATTCATATAATTTAAAAATATTCAACTCAGGAAATAGTAAAGAAATAGCATCATAGTTCATTCAAATATAAATGCTCCGTGGTTCTTAGAAAGCAGAAATAAACATGCTGGCATGTGTGTGTTTATTCTATATTTGTATTGCATATTTGATAGACAAACAAATATTAATTTCCTACCAGTTATAGGATCGAAGAGTATCTTACAGTATCAGCTGTGAATATGTCTTGTTAAAGAGTTGGAAGTTGTGGCTTTAAGTTGGGGGAGTAATATTCAAAA
This sequence comes from Hyles lineata, assembly GCA_030180105.1. Classification (NCBI taxonomy): domain Eukaryota; kingdom Metazoa; phylum Arthropoda; class Insecta; order Lepidoptera; family Sphingidae; genus Hyles; species Hyles lineata. Next base: position 16,631,525 of record JARJEE010000006.1, on the reverse strand, counting down.
TGATTATATGTTTTAGGGTATTTACTAACGGTAGAGCATTCCCGTAGCATGTTTAGTTGCAAAGTAAAATAGGCCGATCCAAAAAGCTGTTATTGTGCCACTAAAAATAAAATAATCTAACAGTTTTGCTGTCTACCTCAGTATATAGGCCTAAATATACTCGTACAAAACCACATTTTCTCCATACCTTACAAAAACCCACAACCCTGTATCCTTAGCCATAAATATCTCAATTCTGAAGTCTAGTAAATAGGTTACACTATGATCCTGCGATTATCCCAGTCCAGCTTGCCTCTATATTTTATGACACTCTTTGGCTCTCACAGTATCGGTGGATCTTGGAACATAAACTACATTTTATCGCAGACAGCGCGTGTCAAATGGGCGTGCTGGGTATTTCAGACGTGCAGAATTGAAAATTTAAGTTTAACTTTTAAAATATCTTAACTGTAAAGTATTGGTAGTTTGAAAATCCTCTGGACATGAGTATGTGCACTCACATACGTGACGTGTAAATATTGAGGGTAAAACGTGCTTAAATGTTAGTATTATAGATTGTCTACGATCTTTTGGCGTCCAAATGGGTGGTTGTCATGCCATTGTCAGATATTAGGAACAGTTGTTCTCTCTTCACATTTTATTATATTGTACACGTTAATACTAATAGATTACGAATATAAATGCTTATTATTTAAACTATGAAAAATATCACAAACAATCCATAAAATAGATATTTTTTAAAAATTTCGCCACACTCTAAAACAATATAGATTAATCATAGTATTATATTTCTGGGGTTTTGTTATATAAAAATATGTTTAACAATACAGTTATTTGGTTAGAATTTTTGTAACCATATTGCTAATTGTGTTCAATAATAATTATTACATTATTATAAAAAAGAAAACAACAGAAGCTCAGTGCGTTACTTTCGAGCTTAAAACCACGCTGTACTTGACGCATTTTTCTTTACGTAAACAATTATTTATAATAAGAATATTAAAGGCGTTTAGTAATAATAACAATCAAAGATTTATTTTAAAAGCAAAAATAAAAATTATATTTAAGCCAGTACAGGATAGGACACTTTATATTCCATTCGAATTATTGTGGAAAATTCTGGTATGTATAACTTTCCTCACGATATTTTTATTCACTGTTAAAGCAAGGTAATATAATGAGCAATGAGTTTACACGTAACTCAGAAAGGTCAGAGGTGTGTGCCCCGGGATCGCACTCGACATTTTAATCTCGCTAGCGTAATAATAAATTGCAAATAATTTGTTATTGAAAGCACTCGAGCCAATATGTAATGGAAAATATTAAATATCTCGATTTATTAGCATTGCACTCAGAACGATGAAAATATCATCGAGAGAAATAACAATTTATAAGAACATTTTAGGTCCACCGATTCTTAAGTAGGATAGTGGCCTAACCCTTCTCAATCGAACTGTCAGTTTTAGAGGCATTCTCTACACAACAGTGGGTAATCATGGCTGATACTGTATAGTACAGCACCCTAGTTAATCAGAATGAAAAACATAAGCAACACTTGTTATAAGGGATAAGACCCGTTTACCCGTGTCAATCAATCCATTGGGCTTGCTCTAAGCCCTTCGGTAAGGTCGCACGTGGTCCCTAATTACTCATGCAAGTTTTGGCCAATGAAGAATATCGACTTAGAGATTATTGTATTTTATTTTGTCTGTATGGGGTCAGTGTAGTTATTATGCTTTTTAAGGATAGATTTAGCAGCCATTGTGGCTGTGGGATGTCAATTTGTATGAATTCTATTTCTCGCGACAAACAGCAGTGTAAATGTACTGTTGTGTTCCATTTTGAAGGACATTGTAACTACTGGAAATGCTGAGACTTAACATCTTATGTCTCAGGATGGCGAGCGCAGTGGAAGTCCAAGCATTGCTTTGTAATTCACGCTTGGTTTTGCTACAGTTCCGCCTGAATGGAATGCTTTTCTAGCCTTCGTAGCAATAAAAAAATATATGTAAAGTATAAAAATGTACATGATGATAAAGTACATAAGGGATCCCAGTTTGGAATTAGGGTTATATAAACATCAGTCTTTTTATTATTGTATAAATCTTGCTTATCTGAAAGTATATGTTCGGCTGATATATGTAGTGGGACAATTGTGAATGTTTTTGTATGGCGATAAACGGTTATTCTCTCAGAATATCAGGATATTTTTAGGATATTTTTTATATTTAAATGTACTGCTACATTTATACCGCTTTTTTCCCTTAGTAACAGGCACAGATTGTGAAATTCGTTTTCTTGGACGAGCAATCAAGTTTTTTTTAATTCGAAAAAGCTCAATTCTGAATAATCAAACTGATAGTTGTGAAATTGTATTGACTGCAATGAATGGCGAGACGAGCATGCCGTTCGCCTGATGGTAAGCGATACGAGCGGTCATGAACAGTAGCGAAACCAAACAAGCCTTGAATTACAAAGCAATTCTTGGCATTCCAATACGCTCGCCATGCTGAGACATAAGATATTAAGTCTCAACATGTCCAGTAGTTACTCTGGCTACGATGTTCTTCAATCCGAAACACAACAGTGCATAATACACTGCTATTTGACGGGAGAAATAGACATTGCGGGGGTACCTACCCATATGGCCTCTCACATAAGAGAGACCTACCACTAGTAAATTACTGCAAATAGTAACAAAAGCATATTCTAACACAAATATTCTGTTTATGTTCATCAGGGATGATGTAGAATTCTAATATTTAAATAATTGTTAATATCAGCCCAGTAGTTTCGGATCCTGTTGAATGCAAACGACCAAATATTTCCTCTTTATAATATTAGTATTTACTATTCACATTTATATATTTTCCCAAACATACAACACAAGTACCATCAGGTGTTTTCGTGACCCGAAATATATTGTCGTGAAAATGTCTCGGCCCCTGATATTCTGAAATGTAGGGTCAGCGTCGGTACATCTGCACATTCAATGGACTCTGGCCCCCGGCTGACGTCAATTTCCTTAAGCAAACAAATTCTAATTAAATTCACCGCTGTCCCCTCCACGACAAATCTTGAGTTTAGTTTTTTATTTGGTAGGACGGTTTCCATCGGTATTTTTTAGGAATTTAGTGTTTTGGAAAATATTATTTAAGAATTTATTTATACAAACAAAAAGTAAATATAATATGATGTAATAAAAAGAAACAAAATATAACATTAAACAAACAACAGCCGGCGCCTAATAGAATTTCAGTTAAACTTTGAAAGTAATGGAATGGCTAGCAGTGGAAATACTATCCAATTTCTTGGCACTTTTTATACAGAGTTTGTGAATATCTCTTCAGCAGTAATAAGTATATAGTAAAATAAAAATAACAAACATGATATAAGTAAAATACACAGTATTGTACGTAAATTCATAAATTATATACCCGTATGAACCACACACCAAAATCTTAACTTCGTAGCTCATGCGTAGCGACGTCGTAGCGGTTTCGTAGCAGCTCGTAGACACTTACGTAGTAACCACTGATGATTTCCGGATGTCGCCAAACTGTTTGTACCACAAAATGGACTTGTAATGTTTAGTATGGTTTAATGTAACTTAAATAGTTTCATGCTCAGAGTTTGTGTAAAGTGCTTGTATTATAATAATTGTGGTAGAGATAGGGAGAGACAATTTTATGCCGTATTTCTTTGAAAATGTTGGCCAAATTTTCATTTAATTGTTATATGTGTATGTCATAACTTGAGTGCCTTACAGGCTACATCTAAATTTTTTTAACTCTCTAGACAGTACAATAGCACGAAATAAAAAGAGTTTTTTTAAATCTATTTCTGAATAAATTTATCCTATTTCTAGATTAATCCTATTACTAGTAATTATTTTTAATTGTGATCCCGAGTTGTGATTTGCGATAAAACTGGGTTTACTACTATCATATTTTTTTTTAAATACTCGTGTCGGTTTTCAGATTATAAAATAACTTTACGAGAAATTATGTATATCGTGATATAGACAACAAATGTACGCTATTCAGTCCCAGTATGACTATATCACATAGTTGTATGTTCACGTATTTTGTTCAAGAGAAGATTTATGTTCAATTTCTAGATTTAGCAAGCAATTTAGTTTGAGTTTGTTGGTTAGAAAAATCCTACAGTATTCTGTATTCTGTATCAGCCCATATACGTCCCACTGCAGGACACGGGCCTACTCTACAATCGACAGTACGATTGAGAGTGGTTAGGCCATATAGTCTAACACGCTGGCCTAGTGCGGGTTGGCGGACTTACATACCATAGAAATACACAATATAGTACAATATATATAATATACTACAGTATGCCCGGAATAAACTCGTTGAAATAGCACAAGTATTATTTTATATAAAAATGATATCAAAATACCAATAACACAAATGTCACACCAAAAATGACGACCGAATAATGTCGAATGCACAAGTCATGCAGATATGGGGCATAAAGAATATCCCTTACTCCGCAAGCCCATAAAGTATGAAGCGGTTAGAAGCCGCGGCTATTCACTATTGTGAATGTGTTAACGTTTGTTATGCCATGTTTTATTTATCTATACATTTGTGGAGTTTGTGCTAAGTTTCAGTTAGTCTAGTAAAATAAACTTTAACATATAAGTCACCTTGATTCCCGCTATTCAGGTTCGGCTAGTGCGGGGATCGCTGCAAATATTACTATTTTAACCCTGTACTTTTTAAAATTAATGATTTGATTTGATGTATCTTCTATGGGCACGTGGCGAAACGTGGAACTAAAAATAAACGTAAAAAATATAGATTTAATGAATTGTTTGAGATACATTTTGATAATATGAACAAGAAGCATTTATACTCGTAATCTAATAGTATTAACATGTCCAAAGTAATAAAATGTGAAGAGAGAATAACTTTTCTTAATATTTTGACAAAAGCGCTTTTGGCGACAGAAGATTTTAGACGGCATATAAAACTTATCGCATGTTATATATGTCCTCGAATTAATAGATTTGTTATTAGAATGCTAGAAATTTAAGTAATTTTTTCGTCTATTTGGTAGACGCTGCGTGTTGATTATCTTAGAGATTCCAGAGATGGTTGCGTGCACAGGATAAATTTAAAATCAGTATTATCTATACCAGTTTTTAATGAAATTAGCTCATAAATCATCTTATAACGTATCATAATATGTTGTACAATATCAGCTCACATATGGTCTTCTGTTGCATCGGGCTTTTTATAAAGATGCGTATAGCCTTAATCCACCTGGCTTGTGAAGAGTGGGTTGTTGAATTTCAAATTCTTGTAACAGCCTTGATACGTTCGTTTTATTACGATTTGCTCCTTCTACATCAAATTGAGCGAAAATTTACTTTGAATACATATCAAAAGTATATAATTTGTATGTATGTATAATATCAATTTAATAATATAATAAATAAAACTATTCGTACACCTATAGCTGCTCCAATTTTCGTTCATTCTCTTTTATCCATCCCATGGTGGTCTGGCAGTAATTGCTTCAAGCAATAAGACCGCCATTTGTGCATATTTTTTTTATTCCTGTCTATTTTACTGTATCTGGTGTACAACAAAATGTTAAATAAATCATAAATTAAAAGTTAAAAGCATGCCTTAAGATCAACCCTCCAAGTTTACTTTGCAGCCAACCAGGCTATATTTCACCCAATAATCTCATGCCATAACCAAATTATTAACACCCAAAAAATATGTGTAAACAACCCTTTTAATCCTAATTGCGATAAACATTGCGTGCTCAGGTAGCAGTTAAGAACTTAACTATAACCATTTAGCGACATTAATATAAACCTTTTACGTTCAGTTAATATGTAGGGTCAGCCGATCACATCGCAAATGGTTCAACCATTTGATTTTAGTAACAATTGCTTTTAACGAAACTGTTTTGGTTAGAATGTTTTTATTGTGTTAGTTGGTTGTGTATCTTACCTTAATCCGTAACAGTTATGTAGTTAAATGGAGAGGTTGGTTTAGAACCAACAAATATATAATGAAAGTGTGGATACCTTCCAAATCGGTGATACCTTCAACAAGGGTCAGGTCAAAAGTACCCTGAACCGACGAGAATGCATGAAGCGGTTGATGAAAGTGGATGAAGCGAAAGTGAATTGTCAGGATCGAGCAAAGTGGCGGTCTATAGTCCCTGCCTACCCCTATTGGATACAAGAGTGACAATTATGTATGTACGGTTTAGAACCAGTTGTGAAACTGAGGACTGACCACCGCAGTGTCTATTTCTCCCGTCAAACAGCAGTGTAAACGCACTGTTGTATTTCGGGTTGAAGGGCATTGTAGCCAGAGTAACTACTGGACATATTGAGACTTAACATCTTATGTCTCAGGATGGCGAGCGCAGTGGAATGCCAAGCATTGCCTTGTAATTCAAGGTGTTGTTTGGTTTTGCTACTGTTCATGAGCGGTCATATTGCTTACCATCAGGCGAACGGCATGCTCGTCTCGCCATTCATAGCAATAAAAAATAAAATAAAAAAAAAAAACAAAAATGTTCAGCATAAATAAATTCGTAATAAAGGACAGCAATACTACTTCACGTCAGTTTTCAATGCGGTAGTTATACCGTCCCCTTCGAGCCGACACGTTCAATAAAAAAATCTAAACTATCTAAGGAGCAACAAAGTAAACGTTCTGTTTAACAGCGTGTTCAGCAATTGAAGGTCTCGTTAACCCCAGAGTATCAGGTTCGAATCACAGGTTTCGGCTGAGAGCATTCGACCGTTACCACGCCCACTTCGCGATGAGAACGGTTAGAGCTTTTACTTTCTTTAACTGCTCAGACCATAGAAACATTTTGAAGATAATTCTGCTTTTGAATATTTAGAAGTCTTTTTATTAAGTGGATTAGCTATTGATTGGGTAGATATTTAATAATAATAAGACGTTATTTCTTTTATTAATATAATATTATTAAAAGTATATTTAAAATGAATGGAATGGACAGCCTTCGTTGCGCAGTTGGTTGGACGGTTGTGAAAGGAGAGGTTGCGGGTTCGATCCCCGCATCGAAATAAATGTTTGTGTGTACCATAAGCATTTGTTTCGATCCTGAGTGTTTGTGAGACACGACACAAAACTCGATCTTAATGTGGGGTCAAGACTGCATGTGACTGTTGGGTGTATTTATAGTATTTATATAAAAAAGCGTATAAAGGGACCTATTGTTTTATTTCTTCTTTTTATTAATCTCAAGTTATCTCTCGTAAAGACCCAGTTCAGATAATACTCTGCCACGGTCCAATCAATCAGTGAGTTAGAGTGCGTGATTGGCGGTGACATGAAACGTCACGTGTCAGCTGGTCGACCGCGGCAGTCGGCGGCACGCCCGACCGCGCCCACGCCGGCATTGACCATGACAGACACAGAACGACGTAACTGATAGATGAAATTTGGGTTAAATAAAAATATATATATTGGTAGGTCTTTCATATGTGAGAGACCGCCTGGGTGGGTACCACCGCAATGTCTACTTCTATCTCCAAATAGCAGTTTAAATGCACTGTTGTGTTTAGGATTGAAGGAAATTGTAGCCAGAGTAACTACTGGACATATTGAGACTTTATATCTTATGTCTCAGGATGGCGTGCGCAGTGGAATGCCAATTAAAAAAAAGCATTCATAGCAATAGCGGATTCAAATCCCAGGGCACACCTCTGACTTTTCAGGGTCATGTGTGTATTGATAGTCAATCACCACGTACTAAAACCGTGAAGGAAAACATCGTGAGCAACAGACAGAGCAGAAAACAGCATTTACTACCCAAACACGACGATAGGTATAAAATTGTGTTTGTATTTATATCAGCCCATATACGTCCCACTGCGGGACACGGGCCTACTCTACAATCGACGGTACAATTGGGAGTGGTTAGGCCATATAGTCCACCACGCTGGCCTAATTATTAATTGCTGTGCATCTGAAATCCTTCAAACTACCTCCTGGCTTCGTTTTCGGTCGCAATGTGGATATACCCAGTATATCAGTATACCGTTAAGATGGAAAAATTGGTGAGAGGTAGTCTCACGTCGGTTGGGACCCTATTTAGACTCCACGGCATTTGCAATCAGGTGCTCTGAAGACCTTTGTCGTCCCAAAATTTAAAACATACATGTATAATTGTATATCTGGGGGCGCGGCCGAGCCCCCTCCAAGTCGAGCTATAGGCCGTAACATACTTTTCTCGAAGCAATTCAGACCATTTTCAACCCCCTATAATTTCGTTTTGGCTAAAGCATGAAGCCTGAATTTTCAGTTACTAAGCAGGCATTGTGTAAACACGCTATATTTAAAATTTCATTCAATTTGAACCAGTAGTTCAAGAATTGTAACTAGTCAAACTTTCTTAATTTTGTCACTCACTGACTGACCGATCATCAAAAGTCTAAGACACTTCTAGCAGACATAGAACCTTCAAATTTAGAATATAATTAGTGTTTAGTGTCTAAAGTAATGGAAAATTCAAACATTTCATAATTTGTGTCTAGTTTTCTAGATAGACCAACTGCGTGAATAACTTTGTAATCTCATATAAATGTATAGGATTACAAAGTTACATTTGCAGTTAATGAATCATTATACGTAACATACATAAACTCACGCATTTGTCTCAGAAGGGGTAGGCAGATATTCTTGCCATATCGGGCACAAACTCCTGACTCCGGGCTGATAAAGAATAGAAAAATCCAATATCACTTTGTCCGACCCGGGATTTGAACCCAAGACCTCAGTAGCGTACCGTAGTAAAATTACAACTAGTTGAAAAAATTCTATCTAAGCAATCAATAACGTTACATTTCAATATTGCCGTATTATGTTAGTGCGTGGTGGCCTGTTGGTAAACGGACCAGACGCGGCTGCCAACATGATCAAGGTGGTCGCGGGTTCAAATCCCAGGGCACACCTCTGACTTTTCGGAGTCATGTGTGCATTGATAGTCATGTCGGCACGCACTATAACGGTGAAGGAAAACATCCTGAGGAAACCTGCATACGATAGCGATTTCTTTGGTATGTAAAGTCCGCCAACGCACATTAGGCCAGCGTGGTGGGCTATATGGCCTAACCACTCTCAATCGTTTTCTCGATAGTAGAGGAGGCCCGTGCCCTGCAGTGGGACATATATGGGCTGATACAGATACAGAATTAAGTATTACTGTGCCGTTGTTAGCTCGAGTTAGCTCTGGTATACCTTTGTGGTTTTATTGATCTGTTCCTGTTAGGATTTATGTATAATTTTCTTTTATATCCATTAAATTAGAAAAAAAAAACTGCCATCCAGGCAGTCTTATTATTTTAATAAATATACATTTTGTTCGTTAGCGTTGCAATATGATATTTTTTTGTTTTGTTCGTGTGTGGTTGTTATCGAATGGTATGGTGATAGTCTGATTGAATTCTATATCAGTTCAAATACACTGGCGGCACCAATTTTTTCGTCAGGTGTTTTGTTGCCTTTTGTAGAGAAATAACAATTTTTTGTATCATATTACCAGTACCAGATAATAAGAGATTAATTATTAAATGATTGAGTGATACATAATTTGTAGGGGATCAAACTGCCAATGGATTAGATCCTAATTTTGAGGGCATAGGTACAATAGTCTGCACCGTAACGAAAACATTTTACAATCATTCAACCTTTATCATCAGCCTTTACAATCAATAAAACAAAATTCTGTAAACTGCTACTATCATTGATGATGTAAGTTGACAAGGAATGTACCGTAAAACCATATCCAAAAATGTTACAAAATTACATTACCAAAAGCCAAAATAACCCAATTTTTCCCCATCTATCGCCCCCCAAAAACTACAGAGCATGTTTACACTGATCGAAGCGCTGACACAGTCACGTTGTGTTATGGACGGCTATACAAATAGGATTTAAAAACGCAGCTCGCTTGCGTCACGGGCGCGGGGGTGCGGCGCGGGCCGGAGCGGGACGGGGAGAGGGAGGGGGGGCGGTGGGGGCGTGGGCCGTGACGTCAGGAGCGCGCCCCTAGCACGTTGCCTGTTCTATTTCGGTTCTGTTTAACGTATTGGTTTGTCTATGGTTTATTATTTTTATTTGTTAGTGATTGTAGTAGGTCTTGGCACACTAATAAATAATTATCGGGATATAGGGGTTGTTCATTAGAAAGGCTTAATCTGGTACTCGCTAGAATACTGGTGGTTAGAAACGTAACGTCAGTGGTTGTAGGTCTGTCTTATGTGAGAGGCCGCCTAGGGTAGGTAGGTAGGTGTCGTCGCAATGTCTATTTCTCCCGCCAAACAGCAGTATAAATGTACTGTTATGTTTCGGTTTGAAGGATATAGTAGCCAGAGTAACTACAGGACATATTGAGACTTAACATCTTATGTCTCTGGATGGCGAGTGCAGTGGAATACCAAGCATTGCCTAGTAATTCAAAGTGTTGTTTGGTTCTCCTGTTCATGAGCAGTCGTATCGCATACCGTAAGGAGAACGGCACGCTCGTTTCACCATTCACTGAAGTAAAAAAAATCTCAATTTGGAAACAGTATTCCCAGTGCCTAGTTAATAGTTCAGTCATTACACATACGTTCATGACTGTATCCCGGAATGGGTAGGTAGCGATGCCATTAGTAGCACCTGCGTTTTGCCGAGCTTATTTCCGCCCCAAGATCTGATAGGGGGCACGTCTATTGGCATGCTGGACACAAATTTCAGCCTCGATCAACTCGCATGACATTTTCAAATGGAAAAAACATACACAAAGTGAAGTACCTGGCTCGTTTGTTACCGAAGGATATGTAGTAAAAATTGCATTTATATAATAAAAAGTAATCAATAATAATTTGATAAGAGTATTTTAAGACAATATATTAATTATTATGTTTGGTCGTATTTAAAATGAAAATATAAAATAGTTTTTTTTTTTATTTTAATTAGAATACTAAGTACAAACAGGTATTTTCCGTTTTGTATTCGTATTTCAAATACAACTTTTTTTCAAATAGTAATACACACAATTTAGTCGGGTGTATTCTATATCACGTATGGGACAGAACTATTTAAATATGGCATGACACAACTCGTCTTTTTCAAGGTGCTACCAGGACATTCACATTTCGCCGTCTATGTTCTGTCCTACGATGTGACAGGGGGCGAGTCTATCACCATATCAGGATCAAATTCCTAACTCCGGGCTGGCATTGAAAAGAAAAATCCAAAATCATTTTGCCTGACCCGGGATTCGAACTCGAGACCTCAGCATTATAATCGTACTGTAGTACAACTGCGCCACCGACTCAGTCAACAAGTGCGTGGTGGCCTGTTGGTAAACGGACCAGACGCGGCTGCCAACATGTTCACGGTGGTCGCGGGTTCAAATCCCAGGGCACACCTCTGACTTTTCGCAGTCATGTGTGTATTGATAGTCAATCACCACGCACTAAAACGGTGAAGGAAAACATCGTGAGGAAACCTGCATACCATACCGGTTTATAAGAATATCTATGGTATGTAAGTCCGCCAACCCGCACTAGGCCAGCGTGGTGGACTATATGGCCTAACCACTCTCAATCGTACTGTAGATTGTAGAGTAGGCCTGTGCCCTGCAGTGGGACGTATATGGGCTGATACATACATAGTACAACTGCGCCACCGACTCAGTCAACATGAGCCTTGTTAAAATAAAAATACAGTCAACATGAACCCTGTTAAAATAAAAATAGTCCTATTGACAATATATGCCGGGAATCCTAGAATAACCTAAAATAGCCGTGCTAATCCTAGACTTCACCCACGGGACGTAGATTCAATAACTCCAGCGGGGCGTTAATTGCATTATTTACTTTTTCTATTAACTCTTTTTTACTACGCTGACCTTTGAACCTGTTTTAAAAGCATACGTCACAGAGGGTTAACGATATGTATTTTGTATTCTGTATCTGTATCAACCCATATCTCACTGTAGGCCACGGGCCTCTTCTACTAGAGTGGTAGGCCATATAGTCCACCACGCTGGGCTAGTGTGGGTTGGCGGACTTTACATAGCATAGAAATTCATATAAATTTTCTTCTATTTTTAATTAACAGCTTTAGTTTTCTTCCATTACAGTTTCGAATGGTCATAAGACTAATATAAAATTTGAAATTGTTTAACATATTATTAAATTTTTTTTTAGTTTATGTATGTGAATACACAACTCTTCTAAATTTCATGGAGGTAAATATATTAAATGAATTAACCCAAAAGTTATCCACAAAGTCCTGACTACAGAGTAAGATGCCAGTCTTGAGTTGTAGGTATCAGAGACTAGAACATCTTTGGTCTTATTACACCGACACGGTCAAACCAGCGCGGCGGTGTCTATTTTCAAAGTGGTATTTTCAATTGAATCAAAGCCGTGATGTCATTGTAACTAGGTGCTATTCCAGCTTTAATTGACAATCATTATAATTCGTACGTCTCACGGTTGAGAACGGGCCTGTCTTACAGTCGAGAGTTAGAATGAGAGGGGTTAGGCTGCAGTGCACCACCCTGTCTTAGTGCGATTTGGCAGACATAACATGCCATAGAAGTTTGTTGTTTTCAACAGTAGTTCGTAGATTTTTCTACGAATGTGCAGAGATCCTCACGATGTTTTCCTTCACCGTTAAAGTTTGTAGTACTATCAATACAAGCATGACTTGAAATAGTCAGAGGTGTGCCATGATATTTGAACTCGCAACCACCATGAACGGTTTGGCTGCCGCGTCCGGTACGCTACTAACAGACAATCACGCAATAAGGTTTAATTAGATATAACAGGTGTAATATTACAATATTACCATAAAATTCAACAGCGACCATCTACCTATTAACTCCCGAGTGTTCCTGGAACCCGTTAGCCCCTCATTCCAGACAAAGCCTGGACTGAATGCGTGTTCCAGGGAAATTCATATAGCTAAACGATTTTATAGAAGCTAATACGGTTGAAAGTATGTTCCGGGAAAACTGATTTTATTGAGAAATAATTCAGAATGGAATTTCAATTATAGTGTGTGCCTTTGTTACTTGAATCATTGTTCGAAATGTGTAATCTATTTGTGACTGTTGAATAATAAATAGAAGTAATTGATAGTTGGCATTGTATGTTCACGGTACACACAAATATACACAAAGATACAGAGCATTCTAGCCAGCGTAACTACAGGACTCATTGAAACTTACCATCTTATGCTTTAGGATGGCGATCGCAGTGGAATGCCAAGCTTTGCTTTGTTCATGGTGTTGTTTGGGTTTGCTACTGTCTATGAGTGGTTGTATCGCTTACCATCAGGCGAACGGCATGCTCGTCTCCCTATTCACTGCAATAAAAGAGAAGATCATTACTACAAATAGACCTGGGCCTATTTGTAGTTGATTGCTATATCCGGCCTTAGTTGAGCGCAAAACATCCCGAAATAGACAAGGGCATCGTATCCATTGCACTTTCGCATTCGAAAGTGAAACCGGGTGGAAGAATTTATTTTTAGATGGCACTCGAATAAGTTGCTGCTTTCCGCCGATTTTAATATTACCTCGAGTGGTAATTTTAAATTTGCGCCGCCATTTTTGTCGCGTTCCCGCCGTCGCTTGCCGTAGGAAATGTACGTTTAAATAGCTCACTGGATTGTTGCGAATTGAAGATGATTTTTGATGTATGTTTATGTTATTTAGGTCATATAAATGTATACTATATCTATGTTAATATATATCAAATCTTGACAAAGGAAAATAGGTGTATGTTGGGTATTTGAAACTATATAGAATTAAGATCTTCTTTTCATTGTAAAATCGGCTTTTCATTTAATCTTTTATGGGAGTTTAATATCTATTATAGTACAATAACCGTACAGTCTACTGCTGTACACACCAAGTACTACCTTAGGGCCATTGTATACGCTTGTAGTCTAAAATAGGTTTTCAGTATTTCCTGTCATAACGTTTCACAATCGTGATTTTCGAGTCTAAGGTCTTGAAAACGAAGGCTTGGCAGTTCCTACTATCGATCTCTTTCGTGGCTTCCATTTTCTGTACAAAAATCGTTTGTCCCCAATTAAGTTCGAAAATAAAGAAGATGAGCTTTCGTAGTAATGACTTATGAAAGAATCTTTATAAGCCTATAAGCTTTCCGTCCCTTAAAGCATTAAATATGTGAACACCACATTATCCCTATTTTTAGAACGTGTACCACGAATTTTGTCTTGTGAATGGACATAATCTGATAAGATCAGGGCTCCTACGGAACATAATCCCACACATACAAGCTTATTTGACTTATAATGACAGCCTTATATACAGACAGTTTTAAAATCTATTTCAACTGTCGAATGTTGCGTCCCTTTCTAACGACTTCTGAATTCTGTTTGAGCGAAGGAGACAAAACAATTAACAATTAAAATGGGTATATAAACTGATTATTATAAGGCAGTCAGAGTTTTGTGTTATATACTTATGTTAAATATATACTTTATTGCAGTTAGTTGAGAGTCGGTTGTTAAATGAGACCTAAGTTTCGATCTTCACATCGAGAAACATGTTTGCGCATATTGCGACCCATTTTGTTTTAAAAACTGGTTGATACGAGATAAAAACTCAGTCGCAGTTTCTGGCTTGACATATTACTATGGTATCTCCCCTGGGTCTGGCATGTATTGGTATATTTTTTGATCAGTTTTTAGTGGTTCTTCTATATCCAATTATCCCAGCAGCACAGTTTATGGAGTCTTTGGTTTTTCACAGGTTGGTTAAAATTTAATATAGACACTCTATTCGTATTGTATAGCGCTTATCAACCCGTTACTCCACCTTGTAGTGCCAAAAAAAGAAAGAGATCTGATCCTATCACAATTCAAGATGTTACCTTTACTATAAGCCTATTTGGAATCGAAAGTTTTACCACAACCACACATACCATAAATCTATAACTTCATACAATAATCAGATTAACCTTACATCTAGAATCAGGTACACAATTAAGCTTTTTGTTCATGTAAATATTTACATAAAACAACTACAAAAGTGCCCCGCCCGTCGCCAATAAAGATATGCTTTAATTACAGTTCACACCTTTGTCGCTAACCCCCGCTTGAAATATGGCGGTATCGTGGAATATATTATGGCTAAATATTATTGTTTACGACTTTATTTAGTTGCTTAATTTGTAGGTTTAATTTGGTGTATTTTTGTTCGCGTGCAGCGGCGGGAGAATTGGGTTTTAATTGAGCTGTTATCAAAATGTTTGTTTACATTTTATGGGTTAACTTATTTCATTAAAGCATGGGTTTAATAGCAGTTCTAGTTGGTAACCTTAATTAATAAACTAATTAATATACGTTTTGGCTTATGTACAACTTATAGTAGGGCAAATAGGCTTTTTCTGCGATTGATATAGCCACCTTGCTCTATTGCTAGTGCTTGTGAAACCTTAGATTTTCAAATTAAATAATATCATCTCCGGTCATAGGAAGAGAGCAATTGAACCCAGTCCTCTCTGAACGATTTCAAAAGATTTATTTCTTTGTAATTCTTCAACGAAGGAAAAGTTATTTTAACGATCCCCTTTCTTCATTTCGGGAGGTTGGAACCGAGAGTTGTAAGTTGTAAATCTCAAGAATAAAAGTAATTATAAATCTAATATTTATTTATTTAATCTTTGTTGTCGGCAAAAAGAACTAGTACGCCGTAGTGTGAAGAGGCACCTTAGCAGGCCAGCATAATTGTTTCAATTGGCATGGGACTGCTGTCCTATGCCAATGGATACTCTGCCTGGGCGGCATTTGCGCTTACCATCAGGTGCAATGCCGCCATTACGCCGGGCCCTTACAAAAAAAAAGAAATAAAAAAAAATAAAAAAAATAAAAAAAAAAACTAACAAATTCCATAAATAATGGTTTCTCAGATATACGCGAATGTAACTCAGTTGAATTGTAACAGTCACTGAGCGGATGACTAATAACTAATAATACTAATAAACTAATATGTAACTAATACCTCAGTCCACCCCATGACTATGAAAACTGTAGTAGAGTAATTAAAACGTGGGGAAGTTAAAAATGTAAAAATTAAACCAAATCCGCAAAACCAAATTCTGTAAACAATAGTTTCATATTAATATTCATAGATAAACGGTGTTCACGGTGGTCATTGGTTCAAATCCCAGGGCAAACCTCTGACTTTTCGGAGTCATGTGTGTATTGATAGTCACACGCACGAAAACGGTGAAGGAAAACATTGTGAGGAAACCTGCATACCATAGCGATTTATAAGAATTTCTATGGTATGTAAGTCCGCCAACCCGCACTAGGCCAGCGTGGTGGACTATATGGCCTAACAACTCTCAATCGTACTCTCAATTTTAGAGTAGGCCCGTGCCCTGCAGTGGGACGTATATGGGCTGATAAAGAAGAAGAAGATAAAAAATACTGGTTTTTTAAAGTAAATCTATATCGTCGTTATATTTCCTTACCAACCCTTGTTTCCTCGATTTAATAACAGTGAGTATGAAGTTATTTTCCTGATTCACACGTTCATGTTGTAGTTTAATTTAGATTTTTGCAGGTTGCGTGCAGGCCACGCCGGATACGGAAACAGCGTTTTAATTGACTTGTTGGTTTTATTGCGTGGTGGAAGGGACTGTATGCTAATCATTTTGATACAGAATGTTACGATCAAAATATTGTGTTGTTTCTAATTAAATGTGTTTATTAGCATTTTAATAGTTTAGGATTTATTTTTATGGTAATATGGCGGAATGATTAGAATGTAAACAGCGGCATTGGGTTCCAATTTCTAATCAATCTGAAGGTATTTTGAGCTTCGTAAGAAAATATTGGGGTCAACCCAAGCAATGATTATTGTTTGTGCTTCATTTTTTTATTTCTATGAATGGCGAGACGCGCCTGCCATACCCCTGATGGTAAGCGATACGACCGCTTATGGACAGTAGCGATGCTTGGCATTCCACTGCACTCTCTATCCTGAGACATAAGATGTTAAGTCTCAATATGTCCAGTAGTTACTCTGGCTACAATGTCCTTCAAGCCGTAACACAATAGTGTGTTTACACTGCTGTTTGGCGAGAGAAAAAGCCATTGTTGTGATACCTACCCAGGCGGCCTTCCGAGATTATGAATCTGTAAGACACGCGATTAGAATGATAGATACATAGGATGATAATACTGAATAACATGCTATTCGAACAATTAACATTTCAAGGTTAATGTAGCTTGATATCTAAACTAGAGCTTAAATCTATTGTCATATTTTTGTGACGCATCTAACACACAAAAAGTACAACGTAATAGTAAAATATGCCACCGCTGGGTCAAAAGCCAGATTCCGTAAGGAGTATTGCTTGATACGGCACGTATCAATCAATCAATCAATCATTTATTTACTTGTGATACGTAGGTATTACATAGTTGGAATAATATTAAATTAAGTGCTCTATGCTCCGCCTCAATTGGCATACAATAAAATGGCATGTAATAAAATGGTCAATAATTATTCAAAATAACAGTTCCATATTCTTTGAATTACATGACAAGTTAATCGTCAAGTATTTGCATATATGTATATATTGTAATTGTATTACATCATCAAAAAAATTCACTACTTAAAAATTCATTTAAAGAGTAATAACACTTATCTATTAAGAATGCTGTTAGTTTTTTTTTTGAACAAATTTGTAGGGAGGTTTTTGAAGCTATGTGGTATTTTATTGTATATTTTCGGCCCCATTGTAAAGATGCTTTTTCTTAATAATGCATTGTTATACCTATTTACATGTAATAGATTCTGATATTGTGTTCTTATCTGATGTGTGTATAGTTAGGAGGTTCCTCACTTTGGGACCCTAACCAATCGTGGTTTGGGTCCTGAGCCTCGTAACCGAAAGGTCAATTATTTTTTTTGCATTTTTATATCCATTTTATTAATCTATATATATAAAAGAGGAACCTGACTGACTGACTGACTGACGTATCAACGTACAGCCGAAACTACTGAAGCTAGGAAAGT
This sequence comes from Hyles lineata, assembly GCA_030180105.1. NCBI lineage: Eukaryota > Metazoa > Arthropoda > Insecta > Lepidoptera > Sphingidae > Hyles > Hyles lineata. The sequence goes on along the minus strand of JARJEE010000006.1, from coordinate 16,613,444 downwards.
GAAATTTTCCACAGAGGTTCCTATTACGACGTAGGTGAGCACTAAGAAGGGATTTTTGGAAATTCAACCCCTAAGAGGGTGAAAAGGGTAAAAAACCGTTGTATGGAAAATCAAAACCGTTAAAGTTACAACTGTCAAACTTGGCACTTTAGTTAGTCATTTAAAAAGAAAACGAACTGCATACTTTGTTTGTCGAAAATTAGCCATAAAAGGGTTAAAATAAGGGTTGAAGTGTTGCGAGTCTAGGGTGATTTAATGACTGTCTAATCAACGCACAGCCGAAACTACTAGAGCTAGAAAAGTGAAATTTTCCACAAAGATTTTTATTATGACGTAGGTGAGCACTAAGAAGGGATTTTTGTAAATTCAACCCCTAAGAGGGTGAAAAGGGTAAAAAACGGTTGTATGGAAAATCGAAACCGTTAAAGCCATAGTTTTCAAACTTTGCACTTCCGTTAATCAAATAAAAACAAAAATAACTGCATACTTTATTTTTCGAAAATTAACCCTAAAGTGGTTAAAATAAGGGTTGAAATTTTCTAGAACAGAAATGTCTGATCAACGCACAGCCGAAACTAATCAAGCTAGAAACTTGACATTTTATACAGGGGTTCCTATTTTGACGTACGGTAGCACTAAGGAAGAATTTTTAAAAATACAACCCCTAATGGGGTGAAAAGGGTAAAAAAGGTTGTATGGAAAATCGAAATCGTTAAAGCCACAATTGTCAAACTTGGCACTTTAGTTAGTCATTTTAAAAGAAAACTAACTGCATACTTTGTTTGTCTAAAATTAGCCATAAAAGGGTTAAATAAGGGTTGAAGTGTGATTTAATGACTGTCTAATCAACGCACAGCCGAAACTCCTGGAGCTAGAAACGTGAAATTTTACATAGGGATTCCTATTGTGACGTAGGGTAGCACTAAGAAGGGAATTCAAGATATTCATCCCCCAAGGGGGTGAAAAGGGTAAAAAACGGTTGTATGGAAAATCGAGACCATTACAGCCACAGTTAGCCAACTTTGAACTTTTGTAAATCAATCAAAAACAAACATAGCTGCATACTTTATTTTTCTAAAATTAACTCTAAAGTGGTAAGGGTTGAAATTTTGTAGAACCGAACTGTCGTATCAACGTACAGCTGAAACTACTGAAGTTAGGAAATTGAAATTTTACACGGGGCTTCCTATCATAATGTAGAGCAGCGCTAATGAAGGATTTACTGAAATTCAATCCCTAAGGGAATGAAAAGGGTGAAATTGTGTTGTATGGAAAAACCGTGAAACGTACAGATTTCAAAGTTGGCAGTTCAGGTAGTCAATTAAGAAAAAAAAAAATTCTTACTTTTTTGTCTTAAATTAGCCTCAAAGGGCTTAAAATAAGGGTTGTAATTTTGTATGCAAATCGAAACCGCTGTTATTGGTACGAAAATTCGTATTTTAGCTACTTATTATAAACACAAGAAATTGGCGTGCACTAATTTTGGAAAAATGTCATGAAGGGGATGAAATTTTATAAAAAGTTCCGTGGGTACAAAAAATCCCTTAAAAATTTAGCTTAATGGTACAATTCAAGAACTGGACAGGGAAAGCAATATTTTAATTTTTACTAATTTTGTGAGTTGTTCATGAGTGAAGAGTTTCACATTTACGGGAGGGGTCAGGGAAAAGGAGGAAAAGGACAAAAGGTTGTGTTGGAATATCGGGCAAAAGCAACTTTCATTTTAAACATACATAAATGAGTATTTCGCAAATTATGCGTAGTTCCGGGATTATATTATGAATTTTAGAGGGAGGAATTTATTATGTATAATAGTATCTACTTATTATAGATAAATAATGACCAATTGTAAGGTTTTGGATTTTTAGGTTTTAAGTGGAGATAAAGCGGGAAATTGTTGTTGATAAAGTAAGTAATAGGCCACATAATTTCCCAAAGGGATACTCAAAAATAAATAGTGACGTAATTCGGAGTTGTAGAATTCTCTCAGTTTTAGAGCAGAAATAAGGACGTAATATCTTATTTAATGAAGTATCGATTTTCAAGTATATAAAATATATTGTAAATAAAGTTAATAATGCAGACGAAGTTGCGGGCAAAAGCTAGTTTGTAATATAAAAATGTAAAAATATATATATGAACTACTAGTAAATATGCTACTGTTCCCTCACTTTCGTCTTTTCACGTCTCCAAGTCTCAGCGGTTAGGCCCTCAACACGTAGACCTACTGTGTTGTTATCAATGACACTAATCTTGCGAGCCCTCAGCTTATCAGGCCCTTGAGCGAGTGCCCTACAGGCTAAGTTCTCGCACGACGGTGATATTTTATAAAAAATCTTTATTTTTAATTTCTAGTTGGAAAACGTTTTCGTGATAAGATTCGGGTGGTGTGAATGAGACTTTAGGAGTAGGGCAAATTTGTTGTTGTTCAACAGGATATATTACGGTCAAATATTATTAGCAATATTTATTTATAGTTGTACAAATATCGTTTACTGGTGGTGGTAAGTCTCTCGTATGTGAGAGGTCGCCTGGGTAGGTACCAACGCAATGTCGATTTCTCCCGCCAAACAGCAGTGTAAATGCACTGTTGTGAAGGAAATTGTAGCCAAAGTAACTACTGGACATATTGAGACTTCATATCTTATGTCTCAGGATGGCGAGCACAGTAGAATGTCAAGCATTGCTTTGTAATTCAAGGCTTTGTTTGGTTTTGCTACAGTTCATGAGAGTCGTATCGCTTACCATCAGGCGAACGGCATGATCGTCTCGCCATTCATTGCAATAAAAAAAAGCTTGGGTGTTCTGGTTGCACATCCGCCTATCCCTTATGGGAAAAAGGCGTGAGTGTATGTATGTGTATGTATCTTTATGAAACGAATGTACCTGAGAATATGTTTTACAGGAGTAGGCCTTTTAATTGATCTACTTAGTATTGTGGTGAACAGACTACAAAAATTTCGAAATTGGTTTTTAGAGAACTCTAAGGCGTGTACACTTTCTCTGGGTATTTTATTTATTTATTTATTTATTTATAATTCTTTATTGTACACAAAAATTAGTATTTATTTTATTTTATTTTTCTGTCCATCTACTTATATATATCCTGAGTTAGAGCCTACGACCTTCAGTTCTCCAGTTCAGTCTTCATATAACCAAGCTACTGCCCGCCTCAATTACAGGCTTATACTAATACCGGCCTGTGTTTAAGACCCTTACTATCACGCAGACATCGTCTAATTTCGCACCGGCAGGGAATTCATTAAATTAGTTTCCTCGAATCAATTAATTATTAATGTTTCGCTGCGTTCATGATTTATTTGATTTGGAACTTCCAACTGTTCCCCCTACTATCGAACTATCGATTTACTATCATAGTAAAGTGTAATTATCGCTTGGTTCACGCTGAAGGAATAGTGGTAGGGAAATCTGCATGCCTAAGAATTATCCATAAGGATTTCGTTTAAGTTTACCCGTCGTATAAGGTGAGTGTGGCAGCATTCGAACTCGGTTGATAACGTGCAGGTGATAACGAAATTAACAAAATCTGTCTCTTAAATGGCTGAAAAGTTATGTTGCGCTAAATTAGAACAGATACAAAGGGAAAATGACTGACAATAAAAATCATGAGTAGCTAAAAAATCATGAGTAGCTAAAATAAAAAATTGTCTTTCGTATCAAAGATTGCTGGCCCACGTGTTTCCTCGTTCTTTTGAGTCTTGAGTCTTTCAACGGTAGCGTAGGCTAACATTTATAAAATAATTGTGTTGTCAATCGCTACTTTATCTGTACTGTACTGTATCCATATACGTCTCATTGCAGAACACGGTTATGGTACGATTGAGAGTGGTTCGGCTGTATAGTCCACCACGCTGGCCTAGTGCAGATTGCCTGCCCTACTTTATTTAGACGGCATCAAATTACCTTTATTATTAGGACAACCACTTTTCCAAGGTACCATGTTAAGTTTTACATATACATATATTTTACATATATTACTATCGTAAACGCAGACTGTATCGAGTGCGTAAATTTACACCAATAGTAACGCACTATAATGTAGTAATAGTTACCGATCGTAATCTGCGGTGCGCGCCAGGGCGGGGAAATGATCGTGTATTAATTAGTGTTTTATTAGAAATCGATCACCGCGCGCCAACCTTATTGTTATTTATGTTATCGTTTATTGCTTAAGTTTAGATTATCGTGCGTTCCTGATTCTGAATTTATTGTTTTAATACATTTTGTGTGGGATTTTGATCGCGTTGGTTTTGTCGAATAATTTAGATTTTCCGTCGACATATGAAACAGTTGGTTTTTGTTCCTTGGGAACTGTTATTTAAAAGGTTCCTGTCCTATATCCTCCTTCATATCAACGCATATGCAAAACATTATTATAATCTACTAAGTAGTTAAGGCGCCAAAAAGGTAACAAACAAAAATTAAGAATAAAATCCGTATGATTTTTTTTGTTATCCCATAATCGTCTTTAAGAACTTAATTATTATTATTCTTTACACGTTATAAACAATCCAAACCTTAAGTATGTTAAACCGACAACTAGTAACCATCAACTCAATTTTGCATCAAAATTCCGTTGAAATTCATGCTGTAATGAAACACTTGAACCGATATCCGTTGCAAAACGCATCCAATCCCATCCAATCTTAAAGCTTGTAGTCAGAAGCTGAAACCGTGTACGAATGGAATCAATTTTTCAACAAAAATTGCATCTTCAGTACTGACGTGAGTGAAATTCTAAGGCTCTCAATGTGAAATGTACGCCATTTGTCCTGACTGATTGACCTGTTCACTATTTCTCTGAATCACTGGATTTATTGAGACGTGTTTATTGTTAGTTAAGTATCCCGACCAGTCTTGTGGCATGTATGTGTGAACCGTGGGGCATAAGTTTTTATTTCCATGTCGACAATTTTTGTAATCGTATCGTATATTTCTTCAAACGTTACAGAATTAGACAATTACTGTTTATCAATTTAATTGCGGTTTTTGTTTCAATTAAATTCAAGTGTTTTATTAGAGTGTTTTTCGGTTTCAATAATTAAATAGTTTTTTGTCAGAAGGCACAGAGCCTTTCATAAAACTATGCTCGGCCCTTATTAAACGATGGGATGAATATAATATGGTAGTCGAACCGAATACAAATACATGTTTCGGTGCAGGCATCAAACCCGCGACCTCTCGTTTCATAGCCAGCGTCTAACCAACTGCGCCACGGAGACTAATTTAATATAGATTGCATAAGCCACATTATCCACTTATAAATACAAGCTTCCGTAATACTTACAGGACAAATGACTAAATATTCTTCAACTGTAACAAACACTTAATCCGTTATTAATTAAACGTTGTTCCGGACGCGACTGGCACTCCGATGCCGACCTGTCCCCGATGTTTATCCCCACTCACCCCTCTAGTCCACATTTACATTAGAATTGAACGCAATACCTAACGTCGAGTCGGCTAATTAGCGTGTCCTAACTTGTAAATAATGAACTACATATTAGCTAGTTTTTTTTTATCGCAGATCTAGTAGAGTAGTTATGAAGTTTAAGTTTGAGTTTTGATTTCTAGGTTTTAGGATTGGATAGGTAGCAGATATTGGAGATTGCCTTGGTGGCGTAATTGTGCTACGATATGATTGCAAAGCTGAGGTCTCGGGTGCGAATCTCGGGTTGGGCATAATTATTTTGAATTTTCTTTTCAATATAAGTGTATACGATGAGTTCAGAATTTATGCCTGGTGATGGGCTCGCCACCTATAACATCGTGGGCAGAAAACACAAGCTGAAACGTGGGTATCTTGGTTGCACTTCTGTCTACCCCTTCTGGGAAAAAGGCGTGAGTTTAATTATGTATGGGATCAAACTTTAAGCATGGCGTGGCGACTATATTTATATTTATATCTGCATCCTGATGTTGCTGTGTGAATAGTTTAATTACTGTGAAGATTGTGAAGATGCATAGTCTAGTTTCATCATACGTACCTGTCATCTGTTAGAAACTATCCAACTTTTTGGGCATTGTAATATCTAAACTCCAAGTAATTATTTGTTGATGACCTAAAGTTGAGATCGCAAGCTCTTATATTTCTAAATCTATAATCAAAAACTAGGCGTGTGTACTTATGTATTCACGTAAGGAGTTATACTTTTTTTAAAGATAAAAGTCATTTTTATCACGTGTTTTTACAATGGCCTATCCCTCACCATCGTGTACTATTTATAATCACATACATATGTATATTTATAAATAAATATTTTAAGTTGAAAAATAATACATACCTACAATTAACCTTAAAACTATAAATGCATTTCGTTCGCCTCGCCCGGGCACACGTCTTTTCCTAACGCTCTTCTCACGCATTCACCAGTTTACTCCCCAAGTCAAACGTGCGTATACAAGTTTTACTTCAATATATAATATTTTAACGTCCACTGCTGTTTCACTAAGCACAAAATCCGTCAGATAATTTAATGCATCCACGGAACATTTCAATGTACAGTTAACAGTGATTTTATTCTCGCGACGTCCACACTTTCCTTTGTTTTACTTCTTAAGTTGAGATAATAAATTTAGTTTTTATCTTTTAAATATTAATGCGGCGGTTTTTTTACGTTTTTATTTCGCGCCGTAACGGTCGCCCGAGTGGCTAAAACGACGAGACTTAACTAATTTTTACTTTTGTTCTGTATTTGAGCGGGATAGTTCGGGAGGAGAATCGTGTTGTAATTTATTTATTACAAGCGCTCCGGAATTATTCGGTGCAATAAACGTCACTGTGTATTCATATAAGACTAGCGGTCCGGCCCGAAACCGCCCGGGAGTAGATACACTTTTCAAAATGGCGACTAACATGATCAATTCCCACTTTACGAAAAACGATTTTTCACTACTGCTTGCCTCCTATAGGTCATAGTATGATTATATAGAGCCGATAACATTCCTCAATAAATGACTTATCCAACACAAATATATTTTTCAATTCTAACCAGTAGTTGTTTAACCTGTGCTTAGAGGAATCAAACAAAGTGACAAACTCTTCAGCTTTATATATTAGTATAGATTTTGAAATGTTAGGGTCACGAAACTGAAAATTTTAATTTCAAAAATGTGAAAATTAAAACAAATCCACAATAAAATCCATAAAACACAGCTTTATTTCAATGTGTAACATTCGCGTAAATCTAATAAACCATTATGAATCTGTTTCGCTATATGCATTATTTATACAAAATAGATGTATGTATATAGGTTTGATACCTGCCACATTTTGGGACAGTATTAAGGTCAGGAAAATCTCCCTATTTCACAAAAGTTATAGGCATTTATGTAGGTACATTTGTACATATATCGCGATGGATTAAACAAGGACTAAGTGTAAGAATGAAAAAACAAAATCCACGCAACAGAGTTACGACGGCTCAACGGCCGACCTATCTTTTATCATGTTCTTTACATCTTTTTCCTCGGTTCGTATTTAAACATAAATTTTAAATGATCCAAAATCCACAAAAGCTGAAATAAAAGTGTGTTACTGGAACAACGAGATTACAAACGGATGATGTGAGGGGTATGCTATAAAGACCCGTTCTCATAAAGGGTTCCAGTCGAGTTCGGCGAAGTTTTTGCCCGTGTCACGCCGCTTTCTGCCTCTGATAGTCTCGCCGAGTCTCTGCCGGGATTCGCAAAGCTTCGTTTGGTAACGCGAAAATTATGAGCAACTTGATGCGGCTGTCAGTGTGACGCGAAAGCCTTTGTGAATGGATTCTTTTGAGTTTTTTGGTATTTTGTTTTCGAAGTGGATTTTTGTTTATTGCACTTTATGTTTCACACTGGGTTAACAGATTTGCTTTGCTCTACAGTACACACGGTTTTGAGTGCGGTCAGTGTGGATAGGGCATTAACTTCAGGGGTTACGGTTGGTCTAAAGTTTAGTCTCTAAACAATAGTAAACAACAACTCTTAACAACTCTAAACTATAACTCTAAATACTGACCAGTTTGGAATTGAATATACGCAAAGATAAGCCTATGAAGGGACATTGCACAGGTGATTTGCTTACTACGACGAGTTTTTTAACATTTTGTTCGGTGGTATATCCAGGGGCCTAGATTCTACCATCCACATATGTTTAATATCGGAATCGTGTTGTATGCGGTCTTGTCTTACTAGTGTACTTATTATCAGATGCAGTGCAGACATACCAAAAGAGAATAAAACATAAATAAATCTAGAAAGAAAGTTACAACGCTGTGGTCTTGGCCTCGAATCCCGGGTCGGGTAAAGTGTTATTCGTTTTTATATCAATAATCAGCTCGGCGTCACGAATTTGTGCCCGATAGGGTAATAGACTCACCCGTGAGTGACTAGTGAGTGGTTAGTACTAGAAGAACATTTTCCAACCCCTTCTAGAAATAAGGCGTGAGTTTATAGAAGTATGTACGAAAACCCACTACATCTAAGTAATCACCTACATATATGTATATATATATAGGTTAGGTTAGGTACTCGTAGTTGTGTAATTACTTAATTTAGTGGCGGATATTCGATCAATAAGCGTTTTGGTGACGTTAGATAAAGCCTGGATGTGCGCCGGCAATTGGACGTGGATGTAGGAATGTTACTGTGCACGTTTGTTTGCTCTTACTTATGTAGAGAGATACATGAGTTTGAACCTAAAATACTGGAGACAAAGGCAGACGTAGCATATTGCTGTCTGGCTGTACCAGGCCAGGCCTTCGCCGATTTTTTACCTTTCCGAATGTGATTGGTGTGATGCTATTGAATTGCTATGATCTAGTTCCAGTCTTATGTACTAGATATGTACATAAGATTTCTATGTATCTGTATCAGCCCATATACGTCCCACTGCAGGGCACGGACTTCTACAATCGAGAGTACGATTTAAAGTCGTAAGGCTATATAGTCCACCACGCTAGCTTAGAACGCGTTGGCGGACTTAACACAATACAGTTTTTTCAATTACAAAGATTGCAGGTTTTCTCGCGATGTGCTTCTTTGCCGTTATAGTACACTATTGTATTGTATCAGCCCATATACGTCCCACTGCAGGGCATGGGACTACTCTACAATCGAGAGTACGATTGAGAGTGGTTAGGCCATAAAGTCCACCATATATATGTCCAGTTATAGTACACTAGCCTACCACAAAGATAAAAACTCACTCCAGGGCAAACCGCCGTATCCTACCAAGCATATTCTTGGCGCGGAAGTGATCAATCAGCCAGCCGCAACCGAAAACAATATAGGGATTAGTCGGTGGGCCGAGATTGGCGACGTGTTTCATCCACTCCTGTTTACCTACTAAGACTGTTTGCTCTGTGTATTAGTTTGTTTTAAAAGCTAAATTGTTTTAGCTCGAGAAATTACTTGTTTGACTCCAGTAAATGTTCTTAATACGGTAGAAACATATTTGTGTTGTTTTGATTTATTAGAAATTCATTTTTAAGGCAAATATAATGTTTAAAACAAAATAATAATTTGTGTTTTAGATAACGCAATGTTAAGGTAAAATATCAGCTGACGTCTGCTGGCTTACCGTCACACGCGCTGTTATTTTGTGCGTTTTACATTGCGTGTTTGAGAAATAATAAATCAAAAGTAATTTTGTTATTATGATTTTAGTTTGTGTCAAAAATAACACATTCTTGCCAATTTAATCGGATAAGAATAGGGTGTTGTATTTTATTCTAAATGTATTTCTTTCTTTAGTAACTTTTATGATCCTTTTCGCTCTGTAAAGTCCTTCCCTTAAAAAATAATAAAAAATTAATCTGACTTCAAAATTGTTATAAATAGAGATAAATAGAACTAATATTTTTATAAATCTAAAATCATGCTACGAACAATGACTACTACCTAAAAACTAAGGCTGGCACTGACACCAAAATATAATGGATGCCTATTAAAAATATATGTTGCAACTACTCCATAAAGCGTAGAATAGCCCCAAGCAGAAGAAAAACACTACTATAAACTGCCATAATTCCTATACCCAAATAAATCAACATCTAGTACTGCACACAAAACCCAGCAAGTAGTATGTGCGTATTTTCGCGGCCACTTATTGTTTATGACACGTGACGGCACGTTACCGCCACGTTTACGAGCAGTCTGCGCCGTATTGATAGAGCATTTTATTATACGGCGACGGGACGTGTGAAACGACCTCTAACAATCTCAGATTTAACGCTGTGCTTTTATGTTTGTGTGGAATTTTTTAACTGTGTCAAGTTGAAGATTTTTAGGAATAAGACTAGATCACGCTTTTGTGATAGAATACTGTGTTTGCAGATGCGAAATCGGTGTTTTGATGCAATGAATGGTGAGATGAGCATGCCATTCACTTGATGGTAAACGATACGACTGCTCATAAATAGTAGCGAAATCCAACAACACAAAAAATTACAAAGCTTGGTCTTGGTCTCTCATATGTAAGAGGCCGCCTAGATAGGTACCACCGCAATGTATATTTCTCCCATCAAAGAGTAGTGTAAATGCACTGTTGTATTTCGGTTTGATGGACATTTTAGCCAGCGCAACTACTGGACATATTGAGACTTAACATTTTTTGTCTCAAGAATGCCAAGCAGAAATGCCCAGTGGAATGCCAAGCTCTGCTTTGTAATTCAAAGTTTTGTTTGGTTTTGCTACTGTTCATGAGCGGTCGTATCGCTTACTATCAGGCTAATGGCATGCTTTTCTCGCCATTTGTTGCAATAAAATAAACAAAATTCCCATAATAAATTCCAAATTCCGAAAAGCGGTAGTACTAACAATTTGTATGGACGTGCTAAGTATATAGGTTGTGCTAGTTTGGGACTAAGAGCACCTTGGTCTTAATTGCTAGTTCGTCCTCGTTGATATCGCTGAGACTATATCAGCCTCTATGCGTCTCACTGCAGGGCACGGGCCTCCTCCTCCGAAAGTACGATGGAGGGTGGTTAAGCTATATAGTTGCTGAGACGCCCTCGGTAAAATACAGTATTTCCTACCTTCCATCCAAATCCATGGAAAAATTTAATCTTGGCCTTCAAAGATCCTTTATTTCTGAAGATTTTACAAAAACACTAAAGTTTTCAAGTCCCATAAACTTCCTGATCCTTCGAAAGACTTCGAACATTGCTGACGAAAGCGTAACTAACAATTTATATATCTTTGTGTGTTAGAGAAACTTATACGTTTATGTGATTAAAACGTACTTAGTTAATTTAAGGGTCTCTCAGTTTGGGACTCTGCGTCTCCAAGTTTTGTTGTCGGTGAAGTCAACAAAGGCCTTTTGTTGTACCAAGGCTTCTGTTTTTCAAAACATAAAACTTGTATTAAAACGTGTTTTCTTTCTGTTGCAGGATTTTTTTACAATAATGCGGCAGTCAGATGGGATCTAGCTTAGACGATAGGGAAGCCGGTAAGTCAATATTTTATTTATAAAACATTATGAAATTAAGTATAATTTTAGTAATCATAGCCATAAGTATTTTATTAACCAACGTCAAAAGTGGAGGAGGTTCTCAATTCAACCGTATATTTTTTGATTTCCAGTTTAAGAATTTGTCTTTGTCTTAATAAGACTTATATTATCATTTCATAATTATTTAAGTTTGAAAGTCTTATGAATTTGCGTATGCTCGGTTCAGTATGGCGATAGGCTTAATTTCACCTCTTAGGTTACATCCTAAGAGGTGAAATAAGGTCCCGTGAGTGGAACTAACGCAACCTCTGCATATACATATTTCGGGAAAATAATAACTTTATGTAAAAAATAGACAGAACGCACTTATCTACTGGTAGTAGGCCGTATGTGAGAGGCCGCCGGATAGGTATTACCGAAATGTCTATTTCTCCCGCCAAACAGCAGTGTAGTTGCACTGTTATGTTCTAGTTTGAAGGACACTGTAGCCAGAGTAACTTTTTCAATTGTTAAGGATGTTCTACCATGTCATCTTAATATAATATGTAATAGATATACTATTTCGTACTTGGCCGAAAGAACTCTCCGCGAGTGCCATCACGCCCCAGTAGGAAGAGGGCGGACAGTAAATCAGAGACGAAGCTACGACGTTGATGGATGGTTGTGCGTTATCTATAATATAATGGTTAAATTGATGGCTTATTATATGCGTTATTAAGTAGGCGAGATAAAAATGAAGATGTATTTTTGAATTGTAATTTTACATACATACATCAACTCACGACTTTTCTCCAGAAGTGGTAGGCAGAGGAGCAACCAGGACTCCCACGTATCGCCATATATACGTATTTTCTGTCCTACGATGTGATAGAGGGTGAGACTATTACCATATCGGGAACAAATTTGTTTCAATCACTAAACAATCAATAACTAAAATACATATTTTTGAAATCGTCTATTAACAAGGAAGTAAGACTTAAGCAACAAACAATTTCTTACTATCGCTACATTGTAATTGTACCGAAAAGAAAATAAGGTGAACGGCCAATGCACAGTAGGCCAGCGCGGTGGACTATATGTCACTACCACTTTTAATCGTACTCTCGATTGTGGAGGAGGCCCGTGCCCTGCAGTGGGATGTATGTGGGCTGATACAGTAAATTGACAATAACAAAAAATGTTTCAACCCGACCTATAAACTCCTTAACCAAAAAAAGCAGACTTTACTACTATTTCCTTTCATTAAATCATTTGGCAATTGTAGTATATTATAATTGATGTATGTGTGTATATATATACGGATATGTATATTTGTATGAGTAGTTATGTTTAATTACTATTATTTAGCTTTAAGTAATTCTTTATTTGTTACACTGCCCTCTCTCTCTCTCCTTCATTTAAATCCATCCCATGGTTGTCTGTAACATATTGCTGTTGAGCGATAAGACCGCCATTTGTACTCTTTGTTATTATTATTTCTATATAGTTATGCTGTTTTAAGTTTGTGTACAATTTGAAATGTGATTTTAATAAATAAATAATCTTTCGTTCCCAAGCTGTGTACCACCCTTGCGCCACAACCTCCAATTGGACCAACATTTCCATTATTTTCACATAAAGCAAAAACACGGGCCGTCATAAAGTGAAGTTTCATCTTTCTGTAATATCGTATAAAATTCAACCACAATATTTTCGTATGAAAATTGCATCCCCTTGTAGTACATGCGCCGGGTGGTAAGTTAACATCCCTACGTAAAAATACCGTTTTAAACCCCGCTGGCTGTTGTTTGGATGCGTGGCAGGGCCGCAACTAGGGGGCCTATGGGTTTGGGCCCCAGGTTATAATAGGTGGGGTCACAGGTATATGCCACTATTGATTGTGTTTTAAGTAAGATTTTTAATCATGTAAATTTTCTTAAATATAGAATATTTCATTATTTTGTAGCGGTGTGATTTTAATTAAATAGGTTACCTTTTATGGCACCCTAGTCGAGTTCTGATAATATTAATAGGTCATTTTTAATTCCCATATCCTCTTCTCAGTAGCTTACAATAACTTGAAGGAATATTACTGTGACATAATCATTTATTAAAAATAAATATATCGACTGATACTTCCATAATTTTAATCATCATCATCAGTCTATGTTTTTATTTACTGCTGGAAATGGGCCAAAATGCGTTATTTTACCCTGCCTTCGGTTTGTCGCATCCAGCGTCTGCCAGCAACCATTCGCAAATCGTCACTCCAACTAGCTGGAGGGCGTCCTACACTACGCTTTATTATTTTAAAGTCTTTTAACAATCACTATGAATCAAAGTCCAAAAAACTTAGCCCCCCTAAAAATGGCGATAGTACAGCCTTGGCTTGGCCTGCGGGGCGGAGCACGCGAGGATGGGAGGGGGGGGTGGATACACCGGAACAGCCAATCAATCACTCACTGACATAATGACGTCATCCATTATCAATTATTGACAGTACACAGATCCGACGCCGGGAGGCGATTTTCCAAGTTTTATGCCTTGGACCCTTAGGGATGGCACCGGACACTGCCGAAATATTTATGCGAAATTAGTCATTTTTATGTGTATACGCACAAATTTAGAAAACACGTAATTTTTAAGCACAGTTCTGATTTTTCGGGTCCATGTATTTAAGTTACATTAACGGATACATATCATAGTGATAATAGTTATAGTAAGAAAACTTGCACACCAACGGAATTTAAAAAAAAATATGTGGTATCTGAACTTCGCCAATACGCACTAGGCTAACGTGGTGGAAAATAGCCATGCCCCTCTCAATAAAACTGGTCCTGAACCCATCATCAAATATAACTGGGAGATCCGCAGCTACTACGTAGGCCGGTGCTGTCGGGAGCCGGTCCAATTCCCTGCCATCATAATTTAGAACATTATTTTCGCTTCCGTAGAGACACGTACATGCATAGCTATGTAAATTTACATACATACATACATAAACTCACGCTTTTTTTTCCAGAAGAGGTAGCAGATGTGCCAGGAAACCCACATTTCGCCTTGTATGTTCTGTCTCACGATGTGATAAGTGGCGAGCCTATCGCCATATTGGGCACTAATTCCTGACCCTGGGTTGATAATGAATGGAAAAATCCAATATCACTTCGCTCAACCCGGGATTCGAACCCGAGATCTCAGCTTTGCAAGCGTACCGTAGTACGACTGCGCCACCGAGGCAGTCAAATAATAGTATTAATTACGTAAATTAAATTTACGTATAAACATAATACGTAATTATAAACACAAATTAGTTATTTTGGTTGAGGCCGTTGTCCCTACTAAAATTATGTAATTAAAAGTGAAAGATTAATGTTTAGTTTATTTATCTGGCACGGCAAAGTGAATGCATTGCATTGGCAAGCGAAATGCCATGGACAGAGTATCGAATGGCATCAGACGGCGGTCCCACGCCATTGTTGCTTGTTCCCGCTACAGCCAAAGGACTATCATGAATCAGGAAGGCATCTATACGGAGACATATATGCACAGTTATGTAAGATATTGTACATTATATGTAGAGATGTTATGTCACCTGATACTTCTTGTTTGTATGCGCATAGAGCTTTGTTATTGACAGATGACGTTGTAGTACTGGATCGGGGTATCTCTCTCTTACAGCACGGAATTAAATATATTTTGTTACTAAGAAATTGGAGGTTTGGAAATATATGTGTATATAAATATCTATTTTATCTTTCTTTCTCTGTTAATTTACAAATGCGGGTAAAATCCCACGTACTTCATACATACTTTTGTCTTAGGATAGCGAGCGCAGTGAAATGTCAAGCATGGCTTTGTAATTCAAGGTGTTGTTTGGTTTTGCTACTGTTTAGGAGCGGTCGTATTGCTTGCCATCAGGCGAATAGAATGCTCGCCTTCGTTTCTATAAAAAATAGAATAAAGTTTAGGTTTGAAACCTGTTAAATGTGGCAGTGACTTCTAATTATTATCATGTATTTTAATATCCATATTTTCATCGTATGAAGTTAATAACGTTGACCTCTTTTTCTGAATTCGCCGGTAGCGATCACCGTTTACGATGGTGGAAAACACTTCAAAATGACGCACGCTGCTGTGTTTTAGATACTGCATGGGACTGTTAATTTTCGAGTAGGCCAGTGGAATTTTAATCATAGTCTTTACCTATATTGTAGGTAGTAGTACTGAATTACAGTCACTTTGTCAAAGTTAAAAAAAAAAAACAACTTATACCCTCAATTGAAAATCAGCGCTGCAATATAGCAACATTGTATTGCAGCATATAGCTGAATAGGAGATCATTGATCTCTGGCCATACATATATTACCATGTTGATATTTGTATATCTATATATCTTTCTATCTAAATTATTGCGCCTAAATTCAGCCTTGAAGCTTTTAAAAACTAGCGTGTGGCAACCCTGGCACGTCATCGCAAGCGGCCCGGCTCCATTGATCATAGTTCAGTTGGAGTGGATTCAAATCCATTCGCCAGTTTTGAGTGATGATGCGCAGAGATGTAGTCAACAATCATAACGGGGGCTATTAGTTTAGGAAAGAATAAATGTTTCTAAGAGTATACAATGTTAATGTTTGCAATCTATCATATCAGTTTTGTTATTGAAATACTTATAAAAACTACTAATAGAAATCTAGGAGCAGGATTTAGGTCTTCAGTTCGATTTCCGGGACGTGAATCAAATGTTTTACTCAGATTTTTTTTAGAATGATTGGCTAAATATTATTTAACATATCTATCATTTTACTTAAATAATACCATTAGTAACAATAATTTGTTTTTCAAGATTCAATAGAATTCGAATATTAAGTAAATATTCATAATATTGCATTTGCAAGCAAAATTCCAAGAAACAGTGGCAATGTATAATACTAAAACACTCAAGTTATGTTGATATCAAATCAAAGTTAGCGCGTAATCCCGGGATTAGACCCCCCGTAAGCCCGGACACTGTCTCCTAGAGTTCCGATAGATGAACCAAGGACAGAATCTTGGGCAGGCCTTATAATTAGAAAAGTAAAAGAAAATATTCATAGTACATACATACATATATAATCGTCACGCCTGTATCCGATAGGGGTAGGCAGTGACAATAGGCCGCCGCTTTGCTCGATCCTGACATATTATTTTCGCTTCATACACTTTCATCAACCTCATATTTCACTTTCTTCATTATATTATTTAATTCGTTTATTACTCGCTAATGTCCACGTGTCTTTATAATAGTAGCAGGAAGTCATTGCAAGCCATATACATTAGGTCGATGTGGGAATATATTGTATTTTTGAATTATTAAATAAGTAATTTGTTTACTTCTCAATTCCGTACGATCTTTGGTGTTCCTCGTTGTAAAATTCGACGACACCCATGCCACTGTTTTTACGCGACAATTTGGTTAATCAATATTGTATATGCAACATATTTTCTTACATTGCATATGTAATGTACTTTGTATGCACCCTTAATATAAATAAAATACGGTCTTGTAAATAACTTTGTATTCGGCGTGACTCAGGGAAAAAAGGAATGAACGTTCAACATAAAAATTAAAAAGTTGACTTCGAACCATAGAGTAAAAAACTTTTTACATACACTGTGCATACACCACACCTCCCCTCTTAATCAATAACAATTTCGAAACAAAGTCGCTAACAAATTACAACATATGTGCTCATATAAATTTCCAATTAACAAGGTCACTAAGAAAATGTTGCAGTAAAAACTAAATGAAAACATATAATTTACATACATAAAACAACAACAAATATAAGAAATATCTTACTAATCAATTTCAAAACCATATCTTTTAACTGGTTTTATTACGCGCTTGGAAGTCCTCACCGGTGGGGGTTCTACCCTCTGTATTTCACATGATGACTGACCATGTGAAACTCCTGACCCACTTGCTTCTGAAGGAGTAACGATCTCATGCCTCGAACGTACACAACTCTCCTGAGCAACCTCAGATGGATCCGCGGTTCGTGTAGGTAATCCTTGTACGGGTGATGGCCAGTTCACATAAGTCCACCGCTTTTTAAGCTGATCTATATGCCTTTTTAGAGTTGAACCGTTTTCCCCCCGCAAAAGGTAATGCCGGGTACCTTCTCTAGCTTCGACAATACCCTCAAGCCACCTATTTCCCCCCGAATAATTACGGACCCAAACCTTATCCCCCACGTTAAATACGCGGTTAGCCCCGCCTGCTTGATCAACCTGTTTATTTTGTATTCCTTGAATTCGGTCTTCTATGTGGCGTTCTCCTCGCAATAAATCTAACCTAGAACGCAAAGTTCTGCGCTGCAGTAACATCGCAGGAGAAACGCCTGTAGTACTATGAACAACGTTCCTATACGCTAATAAATATGCTTGAAGAGCCGCATCTATGTCACAGCCGTCACGCAACGATTTTTTAAGCGCTCGTTTACAAAGTTTGACAGCTCCTTCGGCCGCTCCATTAGATGATGGATGGTAAATAGCTGTAAATGTTAATTTGATTCCGTTTATACTCATAAAATCGCCATATTCTTTCCTCGAAAATGGTGGTCCATTATCCGAGACTATTTCTTTCGGAATACCAAAACGAGCGAAAGTCTCGCGTAAAACTTTTATGACAGCATTAGCAGTAGTTTTTTGCATGTTGAATATCTCTAACCATTTACTTGTTGAGTCTATAACTACCAAGAATGTTTTACCTTCAAAAGGTCCTAAAAAGTCCACGTGTAAGCGTGACCATGGCTCATTGATATGAGGCCATGGTCGGGGCGACGCTCGCGGTGGTGTGGCACTCTCAGCTGCACATGTGCTACACTCTCGACATGTACGTTCTATATCCGCGTCGATCCCCGGCCACCATACAAAACTTCGTGCAATGCTCTTCATTTTTACAATACCCATGTGCCCAATATGTAATTCTCTTAATATCTTGCTTCTCAATGTCTCTGGTATTATTAATCGATAGCCCCAAACTACACAGCCCATATCTAAGTATAACTCGTTGCGACGTACCGAATATGGTTTTAAACTGTCTTCTGTTTGTGCGGGCCAACCAGATTTTAAATAAAATACAACTCTATTTAAGATGTTATCTTTCTTCGTATGCTCAATAACATTGTCTCTAGTAATTGGTAAAAATTTTTGAATAAAATTTATGTAAGTTTCCTCTTTAAAATCCCGTTTTTCATTCGCTACAGGTAATCTAGACAACGCATCGGCTGCGTTCCTGTCACTTCTCACATATTCAATATTATAATTATAGCCTGCCAATATGACTGACCAACGCTGCATTCTACTGGCAGCCATCACCGGAATGCCTTTTTTATCACCAAAAATTGCCACCAAAGGTTTATGGTCAGTTCTAAGAGTAAATTCTCTACCATACAGGTACTGATGGAATTTCCTAACGCCATATATAATTGATAAAGCCTCTTTGTCTATTTGTGAATATGATTTCTCTGAAGCATTAAGAACCCTTGATGCATAGGCTATTGGTCTCTCACCATCTGCTGTTAAGTGCGAAATTACCGCTCCAATTCCTACCGAACTCGCATCTGTTGTCAACACCAGCGGCAAATCCGGCGAATAATGAGCTAATATTTTGCTTGAACCTAATATATTTTTAACATTTCCAAAGGCAATGTTGCATTGCTCAGTCCACACAAAGTTTACATCTTTTTTTAATAAATGATACAAAGGGGAAAGTATATTACTAATGTTGGGTACGAATTTAGCGTAATACATAACTAAGCCTAGGAAGGAACGCAGCTCCGTAACATTCTTTGGTGTGCTCACCTCCTTAATTGATTTAATTTTTTCTGGACAAGTGTGCACGCCTTTCTTACTTATGATAAATCCTAAATATGATACGCTATCTGCAAAGAAAGAACACTTTTCTTTCTTAACTTTAAGACCATATCTCTGTAGTCTCCTAAACACTTCATGAAGTGTATTTAAGTGTGAACGATCGTCTGTACCAGTGATAATGACGTCGTCCAGGAATACGCCAACTCGGGGTATGTCACAAAATAATTGATCTAATTTTCTTTGAAATATTCCTGGACTTGACGCTAAGCCGTAAATGAGTCTGTTGTACATAAATAGGCCTTTATGTGTATTAATTACAGTGTACTTTTTAGATTCTAGGTCCAGTTCAAATTGGGCATAAGCTTGAGATAAATCTAATTTCGTAAATTTCTCACCCCCATGCAATTTTGCTAATAAATCCTCTACACGGGGCAAAGGAAAACGGTCAATCTCTAGGCATTTGTTCAAAGTTAATTTAAAATCACCACATACTCTTATAGAACCATCTTTCTTCATCACCGGTACAATAGGAGTGGCCCAGTCAGACGTGGTGACTGGTGATATTACGCCATCTTTGACGAGCTGCTCAAGTGCTCTCTCCACTGGTTCCCGCATTGCGTAGGCTAGAGGGCGCGCGCGCATAAATATGGGCCGCGCATCCGCACGCATTCTAAACCCCACCGTACCACCGGTGAACCTTCCAAGCCCATCCGCGAACACTTCATAGTATTTGGAACTGAAATCATTGAATTCAAATGTTACCCCTGAATATTTAACATTATTGATATTTACAATTGGAAAATGTATGTTTAGTTCACATAACCATTGCCTACCTAAAAGACTTGTTTTACCATACTCAATAACATACAAATCTAAACGCTTGCATACATCTTTATATTGAACTAATGGTGAAAATTTGCCTACTGGTTGAATAAGTTCCCCCGTATAGTATCGAAGGGTTAAATTACATGGATTAATGATGCAACTAGAAAAGAAATCATCATAACATTTTTTGCTAATACATGATATTGCGCTACCAGTGTCAATCTCCATCCTCAAAATACTATCATTCAAACAAATGTCTATGGTATATGGTCTAAACTTTTTTAAATTACATGTATCTATAGAAAAATTATTTACCTCATCACTGCTACCGCTAATATTATTTCCTTCTACATCTTTTCCTAAGGACATATTTTTAAGTGATACTGATTTAGTCAACCTTGGGCACATCTTTTTTAAATGTCCCTCATTGTTACATACTTTGCATGTATACATTTTATATTTACAGCGATCCGACTCATGATTGTTCCCACACACTCGGCACGTCACAAATTTCTTGGTTTGTAACTGTGTCTGGCGTTGCCTATACCCGCTTTCCGCTCCACTCGTGTCGCTTGTGTTACCGCCTTGATATCTTGTAACTTGTCGTGATCGCCTGTTGCCGTAATTCCTTTTCCCCGCTACCATCACATGCACTGCTGAAGCCGCTTCTGGTTGACCGTCGCCTCGCCTACAGGTCCGATCCTCCACCACAGCCGCGTCCGCTTCAGCCGCTTCTATCGTTACCGCCAATTTGAAAGCGTTATCAAAAGTGATGTCGTCCTCGGCAAATAAACGTTGTCTGATGTAGTCCCGCGATAATCCGCATACAAATTGGTCTCTTAAATTCTCTTTTAAATTAGTTGAAGAAAATCCACAGTACTTTGTCATTCTTTTTAAGTTTGCTGCATATTCTGCAACCGTTTCTCCGTTTTGTTGGACTCTGTGTCTAAATCTGTACCTCTCTGCTAGTAAACTTGGTTTCGGCTGTAAATGGTCTTTCATTATTGAAACCAAGTTGTTAAATGTTTTACATGATGGTTTCTCTGGTGTACATAGGTTCACTAATAATTTATAGGCCTCGCTACCCATGACTGATATTAGTGTTGGCACATGCATCGCCGGCTTCACTTCGTTAGCGATAAAATATTGTTCTAACCTATCTATGTATAGGTCCCAGTCATCATTGCCGAGTTCAAAACCATGAATTTTGCCAAGAGCCATGCTTTATATCTTGAATGTTCCCAACAATCGAAATATATAAAAAATGAATTATTACCACTACGTGAGTGTTTTTCCTTCTCGTCGCCAGTGTAATGTACTTTGTATGCACCCTTAATATAAATAAAATACGGTCTTGTAAATAACTTTGTATTCGGCGTGACTCAGGGAAAAAAGGAATGAACGTTCAACATAAAAATTAAAAAGTTGACTTCGAACCATAGAGTAAAAAACTTTTTACATACACTGTGCATACACCACAGCATACTTTTTGTATCATGTACATATGTTAGGTTAAAAAAACGAATAGAGAAGTTTCAAAATGGCGGAATTAATATGGTACAGTTGGCAGCCCTGTAACGCCCACGTCCCGCGTGTCAATTGATCATAGTTCAGACAGAGTGGATCCATAGTAATTTAAGTTTGGGAGTATTACTGCGCGATACATACTCCACGCAATTATTGCTGTGTTTATTAATGTTACTATTATTGGGAGTTGTGGAAATGATTACAATGTTGGGTAAATATAATTTCACTTAATTTGTTTTATCGATTATTTATAATCGATTCTGTGTAAAACAGACAGATAATCTGTCACAGGTAGATATTCCTTCTAGACTGTTCTGCGTTTATAGTCAGATATATTCTAGTTACTTTATCATGCTAGTAAGAAAATATTCCTTTAAGGAACATTATATTATTATGATCTTAGTAATTTTTTTTGGGATTTGAATTGTGTGTATTGATAGTCAATCACCACGCACTAAAACGGTGAAGGAAAACATCGTGAGGAAACCTGCATACCATAGCAGTTTATATGAATTTCTATGGTATGTAAGTCCGCCAACCCGCACTAGGCCAGCGTGGTGGACTATATGGCCTAACCACTCTCAATCGTACTGTCGATTGTAGAGTAGGCCCGTGCCCTGCAGTGGGACGTATATGGGCTGATACAGACAGACATACAGTATTTTTTTTGTACTTTGATCCTCTTGCTTTATTTTATGGAATCTATTTTTCAATACCCATGCGTTCTGGATATTACCCATCAGCACAGGCCATTAAAAATTGTCTTCGTGACATAACCTTTAAGAAAATCCCAAATCTGGGAAAGATTTAGGAAAAGCGAAACATTCGTCACGGCACTCACAATAGGTGTTGAAAGTTGTACTGCGTAACAAACAGCTGAGTGCAGGGCCAACTTGCCCCGGAATGAGGTGTTAAACACCGCCCCGGGCGCCAGGCCAGATAAACGACACGAGAGACGAGAGCCGACACGACCACCGTAAACTGTCGCCTCGTGTCGGCCGCAACACAAATTTGATTGTTTAACTTCACGTTTTGCTCTAGTGACGTTATTAGGGCAACGTGCTTCCAAATTCGAATTTTGAGTCGAAAAGCCAGTTATTTTGATGAGAATTTCGAATTTGGAACTGGGTTTTATTTTTTATTCCAGTTATAAATAATAGTTTTAGGAACTAAGCTAATTATTAGGAACAAAGATTGCTTCGCTTAAAAATGGATACTAGGAATTCCCGATACACAATCAATGTAAGTGTTTATGCATCGCACAGTATAATTTAAGGCTGTTAGTGCTTTTAGTTCGAACACGAACCAACCATTTGATTTTTCAACCATTTTTTCAGTGATTGATATTTTCATACACTTTGGCGTCTCACACATCGTCTAGTATGCCTGGATTGTATATTATTATAATATTGCATGGCAGAGCAATCACTCCTGTCATACCTGTGAACATCATGTCGTCATGACGTTTATACTTTTTTCCTATTGAAATAAAAATTAGTCCCAATGATTTCGATACCGACGTCTTAGTTATTTTATTAGTAATCTTTCCAATGCTAATGTGCGCGTATAAACGCGATAAGCTGGCTGTTTGCGCGAATGTATCGGTGGCTCCCCTCACAATTGTATGAAATCAACTCATTATGTTTTGAATCTTTCGTGATCACGGGGCGGCGGACAGCTGCAAAGTAATCGAAACGTCGGGAAATAAAAACGGAACTAAGTCCGCGATCAAATCCGTAAATAATCGTTTTTTAACAATGTGTAACATTTGCGAAAATCTTATAAGCCATAATTATGTTTTGTATGCCATTTTGTCCTAAAAACTTACGTACCTCCCATTAAAGCATTAAGCATGGTGTCAAAATATCCCAACATTATTAGTTACAAATTGATACAAAATAATTCAACTCTTTAATAATCAAATCAGTTCTATTTCGGAGAGCTTCAATGTCTGTCCTAGTTATTATGTGGGTTATTTTTGCAAGGAGTCCAGGCGATGAGCAGGCGGTTTGTGCGTAACAATGTGGCGGCGGCTCCTTTGTCTCGCGCTGATTAATGTTCCAGTCGAGATCCGCCTTCCTGCATCCGAATTGTCACCGCTACGTACACTCAGGACTTAGGGCTGTTTTGGGTCATTTTGATCGGTTACGTTACTACCACAAGTGGGGTATACTATCTGGAGATACCAGCATGATCAATAAAAGAAATTGAATTCTTATAAAAAGTCGTAGACAGTAATTGGGTATTTTTTTACAGTCTACAGTATATCTGCTTGATATTAATGTGATTCATGTAGCCCTAATTTTCCTATAATCTTTTTAGTTCTAATAGTAATAGGAGTTGTTATTACTGAATGAATTTTATCGAGGATAAAAAAATCTTGGCGAAGGTCTGCTCACTAGTTTAATAATTAATGTCTATCCACTAATACTTATAATTAGATTTTAGTAGGTCCAACATGAAATATTACAGAGTAAACTAGCAGAATACTAAGAAGATATAAAAAGTGGTAAAGTTTTTTTGTTTCAAACAACGGTAGTGTTGTTCAGCCGTTTCAATAACGTTAAAAAAGTTTCTCCCATTCCATCCCTTGTCTAGACCCATATAAATTAATTGTCTAGTTTTAATTAAAACCAACTCAAGAGTATAGCCCAGATAACTAACTCTGTGAATAAAACGTGTCACTATTTAACAGCTTAACAATAAAGTTTTTGTCTTGATGGTTTAGTGATAAAACACATGTTATGAGGTATTGGGTTTTATTCCTAAGTAGCAGTATTTTGGGTTTTTCTATATTCAAATATGTACGGATAGGATCGATTGATTGCCATAAATTTTGGCGTTAGAGGCTAGTCAATAATTCACAAGCCATATCACTATGAATAACTACAGTACAGAAGAAATAAAATATTAAACATAATATTAGCCCAGACTTAATTCGATTTTATAAAAGCATTTGATTTATTACTTTTAGTCCCAGCTGATTTTCTAAAAACTATAGTCAAAAGTTACATAAAAAAGAAATATTAACATGAATACAGCCTTAAAACATACTAGGTTAGATAGAAGTTTATTTACAACATAATTTAAAATAAATCTAGAGTAAATTCGATTTTACAAAAACCTTTGATCTATTACGTCTAATCCCAGGTGTTTTTTTCTTAAAACTATTGCTATGACTTACATGAAAAAGAAATATTTAAATGAATACAACCTTAAAACAAAATAGGTTAGATAGAAGTTTCGTTGCAACATAATTTAAAATAAATCTAGACTAAATTCGATTTTACAATTTTTTTTTATCTACTCCCAGGTGTTTTTCTTAAAATTACATGTGTACGAGCACAGAGCGAGGGTGCAGCTGTTTGGAATGATAAGAATGTTAATGTTCACTTATTTATTGTCCAGATTCACAAAATGTTCTTAAAGTTAATTATGTTAAGAAAATGTTAAAATGTTAAATGAATGCACCCGGTTGACGCGATTGCTCAGTATGCACTGATGTTAATTTTATATAATTATAGTTATGCGTCACAATCATGTCATTGAACTTATTGCTTACTAAGGTGTTCGGTAAATTAGAGCGAACAACATGAAAAATAAATATTTTAATGAATACAACTTTAAAACATACTAGGTTAGATAGAAGTTTCGTTGCAACATAATTTAAATTAAGAATGACTAGATCAGTTTTCCCTCTAAAGGCTTATTATAAGTAAGGCAATTAAAGTCGCAAGTCCGTAGTCTCAGCGCCGTCAGCTGCCGTACAAAACATGTTTACTACGAGCAAGCGACGCCAACTAAAAACTTGAACATCGTACATTTAACTATAACGTTAACCTACTAACGGTACATTTAAATGTAACTACAAGAACTAAAGTATGTAGTTTTTCAAATTTTATAACGAGGTTGTTTTGAATGTTTTAGTGCAATGAGGGTAAAGGGTTTAAGCAGGTGAATGGGGTATCGTTCTTCTACTTTCCAGTGCCCATCCAATTAGTGAAGGTTGGCAGTCAGCTCCGCATATTTCACTCTGTCTGTTACCAGGTGGAAGAGCTCCGAGGCACTCGCGATCTACGTCCATCAGGCCACACCAATCAGGACTTCTTTCGACCAACGGTTCTTTTGGCTGCCACTATGCCCATCATTTGTTGTAGAATTTCGTATCTATCGTGCTTGAGCACGTGACCCAAATAAGCAACTTTTCTCCTTTTGATGGTCTAACTTTCTTAGTCTTCAACGACACATTTTATATGAAAAAGTCTAAAAAGGGATATCTATGTATGTATGCATTAAAATAAGATTTTATAAGGGCATTGTAAGTTATCAGTCTTTTTTTACACAATAAGAAATATGTTAAGCTCCTCTGCGGTGTGGCTTGCTATGAACGGCAAGATGAGCTTGCCGTTCACCTGATGGTAAGCGATACGACTGCTCATGGACAGTAGCAAAACCAAACAATACCTTATAATAATTCAGTATCAGCCCATATACGTCCCACTGCAGGGCACGGGTCTACTCTACAATCGACAGTACGATTGAGAGTGGTTAGGCTATATATTCCACCACGCTGGCCTAGTGCGGGTTGGTTTATAATAATTACTCCATGCCATTCCACTGCCCTCACCATCCTGAGACATAAGATGTTAATTCTCAATATGTCCAGTTGTTAATCCGGCTACAATGTCCTTCACGCCGAAACTCAACAGTGCCTTACACTGCTGTTTGGTGGGAAAATATACATGAATATATGTATATTAAAATATGCAGCATCAAGAGTACCTAAGTCCTAACACTCCACAGCAATTAGTCTCAGACTAAGCCCACATGTCTTGACCGACGCCTGACGCCTGTCGCTTGCCAAATGATAAACGTTTAATTCAAGTTAATGTCAGGAGCTCATCGCCCGGAGCGTGGTCGACACAATAGTCGGATTAGCGACGAATGCCGGCCATTGATAAACGCTGGCTGGTGTTGTTTTTTAGATATTTGCTTATTATATAATCTAGTTTATGCATACTGAAGTTTGGAGCTGTGTATCAAGTACCATGCACTTTGATGGAAGGAAAATATTGTGAGGCAATCTCCATATCGTAAGGTTTTAAGAATATTCCAAAGTCCATGAATCCGCATCAAGTTTTCGTAACACCCTTTCCCGATTAAGTCACCCCATGGTTTACACTCAGACCTCGAGACGGCCAAACGCCTATCCAACACTATAAAACACAGCAGCAAAAAAATCCCTATTAAGTCATTCTCTTGGACCATGGCTTTATTTCTCTAAATCTAAATTTATATTATAGAGAATCCAACTAACGAAAAAAAAACATTTTTTTTTACCAATAACATTAAAATTACAATAACAACAATATAAATGTAAAATTGTAACATTCACTGAGGCGATGATACGTCAGTCCATCCCGTGATCATAAAAGCAAAAAAGTAATCGAAACGTCGGGACGTCAAAAATGTAAAATTTTAACAAAATCAGTCAATAAATTGTTTAAATTGAGACACTTAATAAATCTCTCAGAGGACGGCAGTTCCATACAGTGCTTAATAATAAAATCTGTATAATATTACTTTTGTTCGTAGGCAGGCGTAAAACCTAAAATTAGAACGACTGGCTCTAACGGCAGACTCCTTTCATCATTTACCAAAAAAAAGTATATGCGAGAATATAAAAATATTCCGTGAAATATAGTGAGCGCATACTCTAATATGACTGAGAGGGCGTGACAAAATACGTCATGCAAAGGGAATTATGTATGACACCGACCGAAATCTGAGTCCTAATGGCCGAGAGTGACGCTCACGTGCACTAGTGACTACATAAGCGGAGGTTTGTAGTGTAAATTATAAATATTTATATATATTTATGTATATCTAAGGTTCAGTTTCATAAAATAAATGACACCCGACAGTCACATACATAGTCCTGACCCCACACTAGGATCGAGTCTTGTGTCCTAGGTATCAGGAACTACGAGAGACTTGTAATGAAAAGTGTATGCGTGTATTTTGTAATAAGTTTGTCTTTGAGATATAAACGTTAAATATTTTGGTTTTTTTAAATTAATTAAATTTTTATATAGCATAGTTTTCATCGGTGTTTGAGGGCGGCCTATTCGGCAGTTAACTTCCTGTGGGTGAAGATAGACATAGGAAGAAGGAGAGAGAGATAGTTATTTTTTAAGTTTATTAGTAATTAGTGTAATGGGTATAAACCGTAGTTAATAAATATAACTTTGACGATAAATAAATATAGGTGTGAATGTATGGCATTGATGTTAAAACTAAAGCTACGGTGAAGATACTTTTAAAATTACTGATGTAGGGGGCACGGGTTCGAATGCCAGGGCGCACGTTTCAACTCTCGATGTGTAGCAAAATATCGTAGTGAAAATTTTTGTTTGCCGAGATTCACAAAAATATATTAAGTATGTGGCCTTCGCTAACCAGTAGGTCTCAGGCCCGTGTTTTGTAGTAAGACATAATTGAATGTATTATATAGTTGTTAATATTGTGTACGCATTCAATGCGTATTCATTCATGTTTACATCCCACCAATGAAATATATAGAAATTATATATTTATCAGAGTACTAGAATTAATTTATAAATTCTGCGTATTATTGCAATGAAGTTAATATGTTCAAGTGGTTTAAATACATTAAATTATTATTAATTAAAAGCATTGAACCGACATCGAACATTTGAATATCGAATTAATTTCAAAATGGCGGACCATGTTTACAATTTAGATTTAACTCGCCAATGTAACAATTACTTAATGTTTCGGACGTGGCAGCGTTTTTCAATTGTTTCCCGCATGTTATTTTAATGAAGCCACTTTAAAGCCGTCGGCAATAATATAGGAAATTGATTTCTGCATAATGAAAGTTAGAATATATAAATAATGTTGACGTGCATTGGATCGCCGCGCTGATTGGCTATTTGACTGAACTAAAAGACTAGCAATCGAGCCCGACTATGCTTAAATCAAATTACAGTTTATATGTTTCGTCGTCGAAAGTATTGCAAAAATCCCCTTCATCTTTGGGAGTATACACAATTACGTATATGTGTAGAGTTTTCCAATCTTGGGTAAGTCAGGTAGACGAAGACCTAATTTGTGTTAAAATAAATGGTTTCTTTGAAATGCTGTTTTACAATTTGCATAAATCACTATTTTTTTTTATCAAAATTTGATCAATACCAATGCACTATTATGTTTCAGTTTGTAGGATATTGTAGCAAGAGTAATTACTACACATTTTGAGACTTTACATCTTATGTCTTAGGGTGGCGAGCGCAGTGGGACGCTAAGCATTGCCTTGTAATTCAAGGTGTTGCTTGGTATTGCTACTGTCTATGAGCTGTTGTAATATCATCAAAATTTTACCTCAAGTACTTCATAGTTTATACACATATGATTACACATTAAAACTCAAGATTAAAATCCTTCTACCACATAGCGATTAATCCATCCGTAGCGTATTTGCCACAGTACTGAGCACACAAAAAATCCATTTTTGCAATCCATGATTCTTGTATGCATGCGTTTGAGGGCGCGGATTCAAAGCGAGTCGGCCGGCTAAATTTACACATATACAAGTTATTTTTGCACAGCCTTCGGCGGTGCGGTGCGGGGCAAAAACTTGTTTGTTCACTGGACATTTTACAAGCTTTGATGTTATTGAAATACTGGCTTTGGTTATGCAAACGGTCAGTCTCATAAAAATGAGTAGTTGAATTTTTATGTGAATTAAAGAACATAAAAAATGGGTCATTGCTGAATAGACGATATTTGTGTTTTGAATCAATTGACATGATGGTCAAATATATTGTCAACCCATAGGTGCCTAACATACGTATTGTAAGACAAATATTCCTGTTTTGTATCAAACGTATCAGACACTACAAGACACTTTTTAGTCTAGATTCTAAAGTAACTACTAGATATATTGAGACTTAACATCTTCTCAAGATGGTAAGTGTAGTGAAATCTCAAGCTTTGTAATTCATGGTGTTATTTGCTTTTGCTACTGTCCATGAGCGGTCGTATCGCTGACCATTGGGCGAATGGTATGCTCGTCTTGCCATTTATTGCAATAAAAATAGTCGATAATTTTAGGGCGAGGATTGAATCAGCGGCCTCCTATAGTCGACTTCCACTACGTCATAGAACTTACTTTATATGTAATCTCGAACACTATTTACTTGATATAGTACACAAGGCCTATTTGCATGGTCGGGAAAAACTGTAGCGAAAAAAATTCTCCAGCAGTCTGCAAGTTTGCGCAACGAACGTAAACTTAACCAGGCTTTGTGATTCTTCATTTTTTAGTTTGCACTCAACGTCGGGCTAAATAATGGCGGTAAGTTTTAATGGATGCGCTGAATTTGCTCAACTGCTAATCATCAGGTACGGAATGGTTTTGAATACGATTAGAAGGCGTGAGTTTTTGCTAATGTAGGTAAAAGTCATGTATCTTAATTAAATAAATACACCTAGCAGTCACATACATAGTCCTGACCTCACATTAGAATCAATTCAGTCTTGTGTCGTGTAGATTCTTACAAATTACTATGGTATGCAGGTTTCCTCACGATGTTTTTCTTCGCCATTAAAGAGCGTGGTGATTGATTATCAATAAACACGTCACTTTGAAAAGTCAGAGTTATTCGAACTGGAACCTGGGATTCGAACTCGCGACCACCATAAGCATGTTGGCAGCCTCCTCTGATCCGTTTACCAACAGGCCAACACGAATTTTAAGGAGTACACATTCTGCGCGAATACCTTAGCCTAATATTCGACATCACATGCCGAACCCGAAACAGAACAAACATGCACTCACCGTAATGCGTGTAAGTGTTTCTCATTTCGAGTTTATTCGACATGTATTCAACAGTTTTCTATGGCAAGGCTTTGTGTAAACGGAACTCCAGCATTAGCGTTGAAAAGTCAATTACTTCGATCAAAAGAGCTACATAGTTCCGGGAACGTTTAGTTGAGTCGAGAATGAATTGTCTGAAATTTATGAGTAGTTGGCTAAGCCAGTCCTTGAGATAATTGTACATTTCCATAGAAATTCCATTTTAGCCAATGTTACTTAATACATATAATATTTCACTTATCAAATTGTAAATAGGCGAATAACTAATTTAAGCTTCGCCTGTCTGGCTTCGTAGGAATTTTTACAGATGGGAACTAAGAGATCGGTTCCTAAGTCAGAAAATACACTTAGTCCGATTTTGGTTTCAACTTTACATTTAATAATTATATCATAAGAACTGATGCAACATGACTCTTCAATCATACGATAGTAGGTAACCTTGCATAAATAAAAAAAACTTTAATCGAATAATCTCGACACAGGTGGACCAATTCACAGTCAAATTTTTACTCATTAAATATTCACTTTCATATCGCCAAAATCGTAATCGATAATCTAAAATTTGGCAACAGCTTTGCAAGCTGGCAACCCTACCCAAGTGTCACGGACATTTTAGCCGCAGCAGCCCTGGACATCGAGTAAAGCTTCCTACACACGGTCCGGATCGACCGGATCGCTCCATAATCCGGGTGTCACTTTAGCATGTACGTTTTTGCACAAGACTTGTTCAAATTAGACCGTCAACGTCCTTTTTCGGATTAGTCGGCTTTGTCGATAACTTTGAAGGTTTTAGCGTGTTAATTGGAATTTTACTATTCAACGTGCTCCGCTTGATGAAAATGGAGTCTAATATAAGTTTAGCTTCGTTTTAATCAGACAATGGAGCCGTAATCAAAGATTATTTACGCATTCTGTCAGATAATTAATTTAAGGATTATTTTAGTGGAGGATAAAGTGAAATACAAAGGATAATCCAAAATAGCCTTATTATTAGATTGAAATCAATAAAATGTACGGTAAAACATAATTAAAGGTGGAAAACCTGTCATAATGCTCCTCTCAAGTGGGTGACGATTTAGGTTGAGGTTGCAGGTGTGAAATAGACCAGCATGGATTTGTCAACTGACGAGGAGTAACTATCAATATTAGCGAATACTCTGTTTCAATTACTTTTAACATAATTTGTTTCGGGTCTAAGTGTCTGTGAGATCGAAAACTCTGATACCCACGGCACAAGACTCAATCTTAGTTTAGAGTCAAACATATGTGTCTGTTATGTTATATGTGTATTTATTTATTTAGCAAGACCTTTGCAGTAACTTTTTAGTGCCTCTGCAAAAAACACTCGACCATCATTGATTTTATTACTCGTCATATTTTTAATTTCACGAACCGGTCCGGTTCCTACTTTCTAACTTTCCGGTTGTTTAGCCGTTGTGTACTGTCCTTATAATATGTTACATTATTGATGGCGCACGTTTGCGTCACCTGCGGTGCATATGGACATTACCTCGGACTTTTAAAATATTCTGTATACTGTAACTTATGGAAGTGGCGTATGAATAAATTGTAAGGAGTAATAAAGTTATAGAAGGCTCGTCCACTTGTAGGTCGTTTATGAAATTGGAGATATCTTTAGTAGTATAATTTTATTATTGAAATATAACAGAGTTACTTTACAAGTTTACTATTGAACTGTCGCATATTAAAAGCTGCTTTTATTAGTATTATTTTTTATAAAACATCTGTAATTCTAATTTTACACATATACTTTAAAACAGACTGTGGGTTTAGGCATAAGTATTTGTTTTTAGGCGCTCCGGTAAGTTCACCATTTGGTAGTTCTCTGTCTGTATTTTCTTATTCAATATCTAAATAAATATTATATAGCAACTGGATTCAGCAATGGAACTACGTAATGAAGCTACGTTATTTCTAGACTAATAACCGGAATATAATAAACATAATTATAAAACGAATCACATATTGAAAACTATTTTTAATAATTCATTAACTGGTGGTAGATCTCTCGTATTTGGCCGCTAAAGGCCGCCTGGGTAGGTACCACCATATCTTTTTCTCCCGCTAAACAGCAGAAATGTAAGAGAATGTAAATGCGCCGTTGTGTTTCGGTTCGTTCTATTGTAGCCAGAGTAACATATTGAGATTGGTACTGAACACATTAAGACTTAAAATTTTATGTCTAAGGGTGGCGAACGCAGTGGACTGCCAAGCATTGCCTTGTAATTCAAGGTGTTTTTTGGTTTTGCTATTCATGAGCGGTCGTATCTTACCATCAGGTGAACGCTCGACATGCTCGTGTCGCCATTCATTGAAAAAAAATACAAACCGGACCGAACCGGCCGTCTTTCTGTACTCGCCCTAACTCCGATACATTATTGAGCGTGTGCCCGCCATCACCTGCAATGCTCGGGACAAAATGCAACATGCATACTCCTGCTCTTTAACGGCGCCTTAGTGACACCTGTAAACTGGAATTTATATACTCATAACGCTGAAGTGGTAGTGTTTCATAGCGGGTATGTAGTTTGGAGTTGTGAAAAAGAATGGAACTTTGAATTTATTAGGACATGTTTTAATATGGCAACATAATATAATTTAATGGTTAGTGCAGTGAAAAGAGCAGAGAGCCAGCGTGGCGTAGTTGGTTAGACACCGGCTGTGAAAAGTTAGGTTGCAGATTCGATCCCCACACCGAGACAAATATTTGAGTGATTTGTTTCGAATCTAGGTGTTTGTGAGACCGAAAAGTCTCTCGTAGTTCTTGATACCTACGTACCAAGACACTATCTTAGTGTGGGGTCAGGACTATGTACGTGACTGTTGTGTGTATTTATATATGAAAAAAGGAATACATAAGTAATAACAATAAAATTATAAATGTAAAATTTAAAAACTAACCACCTATATATTTGACGAATTAAATAGTTTGTTTATAGGTATTATGGTAACAAAGTTATGCTATGTTAGCATACATTTTATTCTCTAACTGAGGCGAGCATATTTTTTGCCAATTTCCCGGGATATCTGGCAAAATTATCGTCGACATGAAGGGCACAAATGTCGACGGTGACACAACAAAAGTCTAGGATTTATGCACGGCGATAAATTTCTTTTTATTAGCTATAAAAAACTATGTCCATTCTGTTATAATTCAGAGATTATGTTTTATATTAGTGTGCATATTTTGGTGATATTTTTTCGTGATTTATCTCTGTACAACATGGCCCAGTTGAGAGTGTATTAAAATTTGGAGGTCGCGGGATCGAGCTCAAAAACACGGATCTAAGTTTTCTAAGGGGTTCATAGGTAATTATTTCTCATTAATATAAGACTATTATTTACGGATTTTATCGCGGATTTGGGTTTAATTTTTACATTTTTTTATTTCTCGACGTTTTGATTACTTTACAGCTTTCGTGGTTACGGGCGGACAAATAATTATTTCTCAGTATAATGGTGCAGTAAGACGTTGTGGTGAAAAGTGCACGATTGAGATTTCCCTTGAAGATTATACTTTGCCATGGTCCTTAAACCTACTCTATGTATATAGCTGAAGAGTTGAACGCGCTAATCTCAGGAACTGGTTCGGCTTTAAAATCTTTTTTAGTATTGGATAGCCCATATTGAAAAAGGCTATATAATATCAAGCTGCGACAAATAGAAGCGGAGTATTCATGAAAAATGTTCCTTAAACGGTTTCCTCTTCAAAATGTATCTGCACCCAGGCGAAGTTGGGCATGGCCGCTATGAGTTGATATGTTGGGTGGTTATTTAGGCCTCTATCCCACTGGCTTTACGAGCGTTGGCTCTCTGGACTCTGCGTTAATGACGCGGTTGTCTAGCGGCAAGCGTTCGCTGCGACCTCCTCAATTATGTAAAATATTATGCTTTCTTTTGCTTTATTTAATTTTCGTCAAAGGTGCAAAGTCAACAATAGTATTCTTTGTCGTTATACCCGCAGACAAACGTGACGTCAATGTTGCGTCCGCGCAGCGCGATGCTGCACAGGCGTTGGAGAAACGTCAACGCTTGTAAACTGTCAGTGTGAAAGAGGCTTTAGTTGTCTGGTAGCAGTCGTTTTGTAGTTTGATGCCCTTATGAGTAATTTACCATTCTGGAGTTTACTTTCGTACGAAATTTAACTTTAATCAAGATAATTGACCGGACTTTTCACGAACTGATGCAAATTTTTTGTCAAAAAGTAAGTGATTAAAAAATATTACCGCGTATGGGAACAGTGTAGATTATTTCGAAACAGGAATAATTGCGGTCCGCACTGCGTTTAATTAAAAAATATCGGGAAGTAACGTGTATTTTAATCAAAATTTCGGATTTTAGTGTGTGTTGTACAAAGGATAATCGTGGTTTGCAATGTAATGGATGAATTTCTGGAAACAGAATGTGGTTTCGGTAACACGCATAAAGAGTTTTGTTTCCCAACAATTCAGTCTATATACATTTTACTGCACTGTATGCTTTAGCTTTAAGAGCCCATATACGTTCTACTGCAGGGCACGGGCCTGTACATTCGAGAGTACGATTGAGAGTGGTAAGGCTGTATAGTCTACCACATTAGCCTAGTGCAGGTTCGGGGACTTTAAAAACCAAAGAAATTCATACAAATCCCTATGGTATGCAGGTTTCCTCACTAGCTTTTCCTTAACGGTTATAATGCGTGGTGATTGACTTTCAATACACACGTGACTCCGAAAAGTCAGAGGTGTGCTCTGGGATTTGAAACCGCAACCACCGTGAATATGTTGGCAGCCTCGTCTGGTCCGTTTACCAACAGGCCACCGCGCATTTCACTACACATCTTAAGATATTACATATGTAAGCTTTTTTATTATTTTTTTTAATTATTGAAATAGGCACACCAACAACATGTATTAACAATTAAACATTTTCTAATACTACAATCTAGGACAATCTACTGATATACATATCAATTAAAGGTGTACACAACATTTGTAATAAATAAATTAAATGAAATTAAATTGTACAACATCAAATTAAACTCAAGATAAATAAAGATAAATATTAATAACAAAAAATAAAAACGTAATTGAAAATAAACGCATTCAAAACATAATCAATAGACAAATAGAATGAAGAAGACAAATTGAATTTTATACAATAACAACGTTAATTGGTTTATATAAAATTTGCGAAATTACTACAAAATAACAAAAAAAAAAAAAAACTTATATTTTAATTTTGTATCGTATCTCTAATTTTTCTCTTAAATGTTACAATTGGGTCAAAGAAAATATCAATATCTGGTGCTTTAGTAGATATCTCATTAAATTTCGTTGCAATCCTACAGATAGGAGAATGCTTGACAATATTGGTTCTGCTAAAAGGCTGTTGAAAGACTCTACTTATGGGTTGTCGTGGGATACGGGAAGGCACTGTTAACTTGAAGCATTTAAGTAAGTTATCACAGTGTATTAACTTACTTAAATGTAGTGTAGTAAGTTATCATGAATCCACCATGCTTATCTAAAATGAGCTAGGAGACGAAATACATGTAAAATCATTATTTTCCTTATAAAATTCAAGACTACCTCGGTGGCCCAGTACTCCGTAGTACGATTATAGGTCTGAGGTCTCGAGGTTCGGTATACTACTAAGACTATTATTACTATTTTGTGATTTTTTTGTTGTATCTATGTACAGTGCAGAAAAGATTAAATAAATATATAATGGTTTCGTTTCTGTTCTAGTAATTCTCTTGTAACTCTCCTGACATTTATGCGAGCAATATAGCCCATCCATCTTCATTTCTGACACCACTATCATATTTACAATGCTCAGAGTCAAAGGCGAAATCATTTCTTCGAATATACACTTTACGGGTGGTAGATCTCTCATTTGTGAGAGGGCGCCTGGGTAGGTACCACCACAATGTCTGTTTCTCCCGCCAAACAGCAGTGTAAATGTACCGTTGTGTTTCGGATTGAAGGACGTTGTAGCTAGAGTAACTACTGGATATATTCAGACTTAACGTGTTATGTTTTAGGATGAAGGGCGCAGTGGAATGCCAAGCATAACTTTGTAATTCAAGGTGTTGGTTGGTTTTAATTCGGGTCATGAGCAGTCATATCGCTTACCATCAGGTGAATGACATGCTTGTCTCGCCATTTATTGAAATAAAATAGAAAACAAAAAAACTGGCACGGGCCTATGAACAGCTTTTCTATCGGAAGTTAATTAATTTTACTACTAATTTTAATTAACGTCACCTCATTGAAGTAATATTTGGAAAAATCGAGAATACTCAGTACCATACCTTGCGTAATGGACGTTCCTAATTAACATTAAAGTTTAATCATAATAATTTTGTGAGAGATTTTTTATCGTCGAGAAGAATGTCGTTCGCACGCTGCTAGTGACTGCTTTTATGAAGATCAATGAATAAAAGTATATTATCTAAGACATTGTTTTTTGTCATTTTTGTGTAGCGTAGTTATACTACCGTAGAGTTACAAAGTTGAGGTCTCGGGTTCGAATTTCAGGTCGGGCAAACTGATATTTTTCTATCCTTTCTTATTCACCTCAGTCTATCCTTTGTTGGAAAAAAGGTGTGAGTTTATGTATTTTATGTATACATTTTTTTACTTTTATTGACATCGTGGTATTCCTTTTTACGGATTGCTATAAAATTATTTTCTTTTGTACTACATTGCAACCTTAATAGGGTTTAGTCGACTCAATCTTACCTGCGTAGCTGGAAATACATAGGCTTAAATAAATAGCTGGTGTATACCAAGTGATACTGACATAATATGGTATTTAATTTAATCCATATGTTTCTTATCAGCCCAGTTCACATTGTATAATCAATCACCACGCACTAAGTGTAGGAACTATCGTGAGGAAACCTGCATACCATAGCGATTTATGAGAATTTCTATGGTATTTACGCACTAGGCCAGCGTGGTGGACTATATGGCCTAACCGCTCTCAATCGTACTGTCGATTGTAGAGTAGGCCCGTGCCCTGCAGTGGGACGTATATGGGCTGATACAGATACAGATATGTTTCTCATCACCCCAGTTCACATTGTATTAAGGAGAATGCCCATTCATAGTATCGGTAAAAAATATAATTGATCCCGATATTGCTTAAAATTAATTATACAATTTTTCATTGTTTGTCATTAAATGTTTTCCTGTTTTATCCCAGGTGACAGATTTTTATAAAATAAAGTAATTATTATCAAACTTTACATTTTGTTCACAGAGCAACATACAAAAAATATTTTTATGGGGCTTCAAATTCATTTCTCCAAGAACTCAAGGCTTGGGTCTCAATTATGTTTATATTTATTGAAAATATATATTTTACCCTACACTAAAAAGTAGGTTTATTTTTCGGAAGGAAACTTGATATAACCTGTATTTTTAATTTACCAAAAATCCCAACTCCATCAAAATTCAAACTAACATCAAATTTTGTCCAAAACCAATAATACAAAATTGAACATAGAGGTCAAACAGCATCACAAGATC
This sequence comes from Hyles lineata, assembly GCA_030180105.1. Lineage (NCBI taxonomy): Eukaryota > Metazoa > Arthropoda > Insecta > Lepidoptera > Sphingidae > Hyles > Hyles lineata. The sequence continues at coordinate 16,575,361 of JARJEE010000006.1, read as the reverse complement.
TCCCATATCTATTTCAGCACTAGATCCGAGCAAATCCGCCCACAAAGGCTTGTTAAACAATAGCCGACGTACAATACCCTTGTATCCTAATCAAAATGCATACATGGAGTGCCGTATGGCACCCGGTTCTAGCGCCTCTACCCGCCTCTACCCGCCTCTACCCGCCTCTATCCGTCTCTACCAGCCTCTATCTAGTGGATCGGGCTCTACCATGAATTCTGAATGGGTTTAGCTTAGATGTTGTGGAATTTTTCATTGCATCACGGTTAGCTGTGCAACTTGACAGCAGCTCGCGTCATTTTTACACCAGTTTCGTGTGTTCGCTTTGTGGGAAAATGAAATGTTAGGAATATTTTATTTTTGTTTAGTGTAGAGTCGTGTTCATATTTGTTATGTGTAGAATACGTTGGTTAAATTGTATTCAATGTTATTATTATTTGATAAAACATTCAAAATCTGAAAATATGAGGCAATTAGTATCTGCTGTTAAGGCAATTTGTGAACGCTATAATAAATAAATTATCTATACTATGCTGAAGAAATATAGCATAAGAAAAAGTACATTCCTATTTGTAAAGCTTTCCGAACAAAGTGTAAGAATATCAAGTCCCAAATTAATACTAGGTTGACGCGTTACTATCTAGAAATCAATTTGATAATAGTCTCAATTCACTAGCATAAATCTATAACTTAATTATCCAAAATAAATCCATACATTTGACAGTCTCCGTAGCGCAGTTGGTCAGACGCTGGTTGCAAAATAAGAGGCTGCGGGTTCGATCCTCGCGCCGAAACAAATATTTGTGTGAACCACAGGTTTTAGTTTCGGGTCTGAGTGTGAGAACTTAAAATTTCTCGTATTTTCTGATATCCACGACACAAGGCTCGATCCTTAGATAATACACTATAACTTGATCTTAGTATAATGTCAGGTTTATGTATGTATATATTGGGTGTAAACTATTTACGATTGTGGTCAAGGGGCGGACACAAAAGATGTTAAGTAATCGAAACGTCGTCGTCGAAAAAATGAAAAAAATAAACCAAATCCGCGATAAAATCCGTAAATAATAGTTTTATTTCGATGTGTAACATTTGCGTAAATCTAAGAAACCATTATTTATTATTTTATTTATTTATGTACATAATATGGCCTTATTATGTGTACATCGTTTTGCCAGATTTATTTAAATAATTAGTCTTTTTAATTAACTATAGACAGATCCCAAATTCCTCCTACCAGTAAATATAAGTAGTATCGACCACCCAACGTCCTTTCCAAAGTTCACACAAACCAGAGCCGTTCTAAAAAAGTAAGCAAAGCCGTCTCAATACAGCGAATCGACAGAAATCGCTGAGAGCGTATTACAAAGTGTCACAAACAGGTCTCGTTTGACAGAGGTCCGGGGGTCAACGGCTCGGCTTATCGGCACGCAACTAAAATAGACGCGGGATTGAAGGGGACTTGTATCTTACTTAGAAGCATCAAGATCAGGGGGCTACTTTATAATAATAATAAAAAGTATATTCATTAACCAAATTGTCTTATAATTTCATAAAAACTAATTAACCAATATAATTTCTAAACTAACATTGCCAGGGGCTCCCAAACTAGGCTTGTCTTCGTGGGGAACCATGTAGTAATTGTAATAATCTAGTTGTATTTTATAAAGGCGAAACAGTAATTTCAATGTATTTGGATATATAAACACTTATTTCGAAAAAAAAAGGTCATAAAAATCACATTACGTTGCACTGATAGAAAATATAAGTAAATCATAATTATATGTATTCCTTTTTTCATATATGTATAAATACACACAACAGTCACGTATATAGTCCTGACCCCACACTAAGATCGAGTCTTGGGTCGTGGGTATCAGGAACTACGAGAGACTTTTCGGTCTCACAAACACCCAATTTATTGATCTTAATTTGGGGTCAGCACTATGTATAAAGCTGTTGGGTGTATTTATTATTATTATAATATTCAGAGTGAAAAAGAGATTGTTAATTCACGTTGTTTATTAAAATTTTTATTCACGTAAAATTATTTTAAAAATTGGGAATCCAGGAAATTCTGGTTTTTACTTTGATATAAAATGATGTGTATAATTTTCACTACTACTCACTACCTGCTACCACCTATGCACATTTTCATATTAATTTTCACATGCACACATTATACATAAATATAGCTTCAGTGTAAACTTGCTATTGGTTTTCGCTGGATTGTCTTAATCATTGAAATTGAGTGAATTCCTTTACGAATTTTGTCGTTTTCAATTATGACTTACCGCCCTTAACCTCGAGATTTTATTTTTATTTATTTTCTATATATTTCTTTAGTAGTTTAGTGACTCTTGCTCTCTGTGATAACTTCAAGTACCTTAAGAATATTTCAATATTTATTTGTTACAATATTTATACATAGATATAGGCGGACTTAATGCCCGAGGCATTCTCTGCCAGTCAACCATTGGGTGGTGCAGAAAGCCAACATGATAGGAGCATAAAAAAAGAGGCAACACTTAACGAGTGAAAGACTATGTTCTCTAACCATTCGACTGCACAATCTGATTTCCTTGTAAGCTCAACAGCTTCAATCCAACAACATCAATGACACACCCTCTAAAGCAAATACGTCTCTGCTTTATTACAGAAAGCGACTGACTAAGCAAAAAGCTTCCAGTGAAACTCCAATTAATTAACTTCTTAACTGGGAAAAACTAAGTTTCAACGGACAATTGAAAAGTGCGGGATGGCTGTAGCACAATGACTCTACTATTTACGTTTAGCTGAGGATGCTGCGTCTTACACTGTGCAGCTTTTAGTGCTAATATGATCTGATACAGATTTCTTTGTTGACTATCTGATTACTGGCGTATTGTTTAAAGAAACGTGGAGTTGGGCGCTGTCGCGTACGTTGGGCGTACGTTTAAACGAGTGGTTTTTTTTGTAAGTCTTTTAAAAGTTCACACTTATGGATCACCGTTATAAATGTATATTTCAAGTGCAAAAAGACGAAGTAGCAAATTCTAGAGTTGAACTAAAAACATACAATATTTTTTTGTAAAACTCTGAAATTATACTAAAGATTCACATTACACGTCATGCTGCTTGCACACCTTTGAGTTGATACTGGTGGTAGGCTTCTCAGATGTGAGAGGTCGCCTGGGTAGGTACCGTCGCAATGTCTATTTCTCCCGCGAAACAGCAGTGTAAATGCACTGTTGTGTTTCGAATTGAAGGACATTGTAGCCAGAGTAACTACTGGACATATTGAGACTTAACATCTTATGTCTCAGGATGGCGAGCGCAGGGAATGCTAAGCGTTGCTTTGTAATTCAAGGCGTTGTTTGGTTTTGCTACTGTTCATGAGCAGTCGTACTGCTTACCATGGGGCGAACTGCATGCTCGTCTAGCCATTCAAAAATTATTATTTTATCCATACAATATATAAGATTTTAAAATTGAAACACAGTCTTTCGCTAGTCGTAGTTTGTCTGTGAATCACATATGTTTTACCTGCGTTAACAATTTTTGTTATATCCGCTCTCTATCGACAAATGGAATGTATACTAAGCCGCTCTGAAGCACGCAATTTCCTTTGCATTTGTGAATTTATTTACCACAGAGTACATTCAATATATTATTTACATTATCTCATGTGTATGCATATTCTGCATTTATTGCGTTTTTACTTCATTTATTCATATTATGGAAATTATTTATCTGCATTTTATAAGTGTTTGAACCTAAATAGACTGAACCTAAATTGGAAAATAGTATCTAGAGTAGGCCTGTGCCATGTAGCCTAATATGAGTATACAGGTTATTTATTTACAGTAATGTATCAGCTAATGTACATGTTATATGGTACGGGCTTCCTCTACAATCGAGAGTATTATTAAGAGGGGTGAGGCCATATAGTCCACCACGCTGGCTTATTGCGGTTTGAATGACTTTACATACCATATAAATTTTAAAAATATATAGTGATTCATTTATTTAAACTGTATACGGATTTTAAACCAGATAAAATGCTTGTGATATAATTGCTAGCTTGTGGTATCTAATATCTTATGTCTCAGGATGTCAAGCGTAGTGAAATACCAAGCATTGCTTTGAATTAATGGTATTTTTGGTTTTGTTACTGTTGATGAGCGGTTGTATCGTATGTTGTAATCATCAGGCTGTAAGCTCAATACAAAAATCTAAGTCATAAATTAAATATAAAGACAATGAACATTAAATACCTTCACCGTATGAATATTATACCAAAAATAGCGCAGATGTTGCAAAATGATATAACCCTAAAAAGCTATATTTATAGTGAGCCGTGATTCCGGCTCATTACACTAGTGCTTCCGAACTAATGGCGTTCAAGCGGGACGCATTATGTTCAAGACAACGGAATCGTTTCACTCAACCGCTTGAGAACTTCCTAATCGGTTTAGATTTTGTCTATGGTTAATAACACGATAAATATATCTGTTATCCTGATATTACTCGTATATGACTACCTATATCTAGAGTCTTGAAGGATTTTTTATGTTTTTTTATTGCTATGATTGGCGAGACGAGCGTGCTATTTGCCTGATGGTAAGCGATACGACCGCTCATGGACAACAGCAATGCTTGAAATTCCACTGCGCTCACCATCTTCGGACTTGAGATGTTAAGTCTCAATATGTCCAGTGGTTATTCTGGCTACCACAGAGTACTTTGTTATATAGGTCTGGCTACAATGTTCTTCAATCCGAAATACAACAATGCATTTACACTAATGTTTGGCGGGAGAAATAGATATTGTAGTGGTATCTACCCAGGCGGCCTCTCAAATATGAGAGACCTACCACCAGTATATAGAAGTCCTATATCTTCCTGGTATTATTTGTCCTGTGACTGCCTCTTTTTAAGGTCACTTTTCAAGGTCAGCAATACACGTACGATCCAGTTAGCCTGTTGCATGTGTGTCTGTTTTGAAAAGAAAAAGAAACAAAGAAAATAGGTCTTGCAAAAATAAATATGTCTCACAAATCTGCGAGTGTACATGTGATATTCGAAAGCGTATCTTTTCACAACTTAACATTATAACATAACTAAGTTGGCAAACTTTGTCTCCAGATCCTACCCTTTAACAGCAAAGCAATACGTTTGCAGAGCTAAGCTGTCGCGTTTCCGCTTTATTTCCTAAGAAAAACTTTAGTAAATTAAATTTAAGGAAGTTGCGGTGAAAACGCCGCGTGACAAGCCCGCCGCGCGGCGTCGCCCGTCCAGGCGTGCTTGTGACGCGTAATTCCAAGCCTTTGTTCACAAACCCGCCGGATTAACACTTTTGCAGCGAATACACTGAGAATTTAATTATTAAAAATAATGCTTGATGCGAAGACTGAAGAGTCGGTGCAGTCGTACATTGGATGGACGGATTAGAATAGTGCCATCTGTTGTCTGGTGAAAAAATTGTTGCGATTTTGTTTTGTTTGTGTGATAGCGGTAATTAGGTATTGGCGAACACTGTATTAATTTTAAAAGAAGTGCGTGTAAGAAGCAATTACGTTTTTCGAGTAGTGTTGGGTATTATACGATTTTTTGAAAGTTCAAATAAAGTTTAAGTAACGTTTAAGTTCTATAGGTTATAGATATTAATCGCTTATTCGATCTCTGTGTATGTTCTCAATCAGGCCATATATTTTGCTATCATCCCTTTGCACGGCACGAGCCTCTGCTACAATCGAGAGTACGATTGAGAAAGATTAAGCCATAAAGGCTAACACCATACGACTACTCCTAGAAACTCCTTTTAATTGTGTGTTGCAATATTTTAATCTCGCAATATAATACATAGCAAAGTCAATTTTTTTTGAATCTAATACTTTAAGAACTTTGAAAGTATGGTGCACATAGGCAAAATAATTTTAAATATAAGCCCTATACTTATCCCTTGAGGTTCGACCAAGTCCCATATGTTGAAACATTTATAATGTGTGGTATTAGTCAGATTCCAAACGGAAACTGCGTTTAGGGCATGTCACACGATGACAAGGGACTGGTTATCTGATTAATTTTGAATTTGTGACAATTGAATTACAGATGTCCATCTGTTTTCATCGTATATATAAAAGTATCACGGTCAAGTTAATACTGATTAAAACAATTTTAAGTAATTCAAATAATATAGTGTTTTTACCCTATTATATAGGTTTTTAAATAAATATCTTAAAATAACGAATGTTAATTAAATTGGTATGTATTTAACTGGTGGTAGGTCTCTCATATCTGAAAGGCCACCTTGGTAGGTACTACCACAAAAATCTATTTTTCCCACCATACAGGAGTTTAAATGCCCTGTTGTGTTCCTAGGCATTCTCGTCTCGCTATTCACAGCAATTAAAATGGTATTAACACCACCACTCAAAACATATGAAAGTTTATAATTTGAATTCATTTGTATCTGTATCAGCCCATATACGTCCTACTACAGTGCACGGGCCTCCTCTACAATCAAAAGTACGATTGAAAGTGGTTAGACCATTTAGTCCACCGCGCTGGCCTTATGCGGGTTGGGAAGTATTTTTATAAAGATTATATATGTATAATATAAAAAAAAACATAATATGAAAACCACCATAATTGATTCCATTGCTGATTCTGTATAAACTACTTAAGGGAATTTGGTATACCAAAAATAACATCAAAAGTAAATAATTTTATTTACTTCCAAGTCCACGGCATTTTTGAACTCTTTGAACTGAGTAAATAATAATGAAAAGGATGTCCAAATTATCTTATTAGAGCGGCAAATGTCATTTCCGTACCACAGAGACTCCCGTCATTCTGTTATATCAAAGTCTTAACAAATATAAGGAATAAAAACGACAATCAAGGGACCACTTTACAGACAATATTAAACCTTCCGAAATAAGCCTCTAATAAAATTTGGCCTAATTAATAACTCGGTACGGAAAAGAAAATGTTTATTAAGAACGATGAAATAATTATTAGGGACATCGGAGTGCGGTGGAGGATGTTTCGAATCATGATTTTTACAATGCTCCCCGGTAATGGTAAGTGGTTTTGCGTTTCCGTGGAAAAAGGGAAATGTGTCTCTACCAATACCTTTATTTTCTGAGTACCTATGTTGATAATTTTTATATGAAATTATTCATGATGTATGATTTATGCTCGAGTGGTTTTATAATAACTTTGTAATTCTCAAAGGATGAAGAAACTGTTAACAGTAAGAAGACTCACTGAAAGTTGAGAAATACCGTCGTTTTTCTATAAGTTATTTTTGCCCAGATTACAAGTTTATTTCTACAGTCGTAATTTTAGTGATAAATAACTTGTAATTACGACATGATGCAAATGTGGTTTTACCAATATAAACAACAGTACCCACTCGATAACTTCTATTTAGTATATCTATTTAGTAGAATTAACTCTGGACAACCATCGTGGCGCAGTTGGTGAAACCCCGGCTGTGAAACAAGAGGCCACGGGATCGATTCCCGTATCGAGATAAATATTTGTAAAGCCAACAAGTTGTCTCGGGTCTGGATGTTTGTAACCGAAAAGTCTCTCGTAGTTCCTGATAACTACAACACAAGACTTAATTTATCTTAATGTGGGGTCAGGACTATATATGTGACTGTTGGGTGTATTCGTACTTGGTATGGTCGGGTATAACGAGCTGAGGATGCGGCGCGAGTTCACACTCGCGTCATACCTGGTGAAGCTGTTGTGTGGTTAGGAGCACAACTCGGGGATTTTGCGCCACCTGTGCCTATGCGTGTCGGACCGGTACGTGTGGAGTCGGCGCCGCCCGCCGCTGCTGGCGGTACCGTCGGCAAGGACCAACCTCTTGGCCAAGACGCCTCTCATCCGAGCGATTAAAATTATAAATGTACCTTACATGTCAAAACAGATGTTTTGATATGTAACCGGAGTGAACTCGCAAAATGTTTACTGTTTGAGATTTGTTATGTTATTTAGTTAATTCAATTATTTATTTTATTTTGTAACGTTCATAGTTTCAGTATATTGTTATTTGTATTATTCATAGTTTTTAATGTATAGTTGTATTTTTTTTGTTAAAGAACTAGTCTTTCAAGATTTATGTAAAGTCCCGCGCGATCGAATTAGCTTTATACCTGTAAAGACTGTGTGTGTTGAATAAATAAATAAATAACATTTATTTAACTTGCAAACACAAATTCACCACTCATACTTCGAAGTCCGCTTGACAAAAAATGCGCTTGTTTTAACACATAAAAAATAACCAAACAAAATATTCAATAGAGCAATACCCAAAAATACGTGTTAATCAAACAAAGAGCACGCGAATAAGGCCCGAACAGGCAGGGGATCTATAGTCATGTTCGCCTCGTAACGACCGTCGAAACGACTCCTGTTGACTGTAAAACCTGATTTTACGAGTTACTCTGTTCTGGCACGTGGATACCCATGATTGCCTGTGAAGTTACATTGATTATTTTAACTGGCGGTTCGGTTGATGTTTCTCAATTCAGTGGGCATGGCTTAGCCCAGCATTAACCCTTTATGCCTCTATTTGGGGTCGCCATGGTTTTTGTTTGGACTCGGTCACCGATTTGTGTTGATGGTTCGGGGTCCTTATAGTGTCTTATTGATACCATATTGCTGGGTTGATTTATCTATTATCATACTGGACTATGATTTTGGGTTATTTGACCGTACTATGACCTATTGTTATGTTTATTCGTTTTTATATATATTTGCTAAAAATCAAGTACATAATGATAATTTGTGACCACAAAATTAGTATAACACGTCTCTGTGAGGTTTTACGCCTCATAAAATACTAACAACTTAACAGTTATTGTATTATACCTGCGTATTTAACGCCATCTATATTTGAAACCCCCAAAACATCACATTCAGTCGATAGATAGCGCTGTATCAACATTGGGGGGTTAAAACAGCTTTATTGATACGTGATACGAATGCAATGGACGTGTAATATATTAGGCTATCATTCGATATTGACATGCAATACTGTTGCTATTGAAGATCACAGAGCCACGCACATGACTGACGGGTAAAATCGGAGATTTGATGCCGAGACAGATGTCAAGCCATATAAATCGTTTGAGTAAAAGTACCTACTTTTATTTCCTGCTCATTTCAAATTTTATTTATAAAACTAGCGGCCCGGCCCAGCTTCGCCCGGGTCCATATAGATTTCTGTACAATAATATGCACGTATTATACACATAAACCTTTCTCTTGAATCACTCTATCAATTTAAAAAAACCGCATCAAAATCCGTTGCGTAGTTTTAAAGATTTAAGCATACAAAGGGACATAGAGACAGAGAAAGCGACTTTGTTTTATACTATGTAGTGATAGTGTATGACGAAAAGTTTATTACGGATCTATAATTAACATAGCATGTGTATGTAGTTTATAAACACACATGTTAAGAGTGAATGTAAACATCGTGATTAAGCCTGTACTCTATAGACAAATTCACAAGGATTTCTATGGTTAGTTAAGGTGTACGTCCTAAATCCTCTCAAAAAGTGGTAGGGCCATGCCATTGTCAGTCATAACTCAGCATGAATGTGCAGACTCGTCCGAGGCGGTACCACTGTCTCACAGGAAATCGATGGGTGGTGACAGATTTTCTATCGCGTTTTGTTCAGGGAGTGAGTTTGCCGGAAGTCTGTTCCCCTCTCGATTTGATGGTTCGGCAACACAGCTATGATCCAAACGTTGTGGATGTTCATGGGTGGCAGTGAGTGGGGGGTCATATAGTTCTTTTACGCCAGGGGGTGGTCATATAGTAAGATTCCAATACTCGAATTCGTAATAATGATTTTTTAAAGATTGTTACAGCTGTTATTTCTGAACACACACACTTTTTTCTTTATTTATTGACATACAAAGAATTAATTGTGATTATAAATTTTATCCACAATATAATAATAACATTATGTCAATGGGGGTCATGACCCCCATGACCTCCCTCCTGGATCGGCCCTTGTTATCAGGTGACCTGTTTGATCGTTTGTCGGTCCTATAAATAATATTATTTTTTATTGTTATTCCTGTACATAGCAGTAGAAGTTAATGCATATAATATAACTTAAATATATCTTCATTAATCTATACATAGCGTCAGTGATGCTATGAGTACAAGTCTGTATAGTTTGATTCATCAAAGAGAGATAATTTATCCGAGATTGGATTTCCGCCTGTGCATGTATGGGTTTCCGCTTTATGGAATCATGAATATTATATATGTGTATACAAGCGAAATGAGTAGTCCATGCCACTGTGGCTACCTTTAAAGATATAGACTTACGGCCTCATTTTATTGCTATGAATGGCAAGATGAGCATGCCGTTTGCCTGATGGTAAGCGATACGACAGCATGGACAGCAGCGAAACCAAAAAGCACCATGAATTACAAAGCAATGCTTGGTATTCCACTGCGCTCGACATCCTGAGACATAATATGTTAAATCTCAATATCTCCAGGAGTTACTCTGGCTACAATGTCCTTCAAATCGAAGCACAACAGTGCATTTACACTTATGTTTGGCGGGAGAAATAGACATTGCGGTGGTACCTACCCAGGCGGCCTCTCGCATATGAAAAACCACCAGTAAAATAACATATAATAATATATATAATAGTTATTAATAGACAGTTTTAAATCCTATTTACTTTATTTGAAAAATATTTTGTCCTTATGGAACGACTTTTGAATTCACTTTGAGCGAACAAGACACAATACTGGGTCTGAGTGTTTGTGAGACCGAAAAGTGTCTCATAGTTCCTGATGCCCAGGACACGAGACTCGATCTTAGTGTGGGGTCAGGAATATACTATATGTGACTTAAAAAAACTGTCGATGGATAAGTACGCTAAAATACAGTATATCGAGACTGCTACCGAAAACGAAGCCGGGTTTAAGCGACTTCAGACACAATGCAACAGAAAATGTTGGAAAAAAAGCGACAATTTTTTTTTGTTATTTTTTTTATAACCACCCAAAAATGACGATATATAAAAATGATAAAAAAAATCGACGCGTTTCTTAGCAAAATTTTTAGTTGCACTGTGTTTGTAGTCACTAAAACTACCACCCGGCTTCGTTTTCGGTAGCAGTCTTAAGATACCCGGTATAATTATAAATAATTATGATTACAATATGCTGAAATTCTCCGTAAAATTATTATACATGCTTTCAATATATATTTTTCAAACTAAGAGCAAATGGGGTATATTCTATTAAATAAAATCGTTTTTAATTATTTAAATTAAATGTATTATTTTCGATTAATTACAATTAGTTTATTAAAACAAACGAAAAAACCGAATGAAATGTCAAAATATAAATTGTGACAAACGTACATTCATCTTATAAATCAGTTCTCTCATTAAAATTGTATAAAGTAATTGTTTATTTAGTTTGATAAGAATTCATCTGTATCGGGGCCAAGGATCGTGATAACGCGCTGTTACTCGGAACAAAATAACCATAATGTTATCAAGTGTTTATTTTAAACGCCTTAAATAGTAACAAAATAAATAGAACTAAAATAACATTTATTTAGTAAAGTTGACATTTTAGTTTTGATAAATTGTTCTTAAATAGTTATTCGAAGTGGAATAATTTATTATCTACAATTGATTATATTTACATACTAACACATTTTGAATGTATGTTTTGAATGATATGTATAAACATTAATGCGTTTTCTTAATATATTAAATTTCTTTAGTTAAATAAATTATTACAAAGATACGCTCCAATATAAATACCTTTAGACACATCATATATCAGAACGAAACCCAAAAATTAAGATATCATTTTCTACTTCCTTGTCTAAATCTCATTTACAACTCTGTTGACACTTGTGATATAAGCCTACCTGATACAGATACAATTAGTGCTCCCATGCTCACTTAAAAATAAAACATTTTTTTAACATCACAATCACACGGTGGTAACTTCCACAAACGGGTCAGAGTTCCATTCGATCACAGAATAATTACTCCAAACGAAATTCCCTTTCAATGAAAGAGGGGCTTCTAACGCCAAATACAAGATAGCATTGGCACCTTTCTCGAAAACCTTTGTAGTCTTCCTCCCCTCCCGTCCCGATAAATTCCCAGGGTTCACACAATTAATTACTACTCCTTTATCCGCCCATTCCCTGTGCTGTAGGAATGTTACAGCATTTAGAGCTACTTTACTGACTGCTTGAACGCTCAGGCCCCAACCTTCTGTTTTTTCCACGCCCCGTCTAGCAGCATCTTCATACTCCTGCATTATAGCCACTAATTCGTCTTCTGTAAGTGTCGTATCACTTATTCTTCGTCTCTTGTCTTCGTCTTGAATTGTGTGAAGAAGACCAGCTGGTCCTGAGACGTTAATAACTCTTGCGTTCTCATTTAATAGTGGATAGATCAGTTTCCCGAAGTTTATGAACCCGTAGAAGTTGACGCTTAACGTCCTTCTCACTTTTTCGGAGTGCGACAAATTCTTCTCAATGACGTAATCGGTTAGGTTGATGATCAAGTCTATCCGTTCGTCATTATCTTGGATAAAATGCCTGACTTTGACGATGCTTCTTGTGTATGTGACGTCCATCTTTAAGTGATGTATCTCAAGATTCTCTCTCTGTAAGTTTTGTAGTATGTTGTACCCCGCCGTCTCATCTTCGGTAGTGAAGTATATTTTGCCTTTGTATACTTCGGTTAGTTTCCTCAGAACTTGATAGCCGAGGTTGCTGGCTGCTCCGACGACCAAAGCCACCTTACACATCGCGCGCGCGGAGTGTAGTGCGGTTATCGCCGCTATCACCCCATCAATTTTGACGTTATCTCTCGGAGCGCCATCGCCGACTGAGATAATGTTTAGAGATAACGCGCGCGATTCGGATGAGATCAACGATGCTGCGAATTTGGTGTAGTCATGTTCGCAATTTAGTATTATAGTTTTAAAACAATCTGGTTTACCTCAGAACTTATGGAAAATATAACAATAGCAGTCATGTTTTTTAAAGGAAAAAATGGTGTTTAAGCGTAAAGTATTATGCGACCAATCAGACAAAAATATATACTTAAATTATTCTCGTTATTTTTTATAATGGCACATAAAATCCATATTAAAGGAAGTGTAGTCTCATTGTCAACTAACTAAAATCGACAAAATTATGTCAGCTTGCTCAAAGCCGATATATCCAGGTTGAACCCCAAACGCACTCGCATGTACAATGACGAGTTTTCCATCATCGCGTGTGACTATCCGGGTGGATTCGAATAGTCTACCTTCAGCGACAGTCCGTACCCGTACTCTGTTTGATTTACTATTGTTTACCATTGTTTGAATCACCTATAAATGTAATATCATTTAGCAATCGATAACTTTACCTTTTTAGCGATAATTGTACTGGTGGTAGGGCTCTCATATGTGAGAGGCCATCTGAGTAGGTACCACCATAATTTCTCCCACCAAACAGCAGTGTAAATGCACTGTTGTGTTTCGGCTTGAAGGACATTGTAGCCAGAGTAACTACTGGACATATTAAAACTTAACATCTTATGTCTCAGGATGGCGAGCGCAGTGCACCAAGCATTGCTTTTTATTTCAAGGCGTTTTTTTGTTTTGCTTCTGTTCACGAGCGGTCGTATCGCTTACCATCATGCGAATGGCATGCTCGTCTTGCCATTTATTGCAATTAAAAAAATAAAAGATAGTATTGTGTAATTTACTTGTATGTAACGTAGCATGTTGGTGATACAAATAAAATAAAATAATGAAATACCCCAGTGATTAGTCTATCGGTTTTATCATATCAGCGCATTCCTACTACTCTCATTTACAATCGAAAATAATTCGATTACTATAGAAGCAATCGTGTTTCAAACCACACGCACTAAAATGCGCTTATCAAATAATGCGTTTAAATCTGTTGACTTAGTTACGATAACATGTTACAATTTTGAATCAAAATAAATTAGATTAGATTAACGAATAATAAAAAAGTATATAAAATATTATTTATATTAATTTCTTGTATTCCTTATAATAGGAACAATATAAAAATTAACTGAATAATTGGGTTGAGACGACCCTTTAGATTTTCATGACAAATGTCGTTACGATTCTGTATCTGTATCAGCCCATATACGTCCCACTGCAGGGCACGGGCCTCCTCTACAATCGACAGTACGATTGAGAGTGGTTAGGCCATATAGTCCACCACGCTGGCCTAGTGCGGGTTGGCGGACTTACATACCATAGAAACAAATAAGTTTGAAAAATATTTTTTTCAGTATTTACTATTGAAATTGTATCATACATCTCTATCAGCACATATACGTCCCAATATTAGGAACGGGCCTATTTTACAATTGAGAATATGATTGAGAGTGGTTAGGCCATATATTCAACCACGCTGGCCTGGTGCGGGTTAGCGGTCTTTGCATATCATGTTACAAATTCCTTTGGTATGCACGTTTCCTCATGATGTTTTCCATCACCGTAATAGTGCGTGGTGATTAACTATTTTCACATATTACTTATTAAGAATACAGTCCACATTTTTTGAAATTTTGTAACAACTGGCGGCCTTATCGCTGCTAGCGTTCTCTTCTAGACAATTGATCCTGGTCATAAAGATATTTAGGTGCATTAGCAAAAAATACCAAATGCCGGCTTTGTTTTAATCAGTGCATTGAAGAGCATTGCATTGTAGAGGATATCTGTTGATAACTGAAAGGTCGTATGAGACAAAAATATACTACTATGAAAATATTTGCAACTAAAGCACCTTAAGGTTATTGACTCCTGCAGCGACTAAGTAAATATCGTACTGGCGACAATTTTATAAGCAATAAATATTTATGGAGGAGCGCGTCAGGACCTTGCACCAATATATGTAGCATTTGCATTGTGGATTGTAAAATTTGATTTCCAACTCCAATTCTATTTATTATTATCAATAAAATATCGTTTTGAGCCAGCAATGTATGTGGTTATTGTTTTTGTCTACGCTGTATTTCGTAGTAACGCTTGAAGGAAAGTTATAATATTATATATGTTATCTTGGGTTGAGTTTAGTGGGCAATATTTTCAATGGTATTTATATTGATTTTGGTCCCATAATATACATTAAATTGTTCTTATGATTTGCAGTAAAATAAATAGCCTATAGTCTACATGAGATAAATACAGCCAACAGTCACATACATAGTCCTGACCCCACACTAAGATCAAGTCTTGTGTCGTGGGTATCAGAAACTACGAGAGACTTTTCTATCTCACAAACACTCAGACGTGACATAAATAGTGCAAATTTGTTTCAGTGCGGGGATCGAAGCCGCAGTCTTTCGTTTCATAGGCGGCGTCTAACCACCTGCGCCACGTAGGTTGTTTCTACGAACTATTCACATATGTTATTTCAACTTTTAGAACGCCTTTAATTTGATTTTTCGAAGTAATATCGAGTACTGAAGCTCAACGAATTACCATGGGGCATAAGCTATTAATTTTCATACTACATTAAGTTTACGTAGAAAAAGATTATTAGGAACAGCTAGAATTACACAGTCCTTATAAATATGCCTTGAAAAGACACGAAGAACCACTGACAAAAGTAAAACAGATGATTACTCTAAAAACCCCAACAACATATTTAAGATTTCACCAATAAAATGGTAATAAAATTTCCCATCCGAAACGTTGATCGTAACGGCTTCGTAAGGGGTGGATGAGAGACAAATTTGAAAGGGGGGATCGAGCGAAAATATTGAAAAGGATAAAAAAGGTAACGCGTCATCGAAATGTGAACAAAATTATTTTAGATCCGAACGGTTCTGCAACGACTCCTACCGTTGGCTCACGGGATTTACGGATAACTGTTATGAGTCAATTTATTTGAGTAGTTAGAGACGGAATTGGAAATATTTTTACATTAGAGATTTTGTGTGGTTTTTCTATATTTTAAATAATGTGTTTGTGTTAAGACGGCAAGAGAAAGCATATGCGTAACTCTGCATAGACTATATCTTTATATTATGATATTATATATCTTTGAATTTTTGTAATAATTCTATACTTAAATCGTGATAATTTTCAAGAACCTAATATTGCGGTATTAAAATTTAACATTGATAAGCTATTGCTTTTATAATATTTCAAATTACAGTTTTGAGAGTGGATGCGGTTTTTTTGTTCATAGTTTTACTTTAAAAAACCTGTAATTGATTACCATTCAATGTATTTTTGTAGGTCATTTTCTTCCTTTGTGTTTGCCCAAGATGGCATGGTAGCACTTTTGCCTATACCACCGGCGAGACTAGCGTAAGCTTATGTAAGATATATTTGATAACAACTTTGATACCGTTAGTACATTGATAGTAGATATCGTTGCGACGATACTCGAATAAAAATATCGATAATGTTTTATCGGTTTTTGCACTGTTTTAGGAATGTCGCATTATCGTTAAAACTGCTTGGTAATTGCGACAGTGTATCACAGGTACATATTTTCAAGATAGACTATTGTTTTTAGGAAGTAAGTTATATATATTATACAAAACTATATACACATTTTTCTTTTCTTATATCCATCCAAAGGTTGTCTGTAAGAAATCGCCTAGAGCGATAAGACCGCCATCTGTGCTTTTGTTCATGTGTAATATATTTAACTGTTTGTCCTCTTTAGGAGCAGTTAAGAATAAAATAAATAAATAAATATTATTAACTATCGGAATATGATATTTTTATAGAATTATAAAACGACTGTTAAATGAATCGTATTTTAATTATATCGGAGTTGTTTATGACAAACGATGTTAGTATGTATCACGACTATTATATTTCACTATTTTAGGGTTGAATAATGAAATAAATGCTACAAAATAATTAATCATGTCTCACAAATGTCTCACCTCATTTCTAATCGAGGTTCTTTCGAGAAACCATAGTAGTAAAGTTGTTACACATTTTTAAACAGGCAGCCGTTCATGTTAGAATTACTGTCGCCTCGTCGGTCGCTCGTCGCCTCTCGTATTTATTGATTTATGTAAATAATGTGCTTCTGATATTTGTTTTCTATGAAGGTAGCCCTTTGGTTTGTATTTCTCTCTCTGAAAGGGATGGTAATAAATAAACTGTGGTTTATTAATAGTGATTGTAGAGTGGTTTACAGTTTACAAGAGGCACCCATGCCTCAGGCTTGGGTAGAGCAGTTTGGTTGACTAATAAAAGTTCATCGGAATATATTAGGGACCAAAATCCTGTGTCATATATATTCTTTATTTATAGGTATGCATATTGGTTTTAAAGTCCGATTCGTTATCTCATTAGTAAATTAAAAAAATATATATTTATTTGTCAACATATTTTTTAAACTAACAGAAAAGTGGTTGAATATGGATGGGCAGGTTGGTCCGGGGTACTACTGTCGCATAGGGAATTGGCCTCTTCCCATTATTTTTCCTTACCACTCCCTCCCGATTTGACGATCCAGTAACACATCTATGCTCTAAACGTTGTGGATGTTCATGGGTGGCAGTGATCGCTTATCATCACTTCCTTGCTCGTTTGCCGGACCTATACCATAAAAACGAACAAAACCAAACCCCTTAATTGTAACAGCAGTGCAATCCAAATAAACTATTATCAACAATCATGCCAGCTTGGACCGAAACCGATACCTATACAAAAATTTCAAAGAATTGTTGATTTGTGCAATCTGTACTACTGGTTTCAGTTGTTAAACAAATAGTTTTGAATGTCACGAATTTGATTTCCATGTGTTAGTTGTGTTTGTAAACTGAATACTTCAATTTGGGAATGTAACATCGTTTTTTGGCTCGACAAAATGCTAAATTTGGTGCTGGGTTTTGTAATAATCTACTAATACTAGGAAAGGATTCTAAATAAATAAACTTTAATACTGTTCTTTAATTAATTCATTTTGTCCAAGATGACAGTTTATCACAAGGTTTTCAAAATAGTATTTTTAAAAATTTTAGTGAAAGACATACATAACAATTTTACGCTTTCGGAATCACGCCCAACTAGGAACATATAGTATTTGTGCTGCGAGTTCGAACCTCTGGTATGTGTTTTTACTTTGGATTTATTTTTCATATATTCGGTCCCCTATTTAGCAATATCTTTGGTCTGCAAAGTCCGTAAAGTTCATATTATACAAATAAATTCCCCCTATCCGATTTCAGCCACAGCATTCATTCATTCAAATAGCAAACTAAATATTTTCCGAAAACCCACACGATCTAAATATTTTCCTTTTTCACACATTGAACCGATACACGTCATTTTAAATATTTCTAAATATATATTTCTAATAACTTAAAACCACGCTACGGCGTCTCAAGAACTGGTTATAAAACCTGCCAAAAAGTGTTTCTGAGCCGTCAAACATTCAGAAAGATAATCTCCATGCGCCGCGAACACTTCCCAACTTGCCCATCTCGTTGAATTATGCATTCGCCTCGTTTCTGTTTTGATAAATTTCTCCATCTTCTCTAATAGGCGCGTTGTTACTTATTAACGACTCACTTTTTAAGGGTTATTGGGATTCGCTCCTTGAATATTTATTTTGTAATATTTTTACGTTGTTTTTATGGTATTTGAGAGCAGGGGTGTGGTTAGTTTAATTTGGATATGACGCCATTGGACGATTATCGGCACCAACCTCAAGAAAATGTTCGCATATTTAGGCATTGTAAGTTTATTATAAGAATATGTTTATTTCTCTCTTTTTATAACAATTTTGAAGACTGTTAATTTTTTAATTACTTTTTTGTGAATGTTTGGTTTTCTTTAGGGCAGTTCACTTTTTGTTAGTATCAGTTAGTAGTTATAAATGCCCACTTTTATATTGTCTCTTAGGATTCATTCTATAAATAAATAAATGTACCCAACCTTCACATACATAATTCTGACCCCACACTAAACTCGAGTCTTGTGTCGTAGGTATCAGAAACTACGAGATACTCTTCTGTCTCACAAACACCCAGACCCGAAACAAATACCTGTGGATCACACAAATATTTGTGCAGGGATCGAACCCTCGGCCTCTCGTTTCACAGCCAGCGTCTACCCAACTGCTCCACGGAGGCTATCGTTTATGTTGTCAAGAAGTGATTGTTGATAGCAATAAGACCGGATAGGATTCACTATTCTAATATTTCTAAGGTTTCTATTTATTTTTTTCTTTACTTCGTTTTGTTCGTGTCTAAAATAAAAATTGTGGCTTTGTTTTACGAAATTTTTATTTGCATTGTCTCTGTAGTCACTAAAATTACCGTTCGGCATCGTTTTTAGTAGCAGTCTTGATATACCCTGTATATAAAGAGTTTCATTTCTGCTCCGTTTGCTAAAGCATCTATTTCAAATATCAGTTACCGTGTATTCAACTAGATATAGAAAATGAATTCTGGGAAACTTCCCTTTGTTCTATAGAACTCGATTCAGTACAAATGGACGCAGCGTTTTATTTTTTGTTTAATAACAGCGCTGCAGCGGCTGAAAGGTGTGCTGTACAAATTTAAATTCAGCTTCAAATGGTAACTAACTGGTAGATGCACTTCTAGTTTTGTTTATTAGCGCTTAAATGTCGTGAGTTGAAATATTTCATTATTTTGAGTTACTTGTATGATGAACATTTATATTAATGTTATACCGGATAACGAAACCCGTATAAATTTTGGTACATTTTTATTTTTAGAATAATTCTTTCCCTCTATTTAGAGAAAGCAAGTTCACTACTGAACAAAAGTCTCCCCTCTTTCTTCTACTTTCTCTAAACCCGCGCTTTGATTGGCAATATGTCATTTTTCCCTCTATACATTCAAGTATCCATCAAGTATTGTTTCATATCCTGAACACGCTGCCACTTCAGCAAATCAAATGATGAATTATATTAGTGTAAAAAATTGAATTTTATTTGAATCTCTTGCATTCTTTCGATATATTCCGTAGAGCATTAGTTAAATGCCAACTGTCTGTGAAAAGAGAGGTGGCAGTTTGGTCCCCGAACAGAGACAAATGTGGTATGTGTGAAATAGAAAATATTTTAGCTTCATATGCGACACAAGATTCGATCTGTTTGTGAGTCAGAGTGTATTAATTGTTTTATTTAAATGAGTGTTAAAAATGAGTTTTATATTAAACTGATACACGCTGTAATTGTGTATTATCCAGCGTCATTCAACGATGCAGTCCAACTAAAGCCCAGCGGTGGGCACGCTACCGGGTTGATTAACAGGCGAGGACCGCGCCGCTGAACTTCGTGATGGAACCGGCCCCGGTGGACACCGCGCTAATTAATCGATAGTAATTGGGCTTAAACACATACGCGTAAATAATGCGCATGTTAGTGTTTAACGTTTGGGTTAGATTACCTAGCTCAATCTAGATAGTCTATAGTTTGGCGTTGCGATTGTTTCTTAGTCCCTATTTCACGCGATATATTGGTATTGGCTCGAAAAAGTGAATAAATACACACCCAATAGTCATATACATAGACCTGTCCCCACACAAAGATCGATTCTTGTGTTGTGGGTATTAGGAACTACGAGAGACTTTTCGGTCCCACAAACACCAAAGACAAATATTTGTGGGCCAAACATATATTTGTCTCGGTGCGGAAATCGAACCCTCAGCCTCTCGTTTCACAGCCGGCGTCTAACCAACTGCGCCACGGAGGCTGTCGAATACTAAAGCCTTGAGTGAGGTGCAATTTCATAAATCTTGAGAATATTGTGCTACATTGGTTGTATACTGATATACAGAACCTGAAACTCGGCACAATTAGTTTTGTCAATAATTTTTCTTTATTGCAATAAATGGCGAGATGGGCATGCTAGTTGCCTGATAGTAAACGATATGACCCCTCATGCACAGAAACAAAACCATACAACACCATGAATTGCAAAGCCATGCTTGACATTCCAATGTGCTCGCCATCCAGAGACATAAGATGTTAAGTCTCAATATGTCCAGCATTTACTCTGGCTCCTTCAAACCGAAACACAACAGTGCATTTACACTGCTGTTTGGCGGGAGAACTGGAAATTGCGGTGGTATCTACCCAGGCGGCTTATTACATATGAGAGACCTGTTATTTCAAGCGCAGTGGAATGCCAAGCATTGCTTTTTAATTCAAGGTGTTGTTTGGATTTGCTACTGTTTATGAGCGGTCGTATCGCTTACCATCAGGCGAACAGCATGGTAGACATTCATAGCAATAAATAAAACCTACCACCAGTGAAGTTCAACTTTATCTCGTCAAAATATATCAACATTTTAAAAGTTAACCCATATAACACTAAAATATGTAGCAAACATCAAATTAAGCGCTATTTATGTTTGGAACGAGACGTCTCACGTCCCCTGTTGATGCACGTCGCGGCAGTTTGTGCCAACCGGCGCCACTTATGAACGGCCCATGTTATTGTAAACGTACTAAGACTGTTTAGGCAAAATTTGGTATAATAATTATATGGCTTGTGGTGGGTAGCTGATTCGAATGAGGAAAGGATTGGGCCATCAGTCAGTCGTGTTATAGAAAACAACAGATATTTTAGTGCAGAAATTATGGATAGTTTATACAAATTTTCACGTTTTATTTGATATTTTTTGGGACCCTTAAATCTTATTTGATCGGTAATCTACACCCAACGACTAATATCGTGTGTTGCCTACAAGTTATTATTATTGTGTTGTCTCTGAATTAGTGGCGAAGCATCTTTAAATGTCGATTCATAGTATTATAAAAGTAAAGCACTTTTGTAGTTGATGTGTTGAACTAATATTATTTTAAAAATATTATGTACAACTTTATAAATAATAAATCAATAAATACAGGTTCATATGTTAACATGATGCAGACTATTCGTGTTTAAAACCAGCTTACTCTGATAAAATTAGGATCATAGCTAATTCTAGACTTCATGTGTGTTTAAACCTCAGAACTCACATGTATATAGTGTCTTGTTCCGCCATGTTTTAAAATAATTTATTGAATCCATTAAAATGTTAAACATCATTTAGATTCAGTCACTTTTTGATCTACCACCCATTTCGGAAAGCGGTTTTCACTAGAGAAGAACGGGCAAGAAACTCTAGTGTTACTCTTTTCATAACCAGTTTACAATATTTTTAAAATCAGTGTATTTCATTAATAATTCAAAGTTCAGTTTCTTTGGACGGTCGCGCCCTAACACGCGAGTCTATAAAATAGGATTTTTTAAGTAACGCAAAGGGTCCGTGTCGTCCCCAACCACTGTCACAGTCAATTTGGAAGAAAATTGGAAAAATAGTCTCTGGACACCAACGTATGCCACGTGGGGTGAATATTGGATTAAATCCACGCGTCTGGTGCATCAGTGCAAAAATTGACTTAAAAATACCCCCAGTCTCTATTTAATTAGCTTTGTATCATCCACTGCAATTATGTGGACATCCTCCCTTTAATCAGCTTTGGATCACGTAGCTAATGTGTAGACGTAATTATATTTATTACTGGTGGTAGGTCTCTCATGTGTGTGAGGCCATCTGGGTGGATACCACCGCAGTGTCTATTTCTCCCGTCAAACAGCAGTTTAAATGCACTGTTGTGTTTCGGATTGAAGGGCATTGTAGCCAGAGTACTGTAACTGGACATATTGAGACTTAACATCTTATGAACTAACCTATTGTTACCTAACCCATTGTAAATTATCTACTAACCTATTGTTTGTCAATGCGGCGGGTCATAGCCAGATGAATAACCATCTTATAACATCATATTGTACCTATGTTCCACAATAAACATATTTGATTTGATTTGATATGTCTCAGGATGGCAACCGCAGTGGTATGCCAACCATTGCTTTGTAATTCAAGCTGTTGTTTGGTTTTGCCACTGTTTATGAGCGATCGTATCGCTTACCATCAGCCGAACGGCATGCTCATCTAGCTATTCATGGAAATAAAAAAAATAAATAAATATAGCGTTTATGGCTTTGTAATTCATTCAGGAAGCGTATCCAAATAAATTGTTCTGTTTCCACACTTGATACATGTTGTATGACTTGGCAATATTTTTTTACGAAACAGGGCTAAGCATTATAAAATAAGGAGGCCAACGTCATAGAGAAAAAACACTACGTTAGAGTTTTTTAAATAACCAAGTTTTATAAAACAATGAGATTCTTCCTCTCTTAAACTACAAGAAGTCCAGTGGTAATCATAGGCTTATTCCTAAGATTTTATACAAGGCTGGTTTATGCGGCCTGCAACCAGTGACTTCGTGCAACCTTGGCTAGGTCCTCTATCCAACTTGTAGACATTTGGTTTACCGGTGTATGACTTCTATTGGAAAGCTTTTTGGCCCCATTAGCCATCAGTTCTCTGAATTTTACACTCATACAAACACCTCCACACACCACGACCAATCACACCCAGAAATCACGTGCATAGTCCTGATCCCACACTAATCCGGTGTCTTGTGTCGTGGGTAGCAGTAACAATAAGAGACGTTTCGGTCTCACAAACACCCAGACCCGAAACAAATATTTTAACATAAGAGTTAAAAATTAAATTATGCTCATAATTAATAATTAATCCATAGTCAATATTTTAAATAATTTGTCGTCCTCACTTCAATCGAACTGGGTTACCTAAATGCTAAAATTCATAATTATGCTACTAATTCATAGTCAACATTTAAAATAATTTGGCACCCCTACTGCAATCAAACTGGGTTACCTAACTAAAATTAATGCCTATGCTAAAATTCATAATTATGCTATTAAACAATAGTCAGAATTTAAAATAATTTGGCGCCTTCACTGCAATCAAACTGGGTTATTCCCGGCGAAAATGAGGATGTGTAAAGTTCATAAGGGGTCTGTTTAAACCGAAGGGCCTCGCGGTAGGGTCCGTTTGTGAATAAAACGGCGGCGGACTAAGCGAACCACTCATGAAAGTCGAGTTTTAATCAACTTCGGTACGGTCCGCAGCGGATTTTGTTCTCAAATCTTCTTGGAGAAAAAATATTGGAGAAATACTAAATACTAAATTAAAACTCTAAAATTCTACATAGTATTCGAATGATCTTTTGAATGGTTATGTAATGCTGTCATCACTTTGAGAGATACTTAAACTCACACCTTTTTCCCCCAAAGAGCAAGGAGAGGTACTAAGACACCCATGTTTTGCTTTGTGTGTTTCATCCCATATAATAAGGGGCGAGGCTATCGATATATTGGGCACAAATTCCTGACTCCAAGTTGATAATGAACAGCAAAATCCAATACCACTTAACCCAGGATTAGAATCCGCGACCTCAGACTTCAGACCTTATTATATTATTATTATACTAGTGATTAGTTATAATACGGGAATTTAAATAAAATATTTATCCACCATTGACAAAACTATTTGGTTCAAAATGAAACTGGATATTAACAAGATGAACCCCAAAGACTACATACTTACAGGATAACAGGTTTATATTATCATATATCACGTAGACGTGGGAGCTTACCACCAAAAAACTTTATACGAAAACTGTGCAAAAAATATCGTAGTGCGAAAGAAAATCACTAATCAATTCCTTGTCTAAATTCTAGATCATACTTAGCAGACGCAGGATATATTTTAGTGAAAAAATACATTTTTCTGCTCACCGTACCCGCGTAGTCCGCAGTCCTGCAGCGTACCTGAATTTTTATCAAACAAAAGGGAAAGTTTGCCTGAATAATCTGAAATTATGTGGCGGGCGGCAATCTAAGATTATACGCGGCATGAAAATCGGCTGGGTAAGTGCCAATTTATATAATGGCCCCATACTTTATTTAACAAGTACATGAATACAATTTGGAGACGTAAAATGCTGTGGGTGTAGTCTTTTTCTTTATTTTATTTTTATAAAAAAATTATATTGTACTCGGATTAATGATAGTTTGCGGGCTGTGGTTGTTACTGTATTCGATTTGCTGGTTGGGCAATTACTATTTATGAGGTTTACGTTTAAAATTTAAGAGTCACGATGTTGTCAGTGACTCAGCAGAAATGGGTAGGTTCGTCTGGAGCGGTATTCCTGTCTCACAGGATCGACGTGTTTTTTTACTTTGCTGTCGCGTTTCCTTCGGTGATTGAGATAGCTGGATGCCCAATAGCCCTTTTCTCTTTTTATCTTTTTTCTTTCCCATTCCCCTCCCGATTTAATAAGTCGGCAATATATCTATAATCCTAGTGTGATAGATTCATGGGTGGCATTGATCATTTATCATCAGGAGGCCTGTTGGCACATTAGTCGCACTAATTATATAAAATGTGTGTTCCGGAACTTTTATTTATGCGATATACTCGTCCCTCATTACATCTTAGACCGGAGAATTAGTTCAGTCAACCATGGAACATCTAGGGGTTTTAGTTGTATGGGTTAGACCTGTTTGGGATTATGTGGGGTGTCAGATTCGTTTTTGGCGGTAATATAATATGTAAATTGATAAAGTTAAATGTATATTTAAAAACTCGTATCGATCGATTTCAGATCGCGGCTATACATAAATTTAAACCAAAGTTTTTATAACATAATGCTTGTAATTTTTTAATTTGTGTGGTTCTGTATACGATCGCAAGTGCTCCTATTCTACTGTAGTTTAAATTGGCAAAAGCGATGTCCTATATCAATAAAATAGTTCTATATTTTTTTAATTTCTTTAAGCTGAGTGGTCACCTACGTGTCACTTATTTGCGACGCACAAACTTTTTTTTTATGTGTAATTTCTGTGTTGTCTATGTAAATTTATGTTATATGAGTGTGTGCGTTGTGTTAAGTGTTTTCTTTCTTTCTTTCTAAATAAACTAGAAATAAATAATTAAATTATCTGTGAAACCTAATTTATAAAAGAAAACGTCGAAGAAGTATTTTACAGCTCAACTTCATTGAACAATTGCTGATTTCAAAGTGTTGTAAGAGTTTATAAGGCTTTGATACTGCGGTTAGATTTCTCTCGATTTTCACTTGGTATGGATTTCTTTAACTTTGACTGCAGTGAGCATTGAGGGAAGAGCCAAGATTGTAATAAGAGACAAGACGAGGTCGATTTATATTTTAACTAGATTTCATCAGTAATTATGTTTAAATAACTTAGCACAAAAAAAATCGTTTCTATTGCTGATGTAAAGACTAAATCTTTATCTTTCATGTAGACTTTGACCTGTTACAACTTTATCATATAATTATTGTGTAGTACCAAGTATTTTGAGTAGCATGCGCGTCCAAAAATACAATTTACATATATCATAATTGCATAGTCATTATAATATGGATTATAGTATTTTTCAATTTTTCGTATTCTTGAGGAGTAAAAACAATTTTGTAATATACATGTATAGTTTTAAAAGAAATTATGAGTAAGAAAATATTTTTGGCTGCTCAAGAAAACGAAAAATTAAAAAAATACTATAGTACACTATTCACTGTGACTGCAATTTTCATTAGGGATAGAATAGAAAAATCTTTATTAGTTCATTAAAGTATACATATATTGATACAAAATTAATAACTAAATTACAAACCTATTACAATTTGAACGGACAAAATAATTAAAAGAAAAGGAATAAAAAGGTAGCGATAATAAATACAAGAAAAAAGTGTAGAAGCATATGTGTTGCAGTAGAACAAAGGAGCAAATACTGATATTCTGCCTACTAGTTTGCCATTATTTTACAAGCTCTCTATTCAGTTACAATTTAAAATATATAAAATGTTACAAATGTTAATACTAAACATGTAACACAGATTGGCGTGATTAGCCCGGGCTTAAAGGGCGTGCCCATGGGGTGGCAGGCAGAGGAAGTAATATTCGATTTAAATGCATACCGCGGCACACCTGGCGCCGCACATCCTAAACACGCTCATGTACCGACTTTAATGCACTGGACACTGTATCGAACCAGTTATATATAGATTCTATGTGTTTGTGTACAAATATTTAGAATTGCTCGATGTGGTAGGATATTCATAGGTGGCGGGATATTTGATGATTATAAACGATAAAAAATATTCTCACGCATACAGGACATCCAGACTGCTACCGTAAACGAAGCCGGGTGGTAGTTTTAGTGACTACAAACACAAAGCAACAAAAAATTTCGCAAAGAAACGCGACAATTTTTTGTTGAGACTTTTTTTTTGTTTGTCTTCGATTTAACACACACCATAAGTATATTTCGAGATATAGTTAAAATTGTATTCAGAAAAAGTCAATTCTATTCACCTAAATCCTTATCAAATATAACCAAATATGAGTTGTTAAAGAATGTAAGTGAAGTGTCACAAAACATGCAACGTACAGGAGTCTCAAAAGGCAATCAGCTGATCCATCTTCAATTAATCTGGAACATGATAGCGAGCACCGCCTCGCGTCGCAGTGTCTTAGCTCCCGCAGGAACACTAACTGTATTTTAGGACATCTAACTTGATCACTGTCGGTGTCACAGGAATATTCTGCAGGCGAAACGGGGTATTCTGGGGTAACCAAAAATAATGGTTGACTTGATATGAATAATAATATTTTAAAAATTTTATTTCATAAGTAGTTCAAATTCGCCGTTTCTCAAATACTCGTTTAACCTGCCTCATGTTATACATAGGTTATATTTACGAAACCATATTTCGGCATTACTGAATAATTTACCTTCTAGCATTTTAACTGTAAATATGTTTATAATCTAAAATCTCATGAATTTCCTAATGTAGGACTCGAAATCAGGACATCATTGTCGTTAGCCACACTTTTAATCCCGAACTTATCCTTCCAAATCCACTGTTTACAAGGCTGCATCCAACAAATGTTATATGATAAATAGTAAATAAATAAGACCAAACACGTGCAGTATAAAGGGACGCGGTGCGGTTGACCGGCGCGGCGCTAGGAGCAGGCTCCGGTATAAATCAGCTGCGTTTATACACGATACTGTGTTTAGAAGGATCAACCCTTCTGTGGGGTGACCTTGCTTGTGTACTGGTAGAGGGATATTTTGAATAAATCGTGCTGTTCAAAATATTCAGGTGTGTTCTTTCTCAGTGATTAAATTATTAAATTTTTTGGTTATTGGAATTACTTTATTTCTTAATCAATGTACATTGATTTATTATGAAAGAAAAACACAAATTATGAAATGTCTATGTAGCTACTCAGAGCACGTTTTAACCTATTCTGTTCCATACAAGTGATATATAAAAAAGTTTGTTTCAAGGAGTTTTTGGTTCATATTAGGTCCAAAGCAACTTTAGTTAATTAATTATAAACTAAACACTCGTAAAAGGGGGCTGCTTGTGTGGACTGGTCTGCTCAATTTGCTTATATTGATAACTTTTAATTACTCTGAAAGTTTTATTGCTATTGCTTTGGCGGAACAGTGTACCGATTCTGCGTTTTGAGCGACTTTTTTAACTCAGTGGTACAAAATGACTTCATCAATATTTTAACCAATTGATTAACCAATTGATTATTATAAATAACTGGTGGTTTACTGGTGGTGGGTCTCTCATATGTGAGAGGCCATCTGGGTAGGTACCACCGCAGTGTCTATTTCTCCCGTCAAACAGCAGTGTAAACGCACTGTTGTGTTTCGGGTTGAAGGGCATTGTAGCCAGAGTAACTACTGGACATATTGAGACTTAACATCTTATGTCTCAGGATGGCGAGCGCAGTGGAATGCCAAGCATTGCTTTGTAATTTAAGGTGTTGTTTGGTTTTTCTACTGTTCATGAGCGGTTGTATCGCTTACCATCAGGCGAACAGCATGCTCGTCTCGCCAATCATAGCAATAAAAAAAAAAAAAAAAAACTTATGAACGGCTCTAAATTCAACTAGGCTGCGACTCCTGTATAATCACTGTATTGTATACTTGTTTTGACAAAAGCGACGCTAGAGTTTTACGCCCGCTGTTTTCTGGCGAGATCATCCTTGTGAACCGAGTGATAGTAAAAATAATTATACCGAATTTAAATAATGTATGATATTTTATGAATTCAATAAAGTATTTTCGTTTCATTCACTCCAATTCTTTGAACGTAATAATTAATGTAGAGACATGGGTCCTTTCTCGTTTCAGACGTATTATTTTTATTGAAATTTCCATTAAAACCTCTAAATTAACATATAACTTAACATAAAAAGGGAATCACTATTAACATAATTTTTCATTCAAATTTCAACTGCTGTCCTTCAAAAGTGGAAATCGTAGTCGCCCTACCACCAGGAATGTTGCGTCGAAAGGCCGTTGCGGTTGACGGACTCACTTCGGACATGATAAACAAATTCGACAACCCATAAAACTATCCGCCATTCCTTTCGCCTTTCCTTTAAACGCGGACCGATTTTTAGATGAAAATATTTTTATCCTCCACCGAATGAGCATCGATAAAGGACTCAAATAGTAAAAACAACATTTTAGTGATGGGTCACTGAGTTTATAACGTCGGTTCGTTTTGGAGATTCATCGGATTATTTGCAAAATAAAATATGCAAGAAAACGTTGGTACATTAAAATTTTTATGAACAGATGCGGGCATTGTAGCCAGAGTAACTGGGCATAATGAGACTTAACATCTTATGACTCAGGATGGTGAGTGAAGTGGAGTGCCAAGCATTGCCTTGTAATTCTTGTGTGTTGTTTGGTTTTGCTACTGTCCATGAATGGTCGTATTGCTTACCATGGAGCGAATGGTGAAAATAAAGAATACCGTGAATATGTTGATTATTACTTAAACTTTATTAGTACGAGTAGTACCTATAGTGTACATTATTACAGCTACAGAGTTCATGGTCGGTACGACCGGAGTAGTAGCATTGTCTTATAGAAAACCGACCTGACAGTTCCGTTGTTGGGTTTTATTCGGTGTCCAAGAGCGCCAGAGACCGATAAGCCGCAGGGTTATATCAGGCGGACATAATCCTTTCGATCAATGACTAAAAAAGGTTGGAGGTTTTTCGTATGAATTTCACTGCACTTAACAAACTACAATGGATATTTTTTTGTGTTTGAGCAAAAAACTTTTCGTAGTGTGGTTTTCGGAAATATTACAATCACGAGAAATTTAATACAAAATATAATTCACGTTAAAATTGTCCCTGAACAGTGAATATATGAAATGAATTATTTGTTTTCAAATTATACAGTTTCGAAAATTGGAATCGCATGGAAATGTTTTTCGTTTATTTGTAGTTCTTTATTCCGGTAATCTATGTGTCGATACTGTTTCCTTTAATACCCAGTATTAATATAGTTTCATTGTAATACTAGGGATTAATAACGCAATACGCGGAACACATTTTGTGATCACCATTCGGTTGATTACCATTGTCTGCTTTGCTGAAGTGGTTTGGAACTGGAGTTGGTGAATGAACATTGTAGTTATCTTGAATTCTACAGGGCTTTGAAAACCTAAGGATAATGGTTTTTATCTACAGCGTTACTATTAGCACATAATAATTATTGTTATCTTTAGCCATGGGAACTTCCCTACTGGACCTAGGCTTTTTTTCAAGGATGGTCCTGTGACTTGCCTGACTTGTTTGCTGACCTGTGACTTGTTTCAAGCGGTATACCATTAGATAATTTATTAAAGTATAATATTATTTATCTCAATACTATCGGCTAGCTTCACCTGGTTGCAGACTTGACTTACAATATTCTTTACCAAGGAACTCAAAACTAAAATACAGTTATGTAATCAATTAATGTTTTACACTTACGGTACGATTACAACGCCGAAGTCTATGGTTCGAATCCCGGGTCGGGCAAACTGATATTATATTTTTCTATTCATTACCAGCCCAGAGTCAGGAATTTGTGCCTAATTTAGCGATAGGCTCGGCTCCTTCCACATCGTGGAACACACAAGGCGAATTAGTCCTGGTAGCATCTTTGCTTACC
Organism: Hyles lineata; assembly: GCA_030180105.1. Taxonomy (NCBI): domain Eukaryota; kingdom Metazoa; phylum Arthropoda; class Insecta; order Lepidoptera; family Sphingidae; genus Hyles; species Hyles lineata. The sequence continues at coordinate 16,544,379 of JARJEE010000006.1, read as the reverse complement.
CCTTGTGGGAAAAAGGCGTGAGTTTTGGTGTGTTATTATTTTCAGATCAGATTCGAATATTCAAAAATCATTATATTCAATAATTTCGTTTAAAATACTCAGGGACGGTTTATATCGCAAATCAAATATATTGGATTGAATTTCACATATTCGAAATATTTCATAACGATATTGGCAGCATCATATTATGTATCCGGCAGTGGAAGAGCCAAGTTCAGTAATTATATAGGTATAATGTAATATTTTCAAAACTAAAGATAAAAAATGCCCCTTTTTGCTTAGGTCCGGCAAACGAGCAAAGAGCTCACCTGGTCGATATCTGTATCAGACCATATACGTCCCACTGCAGGGCACGGGTCTACTCTACAATCGAAAGTACGATTAAGAGTGGTTAGGCCATATAGTCCACCACGCTGGCCTAGTACGGGTTGGCACACACACACATGACTCCGAAACGTCAGAGGTGTGCCCTGGGATTTGAATCCGCGACCACCGTGAACATGTTGGCAGTCGAGTCTGGTCCGTTTACCAACAAGCCACTACGTACTTCTCACCTGGTGGTAAGTGATATACTGCTGCACATGAACATCCAATACTCTTGGATCATGGAGGTGTTGCTTACCCGGTAGCGTAGCGGGAAGGAAAAATAATGGGAAGAAGAAAGGTGCATTGGGCATTGTAACTTCACTAACCGAACGAAACGCAACAGCAAAACTGTCGCTTCACGTTAATCTCCTGAGGACCACTCACTGTCGAGCCTGTCCATTAATGCTGAGTCGTGAACCATTACGATTTCTAATAAACATATCCGAATATAGGTATGTTTGTGGTAGTCATTATTGAGGCGGATATAATTTACCATCAGCTTCATTTATCTCTCGCCAATGAATAGCTCAGTAAGACTTGCTTACACATCATCGCCGGCTAGTCAATTTTTTTTATTGCTTTGAATATCGAGACGAACATGCCGTTCACCTGATGGTAAGCGATACGAATGCTCATAACAGTAGCAAAACACAACACCTTGAATTACAAAGCTTGGCATTCCACTGCGCTCGCCATCCATCGCCACATCAGATGTTAAGTCTCAATATATCTAGTAGTTACTCTGGCTACAATGCCCTTCAATCCGAAACACAACAGTGCATTTACACTGCTGTTTGACGGGAGAAATAGACACTGCGGTGGTACCCATCCAGATGGCATTTCACATATGGGAGACCTACCCAGACTACCAGTAAAATTTTGAGAGGCCTCGGCGATAACTAGTATAGTGTCGAACTAGTAATAGTCATAAAATTATATCTAAAATATTCTACAAAACTTCAAAATATGTCTTGTGTAGGTGAAGGCCTGAAATAACTACATTTACTGAATTTCACATTGTGAGTCCTTCTAAAAAGTAATTTACAGTAACATCCTCATTTTTGAGGAACTTGGTTTCAATTTCAACATTTATGTTTTCCTTGGAATACTGATTTCAGTATACGAGTATTAATTCCATTGAACATGTACTCAGTGGTATTTGTACGGATGCGTTCCGGGAACATGGAATTCAAGTTTAAATTTTGGCTGTTAAATTAAAATTTCGAATAGGTATTTTGTGACGTAATGGAATTTTATGATTCACTGTTGTGTTGATTTTATTAACAATGATGACTTATTATACTAGTAGTACAAAAAACTTAATTTTTAATTATTAATAATGAAGTTTTATGAAGAATTATTTGTGGCTGCAAGTCTTCTAAAGGCCAAAATTAATAAGCAATCTTGATCCCTATCTAAGGTTAGATTTCAAAATAGATCAATCGGGCCATATATTTATCTAAATTGGACATAATATATTGAATTTTGGATCGATTAATTAGAGTAGCTATTAGATATATTGAGACTTAACATCTTATATCTCAGGATAGCGAGCGCAGTGGAATGCCAAGCATCCCTTTGTAATTCATGCTGTTGTTTGGTTTTACTACAGTCCATGAGCGACCATACCTTACCATCAGGCGAACGGTATGCTCGGTTTCGCCACTCCTTGCAATAATAAAAAAAGTTATTTATCTTGTTTACTATGTGGCCTTACCACTCTCAATCGCACTCTCGATTGTAGAGTAGGCCCATGCCCTGCAGTGGGACGTATATGGGCTGATACAGAAGATCTTGTTTACTATTTAAATACACGTCCCATTAAACTGTATCCATAGCACTTGCCGTAGTGCACATATTGCACTACCATGTTGTGACAACTAGGCGGCCATTTCAGTATGAGGCTGTGAAGTGTCATCTATATGTTGTTGTTGTTGTTGTGTACACCTTTAATTGATATGTATATCAGTAGATTGTCCTAGATGTATTATTAGAAAATGCTTAATATACATGTCGTTGGTGTGCCTATTTCAATAAATAAATATATGCCCCTTCTGAGCCTTCCATTCTTAACCTCAAAGGAGAGCAATGCTTTGACAGTATTTGTGGACAGTGATGGCCACTTTCAATCACGTGATATGTTTCCTTGTTTGAAAGTCCTTTGATGGAAAATCCATAAAATCCATTTCATCAATCTATTTTCACATATTTCGATAGAATAATACTCACGATTTTTACCTAAAATAAATATCAATAACAAAATGTACCGTGAAACCATATTCCTGTATGAAACTGAAACGGGCCAAACGTGCAATCTGACGATTTTCAGTATAGTATTTGATGGCCACTATACAGGCGCAATGCGTATATAAATAGCTTACGACTAGTAATCGCTCTTCGGTGACACCTAGACCTACGAGTAAAATTATATTGTACTAGGTATATATTGCACAATGAAAGCGGCTAGAAACCACTAGCCAAGTGTCAATTAAGTATTTTTTAAATATCTGAATGGCGAGACGAACAAGTTATTCGCCTGATGGTAAGCGATTCGATCACTCATGAACAGTAGCAAAACCAAAAAACACCTTGAATTACAAAACGCTCGCCATCCTGAGACATAAGTCGCCGCCTGTGAAACGAGAGGTCGCGGGTTCGATCCCCGCACCGAGAGAAATGTTTGTGCGGCCCACAAATATTTCTTCCGGGTCTGGGTGTTTGTGAGACCGAAAAGTCTCTCGTAGTTCCTGATACCCACGACACAAGACTCGATCTTAGTGTGGGGTCAGGACTATGTATGTGACTGTTGGGTGTTATTTATTATTTATTATTTATTAAGTAAGATGTTCAATCTACTGCTACTTTGGCTACAATGTCAATCAAACCGAAACACAAAAGTGCATTTATACTGCTGTTAGGCGGGAGAAATAGATACATAGATAGATAACACTTTATTGTTCACCACATATTAGATACAAGTAAACAGTTGACATCTTTTGAAATAGTGTAAATAGATATTGCGGTGGTACCTACCCAGGCTATACTGTACAGTACAATAGTACATATGACGCCAGTAAATTTAACATACACCACAAATCATCATATGAGTACCTATTTATAATCAGGTTTAATAAAACAACTGCCTCGGTGGCGTAGTTACACTATAGTACGCTCACAAAGCTGAGGTCTCGGGTTCGAATCCCGGGTTGGACAAAATTATATTGGATTTTTCTATTCATTATCAGTCCAGAGTCAGGAATTTGTGCCCGATATGGCGATAGGCTCGCCACCTATCACATCGTGGGACGGAACATACAAGGCGAAATGTGGGTGTCCTGACACCTCATCCTACCTAACGTGACCATTTATTTTTTGTGCCAGAGCGGGACATCTGTGGAATTAAATAATAATATAATTTTTTTTTGGTGTTTTTAATAAAAAAGATTGAATTACAAGAAATAATCATAGCACTAAGCACAAAATAGTTTGTCAGGCACGATTTATAAGCCCCAGTAGTGGCGTGACTTCCAGGCAGACACATAACGTACTCAATAATTGTGGAAAAGTTTTTTAAATCAAGATTGTTTTTTACGAAATTGCTGGAATAATTTGACCCAACCGTTTTCAGTAATAGTTCGATAAAGCATTTCGAGGGGGAAATACTTTTTGATCATCGTTTGGTCTATTTGCAAAAGCGGGACTATGTAGGCCTTGCTGGGGACACCGGGACAGACTTCCTGAAAGCGGGACTGTCCCGCCTAAATCGGGACGTATGGTCACGTTATTCCTACCCCTTCTTGGAAAAAGGCGTGAGTTGATGTAAGTATGTTTGTTTAATAAAACAACTATAAAAAAGGAAAATCGAATATCATATGTTTTCAAAACATAAAAAGTTTTGTTACTTCTAAATTCTGCACTGAACAAATTCACCAAAAATATAACAGCAAACATCACAGCTGTTTTAATAAAAATGATTTTATAACGCGCCAAACGTTACAAATGATTGTAAACGCGTTTAAATTGGAGAGGTGTATTAAACGGGCGGTGCTCTAACTTTGCCCACATTCGATAATCTGCAAGTTTTTCCCCGTGCCTGTATGTGGGTCAAGAGAGAACTGGGAAGTGAGCGGTTAGGCGCGCCGCATGCGGGCCGTCGACACGCGCGTTTTAAATTCGCGTGAGACGGGAGCGACCTAGTTAGTTTGAAGACGACTGTATTTTAGTTGTAAGATTGGTTAAGGACTCTCAATGATGTAAAATGCAGTGAGTGAATCAGAAACGGCTTTGTGGATAATATATAGAACCTCCTTTCTTTGAAGTTCGTTAACAGACTTCAAAAATTGTGGTTTGTTCCGCCGTAGAATGCTACGTCGGTGAGAGATATTTACGACACTGCCATGTACATGGTAATCAATAAGGTATCTATATTTGCTTAGGTAGCTACCATTGTACGCGATAATCGAATTCCCTTAAAATAATTCTTGCCAGCATATTATACTGACGCGACACAGGCACCTGGTGGTCAGTCCCAATAGAAATTCAAATATTATGGTATTTAATTAAAACCACATGTTCCCAACCACCCCAGGTAATATTGTACTATATCTGAGAAAAAAAGTGCCTGATAGCTTTGACAAAACAACAACTTATAAGTACGAGTCATTTTACCGCTGAAATAACTTCCCGAAACGCGGTTCGAGCGGTAAAAAAACTCGTAAAGTGGAAACTAGAATTACGACTTCAGGCATCATCAATCATTTTTCAAATTCTGTATTATGTAACTTGGGGCGATGAAAACACCTGAGTATTAAATAAATAAAAATAAATAAATACACCCAACAGTCACATAGACAGTCCTGATCTCACACTAAGATCGAGTTTTGTGTCGTGGGTATCAGGAACAACGAGAATCTTTTTATGTCTCACTAACACCCAGACCCGAATCCAGTGCTTGTGGTTCACACAAATATTTATCTCAGTGCGGGGACTGAATCTGTAGCTTCTCATTTCATAGGCGACGTCTAACCAACTGCGCCACGGAGACGATCTGTCGGTATATGGACACCATTAGAACTGCTTTACTCCTTTCGGTAGATACTCGACTTCAACTTGCATTGCACTTGTTACCGAATTGTACCTATTTTTCTGAGTCAGCATAAAATAAAATTAAACAAAAATACCTACCCAGCTTTAGTCTATAAATATTATAAGTACTAATAAATAACTTCTTATAGGCCGGCGTTTGAGGTATTAAAGGCGCTTAGAAGCATTTTAAGGCGTTCTAGACCCATTTTTACTAGTAAATTATATAAATGAGATTTTGATTGTTATTCACTGTTTGTATTAAGGCTTTTTATTGCAAGGTTATAATCTCACTTGCTGAGTAATTTTGTTAAAAGTATTATAAATTATAATTTTCAACACACATAGTACATACTGTCGATTTCATTAAAAAATGCTTAAACGCCCTAAGGCTTTTAATAAAGCCCAAAGACAAAATGCTATAATATATGTAACAGTAACACATACCTAATATTGATTCCACGGCTTAATAAGATTGCTAATCGATATCGATATTATGAAGTCGCAGAATTACAACTAGAGACTGAACTGATGTCGGAATGCGATGGCTCGACGGTCGGGAAATGTAATAAGATGATATTTGGTGATGATGATATGAAAACCTGTTGTCATTTTTCTACCCTTCAAAATCCCTTTAGATTTTATGCGGCCGAAAATTTACCTAATCACTCATCATCTCGTGCACCATATACATACTCGTTTCCTCCACTTGTGTAATAAAAAATCTAACAGCTATGTTTTGATCTTCAACATACTCAACACAAATCATTACTAATTACATAAATATTTTTCTTTTTTTGACATGTGACACATACTTTCTATTTCTACTTTCTTTTTTGAATACTGCATCACTCCAAAAATAATATTGACACCATCAAAATACATCACACTTCATTTTTCCCACTCCCCTTCAGCGTTTATAAAACCGCTCAAACTCGCGTCCAACCCGCTCCGTCTACCCCCGCCTAACAACACACACACGCTTGTCGTGTTGTGATGTTTGCTTGTGTGGCCGCACGCACGCAACGCACTGGGAATATTGTGAATGCTGATGTTAGTTTTGAGGTAGTTCTGTAGCTTTTAGTATATGAAGTTTATTTTGTTGAATGGATATTTGTACGTTAGGTTGGTTTAAAGGTTATTAGCGTTATTTGGAGTAAATAGAATAGTGCCCAATTAATCTATATTGGCTCCAAGTTTCATATGTCATTTTATAACCTACAAAAATAATGTTAGTATTTAGGTACCTATGTATAAATATCAGGTCTGGACATTTTAATTTGTAATTAATTGGTAATTTTTTACAAAAGGTTTATGGATTTATATAAAAATATATATAAATTAAACCAAACTGCGACTCATGTATAATCTGTATAGCATCTTTTTTTTAAAAGAGCAACGCTACCCTGTCCTGTCCGTTCTTCACTGGTGAAAATGTCCTAGTAAACCAGATGGTAGAGAAAAAAAGTGACTGAATCTAAATCCAAATGATGATTTTAAAGATTCAATAAAGTATTTTTATTTTCATTATATTCAGTAATGATGAGAATATTCACAAATCATAAGTAACAATAAATATTTGTACTTAGTCACGAACTGGTAATTTTACAAAAAGCTCTTACAGTAAGTACATTGGGGTCGATCGTTACCTTTAGAATATGGCAACAGCTGAATTTATACTCTTTTTTAAAGTTGGTTAAAAAATAATGTGTGTTTTCTCTTTCCAGATTCATGTCATGCGCTGATTTCACAAGCTATGCTATCAGACATACGTGAGTATATAGTCATATACTATGTTTTGTATACTAGAATAATATTTTGTTACATTACTGTAGGTAAAAAGTTCGTCAGGGGGTAAATATGACGAAAACGCATAAAATCGGAGTTTTAGTTAAGTTAATTTTTTTACGGAGAAAATTCTTGTTTATTATAATTATACATTACTCTAAAACTTAGACTAAAATTATATTTTATATTATTATTATTAAGCACCTGCTCTCGTCTCTCACACTACCTTATGGTTGACTGGGAGAAAATGCCATTTAGAATTCATTCCCCCTGTACTATTTAAATTCGTACAAAGTGTTAAATAAAATAAAAAATAAAAATAAAATTATACGTTACTCTGAAAAACAAATAGATATGATGCAATTTTTTTGTTATGAATAATAATGGCTATGGGAAACTTTTCTACCTAACAAACATAAAACACATGCTATTTACCTACTATCAAAAATCATATTTTTAGTCCGATAATCCAAATCAATTCGTAATTGTCACGCACGAATCGATTATATAAGTCATCAGCGTAGATGCGCTATTCAAATTAAACACCAGCAAACGTATAAGAAACGCTATTTAACAATAAATAAATAAATAAAAATAAATAACACCCAACAGTCACATACATAGTCCTGACCCCAAACTAAGATCGAGTCTTGTGTCGTGGGTATCAGGAACTGTGGGCCGCACAAACATTTCTTTCTGTGCGGGGATCGAACCCGCGGCCTCTCGTTTCACAGGCGGCGTCTAACCAACTGCGCCACGGAGGCTGACAAACTCACATAGATGTAAATTGCTAATGATGAGAATCCCAACCAAATCTTCAACGAATACTTTTTGTATATTGCAATGAATGGCGAGACCAGCATGCCGTTCGCCTGATGGTAAGTAATACGACCGCTCATGAACAGTAGCAAAACTAAACAACACCTTGAATTACAAAGCCATGCTTAGCATTCCACTGCGCTCCCCATGCTGAGACATAAGATGTTAAGTTTCAATATGTTCAGTAGTTATTCTGGTTAAAATGTCCTTTAATCCGAAACACAACAGTGCACTTACACTGCTGATGGCAGGAAAAATAAATATTGCGGTGGTACTTACTCAGGCGACCTCTCACAGTAACGCAATTTAACAATCTCATGTAGTTGTAAATCGCCAATGATAAGAATCCCAACCAAATCTTTAACAAATACTACAAACAAAACCCGGAATCCGCAACGTTCAATGTAGCGTCAACATTGCCAAATACGCAATTACTAAAGTTGTCCGGCATCGATTAACCGCAGCATAATTTATTCAGCTTTATCCATCATCTGTGGAACTCTGTTATTTGTCCCCGAGGTCGGGTCTCCTTATACTTTCCGAAAGCGATTAAGGGAGCCGCTTACAAGAGCCGCAGATTAAATTGACCAGTATGTCGGACCTTTGTATGCAAATTTAATTTGGGTAGAAGTTCCAATCTTTGCTACAGTGTACATTGTTTAACTTTGAACGTTTAGTGGAATTTTTATTTTTGACCGACTTCAAAAAAAGTGGGTAATGAATAAGATTTTTTTAAATATAATATTAGGTATTAAGGATTTGTATACTAGCACAATGAAATAGATATTATTTATGATTTTGTAGTGACACTTTGAAGTCGGTTTTTAAATTAAAATTATTTTACAAAAGGTGTATAGGATCGGTTTAAAGAACATTGCCATTGATTTGTTATTATTGTAAGCTTGGTAATTTACAACCTTATACACTTATTATTGATGAGAGACTCCTCTGCAATCAAAGACTCTGTTGGTAAGTGTGTCATATTTATTTATTTATTTATTTATTTATTAAACTTCATATACATTGTATACAAGGCGGACTTAATGCCAGAGGCATTATCTACCAGTCTACCTTTGGGTGATGCAGAGATGAGATCAAGTGGGCGTATACATTTTTAGAGAAAAGAGAAAAATAAATAGAAACATAAATAATTAATATGTAAATACATACAAATATAGGGTCAATACATGATATACTATAGTGGATATATATAGTTATTATATGAATAATTATGACATAAATATATATCTTAAATATCATCAAAAAAAATATCATATGTGAGTGGCCGCCTGGGTAGGTGTATGCAATGTTGTTTTCGGTTTGAAGGACATTGTGACCAGAGTAACTACTACTGGACATATTAAGACATAACATCGTATCAGGATGGCGAGTGCAGGAGAATTCCAAGCATTGCATTGGCAACTCTTAGTGTTTTTTGATTTTGCAACTGTCATGAAGGTCGTACTGCTTACAATCAGGCGAACGGCATGCTCTATTAGCTATTGATTGCAATAAAAAAACCTGGTTGACTGGGATTAGTGCATACACCACCATGCTGGTCAATTAAGGTGTTGGCGAAAACATACCATAGAACTACTTTTAAAAATCCCAATAATAGGTTACCTAATATTTTCCTTAAAGTTTAAGTGTATATTAAGCGACTAGCAATACACTCATGACTTCCTCTGTCTTAGGTCTTTGGAATTTGAATCTGCGACCATCGTTTCGGCACTTCGCATCTAAAGGTCTATATTCAGGCCACAACTAATGCGCTTAACCGAAAATCCCTTGAGATAGTCTTAAGACCAAGAAACCAGTAGTTAAGAATCATAATGAAGTATCTCGTAAGCTCATTCTGTTAAGTTGCGTCTTAACGAGGCATTAGAATTACCATTCGGGGCCGATTTTCCTCTATTGCCCAATCTTGTAACTAAATTATGGACCCTGCTAAATGAGTCGATGTACATTGCTTGTTGAATGTGCTAAACTGATGTCGTTATTTTGTGACAGACTAGCATTGTATTAGGGATAATTTATTTCGGTTGAAGAATATTGTGAATTTCGGTGGCGGTAGGATGTTTATATTCGTCTGGGTAGTGAACACTGAATAAAATATGGTACATAGCTATTATGTTGTTACGTTTCGGGTTTAGTCTTTCTATTTTCGCTTTTTGTCACGCTGACATAAATGCATGAACCGACGAGAGAGAGGAGGGTATCGTTATTTTTCACATTACACTACCATCTTCTTCTTCTACCTGGCGTTACCCCGACCGGTATCAGGGTCCGCCTTCCGGCAAATTCTCCGACATCTACTCGCCCAATCTTCGGTATCCTCAATAGTAAGGCCATTGACCCTCATATCTTCCTTGAAGAAATCTAGCCAGCGCTTTTTTGGTCTACCCGTCGGTCGAGGTCCGGGAGTATTGAGAATAAAAAATATTAATATAAATAATATTTTTTACACTACACTGCCTATATATTTGTATTGCATTTAAAAAACCTTATGTGATAGGTATTCATATTAAAAAACATAATTTCATGGACACACGACGAATATGTACCGCCGTATCTTAAAGCACTGAATATTTTATCATGGTACGAAAATAGTATTATTGGAAAAAATAAACGCACATAAAAGCCCTTCTGGTTAAAAGCGAGCTTTTTCCTGGAGCTATATTGGTAATGTAAGCGCGCCAGGATATTATTCATTATTGAAATGAGCTTGCAAGCTCGTGTGGCTTCTATCATACTACGTGACTAATTCCATTTACCAAGTTAATATTAATATTCTACGCTTATTTAATTAATTAATTTCACTGGAAATTATATTTCAATTTCTATATTCAAAATAGAAAGAAGGTAACGAATATCATTGAGGGGTGTGTTGTTGAGTCGGTAGGGGTCGATTTCATCGGACCTATGCCATGTATTATGAGAGTAGATGAAACGATAGTTGTTTTAAGTAGTTCTTCTAATACATAGGGATTATTTACTTCATGATTAATTTCGTTGCGGGTTAAAGACAAGTTAGATATTCCCGGAGACTAACCGATTGCCACTGTTGAACCTGGCTTACACAAGTTGCAGTGGCGGGTGTGAGGGTGAGAAAGTCTCTATAATACGTAGCGATAAGTGGCAGAGCTGCTCTAGTTACTACTAATAACTACTAGCTTTGCTGTTGCGTTTCGTATGGTGAGTGAGATTGTCATATTCCCTATACCCCTTGTCTCTACCCTTTTTTCTTCGCGATCCCCTCCCGATTTAATGGTCAGGCAACAAATCCATCATCAAAGCGTTGTGGTTGTTCATGGGTGACTGTGATCACTTACCATCAGATGACCTATCCATTAAAAAACAGGTTAAAAAAACAGGTAAAGGTGGTATGGCGGTTTTACCTTCCAGCCCGGTATGCATGGGGATATCTTGGTTATTTCTAACCCTCTAGTAGGTCTCAACTAAATGAAGCGTGGTGATGAAGGAGTGCGGGGAAGAGAGAGGTGATTCTCAATATTTTCCTTCGGATCCCCGTTTTAGGTGTTTTGTCTGTCGCTTATTTTAGAATCACTATAGGTGTCGACGCTCCACTCACGCAGTACTCGTTTAATCCCTTTAGGCCATCTTTAACAACGGTCTGTAACAATGTGACGTATTTTACCCGCCTTTTTACAATATGGTGGATGTAATTCGTCCTTCTAACAGGCATAGTATCTTGTTCTTCCACGTCTATCTTTCCATTGTAGATTCTTTCGCTAATGGTCAGTCGATCTTGGTCATTATCATAATGTTATTATTCAGCTGCAGTACACTATTGAACACATTTCCTGCTCCAAATTTTACATATTGACCTATGAAAGCGGTATACATCCTCCTTTTTGCAACCTTTGATCGATCCTCCGTCTTGGTAGGCGACGTCCGACGTTCCACCTCCCACTTCCATTCGAGAACCTTTCTTCTCAATTTATGTGACCAGAATCGAATGTTTAAATCATGTCGCAGGCTTAATAGGATGGTCTCGGCGGTTGTGTAAGTGGTTTTAGAACATCTTTGGCAGCTGGCCAAGCTACAGCGGTGAATCTAGTTAGCTAATGAGGTTTAACTGAATCACTGTCAATTGAATATGGACGTGTTCTATTGTATCGAACCAAAAATTAAACTGATTTTGTTGCAGGGTTGTAGGTGGTAATTGTGAGAGTTTTCGGTTTTTAAGACGGGCTATGATCATACATTTTATAAATTATCCAGGTAACTAGTTTTACTAAGATCTTATTGCTGATTCCAAGCACACCTGAAATATGGGCAGTTCTGAATGGACTCAAATATATAAATCATCTTCACACTCACCTGTTGGAAGCGAAATTATGTAATAATTTAAAAAATGTTGTCTAGTCCTTTCCGAAGGAAACGAACTAGGATATGTAAAAAACCTCGGAACAGATTTTAATACTTACAGTTCATTTTACACCAACCATAAGCTAGCCTTTTAAGCTAATGATCTACATCTACCAGTACCGATCAAAGTAACCGAAACACGAACACAAACGGCAGATGTTTGAAACTTGGCAAAACTTTGCACATATCGCGGCGGCTCGGCACACTGGCACCTCCATTACACTGTCCATTAATGACAGTACTTGGATTGTCTTGTACAAAATGCATGGTGGCTGGGACTTCGGGCCACTCTGTTCATAATGTAGCATTATGAATTAAACCATCATTATTGACAGCCTCTGTGGTTGGCCAGTAATTGGTTAGACGCTGGTGAAGATACGAGAGGCCACGGATTCGATCCCCGCACCGAAACAAATATTTGTGAACCACAGGTATTTGTTTCGGGTCTGGGTGTTTGTGGGACCGTCTGGGTGTTTTTATTTTATAGATGTTTGTGGTTAAGTGAGGATAAATAGAGCGGCTTAAATGAATTGGCGTGTGTTTATGCTATCCTGATAAAGTTGAGAAGAAGTGTAATACCGGTATCACTAGAACGGAGAAAGATCACCATTGCGATTTGTGTGAATTTATATGGTATGTAAAGTCCGCCAACCCGCACTAGGTCAGCGTATTGGACTATACGGCATAACCACTCTCAATCGTACTTTCGATTGTAGAGGAGGCCCGTGTCTTGCAGTGGGACGTGTATGGGCTGATACAGATACAGAAGAAGTATAATTTGTCTAGTTTTATTTGTTCGGTCAATCAACTTATTTATTTCGGTTTCTGATTCATAGTCTGGTTTTCGAAATAAGAATGGCTTTATATAATCGAAAGTTTATTTTAATTAATTAAATTTTATTTATAGTGGGGTTAGGACTATGTATGTGACTGTTGGGCGTTATTTATTTATTTATTTAATTAAGATTTTACCATATATTTTTAATAGTTGATAGAGACAGCACCTAGTGTCACGAATATATCGCTTACCTTCTTTTCGTCCTAACATATGATAAAGGACAGTCTTTCTTCCACAAAGGATAAGACATTTTTAAAAGAATGCTAATAAGAGGCCAGGTGGGATTAAAAATTATAGGGTCATGCAAATCAAACAATCTTAATATGTGATCTGTCAGAGCAGTACAGTCTTGTGTTGTTTCTTCTGTGTTGTTGTGTTGTATTACGTTTTATTCCATAATACAGTGTACAAAATAATACTCAAATTAGAGTATACATGTAATGCAGAGAAGATGCTGTATGTAAAATTAGAGATAAGTGGGTGTATTAGCATTTCTTGCTCAAGAATTCCTTTAAATATGAAAATTATTTTTATTTTACCACTTGTAGAGCTTAATCTCAAATGAAAAATCTATGTAAATTATCATATACATGCTGTTAGATTAAATCAATGTTAGAACAAATTATAGAATTATATCATTTACAAATATAGTTCAATGTATATCTCTATTGAAGAAATATTAATAGCATAGCATGAGGAAGCGATTCAGCAGGGTGGTGGAATTATAATTTTTACTTTTAATATCATATCCCTAATATTATTCTCTTTATCCATATTCATCATTCGTACTCGTCAGTTGAGGCTTTTTCCAACCTTATCTTCATAAAGCAGAGTTAAATTGACCTTGTTTTTAATTACCTAAATAAGTACTCCGTATCGCACACACGAAAATATTTTCCGCTTAAAACAAACTCGGCCAGCACGCGTTGTCTTATTTTGTTAAAACACCGTTCCAAAATAAGCTCGGTGATATAAAAACTACTTTATAAGCGCGGATATTCTGCACATTAAAAGCTACGTAACGTTTTTACTTCCGGTGCCAAAAAATCCTAAAAGCACCCAAAAGTGAGTACAAATTGGGTGCATGGCGGGTAATGGGCTGGATTTTGGCACAAGCGCCAAATTTGATACCTGCGTATTATTTTAAATTGTTAAGTCGATGTTTCTGAGTCGGCTGTGGTTACTTTTTAGACTAATCTGCTAATTTTCGATGAAGGTATTTCATTCGGATTTTATTCTAGCCTGATATAGCGTCAGAGCAGTGATTTCAAGTATCCGTTTGATATAGCATTTCTATCAATTCGTTTAGAAATTGAGGCTCAGTGGCTAGTTTAGAATTGGAGTCTTCATAGCCTTCATTCTTACTTTTGAGAATTCCTTCTACATTAGCTTCAAAACTTGTAATTCAACTACAATTTTATAAATGTTCAAAAGACTCCCACTATTGTTCCAGGGCTTGCCTAAATAAGTGCAGAAATCGGTTTTGACCAATGTCTAGCGATAATAAAAACCTCAATGTAATAAACGTTGCTTATATTACTCTAATTTATTAATCTAAATATCCATATAGCTGGCAAAATGCGTGGTGGCTTGTTGGTAGGGGACCAGACGCGGCCGCCAAAATGTTCACCGTGGTCGCGGTTTCAAATCCCAGGGCATACTTCTGACTTTTCGGAGTCATGTGTCATTGATAGTCAATTATCACACACCATAATGGCAAAAGAAAACATCGTGAGGACAACTGCATATCATAGCAATTCGGAAAAAAAAATATGTAAAAGTCCGCCTACCCGCACTAGGCCAGTGAGATGGCCTATACGGCCTAACCCCTCTCATTCGTAATCTTGATTTTTGAGGACGCCCGTGCCCTGCAGTGGGACGTATATTGGCTGACATCGACCCACATAGTTGTGTAACAAAAACTATTTCACACAACAAGAAACAAAACAAAACACAACAAAATTTTTAGTTGCAATTCTACCGTTTGCTATAATCCAGGGATTTTCCTATCGCCTCCTATGCCCGGATTAAACGCCCGATGCGATTGGAAATGTACATAGGAAAATTTTATTCAGCAAACAACTAATGAAGTTGCTAGTGTTTGCGTTACGGTTGAACGCGTCGTCTCGGAATTCCACTTTTCGTCTGATTACGGGCGGATTTGACGGTGTCGGCGTGTTTGCGTTAATTTGCGGCGGCAACGGTCAAAGGAAATTTGGGAGTGATGTGAACGCTGTTTTTAAATTGGTGTAAGGTGATTTTTGCTGCGTAAGTCGTGGATTTGGGGCAATGGTTTTTTCTGCGTGGCTTTGACCAAATTTACACGGTGTCATATGGCATTTTAACTTTATCACAGAACTATTTGGATTATTTTATGAGCCTAGCCATGAGCCTAGCCATGAGCCAAGCCTTTCGAGATAAGACCATCACACTAGTCTAATGTGGATTGGTCGTTTTCATTTCACCGATGAAGTGCGTGGTAACTTACGGAAAGTATATACTTCTTATTCTTCTTCTTCTTCTTCTACCGGTCGTTCCGACCAGTGCCAGAGACCGTCTTCCGGCTTATTCTTCTCCATTTAGCCCGATCTTCGGCATCCTCAATAGTAAGGCCGTTGACCCTCATATCTTCCTTGACGACATCTAGCCAGCGCTTCTTTGGTCTAACCCCTGGTCGAGGTCTAAAAATGTTCAGGTTCAGGCACACATTGCCGACGTACTCCTGTAGTCTTCTTAGGATGTGAGCATACCATCTCAAGCGACAGCGATGGAAGGTATATATATATTATTACAAAAAATCTGTAAGGTGTCCGTCCTGTAATTTAAGCACGTGAATTTCGTCTTAGCAGTTTTTAAATAGTATGCTACTAATAATAGGCCATAATGCTCTATTATAATTTATAATACTGGGGGCTCAAAAATCTTGGAACAGAGTTATTGTATCTACGTCCTTTCTACAGTTTAATGACCTCTCACCAACGCAGTTTTGATAAAAAAGCCTGAAAATCTGATATTTCATTCCCCTTACCAGTTCATCAGCCTCCTATACGTATACGTGGAAATACCATTATTGAAACGTAATATCCATTCAAGTATAGCCATAATCTAATAAAACAGCAATTCGTGTTGCAGGTTTGTTTAAAATTACAACCATATGAAATTGTTTATTAAATTATTCCGTGTCGGCACACGCGGTGTAGTGTAGCTAGGGTTGTCACGTGCACCGGTAATCACGGTTTACATTTTCCGGTCGGCAATTTCACGGATTGGTGTTTTTTAAATTCTCGCCTTCGTGTTAGTGTTTTGAGGTTTTGTGTTGAATGATATTTGGCGACGGTTTAATTTTGGGTAATGTGATTCGGTTTTCTTGTTGATTTATGTCTTAAGATAAATAAATAAATAAATAACACCCAACAGTCACATACATAGTCCTGACCCCACACTAAGATCAAGTCTTGTGTCGTGGGTATCAGGAACTACGAGAGACTTTTCGGTCTCACAAACACCCAGACCCGGAAGAAATATTTGAAGAGTGAAATATGTTTTAAATACATGTAAATTATGTTGATTCTTTTGTATTTTTAGAAGTTATTTGTATTGCAATATTGGTTGGTAGTCAAAAGCATATAATAATTTTAAATAATTTAATCTTACGATGGCCATTCCCTTAGTTTGGTTTTAGATATAAAACAGCAACCTTTTTAATTTTTGCTCAAATCATTTCTACCAGCATTTAAAAACACATCAAAATAAGGTATTTGACCTCGTTTAAAACATATCCTAAGAGTGACAGCCCTACCGAAGTCATCTCTCGGGATTATCCCAGTTCTGTTTTATTAGTGTGTAACGTGCATTATAAAATTAACTTAGGTCATTTCTGAATGAGTTACAGAGGACTTTTTGTACAAGATGAGGCACTTGATAGTGATACTGAGGCTTTAAGTGTAATATAATTCATGAAAATTGCCTGGAAAATGGAGTGAATAGGAATAATTTCGTAATAATGCTATATACTACACGAGCCTCTCTACAATTGAAAGAGCTGTAATATATAGCTGTAATACTATCCAGAGTGGCTTGGCTGGACATACCTTTGTGTTTTTATGGAGAATATTCAGGTCCGTTTCCACACGATATTTCCATCACTCGTGAAGAGCGTGGTTGTTGACTAATAATACACACGACGCTGAAGTGCGTGGTGGCCTGTTGGTAAACGGACCAAACGCGGCTGCCAACATGTTCACCGTGGTCGCGGGTTCGCATCCCAGGGCACACCTCTGACTTTTCAGAGTCATGTGAGTATTGATAGTCAATCACCACGCACTTTAAAGGTGAAGGAAAACATCTTGAGGAAACCTGCATACTATGCTATCGGCCAAACTTTTAAAACACTTATTTTCCATATTTTTTTTACTGCGCCGCATTGTAAAGATATTTCAGAATATAATTTGCATCGGCATCTGAAGAATTCAAGTTGAAATGTATAAAACATAAAATGAAATATCACGTGTATTCGTCGGAATGGTATGTGGAATGCTTTAAAAATGTTCGAGAGAAAGAGAAAATTAATATGTTGGAAGTTGGTCTAATAGAGCAATGGAGATACAAGGGGAAAATATGTTTTATTTACGAATGTGAGCGTTTGTATAGTTTTCTAGCGGCCCGGCCCAGCTTCGCCCGGGTACAAATAGATTTCTGTACAATTATATGTACGTATTATACGAGTACATATAAACCTTCCTCTTGAATCATTCTATCTATTAAAAAAACCGCATCAAAATCCGTTGCGTAGTTTTAAAAATTTAAGCATACAAAGGGACATAGGGACAGAGAAAGCGACTTTGTTTTATACTATGTAGTGATGTTCTAGTGCGCAATTGAAATGTTCCCTGACTTGAAATGCCCTGGATTCGATTAGCAGATTAAACCATGTTTAATTTGTTATTCACTTCCGATTCCAAGTTTAATATAATATAATAAAGTTGAAAATGGTATTGTATCAACAACTATTTTATCCCACTTAAAAGAATTTCAGATTTTGGCGCCTTGCAATAATCTTCTTGTATTTTTTTTTTTTATATATTGTTACCAACATTTGATAAATCAAATAAAAATCATTTATTTCATGTATTGTACATAAATTATACTAGCTTTTAAATTTAATCACGTAACTTCAATATAAAATATTCAGGAAACATAAATATTTGCATTCATTTACCCATTACCCCATAATGTGTAAAATTACCCCAAATCTGAAACTCTTAGACATCATCACGAGGGGTGAACTCAGATTTACCCCTGAGGGATGTTGACGTTTTACAACCTGTTTTACGATCATAATAAAAGTGATTTAATTTAAAATTTTAACACCCCTTAATTTATGGTGGCGGTTTATGTCATTGGCGTGATGATAGAAATATTATCAGGATGCGTTGGGATTGGTTTTTATAAAGGGGTTTTAGCGTTAATATATTGTAAGATTATTTTGCGGGTAATGACCAGTATTTGTTATTTATTTTCATTGCAATGAATGGCGACACGAACATGCCGTTCGCCTGATGAACAATAGCAAAACCAAATAACAACTTGAATAACAAAGCAATCCTTGGCATTCTACTGCGCTCGCCATCCTGAGACATAAGATGTTAAGTCTCAATATATCCAGTAGTTACTCTGGCTACAATGCCGTTCAATCCGAAACACAACAGTGCATTTACACTGCTGTTTGACGGGAGAAATAGACATTGCGGTGGTGCTCACCCAGATGCCTCTCACATATGAGACATCTACCACCAGAATGTTCTAAATATGGGTTAACAAATAACATTATACTTACTACGTAAATTTATTTTTATATAATAAACAGCTTCAATTATTTAATAATTATATTAAAATATAAAAAATGTAATGTGTAAGGACGGGAAGAGTTCGCTGCAATAGGATAGCAAATTTTCGCTCGATATGGCGATATGCTCGCCCTGATCGAATCGTGGGACGGAACATGCAAGACAAGAAATATGGGTGTCCTGGCATCTTTGTCTACCCCTTCTGGAAAAGGCGTGTGTTTATTTATGTATGTATGTAGGATAATAAAAGTAAGAAACAAAATATATTTCAGTACCTATTTGTAGTTATGATGGAAAAAAATATATTTCAGTACCTATTTGTAGTTAAGATGAAAAGAAAATAAAAAAATATACAAAAAAAAGCATTTTACATTCCATTTTATTAAGCTCGTTTTGAAAGCACTTACCGAACTTACAAAAGAATTAGGTAAAATTATGCTAAGACTGACTCTTAGCCAACCCGAAAGAAACTGTAAAAATAATAATAAAAATTAGACAGGTCGAAAATATCGTAAAAGATTTTATAGTCCAGAGTAGGGGTGAAAAGAACCCTCTGAGATGGTCGGTAGGGTAAATAGGTAATGGGGTAATAAAAAAGGGCAATTAACGTGGACCTAATGATGGGTTGGCGTGTTCTCAGATGTAAGACGCTACTATTCATTAGGGAATCGAGACAATGCAGTTTTTTTCTTAGGAATCATTGTCTTCAAACGTAGCTTGGAATTCATATGGGGTGTATGTAATGGAGTATCGACGCTGTTGTTCTGATTTCTTTGCATATTATATTGTAACACAGTTTATAAGCCTGTTTTATTTATTGAAAGATTTTTTTCCTTTCAAACGACTTTTGAATTCAATTTTAGTGAAGAAGTCAAATTTATTTTAAAGTTTTTTTGGCTTCAGTGATGTGGGAATTAAATTTAATTTAGGACTTAATTTAAGGATTTAATTTAATGAACTAACTATGTTATTTATAATGCTTAAAAAAATTGCTTCGAATTTGTTATATTTTTAATTTGTTACAAGTCCTTTACGTTATTAACTGCCTCGGTGGCGTAGTTGTACAATGGTACGGTTACAAAGCTGAGGTCTCGGGTTCGAATTCCGGGTTGGGCAAAGTGATATTGGATTTTTCTATTCATTATCAGCAATTTGTGCCCGATATGGTGATAGGCTCGCCACCTATCACATCGTGGAACGGAACATACAAGGCGAAATGTGGATGTCCTGACACCTCTGCCTACCCCTTCTGGAAAAAAGGCGTGAGTTTATGTATGTATGTGTGTATGTATACTATTGATAGAGATATATTGAAACCTGTATATGTAGGCAATCAAAATTCTAATTATTTACATCGAAGATCAATAACCCTACCACAAACCTATATCTAAATTCTTCTCAACTTAAACTAACGTGCACATAAGTTCTAAACTTATCAGGTTAGGATAAAGCAGACAAGCAATATACACCCATCCCGCTCGCACTTACAGCTGAAACAAAATCCTTTGGAAACACATTTCCACAAAGTATTGAAAGTAAGCGCGCTGGGAATAGGTTGGTGAGATATATCGACATAAAACGTGAAGTCATCTGTACTGTGACAAAGGTCACGCAGCGACCTCAGGGGTCGGAGGTCGAGGTCATCCAGTGAAAGCAATCGCCACACGTGACTTGCAGTGGGGTTAAAAATGGCGACAGTTTAAGCACTCTATTATAAAGGGGTATTTTTTGTTAGTGGACATTGATTTTTCTCTAGGAAATTGGGTTTTCATCCATGTTATACTAGTAAGGAGTAGAAAATGAAAGTTATAAGACATATATAGAAATTAGCTTTACATATATTTTTACAAAATGTGGGTGTTGTAAGACCGAAAAGACTTAAATAGATATCCAACAAGCCTTGAACGTGGGACCTGGATAATGTGTGTGACAGTTGAACGCATTTATTTGTCATTAGTTTATTTGTTTGTCAGTTTTATTTGAGATTATAGTATCTTTTTATTTGTTAAGTTTTCTGTACCAATTAGTTCGTATTTTTTTCTGGACTATGAAAGTGAAGGCACGAATTACAGATGACTTGACATAATTATTATTAATTATTGTATAATATTTTTACTTTCAATAATTAACTTCCTCTCGATCACTCTTTCGATTGTAGAGAAGGCTCTTGCCTTGCCATGGGAGTTATGGACTGATACAATAGTATTTTGTTGGTAATATTGTATATTATTGACCGCCTCCGTGACGCAGTTGTTTAGACGCCGCCTGTGAAACGAGAGGTAGCGGGTTCGATCCCCGCACCGAGAGAAATGTTTGTGCGGCCCACAAATATTTCTTCCGCGTCTGGGTGTTTGTGAGACCGAAAAGTCTCTCGTAGTTCCTGATACCCACGACACAAGACTCGATCTTAGTGTGGGGTCAGGACTATGTATGTGACTGTTGGGTGTTATTTATTTATTTATTCGATTGTGGAAATGGCGCGTGCTAAAGATTGTTACCCTTTTATTATTGTTAGCAAGTTTTCGGTCACAATGGTGGGATAAAGTGGGCTTTAATTTTAATTTAGTATTTTACGTATATTAGAATATAGAGTTGTTATGGTGGTGACTTATTGTTTCAAGTGGTGACAGGATATGTACGGCAAGCTAAATCTACAATGTGAAATGTATAATGTATGTATTTTATGTATCTATGTACAATACAAATATTTTACGAATTACTGTGTGTATTTAAATTTAATATTTATGTTCTTTATTTTTGTTTATTTTATATACATCTACTTTATCTCAACTCTGCACTTACCAAAGGTTGCCAGGTAGAGAATACCTATCGCATAAAGTCCTTCTATATTCAGTTGTATATAAAGTTTAAAAATAAAGTAAATAAATGGGAACCTAATATAGTAATAGAAAACACTTCACAGTGATTTAATTAAGAGGTATTGAATACTTTAGATACTGCGTGTATTTAGAGATGGTTATACTTTTTTTATTGCGATGAATGACGAGACGAGCATGCCGTTCGCCTGATGGTAAGCGATACGACTGCTCATAAACAGTAGCATAACCAAACAACACTTTGAATAACAAAGCAATGCTTGGCATTTCACTGCGCTCGCCATCCTGAGACATAAGATGTTAAGTCTCAATATGTTCAGTAGTTACTCTGGCTACAATGCCCTTCAATCCGAAATACAGTACCACCCAGATGGCCTCTCACATATGAGAGATCTGCCACCAGTAAAGTAAAAATTTTAGTTTAGGCGAGTTACTCGTGTAATATTATTATTTAATTTGAAATTGAACTATTTTATAGAGTAACCGACGGGTACTCTATCTGCATTGCATTTATCATTAAGTACATTGTAGTATTAACAGTATATAAAGGAATTTTCTATATTTAAGGAATGGTTCACTGTAAATAAAAAAGTAACCACACAAACAGGAATATTACATGATATCTGTTTAGCGATTTTTGTGATTTAAGGATGGATATAAAGTACTAATTATTAGTGATATATTGAACTCAATATACATACTGTTTTTCTAAAAATATTTCTAGTAAGTGATACAAACACATTTTTTTTCCAAATATATCACTAAGTTATTTTGGTCGTATTAGTTCTTCGACGATTGACAATCCAATAATATACCTAAATACATTACCACCAATCAGTGCACACACATACTGTCTCCATTTAGTCTAACTAAGTTATTCCCCAAGCAAATAAAAAAGGAGATATATAAAAATGGCTGAGCAGATATTGTGTAATGACGTTGCATGCCACTGGACCGGTTTGTCAATCGATTTGCTGTGAAATCAATTGGAAGTGACTTCACAGACCCTGCGTACTTCGCTTTAAAACGGTGTTTATCGTGTGCATGGCTTAAAACGGGGTAAAAAATACTGATCGCCTTATAACAAGACAGATTTAAAACTATTTTAATTATCAAATGTTTATACTTTTGAACAACTTTTGAATTAATTTCATTCATTTCATCAAATGTCTATTTCTCCCGTCAAACAGCAGTGTCAATGCACTGTTGTTTCGGATGAAGGACATCGTAACCAGACTAACTAATGGACGTATTTAACATCTTACGTCTCAGGATGGCGAGCGTAGAGGAATACCAAGCATTGCTTTGTAATTCAAGGTGTTGTTTGATTTTGCTACTGTTTATGAGCGATCGTATCGCTTACCATCAGGCGAACGGCAAGCTCATCTCGCCATTCATTGCAATAAAAGAAACAGTTTGAGCTAAAATAGATTTTATAATTGTATATGGATGAGGCCGTAAGAATACAAACATGACTTTCTGATACTTCTGCGATGCACGTAACAATATTTTACCTGCAATGCCTTCGTACATTTGGAACGGCGGTATGTACATTACCTTTTAGATTATCTCTCGCGATAATCAGCACTTTACTAGGTGTATTCCTGAGGTTGTGATTATTTCCACTAGGCAAGGTTTTTAATTATTATCTGGTAATAAAATGTAAAGTCCGCCAACCCGCACTAGGCCAGCGTGGGGGACTATATGGCCTCACCACTCTCAATCATATCCTCGATTGTAGAGTAGGCCCGTGCCTTGTAATGGGGTGTATATGAGCTGATACAGAAGACAGAAGAATAATATGCTAAAAATATGGTCTACCTGAACGGATTTCACAAATGCAAAATATGTTAAGTATTACTATCCAACTAAACTAACCGTTTGACGTTTCATATTTTTCAATTTTAAACATATTTAGACAAGCGTAACTCACACAATTTTAATTTCGCTTGCCGTAAAGCCACAATTCCATGGTTTTAGGCGAAATGTTATTGAAATTGTATAAGTTACGCCTGTACAAAGATGAAAAGTATGAAACGTCAAACGGTACCTGTTAGTTTAGTTGGATAGTAGTTATTAGTATTTTCAGTTTGACAACATATTCAATAACTAAAATAGATTTTAAAATTGATTGTGAATAATGCATTCTTTATATATCTCGTTTCATGTTCGTATGTTCACGCTTGTATCCGAAATATTAGGCAGAGATGTAATTAGTGCCACTCAATGTTCACCCGGCTCATTTCCGTCTTAAATGTGATTGAGCGAGCCTTCCCAATGCCAGAAACAAATTCTAATTCCCAGCTACTCGTATGAGAATTTTTAAACCAAAGAATGTTGCTAGAAAAGGAAAACGCATTCAGGACCTCACAATTGTCAAGTTATTCTCAAAATGGTGATAAATATGTCATGCAATATAAAATGGTTTGTATAATATGATTCATTTATTTTATTATTTATTGTACACCAAATAAATCTAAAAACAAAACGAATATTTAACATAAGAGTACAAATGGCGGCCGTATCGCTCGAGGCAATCTCTTACCGGCTACCATGGGCATGGACATAAGAGAAGGAACAAAGAGTAGGTAGTCTAAAATGCACTTTTGGTTCTTTATCCTAAAATGCCAAAAAAAGGAAATAATAAATAAATAATAAACTAATATACGTATATATATAAACAAGTAAAATAAGAACACATAATATATTACATACATACATATGAACATGATTTATAAATTTGGATTATATTCGTAGAAATAGCATGACGTATAAGTAAAGATTCTCTACATAGACCTGTTTTGATGCCGTAATTAGGTTATCCGGCGCCAATTTTCCCGAACGTAATTCTAGCCTTCAAGGCCTAGAGGCAGATGACTTTTTCAAAAGTTTGACGCTAAATCATGTATTTCGTCGAGGAAAGTTGTGAGATATGGCCTGGAGGCTGGAATATTAATTATATTCAATATCTTATAGTAATAGCTTTTCCAGTACAGTGACTAGGCAAGTTAAACTGAAAAGTAATATTAAACGATAGGTAATCATAGATTAAATTACAATCTCTGGCGAAAACAGTCAAACCATGTGGTAGTGGAAAAAAAGTGACTGAATCTAAATAGTGTATGACATTTTATGGATTCAATATAATATATTTTCATTTTAATTTTTTCATTTTCAAGATGGCAGTTTTTTTCTTGATGCAGGCTGCTTTCAATAGGTCTATGTGGGGGTCCTTGAGTTCCCTCAAGGATCCTTCCTCCCTATAATCTGCAGTGGACTATCTGCGGCTCAAGAGAAAGAGAGAGAGAGAGAGAGAGAGAGAGAGAGAGAGAGAGAGAGAGAGAGAGAGAGAAATAAGAAAAAAAAATTTTATTGCACTCACTTGATCAGTGATTGACATCGACATGAATATGGAAATATCTAGCATAGTAGATGCGTTACCGATCTCTCAGAATGAAAAGAAAAACAGGAGGAGGCAAGGGTATTGGGCCTCTATCAATCTTACCAAATGAAACAATGTAGCAAGACTGCCGCATTTCCCGTTTTTACCGATACAGTGATATTTCCCGGGATAAATCGGTACAATCCCACAATGTTGTAAGATAACAATAGTGCGGCTCCACTTTTAAGATAACTTTTGTACTTCATCCAGTTTTCCATTTCGTTCGTGTTATATTTACGTTCATTAAATAAATACGCGCAACAGTCACATACAAAGTCCTGACTCCACACTAAGATCGAGTCTTGTGTCGTGGGTATTAGGAACTACGAGAAACTTTTCGGTCTCACAAACACCTAGACCCGAAACAAATAACTGTGACTCACACAAATATTTGTTTCGGTGCGGAGATCGAACCCGTGGCCCCTCGTTTTACCGCCGGCGTCTAACCAACTGCGCCACGGAGGCTGTCACTTAACTATGGATACATACGTAACTTTGAAAAGTCAGGTGCGCTCGTATATGAGACTTCCGCCCGGATATCCGTTTCGCTCCCAACTTGATTATTAGTCGTCCTTTGTAGTGTTTTTCATAATATGTAAAATATAGTAAGTGCATATATACATACATAAACTCACGCCTTTTTCCCAGAAGTGGCGGGGAATAACCACGTTTGGTCTTGTGTGTTTTGTTTCATGATGGGATAGGGGGCGAGCCTATCGCAAGTATCCAGTATCTAATATCTCACTATTAAGTACATGTATGTATTTGATACGTACTTTATGTAAGTTTATTGTTTGCTGAATTTAATATATACTGCTGGTAGGTCTCTCATATGTGACGTTACGTGATTGAATTTAAAAGCTAGTATAATTCATGTACAATACATGAAATGAGAATTGGAAATGTACTTCACTGGTGGTAGGTCTCTCATATGTGAGAGGCCATCTGAGTGGGTACCACTGCAGTGTCTATTTCTCCCGTTAAACAGCAGTGCACATAAATGCACTGTTGTGTTTCGGATTGAAGGGCGTTGTAGCCAGAGTAACTATTGGACATATTGAGACTTAACATCTTATGTTCCAGGATGGCGAGCGCAGTGGAATGCCAAGCATTGCTTTGTAATTCAAGGTGTTGTTTGGTTTTACTACTATTTATGAGCGGTCGTATCGCTCACCATCAGGTGAACGGCATGCTCGTCTCGCTATTCATAGCAATAAAAAAAAAATATATATATATATATATATACATATAAATCTAGGAATATCTATCTATGTAGGTATTGTTTAAGTTTTTTTTAACAGAAAGCTCCGCCAGTGTCTCCTGGTATTTTTACCTGTTTGAATGGTTGTCTGGAAGAGATTGCTTTTATGAGTTTTAGCGATAAGGCAACCAGTTGTTTCATCAAAATATGTACACGTGCTTCATATTTTTATTTATGTTGTGTGGTGTAATAATAAAGAGTTTATTATTATTATCTCTCGCTAGTTGTACAATTTTGTCGGCCTGCAAAATTAGATATTGTAAAGTGGTTATTACCAGAGAATACCAATATTATACCAGCTATCTAATCTCCCAAAAGATCGTTTAGTAAACAACCAATTGAGATAAATATTTGTGAGAGCCACATGTATTTGTTTCGGGTCTGGGTGTTTGTGAGACCGAAAAGTTTCTAGTAGTTCCTCATACCCAGGACACAAGAATCGATTTTAGTGGGGGGTCCGAATGATGTATATGACTGTTGGGTGTATTTATTTATAATTTATTAATTACTTTTTAGCACGTTTAGTTTACGAATATTAGTTATTATGCCAAAATCTTGAAAGTATCATAAAAAAATATTTTATGAAAAGCAATTAATTCCACAATAATGAACATAGCGTTATACTATGCATCATCACTAGATACATCCGACACGTTTTTTAAACCCTTCAAAAACGATTTAAAAACTAAACTAGCAAAAACTCTCCCCATTTGAAAAGGCCTGTCAAGTTTTTCAGCATAAAAGGCGTCGAAGATACAATATTTACAATTTCCCGATTCGTCATAACCTTTCAATTACAGATTTTGAATCTGTCGTGCCGGGCTAACAGGTGTACAGGGTTGTCACTTGTCACGACTCGCCGATATCCAGGGAACAAATATTACACTTTGTAACTGAGAATTTTGAAATTTAATTGATAGGAATGTTGTATTTTGTGCATTGTTTAACTGAATATTTAGATTTTTTTTTAAATGCTAATGATATTTTTTTATTATGCGGAGGCATTTCTGTATTTATTGTTTTGTATTTTACTGTGATCAGATATATTTTTAATTAGAATTTGGTTGTGTGTCTTATTAATCTGAAGCTGGGCAAAATACTTATACTATAAATCTATACAAACCTTTTTTACTACCATTTTTCTATAAGTAGCTCCGCTAATCTGTACTTAGTTTAGAAGTACTTTGATGGTGTTTGGTTTTTCGCTATAGGCTTTACATCTGGTATTTAAACATTCCGGAGTAGGACTTTTAGTCCACCACGCTGGCTTAACAGGGTTGGTACAATTCACTCACCTTCGATATCCTTGTTAAAAACTCTCAAATATGTAGTTTTCCTTGGCATACCTATAATTTCAAACAGCTGTGTTCCGCTCAATCCCTTTCCATAAACTATCGGCCCCTATATAAAAGTAAATAATAACATTTAATTCACAACATTAATTTCACCATCCCACCAACTGACATTATAATTACTGCGCAATATTGCAGCGCCGAGCTTGCCCCTCGTAACCCTGCGCTGAATGGAGCCGGCCGGCCGCGCGACAGGTAGTAGATTTGATTTCCGCCGCCTCCCTCAATTTCGGCACCTATCTACTTTTGTACGGCCGAGTGTCGCTCATGGAAATCGAAGTGATTTTCACTGGAATTCAGACGTAAATTGTGCGAAGTGTTTCCAACACCTAGTTCATATTTGTCGGAGGTGATGTTTCGCTTGATGCCTCAACATATTGCGAATTTGTTGTTTACGGCTTCACGCCTTAGTTAATTGATTGATGAGATATTTAAGATACCAGTTGCCAGGCGTATGAAAAAGTAGTTAGTGTGTATTTCGTCTAGAATTCAATCTTTGTCTAGACCGTATTACAGTTACCATCAGGTGCAGTGCAGTCACTATGCCGTGCTGGATTAATATAAATTAAAAAAGAAAAAACTGTTGCACAACAAGAGAATAGAGAAATATCTTTTAGTATTTTTTTCGATTAGTAAGTCTTTTCTCTTTATATTATTAGTTTACATTAATTGTTTCTAAACTCGTATGCCCTCCTACCTTTGTATCAACCCGATAGGTATTTTTTTTGTTAATTATTTATTATTGTACTATTGTACCTTAATGCTTAATTTATCAAGACAAAACCTAGTTTCAAATCTCTCAATGTATTGGTTGTCAGATACGTTCGCAATTTACTGGTTATCTCTATTTATCTCGTCAAACAGCAGTGTAAATGCACTGTTCTGTTTCGGATTGAAGGAGATTGTAGCAAGAGTAACTACTGAACATATTTAGACTTAACATCTCATGTCTTAGGATGGCGAGCGCCGTGGAATGCCAAGCATTACATTTTGTTTGTTTAATGGTAATGTAGGCAATTAAATAGCTCTTATAGCAAGCCAATACATAGTATTTAATGTATATTTACAAAATAATTGATTTTATTATATGTATTAAATTTATTTAGCTTTGTAATTCAAGGTGTTGTTTGGTTTGGATTTTCATGAGTGGTCGTATCGCTCACCATCAGGCGAACGGCATGCTCGTCGCGCCATTTGATGCAATAAAAATATATTACCGGTACGCACTTATGTACTGTAGGATATACGAGTGTGCACTTTTGAAGCTATGCGTTAAATTCTCAAAAATTCCCGAAGCATATTTATAAATACACTTTTACTTTCTACACGATACGTCAGGATACAAATACCTCCATAAAAATATTTAGACTATTTCAACTACAAATTTAGCTTGAAATTAAATTTATAAGTCAGTAGACAATAGCTGTTCACGTAGTTCCACGTATATCATTTTGGAAGCGTTTTGAGTCAAATGAAATACTCATATACTGGAAATTCTAAATACATTGAGTTTGCTACACTCGCAGTTTCAGAATTGAAATGTTCAAACTAATCTGTACTTAACACGTCATACACTTGGTTTAGAAGCGATATATTGAATGAGAGGCTGTGGGTTCAATTTCAGAGCTAAGACATTTTGTGATATATACAATATAATAATAGTTTTATTGCAAAGATTTAAGATGGGTTCCACTTGTAGTGTAATTTTCATAACACAAGACTATCTTATTATCTAATAAAAACTAACTATATATATAATGGTTATATATATATATATATATATATATATATATATAAATAACCATCAGTCCTTTGCCAAGTGTTTTTCAAACTTTATGACATGTAATTTATATAAAATATTATTTACCTTAATAATTCTAAATCTCAAAAATTAATTTAGTTAAATTGTATGCAAAAGTCCGCACTTTTTACACTAGGTCAGCGTGGTGGACTGTATGGCCTAACCCCTCTTAATCGTACCCTCAATATAAGGCCCGTGCTTAGTGGTACTTATAATATGGCTTGATACAGAAAACTCATTAAATATTTTGTTTGAACAATTTTGTAATTTTAATCCTCTGTAAAAGTGTGCGGCTACCGGCCCCGAACTTTTTAAAGTGTATAATCCGATGCTCACGACATGCACTCAAATAAATGTATTCCTGGAATCATGCTCTCATAATTATGCTAATGAGAATAATTATTGCTGGAACAATTAATACCTACGTTGTGTAATTTCAGAAGCACATGTATTATATTTCACGCAAATTATCAGTAGCATAATAATTATTTAATTATTATGCTAGCTGTAAGTAGAGTGGTATTTAATTTCAGTTCAATATCACATTGTCATGAGCACAGTTTTATTTAGTTTGGATTTTTTCGGTGAAGATTTATAACTTTTTAGAAAATTAAATCAATATAAATGAATTATGAGAATTAAACTAACCAATAAGATTCCACTTTTTAAATAATCATACTTAAACACACATTGACAGCCTCCGTGAGGCCCACAAATATTTGTCTCGGTTTTGGGTGCTTATGAGATCGAAAAGTCTCTCGTATTATTTGACAGCCTCCGTGGCGCAGTTGGCTAGACGCCGCCTGTGAAACGAGAGGCCGCGGGTTCGATCCCCGCACCGAGAGAAATGTTTGTGCGGCCCACAAATATTTCTTCCGGGTCTGGGTGTTTGTGAGACCGAAAAGTCTCTCGTAGTTCTTGATACCCACGACATAAGACTCGATCTTAGTGTGGGGTCAGGACCTATGTATGTGACTGTTGGGTGTATTTATTTATTTTATTTAAAGCCTTAAATATTTTTTTTCTGGCACCTAATAAAAATATGATTTAATTCACAAAACCATCATAAATCGACACGTGGATAGTTAAGCAAGCAAAATTTTGTACGATTTTTTTTATTGAATAGTGATTTAAGTCATTGAAATTATCGCTTGGCTTCGTTTTTGGTAGCAGGCTGGATATACTGTGTATATCCTATCTGCATCACCTTAAGTTCGACTGGTAGAGAATGCCTCAAGCAATGTGAAAATAAATATATAAACCCAGGTTACACCGTCCCCTTGTAAAAAAGATCCTGTAAAACACTCTTTAGAGGAAAAACTTTTAGCCTCATAAACATACATATATAGTCACGCCTTTTCCCATAATGGACACCCACATTTCACTTTGTATTTTCCATCCCACGATCGGATAGGCGGCGAGCCTATCGCCATATCGGGCACAAATTTCTGACTCCAGGCTGATAATCAATAGAAAATCTAATATCACTCCGCCCGGGATTCGAACTCGAGACCTCTTTGCAACTGTACCGCAGTACTTCAACGCCACCGAGGCAGTCAATAATAAAGTCATGGGAATATTACGTAAGGCTTTGATTACCACTACGCACACGACTACGTCATATTACAACAAGCTACACAGCCACGTCTAGGCATCCATTGAAACGCGTCAGTAATTGTGATCGCCCACGTTTTGTCGGCATAGGCTCTTGTACTAGCTTTGATTAAGCATTTCAATCCTATCTTGGTATTAATTTAACCTATGTATGTGGTAGATGTAAATAAATACATAAACCCAAGTATATAGAAGAGAAATATAAAGGTATAGTTTCAATATATAATTAATAAATTACAGAATATTATATCGTGGGGTCGCTGCATCTACGACAATATACAAGATTTTTACACGTCACCTAGATACGTTCCACTGCAGGGCACGGGCCTCCTCCATAATCGAGAGTACGATTGAGAGTGGTTAGGACATATAGTTCACAACGCTGGCCTAGTGCGGGTTGGTGGACTTTATATCCCATAGAAATTCTTATAAATGTCTAGGGTATGTAGGTTTTATCACGATGTTTTCCTTCACCATTATAGTACGTGGTGATTGATTATCAATACATACAAAACTCCGAAAAGTCAGAAGTGTGACCTGGTATTCGAACCCGCGACCATCGTATACATGTTGGCAGCCGCATCTTGTCCGATTACCAACAGGCCACAGAGTCAGTCGCAGTCTAGCTAACTTTAATTCTACTCAGGAGTGTGCAAACTATTGGCATATTAAATTATTTATACTGATCCCTTACTAATAACGCAAAGAAGGTCCGTATATATATTATTGAAAAAAATAAGTATACAAACGACTAGTTTCTGCTTGAAATTTAACCTCATGCACGGCATGTGGGCTCGTGAAAAACAAGAAGTACTTATTTTTATAAAAAAAGTTATTCCCCATTGGGAGTCCGTATATTTTTATTTGGTACGGTTTAATGGATTAAACGCGAGATGCGCAGCTCCTGTTCCTACCGCCAGCATATCCCTTAATGATTTTTTGTTAATTTCCAATGTTTTTAAGAATATGATGTTTTAGAGAACATCAGCTGCGTAATTTATAAACATATTTAACGGATTTTTCAAATGGATGCTTTATGTAAATAAAAATTTAACTATTATTTACGAATTTTAACATTGATTTGGTTTAATATTGCATTTTCTTACTTCCCGATGTTTAGATGTCTTTACAGCTTTCGTGGTCACGGGGCGGAATGCTATTACATTGAAATGTACCGTTCGCGTAAATCTCAGAAATCATTATACCTGTAAAGGCTAGGGCATTGGATAGAAGAAACAATTTGAAAGAAGGTATGAAAAGTGCTTGAATATTATTTTATTTACCACTAACATTGATTCATTTAGAAATGCTCTGATTATAAAAATTGAATGTAAAATAATTTTTATGTACTCAATCTGTCTTTTTTTAGTAGATAAATAATTCAAATGAATTGTATATTTAAAAATGCTATTGAAAGGAGTAATTTTCTAATGATAGATACCGATTTGCAGCTCTTTAACGTGTAATATTTTTTCTTCTTTTCTTTACTCATCTCATACAAGAACATTCAATACATAGAGGCCTGTAATACGTACAAAAAAGAACTAAAATCTACATACAACCACGTGCTCTACATTTCATACTTCATCTCTTTCTGAGACTAATAATGTGAAAGAGATGACATGATTTCCCAATGAACGCTGAAAGTGTTTCATAGCGCGGAGCTGATACGAAATTAAAAAAATGTTGTGTTAAAAATATGATCGTGTTCGATTATGGAATGCGTGTTCGGGTTCGAAGTTTGAATCGGGACCCTCGGCCCGGGGCAGGGCGGGGCTGCCAGCCTACGCATGCGTACCCCACACACCTCTGTGAAATACGATTCCCCATAATTCCAAGAATGATTACTTGTTGGGAATTTAATTTGTATGTGCTTAGAAAATGTGTCTTGTTGTTAATGCGAGACATTGGGACGTGGAAATACGATTTCGAATTAACTTACAAAACAAACACTGCTTTTGTTCGTGTCTGTAATTAAATGGAGTGGTTTCGTATTTTATTGAATCTATTTATACATGTTTACAATACGTTTAAACGAATTATATATTTAGATATCAAATACAGAACATTTTCTAACTACTAATTCACTAAAAATACAAAATTATCATCAATATACCCATCAATACACTATTTCCAACATACATTAATACTGTAATAAAAAGGCAATAAATTTTTCCCGAAAGAATTTTCTACCATGGCAAGGTATAGTAGAATTTGTAGTAATTTTCTCCGGATGCTAGCAACCCAGTCAGTCCGCGCCAGTCGGCGGCCGACAGCGGCACGCGGCGGACGCGTCATGCTCGCTCGGCTATTATGACATCCGAACTCTTTGTCCCGCGCGCGAAATGACACTTCTGCTGAACAGAAAATATTCTATACGTGATGGATGCCTCGCGAAACGAGTGAAAGTGCGTTTTATTAAACATTAATAAATTAGTTTAAATTGTTAGAAATAAAGTTGTTGTTAACATGTTAATACATACTAATGTTGAATTTAACGTTTTATAGTGACCGCCGGTGAGTATTTTAGTATGTAATTTTTATTTATTATAATATAAGATATTACATGGTTTTTTTGAGTGCATTTTTTTATCTTTTATAAATTTTAAATTAAATTATGATTGTGTATCACTTTATACGCATTTATTAAATATTAAAATATATTGTAAAGAAATAAATTGATATTTAAAAAGTAAGTTAAAATATGATAAATATTTTTTAACTTACAAGATTTTTGATTTTTGCGTATTTTTTGTAATCTGTCTGAAAACATAAAATGTTGTCTAAAGCCCAGTAGTAGTCGGTAGTAAAAGTCTCGCTAAGTTGTTCGTAATATTTATAAATGCTATATTACTGTGATTATTCAAGTTTTGATAAAGCAATGTAAACATTCTTATTACTTAAACGATACAAAATGTATGTTAATTTTTAATGATATTTTGCTTCAGGCGTTTTCATCTAATCTAATTGAGCTTAAAAAATATCTTTACAAAAATATCTCTTTAATATAGAATATATAATACGTTTAAGAATATTTCGAGGGCTTAGCATCACGTCTGACCTTCTCGAACGAATCCAAAGCAAGTAATATCGCTGTGCACCACTTATTGTATTATTTTCTTTTGTATGAAAATTTAATAAAAGATGGAGAAAAAATGTATAAAGCTCTTGTAGACTAAACTCGACCTATTTCATAGGCTCTACAATTTGTTTTAGTGGAACAGGCTGGAATCTTTTTATCTATTCAATGTCTACATGTCGAGACCAATTCACTTTCGTACAGTGGATTTTTTCATACCAACATCTCAACGAAATGTACATGTTACTCGGATTACTTTTCTCGCAACAAAGCCAAGTATTTCTTCTGGAAATTCTAGTTCGGGACTATGCCCGTTGGACCGGAGCATTATCGCCGGGCCATACGAGGCAGGCCAGAATGGCCTGAGCAATTAACCTACGCTCAACCCCCATAATCGTAGCGGCTCTACGAGTTGCGTAGCAATTAGTGCTACGCCGTAGCGTCGTAGCCACGTTACGTAATTATGGGCGTTTAGAACCGCGCGGTTAGAGAGAAAAATTGTTAGCGGGTTTTTAGAGCTCAAATTGTTTAAATTAATAGATTTTCACGGCTTTTCTCGTGGGAATCTGTTGTGAAATCTGCTTGGGTCACCTATAATGTTGTGATATTTTTGATCTTGCCTTCATGAGACAGGGGTAGGAGTAAATGTAATTCATAGACGAATGTTGTTTGTACTATATAATCCAATAGTTCCATAATTTACCTTTTTCGGTACATCCATTTAGATTCAACTGTGCGGTGTAGATGTATTGGAAGAATATTCCATTACTATTTTATCTAGTTACAGTTTAGAAACCTTTTCATTAATACAAAATTCTAACAAACTATGACTCACCGAACATATAAAACAACCATCGTTATATTTCTTATAAAGTATAGAATTAATCACTCCGTACAAATTTATTTTCTAAACTTATAAACGCAGAGCAATAAATTGTCATCAGGTGCGCCGTACTCTTTTTAAATAAATAGTTTTCAGTTTTCCACCGTGAACTTTTTAATGTCGGCATTACGAAGTTTCGTTGCGTTATTTTCTAAGTTATGTTCGTTGGGGGAAACTGGTACACTACACTATTGGGATAATTGGACAATAATAAATATATATAAAATGAATTAAAGGATTATTTACGGATTTTGTTTAATTTTTACATTTTTAACTTCCTGACGTTTTGATTACTTTACAGCTTTCGTGGTCACGGGGCGGACTAAATCCACAGTCAGTAAAAATTAAATCCAATCCGCGATTAAATCCGTAAATAATACTTTTATTTCAATGTGTAACAAATGATTTGATTATGTTGGTTGAAATCCCAGGGCACCCCTCTGACTTTTCGGAGTCATGTGAGTATTGATAGTCAATCACCACGCACTAAAACGGTGAAGGAAAAAACCGCGAGGAAAAATATAAACTCACGTCTTTCTGCCCGAATATGTAAGCACCCCTGTACCCCTGTACTACCCGGACACCCATATTTCGCTTTGTATGTTCCGTCACATGATGTGATAAATAAATTTCTATAAATTAATAAATAAATACACCCAACAGTCACAAACATAGTTCTGACCCCACACTAAGATCGAGTCTTGTGTCGTGGATATCAGGAACTACGGGAGACTTTTCGCTCTCACAAACACCCAGACCCGAAATATTTTTTTATGATTCACACAAATATTTGTTTCAGTGCGGGGATCTAAC
Source organism: Hyles lineata (assembly GCA_030180105.1). NCBI lineage: Eukaryota > Metazoa > Arthropoda > Insecta > Lepidoptera > Sphingidae > Hyles > Hyles lineata. The sequence continues at coordinate 16,508,166 of JARJEE010000006.1, read as the reverse complement.
CCGCGGCCTCTCGTTTCACACCCCCCGTGTAACCAACTGCGCCTATGGTGTGTAAAGACCACCAACCCGCACAAGGCCAGCGTGATGGACTATATAGTCTAACCACTCTCAATCGTACTCTCTATTGTATAGGAGACCCGTGCCCTTCAGTGATATAGTATGACGGTCAAGTTTTAGTAATACATAACCCAAAAAAACTGTTTACTATACAAAATCTTTTTAAAGATAGGGTAGTGGCCCTAAATACTATTTTTTTTCTAACTATAAAAACTAAGAACACCTCTCTATAGCCTATGGTGTTGCATATATTCATGGGTCGCGGTGATCGTTTGTTCCATATTATATAAAAAAAAGGTTTTATTACATAGTCAAGGTGTTGTTTGGTTCTGCTACTGTTCATGAGCGGTCGTATCGCTTACCATCAGGCGAACGGCAAGCTCGTCTCGCTATTCATTGCATTAAATAAAATAAAAATGTTTTGAAGAGATTAAACTATACATATTTCACAACTTTTATAAAAACTATGATATATATTGCTGATGAAAAAGAATATCTGCTCTTTAAATTATAATGGAGGCTGTTATACCAGATGAACATAAAATGTGAAAACTCAATTAAAATTACATAAATATTTTAATTGTATAATACTTTTTATTTTAGTGTTTCTGCTTTAGTGCTAAGTTATTAATAGTTTCCTAATCTATTATTATACATAATCAAACATGTACATAGTAAATTGTATGTACAGATACATCAAGTCATTAACTTAGTGAATACATTATTAGAACACCATTGATACGTCTTCTATGAGATTAGAAACAATCCTGTACCTACGAGAACTAATCTCCGTAGCCATTAGTGCTACGCTGCTACGGCACTAAGCCGCTACGTTGCTACGCCGTACGTACGTTGAATGTTACATTGTTAATTAACGTCTTGGATGTAAAGTTGCATATAGGAGGCACTTGTTGCTTCATTACAGAAGTCCGAAGTAGAAGATAATTACATGCAGTGGAATAAAATTATTCTAATTGTATACTTATGAATAAATTAGACAACTTAAGTTCCTCGTAATTTAATAATCATCGGTATTGGAGTATACTACGAGTAGTAATTCAAATTTTAGTTTCAAAAATACTCCTCGTGGTAAGCGAATTCATAGTTATTTTTGGGAATAAAGACTTAGTCAAAATAGAATAATAAACCCTAAGAATGAAAATGTTTAGTAATACGAGTAGTAAGATATTATATTAGCTGTTTGTTTCTGAAATCTGGTAGTGGCCCGTTTTTTTAACAATCTGTGGCACATTTTTTTCTCTATATTGTTTTATTTCTCTTTCAGTAGAGCTTACGTTATAATAAAATGTGATTTCGATAACTACATCACCGTCAACTGCCTGATCAAAAACCTTTTGCGTAAAAACCATAAATTATTTAAGTTACTAAAGCTACATTTCGAAGTCCCCTTACCAGGTCAAATTTTGATTATCCAATGTTAGTCTATATTGCAGTACATATTACAATTCGATTGGCTAGCTACCACCCGCCTGTTGCCAAATGTCAGCGTAATTTATGGCCACGGCTCCGAGGCGTGTCGACATGATAGAGACTGATGGTGTATCTTCAGTTAGTAGGTGTTTTCACTTTGATGTAGAGTCGATCTGTGCGAGTTAAAATGGTAGAGTTCAAAGATATCGATATAGTTTTGATTGAACATTGTGCATGTGAGTGCATTTGATTTGAAATCGATTTAGTAGGTCTTGGACATCTGATGAATCTTTGGTATGCGGACAATTTAGAGTAGGGATGGAAGAAATTTGGAATTGAATGTATAGAGATTTTTTTTGTAACAGATTATTAAGGCATCTTATTTGAAGTCTTAATTCGATATTAACATTAATAATTTAACAAAATGCGACAATATTCATAGATTTCGTTTATATTCAGATTTCATAGGATTTTATAAAATATGGTATGAAACACTGTAAAAGATTAGGTCTAATAACTATAAATCTATGTTTAAGTGTATTAATAAAACAGTGCGGTAGCGTGCACCACGATACGGCATTGATATCTACTATAATTACAAATGTATGGAAATTTATTGATTTTCCTTTGACACCGACCAGTAATTTCTGTAAAAGCACTAAGTGCTAGCGAACGTTGTAATATTGAAAAATAAGCTTGCCTTCAGAGCGTTTCGATAAAATCAAATAAAACTACATTTTTATAGTAAAATTAAAGCTTGTGGGCAAAGTCATCTAAGATTTTCATTTTAAAACTCTATTTTAAAAAAAAGTTATTTTTTATTAGTCATCTGGAAATGTCGTACAACCAGTAGCTTTGAATTAGAGATTATTTTTATATTTTCATTAAGTAAATGACCTGGTGGAATGAGGATATGCTTGATCATGGACAATCTAATGCAAGAGGTGTTACTAAGAAGGTCCAGTAAACGGATTACTACTTTAAATTCAATTTAAAATTAATATCGCTGTTTTGAATACTGTTTCAATTAGATGTAGTCGTAACTTATTATTCAATTTTCAAGATATATGCTTGCTAATGAGGGGATGCTTTAATTAGATAACTATTAACGGGGCGTGATACTCGCCATACCAACACACAAGTGCTATGCATTCCGATATCTACCGTATACACCTAGTTTCGATCAGATTAGCATAATCATTTGTCGCCATTCAATCGTCTATTCGAGCATCGTGTATTAAGAATCAGATACATTCTTATTATACTATGGTACTCGTATATTAAGTATTAAGTGCGTGGTGGCCTGTTGGTAAACGGACCAGACGCGGCTGCCAACATGTTCGCGGTGGTCGCGGGTTCAAATCCCAGGGCACACCTCTGACTTTTCGGAGTCATGTTGATAGTCAATCACCACGCACAAAAACAGTGAAGGAAAAGATCGTGAGGAACCCTGCATATCATAGCGATTTATAACAACTTATATGGTATGTAAGTCCGCCAACCCGTAGTAGGCCAGCGTGGTGGACTATATGGCCTAACCACTCTCAATTTTACTCTCGATAGTAGAGTAGGCCCGTGCCCTGCAGTGGAACGTATATGGGCTGATATAGATAGATAGATAGACTCGTATACTTATCGTGTTATTAAAAATACACGTTATCAATGTCGCCATATTTTTTTAAAGCATGGGTACTGCAAACGAGCTAACAGGTCGCCTGACGGTAAGTGATCACTGCCGCCCATGAACATCCAAAATGCTTGGATTATGGTTGTTTCGGTCCATCAAATTAGGAGAAGAATGGGAATAAAAAAGGATGGGAAAAAGAAGAGGGTATAGCGCATTGGCAACCCCACTCACCGAACTAAACGTGACAGCCATTACCAAAAAAATCTCAAAAACAATCATCTATTCTTAAACTCCCACGATATTGCATAACGGAGGCTTTCACATACGTATTTAATTTAATATCCACTCACAAAGGTAAAAAGCGTGCAAGGTGACAGTAATTGAATTTATCCGCCCGGTTACCGCGCTCGGGTAATTTTTGCCCGGGTACATGCTAAAACGCAGCCTGCGTTCATATATATTTAAATCACTTTATGATATCAATATGTTTTAAGTGTATCATTTAGGCGACATGTGCTTCAATATACGCTAAATTAAGGTTTGCCTTGTGTCTGTTTTTGAGTATTTTATATCGGGTGACTCGTAAATTCGTATTGTTGTTATTTCACTGGTGGCGGGTCTCTCATATGTATGCCTGGGTAGGTACCACCAGAATGTATACTTCTCTCGCCAAACAGCAGTGTAAATGCACTGTTGTATTTTTGATTGAAAGACATTGTAGTCAGAGTAACTACTGCGCATATTGAGACTTAACATCTGATGTCTCAGGACGGCGAGCGCAGTGGAATTCAAGGTGTTGTTTGGTTTTGCTACTGTTCATGAGCGGTCGTATCGCTTAGCATCAGGCGAACGGCATGCTCGCCTCTCTATTCATTGCAATAAAAATAACAATGCAATGCATTTGGAATGTGGAAAGTGTTTTTAATTTGGGCTCGTTATTTATTATATTTATATCGTAATCTTGCTTTGTCTCTTAATTTTTACTAGTATTAGTAATAAAGGCACAGTTTGTAAATAAAAAATTGAACAAATTGAAGTCGAAGGCTTACATAACCGTTTCTCGCACTGAAACGAATTTGTATGTGATCTATAAATACGTGCTCCAAATGTAAGGATATGTCCTACTCACATACAGTCAGGAATTTGTGCCGATATGGCGATAGGCCTCTATCACGTCGCGGGACGGAGTATACAAGCCGAAACGTGGGTGTCCTGTTAGTACCCCTTCTGGGATAAAGGCGTGAGTTTATGTATGTATGTATACGGCTTACAAACATGACTCTATCATAACTATATTCATATCATACTCCATCCCAAGTTGATAAAACTGTATCAATAAATATCCCGTGCTTTTGCCGAGACATTTTATTGCACATAAAACAAGTCCGTAAGGGCGTAACTCGCAACTCATTTTTGTAACACGAAACATCTATAAATCCGTCATGACGCCACGCATCACGGCCTTACGAGGTGGGTAAAGTTTGAATAACTCCTATGTTATGTTAAAGAGCCCCGTTTCGGACACTTTGGACCATATCCAAGTGTCAAACAGCGACCAACTTGGCCCGGTATTTCTATTCAATAAAATTTCGAATAAAATATAATGGGTAGGGATTAGTTTCGCGGATCATTTTAAGCCGGTTGTAAAGCACTTACGTAGAATGGCTTTTCACGATTTTCGATAGAACGTGATATATTTGTTTGGATGAATTGAATTTTATTTATGTTCTGGAGGATTTAAAACGAATGAAAAGTGTTTGAGGTAGGGAACGCCGAGCCAGCCGCAATTGAATATTTACAGTCCAAATTGAGGTGAGTGGGGAAAATCTGACTGCTTGGGATTTCTTGAGTCTCAGCGATTTACAGTAAAATATTTTTGTTGCATTTTGTAAGGAATTTATATTCCAGTTTTTACATTATTTGTACAAAATTTGATAGAGCTATTTCTCCCTACGAATGTTTGTACGTATGTATCAGCCCATTTATGTTCCACGGCAGGGCACGGGCTTCCTCTAAAAATAAAAGTACGATTAAGAGTGGTTAGGCCATATAATTCATTGATATTGTATTGCAATATATACTCTGACTGACGTTGATATTCAACAGCTCAACCTTATTATTTCTTAGGTCCTGGGATAAAGAGCTACGATATGTACTTTTACTAAAATATAACTGATTGGTTTAAATAATTATTTATAATTAGATCTTTAATTGTCAAATATTCTTAATATATTTTGTCAGCTCATCAACCCATTTCCAACCGCTTAAAGGTTGCTTAAAAACACGCAGAAATCTTCCACAGAAAATCCTTTCAATTCATGAAACACAAAATACCTACGCGATCAAGGATTACTAACAAAGCTTGCACATTCTCATGTCTTTTAATACAGAATGCATCACGAGCGCGCAGCATACAAAACTTTTAATATTGTCAAATGTAGAGCGACTTTTCTCTAACTCTCACAAAAAGCGATTCATAAAAACGATACACTCAAATGAGAAATAAAAATAACTGCAGAGTAATATAGAATGAGTTATTTTGCTCATAAAGAGTGCTCTCGTTTGATACAATGAAGAAAAACTTGTTTACACTAAGCAGTGCATCTGATGCCGTACGGACAGGCGCAATCAAGCTTGAATGCGGCTCGGGGTACGAGAGACCGCGGGCTCGAGAAATTGTTATAAGGGATTATAGGGTTAGGATGGTTTGAAACTAAGGAATATAAATTAATTGTATGGAGGGTTATGGAAAAAAAAGGTTATTGAGGTTTTAAATGGTAAATTATAATTCAAAATTTATTTTATGTTTTTAATGTGTTGGTTGTTTTACTCGTCGATTTATTTAAAAAATTAATTTGTTTCTTCCAACAATAGCTGCCTTTAATTTTATAAACTGATTTGTTTGATATGAAGCTCGGTGGATTCCAAATAATAATTTATTATATAACCTTTTGCAAAGGGTATGAATGATTGTCAAAACTGTCATTATATCGATACAAATAAGTTTGAAATATTTGGAGATGAAAGGAAGATTATTTTCTTTAAATAAGCCGACTCTTCTCTCGCAGACCATCGGTTTATCGAGTCGCCGCTTGATTGCTTCTGTAGTAGTTGAATTTTAAGGGGTACACGATACGGGCGTGTTTTTGACAATTTGCTTTTAAATTATTTATTAAAAGGAGTCTTGGGAGACTGTTTATACATTAATTAATACGAAAACAACATCCCATTTTGGATGTATTTTAATAATAATATTCATGTTTACTCCCAATCTGGTACAGCTGCAGATATTTTTATTGGTCCAATAACAAGGTGTAAACAACTGTGATATTTCGATTTTGTTTTCCAATCCGACCTTTTTTATGTAAGTTTTTTATACATTCGACATAAAAATAGACGTTATGCACATAGTAAGTGCTGATTAAAATATACAAGTCCTTTTCAGCTGTGTTTTTTATTTCTAGTTAAAATAAATTGAATAAAAAGGTTGTTAATTCGTAGTATAGTATAAGTCTTATAGAAAAATGATTCGATTTAATAGGCGCCTCGTTCTATCAATCCCATCATCGTAAAAGTGTGAGTTAACACTTCATAAGATAATAGTTTTAGTACTGCATCACATAGTATATGTCTTTTTTGGGTCTTAGACGTAGTATATTAAGAAAAACTATTATATACTTTTTAAAATAAGAGAACTGATAAGCGAGTCGCACACACATCAAACATATCAACACTTCACTTTTTGGCATCCCTATCATACTAGGCTAATTGCAAGCTTGACGTATTGTGGTCGGTGCTAACATCACTTTTGTCTACCACTTTACGGTATATACATGGGCTCATGTATACATGTCTCGTAAATACATAGCTACATCGTCAAAGTGAAGCCCTTACAAAAAATAGCTCAACTTTTCTTTTAGTCTTTGGCATTCGTTTATTGCTATACGAGTATATAGCCGAGGACATAGCGGCATCACATGACTAGAGCCTAGAAATCTTAATTTCGTGCCAGTAGTACAGAGCGTGGTTTGACGTGGTTTTCAATGGGATTTTATAACTTTGCCCTGTCTGAAATGACCTCTTTTTATTTTGCCGTATTTATTACGCGTAATTTTACCCTTACTAGCAATATTACTGATAGATGTGATAATACAGTACGTGTCTTTTTCAAAATGATCAGGTTACATTCTTATTGATATTGAGTATTTTTTTTATTTGTCTGTTATTTAATTATTTTTTGAGTATAATATTTTTCGCTATTCGTTAAAGTTTCGGCTTTGACATCCATGTTTTAACAGGCTTAGTGGCAACGTTGATTGGAAGCCGGCTATGAAATGTGAAGCCACGAGTTTGATACTATATATATTTATTTCGGGTCTGGATGTTTGTGTGACCGCAAAGTCTCTCTTTCGTAGTTTCTGATATCCACGTCATCAGACTCAATTTCAGTGTTGAATCAGGACTATGTATGTGACTGTTGGGTGTATCTATTTTATTACATAAGTTCATGCCTTTTGCCAAGAAGAGATAAGTAGAGGTGCAACCATGACATCCACGTTTTATTTCATTTATTTATTTCTATTTGAAAACTTCACCCTATACAGCCCTGCCAATGAGCGAGCAATGTCGACACATGACTGGAAACTAGAAATCTTAATCCCGTGACAGTACAGCGTGGTTTAGCCCCGTCCCGGTTTAGCAGACAGTTTAATCTTTTGCGTTTCGTGTCGGTTTGAAATCTTGTTTCGGCTGTTTTGGATTTGCTTTTGAATTGATGGCGGGTTTGTATTTGAACAGTTTGGAATTATTTACTGGTTGTCTTTCATATGTGAGAGGCAGCCTGGGTAGGTACCATCCCGATTTATATTTCTCCCACCAAACAGCAGTGTAAATGCATTGTTGTGTTTCGGTTTGAAGAATATTGTAGTCAGAGTAACTACTGGACATATTGAGACTTTACATATTTTTTCTCAGGATGGTGAGAGCAGTGGAATACCAAGCATTGCTTTGTAGCTCAAGTCGTTGTTTGGTTTGATACTGTTCATGAGCGTTCGTATCGCTTACCATCAGGCGAATAACATGCTCGTCTCGCCATACCGTGAAATGAAAAATAAAAAAGATATTATAATATACTTTTAAAGAAACAAAGAAACAACATTTAAGATCCGAGTCCGGTATCCACAACTATGTATTCACATGTCATATTTTGGTCAAAGACAAACCATCATACGAAGAATCTTCAAAACTATGATATAATTTGGCATATATTACCCAAAAGCGCGCAAGGGAAATATTTGAGGCCTTTGTATCACATAGTTGGGCAGACGAGTTAAATCTGCCATACACACGGTCGGAATGTGGGCGTGGGCCGGGCCGGGATTCGATCAATCAGCTATGAAAAAGGTATTTCTATTTGGGTACTCCTGAAATACAGCTTTGAGAGATTCCTTGAATAGAAATACCAGTTTTATTGCGATTTGCTAGATCCAATTTGAAGGACCTTATGCTTAGCTTAGTAAATCTGGGAGGCGTAAAATGTAATGTTCCGTTTCGATTATGTGTCTTTTTTCATTTTATTGCAAAACTAGCGTCACGGCCCAGTTGCACATACATTTTTTTTTAAATATTCTATCTCATTGTTATTCAGTAATAATGTAGGATTCTTTTAGTAAAAGAATTTCTCAAATAGGTTCAGTAGTTTTAGAGCCTATTCAGTGTATCGAACAATCAATATATCTATTCTCTTTATTTTCTTTCACTATAATAATAGTTTGGACAAGCTAACTAACCACAAATAAACGCATTTACATCAGTCCAAAAATCTAGTCACTTTAAACGTATTTTTCCTGTTTAGATTTTATATATTTATTTGGGCCTCAAATCATTTATATCTTTGGCAATGACCACATACTTCGGCGTGAGAAATAGACATTACCTCTCACATATGAGAGATTAAATATATATTTTTTTATATATTTACAAACGATTTGATCCATAAAATAAGAACTGTTTCAAGAAGCGACTTGACAAAACCTACATTATTTAAATAAACTTCCAACGAGTACATAAATCTATGCAGTACAGGATTTATTACGCGTCGTTCCCCTTCACACGCCGCGAACTGATAGCAAAGTTTCTGATAACTTCGCTGAAACAAATATATTTGGAAGCATGAAAAAACGTAGCATATGTTACTGATACAACTTACATGGTACACTTTATGATGTTACGATTTTTACATATAAGGGGTGGTTTTTGAGGGTAGCGGTGATAATGTACCATTTTAATGTCACTGATTTTTTTCCTTTGCTTATAATTTCGGCAGCAAGATGGCTCGATGACAGTGTCAAAGTCACATACCATACCTGGGTGCTGAGCCTGGGTAGAAATGACTAAATACAGAGAAAAGTGGCATAATATGAGAGGAGAGAGGCTTATACCCAACAGTGGGATCCTACAGAATAATTGTATTTATCAGTATAGTTATTTGATATTCTTTCATATTTTAGTAAAATTATATTTTCCTGTTTATATATCGTCTATCTATAAAATAAAAGTAATTCCAAAAAAATTACAACGTCCCTTTTATTTTGCCTTTAATTTATAGGAACTTTAATTATTAAAGGAGTATGCCCATTCATAGTATCACTAAACAATATCGTAGATCCATATACCGACACTGCTTAAAAATCTTTATAGCATTTTTGATGATTTGTCCTTAAATGTATTCCTATTTTATCCCGGGTGCCAGATTTTTACAAAATAAAGTAATTATCATACAATTTTACAGAGCGGAAGTCAATTTTTTTTTTAAGTTAATTTCTTCAAGTATTCCTGGATCGCAATTATGTTTATATTTATTTAAAATAAAAATACTTCCCTACACAAAAAAGGAGTAGGTTTCATAGTAAAATGGTCATTCTCCTTTATTTTGATCAACATAAAAGTCGATATTGACTTTCTTAAACTGTACTCTACTGTCTTAGTTCATATACGTCTCACTGCAAGGCACGAATCTCTTCTAGAAACGCGAGTACGATTGAAAAGGGTTATTGAAAAGCAATCACAAAAATTCTTAACCCAATACAAATTCCCAATAAATCAACCACAAATCACACAGACCGACCAATAAATCTGTAACTCTAACAGATCCAAAGTACATTCAAAACTAAATATTCAAACTTACTAATAGCACTTAGCGACGGGCAAGTCCGAACGTTAGCTAATTTCATAGATAATCCACTAGCTCGAACCAATTGTTGAGTTGCACGAAGTGGACGGAGTGGGGCGAAAGGGTTAGGGTCAATGGGGGGCGGGCGGGGGGTCCACGTCCTACAAACACGGATTGAGATGACTGGGCTTGACGCCTGCGGCTGTGGGGAGCTGGTGCAAGTCAAAAGTGATGGGAGGTTTCGGTTTGTTTTATTGCTGCCAAGTCTTTTTTAGGCGGTTAAGGTTCATCTTAGTACTTTTAATGATATTTTTTACTACTTTCAATGTTACTGTCAATTATGTATGTGATTTTTATATTATCACCACCCACTAAAACGGTGAAGGAAAATATCCAGAGGAAACCTGCACACCATAGCGATTTATAAGAATTTATATGGTATGTAAAGTACCTCAACCCGCACTATACCAGCATGGTGGACTATAATACCAGTAACCACTCTCAATCGTGCTCTTGATTGTGGAGGAAGCCCGTGAATGGATAATGTCAATGTTACGTAATCAAGTCGGGTGGGCGATTTATTAAATGTAAATATGTCATATCACAAACAAGAAACGCTTAATAAGGATTTTCAAAAATATTTTCTTACTCTGCCTTGCCTGTATCGGCAGCCACATCCGGCTTCTCGCCGGCTGACCAATATTGCAATATTTCTGGAAGAGTATTATTTAAATACCGTCTTTATTAGTTCGCGATTGTCCTACTGCCGGGGACGAGCCTCCTCTATAATCGAGAGTACGATCGGGAGGGCCCAGGCCATATTAGACCAGAGCCCTGGTTGTGCTAGGCCTCTGGCACTGAGAAGGTCTGTGGTTGCGGACACCGCTTTCTATCAGGCGGGCCGCATGCTTATTTGCCTGTAAAGGCAATAAAAAAATGGCCACCACGCTGGCCTAGTGCAGGTTGGTGAAATTTACAAACTACCAACAGCGCAATCGTTTTGCTACAGAAAAAAGAACTATTTTTTCGTCATAGTTTACTGTCTAAAACCAAGAAGCCTTTTTAAAAGACTAACTAAGAATAGCAAAATCAAATAATCATCCAAACTATACAAAAATACCGTCCACCCGCTGTTCACTTCTGCCATAAGGCGCATCGCACAGCGCGCTGCGGAGAGAACGGCGTGATTATGTGAGGTCACGTGTTGACGTCGCTGCCACGGGTTCACGGCGCACCGCACCCCGCACCCCCCGCCCCTGGCGTTGTATCAATGTTTCTGAATTACCTACTGTGCAGACGGTAGGTAGAGTCGGTAGTGTATACAGTATTCTGAGTAGAGTCGATGGTTTCTATACAGTTTTCTGGGTAGAGTTGGTGCTTTCGATACAGACTTCGGGGAGATTCGGTACCCAAAACGCTGTATCTTTCGAAAGTAGCTATAGACTAGTAATAAATTTGCTTTCTAAGACTTCTTGTAATCTTCAGTGCGGAGAGTTTTCCTGGGTAGAGTACCGACTCCATATATTACCATAACCTTCATAAGATGGTGATCCAACTCAGCACATAAAGGCTATGTAGACAGCGTAGCCTTCTCGAATTTCGACATGGCAACGTCATAGCGCTGTGACTGTGTTACCTCATTGGTTTGGCGGTGAAACGGTTCGTAGAGATATTATTTCCAAGTTTTGTTTATGGGTTTTAAGTAAGAGTATATGTTTTAATCTATTTCTATTAGGAATTAACAGAAATATTAAATTGGCAGTAATGGTTAGTAAACGAAACCACGCGTTTTTACATACTTCATAAATATTGCCAACATCAACTAACATAGAAAACTGTAGGTATATCCAGCCAATACTGAGTCTAGATAACATTATAGCTAAATGTTCATAATATGACGTAATAATATTAAAAAGCGTTAAAAAAATGTAATAAATCGTCTATATGGTGTGGTGGCCTGTTGATACCGAATCAGATGCGAATGCCAACATGTTTGTGCCACACACCACCACAAACTTTGTGGCAGTCACGGAATCGAATGACAGGGCACGCGTCTGACTTTTCGGAGTCATGTGTGTATTGTTTAGACAATCATCACGCATTAAAACGGTGAAGAAAAACAACATGAGGAAACCTGCACACCATGGCGATTTATAAGAATTTCTATAGTATGTAAGTCCGCCAACCGAACCTAAGCCAGCGTGGTAGACTATATGGCCTAACCACTCTCAATCGCACTCGATTGAAGAGGAGGCCCGTGCCATGCATTGGGAATATGGTGGGTATATGGGCTGATAAAGATACTCTATATAAAGACAAGCAATATTATATTTCATCCACATCGCTGTTAATGAACCTCATTCAATGAACTCTATCGTTAGCCAAGGAATTTCTATTGATTTGTGCTTCAGGAATTTGTAGCGAGGGCAACGTTTCACTTGTACACATTTGGAATTTCAAAGCATCACATTAATATGGAATTTCTGATGTGTGCTTTGCATCTACATATTTTTGTTTTTGCTGAATGATCAAATAGCTTTACTGAATTCTGAAAATATTTTCGTGAAAGATTGTCACTGGTCGAGTAAAGTTATTAGTGTAGTCAAAACACGCAAGTTTTATAGTGTAGTTGGAATTATTATAACTAAGAAAAAGTCGAAACATTTATATAAAGTTTTTCTTATGAGGTTTTGAATCAAAATGTCACAATTCATAATAAAATATGATTTAACAAGGTATTGAACATTTTTATCACATAATTTTTGCAAAATTTATTTAGCTCTACATACAATATTTGACACAAATTATTTCAATGCACATCCGCGACTCTACCTTGTTACTGTATAATAAACAATTGTTTGTATTTTCTATACAAGCAATTGGCAAGAGTTTCACGTTAATAATAAAAACGTTAAGCCTTTATTCACTCAAATTGCGATCCGTATTGAAATTTCCAATGAGCCAGCATTTTCCAGCGTTTCCCATAACGTATGAAATTAAATTTACCCTTTGTTTTATCACAATAATATATTTAAATTTCATTGAAATTTTCGCGTATCGGCCTTCGCGATGACGTATATCATTAAATTATGTTTTATAACATTAATACCCTTGTAGCAGGGGTGAAAGGTATGAATTATAGGTTTCATTTGATTTATAATCCTTGTTCTGGTGGGATTTCGTTTGTTGCTGTGTACAGGATATTAATAGCTGTGTCGATAAAGGAAGATAATACCATATTCTTAAAAACTTAAGAAGGAATAAAATTAAAACTAAAATGTATAAATTGTATCTAATAGAAACAGAAAGACACGTTTATATGTAAGAAACAATTGTTTCCAGTTTTAATTATTTTTTACTCTTATAAGAGTACTTGTTAACAAAACGGGTGATATTCAGCATGTGCTGGCAATAAAACCATCACTGGTCTTCCGCATAGCCGGTAGGTGATGTCACAAGCGCCAAAAAACATCAAAAAAAAAAACAAAATTACATCAATAACAGTATACGTTATCTGCTCAGATGTGGGTAGGTGAAATATAAATATTACGCATGCCTCTGACAAATGCACACAGAAAAAAGATTCCCAGCCATCTGACCATTACTAAACAGTGACCAATAGTGTACTAGTAGTATAGTAATACTAGTATCTACAGAGTATTTATACTTAAAATCCTGCGACAGAACGTCGACGTCAATGTACTGAACAGGCCACAGAATTACATCCCCGCGCTGAAATAAAAAATAATGACACAATTTATTGTACTTACATAAATGTACGTTTAAATATAAACATTAAAATGCAAAAAAGTATCGTAAACAAAATGAAACCGTGTAAAAACATAATCCCACTACAAAGTGAAAAATAATTACTGTGAACGTGGTGATTTCCGAGTGAAGGCTTTTAAAACGGCTCGTATAGGCTCAGTTGAATAATTCCGGTTGTATTAAGCTGAATAATGTTTGTTTGTACGTCCGTGAAACACCTGGGCACCACAATTAATGCCCAAGACGGTTACTGATAGCTCTACTCGCGTTCTGTACAGAAAATACAAGTGGTTATATAAGGAACGGGACGTAGGCGTGTAGAGTCGGTTTTCAGTGCATTCTACTTACTCTATCACTGGCTTTTACTCTAATTGAATTTAAACATACTGGCTCTACCACTTGTTCTCTACTTGTCTACGTTGAGTAAATTTATGAGATGGAATTTCGTAATTAAGTTATGATGTAAGTTGAAGTGGTTGTTTTGGACTGGTGTAATATGTGATGATAGGTTATTGTCAGGTAAACCCTTCGATCAAATATACACTAGATACAACATGAGCGCTTAGAAAATGGCACCAAAAAAGAGTGCTTAAGCACTCTTTCGCCTTCAGTCACGCACCGACCGTTGCATCTAAAACGTCGTAAAACTTTAGACAATATTATTTAAAAAGCTACTTTAAGCTCCAGGAATAAGGTGGAATTTGTGTTAATATATTTGGAATATGTGATCTTTTTGTTTACTTTTTTTAATGTCATGCATCGGTGCCACTTTTTAACAGAACTTTTACAGGGAACTGTGTATCTAGTGTATATTTGATCGAAGGGTAAACCGCTTAAAGTTCGTCTCTCGTTTTGTTTTTGTTTCTAATGGATGTATTTTCTTCCAAAATGATTACTAGTTTACAAGGATTTCAAAATCTATAAATTAGAAAGCTTTTATTTGTATAATAAGGACATTAACACTAGCGTTTATAAGCCTTTTGGTTAAAAAAGTGTTTTAGTAAACTGGAAAGTCACATTTTTTTACTATTATATAATTTTTATGTATTACAAAATCATATTATTTGAATAAGGGATGATAATATTATTTCTTACAGGGGTTGACACTTCATAGGCCGCTGTCTATCATAATATGAAGTTAGATGAAGTCAGAATGAATAATAAATGCATGACTTTTCGGTCCTACCAACACACATGCGAAAAGTATACTTTACCACAAAAGATTTTCGGGGTATATCTACGGGGTACCCCTATCAGCATTACATATAAATAATCCATACACGTATATATGTATATAGATCACAAAAACCCTACTCATGAAATTAAATCCTAATAAATAAAATAAATAAATAACACCCAACAGTCACATACATAGTCCTGACCCCACACTAAGATCGAGTCTTGTATCGTGGGTATCAGGAACTACGAGAGACTTTTCGGTCTCACAAACACCCAGACCCGGAAGAAATATTTGTGGGCCGCACAAACATTTCTCTCGGTGCGGGGATCAAACCCGCGACCTCTCGTTTCACAGGCGGCGTCTAACCAACTGTGCCACGGAGGCTGTCAAATAAAAAAGATAAAAAAGAACACTAAATTACACACCACTTCCAGCAGAATAAACTTCAACACATTAATATAGCGTTAAAACAAGCCATCCTCGCCTTACTACGAGGAAAACATTTTAATTACTCTTGTACACACGCTGTGAAGAACCTCCATCTCTACAATACACAATGAGAAGGCGGGCCAAGATATATTTGACAGTGTTGAAGCAAATAGATAAATTCGTTATAATTAACTGGCGAATTTCTTGCAACCTCGCGTTTTGTGAGGTGCACTGTGTTGACTCTGGGATGTGTGTTGCACTGGCAAGCGGTGAATAAATTTGAATTTATATAGCTGATGTTAAATTTAGCTTCAGTGGGGCAAAATGTGGTTTGGTGTTTTAGTTTTTTTTAGTTAATTCGTTTTTGAATAATTGCATGAGATTGATGGTGAATGAAGATCATGTAATATGTATGTCTGAATCAAGCAGTGTCTTGTATGTAGTGCTATTTATATATTTTAAAATAAAATGCAAAAAATATTTTCATGAAGATTGGAGTGTAGAAATATTACGAATGTAATAACATTAATAATTTTCAACAATTAACGTAATATGATAAACATATTCCTAGACCATTCATTAATTGTACAGACGCCAGCTGTTTAGAAACTCTACGCAGACGAGATACCCGGCTTTTGTGATACGTTGCAGTGAGATCTATCAACACCCAACAAACTCCTCATTTTTTATTTTATTTTGATTATTGGCGAGACGAGCATGCTATTCGCCTGATAGCAACACGAAGTAGCAAAACCGAACAACACTACGAATTACAATACAATGCTTGTCATTCTACTGCGTTCACTATGCTGAGACATAAGATGTTAAGTATTATATCCAGTAGTTTCTCTGGGTACAATGTGAGAGAAATAGACATTACGGTTGTACCTACCAAGGCGCCTAGGCGGCCACATAATTATGAGATATCTACCTCCACTTACTTTCCACATTTTCAAAACGCTCAATCTGTGAAATTATCAATTAACAACATCTAGTTTTCTTACCATATTTACCTAAAACTCGCTCCGCTCATTACCCAGTCCCCGGCCCTTTCGCATCGCCTCCCAGTGCACTCCCTTATAAATTTAATTTTAGCGTATGTGCAAATTTAACGAAATGGTAACGCATGTGAGCATTTCCACTGAAACTGTTTCATGATTATGAAAAATGGATGTCAGCGTTATTAGTGCAGTGGGTGGAATGAAATTCGAGGGTGTTCTTTGAGGGATGGTGATTAATTTTATTCTACTACTATTTTTGAGTAGGTTGATAGTATGGTTAGAATTCAATTTAATAATATTGTTATACGCGGATTAGATGTTTACAGTCAGTAGAATAAAATGTCGACAGAAGCCGGCTGTAATATAAAATTAAAATATATACTGTATACTATATACATTATACTGGCAGATTTTTTGTATTTAATATGCTTACTTATAATGGCAGTACTGGGTTAGGGAGGCTTTATTCTTTTAAATACTTTAAATAATTCTATGTGACATTATTTCACTTGATAGAAGGACGAAGAAGATAAGTCGTAGAAGCAGGTTCAAGGCCTGATGTTGATTCCGACAGGACAACTTTACTGCCAAGATATAATGTTACAACTTTCCGATTTTACATGCTAACAATGTGTACCCTTATTTACAAAGACTAGCAAGACCTCCATAACAATTTATCTCAATTAACAACAAAGTATTCTTGAAGCACAATAAACTCTACCTACTCTACAATTTCATATAAACAGTATTCGTTCTCTTTGTACGCGACTCTACATTTATTGTTCCATTGTAGTACATTATTGTACGAAACGGGTTATTAGTGAAGACGTATCAACAATTCCTGTTCAAATTGCGATATAAAACGTTATATGCTGCTTAATGAATACGCTGCGTATTGTTTGTAGAGCACACTCTAGAGATACGTAGAATGGAATGGAGTGCGCTATCTATATCGTACGTATTGTTGGTATATATTGGTATCGGTGTACAACTCTACATTTATTAGAGACGTAATTTGATGGGGAAATTAGAAGAAGGTATTTACGTAATCCTGGTAAAAAAACTAGAGACTATAAGAGGAGGCAAGGCCAGCGTTCGTGACGCAAACGATTAATAGGATTATAAGATAGAGTTTTTGATGTAATTCACGCGAATTATTTTTCTTCCTAGTTATTCGTGCAGTGAAAGAATAATTTTAAATATAAACAGACATACATAAAATCACACCTTTTTCCCCGAAGGGCTAGGCAGAGGTGCTATCAGGATACCATTGCTCTTCGTACGTTCCATCCCACGATGTGATAGAGGGTGAGTCTATTGCCATATCAGGCACAAATTCCTGACTCCGGTCTAAAAATTAATAGAAAATCCATTATCGTTTTTTTAGATATGGGATTCGAACACGAGAGCTCTGATTTGTACGGCACGTAATACAACTATGCTTTCGAGGTAGCTGAAATAGTTAATCTAAAATAGTTATAGAAATATTGAAATTTAATATTTCATTCAAGAAAATAACAACTGCAGAAAACAAGATACAGTTTTCCAACTCTATAAGCTTTGAAAGATCACAAACGGCATAGACAATATCGCATTATACGTTTTATATTTGTTTATTCCTTGGAGTATCGCGGGAATAGATACATTGACCCGGACAAAGGTACAGAAACAATTTGTCTCGAGTTTATTTGATGTATAAACTTGTTTACAGTGAAAACTCTGAGATCGCGATGGAAAACGCATAAAAACTAAGGACTAGACGCACCCTCGTTTGATGTCTTTTATTCTGATATTTGTTATTTTGCACTTCTTTTTATAGAGCTTTCAAAGCTGAGGGTAGTTGGCAATTATTTGTGTTTGACGCCGGATTATTATATACATAAACTCACGGCTTTTTCCCAGAGGAAGTAGGTAGAGATGCTTCCAGGATACCCACGTTTCGCGTTATGTTCCGTCCTACGATGTGACAGGGGGTGAGCCTATCGCCAAATCGGGCACAAATTTTTGACTCCAGGCTAATAATGAATATAAAAAAATCAATATCACGTTGCTCGATCAGAGATTCAAACCCGAAACCTCAGCCGTAGTCGTGCCGTAGTATAATTGCGCCACAGACGGAACTGTCCGATTTAATTTTTTGTTTAATTTTGTGGGGTGTAAGACCTTGGTATCAGTCAAAAAAGTGAGTGTAGTACGCAGAGATTTAGAAGCAATCGTGACATATGCAAGTCTGTCGCTTTCGGGCTCATTCTACTTATTTCCTGGTTATATGATCCCGGTTTTAACCCAGCTAGCGTAACTGAAACAATCGAATTTCGTCCGAATATTATAAAATACGAGAGAGAAAGACATCGTGATTACGTTGTAAATGTGTCGGTCTGATTGATGCTGTTTCGTATATACTACGTACATAATATATACTACGAACGTTGCATTTGAAATGGTATTTGCTGTAATTGTAATATAATATGTAACGACTCCCAATGTCTTCCTTTTCCATTTCTTAAATCTCCACAACAATTCCTCATTTATTCACTAGTATTCATATATATTACGTACCATTTTACCATCCACCGGTCACTTTTCATTAAAATGGCAACTCTTATACTATAAAAGTAAATCAGATAAGTATAATTGAATCCGGAGCTATTCACGGTATTAATAAATATTTCCATCAGGCAGTTTGGTGGCTTCGCGCAGTCCCTGTAAGCTTATTAAAGATGTCCTCTGCCAAGATTGCTTTAATTCCACAAACGACGAGCCATTATTTAACCATTTTCTTACACTGGAAATAGATGGATTATGAATATGAATTACATAATAGATACAGGTGTTTTAGTGAGTTGTTTTTGTGTTTTTAATATTTACATAAATACATAAACTCACGCCTTTTTCCCAGAAGGGGTAGGCAGAGGTGCCAGGACAACCACATTTCGCTTTGTATGTTCCGTCCCACGATGTGATAGGAGGCGAGCGCCATCGCCATATCGGGCACAAATTCCTGACTTCGGATTATTATTATTTGGGGGTAATTTATGTTTACGCAGTGTCGGACGCCCGCCTACAGGGTGTACAGACGATCTGGTCATGGTTGCAAGAAGTCGTTGGTTGCGCTTCCAACAGGTTGGTGTGAAGGTCCTTGAGGAAGGCCTATGTTCAGAAGTGGATTTCTTGTGACTGAAGAGAGAGAGAGAGAGTAATTTATGTAATATATTATGTGTTGTATATATTAAACATTATACATAGATTATGATATTAAATGCAGACGAATGTAACTATTTGATTATTGGTAAGTAATATATTATATTTTGTCGTACATGAGTGATATCGCATGGGAGTGGAATGGTAATACTTTTGTTAGAAAATATATTTCCAAAATAACAAATATGGGGCGCTCTAGGCTGAGATTTAAAGTATTTTTTAATTTGTTCATTGTTATCAACTAAGCTTGGGTATATAGAGGCAGAAATATTTTAAAATAATATTATGATGACTAGTAAAGTGAAATGTCTGATATGATTTTTCATTTTCAATATTTATTTCATCCAATATTAAAAGTGGGGTTTTAATTTTTTAGCTCTTAGTGCAATTTATTTTTGTTCATACTTTCATCATTTTAGATCTATGGTTATTAAGCTACGCTTTAAATTATTAATTAATTAATACTTTATTAACTTTACGAAATATTCCCCTCGTCTGTCTCTCATATACATTGTTTACGAAGCGTCGTACCGTGAAATTTTCTTGACTTGAAAATCAGAGTAATTCAATAAAAAAGTTTGTGACATACACCTCCGGCTCGCGTACATTGTTAAAGTTTCAGTCTCGCTACAAACGAGCAGTGTATGTTCTTCAACTTATGCTCGCATTTACTTGGTGTTAATTTAAAATTATTTGTCTTCTGCCGTCAATTTGTAAATTATGCCTTGTTATTATTATGTTGGGATAGCTGACTATGGAACGTGAGGTCTTGGGTTTAATTTTAAAGTTCAGTAACCCAATTATTTTATTTGGTTCCAAAATCTTACATACAGTATTGTTTAAGAAGGAGTTACAAAACGCGGCAATTGCAAACTGTCCCTTTGTCTACGCCTTCTGGGAAAAAGGCGTTAGTTTATATTTGTACATGTATGTAGTACATTTTTTATATCTATGTTTGTAAGTGAAATATAGATTTCTGATGTGGTAACAATTTAAAAAAAAAACATCCTCATGTAGTAATTTTATTATTGTTTACTAACTCCAAATTCCCAGCACAAAAACATAAAATAAAAACAAGAGAGCTAAACTTAAAATTAAATCTGATATTCCTTACCCGAGACAACAATAAAACATTAGTTACGAATGCTTAAAATCTCAACACGGTATAAAATATCCCGACATTAAGCAGTTAGGAGCGACTCACAATTTCTAGATTATTTCACGAGTTAAGCTGAAAAGTTGCGACTGCAGTGTCCAAGTTGGAACCACGTTTTAATTTTCTTAAGTGTTATTACTGAATTAGCAGCAAGCGTTTGTGATTATACGGTTGCCGCTTGCTTTGTGGGATCCTGTACGCTTCATTAATATTGATGCTGGTTATATTTTTGCATTGTATATTACGAGAGTAGTGGATGTGCAAACGCAAGATGGATATTCTAGTACTATGGCTGTACGTCCCTTCATGGTACATGTATATACAGGGTATATCAAGACTGCTACTGAAAACGAAGCTGGATGGTAGATTTTTTGACTTGAGACACAATGCAACCAAAATTTATGAAAAAAGAAAACGACGATTTTTTATACTTTTTTCTTTCTTATCCCCGTATTTGGGTGGTAAATACACAGTATTTTCTAAAATAATAGTGGTATATACTTTTATTTCTGAAGAATTTATGGTACGCAAGGCTTAAATTATTGTTTTAGCTAAAACTAAGTATTTACCACCCAAACACGATGATTTAAAAATACACAAAATATCGCGTTTTATTGCGAAATTTTTAAATGCATTGTGTTTGTTGTCACTAAAACTACCACCCGGCTTCGTTTTGGTAGCAGTCTTGATATACCCTGTATGTGACTTGAAAATTCACCGGTATGCCATCGTAAGTGGCGACTAAAGGCATCGTGAACTCGCTGGAAGCATTGTGAGGCTTTTGCACTTCCATCCATAGTGGCTTTGAGATGGGTGACTCACTTCTCATATGGCCGTTCAAACGAAATAGTTAAAAATCGAAATCATGTCATGACTAGAAAGACTAGTTATTCTACACTGTGCACACGGAAATAGATCACGTACATGTTAATTGCCGATGATGATGATGATGATGACACTCGGAAAAACGTCTGGGCTCTTCTCGACCTAGAATATTCTCATACAAATAATTTGCGCGAAAAACACGAAGGGCTTTCGCCGATATGTCAGCGTAGGTTACCAGGGAATTTGAGGCTGCACTGAAAAGCTGAAAATACTGGATTGCCTTTAGCCTAATAGAAACAAGAGCAGCAGCTATTTGAAAAAGCGCAGACGTATATAAATGTCAGTGATAATTCTAACACGGGAGATTGGATAAGAAATGTAATACCAATGTATTCTATTGAATAATAATAATATAATAATAATAAATATCTTTATTGGCAGAAAAGTTTACATACATTAACTTATTGAAAGCCCTGGCTCCTGTGCTTGAATTGAATGTGTAAAGGTATAAAGCTGAAGAGTTTGTTTTATCGCACAAATTCCAGGAACTACTGGTCCGAATTCTTAAAATATTTTAATGTTAGATAGTCTATTTAATGAGGAAGGCTATAGAGAAGGTTTTCCCGAGAATATATTATAAAGTCTATAATACCAATCATATAATATAGAATAATAAAAGTGTCCCTTTATATAGAGGCACTTTTATTATGATTATTTATCGCCACGGGAGAATGCGCGAGCAGTACGAGTAAGTGTATACAGAGGTAGGTATAGAACGCTGTGCAAGCACGCTGGCACATTGTCCATTCGCGTCCGTCCGCTGAATAATGCACGGCTCGTTTGCGCGGCCGATTGTTTCGGTTGTCTTTTAATTCTGTTGGCACGGAAACTTTCTGATTGGTTTACTGTTGATCGGATTTGTGCGCGTGTTCGACTGTGAGTTCACTGTTTTGTTTGCTAATGAATTGTGTAATAGACGAGGTGGTTAATGATGTAAGTTGGGCGACTTCAATTTCCTTTCGTGTCGTTCCCCCCTTTAAGATGAATTATCTTGTGTCGTGGGTATTATAAACTAGGAGATACTTTTCTTATTAATACACCCACACCTGACACAAGTATTTGTGGACTAAACAGATACTTGTATCGGTGCACCGCGACCTCATGTTTACAGTTAGCTTCTAACCAACTACGCCACGAAGATTGTCAAAATAATAAAAAATAAATCGATTATGCAACATGATTACAAAGATTTTAATAAAATAAAATAACTATATTCATTCATAAGTATTCTGTATCAGCCCATATACGTCCCACTGCAGGGCACGGGCCTACTCTACAATCGACAGTACGATTGAGAGTGGTTAGGCCATATAGTCCACCATGCTGGCCTAATGCGGGTTGGCGGACTTACATACCATAGAAATTCTTATAAACCGCTATGGTATGCAGGTTTCCTCACGATGTTTTCCTTCACCGTTTTAGTGCGTGGTGATTGACTATCAATACACACATGACTCCGAAAAGTCAGAGGTGTGTCCTGGGATTTGAACCCGCGACCACCGTGAACATGTTCATAAGTATTATAATACATAAAAAAATCTTCACAAACCGTGACGTCACAAAATACAACACTGCTCAATTCCGAAATCCGGACATCACCATCCAATTACAGTGGTTGGAAAAAAGTACTTTAATTTTTTTTTATCAGGACACCAGTAAGTTCGTCCGCTATCGAAACGGGAGTTGATCGCTCTGTCAGGAGTCGATCCGGTAATTTTTTTTTTATTGCTATGAATGGCGAGACGAGCATGCCGTTCGCCTGATGGTAAGCGATACGACCGCTCATGAACAGTAGCAAAACCAAACAACTCCTTGAATTACAAAGCAATGCTTGGCATTCCACTGCGCTCGCCATCCTGAGACATAAGATGTTAAGTCTCAATATGTCCAATAGTTACTCTGGCTACAATGCCCTTCAACCCAAAACACAACAGTGCGTTTACACTGCTGTTTGATGGGAGAAATAATAATTGTCTGTATTACGGTACGTCTCTTTGTAAGTATTAATTTAGCTCATAGTGTGTGAAATTAATATGCTTGACATTGTCCTTTGATATTGATATGATTGGTAATGGAATTTTGTTCGGGCTTTTGGATACAATAGAATAAAATTGGGAATGGTTACGTCATGCATTCGATTTGAAGGTTAAATGATTTTAGGAGCAGAATGTTGTTCCGAATATACATAATGAAAATGAATAAAAATGTTCCGAATATAAATAATAAAAAAAAAAACTAGTTTTCCAGTATGGTTGGTTCATTTACACGCGCGAAATCTTTAACATTTGGACCAATGTGTTAAGCCACAGATGTTTATAGAAATATATATCTTTATTAAAAAAACTAAGATTTGCAGTGGATCTTAACATTAACGAAAGAAAAAAAAGACCGATTGACCAAAAAGGTTCATGTTAACCATACTATTTTGCGTAACCTACCCACAGGAAACGGGTACAAAGGCAAAATAATACAAAAGAAATAATAAAGCTAATAATACCATTAAATAAATAAATAAATTATAAATAAGAAATACAATAATGAACTGAGCCTCACAAAGGTAAATATAAGAAAAGTAACTGAGAAAAGCAGCTTTTATACAAGAAATAAAAATATATTTACAAAGAATGCAACCTCAACCGTAAAGTGCCGTATAAAATATTAGCGGGAATAAAATTAGTCGTTTTCTTCGTAAAAATACATCCATTTGTTGAAGAGTTATTTTCTCGAATCGCGGGATCATTTTAGTTTTCACAATGCTGGATAATGTTGGATAAGTGAAGCTTGGGATGAATAAGTTCATTTTATCAGTGTATTCCTATATATTTGAATATAATAACTTAAGTACTGTCACAGTGGCTAGTTATACTACAGTACGGTTTCAAAGCTGAGGTCTCGGGTTCGAATCCAAATCGGGCAAAGTAATATTGGATGTTTTTATTCATTATCAGCTCAGGAATTTATGCTTGATATGGCGATAGGCTCGCTTCATATCACATCGTGGGACGGAACATACGAGGTGAAATGTAGATGTCGTGGCACCTCTGCCTACTCATTCTGAGAAAAAGGCGTCAGTTATTGTATGTATGTAAGACCCTAAGTAGGAGCGTCACTGTTGTATTTTGCACGTTTTAAAATTACGGTGAGTGGTCACCTACATGTCACAGTGACGACGTGCTATCAAGATATACGCAGTAGATAATAGTCCTTCTTTTTTATCCTTTTCTTTTTGTCATCTGATGAGATGTACGTCTGAATTTTAAGGTTATAAATTAAATTGTTTACCTTTTTGTGCAGTGAGGTTGCTGGGGGCTGACAAAACTTGAAAATTTTTCTATTTGCTCGAATAGCGACCAATGTATATACCTATTCGCTGTAATTATCCCCATAAGTTACGTTTTGTCCAAGCCGACATACTTTTATCGACCAGCGATTCCGACCTTTCGCTAGTCGACAGTCAAGACTGCACTGTACAGTATAAACTATCAATCAATAGTCACTTTGATCCACAGAAAACAAAATGCAACACATAAAAATACATTAATTCCATCCAAAGTTATCCGAAATAAGGACAACCTACTCAAGTAAAAGTTGGAACGGACTGGACTGGCAGATAAACGGTGCTAAGTGACAACCGATCGTAACACCCCAAACTTGGCGAGCTCCGTTCCGCTTAATTGATTTTTTCAAACTCGATAACAAGTTTTGCTGACGAAGCGCATGTCAAAAATGATTGTATTTTTTTTCTAAGCTGTTTTGTTTGTTGTTTCATTAGTGTGACCACCGTAGAGACATTTTATGTCAATGAAATTATTATTTAGTGTAGATTTTGCGAAGAGAATCTATACTAAGTTATAATTTAATTGATATTAAACGTCCTGTGGCCGTTTGTTTTGGAATTGACACTTTTTGTCGGTGTTTTACGATTTGAAAAACCTTGATTCGAAAAATAGTCAGATTTGAAGAATTTTTATAATGAATTTATCGTTTCACCCTACCTTCGACTTATGTGGTCATTACAAATACTGTCACACGTACATTGATAAATCAAGTTACACAGATTGGTCTTTAACATTATTTTATAGGTGTTTTTGCAGCAGGCTTATTTTTTTCATTTCATAGGCATTTGCAAGTTTTTTTTTATTGCATAGAATAGCGAGAGGGGCATGCTGCCGTTCGCCTGAAAGTAAGCGATATGATCGCTCGTAAACAGAAGCAAAACCAAACAACACATTGAACACAACACATTTTTATGGTATGTAACGTCCGCCAATCCGCACTAAACTAGCGTGGTGGACTATATGGCGTAACCACTCTCAATCTTACTGTCGAGTGTAGAGGAAGACCGTGTCCTGTAGTGGGACGTAAATGTGATGATACAGTACACATATACACTTTATCATAATTCAACTAAAATAAAACACCTCTCGGCGCGTTCCACTTGCGCTGGAACTTACGCTAAGTACAACTGTACAGCACCATTGCACAAACCATCAGAATTTCACTGTAAAAAATAATAAAGCAGCAATTTTTCTCTCCATTCCTTCCCAATTCATGGCTTAAACACTTTTCCAGACTTTTGTATTGTTCTATTCCATTTTGCACGAATTACTTGTCGGGAGTTACATAATTACCCTTCAGAAAGTCAAAGGGGGAATGGAAAAGGGTTACCCTCAAGTGTTATAGTCAAAGTTTGTATGAGTATTTTTTAATATAGGTTCGTTGGGTCACGTTTTTATACAGGGTGTATGGAAAGAATTTTATTTACTTACAACCTTGGGGATTATGGGATACTAAAAATGATGTTGAATGAAAATTTGTAAGTTTGGGCCTGGTAATGCGTATGTTAGGATGATAAATGTAGTGAAATCTTCACACGGTTAGGTTTGTCTGACATTAAGGAATGAGTGAGTTTTTCTTAGGAAGGTCCTCTTTATCAATGATAACGTGAGCAATATAATAACTTCAACTATTATTATTGTGGTTGGTAATAGGTTCG
Source organism: Hyles lineata (assembly GCA_030180105.1). NCBI lineage: Eukaryota > Metazoa > Arthropoda > Insecta > Lepidoptera > Sphingidae > Hyles > Hyles lineata. The sequence continues at coordinate 16,481,264 of JARJEE010000006.1, read as the reverse complement.
AAGTTCCTTATTTTGACTTCCTCCGTGACGTGGTTAGACGCTGGTAGTGAAACGTAAGGCCGTGGGTTCGATCCCCATCCGAGACAAATATTTGAGTAATCCATAGGTATTTCTTTCGGGTCTGGGTGTTTGTGAGACCGAAAGGCTACTCGTAGTTTCAGATACCCATGACAGAAGAGTCGATCTTAGTGTGGGGTCAGGACTATGTATGTGACTGTTGGGTGTATTTATTATTTCCGCCTTAAGGACAGTCTATACGCGGCACAAATGCCTATCCCGGTCAATTCTCTCTCCAAATCCTTACAAAACGTGAAGTGATCCTGGAAATCAAATTCAGTACCACACAATTCAGTCAGATCAATCCGATTGAAGTGACAGGACGCGAAACAATAACAATAATCACAAGACCTTTGTGAAATCCTGTTCTTATCCTTTGTGTTAAAATACAATGTTATGACAAATATTTTTGAGAGGAGCTGGAAATGCGCAAAGTGGCGACGTTCGGACGCAGGAGTGCGTCCCTTTTTTGGAAATCTTTCCTTTTTTATCTAAAGGTGATTTTTGTCGGAGGGTTCTTTGGGTTAAGTCCGAGTTGAAAGAGCGGGCGTGTTGTTTTGTATCGTGCCTTTTGTATTTCATTTGGGTGAAGTTATAAAGATTGGTTTAGATATATTGTAATTTATGAAAGAATGGGCATCGTTCTCTATAAAAATTCTATATTTTTTATTTTTTATTATGGCCCGGCATAGTGGCGGCATTGCACCTGATGGTAAGCGCAGATGCCGCCCAGATTATGTATGTAGGATTAGAATGTTATGAAGAAAGATGAGTAGAATGGAACGTTGACGTATGACTGATATGGAACGTGGTTTGTGTGAAAGAGATGACTAATGAAAGTATTTAAGATGGAAAGAGTACGAGGATGAATGATTAAGATGTTGAAGTATGCAAGGACGGAATATAGAAGAGAACAGTCTAGAAGACGACGGAAGAGGTGAACGACGGAAGACGTATGAAGTGAAGACGAGTTTTTTTTAACATAAAATATATTGAAGATTAACAAGACGATATTTGTTTAATTTGACCCGATACAGAACTATTCCCACATGTATTATATATGATTTATTTGAGTGTTGTTGATAAAAAATATTATTGTCGGACTTAAGGTCTGTGTGTTTCTTATGGCCGCATTTAGAGACGTTTAATTTCAATCAAAGTGTTCCTTAGTAAAGATTTTGTTTCTGAAAGCTAAACTAAGTAATGATTTAATGGACAATAAATATCTCTGAGTACGGCAGTTAGTGTTTTATAAATGGATCATTATACTCAGTAGTCGTACTTATACTCATAGTCCATAACCCTCGGTATTACATCTATCTTTTCAAATATATTTTCAAAAAATACGAGGAAATGTTAATGCTTGTAGCCAACACAGCCAATCCAACGCAATTTTAAGTGGGACATAGACGAGCTGATATAGACAGACGTTAACGTAGCATTAGTATCACTATTCATAAATTTCCACTACGCTAATTCCCATCCCTTGTCCCACAAAGTCCGAGAGCTCCACAGGGCGCCATAAAATGACAATTCAATTACTCACGGCGCTGGGCGCGGAATTCAGGAATTCTGGTACTATTCAACTTTCCCGATTGATTCTGTGCTGTACTCCTAGCTGTTCCCACTTTGTACGACACGCCGGGTTGATTAGGAAAAATTGGAGCGACTTTTCGCCCGTGGAGGCAGGATTTTCTCTCAGGCCGTTTGGTATCTGTGTGCCCGTGCGTTTGTGTTATGTTGTTGTTGTGTTACTTTTTTATTAGTAAGTGCGTCTTCTAACCTTATGGGAAATAAATGATTATTTTAGGATAAGCGTTTGTACAACTTATTTTTTGCGACGAGTGTGTATGTCGTTTCAAAGTGTCGGATTATTTTTAGTTTTTATATCCGTTGATAGTTACTTACTTTTAATTAATTTACAACGTTACCAATATTATTTAATATCTCATGAATGATCTATATACATACATACACACATAATCGTCACGCCTGTCGCGCCATAGGGGTAGGCAGAGACTATAGACCGCCACTTTGCTCGATCCTGACATACTACTTTCGCTTCATCCACTTTCATCACCGTCACTATATAACTAATTAAACAATTATATAATTATTAATTAAATTAATTATATTACTATTATTGTACTATATAAACAATTATTATTCTCCTTATTCTATACGTTTTTTTTCTTTAAATGTTTATATATGCTACATATAAAAATATATTGTATCTGTATCATCACAAGCCTCCTCTTCAATCAAAAGTACGATTGAGAGGGGTTAGGTTAGTATAGTCCATCACTTTGGCCTAATGCGGGTTGGCAGACTTTACATACCATAGAAATTCTTACAAATCCCTATGGTATGCAGGCTTCCTCATGATATTTTCCTACATCGTTATAGTGAGTAGTGATTGACTATTAATATACACATGAGTCTGAAAAGTCAGAGGTGTACCCTGGCTTTTGAACCTGCGACCACCGTGCACACGTAGGCAGCCGCGTCTGGTGTATTACCAACAGGCCACGCAAAAAAAAAAAAACTTTAACTATTTTATTTACATTTACTAAGAAACTACGATCCACTTCAAATTCATTTTACATCAAAGTCTGAATTTTAAGTAATTTGTGTTCAAAATCTATCATGGGTATATTTTAACCGGCAAAATGGCTGAAATTGTTAGATCAATAGAAAGTTTGTGAAGGTTTGAAACTTCAAGGACTTATTGTCAATATCCGATGAGGAATAATTCAGTTAAAATTTGAGACGGTTACCTTGAGCAGAGCTAAAGATACCTACCTACCCACGGATAGTATTTAGTAAGAATTTATATTGAAAATTGGTTTCAGAGAAATATCTTTTATCAATAGGCATGGCAAAGTGTATTCAGGTATTTTATGTTAGGTTCGGTATATTGCAATGGTATTTTTAAATTAGATTTTTTGGTCTTAGTTGGTAATTTTAAATTTATGAAAAAAAAAATGTTTTATTTTTGTCGTTTTATTAAAATTTTGAAGTCGGTTTAATTTTTTTTTTTTATTTACCCAACTGCAACGACAATGAAGGGCAAAATAAAGATGGTAACAATACCCATTATAATAAGTACTTAGCAGGCCGGCATAATAGTATCTAATGGCATGGGACTGCCGTCCGATGCCAATGGATACTCTGCCTGGGCGGCATTTGCGCTCACCATCAGGCGCAATGCGGCACCTATGCCGGACCAGAATATTAAAAAAAAAGTACACCGTCGGTATAAATATACCAGTCTTCTCCAAAGGATATACGCAGGTTTAAGAACACGAGGCATCTGTATTAGTCATTAATTTTGATTTTCCACCATCTTATACATCTTACTATCTAAACCAATACCATAAATAGGAAAAAAATTGTTTGTTTGCATTGAATAGACCCTAAAACTACAAGACCGATTTGATTAATTCGTACACAATTAAAATCCTATATTATCCCTGATGAACATAGGCGATAGAAATTTGTCAAAAAGTTCATCTGCACCCTCCAGACGGGCCGTTGGTTAATTATAACAAAAGCCATTATTTTATGTTTATATCTGTGGCTACAATGTAAAGTATGATGTGAAAACCATTACAGACATTTATACTATATGTGATGATGATGTGTTTGTAATAAAATTATTTGTAAATAAATAAATTAATGAAAGTAAAAAATTAACATAAATGATACTATATATACTATTATAAAAAATGTTTTGTATACAGAGATAAAGTGCTATATGTATTGACTTATCATAAACTCTTCAATTGCCTACATGACCAATATACACATTTAATATGATTTGTCGTAGGTGAGGGCGTGCGCGTGCGCGGTCGCGGGGGCGAGCGGCGTCGCGGCGCGGGCGCAGCGGTGTCGCGCGGCATGCGGCGCCGCCCGTTGCTGCCGCTGCTGTTGCTGGCGTTGCTGCGCGCGCACGGCCTGCTCGCCGCGTCCGGAGGTATGTACTACTGTTGTTTTATAGAAGAATGTATTTAAAAATATGTTAAGGAATTGATCGACATGTATGTATATTCCAGGAAACATTTCTGTTATTGATGCTTGATAATATTTTAACAAATACGAATAAATATAATAAATGAAAAATGAAAATATACACACATGAATAAATACACCCTACTACTGTTGGGTGTAGGTGTAGTATACATAATCCGGACTCCACACTAACATCGAGTCTTGTCTCATACGAAATACTTTTCTGTCTTACAAACACCCAGACTCGAGACAAATGTCTGTGGATCACACAAACAATTGTCTCGGTGCGGGGATCGAACCCGTGACCTTGCGTTTCACAGCGGACGTCTAACCAACTGCGCCACGGAGGCCGTCTAATAGTTCTTACGGATTAGGTTTTACGATTTTTCTTGATATTCTGTTTAGAGCTATTCATTGTCTTGAGACAAGTCTGTTTTTCTAATGGAAATCAGGTATACGTATATATGATTATATGTTTATATTAGAAAGAATATACAAGAAGCCTCGTCTAAATATGAAACAAATGCTCAAAAAATAGGGGCATAATGCGGGCTCTAAATGTTGCGTCAATATGAGAATAAGAGAATAAGAATAAGAAACTATTAAACAAAATGTCATTTTTTTACATTTATATCTCTTTTTAGCAATACAATCTTTATACTAAAATCTGTTTCAATATTATGCGGTACGATTACAAATCTGAGGTCTTGGGTTCGAATATTAGGTCGAGCAAATTGATATATATTCATTATCAGCTCGGAGTAGTTTAGCCAATCGTGGGACGAAACAAACAAGTCGAAACATTCTGGTATCACCTATGCGTACACCTTCTGGGAAAAAGTCATGAGTTTATGTATTTTATGAACAAAACAACACAAATCAGCAAAAACAAAAAACACAGTTAAATAAATAAATACGGGCAACTATACAAGTTCACATTACGGCCAAATGGGAGTTTAACATCCGTTAACAGCCGGCCGATCCGTAATTATGAGCATCTCGAGTATCGGCCGGACATTTACTGGCTATAATGTGGTTGGATGGACGTTGGGCCAACATTTAACGGTTAGGCTGCCAGTCAGACGGGTTAAAAACTACACGCTTGATTCATGGTTAGGTTTTATGGGTACTGTTATTGGCTAGGGCGATTTCATTTGTTGTGTTGCTGGCTTTTTTCTGTTGATTAATTGCACTTAAGAAAGGTAATGGGTGGAGCATTTGTTTTTAGTTCTTGCGCATTGTTTAAAGTGCCAAGTAAGAGATGAAAATAATTTCTTGTAGAAGACAGTGTTTGCTGATTTTATAATTTATTGCTTTTTCTTTTACTTAACAAAGCTTAAAAATATACATTTTAGATAAAAGAAAGATAAATATAACATCTGTTTAAATGTTTAATTAATATTAATTCTTATAAAGCCTGCAGATAGGTAAAACACATTAATCAGTTCCAAAAATATTTGTAGACTACTATTATTCAAAAATATTTATAGTGTTATTGCTTTATCTTATAAAAATACTCCATGACATATTTTTGCATTATCACAAAAGGACTGCACAATACGAAAAATAAAATACTATTTAATTATACAGAACTTACCATACTGTTCTCGCTACGCATCGGATTAGCTAATGCCACAACAAGAGTTCCATCGAGTCATGTTTCTACTAATGGACTCGACCCATTCATCACCGAGACAGAGTCTTCGGACTCGATCGGAATTTCTGATGAATAACCGAGTCAGTTTGTTTTATTGGTTACATTCGAGTTGAAAACTGCCGTCCATTTTGAAAGTGTTGTGACGGAGTTCGGCGACGTGTTGTGTATTGAAAAATATGTTATGTAATCGAAATGTTTTGACTTGTTTACGTTTTGTGAAATGTTTTTGGATGTAGGTTTGAAATGTCGGGTGTTTAGTATCGTAGACAGTTTTGATCTTTTGATTAGTGTTAAAAATTACCGCTCATTAGACCCACCCGGCACCGCTACGTCGCTCGCGGCCCACTCGTTCTCGCATTTGGAACACGGGTGGACCTCGCGTGGGCCACTCGGTGGCAACGCGCGGTTCAGTCGGGTCTTGTGAATTGTCAATGCGCAACAACGCAAGACAAGCATGGGAGCAACGAGTTGTCACCGAGTGGTCCACGCGTGGACAGCGCGATCCGGTGACGTTACGGAGTTGATGTAGTGAGCGTATGTCCATAAAATTTCACATAAAGAATATTAACCGCGCGAGGCGAGGCGGTGCCAAGTCTAATGAATGGTAACCATTAGCGATACCATAGTTCTCATATATTGCTGTATCTGGAGACTGTCCGACCCTCACACCCACCACTGTAATTCCTGTAAGCCAGGATCAACAGTAGCACGCAACGTAATGACACCAAGCATCGAAGCTCGTCGAGTCTCTGGAAATGTCTAACTTGTCTTGAACCCGCAACGAAATCAATCAGAAAGTTAAATTAATAGGAGTTGGAAATAAAGTAGGATATTTGAATAATGGATGGCGAACGATGGCGGAAAAAACATCATAAGAAGCAATGCTAATATATCGTAATTCGGATTCATGTATATTCCGTTTCAAGTTAACTGGTATTATTGTATCGTCATTTATTTAGATTGCAAGTATAATTATGGGTGTTTTAATCACTTCGTCATACCCTTGAATAAAATCGTCTTTTTTGGCGATGGAAATTCCATCGTTGAACGAAACCTTGGTTTTTTTGTAATACAATTACCACTCAGATCCACTCAGATGTTGCGGTCTTCTCCCCCCTAAAGTTGGAGATGATTCTGTCCCCATGTCGGGTGCAAGTCCTGGGTAACTTAAATAAATGATAATGATGCAAATACATGCATACTGTATTGTACTGCATCAGCCCCGACCCACAGTTTGGGACGGGCTTCCTCTACGATCGAGAGTACGAGTGAGTGGGGTTAGGCCATATCGTCGACCACGCTGACCACATATTATAACAATGTTTATTGCTATGATGTGTAAAATTCCTCACGATGTTTTCCTTCACCGCTATAGTGCGGCTACATTCGTACTCATAATTTAATTGTTAAATATTATCATTGCTTTGCTAACTTGTACGTCGATTGAATAATGTCACCAACATACAATATAAATATAAAGAAATACTAGAATGTAAGCTCGTTATTACGATGGGTGTTACAACGTGCATAGACGTTGTCATGCACCACAGCTTGTTACAGTTTAGTATCGTGGGGGAATGTGTCAGATCAAATCGTAGGATATCAGAATCTTACTCACAGAACGCGAGACAGTCTCCACGCACTTACAGCACTATTTTCAGATGATAATATTTACTGTCTTGATTGCAAACCATAATGCTAGCTCGCAGACCGTTTAGATGTTCCTAACTTTTTTTGATGAAGTCCAGTGATGAGTGAGTGATAGATATCCAGTCTCAATATAGCGTAGATTCTATTCGAACGCCTAAAGAGGACGTTGATATTCCGTTTTTTAAATATCCAGCCACTATATAATAGTGTATACCCTTTTATTTATACGGACTCTAAGGTATAAAAGAGTTTAAATCTTTATTTTAGCAAAAACTATGGATTAACCACTCAAAATTTTTTAGTTGCATTGTGTTTGTAGTCACTAAAACTACCACCTGGCTTCTTTTTCGGTAGCGGTCTTGATATACCCGGTATAACCCGGCCTTAGCCAGGCTATTTGGGTATAAAATACAAACAAAAATATAAACACATAATTTGCTGTACATATTATTAGCTTAAGCATGTTGGTACACAAGTTATGTTAACGCAAACACGACTGTTAACCGCCTCGGGCAGTGTAAACAGCAACCGGCTTAATGTTACGCAATCATCCTACGCCTTGGTCGCCCAGTGTACATGCGCATTTACAATACACATTATATATTATTCGTGTTTTTTTTTTTTTAATTTTATTACAGTGAATGGCCAGACGGGTATAGCGTTCGCCTGGTGGTAAGCGATTGACCGCTCATGAACAGTAGCAAAACCAAACAACACCTTGAATTACAAAACAATGCTTGGCATTCCACTGCGCTCGCTATCCTTAGACATAATATGATAAGTCTCAATAGGTTCCGTAGTTACTCTGGCTGCAATTCGAAACACAACCGTGCGTTTATACTGCTATTTGGCGGGCGAATAAGATATTACGGTGGTACCTACCAAGGCGGCCTCTTACATATGAGAGACCCACCACCAGTGTTGTTGTCTAACTGAATCTCGACCTTTGTGTTGGATAGTCCGTTTATCGAGGAATAGGCTACTTTTTAAAACTCTTTGCAGAAAAAGTCGCGAGCAAAGTGACTATATCTCTGGTTAGAGTATCCACTGACATATAAAAATCCTGCCATACGACATAATTAAGCAAAATAACCAAAATCAACAAATTCATTATGCCCAAACCACAAAACGCGAAGGTGCCACCGCGCGGCCAAATTGATATTTACCGTCCAACAATAAACATAAATTCATAACGGAATTACAAACAGCAGGAGGAAGGAAAAACGTAAGCCGCTAATGAAGCTTTGCGGGCCGTTTTTTGGATTTTGGGGTTCAGTGGACGAGTAGTATTATGTTTGATTTATTTTGACTTTTTGCTTGAATGAGGATTGATAAAAGGGTGGATGAGGGCAGGGGGGATGTATTTGATGGTGTTTAGATATTAGCTTTGTACGTCTTGTTTTGATGATGTTAATGATAATTATAATGTTTTTGTCTTTGATATTTTGTATTTTGTCTAGCTCTTTTGTAAGACTGACAAGCGTAACAGCTATGTATGACACGCATATACGTATGACATGGGAGTAATCCATATCCAGGTTACTGTTTTTGTGTTATGTAAAATACACACAAAGTTTTTTATGGTCAACATTAAAAATAATTTTCTGCGGAACCCTCGACCTCTATTTTATGTCACACTTATTCTACTCCAAGTTTATGCCCAGAGATCGCTAAGTGTTAGGATTTCGGGATCTGCACCCTTCGCGATGTTTGAGCGGCTAATTAAAAGATAATGAAAAAAATTTCAACCCCTCAAAGTATGTAAATTAGTTCCGAGTAAATTTCACCCTTGAGCCTGGGTGTAAATATTTCAAGAAGTGTTTGAGTTTTTATAAGGATGAGCAATTTTTTAAAATTTTGTTTTTGTTCTAAGCAAATGTTGATGGTGTAAGTAAGGGTTGTAATTTTAGGGTCATTGTTTTTGACATTGTGGGTCGGAACACACAAGGTGAAACGTGGGTGTCTTGGTAGCACCTCTGCCTACCCCTTCTGGAGGAAGGCGTAAGTTTATGTATATATGTTTTTGACTACAAATACTACAAAGGGAGTCTCATACGCAGATCATAACCAACATCAAGGCCTCAAGAATTTCGTAGAAATTCGGTGTAAAGAAATTGTATTACATAATACGTAATGAGTGAGATTTTTGAGCGCCAATTCTTTGATGAGCTGCCTATATATTATTATCTTTATTAGATAAACTTATTATGTTCAGTTAGGACAACAAAGAATTTTCGAAATATGAAAAATAAAATTAAGAGGGGTTACTTTGTGACCCAACACGAAATTCGAATATTTGGACGTTCGAGGTCCGAAGTAAGATAAGTTTTCCACTGCCCCCTGGTGGTAAGTCTCTCATATGTGAGAGACCACCAGTCTATTTCTCCCACCAAATAGCTGTGTAAATGCATTGTTGGTTCGGTTTGAAGGCAATTGTAGGCAACTATTCTCCGTTATTATTATTATTCACACCGAACATGGTCTATAGTTACGCCGTACGGTAGAAGACTCGATCATTTTGTAGAGCACCTACCCACTTCGTCCATTTTTACGTACAACATTCGAAAATTCGAGTTTCGTTTCGAATCGTAGCAACCCTTCAAGATAGACAAGAGATCAACCGTGTTAATATTATGTCTCAATGGCATTTCCACACTCAACCCTACGGCTTGATACTCAATCCATCAGCTTTGAACGCGGTGGATGGCGTCACAGGGTTCGGGTCAGCGCACAGTGCAGCGATCCATCTTAGACGCTATGCAATATATGTGTGGGGCAAGTGATAAGCGTATAGCTATAGAGGTAGATTATATCCTTGAATGTATGCACCGTTGATAGGGGCTGTTGAATCGATCAGCTTCAAACGTGGATGGTCAGAGTTCGGGTCATCGCGCAGTGTAGCGATCCGTCTTGGACGGTGCTATGCGATATATGTGTGGAGCAAGGGATAAGCGAATAGCCATTGAGTTAGCAGATAATATCCTTGAATGTTTAAAGCGATGCCATGATGACTGCCACGATGGCGCAGCTGTATTACAGTGTGATTGCAAAGCTGAGGTCTTGGGTTCGAATCCCGGTTTGGGAAAGTGATATTGTATTTCAGGGTCAGGAATTTTTTATTGTTTAGTACGGCGATAGGTTCGCCCCCTATCACATCGTGGGACGAAAGACATAAGGCGAAATGTGGGTGTCCTGGTTCCTACCAAGAGAAACTCTGCGAACCTCTGTGGGAAAAAGGCGTAAGTTAATGTATGTATCTATGTATGCACCGTTGATAGGGAGATGGTGAATCCATCAGCTTCAAACGTGGAAGGTCACAGGGTTCGGGTCAGCGCACAGTGCAGCGATCCATCTTGGATGAAGTTATGCGCGACATGTGTGGGTTAAGAGACTAGCGAATAGCCGTACAATAAGGAGATAATATTCTAGAATATGGGGAGTATTTTTTGCAGTTTGTATATTGGTTTCAGGTTGGATAGCTATGTATAAAATTTGGTTGAAAAGACTTGATGAGCCTTCGTTATTTGTTGGACATGCAGTGAGTTAAATGCATAAAAATCACTAGCCAAACACCTTGTGATTTACAAGGCAATTTTGATAAATGATTTGCAATACAAAACTAGCGGTAAATAACTTTATGACGAAAATAAACAAATAAATAAAATTACTGAGAAGTACGTTCATTGTCACATTTCTCTCAGCTTGTACTACAGGGTTTGTATTGATACTCGTATATATCAATTTAAATAGTTTGAAGTCTCTTCTAAAATATAAAATGCGGTAGAGATGACATTCTTCGATATATTTCGTTCAAACTGATAAAGCGTTCCATAAAGATAATATCGGTGGAACGCTCTATTTTATTATGGGTCGAAAAGATGTATCATATTGGACATCCGTTCAAAATGTGCATATATTACGTCCTGAATATTATAAAATGGCATGTGCTTCTTTTTAAAAATGATTTGAACTTGCTGTGCATTATAAATAATTTTGATTGAACGTTCTTAATAACATTCAAAATAAGTACGTTTAATGTTGGGTACATTAAACGTACTTATTTACTAGAAATAGTAGCATAAGGTACGATACTTCTTGTTCTTATAACATCCAAAACAAACAAATCCTTTATTCATTGCACCCAATTTTCCTTGCAATTTACTTTGCCAATGACGCGTTTAGGTTACACCTGTTATAGTTAATATTGACACTGACACCAACTTTAAAAAAGCTGTCTAAACCACCATTATTAAATGTCTCACACGTTACATTACCTAAAAAACTATCTAAAACGACGAAATGAATTCCCTCCTGTATTCATCAAAGAATATTCAGTTTACCGTTTACAATAGCATGACTATTCCATTTGTGATTCACTAACAGGCACACACAACCTAAAATAAATAGGTTACCCTGTTCTATTCAGCATTCAAATGCACAACTCAACTCGCAGCCGAAATCAATCGCGCAAAAACCGCGACCCATCTAAAATATTTCGTTTCAATTCCAGTCGCTTATCGCGTGTACCACAGCCGAATCCAAGACGCATTTGGCCGGACGCCAGTCCGAGAGTGCGAGTATGTATGCCAAAATGGAATCCGAGGCATGTTTACGCCGATAAAAAAAACAGACGCGAAATAAATTTCATAAAATGTACACGCTTCTGTTTAATTCCTGTTTTGTGTGGACATTGTTGGATTTTGTTGTGTTGTGATGTATTGTTTTAAGAGTTTTTTTTTTACAATGAATGGTGAGACGGCATGCCGTTCGTCTGATGGTAAGCGATACGAAGAACACTCATGAATAGTAGCAAAACCAAACAACACCTTGAATTACAAAGCAATGTTTGGTATTTCACTGTCTCTCACATATGAGAGACCTACCAATAAGGTTAAATGAGTATTATGTTTTGGATGGAATTATATGTATTGGGATACGCTTTGCTACGTAATTGGAAAGGTTATTAGTGAATTAATTATAATGGTATTTTAGTTTTGGGACAGGATGTTTGTGAGACCGAAAAGTCGCTTGTAGTTTCTGATGCCCACGACAAAAGATTAAATTGATTTTAATGCGGGGTCAGGACTGTTGTATGTGATAAGTATGCTATTCAAATTGAACAGGTATTTATGAATTATTAATAAGATCTGTTCTCCTCATCATTTTCAACCAAAAAAGTCGAATACTAAATGTAAGCCTTCCCCAAAGGTTTTCTAAGCAGGAGGCTGATATTGGCTATTAATAATGATCATATTGCCCAATCGCTTTATAAGTTCGACGTATTAAATAAAAAATCCGATTCTACGCATACAAAATATCCTTCAAATATCAAGCACATTTGAGCCAACACGTTCCAACATTATCGCCAGTGTCCAACATTAGTTCCAGTATTGATAAAGTGCCAATTAAGCGGCGGGACTCAGGTGGAAGATCTATTAAGATGCCATAGGCCAGGATATTATGTATGCATTCAGTAACGTGGCGACTGCATAAATCTCTCCCCTGGGCTCGGTTCATTAACTCCATTTAAAGGCGATATATCTTCATTTATTGCTTCATCTGAAGTAACTTTAAAGTGAATTTCCATATCGGGTTTTTAATTCATTAGGTTTTTTGTATGGTTCACAAAGGTATTTGATAATCTTTGTGGTTATTTAGTGAGTTAGAAATATATTTTGGTTCCAATAATAAATAAAAAAAAATCGGTTCATGAAGTGGCTTTGATGTGACTCACTGATTCAGTGGGGCATTTGTACTACAGTATGATTGCAAAGCTGAAGTATCGGATTTGAACCCCGGGTCGGGCAATTGTATTTTATATTTATTATGCGCTCGGAGTTAGAAATTTGTGCCCAATATGGCGATAGGCTCGTCCCCTATCACATCGTGGGACGGAAACACGTTTATGTCGTTTGGTTGGTTTATGGGGTAGCAGCTCTGCCAATCCCTTCTGGGAAACAGGTGTGAGTTTAGGTTTGTAATTCTAAACATTCACTTGTAAGGTGGATAAACGGTCTGATAGAGGTGGAAGGCAGCCGCTTGATGAAGGCCGCTTCAAAGTGGTATTTATGGTACTACTTAGAGAAATCATATTCATTGCAGTGGACTTCTTTTTTATTAAGAACTAGCTGTACCCGCAACTTCGTCCGCGTGGAATTTAACAAAAACTTTATTTTTAGTGAATTAGAAACTAAAATAAAATAAAAGAATTTTTCTAAAATAAATGTAGCCTAAGTTACTCCTTATTATATCAGTTACCTGACAATAAAAGTACCGTCAAAATCGGTCCAGCCATTTAAGACATTAGCCGGAACAAACAGATAGACAGGCAGACAGACGGACAGACAGACAGACAAAAAAATCTAAGGTCATTTTCGTTATAGGTATCGTGTATATAACGATATGTAGTTGGACATTATCTTTTATTTTCACTTTAAAAACAGAGACTTCAATTTTATTTATATGTATAGATGACTCTCCATAAGCTTTCTTTGACTAAGATAATGATAGAATAATAATTTAAACGATTTATGAAAGCAGTAACCATCGAGATACAACCTACACATCTAGCAGTTTTTGATGATATTCCAATCGTATTATGTCAATTATTCCTTATTATGTCAGTATTATGGACTAATGCCAAACCCAGTCAATAACAGAATCCCAAATCTGGTACACGAGCATAAATAAAAATCCAACCTACAAAACCACATATTTTTAACTTGAGCAGTTTATTAAAACACGGCAGCGTCGATTGCTATTCAGTTATGTTTTTTTATATTCATCTGTTCATTTGATTCACTCGCCGTTCATTAATTAAGTCGTCTAGTTGGTAATTATTCACGGTAGCTTTTCACCCGTCCATTCAAAATCATACGTTCACATTTATTCAAGTGTTTACAATACATTTCGCTGTAATGACGTCAATTGAAACAATTGTGCGGCTAAATGTAAATTTTATTAATTAAAATGTATGTTAGGAATTATCTAGATGTTATTTTTATGAAATAAATCACTACATAGTATAAAACAAAGTCGCTTTCTATGTCCCATGTCCCTTTGTATGCTTAAATCTTTAAAACTACGCAACGGATTTTGATGCGCTTTTTTTAAATAGATAGAGTGATTCAAGAGGAAGGTTTATATGTATAATACGTACATGTTATTGTACAGAAATTTATTTGTACCTGGGCGAAGCTGGGCCAGGCCGCTAGTAAATAATAAGACAGTCATGTACACAGTCTTGATTGGTAAGATCGAGTCTTGTGTCGTTATTAGGAACTACGAGAAACTTTGCGGACTCACAAACACCCATACACGAGGCAAAAATTTGTGGGCTGCACAAAAATTTGACTTGGTTCAAAGATCGAACCCGCAGCCTCTCGTTTTACAGCCGGCGTCAACTGCGCCACGGAGGCTGTCGATTTATAACTAGCTGGAATGATAGGTGTAGAAGTTGTTTAAATTATGATAAGCATCACGCCTCTTTATAAACATAAGGGACAGTATTCAGCACATATTTATTTATTTTATTTATTTCATGTATTAGCAGTGGCGGCGTAAAGGGGGGGCGGAGGGGGCGGTCCGCCCCGGGTACCAAGCACCAAGGGGTGACAAAGATAAGTCACTCGAACACCCCTGTATCTAACTACTTGTATACTAATATCATATTTTGAAGTTTATCGCAACTGTAATTAATGTCTTATTTTTTAAAATATACCTATAATGTTTCATTCTCTAAAATATTGAATTCATGTTGCACTTGGTCCTATCTCATAGGCAAATAAGGAGAATTCGGTAGCTGGGCCTCGCAGTGGATGAATTTAAGACTATCCGCTTGCACGAGTCTCGGAGAGGGCCACCTGCAGGAGCACACATAACAGTTGATGGCGTGGAGGTTTCTATCGGCTCCTAATGAAGTATCTTAAAAAAGCAAGCATATTCTCCCCATTATCAGTCAACCAAAAGTAAAATGAATATATCTTTTACTTTTTTTTTCTTCTGTATCAGCCCATATACGTCCCACTGCAGGGCACGGGCCTACTCTACAATCGAGAGTACGACTGAGAGTGGTTAGACTATATAGTCCACCACGCTGGCCTAGTGCGGGTTGGCGGACTTACATACCATAGAAATTCTTATAAATCGCTATGGTGTGCAGGTTTCCTCACGATGTTTTCCTTCACCGTTTTAGTGCGTAGTGATTCACTATCAATACACACATGACTCCGAAAAGTCAGAGGTGTGCCCTGGGATTTGACCCGCGACCACCGTGAACATGTTGGCAGCCGCGTTTGGTCCGTTTACCAACAGGCCACCACGCACTTCTTTCTTATTAAAAAATAAACTTTATATCAAATTAAGAGTTTTTCTGATAATCTGTTATGCGGGGCTGGTCTGAGGGATTCGTAAAAACAAATCAATTACTTAAAGGTCTGTGAACAGTACAAATAACTTGGGGAAGTCCTGGTCTAACCTACTCAACTTCGAAATCTGCAGCAGAGAAAATTCCAAACATCAGAAAAAACACGGTCGTCGATGATTCGACCTGCCCGACGTTGAAATCGATCGCAAGGGAAAAGTTGGTACCGGGGTGACCCTGCCTAAAGATGGGTGCAATGTTCCAGGTGGGGCCGAACTTGCGCCTTATAACGTTGCAGACCCGACGTGATATATCACCTCAATCTGTTGAGCATACCAATTCGAACGTATCCCGTGTTGGTTGAATCTCTGAGCAGGCTGTGCTATTCTCTCGAGTGGTGACAGCGGATGATCATTATTCAAGGGATATCGTACGATCTCCTAAAGGGCCGCCTGTCTTCGGACTGGTTTCCTTCCTTGGCATATTGACGCCAAAACCCTTTCGTCGTCGGTTTATTACTAGCAACAGGACTCGTCATATCAAGAGGAGCCACTAGCCCTTAGAGATAGACACTGGCCGTCTTGGAAGAGTGGTACCCTAGGATGGACAATCAAATCCCAGTGCTGGAGGGTGGACCAATCTGACATTGCGTCCTTTTTTTTAACAGTGGCCGAACAGACGCCACGGCAAGATTCGGAGGCCTTGATCGCAAGGTGAACGATCTCGCTTGCACCACCAGCACAAAAGGGTTGCCGGGCGATAAACGGCTGAACCGTGCCAGGCTGGAAGGCCAATGAAAGAGGAGCATGATAGCTTTCCTCCAATAAAAGTCAGATTTTATATGTGCACGATATGTCCGGTGTAGGCTTGTTGGTGTTATAATTTTTATGTAGAGAAAACCGCCCCGGGTGCCAACCTACCTTACGCCGCCACTGTGTATTAGGTCTCTTAGTGCCCAGTAATTACATTGAATGCTGTTCTTCAGATTGGCAACCACGAGTGCTTAGCTACTGCTGACATTGACCCCACAGAAAGATATCAAGGCATGTGTCCTGGGTCTTAAGAACAAGGAGATACTATTGGTCTCACAACACCCAGTCGCGAAATAAAAAAATATAGAAACATAAGCTTTTGCTTCTAACGAGTGTCAAACCCGCAAAATCTCTATCACTTGTTTTAGCTCTTCTGGTAGAAATAATAGTTCACTGGTTTCCATAATTACTTTTATTAATTACTTCACAATATTTGTACTAAGTAATTGGTTGTTTACGGTATCAGACTATCACCACTACGGTGCGTGTTCGCATCTTCCAGGTTCTACCGCGGGAATTGCCGGGAACGAACGAATGAATGAATGTCAGAGTGAAGAGCGAGTATGACTAATCACTCGAGTGAATGACGGATGGATCAATACCACATCAGATATGCGAACACGCACATTATGAGATCTAAAAAGGATATTCTAAGCACATTTTCTTATACGAGTAAAACTAGGACAAAATAAATATAAATAATTATAAAAGCTAACACTTGACTTCCTAAATGTACTGATACTGTTAAAATCTTAAAAAAATATTTCAAAAATATAACCAACATCCCTCTAAAATTAATATCTTAGTATCATATAAAGCTGAATATAATTATATTGAAACACCGCTCCAAGCCAAGCACATGTTTAGGTAATGAAAATTGGCCGAAACGAAGCCTAAAGCGCCGAAACCGAACCACCATATTTGACATGCTGTCATGGAAGCAATAAACACCACGATATTAAATTTATTTTACGTCAGAAACAAATACGTGTCGTATTAATACAGGCGGCCAGGCAACGTAGACCTCTGGGTGCTAACGAAGCATTTCAAAACCCAGGTCGCAATAAAATTGCTATTTGTAGGTATGTTGCAAATAAAGCTGGTATTAATATCCCATTTATTAAACAAACATGACTATGTTTTTTTGTACCGCTTTATACAATGTTTGTGGAGCGTACAAATGGCGGACTGTGGGGGAGAATTGTTGTCCATAATGGAATTAATGTGACGAAATGTGTAGTTGAAGGCTCAAATAATTATTTTGAAGATCCTGGCTGTGGACCTTAAACTTAAATTATTATATTGACAGTGATGAAATATTTGTAGAATCAGATTTCTTCTGTGTTATTTCCAAACTGATAGAACCAAACGGCTGGCAACGTACTTTTGTATTTCAATTCATCTCGTATTGCAAAAGTAGACATACATATATATCACCAGGAGAATGTTTACTCTTTTGATCGTATTTATTAAGGATAAAGTACCCAAAGCCTTAATCATACTAACTAGAATCTCTTCTGGACAAATAACCAACATAAAATCTTTAATTACATCTGTATCAGCCCATATACGTCCCACTGCAGGGAACGGGCCTCCTCTACAATCGACGGTACGATTGAGAGTGATTAGGCCATATAGTCCATCACGCTGGCCTAGTGCGAGTTGGCGGTTTAATTACATCGCAGAATCAGAATTGAAAACATCACTAGAATCGGAATCGAAAAAATTACATCCGCAATTTCACAGCAATTATAACGAAAGTATAATATTTATTAGTATTCAGAAGCCTTTGAGTGGCTCCAATTTGAATAGTGGATTCTAATCAAACACTCCCCCGGGATATTTTGGATATAATCGCTTTGTGGTTCGCTGCTAATTAATTTTACATTATTGAAACTGGATAGCTGATGGAAATTTTGATAAATTCATTGTTAGTTTAGTTTCTGAGATATAAACGGAGTTAAGGTCGTATATGATTAGTTTGGGTTTGATACATACATAGATAATTGTCACGCCCGTATCCAATAGCAGTAGGCAGAGACTATATCCCCACTTTGTTCGATCCTGACATATTACTTTTTCCTCATCCACTTCATCAACTTCTTCATGTCTTCTGGTCGATCAACAAAGGTCAAAAGTATCTTAGTACTTTTGATATGACCTTTGTTGAGGTTATCACTAATTTGGATAAGGTTATTGTTGAAATTTACTGCATCTTGGTCCTATTAGTTGATATATTCTTTTTTACAAGGCTGCTACTCTAGTGTATTCTGACCAGAAATTAATATTCCTCTGGTCTCTTTCGTCGATATTCGGCAACCTATAAAAACTAAAAAAAAATACTAAGAATATTTATATTCAAAAAACCGAATTACACAAATTAATTCAGACAGCAAAGTAAACATCAAAGCCAATTCTTGCCTTACAGATTAAAAATATATTTTCAATCGAAATTAATGTTTATTAAGAAAATAATTTTCCATTTCAAAGTCGAATGCGGCTGATTTTAATACGTACCGATAATTTCAGTTGGAAATGTTCATTGTCATCTGTGCGCGAATTTCAAATAACGGCAAGGCTCAAAATTAAATACTATATTGTGAGAATCCCTATAAAATATTCAGTGGGCTTTATAATTCATAGATTGCTCGCGCCGTGGTTTTATATTAAAATTTTTGAATTTGTGTATTGCGAAATTTCTTGCAAGGGTGGCGTCGGACGTACACACATAGAGACATATAAAGTGGATTAACAAACTACTCGTTGTATAGATAAGAAGGGACTTAATGTGGGATTCCAGTAGGTGATTGTGCGAAAGGCCTAATTTTAAAAGCTGTTTTTATTGTAGTTCAACTTTATATGGTGCGTGGTGGCCTATTGGTAAACGTAACAGACGCAGCTGCCGACATGTTCACGGTGGTTTCGGGTTCGAACTCCAGGGTGCACTTCTGACTTTTTGAAGTCATGTGTGCATTTAATAGTCAATCACCACGCACTATAACGGTGAGGGAAAACATCATGAGGAAACCTGCAGACCATTGCAATTTCTATGGTATTTAAAGTCCGCCAATGACGACGAGAATGCATGAAGACGTTGATGAAAGTGGATGAAGCGAAAGTAGTATGTCAGGATCGAGCAAAGTGGCGGTCTATAGTCTCTGCCTACCCCTATGGGATACAGGCGTGACGATTATGTATGTATGTATGTATGTAAAATCCGCCAACACGCACTAGGCCAGCGTGGTGGACTATATGGCCTAACCACTCTCAATCGTATTCTCGATTGTAGAGGAGGCCTGTGCCCTGCAGTGGGACGTATATGGGCTGCTGCAGTACTGTATAGTAATATAGATAAAGGTTTTTCTTGGGCGGAGTTTGTAACAGTTTGTATGGCTTATTTATAGACTTATGTCTGTATTCCACGAGTTAATTATATTCGATTTAATTACGGGAAATTGGGACAAACCATGCCAGAGACACGTAATAATATTTGTTATAATCAAGTAATTTCTTACTTAAAGTATACTAGTCAAAATGCAATTTATCCACAAAAAATATTTATATAAAAACTAGTCCTTAAATCATATTCCACATTCTTATGGTGGCACTTCACATGACATTGTTTGCCAAATATGCCAAATACACAAATACAAATAGCCATGTGAAGTGCCAGCATGACAATCAAGGCCAATAACAAATACGTAAGTATAAATTGTCATATTTGCCTCTATTTGCATGTTTGCTTTTAACGTCATTTATTTTGCCATATACAACAAACAACCAATAGCCAATACAAACAGCCATGTGAAGTGCCAGCATCAGAATGTCACTAAATCAATAGAATCAGAATTGAAAATTCACGGAATCAATGACCATAAACGTGTTCCGGGCACATTAGTGGCACTAAACTGATGCCCGCACTTGAGACAACCCTGTCGTAATGTTGTCCCTATAAGGTTTAACGTTAATGTTCCAAATTACGGTTTTATAGGGCTGTCACAGTGTTGGAATTGGTTTAAACATAAATGTTTTAGGACAAAATGTAATAGTGCTAAAGAAATATGTGGTGAAGATAGATTAATATGAATAATAATCTCATACCTGGCCTGGCGAAGCTGTTAGTAAGCCATAAATGTTAAATTATATTTGACAATAACATAGCACCAAGAAAATTCAGAGTATATCCGTCGCATTTCCGATTAGAATGGCTGTGAACGATTTTTTGATCCCCAGGCATTTTTTTTAACCAAACAAAACGCAACAGCGGATTGGATGGTTTTTCATATCAGTTTTATTTCAGAGCAATATTTCAATCTACTCTATTCAAGCTGTAATCAAGCCCAGCTGAAGGATGTCACCACTTTTCATACCAGAAACTCTGTAACCAATCATATGTCAAGTTACACTGGTTTTAATTAAATGTTGCGACATAGATCTGTCACCAATATATTCATGTCATTAAAATCTTCTGCATCTATTTCTCATTCATCACTGCCATACAGTCGTCTCTCTCCCTCCCACGCCGCATTCATTTGCAAGAATGAGACAACGAGGCGCGTTTAAAATTCAACGTCGGAACGTCACGGACAGAACAAAAAACATGAAAACAGTATCACCTAAATCCTCATCACGGAGGCCCGTCTTGTACTAGAACAAAGGCAGTTATTAATGCTCCCTCTATTGTTTCGATTCTGAGGCGGACCAGTGTAAGCTGAGGCGCGATGTCTAAGCACCCCTTCGCAGTTTCTCGCCGGCCGGAGGTCAACGTTGCTGGTTATCTTCTAAAATATAAAAGCGCCTATTGTACGCCAAGAGATACTCCTTAGGTACAGTTTATTTTACCCAGTTTCAATTGTGATTCCTTTTGTAAGAGTAAATTGTTTTGATTGGCGTTGTGTAATGAAATATTTTTGATGCGGAAAATGTTGTTTGGGTTGCGGAAATGTCGGATTGAAATGTACAAATTTTAGGAGTTTGTTGGGGAGAATTGTCTATAATGCTATTTACTACGATAGAACAACTAGAATACTGCCAATGAACATTTGATGACTGAAATAAATCGACGAATAAAATTAAATAAAAGGGTCCTTACTTTCTACATAAAAAAACTTTTTTCAAATAAATCAAATTCAAAAACATCCACGCCGCAAAAATATTTTGTTATAAACATGTACTAGAATTTTACACACACACGGCATGTAGAAAGAAATAGATTGAAATTGAAACCTATTTCGAAATCGGTTACAGAATGAAAAAAAAAATGAAAAAAACAGTTTGACTTCGATCGATTTGGGCAGCCCAACTATAGCCGCACTCGTTCTAAGCGTTCTTGACCTAGCTCTCATTTTTCATCTAGCCAAAGCGTTTTTAGTGCTCCACATTCCATCTGATAAGTTTTTAAGGCCAGTACAATGTAAAAACTGGAATGTAGAGTCGATGTGCATTGGATGCAAAAAGTAATACTGCAGTTGCTCTCGTGGATATATTTTTGTTTTGTGAGGTAAAATAAATAAATGGATTTCAAAGCGATGTTAACATACTAGAATAATTTATATACAGATTTTTTTTGAAGGAATGTATTTTTTATATTGGCACGGCATAATGACTACTGCATCTGATGGTGAACGCAAATGCCGTCCAGGCGAAGTATTAAATGACATCAGACAGTAGTTTCATGCCATTTTATACAATAATAAATAAAATTTAAAATACATATTCATTAAAATTATTATATTTGATTATTTTACTTCTATGAGCTAAGGATTAGACTCGGTGAAAATTTTAGTTACATCTTCATTTTATGTTAGCACGTATGAGTGTATACAAAATACAATGCTATATTTTACTACCAGTAAAGTGTATACGATAACTTTGGAAATCCATATTTCGAATACTTTAACCAAAAGTCTCTATCAAACACACCTACACCCAATAAATAAACACATGAAGAAATTCAAACAGGCTCCACGGTAGAGCGAGCTACCTCCGGTAGTTCGGTAAATGAATTACATCGGAAAGAGAAAGCGGTACATCCCGTTCAGTAACTTAAAATAGAGGTTAACTCGTGTAATATGTTCCTCGGGGAGTTAATCAAGTATTTATAAACAGGGTAGAGTTTGTAGTTGGATCAATTCCGCTTAACACCAGGGACAGGTAGAGATGAGTTGTGGTAGAGCACGCTTCGATTGCTTTTAGTTATAAATTCGCTGCAGAAATGTAGCTCTGAAATAAATTCTTCTTGTCTATGACGCTCTAACTTTAAAAAGAGGGTTAATTTTTACACGTAGTCATTTAACTATGCTCCTATCATTAGTCTGTGAGCAATAGTCGCTTACTAATAGGTCGCTACCTCGTCTAACTAATTAGTGAATAAAAAGAAAACTGAGAGCATAAACAGAGAAAATTAAAATAGAGCTTTCAAGCGACAATTTCTTACATTTGAATTTGTAATTTGCAGCAACTAAACAGCAAAAAGACAAATGCCGCTTTGTAGCAATTAGCTCTTAACTAGGTCTTCCTGAGTCTGAGATATCGAGAAGCCTAGAAACGTGACTATTCAGCGTATTTATATTCGAGATTGCAGCTACAATATAAAAAACATCAAAGGGATATTTTAATAAGCATAGAAAGATTCAACTCCATCCACAAAGGTGGAGGCTTGATTGAAAGTTGGCAGCGAGTGAAGCATTTGGAATTCATTCCGACTGGCTCATATTGTGGCCCACTATCCGTCGATTCGCTAGTAAACTCCAGTTGTTCATTTTGTTTGCTGTACACCGTTTTATTTCGCAACTCTGTGCGGGGCGTATTTTTTTTTTCGCTTTGGATTAGCTAGGTGGATTAGTGGATTAAATGGTATATTGTTTGGATATTTTCTGGGTATGTAAATTGTGTTTTTTGGAAGTGTTAGAGGTCATAGGTGGGTGGTAAGGTATAGGAAGGTTTTTAAGTATGATATATTGTTGTGTCGAATATTTTAGGATTAATTGGCGCAGCGGCTAAGCAGATAGTTGTAAAAAAAAAATTTGGTTGAAGCAGAGGTTAACTATTTATATAATATTAATGTTTAGGTTTCAGGCCATGTTGTATCAAGTTTGTATCATTGATACATGAAATAACTATAATTTATAATAAAATTAAAAATAAACATTATAATTGAAACAAAAAACAATAGTAGGCAAATAAACCCGTCCTCAACTTAAAAATTCAGAGAAAATAATTGCACGGACCTCAAATGTGACCCCTGAAAAAACCTTTGTTTTCAATAAGTCTGTAACAACAACCAAAGTAGAGTTAATTTGGCCGTCACTCACACTTCACGTGTCTCGTCGGGGCACGTTGGATATTTTAAAATAACAAGGAAAGAACATTAGCACCCGGGAAGGGTCCCTACAGGGAAGTACTATTTTTAGAATATCCAACTTTCCGAAGAAAATAATGGTGGGTTGAAAAAAAAAATCAGCAAATTCCAAAATTGTGGCAATCAACATTTACATCACTGAGGGCAACAATTGTTTTTGGTTAACTAAACTAAAATATTTTCCAACTAGAAAATAATTGTAAATGCCAATGAACTTTATAAAATCTCATAATTTATGATATAATATAAATCAGTAAACATATATGAAAAACAATATTTATAAATAAATTCGAATCATCGTACAATGCAATCATAAAACAGCTCCTACACAAAAAAGGGTAAACATTTTATATAGATCTCTACCACCGCTCTATCAAACCCAATCTTGAACACTCTACCACATCTCACACTCACAACAGCTTTCACAGTCCTGCCTCGTCTGAGCCCACACTGCGTTTGCATAAATATTTTTATGCGAATGCACGTTATGAATAAAAATGTCAGGTCCAAAACTAGGACGTGAGGAAAATCGTAAATATATTAAAATTGTATAAAAGCTCTGATCGCGTGTAGGCTAGAATCACCGATTGTGGACCTGAGAATACCGTCGGAATATATTGATACTGTTCGATTCCTATTCATGGAAGGTTGTGATCGGGTGGTAGATATTTTTTTTTATTGTAAAAATGCAGTGCAGGTAGAAAATCAATTGATGAAAAGCAAGATGCATAGGCTTTCTAAGATTATTTTTCAAATGTATAGTGAACGGATTTTTTTTTATATCAGCGCTACAATTTCATTTCAATGCATTTGGTGGTAGAATACAGAATCCATTGTTGGGTGTGATGAAAAATCTAATAACAACACAATAAATAACTTTTAGTCCAAATAACTTAAAAATATTCCACGTTTAAAAAATGAAAATGTTTTATAGAATATTTAAGTATTAACTATAAAAAAGTTAAACAGCGTATAAAAATTAATTTATTTTAAGATTGCAACGTTATTAATTTTCATATTTAATTTATACGAACCCTCCAAGTACAGCTTATATTACCAACAAAGTTATTTTTCTAAATTAGAAAAATACCTGGTAGAGCTCTCACAGATTGACCTCTACCACACTCTACCATCCCTCAGCGGATATGAAACCGTGAAATGAACCGAAATTTTCAGATTTAAATTATTTTATAAAACGTACGTCATAAAATCGTCAGAGCGTTTAATTTAGTGCCTCCGTGCCAGCACGAGACAGACGAGTTTCATTATTTAACATTTATCTTATTAAGAATATACTCTGTATTTTTTTCTCTTTTTCTAGACGTGACTTAATTAGAATTTCAAATAAACAAGTAGAATTAAAAAAGTAGTCAATTTTATTCCAAGTATTTTATTGATGTTTAAAAATTTTAAAACGTCACCCAACAGCAATCGTAAATACAGGATAGATGTATTGTCATTGATATGTATATGGTGTACAATAAAGTCTTCAATAAATAAATGTTGATGATATTTGAGAATGGAATGACCGTGAATCTAGTATTTTCTAAATGGTTTTGCTCTGCTATAGTGATACAGTATTAGAGTTGTATGACAAAGCTTCTTATTCAGATGACTTCTGGATGAATTTTCTTCGGCTCTTTGAATTATAACTTTAATTCCCGACATAGAAACACAAGTTTGACTCTACAATCATGATCTAAGCTAACGCTACACGACAATACCATTGTTTCGTAATTCTAATAGGAAGTAATAAACAAAGCGTTCTAAGAACCTTAATTACTAATAGTTATTTTCTACTAGGGTAGCACTATCATACATATATACATAATTGTCAAGCCTGTATCCCAAGGGGTAGGCAGAGACTATAAACCACCACTTTGCTCGATCCTGACATACTTTCGCTTCATCCACTTTTATCAACCTCTTCATGCATTCTCATCGGTTCAGGGTACTTTCAACCTTCCCCTTGTAAAGGATATCACTTTTGGATGGTGTAAGTTAGCACTATCAATATTTTCGCGTGACATAATTTTTTATCGAACAAACGAACCCTTCTGCGAAACAAACTAAAATGCAATTCACGTTTCTAATTTTACATTAGGTCGTAAAAACGGCTCGGCATCGGGAAGTCGTTTATGTTTCAATTAAGCCTGTAAGACGAGCGTTGTCGGGTTTATTAGAAAACAGTGTTAGTCACGGAAGCTTCGCTTTCAATTTCGAGAGGGGAAACATTATTGACAGCACGAAACACGTAATGTGTTTTTAGTGATGTTAATTGTTGTACTTAATACATACATACATACATAATCTCATGCTTTTTTCTCAGAAGGGGTAGGCAGAGGGGCCAGGACACCCACATTTCGCCTTGTATGTTCCGTCCCAAGATGTGATAGGTGGCGAGCCTATCGCCACATCGGGCACAAATTTCTGACTCTGTAATGATGATGAATAGAAAAATCCAATATCACTTTGCCCAACCCGGGATTCGAACCCGAGACCTCAGCTTTGTTACCGTATCCTAGTACAACTACGCCACCAAGGCAGTCGTATTTAATGTTGAGGAAAATTGAGACAGTTTTTGAAAAAAAATGTTTTATGCACAATATGCTTACAGAATATTTGAAATACATGGATTTAGTTTACCACGTATTTTACGCGTATTGATAAATTCATTTGAAATGCATGCATAAAAACATTCATAATTTATATTCTAAGATTCCGATACACCTCTTTTTACCTAAATAAATGCAGAGTCAAACTCAATTATGCTTTCAAACAAGCATTATTGAATTTTAATTATGCAAAAGTATTGACTTATTAAAATTTAATTCATGTTTCTTAATTCAACCGTCATTTCAGTTGAACCTATGATAAATTATTTACCATTCCCAGAATTCCTTAATACTATTAATCAGATCAGTTTTTTTGCATAAAATCTATGTTAACATTCCATACACTTAAACAAAAATCATATATTACTGAAAAACAAAAGCGAAAATATCTGAAAGTGATTTCACAATCTCAGCCGGCCGCGGATGCGTCAGAGAGTCGCGCTCGCCAGGGGCTCTCTAATTTGGATTATCCCGCTTACGCCAGGGTCCTTTTCTGCCGGATAATTGCTTCCAAGATACTTGACTTGCGCATCTGCCATTATAATGACGTTGTAATTTTATTTTATTTATTGTTGTTGGAAATCCGGTTTTTTTCTCGTATTTTATTTGATGTGTTTGTTGTCAGACGTTTAGTCGTGTTTTGGTGGAAATTGTAATCAATTTAATTTATTTTGTATTTATATGGTATTTAACATATGAAACACATAATAATCTCACTTCACTTCCTTTATGTCTACAAATGACGGATTTTACTTTCAAGTCTACTAAAGTTCACTTATTTTCTGAAGTACGTAATAAAGTGTTATATATCAATTCACACTTCCCATTTTCAAAGATATTAGTCTTCAAAGTATGAAATATTTTCACTGAGCGTTTGGACTGACCTACTCACGCCGGGGAACACATAATTTAACGTCAAAACGTGAATTTTTATCAAATACACTCTTGGCAACATTTTGTTACGAGATCGCAGCGAAATAAATATGCTCAGCAGGATTGGGGCACAGTAAATTCAGCGGGACAAGAAACAAACTGAATAATATAGAACAGATAGGGTGGTGTCTTGCACCGCTGTATTTCAGCAACTCATTTGCTATGCTGAAAAGTTTCAGGGGCGGCTTTACGGGGTTGCACGTCGATGCCCCTGGATTACCCTAAGACCTGAAGTTTGCTTGGCAAAATTTTTATTCAACGCACACTTGCGGGATTCACGCTCAGTTTAAATGTTGTATGTGCGGTAGAAATTTATTTCATTCCACTGAAAGCTTTTCATGTGTGCTGAAGTTTTAGCCGACGTGAATTTTTCTATTAAATATGTTTTTTTACTCGGTGCAAAACACGCTCAGGTATTTCAGATTTGGAATTGGACAGTACGCGGTCTGTGTTTTGTATTGGTATTTGGGATGTTTATTTAAACAATCATTTTATAAGGCTGGACTGGTGAAAATGCTTTTTTTTTGTAAGGAATTTATTCCTACTATTCGAATAAGATTGAAATAATTCGAAAGTGATATTATTTGATTTTATTCTGCTAAACCATATGCGAGGCTTGGTCCCACAGCAATTTGATTTTAGATCAGACTATGCTTTAATTGTATACATAGTGCTTGTATTGTAGATCACACATTTTTAACGTAAAATTTGCTTTAAAATATGCCATACTGATGGAAATATTTATTTTAATTCATAAAATTATTTTGTGAAACACACAGGATTAAATGAAAAATAAAATAATCAAATATTATTTCCATTTTCCACAAAGCCCACTTACCAAAATCTCGGCTCACCTTTGACAAATAAAACCCGCTCTACATGCCAAAATGATCTCTACAATACTTCACTACCCATATCTTAACTGACAAAAGAATATCGTACCATTTACCTGCGACAATCGAGAGAGCCACTCCCGCCCTCTCAGCCTCTCTACCATCGGCCATCGTTCCACCCTTGTAAAGACAACCCCTTTTCATTAAGTGCCACTCTTACGGAAATATAAGTGGCTACTAGAGATATGCTTTGCTCTACCCCGCACCGCACCGCCTCTACATTTTGCTGTTATATCGAGCCGATACAAAAAATTCGGTGCGAAGGATGTTAGCTTTTTGTTAGCGAAAATGTAGATAAAGGGATTTTGGGGGTATTATTTTGTAGATTAATTTGGAATTTACAAAGTATTTGAGTTTTTGTGAGTAAGAATATATAGTTCTATATTACTGTGTGATATCCTACACGGCTCAAAAATTTCTTATTTACAAATCTACTTACCGTAACTTGAACAAGTTAGTGACAGTAAACTTTAAGATAGTTCGTCTAGTAACTTGATATATTCCTTACAAGATCCATGAATAACCTAAAGACAGAATTTTAAAAATCTCTTATGGCAAATAATAAATAAAAACACTCAAATTTTTTTCATACCTATCTGAAAATACGTATTATAAGACAAGTCTCAAAACAGCCCAATGCTAAACCAATATTTGTGAATTAAACAAAGATTCGTCTTGTTGTTTCAAAACTTGCTCTATGCAAACTACAGAAGTTGTCGTTAGTGTTTGTGCTAAAATAAGAGATAAATAAGAAGGTTCGTCATTTTTTAAATTGGTATAGCAATTATTTTCGCTGGCCCCCTACCACATCGTGGGATGGATCGCGAAACGTGGGAGTCCTGTCGTCACCTCTGCCTACCCTTCTGGTAACGAGGCGCGAGTTTATATATGTATGTATCGTTTGCCCTTGTCTTCGCTCGCAGTAATGTTAGTTTTGTCTATCAATTTATGATATTATTGACGTAAAAATTAATAATTTTTATAACCCTCGGAATTGATTTATTTACCCAAATTAAATGTATGTCCGCTTCTAGACCTGCAACAATGTAAAAATATACATGACAATCCGTCACGTAGTTAATACAAAAAAATGTTGCAAACAAACTCACATCTATACATATAAAAAGCATTAAAGTGTCTGTTTGTAAAGTGAAAATAAAAAAAATGTCCAACTACATATCGTTATATACACGATACCAGGGGCGTGCGCTCCTTGTAGGCAGAAATGCAGTGCATTACTTGCCATTCACAGATATTTTATTATAACGTTCGTACGGTTTAGATGACTTTAAATTATAGTAAATAAATGAATAAACAAAATACAATAACTTAAAAACGCCTAATATTTTATAAATAGCATTTATTTGCAAGCACCGAAACATTATGTTTGCCACGCGAGAAGCAAGCGGCGCTGCATACCAAAATAATGTACCTAATCAACCAAGTCCTGCCGCCGCGTCCCGCATTACATTTGTTTGCATGTGTGTAGTAATTTTTGTGTCCGTGCACAGTCACAAACGCACACACCCATGAATATCGAAAGCCGCAACTCTTGCGGCAGGCCTCGGAAGTTCGGCAGTTGTCGAGAGTAATCGGAAATGTTCGTTGCGTATAATCCGAGTAAAATTAATAGGCGGAAATCTAATAAATCACCTATGCACATTATGCATTTTTGGTGAGTAAGGTTTTATTTGTTTAAATAGCAGAAATGTTTTGTGTTTCGCGGGGGCCATTTTGCTTTTTTCGTGTGTTTTTGCATTGTTTACTATTTTATACTAAGTAGTATGTTTGTAGTTTTCTTAAAAGATTTTCATTTTAACATTTGAAAGTGTGTACATTTAACAGTTTACTAAGTTTAGATATTAATTGTAGTCATTTGCTTTTACTAGTGCGTTTGTTTATTTTTTTAAATGTTATTTGATTGTGAGGTTTGTGTTGGAAATGAATGTTTATCAAATGAATGAATGAGGTGGCCGAAATCTTGCGTTTATTTACATCGGGATATAGTAATCTCAAGTAACCGGAACCTTGAATATGTGAAAATTGAAGCTGACTAGTGAGATTTTTATTTTACTTATAAGAATTTCTTCCGCCGCGACGATCAATCGCTGTTTTGTCTGCCGTAGAAGATGGACATGAATAGTAGTACATCTAAGACTTGTTATGTTGTCATGATTTCCGACTTAGAGATCCGTCGCGTGGCTGTGGCTATGCTAAAACTATAAAAGAAAAAGTTTTTGTGACCGAGTACTCCGCCGCATACCCAGTGTCATAATCCTGTGCACGCCGCTGCACGATACCTATAACGAAAACGACCTTAGAATTTTTTTTTGTTTGTCTGTTTGTTCCGGCTAATCTCTGAAATGGCTGGACCGATTTCGACGGTACTTTTATTGCCAGGTAGCTGATATAATAAGGAGTAACTTAGGCTACATTTATTTTAGAAAAATTCTTTAATTTTAGAATAATAAAGTTTTTATTAAATACCACACCGACGAAGTCCCTGGTACAGCTAGTTTATAATAATAAAGATTCTTTTGAAAACTTCCATACAGACCAGTCCACACAATCATCCAGCAATTACCAGCTTTTATCTCTTTAAACCCACAGCATATAGAACAAAATACATTCTCATCGTGAGGTGCAATAAAGACGGGATATACCGCTGGAAACTAGGCTTTATGTGAAATAAGATTTAAAGATAAAAGCCAGGTTATGATACATATATCCGAAGGGCTTTGTTGAAACGTACGCTTATTTATTGGGTTTAGTGTTTTATTTTATTTTGCTTTTATTTCTTGGAGTCTCAGTAGTTTGCAGGGTGGTAGTAGGTATGGAAGGTTATAGAACATTAAGAATTAATTTTGGTGTTTCTGTATCAGCCTATATACGCACTGCAGGGCACGGGCTTCCTCTACAATCGAGAGTATGATTGAGAGTGGTTAGGCCATATAGTCCACCACGCTAGCTTAGTGCGGGTTGGAGGTTTTGGTGTTTAAAAGGTTTTTGTCGATTGATGTTTCATTTTATATAAGTTAGTAGTTAAGGTCTAGTTTTCATTATTCGCATTAAATTATAAAATAAAAGCCCCTAAATGAATTTTGATAAAAATACTATTGATGTTGCATGTAGTGTTTGCATTACTTTTAACTTATCTTTATAAACGCATCCATTGAACTAGTGTACGGCAATGCTTTGTATAGATTTGAGTTAAAAAAAAAATCATTTACTCCATGTACATAAAACATATAAGCTGAAAAAACTATTTCTTAACTAAAAGCCTATAATTTCATTTACCTTAATTCCGTTTCTCATACCCCAATTTAACACTAGTCAAATATTTACAAAACTCCCATTCTAAGCATAGTTGTAATAATTCCTTAGAATACACCTCATGGATACCCGTCTATTCATCATAGTACAATGAACCGCAAGCCAAATTCTAATTTAGCTAAAAGCGCAACTAAGTAGGGGAAAACTTTTGGCGCGCGTTGTACAGACGGGATAAACTCTTCTATGTTAAGGGCTCAGCACGAATGCCGGATTAGTGGGATGGGATACACTTTAAAATACGCTTTTAAAATGAAAACGTTTTGTGGTGTGTTCAGGATATTTGTGTTAGGATATTAATGAGAGTTTGAGCTGTTGAGAAGGTTGAATGAATGTACTCGCCTGAATGTGTGTAAATGTTTCAATATTTATAATGAAATATTTCAATGCTCTGGTCTATACAGGGTATATATCTAGACTGCGGAAACGAAGCCAGGTGGTAGATTTAGTGATCACAGACACAATGAAATTGAAAATTTCGTAAATAAATTGAATATTTTTTTCTAGTATCATCTTTTTATCGTGGTTATAATATTAAGTCATAATAAATAAATTTGTGTGCATTATAATGTTAGGAAAAAAATTGTATTTACCACCCAAATACGATAGTTGAAAAATTACAACAATAAATCGTACCTTTTTTTAGTAACATTTACTGAAGCCAGTAAAACAACCTCCTGGCTTCGTTTCAGTCGGAGTCTGGGTATGCAGTAAACGGGTCTTGAGTTCAAATGCCAAGTCATTTTGTAAGATTTTTTATTTAAAATTCTTATATGAGTGACTCGGGACTGAAATCACATATGGAACGGAAATTATCTGGTAGAATTGTAACAGACAATTGTGTCACTTCTGCCTACTTTGTGTAGATAAAGTCATAAACTTAAACCGTATATTTAATAGTATATTTAATTTTTTATATTGTTTATTATTAACTAGGAAAAAAAACAGATTATAAATAAATTTGAAAATAAGTAAAATCGGCGGCCGTATTGCACAAGACAATCCCTTCCAGGCTATGATATATAAAGGAAACAAAAAGTAAAAGGACTTTCAGCTCCCAAATAATTCCTCGTATAATAAGAAATGCTAACGAAGTCAAATATGATAATGTAATTAGTTCCAGCGTTACAAGATTATCTCTTAAAATAACTGAATCCGTGTAAGTATGCGCTGATTTAGGTGTGTAAGGGACAGAATTACGTGTTTTCTGCGTCAGAAAATACTGAATGAAGTGCCTGCAGCATTGGCTATAAAAATATTTATAGTTCTTAACACAACGTTCTAAATTTAAAAAAAATGATAGCTGCCTATGCATAGATATTCGATTTCAATATGGCCACTATATTTTCAGGGCTTCATCATCAAAATGATAATAAAAAAGGTTATTTGTTGTATTCAAACAAGATTTATATATGTGAAGTTTTGAAGGTTTTGTAGGCCGTAATAATTGTACTTGACAGTTGATAATTGGATCACATTTTTTTATGCATTGAAAGGTGAGACGAGCACACCATTTGTGTGATGGTAAGCGATATGACCGCTCATAGACAGTAGCAAAACCAAGAAACACCATGAATTATAAACCAAAGCTTGATATTCCATTGCGCTCGCACTCCTGAGGCATAACATGTTAAGTCTCAATATGTCCAGTAGTTGCTCTGTCTGCAATGTCCTTTAAACCGAAATAAAACTGTGCATTTACACTGAAACGGTAAAACTAAAAACGCACTAAAACGGTAAAGGAAAACATCGTGAGGAAACCTGTATACCATGGCGGTTTATAAGAATTTCTATGGTATGTAAGTCCGTCAACCCGCACTAGGCCAGCATGGTGGACTATATGGCCTAACCACTCTCAATCATACTGTCGATTGTAGAGTAGGCCCGTGCCCTGCAGTGGGACGTATATGGGCTGATACAGAATTTACACTGATGTTTAACGTGTGAAATAGACCTTGCGGTGTACATATCCAGGCGGCCTCTCACATATGAGAGACCTACCACATTTCACTTATCTTCGTGAGTCTATGTCACTTTCCGAACAGCTGTAAAAATATACTGACAACACTAGTCTACACAATATAGTAGTAAGAACAGCCATCATTATTTGTCACCTAGTTAGTTTCTTAAAACGACAAATGGTTGGAAAACGTGTCTGTTGCAGTCGGAGTTGTATTGCCGTTCGAGATACAAATAGTGAATATTTTAAACGTCTTTAAAACAAGGGGTCACGGGCATCTTAACAAATAAAGCCTTAATTTTTACCCTACATACCTTCAACATGATACCAAGAAATAATCAAAAATGTTTTTCCAGCACAAAGCTTATATTTCTTTTATTTTCCCACTCAAAGACCGACCTATAAAGGAAAGCGGGCCCCCAATATCCCCAACTCCATTCCTGCGTACACAGTATTAGAAAATCTACATATTTGCCTTTCATATATGAAAATGGAGTTGTAGAATCATTGAGATGGAAAATCATATTATAAGTTTCCAATATCCACAGGGTCCGGCATCGATGTGTTCCGACGCAATCTGCAATTGTATCGAGTATTTATTTTGTTGAATAAATGTACTGATCAAAATTTGTTAGAAACGTTTTCTGAATGATTTACTTGTGTGGTTTTATAGTGTGGTGCGACTGGATAGAAAATAAACACCTTGTGATGTTGGTAATATTTTTTTATTTATGGCAATTAATAGCGATACGATTGTGCCATTCACCTGATGGTAAGCTATACGACCACTCATGGACTGAGACTGCTTCCAAAATGTAGTTAAGGAAATCATAACGTGAGAAATTTGATTGATTGAAGATTTATATATGACATTTAATTATGTATTATATAAAGTCAAATTTAACAAAATAATCATATATCTTTTTCTGTTTCAGGTATGTGCCGTATGCTATTCATAATTTTGATCGGAGCGAACATCATTGGAGATTGTGGTAAGTATTTATTGTAATTGCATACTTAAACAGCGTGATATATTGACCTATTATGTACTATCAATTAGCTCATGTATCTGTTGATATAAGGGCCAGCACATATCGGACAGAAAATACGTCGTGTAATGCCGGATCATACAAATATATAATAAGAAATTCAACTTTTCACACTCATCGGACGATGTGTTCGACCATTAAAAGCATCATATATACATACAATAAAAATATATGCAAGTTCTTCGTCATAACTAAACATACAAATCGGTACAAATCGCACATTTTCCCGATACGACAGTAAATAAATCCGTGGATCCGATGTATTTTCCATCTCACTTCACTCGCGCAGATAAAATGTCCACCTCGAATTGTATCTTTCACTGGCCGACAATAAATCCGGAATCAATCTAAACATGGCCAGTGTGGGCCACTGGCGCCAGTTACAAGTATAAATCACCGGGCCAGTCCCCCCTTCCCCCTTTAGTATAACCCCCTTCGTAAACCCCCCTTTGTCCCGCGCCCCCTTCGGACTGTAGATTTGACTTTGATTTGTGGATTGTGTAAATCGGTCGTAGTGAATGGACTTTGTATGCAATTGTTTGTGTGGAATTTAATAGGGGTCGAACTGTTGATGCGTGGGTTGGTCTGTCCGCGTTTTTACTTGTTATTTATTGGTAGAATGTGGTGGATATAGGGGGAATCGAAATGTTATTGTATGAAATAAGAATATGAAAGAAATAAGTGGGTGATTTATTTTGTCTAAATCTTGTAGTGGAGTAGTGGTGGTATACGAGTATTTTACGGTTTACTGGACACAAATTAAAATAAAACATTAAATTATTTGTAAGTTACAGTTTTTCTTACATTTCTGTTTTGCAGAGTGCGAAGTGGGTGGGCCTTTGATGAAATTGTGAAAAGGATTTATTTTAAGATATTCGTATTGTTCAATATTATTTCGCATACTTTGAACATAAACTTACACGGACACAAGTCACTCGCATTTCAGCAACTAATATAAATTATTTAAGCATATGAAAGGTCTAAATATAGCGTTGAGGATATAATACACCATTTTACATAAAATAAAACTTTTTAACTGCATACTAAATAAAAGACTAAAAACAAAATAAGTCTGAACAGCGTAAATAAAAACAATACTCTTTAACAACCGACGTTCACTATCACACCTCTAGAGACAGCTATCAATAATCAAAACAGAACAGCATTCAAATAAATTCACAATAAAAATTCTTCGCAACAAAAACCGAAACGGTGAAACATCAAAATATCCGTTGAAAAAAGCGATATCTAAAAAACAATTATTTCGAACGGAACAAGTAGTATTGGACGGGGCTGGCGCCGCTCCAGCCAGAAACAATTAAACGGACCGCTTAAGAAGTATTCTTCTAATGACATGTTTTATGTATTGTTTTGTTGTATAAATAAATAAATACACCCAACAGTCACATACATAGTTCTGACCCCACATTAAGATCAGTCTTGTTTCGTGGGTATTAGAAACTACGAGACTTTTTGGTCCCACAAATATCCAGACCCGAGGCAAATACTTGTGGGCCTCACAAACATATGTCTCGGTACGGGAATCGAAACCGTGGCCTCTGGTTTCACAGTCGGCGTCTAACCAACTGCGCCACAGAGGCTGTCAAATGTTATGTTTGTCAAATGTTTCATTGGGTATAGATTTTATCTAGGTATATATTAGCAACAGGATATAGAATTTAGGTTATAAAGTTTATTGAATTAATCATTCTTTGGGCTCTTTAGGTGGTAAAAATTATCATTCATAATATTGTGTACCTATATGCTTAAAGGTTCAAATCCTAGGGCACACCTCTGACTTTTCGGAGTCATGTGTGTATTGATAGTCAATCACCACGCACTTAAACGGTGAAGGAAAACATAGTGAGTAAACCTGCATACCATAGTGGTTTATAAGAATTTCTATGGTATGTAAGTCCGCCAACCCGCACTAGGCCAACGTGGTGGACTATATAGCCTAACCACTCTCAATCGTACTCTCGATTGTATTTTCTCCCGTGCCCTGCAGTGGGACGTATATGGGTTGATACAGATACAGATGAGTTACCTACAGTTTTCCTAGTTAATGTTTGTCCCTAGACATGATACGCGAGGCTCTAGTCATTCGATTTCAGACAGAAATGTCATAGAGTGAACTCATATGAGAATATTCAAATCTTAAATCTCACACAAATTCAAACCTGAAAATCTAATACTGGACTTCAAGAATCACCGTTCAAATGCACTGAAAGAATAAAAGAGAAAAAAGTGATGCAGACATAGCTTTTAACTTAAAATTGCCCAGTTCTTTTGGAAATGTTAATGGACAGTCAAAATTTGAATTTTTATTTATAGAGTTCATTTGACAAAAGGTGAATTTAATTAAAAATGCCGACTGTACCCCGACGCCTCGGGTTATTGTTTTTGAATTAAGTCCTGTAGCGGGACCGTTCTTTTATTTATACATGTATATTTACAGCCTTCAAGGCGCACTTGGTTAGCAGTAGTGAAACGAAAGACGATGAGTTCGATTCTTGCACCGAGACAAATGATGAATAAAATTTATTTTAGTCAAACATTTTTCTGAGAAGCGTTGATGATTTCAATATTACCATTTCATTTTAAATAGTCAATATAGGTTTGTTAAAGGTTGGCTGGAAATCGCCGCATGTAGGCCGCTTTCAACAGGTTGATGTGGAGATCCGTGGGGGAGGCCTATGTTCAGCTGTGGACTTTCTGCTGAAGAGAGATAGAGAGAGTCGACATAGGAGTCTTATTATACTGCAAGTGAAATGTGAGTCAAGTCTAGGCCTGATAAAATATTGTCTAAAAGAATCCATTAATTTTTTACTTCATAAAGAGGCGACTATTATGTTTCTTTACCCTGTCACGTAATTATTTTAAAAGATAATGATTTTTCAAGTATGTATCTATTTATACCACATAGAATAACCTCAATAAAATACAAGAAATACTGTTGTATTTACTTTGTAAGAAATGTATGTTTAACCCTAGAAGCCTAATCTACGCCTCCGAGGCGTACACGCAATCTAATATCGTTTGTCTCTATGTAACGGTTGAAGCTACCACGTCGTGCTTTTTCGCCAACTCAGTGGCCCACAGGAACTATCGGATGGTGCCCATGTCCTTTAGGTAAGTACCGCCATTTTTAAATTATCGAAGTATAGCACGTCTGCGAGACGTATGTTTAGGTTTTGTGTAACTTTTGACTCGGTTTGTATGATTTTACTTTTGTTTGTTTTTCCTATAGTTTATATGTTTTTGTCGTTTTGGAGATATAAATATGTCACGGCTTGAAAAATTAAACGAAGAGGATAGCGATTCATGAAGCAACTCAGCACAGATTTCGTCACGCCTTGCATGGAGAAGAGACTTGAAGCCCCGATATTGAAAAGATATCTTCGAGAAAATATAAGCCAAATTCTCGTAAAACCCACGACTTCGAATAATGAGTAGGGAGAAGAAGAACCAGAGCCAAAAAATATAAATACGGCGCCTTTTACTCTTAAAAAAAGGGAATGTCCAAAGTACTGTGCTATAAATGGAAAAAAAAACTGTGTGGCGAGCACAAGCATGATATGTGTGTAGACTGCTCTTCTAGTATTTTAAAGTCTGTTTAGTTTTAATGTTTGCCCTAAAAAGAGTAAATAATTAACATTAAAATAAGATTATCTAATAAAAATATATGGTTTAGTTAATTTTGAAGAAGTTATTTTTTATTTGTTTAAATTTATGCAGATTGTCTTTACGTTGTCTTAAAAACTATGTTTAAAGTTATAATTCATTACAGTGTTGTTTTATTTTTAGTTAATATTCCAAATTTAAATTTACAGAAAATAATATTTTTAAAATGGGGCTATTTTTGCATACAGATTGTGATTTATATGTGTACGCCTTTGAGACGTATATTAAGGCTTTGTGTACGTCCGAAATAGATTAGGCTTCTAGGGTTAAATTTTAAACATGCAATGGCAGATATGATATGTGACAGATCTTTTCTTCGAAGCAAGGATAATATGCTTGGCTTTATTGTTTTCCATTTATTATGAAAATATTAATAAAACGTAATATTGCATATTACGTACAAGACAGGTAAAATAAATACTATAAATTATGTATTATACAGGAAATCTCAAGACTGCTACCGAAAACGAAGCTGGGTGGTAGTTTAAGCGACTACAAACACAAAATAAATAAAAAATTTGCAAATAACGCGATAATTTTTTTTTATCATTTTTTAAATATCGTCATTTTTGGATGGTAAATCCATAGTTTTTGCTAAAATAATAATTTAAACTCTTTTATACCTTAGAGTCTTTATAAATTAAAGGGTATACACTATTATTTTACGAAAAAATGTATTTACCACCCAAATACGACCATATAAAAAAATAACAAAAAAAATGTCGCTTTTTTCCAACATTTTCTGTTGCATTGTGTCTGAAGTCGCTTAAACTACCACCCGGCTTCGTTTTCGGTAGCAGTTTTGATATACTCTGTATAGGTATCTCGAATTTCATATGTTGTTTTATGGATAAAATATTCTCAGTAATGTGGTAATAAATATATGTTTTTTTATATTATAGTGGTATTTACTGGTAAGTCTCTCATGTGTGAGACTCTGACTGAGTAGGTACCACTGCAAGGTCCATTTCTCCTGCCAAACAGCAGTGTAAACGCACTGGTGTGTTCCTGTTTGAACTACATTGTAGCCAGTATAACTACTGGACTTAAAAATATATAGAGATTTACCGCCTTCAATATTTTTATTATAGTGGAAGTCCTATAAATAGAATCAGAAAGCTAAACGATACCTGTTAAGTCAACTATAATTATTATAACATTGTTTTATTAAATCATAAAAAATATAGGTTAATTTTGTACTGCACCTAGACAAAATATAAATTTCTGAAAATCCTATGCTTTCAATTCATTAGACATTTCTGCCTACCCTTTCAAAGTCCGTGATTGTACATCCTACAGTAGAAATTCACTAATGAAGGTTCTATAAGTATAATATACACGACGCATCCTCACCCAATTTGAGCAAAGTGTCATTTGCGATAACTCAGAACCTTAATGGGCCATCAGCATCGTTTAAGGGTCTCCATAGCTTCCCTCTCTTTCTCAGACATATGTGAGAGAGGGACGGGAGATATCGATCACTTTGATTTCGTGTGATTTATTCTTTTGATTTTCAGTTGGAGTTCATTGAAGTTTTGCTTTGTAAGACTATTGACAGAGCATCTGCTGAATTGTAATTTATATTGTTCATACAATGCATGTTATTACATATTACAATATAGCATTATTTACAATGCAAAGATTTGTATTATATTGTTAATACAAATCTTTAATTTAAACTTGTTATTTTGTCTTTTGTAAACAATAATGAACATTGCATAACTGTGTTTTAAGGTATTTGGTGACTTTGAGATTAGTTAGTAATAAAATATTCAACGTACAAACTAAACGTCTTAAATCTTTTTGTTTTCATGACACAGCAAAACACTGCAGCTCATATTTATTAATTTTTTTATTGCAATCAATAGCGATACTAGTATGCCATTCGCATGATGGTAAACCAGACGACTGCTGGACAGTAACAAAACCAAACAACACCACAAAATACAAAGCAATACTCGGCATTCCGCTGCGTTCGCCATTCTGAGACAAGATGTTAAGTCTCAGTATGTCCAGTAGTTACTCTTAAATGTTGAAAAAATATTGTCTATCATCAAATCGCTATGTACTCGATGCAATTGCAATGTGGGGCAATTCAACAGACTTTTTACCAGTTATAGAGTATGTTTTCATACCAGAGAGAGTTAGTTCGCAGGAAACTTGGCGTAATTCATTTTTGCTTTAATTTTTTAATTTTCATCAACAGCTAACGGGGTTTTTCTTGCCTCCCATGTAATTATATCGTAGAAGTAATTATATTAGGCGTCGTCGACAAGCTCGCGCAAAACATTGAATTTGCAATATTTTTCACGACGGGGGTTTTTAGGTTATGTTTTGTGTTTGTTAGCTTGCACCTCTGGTGATGCTGTTTTTTATTTTTTATGACGTAGGGAGTGATGTATTAAGAAATTATTTGATGCAGTTTTAATTTCCGAAGACCTGAATATAATTATATATTGGTTTTGGAGTTGGATGTAATTGTAAAAATATGTATTCGTAATTTCTTTAATACCCTCAAATATTACGATGGTGAAATTATTTTAATTACCAAAATAATACATACTGCGTTATCAGAAATAACATTAAGATCTAACAGTTAATGGCAGCGAAAATTGATTTATAGATAAGACATTGTTTCAGATATGTTTTTAAATATAAGTCAATCATTTATACACGTAAACTTATAGTATTAACTTGTCCAATATAATTGACAGCCTCCGTGGCGTTAGAAGCCGCTTGTGAAACGAGAGGCCGCAGGTTTGATCCCCGCACCGAGAGATATGCTTGTGCGGCTCACAAATATTTCATTCGGGTCAGGGTGATAGTGAGACCGAAAAGTCTCTTGTAGTTCCTGATACCCACGATACAAGACTCAATCTTA
The DNA here is from genome assembly GCA_030180105.1 of Hyles lineata. Taxonomy (NCBI): domain Eukaryota; kingdom Metazoa; phylum Arthropoda; class Insecta; order Lepidoptera; family Sphingidae; genus Hyles; species Hyles lineata. The sequence goes on along the minus strand of JARJEE010000006.1, from coordinate 16,440,010 downwards.
GTGTGGGGTTAAGACTATGTATATGACTGTTGGGTGTGTCATTTATTTTATTTAATAAAACGTGAAAGGAGAAAAACTGTTCGTAATATTTTGACAACAGCATGAAAAAACCCCGCTGACGACCTATACTTACTTTCTTACTTTATATTCTTACTAGCGGCTCGGCCCAGCTTCGCCCGGGTACAAATAAATTTCTGTTCAATAATATGTACGTATTATACACATAAACCTTCCTCTTGAATTACTCTATCTATTAAAAAAACAGCATCAAAATCAGTTGCGTATTTTTAAAGATTTAAGCGTACAAAGGGACATAGGGACAGAGAAAGCGACTTTGTTTTATACTATGTAGTGATTAGAAGAAATATGTTGGGAACGTTTTTTTGCTAATTTATGCTGAATTTAGCTATAAACACGATGTTGTACAAACAGTATGTTCATAAAATACTTGAATTCTCCTTTAAAATGCAGGAACCTGCGGCATAAGTTTCCTAACGCTGCATTACAAAGTTTCAAAGTAAATAAATTGTGTTAGGAACAAAAATTGCGCTTGCCGTGCAAATCTTCCGCTGTCTTTTAGGTTTTTATTTTGATCGCCAACGTGTTGTACGTGTGAAATTAAATTTTCCGGTACTTGGATTCTAATAATATTCACTTTTGTTAGTAAGCCAATCGTCTTTAACTTTATTGTGCTGGATCAGACCATAAATAAGGTGCATCGAATATGGGATTCCTTTAAAACCGAGAGGTCGATTGAAAGAGCTTCGGCAAGTCCGCCACGCTGACCTAGTGCAGGTTTACTTCATGTATTATCATAGAAAAGTATTAAAAAATAAATATATTTTAGTACTTTATTTTCCTTCTTCTTTTATATTTATTTTTATCTTATATTTTTCAATTAAACTTTGCCTAAACTTTTATTCCCCAACAAGCCATAGACAGAGTCCTGAAAGAATATGAACCTTAAAAAGTTTAAAAAATAAGATTTTTTAAACAAAATAGTAAGTGAATTCAGTAGCGAGGTTTTACGACCCAACTTGGACACGGAAGTAAAAAAATCCACTGTAAGTTGTTAGTACATTTTGTATGTACATAAGTAGCTAAGTTACGAAGTTTTACCTCATACTTTGAAGCTGTGAACTCCGAGCCTAATTAATGCTGGAACAGTAAAAAGTTCTGCTTCAATGCGCCTTATATGAGAGTCCTAAAGAGTTGAAGTTTAGTCAGGAATCTTATAGGGAAACGCATAGGAATGGCTATAGTTATTTTTTAAACTAGGAGAAGTGATAAGTTGTTAGTTAAAGCTACAGAAATGGTTTATAACTTTTCGTCAAGTTACTGTGTTTGCAGGAAAAATAATAATTGCAATAAATGGCGAGACGAGCATGCCGTTCGCCTGATGGTAAGCGATACAACCACTCTGAATAGTAGTAAACTCAAACAACACCTTGAATTACAGAGCAATGGTTGGCATTCCCCTGCGCTCACCATTCTGACACATAAGATGTTAAGTCTCGATATGTCCCGTAATTACTTTGGCTACAATGTCCCTTAAACCGAAACAAAACAGTGCATATACACTGCTGTTTAGCGGGAGAAATAACATTGCGGTAGTACCCACGCAGACGGCCTCTCATTTTGCCATATATTTTGTTTAATAAATGAAAACTGCGATCGTTTAGTAATCTTTGCCCTGTAAAATGTTTTAAACTTCTTAAATATGAGAAGCCTCATAATTTCATATACGTTTTTCAAGCAATCTGTTATAATTTACAGTGTATACAGGTCTATCCAAATCCTCTACCAAAATTTCGAGTGATTTGAAAACATTTGTCATCACAAGTCATTAGGCGCTAGAATATGACTGATGTCCAAAAACGTCCCAGTTCTTCCGTATTCCATCTTTCAAAGCCATCACGATGAGAAAGCCGGGTGTCAGAACGTTCCGTCAGCTCGGCGAAATTAGACTGGGCCGCCGAAAATTTTCCAATATACCAATTTTTATCAGTATAAAAGCTTGTGAAAATTCAATTACGGATCCAATAAAGATGTCAAACATCAACATCGAGGCTGTGGGGGGACGGAGCGGGGCGGGGGCGCGACCCCCCGACATGTCTATGCGACGTGGGGGCATTTTAAAAGGAAACATTTTTTTTTCTCTGTCATCAAAGTTGAACGCGAAAAGTTTTATTAAAACTTGGTTTATTTTTACCACGCGGTGATTACCTACGGAATTGCCAATCATCCGGCTCTGTTGCCGTGTTTAATGCCATTTAGGAATGGTGTCAGAATTTCGGATTTTTTACAGCAAATCGTCGGGGATATTAACTACTTCGTTCAAAATTATTTTAAATTAGTAAAGAGATTGGACGGAATCTGAGATTTGCGATATTTTAAATTGTGACACGATGAAATCGCGTGGGTTGACACAATTATGCCACTCAACTCCACATCGAATTTGAATTGAATCTCATTATGCCATGTACTAGCAGAGATATATAATGAGATGGCCATTATCGGGGTGAATACAAATTATATTCCACCATTATATAGGTAGACTGCCTCTGTGGTGCAGATGCACGACTACAGCACGGAGGTCTCAGGTTCGAAGCCCGGGTCGTTCAAAGTCATATTGGATTTTCTCTTCATCATCATCCCGGAGTAAGAAGTTTTAGATGAATTAGAAGAATACCCTAGATGAAACGTGTGTGTTCTGGTAATACCTCTACCTACCCCTTCTGGAAACAGGTTTATGTTTGTATGTATAGGTAGATAGCAAAATTAGAATTTAACTATTCTCAAAATGATTACGCGCTGTTTCACACCATCACCCATTTTAAATAGCATGTAATTTAATAAAGAACCCAATGGAGCCAATGAGTGTTCCCGGATATCCTTCCACGGTCCCTTCCTTACAGTCGAAGAGTTTAGATATCGGATGAAGGATTTTTTGATCTGGTTCCGTAGATACAAAATATTTTTATTTAACATCTGTATCAGACCATACACGTCCCACTGCAGGGCACGGGCCTCCTCCAAAATCGAGAGCACGATTTAGAGTGGTTAAGCAATATAGTCCACAATGCTGTCTCAGTTCGAGTTCGCGGTCTTAACATACCAGAGAAATTTATACAAATCGCTATGGTACACAAGTTTTCGCGATGTTTTCTTTCACCGTTATAGTGGTCAACATACTTTCTTCGTATTGTGAGAGCTGGAATTACGCAAAAGGGTTTCAGGTATCACCGTCGTTTATTAAGGTTTAAACCTTCAAATGGACTGGGAGTCGAAAGGGAATAAATATAACCCACAATCTTGGTTGTTGATTTGCTTCTCATCTGTTATTCAATTATAAGTTTGACGCTCACTTTTAGAATAATTTACCTGTCATCCGCTGAATTACTTCAATACTTGAAAAATAAATAATACAAAAGGACATATTTTTAGAATTAAAGTTACCTTTAGATATTCGCAACGAGTTGCAATGAGTGGAGAGACGAGCATGCCATTTTAGTGCTTGGAGTATTAAAAATGAGACCAATTATTGTCGCCCATGGCTTACAAGAGTTCCTTAGCTTACAGACATGGACACTATAGTTTCAAAATCTATAGATTTTATCTATTAAAATATGGTTCACCCGCCATCTCACGAAACCCTAAAAGTGTCGGTCGAAATGTGAGGAATCTCGTTATCCTCCGGGCCACCGACGTACCTTAATCGAATCAGGTGTTACTTTGCGAAAAAAAATCGTGTTGATCAGACCCAATCTGATTATACGGCCGGCTAAGTTATTGGCAATATTTTTACGTTGCTATCCTGTCAGATAGTGTGGTTTTTATTCATATTTGTTTAGGTTTCAATTTATCTTGTGAATATGGATGTTTTAAAGTGGTTTGAAATCTCCTATTCCAAGATTTCGTCAAATGTTTTTGAGGGTCAACAAATAATGGTCGGGCTTTGATTAATGTATCTTATCTAGTACAATATTTATGCCTCATTATGAACTTAATAGTACTGTCTATTGAATGACTTTATTTATTTTATATAATAATTATAAATGTTACCTTTCTTTTTAACCAGAACTTTTGTGCCCTAAATTATTTAAAATCACAGTGCTAATTATAGATCTAAAACTAGTGTGATCTCAAAGTCAGTTTACTTTACATTATATTCCATTGTCAATAGCAAGTATTGCAAACATTTTCTCTAAGCACAGTTGATTTATTGAAGACTAGCCGAGTGCAGATACACGTTTTTAAAAATATTCTATCCCTATGTTCATCAGGGATAATGTAGGATGCTAAAGGTGAAAGTCTTTTTTAAATTTGTCCAGTAGTTTTAGAGCCTATTCAATACTAACAATCAAATCTTTTCTCTTTATAATATTAATATCTTTTGACCCTTCAAGATTTTTTATAATGAATCAAATTCGACAGCCGTGCAATATAAAGATATATTCAGCATGGACAGTGTTACTGTCCAGGAAGCGGTCGAGTTGGAACTCATGGCTTCCGCAGAGTTATCTACACTGTTAAACTGAACGCAGCGCTTATACTTTCATAAAAATATTTTTATATACTGAATTTGGATAACCATGTATTGAAACAGGTCGTTTGTTCCCTATAAACTATGTAATATCTGTATAAACTAAATAATATCAAAGTCGTTTCTCATCTGTCGGTCCCTATGTATGCTTAGATATTTAAAACTACGCTACGAGTTTTGTTGCGATTTATTTAATTGATACAGTGATTCAAGAAGAAGGTTTATATGCATAATACAAATACACGATGTCCCAGTTTTTAGAAAAATAATATGTATCTGATTTGGAGTGGAATCAAAAACATCCAGATGAAGCTGGGATAGGCACATGCACAGGTATACATTGAATTCATGTATCGATAGTATAATATAGACTCACTTTACATGGGGCAGTGGATGAAAACAAGCCGTTAAGTATTTCAATTGGCAAATACATATTTTGTAGATTATAAAACTTGAGATACAAAAGAGTGTATAATTTACTTTGTTGAATTTCACAGACATGTTAGTAACCGATAGAAGTATTTATTTAAAAGAAAAAAAGCAACTGATAATTTGGCATTATCGCATACTTGAATCGTCAATTCGCATCAGCCGTCACAAACAGAAATATCCCCAGCAGTCGCATTAAGAACCTTTGTGGACAATCATAATCGTTCGTAATCGTCGGTAATCGACAATAATCCCCAATTATAAATCAAAGCTCAAGATTTCGCGGGCGTTCAAAGAGAATAATTTCTCCGGCGATTATCTCGAGTGACGAAGGAGAGTGCCCAATGTCTAGAGGCTGGGAGTACCTTATTTAATTAGCGAAACCCTCTTAAGGTACCAACAGGAAATTTAATTGGTGGAAATTCGTTTTGAAGCGTCGCCGTGCGGGATCAGCATTTTTAATCACATTTCAATCTGTTTTCGAGTGTGGGGTTTGATTGTGCGTGGTACGGGAGGTGGAGGTTTTGTGTTGCTAACCTCCTGTTCTTGTTTAGTTTAGTGGGCGAATATTGGTGGCGAATATTAATATTGGTGGTGGTTGTTGAGTTTAGAATTTTTATTGGCACTGGAAAATTGATATAATGCTCATCGTCTAAGTCGATGACAAATGCGTAAGATGAGAGTTGAGTAAATTGTAAGCGTGGAATTGAATACAACGTTTTACAATAATGAGGAAACCTTAGCGATTTGTATGATTTTTATGGTATGGAAAGTCCACCAACACGTACTAGGCCAGTGTAGTAGACTATATGACCTATTCACTCTTAATTATACTCTCGATTGTCGATTGTTGTTGTTGCCCTGTCCCTGCAGTGGGATGTATATTGGCTGATACAAAAAAAAACAGTACAAATAAATATCTATTGCATACACCCTCCTTCCGCGGTCACGTAAACGATTCCGCGAACAATATTCACGTAATTTATTCTGCGAGGCAACTGTATCAGGCTCCGGGTCGTAAATTCATACGGGTAGGCTTAAAGTCCGCGGAAACATAAACTAAATATATGATGTTATTAAACAGAAAAAAACCTATAAATTGTAAGACTTGTTGCTTATAGAATATAATTTATTTTGCTCATCTTCTTTGGGAATACTGGGAAATACTTAATATGAATAATTATGATAATATACAAAATGTGAAGTGTCTGTTTGAACGCGATTGTCTTTGGCACAAATTTTAAAAATAAAAAATAAATGGTCAGATATTAAAAAGTTATTTTGTTATTTGCTATTCGTTATAGGCTATTACTGTACTTTTAGGATAGGACGATAATTATTTTGTCTCATTTTCAATTTTATATTGTGAGTCTCATTCACGGTCCTTGGGTCGTCGGAGAATCAGAAATTGATAATGCCTCTGCATGCCACGACTTTTATGGATAAGTCTTATACAGTCCAAGCCGTTCGACTGTGGCATACACTACTGGTTGTCTTAAGACAAGCTCAAACACAATAATCTTTCAAAAAATTGTTAGAGAACTTTCTTACTAAGCAGCTGCATAAGAAGTTTTATTTCTTCTACTTGTTTCAATAGGTAATTCATAGTATGTATATATGTATGTTTATCTATAGAAATATTAAGATATGTATGTATGTATGGATGTATGTAAAGTGAATTTTATAATGATGTATAATAATATATTGTGTATATATTTATTATGAATAATTTGTTTATCTATTCCTTATAAGAGCATGTTTTCTTTAAATTCTATACTGCCCTCTCTTCTTATCCTTTTTTTATATCCATCGAAGAATTCTCTTTAAGAAATCGCCTAGGGAGATAAGACCGCCAACTGTAATTTTACTTTAATTTTATTTGTAAAGTATTGTAGGTTTTTGTTCTTTTTTGAATAAAAATAAATAAATAATTATCAGATTTATTAACAACTAATTGTCAATAAAAAGAAATGGGGAAATAGTTTCGGAGGAAAGCTGTGCCGAATCGCTAACAAACGTGTATATACTGTTTTTTTTTTTATTAATGCATGTTCTTACCTCTCCTGTTATATGAAAGGTCAGAAGGCAGACACAATGTTACCAATCTTATAAATTCACTAATTGCCAATTAAAGTAACAAGGTATTACAGAGTAAATTTTCTTTCATTCTGAGAAGCTTTTCTCTGATTTTTATTTGTACTTCAAACATTTTACTACTTTCAACCCAAGCCCAGTTTAAGTAAAATCGAGTTGGACCATTATACTCAAAGATAAGTAAATTGAACAAATCCCTAAAAATAATGTAGAGGATAAAGATAATGGCTTAGTTCTTGACCTACTCAAGTAACGTTTAAGTTACTCGCTTAACCTTTTACTTTGGCTCGAGTGTCTTAAACGTTCACTTATCTGTCTAGATACGCTAAGACTGTCTGAGATTAAAATATACTTGTATGAAAAAGGTACTGAGCTTCTGCAGCAATATTACTTAGCTTTACCAAAGGAGTCAGATGTTGAAGCGTGTAAGATATAACTGTTTATTTTGTGTTCCTGGTCTACATTTAAAAGTAATTTTACGAACTAACGGCTACTTGTACAACGCCCTTATTTAGGTACCCCAAGATACAAGCATGACCTAGTTTGGGGACCCCTGATAATTTTTTGAATGTTTAACACAGATATGCCAAATATTATTAAGTGTAATATTTATAGTTTTGTTATACCTTTATCTTGACTGTTTTGTGCAATAAATAAACATTATTATTATAACAACTGAATTTATAAATATGGATACTTAGCGTGTGTTTGAAATACTCTTTTTAACTAATAAGCTTTAAATTGCCTTTAATTTCTAAAGAGTGCATTGTTAGAATTTTAACTGAAGAGGTGTTAATATTTTTGACAGGTTTGGTATCAGACTTCAAAAATATGTTGATGTTTTATGTAATACCTATTATACAAGATATTTCTTAGTTTGGTCCCACAGTAAAATTGACGATAATATTGTTTCCAATTTGGGTATGTCATTAGGTGCCGCATAGTTCATGATATTTTATGAAAAGACCCATGTCTATATATTTACCTAACTTAAACTCAACATAAATTAGTAATCTGTGCAGTTGATTTATATAAAACGTTTTTCAGTTTGGTCCCGTACCAAAATTTTTGAAACAACATGTTCCAATTTGGGTCCAATAACCCCTTTACAAACTCCGCGGGACTATAGTTAATAATAACTCACACGTAATACACTTATAGTATAGTCGTAGACTATATATTGAATCCAAAGTCAACACAAATTAAAAGACATTAAACAAAAAGATAAAAAACAAAACGCAAAACATACGAACAAAAGCCCGCGCGCCATAATTCTAAACAGCAAAAACTAATTACACGGAGCACATACATTAAATCACTTCATTAAGGATTAAAAAGGTAATAACAGGTGGCACGGGGCCCGCGCCCCCCACTCGTAATTAAGACGAACTGCCCGCAATACGGTGATATGTATTTGTTTGTGATAATGGTGTTTGTGATGGTGTTTCTGCGGTGTTTTACGTGAGTTTGAAACATTGGAAGTTTTTATTGCAATGGATGCGGAGACGAGCATGCCGTTCGCCTGATGGTAAGCGATACAACCGCTTATGAATGGTAGCAAAATCAAACAATACCTTGAATTACAAAGCAATTCTTGATGCTTGATTTTCTACTGCGATCGTCATAGTGAGATATAAGATGTTAAGCCTCAATAAGTCCAGTAGTTACTCTGGCTACAATGTCCTTCAAACCGACCCACAAGAATGCATTTACATTGCTGTTTGGGGTGATCAGAGTGTATCCTGTATACGAACCCGGCTCAGTCCCATTTGAGTCTACCAGTATTTTTGCCGACATCTATCACTTTTGTTAGAGACAGGTTTGCAGTCAGCATAATTTTGATTGATTTTGTTTTACATTGTTTACATTTTAGAGTATACTATGCGTACAATTAAATATTTTAGTCGTTTTATAGTTCCCTTATACACAAGAAAATATCAAGAATATCAAATGTAAAATTCAAATTCAAAGACTATAGGTAATAAAAATTCACCAACAATAACATCTGGAATCCACAGGCGACGGTCATCCCGTGTGTTTGCTTGTTAGCTCTGCTTTTTACACAAAAAAAGAGTTTTAACGTTTTTGGAGTGCCGCCAGACGGAACTTTGTGGGATGCGGCAAGAACTAATGAAGCTAGTTTTCGAAAAAAATACCGTTGAATGGATTGAACCGCGTGCCACCGCTGCGGATAACAGACACGTTTGGAGTTCTTAATTGTGTTGTTTTAATGTTCGGTTTTGGATTGAAGTTATATTTTCGAAAGGTGTTGATTTAATAGCAAAGAAAATATATATTATCAAGAAATAAATAAATAAGTACACCCAACCGTCAGATACATAGTCCTGCTCCCACACTAAGATCCAGTCTTGTATCGTAGGGATTGGGAACTATGAGCGACTTTTCGGTCTCACAAACACCTAGACCCTAAACAAATGCTTGTTGTTTACACAAACATTTGTCTCGGTGCGGGGATCCAACCCGCGGCCTCTAAGCTAATGCGCCACAGATTCTGTCCGTGCATTAATATTAATTGAAATAAAGGGAAAAACTCAAGTCTCAAGTATATGGTGATTTTCTTGACCTAGGTTTTCACTAAGTTGTATGGTTTTGCTGTTACACAATTATTCAAATATCAATATTATATTAAAGATAAGCGGTTTGATTCAGCTTCGCTTGAATGTATTTACGCCACTCTTACACAACAATATTCACAATTTCCTACTATTTTCAACTACAGCCCATTCAAAAAATATTTTTTACTTTATTTCACCCTACACTTCAAACTATTTTACAAATCACCATTCACCAAAGCTAATAAACAAAATAAAAATAAACAAAAAATCACGCCATCTTTCAAGCTGTGATTGACGCGGGTTTGAACTCAGGTAAGAAGCTAGCGGTGCCGGCAAAAACTTAGTGCCTTATTGCTAATGGCTGACTGAGACTTACCTCTTCCTGTATCCTGTTTTTCGGGTGATTAATTGACTCTGAAGTTAGTGATGTTGCAGTTGTTTAGCTAAATGTTTTAAGTTTTGGTGTATGGTGTAAAGATTTTTTTATGTTGTAAAGCTGTTTTAAATTTAACTATAGTTACTTGTCATCAGAAAAATCGAAACACCTTGTACGTGATTTTTGTAAGAATTATTTATTTATTTATTTATTCAAGGACATCCAATGGTAATTACATTTTTTCTTATACCTAATACACTTACAATTTGGTAACATGTTAAATGCACTACCTGCAGGCGTCACAACACGCATTATCAATTATCAGAAAAATTTGTAAATTTAGAACATCAACATTAGGATTTGAAACCCTCATATTATTCATTAAACGACATTTTACATTTATTCCTAAACACTCATTTTTCTGATAATTTTTACAAAACATAAACTTGCAAGGTGTTCGGATTTTTGTTGCCGAGAAGTATATATGATTAAGATTTTTTTACCAATAAATAAATAATTGATCTATGGTTATATTTTTCTGGCATTTGTGATACAAGTTATGAACGTAGTGTGGTAGAGCAGTCCACATTAGCGGTATTTTAAAAATGTTACGCAAATATTATGACTTTTTAGCAAGTCAAGTCAATAAGTAAATACATCAACATTTACATTTGCAATTACATAGAAAATTAATTATTTGTTACTTTTCAGTAGTATATTATTTTGAAGTCAGTTTTTTTATGGTTAATGAAACGTAACTAAAGAGCGTTTTACTTGCATACTTATAATAACCCGGTTTGGCTCCAACGACGAGTTTATATTAAGGACATCCTCATGTATAATTATGATAATAAACATAAAAACTTACTACGAGAATGCTAATATAGGGAACAGCTGCGCGTAACAGACATAATTAACTCTAAAAGTATGTGATAACTGCCTAATTTTCTTAATATAAAGGAAATAGTACGATTGTATTAAATGTTTCAGTTCTTTATATTTTAACATTTAATAGTCAAAAATATTTTATCATTAATATGTGGGTATGCATAGCGATTTAAAAAAAAAATCTATGGTATGTAAGTCCGCCAACCCGCACTAGGCCAGAGTGGTGGACTATATGGCCTAACCACTCTCAATCGTACTGTCGATTGTAGAGTAGGCCCATGCCCTGCAGTGGGACGTATGTGGGCTGATACAGAATACAGAAACAGAAAATATGTGGGTATGAGTATCATGAGTTCTTCGTATGCTGTAAAAAAACTTGGCATATTTTTTCAATCTCAATTGTTGTCTTAATATCACGTTTAATACTATTTTTTTATAATTGTTGATCTGAGAGTACTTACGCACAATAAATTAAAATCGATATTAGAACTTAAAATTTCACTATTTTCCGCCAGTGAGTTATATTTTACGTGATTGATAAAATCAGTACAGTATACTAGAACTACAGTCCAAAAGAATACATATACTGTTTAAATTAACTATAGTTATAAATACAAATGATTTATTCAACAAAGTTCCGCTTGACAGTAAAGTAATTACACAGCCGCAGCAATATACAAACCACCTGTATCCGCCTGCTCGCGATACTAATCTATTTACGACTTAGTAATTAGCCATTCTACGTAGCCCTTACTACGGTGCTACGGTGCTACGCCGAGTGCTACGGCGCTACGCTGCGTCAGAGATACGCCATATCATTTCTAATCTATCCACGTCAGTGACACAAAGTGTGTGTTAATCCGCACTAAACTGCTTCGCGCTCAATTTAGCACAATGACCGGGGCAGGTGTGAAAATGACAATAAATTGTAAAGGCCTGAATGTTGAAACGAGTGACCACATTGTTCATTTTGTGTGCTTGTTTAACAAGCTATGCAATTTTTATTTAATGCGAACTCTAAAACGATGAAAGAAAATATCGTGAGGAAACCTGCATACCATAGCGGTTTATAAGAACTTCTATGGTATGTAAGTCCGCCAACCCGCACTAGGCCAGCGTGGTGGACTATATGGCCTAACCACTCTCAATCGTACTCTCGATTGTAGAGTAGGCCCGTGCCCTGCAGTGGGACGTATTTGGGCTGATACAGAGAATACTCTGTCCGTAATTTTTGATAGTGGATTCCATGTATATAAGAAGAAATCCCAATGGGGGTAGCTGTACTAAGTCTATTTCTGCAGCCAGGGAGAAACGTCTTGGCATAGTTTAGACACAGTTTGAAGAACATCCAGGCCAATTATTACCGAACATTAAAATACTTAACACCATATGTATAATGTTTAGAGTGCGATACTAATCAGGTGACTTAAAGTGTTTGTTTTCCTTGACCGTTGTAGTGCGTGGTCATTAACTAACAATACACACAACATAACACAACAGTGCATTTACACTGTTGTTTGACGGTGGTAGACACTGCGGTGGTACCCACCCAGATGGCATCTCACATATGAGAGACCTACTACCAGTAAATGACTCTGAAAATGCCTGCCCTGCCCTGGGATTATAACCCTGGGATTATGGGGCCCTGGGAATATATGCCCCGGGATTTGCAATTTTTCCTGTTGCATTTTTCAAGACGTAAATAAGATTTCAGATACAAAAATTGCTAGAAGGCGGCTCATATCTCCGTTCTCTTGAATAGTTGATGTATATGGACAGCAATCACTTACCGTTGTCTGACCTGCTAGCCTGTCATCCCCGTTTGATGAATAGTAATGTAGTTGTACAAATACACACAGCCTCCGTGGCGCAGTTGATTAGACGCCGCCTGTGAAACGAGAGGCCGCGGGTTTGATCCCCGCACCGAGAGAAATGTTTGTGCGGCCCACAAATATTTCTTCCGGGTTTGGGTGTTTGTGAGACCGAAAAGTCTCTCGTAGTTCTTGATACCCACGACACAAGACTCGGTCTTAGTGTGGGGTCAGGACCTATGTATGTGACTGTGGGGTGTTATTTATTTATTATTATTAAATATTACGGTATTTAGGTCTTGAATTAACTTATTTGATTTCCCGAGGGCTATGACTAATTAATTAAAACTTTGAGCATATCCCGAATGTTACGACCTGTCCACGAGAAGGGAGATAATATTTAGGTCAGTATGGTTGATTTTTAAATTCACAAATTTATTCACACATTTTTGTGGGAAAATCTTGGGTTTGGTTGATAAATTAATAAAATCAGCATGTAATGTTCATGCCAGGGTCATAACACTAGCATATCTAGGTCATAATACTGACACAGGACGTTTTACTGCTGCCTATTAAAAATACATTAATCAACTACATATACAAGCAAATATATTTATTTCTTTATCAAACTTCATACAATAAAATTGTGCAGACAGACTTAATGTCGTCAGCATTTTTTACCCTTCCTAGTTGGAAGCACAAATGAGACAAAAAAGGTGTATATATTGACCATACCCCTAAACAGAGAAGTAATATTATAAAATATTCCAATACCGTGCATCGTCGAACCGCAAGCATAACGCAATCAAAACCGCCTGCGTTATTACTAAAACATAATCGTATTATTCTGCGGTTATCCCATCGTGGTAATTTGAATAATTTTTAATACATTTTTGATAATGACCGGCTATTGAATGAAGTTTTTGTTTACCTTGCAATTAGATTAAAATGTCACGTTTATAGTTTAGAATCAGTTATATTAATTGGTTTCATATTTGAGAATATCTTATTTAACTAGCGGCCCGACCCAGCTTCGCTCGGGTGCATATAGATTTCTTAACAATAATATGTACGTATTATTCATATAAACCTTCCTCTTGAATTACTCTATTTATTAAAAAAAAAACCGCTTCAAAATCCGTTGCGTAGTTTTAAAGATATAAGCATACAAAGGGACATAGGGACAGAGAAAGCGACTTTGTTTTATACTATGTAGTAATATTTGTGTTTGAGTATGCTTTATTTTGTTGTTGATATTTTTAGCTTTACCTTTGGTTTCAAGATGTGATTGCTTACTAAATATTTGTCATTTCACTCGGTCTTTACCGACCTTGATTTCAAGCCAAACTTTGATAGTATGAAGCCAGCGCGTTTTTGATGTGACCTTTGGGGCATCTTAGGGTCACAGAATAGATTAGGTACGTACTTTTCTGCTCTTCATAATATATGACTCCATAATGACAGCCATTCTTGTTAATATAATAAATTATAAATATTATAAATATTATGGGTTTGTATTTCGACCTTTCACGACAAAACTACTTAAGCGATCTACATGGAATTTTGCATACGTGCTGTCACAGAAACCAAAAAGTACACAGTCTACATCTTCTAAAAAAAAAACAGTACTGTATTTAATATTATATAACTAAAGTCTAGACAGTTATTCTCTTTATATGCCGTCCAATTGAAAGTACTTTCTGCAACTGTGTATTTTAATCTCAGCGCCGCACGTTTACCGGCTCCCCAATATAGCGTTCCCAAGTACTTTAATACCGAAACCGACCCTAATCCCTAAGTGTGTGATTGTTTGGCATTTCGCACATAAATACAAAAGAAAATTGGCAATAACAAAAAAAGTTGTAATAGCAAAAAGTTCGGCCGCGGCCTATCCAGTTAAGAGTTTCGGATATTAACCGGGCATTATGCGGAGGCTACGTTTCATAATAAATTTCAAAGGCTCAACCGCCAAGGGATTAGTCGTGGACATCGCAAGACGGATAAAATTCCCTTCTTCATTGTGCTTTATTGCGCTCCTCAGCTCTCGACGCTCGGACGGTTTATAATTTAAATTATTCCATTATGAAGTCCGCAATTTTAGTAGTCAGTGATGGAGTGTTCAGTTAATTTCGCTTTTTTATCTTTTCTTATTACGCGAATTGGAGTCATCGCTTTACGTCTTGTCTTTGGATTTATATGTTTCGCTTTTGATTAATTTTGTTATTGTTTTCTTAAGTGTTGTTTAGATTTATGATGGGTGGGTTTTGCTGTAGGTTCTTGAATTGAAACTAATTCATTTCTAGATTATGCTTTATTAAGTCAATTACATTAATATATTATACTTCCTGTAAAAATAAATGATTAGATTTTATTTGTATTTGAAATTTAGGAACTTTATTTTTGTAAGAATTTAAATGGTATGTAAAGTCCGCACACCTGCACTAGGCCAGCGTGGCGGACTATATGGGCTAAACCACTCTCAATCGTATTCGCGATTGTAAAGGAGGTTCTTGCCTTACACTGAGATGTATTTAGGCTGATACAAAGTGCCTCATGATATTTCACTCAATAATACACGCGTATCTTTGAAAAGGTTGGACACATGTTCCTCTTAGAAGTACCTACTTCACCTAAATAGCCTATTATTCCCATCTCAGCACTCCAGTCCGCACGTAAGTTATCCCTAACTTTTATAAATCACTTATGTTTCTGCGCATTAAAAAAGTAGCAAATAATACATTTATCTTCATAGTATTGGCATTCTGACTAACACATCGACAAATTAATATCTTCGTTCACAAACAGCTCGTGATTACAAGACAATACTTTTCCTCTTATTCTTTTGTGCGAATTTTCTTTAAGGTATTTCCTTTGCTGACGTCATGAGCACGGGTGAATTTAATTCCTCCCTCTCTGCTTATATATCGGTTTTATGGCTTTAAATGAAAAAACATCAGGAAAATAATGTCTTGCTTCTTTTGTTGTGAGGAATTTCCTCTCTATCCTGTAAATCATAATTACTTATCTGTCGTTATGTTTGAGAACGTGTGTACAACTACTGTGGTCTTATGTAGTTTGGTGGACTAAAATATATATTTTATTACATTGGTATTCTTTGTCAAAGCCAGGATTGATGGCAGTTTTATAGAATCGCATCCTATCTTCTCCACCTTTCGGGAGGAATGGAAAAATTTAAGAAAATAACCTTCGTATTATTTAATTACTCAAATATTTGACTGCAATTATACTCTGCCTGCTATAGTTGTTGTTAAGTAAAAGACCTCCCATAAAACGAATATTTTATAAACACGATATTCTATTAGAAACCTAATACATTTGATTCTCATCTTATTTAATTTGATCATTCTTTACCGTTTGAAAATCATTATTCTATTTTGCAGAAGTCCTTTTTAGTAAAGCAACAAGACCATACAACCGACTTAGGGATCAAAATTCTAACCTAGTTCCGCTTACACGTAAAGCCTCGAAGAAATAGGTTTTCATCCGTGCGTTTTACTGACACTGGATATTTTAATATTGGCAATAATGAACCAGAAGTACCTTAAGCAGGCCACTTTGATAATCATATGAAAATCAATAGGGCCCGTGAACGTATAGGAGTTATTATTTTACTAATTGAGTAGTAGGTTGAGCGTATTGGCTGCGAGCCAGCTAGCAGGATTTTCACTTCATCTGGATTATAGTGCCGTTGTATTATGCCTGTATTGATTTCAGATTATTGATATTCTTTGATGTATGGATTGAGGTTTCAGTCAGCTGCCAAGATTGTGATCTCGTTCGCTTTTCTTCGAATGTATTACGGGTTGCTATTGGTTCTATTCTTAGTTTGGTTTTGTGGGGAAAATAACAAATTATTATGCTACTTTTGGATAAAAAATATTAGTATGAATTTATTTGAATAATAAATCTCTAGATGAGTTTTCGTGTGAAGGTCAGCTTATAATTTTAGTTCTGTTTTAGTTTCTTGATCAGCATTATATTTTACATTCCCTGCTTTATTAGCTGTCAATACAAGTAACAAATTAACTAATATTCCTCCAAACCGGCCATCGGTTATAGAACACCAACTTGAGTATCACTTTGATCTACTTTAGAGATATAATCATGAGCAACTTTCGCAGCAATCCATCATAACTTGCCCTATAACGAAGCAACACACAAAAACACATTGAGGAAAAATATGAAAGTAAAATACACCAATTATGGTAGCAATAAAACTGTATTTCTCTCCCCATTGTGTGTGGCAATCGGTAACGACTTCCCGTTGTAGTGTCGGTGTCAGACGTTCGCGACTAATTGCTGGCGTCAAGCCATCGGATCGCGAATAGTTTCTGGATTTTTGTTATATTGTGTAACATTGCATAAGCACTTCGATTTGTTACGAGTGGACTTTTAATTGACGTGCTTTTGTTTCGGTGATTTTTGTTTTATTAATTGGGAATATCGGCCACTCTTATCTAGTGTCTGTGTTGATAGTTATTTGGAGGCCGTGAGAATTATTATGTCAAGTTCTCGGTTCCGGAATTACAACTATATTTGACATGTCGTGTATGGTGGTAGCTATGTGGGCGACTGAAATATTTTAACACCAGGGAAAATATGGTGCTGCTCCCAGTTATTTAAATGTATTAGCCTGTATTCGACCACACCATGACATAGGCATTTTCAAGATTACTTACTAGATCGTGAAATTAAAAAAAATTAACAAACTGATCATGAGCCTTCTTTCTAGTGGCGATATTTTTGTAGTTTTAATACGATACGAACACTTATCGACAGAAGCAAAAACAAACAATACAATGGATTACAATGAAATGGCATTATACTAAACTCGCCATTTTGTGACATAAGATGTTAAGTCTCATTATATCCAGTAGTTACACTGGCTACAATTTATTTTAAATAGGAATACAACAGTACATTTATACTGCTGTTTGGCGTGAGAAATAGACATTGCGGTGGTACCTACGCAGGCGACCTCATACATTTGAGATACCTACCACCAGTATTTGGATAGATACATAGATATCGAATCGTTATCAAGTTAGTTATTCTGCATTACTTTCGGCAATACAATACCCATTCCCACTTCTACTAAAAAAATCTTCAAGATCCTTCAACAATGTCTGAATAAAAATAATTTTAGACATCATTAAATTTTGAGGTTAAGTGGAAGCAGCTAAGGAAGAAATTCATCAGCCATGCTACAATTTAATTTTGAAGAAGATACGTTCCACATACCTGCCACAGAGTGTTCTTTACGACGTCTCGTTGCTAACTTTTGATAGCTGGTATAAACGTTACGATGCCATTTCGCGCGGTGAGGCTCAACAAAATGGCGGACCGTGAGTGCGCGTTGTTCTGCCCGCGCTCTTCTTAGCTTATAAGCGATGTAATTTTACCATTTTAACGATAATGTTTGTAAGGTTTCCGTTAATATTTTACGATAGTCCGTTTATGGGTTGTTATTGCGCTTTTTGACTGGACAATGGGCGATAGTTGTGGACATACGGCCGCGTCGTAAAGAGGTTATGTGTTGCGGAGATACGAAAGATGTTGCCATAGGGAAAAATGTGGGAATATTCGTCGTTATGAGGAAGTGTTTATTGTGTTACGGATTCAATGAGGCAATTTGGATGGTGCTTTTGTAGATTTTTTTCTGTTATGTGTTTTTTATGCTATTGTTGGAATATACACATCACCTATCTGTTAGTATGTTGTAACTTATAAGTCTTAAAAATGAATGGGAACGAAGTCAAAGGGAGTGAGGATAGTTGTGTCACGACATCATTTAAAATATTTCGTGCCAACAATAACTGCACTACCTTAAATTACAGTCGAGTCCTATTTCAAAGCACCCTTTTTCGATAAGTAATCCTAATTATATTTCCCAATTAACACTTCTTAGCGCTTATTAATGGCGATACTAAAAAACAATAGCTTCAGCGTCTAACGGCTAATCCATTGACGATAACCTAATCCCGGCCCTCGTATCCGGTAGCTGCCCGTAATCGGGAATTTGCCGAAGACTCATTAAATGAGAACAAAAAGGTACGGGATTAGAGGATATTTAAAATATTCATGAAAATTATTGTAATAAGGCTCAACTCGGCTTTGAGAGGGATCCTTAATTGCATACTGTTTTTTGGATTTTGAATTTAAGTGATTTGCCGGTTTTATATGGATGTGGATGAAAATATTGGATACATGGCTATATATATACAGCCGACTGGTTCTCAAGGGTAATGAAGTGACTTTCCCAGGTCAGAATAGAAAAAAGTGACCTTCTAGACCTTTACCTTAGACCTTTTGCCTTGGGAAGATTTTGTAATGTAATATATTTCATTCAAGAGCTGACACAACATTTTGCGAACGGGAAAAAAATGTTTCAGGTATTGAGGAACTGATAGGTCGTTTAAGATATTCAAAGTTAGAAAAATAAATATGCAGCAGACAATATTATATATTGGGTGCTTTTAAAATTACAATATACAAAAGGCAAATTTACAATTTTGTGCAAATGGATAGATATTTCTTATGTTCCAAAGCAGGATCCACTGAAATGGTTTTGATAAATCTTTACAGTATTGTAAACCATACATTGGAATATCATATAAATTATTATTAATTGAGCGAAGCCGAGTGCAGTGACTAGTATTATAGTCCTTTTTCAAAATAAACTATCTGCTAAATTTACCTCCTGTTTCACAATTCCATTCATCTGGCTATAAATAAGCGCGAGCTCAAAAGACTTACAACAGTTAAATGTAAAAGGTATGTTTTGCAATACAATTTTCCAAACTCGTCCCGCTAATTCATATTTCATTCGTGAACCTTCAAACGGCACCGGAATTACCCGAACGCCGGCTAGAACCGGTTAGAACTGGACAATGCGAGGCGTTATAATGAGTTTCCAAACCCCCCTCGGAGGGCCTGAGGGGGAGGAAATGAAATATTCAACTTTCGATATTTACACTCGAAACTCTGCTTTAAATACGGTACAACTTTGCTTTTTGTTAACTTTTGCGTTTGTGTCTATTGTTATTCTGTTAATATTATAGGATACCTACAATCATACATACATAGTCGTTACGCCTGTATCCAATATGGGTAGGCAGAGACTTTAGACCGCCACCGTTGTCATCCACTTTCATTCTCTTCATGCATTCTCGTCGGTCCAGGGTACTTTTGACCTGAACCTTGTTAAGGTTATCAGCGTTTTGGATGTTGTATGTTTGGTGAGGTCGACTCCTACCGACTTTTCCATCCACGCTCATATTGAATATTTGCTTTGTCATTCTCCTTTCACCCATCTTCTCTACATGACCAGACCATCGTAACATTTCTTTGTCAATTCTCTTCACTACATCCTCTTTCACTTCACACTTTTTCATCACTTCGCTATTTCGCATATACGTATATATTATTGCTATTTGATTTATTGGCATATAGGGTATTTATTAATATAAGTTTCTCTACTAGATATAAACATCACTTCGGCTTGCCGCATTATTCCCAGAGTGCCAGACTGGAAGGACAGTGACACTAATACTCCTTTCATCCGCCTCCGAGGTACCGAAAGAGGAGCCTGACACCTTACCTGTCGACCAAAAAATTGGGCGTCACTGGGTATAAACTACTATGATATCTCAGCTTTAAAGTAGGTTTATAATAAGCTATGGGTTGATTAAATCGAGATTCCAAAACTGCCTCTACATCTTACTGTTACACCCGTATTAATTTACTCTTAAAATCACATATGATGTTAAGTCTCAATATGTCCAGTAGTTACTCTGGCTACAATGTTCTAACCGAAACACATTAGTGCATTTACACTGCTGTTTGTCAAGAGAAATAGACATTGCGGTGGTAACTTCTCACTACCAATAAAAGATTCTGAAGTAAATTACTATTGACATTCCTTTATAATTATACATCAAAGTCTTTCCATACAACACTAATTTAGAAATGACGGTACAAGTTAATTCCCTTGCACCTAGCACCGAGCGCGAGTAAGATGCCTGTGTGGCAGCGTGATTGGCACAGGCAAGCCCATAAGCTTAATCGGGGATTATCTCGTCGCCATTCCTTTATGGGATGAGTCTTGCAAATTATAGCATTGTGGAGCTCTTCAGGAGCATGTTAGGACTATTATGCGCTTATACGAGTTTTCTGCTGGATTTGAGTTAGATATTTTAGTTTTGTGGGTAATTTAAAATGGTTGATTGCTGATTGATTGATTTGATTGCTGTTCAGTTCTAGTTTTTGATGTGTTTTTAAGAGTTTGCAGCCAAGACTTTTACTGTAATTTTGCTTTTAATTGGTTTAGGCGTTTGCATATCAATAAAGCTAGTAGTATTACTTATTCAACGTAATATAACAGTGTTGTTATTATGTTTGATTTTTAGTCAGGTGACTCTTTTGTAGGTCTATACGTGCTGTGGCCTATATAACATTAAATACATGTTTCTATAACTTGATCGTAGTATATTTGTCCCGCCAAAAAGCAGATTAAATGCACTGTTGTGTTCCAGTTTAAAGGATATTGTAGCCAAAGTAACTAATGGACATATTGAGAATTAACATCTTATGTCTCAGGATAGCAAGTACAGTGGAATGCTCCTTGGTTTTTCCACTGTTCATGAGCGGTCGTATCGCTTACCATCAAGCTAATGGATAGCTCATCTCGCCATTCATTGAAAAAAAAAAATTATCCCTAATCAATCAAACTCAATCCTAATCCTCCCTTCACAATTAATTATTCATTTATTTTATTATTTTTGACCAAAATAAAACAAAATAATTAATAATCATCTTTGTGTGTATCACTGAATAAGCTATCAAAAAACACCGTGCGGAGAGAATCAACCGGACTGCTTTCCGGGGTAGGAGCCGCGGGGAAAGGGAGGGGGAATTAATATCCGTTGTTTGTTTATTCGATGACTGTATATCCGCTGCCGGCTGATCGACAAGCGGTGTTAATAATTCGTATTTGTTGTAACACTGCTACCAACACCAGCCTTTCCGGGCACGGGCGTTTAATCCGAAGAATTAAAATACCTTGTGAAAATATTTTTGGATAATTTCATCGCTTGTTGGTTGCTTTATGTAATAAAAATGATCCCGGGTCCTTCCGACGTAGTGTGAAGAGGCATCTCAGCAAGCCGGCATAATTGTATCGGATGTCTTGGGACTGTCGTCTGAAGCCATTCGATACCCTGCCTGGACAGCATTCGCCCTTACCATCAGGCGCAATGTTGTCACTGTGCCAGGACAGTTTAAAAAATATATAAAAAATATGCGGATACCTGTTTGGCTGGAGAAACTAGCACAACAGCAAATTCTTGTGAAGGGATCTTGAAGGTATTGCGTCGAGTCTAGGATTCAACGTTGAATTAAAGTGCTACTCCTGAAAAAGTTGACATCCAGTAAACAATCAACAGAAAAATTATATAAAAACGGTATCTATACGGGTCGATCAAAAACTATGAAAGCAATGAAATGAAATGAAATTGATTAATTGATAATGTAGGCATTTAAAAAGCTATTATGATAAGTCAATACGCAGTACTTAATATAATAATAAATAACTATTTGTAGTAAGTAAAATGTTATTCAAGGCAATACTGTATTTACCTTACTCAATATATAAGTGGACCATGAGTATGACGAAAACGACCTAGGATGGTTAGGAACATGTGGTTTTTATTACTGTATGTCAATATAAGCTAACCCGCAATAGGCTAGCGTGGTGGACTATATGGTTTAACCACTCTCAATCGTACTCTGGATTGTAGAAGAGGCCCGTGCCCTGCAGGGGGACGTATATGGGTTGATACAGATACAGATGTCAATATAAGCAGATACTTTAATAAAGCCATATTAAAAATCAATTACGCGCAAACCTCCCAACTGAATGTTCTAAAACGGGTTGCGAGATACCCCGGGCGAATAAACCTGAACTGGTAAATTAATTTCGTAACTTATTTGAAAGCTTTAATTATTGTACGAATATATTTCAACGGGCCAAATGAATGGCGTGGCCCGGTCATGGTTTTTGGTTAAATACATTAGAACGTGTTTTAAATTACGGATGCGTGGGTAAGAAGCCGATTTTTGTGTTTTGAAGAGTAAATGAGTTTGTGTTTTTGAATTTTATGTAATTGATTTTATATTTAGATGACTTGGGTCAAATTTAGGGATTAATTTGGTGTAAAACGAGTTTATAGTTCAAGATTTTAGCCTCTGAAACTTTGATAGAACTGGCAAGAACAAAAGGACAAAAAGCTACTATAGAAATGTTTCCAACAGTGTTCGGCATTGGAAGAAATTGCTTAAAATGTTTAACAGTAGAATCCTTTTGTCTTAAGGTGATGATCACCTCATAGTACATCGCAGGTATTAAAAAGTCAGTTTCACAATTTAAATCTGATTTCACACCCCTACTCCACAGAACCGTTTAATCACTACATAGTATAAAACAAAGTCGCTTTCTCCGTCCCTATGTCCCTTTGTATGCTTAAATCTTTAAAACTACGCAACGGATTTTGATGCACTATTTTTAATAGATAGACTGATTCAAGAGGAAGGTTTATATGTATAATACGAGCATATTATTCTAGAGAAATCTATATGCACCCGGGCGAAGCTGGGCCGGGCCGCTAGTCAATTAATATAATTAATAAAAGGTACAAAATGTTATAACAAAACAAAATATTTAAACGATTTTATTTTAACATAACGCAATATTTGTTAATCACGCCAAAATCCCGCGTGCCTGCAAATCCGCTCTAAATCATTAACTCAGCTACATTCTAAGTCTCAATAAAATTGAAATGAATTGTTTTGTCTGGTGATCAGGGCGTTTTGCTTAACGTTGGGATTACAAATGAGTCTAAACCGTACATTTTAATACCTCGAACGCTTTGATATCCCTTAATAGATATATATTTGGCGCTTAACTTGCGGTGTTTATAATTTAGTAATTAGTTCAATTTTGACGATGATGTGTAGGTATCGGTATAATTAATATTGTTTGTCTTACAAATATTTGGTTCAGGTCTGGTTTTAGTAACACTGAAAGTCGTTAGTAGTTACTGATTATGAAACAAAACTAGGTATCATTGGTAGTAGGTCTGTAATATGTGAGAGGTCGCCTGGGTACCACAGCAATGTCTGTTTCTCCCGACAAATAGCAGTGTGAATGTAAGGTTGTTTTTGAATTGAAGGACATTGTAGCCAGAGTAACGACTGGACATATTTAATATCTTATGTCTCAGGATGTATCAGGATGGCGAGCGAAGAGGAATGCCAACCACTACTTTGTAATTCATGGTGTTGTTTGATTTTGCTACTGTTCAGTTAGCGGTCGTATCGTTTGCCCTTAGTCGAACGGCATGCTCGTCTTAGCTTTTATGCCATTCATTACAATAAAAAAAATAGTTTTTTTTAATAAAACCACATAAAAACATGAGATGTTGTTTAAACGCCTACACTAGCAATAAATCCAAATAGACAACTATAAAGATTCAACTGCCGAAATTCACAGAAGCTGCGTATAAGTACATAGAAAATACCTTATGATATTGTTTATTTATGATTAAAATGTAACAATTGTATTTTTTAGTTATAGCATCGTATTGGTGGCAACTGTAAAGATGTAAATGTAAATAAATAAATACATTTTCATATAAAGTTGGTAACACACCGAGCTAAACTCCTTGTACCGGGTGTGTCACCGGCGCGGTGGGCCGGTCGCCTGGAGCCCCAGGCGGACAATCTCAGCGTTGGCTTAGCCCAGTTCCCTCTCAAATGCATCACGCCATGTAGGCTATGAAGTTTGAATGTGGTGTTGTAGGCGTACGTTTTTTTTAATAGTTATGGTACTTAAAACCATTAATTAAAAAAAATGTTAATAAGTGGTTTTATAACGTAGGTGATAAAATACTATTAAATATCCTTTGAAAAATGGTGTGTTAATATTTTTCTAAAAATTATTGAAAATATATTGAAAGAATAAATAGAGCCCTCGAAATATTATGATAAGGAAAGGCATATTTAATATTAAAAAAACTAACAATAAATCTGAGGAATAACAGTGTAAATTAACATATTCTTTTTAGAATACCATCGCCCATCAGATAAACCACATAATTAATTAAATAAAAAAGTAACCTGTTGCCAAACCACAAAATTAACAACAATTTAATGAACTTTCCAACAAAACCATCCCACACAATCCTATAAAACCAAACCCCACGTAATTACGGAATCAATTCCACGTCCGAAGCCGGATCGTGTCTATCCAAAGCCGGTATGGAAAGCTGATCGCGCTGGCTTGTAGCCAGGCCATATTACGTGTCGTGTACGTGCCGGTAACGTCGCTGACACGTACGAAACCGTTTCAAGTTTCCCCACTGCAATAAATAGCCGATTGGAAACTGCTCTTTTTTGTATGGTATTGTTTTTGCCAAATCGACTTTGTTGGTGCCAATTGATGGGTGGTTGGGAGACTGAAGATATGTTATATGTGTTGAATGGTAATTATGTTTTGGAATATTATGTCTTTTTACTTTGATGAATAGTGATACAAGCATGCCATTCGCGCGCGTAACAGTAGCAAAACCAAACAACACCATGAATTACAAAGCAGTGTTTGGCATTCCACTGCGTTCGCCATTCTGAGACATAAGATGTTAAGATGCATTATGTCGAGTAGTTACTCTAGCTATGATATCCTTTAAACCGAAAAAAACAGTGCATTTATATTGCTGTTTGGCGAGAAAAATAGATATTACGGTGTGCCTACCTGGGCGGTCTGTTACATGTGACATACCTAGGACCAGTGAAAGTTACTCAGTTAGTCGTTTTCAACTCCTGTTTTATACTGATTTATTTCGTCACAGGTTGAAAAATACGTTTAGTTTTTATGGCAATTACCGAGTTATCGACGTTTAGTGTAAATTTTACCATAGCAATATTTATTCTAGCTAACAAAGGCTGCTCTAGTGCGCGAGCTATCGTAAAATTCAGGTAGTGACTAAAACAAAAGTAATCTTTGTCTACGTTTTGAGATCCTCTATATACTTCAAAATTATACTCGTAGTTATTCTTGTTTCTGATTACACAAGACCGCAGCTATCTATTCAATGACACATTTCATTCAGTATAGACGAAGAGTACTACCTAGCAATAAAAAGTTAAAGGGATACGAAAAAACTTTCAACATAAAAATATTTACAAGCCGCATCGTAAATGAAATAAACAAATCTTAACATCCAGCTCTCAAGACATGTCCAACTGTCTGTAACACTTAAACGTCCTTAAATCCAAGACGTCATAAAGGGCGCATCGTTCAAAAAACTTCAAAATTAACTTTATCAAAATGAAGTGGGCCTGTAAAGTTGGAGTAATGTACCGAACTCGTTGCGGCAATGCGCGCCGGGGGAAATCAGCCGATAGAGGGAGCCACTTGTACTGATACGCTCCTGTAAATACTCTAGTTTAATTGTTTTGGTTATCTAAATTGTTATTTTGTGTTAATGGGCGAATGTTTGTCATGTTTTGGTAATGGTATTGGAAATATTGGTAATTAAATAGATTGCGTGAAAATTGAGCAGTAATGCCTACTGAAAATATACTGGATATTTTCTATCTTCATCATATCGTTTTGCCTAGCGTGATCCTGAACCTATGTATGTGTATATGTTGATGCAGTGTTTGTCACCTTTTTCCATTTTTAACAATAAATAAATAAATAAATAACCTGTCTGCCTGACATCAACCCTTTCGGCGTTTTAGTTTATCAAGATTGCCTGATGCGATTGGTAGCTATAACATGTCTTTTAAATACTCGAGGGGAACTCTGATATTATGCTATTGTTTTCTCATGATATTTTTTTATTCTTCAAGCAAGCGACGATCTAATAAGAAAACACACAATCTGATCTTTTCCTTAGCAATCGTTTCTTATAAACGGTGTTAGAGATTTAATAAATACAAACAATGTAAGACAGTAAAATGTTTTGAATAAGAATTCGAAGACGAACGCAAAACCCCTTCTCCCTCTCAGCTCAGTCTTTGCATCCCGTCAGAATCGCGATGTACGACGTACATTGAGGGGTTACTAAGTGATTTCCCTGGAGCACGCAAACGATTACATCAAGCGAAACGGGAATAATTTTTATCATCTACTCAAGGATATGTTTTGGCTTTTGGTTAAATTGGCCGATAACGCAGCGCTATTTCGAGGCAATGGCTGTTTAAGGAGCCCGTTTAAAACATAAATGCGTTGTGGGGGCTGTAAAACTGAATTGGGGGTAATAATCATAATTTTGTCTGTTTGTCTCAGTGTATGAACTATCGCTTGGGATAAGGATTTTTGTGCATATTAATGAATTTGATATTTAAATTTCTAAATCATGATCAAAAGACGTAATATGAAAGTTAATGCGATATATTTTATTTAATTAGATAAAAGTAGAAAAATAGTATTTCGATTGAGTAGATGATTGTGATTTTCTAGTGAATTTAAAGATCAAAGGCAAAGTACATGCAACAGTTAAACTTAACCAAAATAAAATGGAAAATTAAATTTCAAAAAAGTTTTAGTTGAAAGGGGATTTTATTTCATTTTAACATGAAATTTCTCCTGCAGCTAAAACGTACGTGTAGATTTTTATATAATATTACAAGTTTCTTTCTAAAACCAGTATCCCATCAAAAACATCCTGTAAAAAAATTCCAAGTCTCGCAGCTCAGGTTTTCTACTGCAAAAAGTTGTGAGATCCATATATGTAATACCAAGTCGATTGATTTATTTAGTCCTTGCTTAAGGGTACTTCTGTATAAAGTTATTACGTAAGTTATTACCATATCAATATTAACAATTCTTTACGTTTTAAATAAATAGATCGACTTGGCCAGCAGCATTATGTATAAGTTGTACGATACATTATGTTTTCATGCGATGGCCAAGTCGATCTATTTATTTAAAACGTAAATAAATTAAATTACTAGTAGTGGAACACTTACAAGTACCAACAAAATACACAACCGGCTTATCCCTGATTCTAGTGGAGGATAAAGTTTAATTTAACCCCGGATGGCCGGCCAATGAATTGGCTTGTCTCGCTTGAGGTGGGGGCACACTGTCAGCGATTAATTTAGCTCCAAATTAATCCATTTTAAAAGTTTAGAGCTTGTGATATTTTGCTTTGAGTTGTGCGGTATCGTTGAGGAGTAAGTTTCTATCATTTTTTTTTTTTTTATTGCTATGAATGGCGAGACGAGCTTGCCGTTCGCCTGATGGTAAGCGATACGACCGCTCATGAACAGTAGCAAAACCAAACAACACCTTGAACCACAAAGCAATGCTTGGCATTCCACTGCGCTCGCCATCCTGAGACATAAGATGTTAAGTCTCAATATGTCCAGTAGTTACTCTGGCTACAATGCCCTTCAACCCGAAACACAACAGTGCGTTTACACTGCTGTTTGACGGGAGAAATAGACACTGCGGTGGTACCCACCCAGATGGCCTCTCACATATGAGAG
The DNA here is from genome assembly GCA_030180105.1 of Hyles lineata. Taxonomy (NCBI): domain Eukaryota; kingdom Metazoa; phylum Arthropoda; class Insecta; order Lepidoptera; family Sphingidae; genus Hyles; species Hyles lineata. Next base: position 16,411,714 of record JARJEE010000006.1, on the reverse strand, counting down.
ACCTACCACCAGTAAAGTATATAAATGTAGAGTTTGAATGTTATGATGAAAGATGCTTATATTGAAACGTTGAATAAATTATTGATATGGAACATAAGTGGTGACTCAGATACTGCTTACACGGTTTGTTTCAATTTGGTACTATATGGTTTTGCCGGCAATTAAACATATAAAATTTACAACAATTCTGGTTACAAATATCATTTATTAATTAATCTATGCGTAAATATTTAATTGTTCTCCGCAAATGAAAATTCACAATCGTCATTTTATATGTTTTCCAAAGTCCCGTTCCATTTCATCAGCACCTTTCACACCAAAGGCATACATAACAGTATGTTTTTTAATTCGCTACCATAAGAACAAATCAGTAAAAAGGATTCCAAATATAATTTGAAAGAGTGCCAGCTAATTCCGGGGATTATTACATTCCCGAGAGCGGCCGGGACGCACCTCCGATCATCCCTATTGATGCAGGAAATGACGATTAGCCCCACGGGATGCAAGTGTTTGATGTCGCCGGCGGATATTAATCGTCTTTGAATTTCGAACGGTTTTTATTTTTTTGTCGATTCGAGTTTTGGGAATATTGGATGTTTCGTTTTTGTAGTACGGTTGTTTTTGATAGCCGCGTTATGAAATGCTTTGATTTTGGTTGTTATTAAACGGAGGATTGTGGCTTTGATCGTACATTGAAAGTAATGTTTTGTGATAGACTGGTATTTGTTTTGCGTCTGGGTATTGTAATAATAAACTATGTATGTGACTGGGTGTATTTATGCCTAACATGTATTTTTCCATACATTACGCGTACTCTATGTTCAATAAAGTCTATATTATTGACTCAATCTGAACTTGGACAATGGGTGGAGTTATACGGTTCTTTCCGTGCTGGGAGCGATTAAGTTAGGTAATTGGTGTTTGCATACAATGCACGCGACTCTAGTTAGCGTCTTTTAACAGTTTATGTCTGTTTTGTTAAAGTTTGAGTGCATATTTAAAAGTAAAAAGTGATATTTTCGATAAAATTTTGGTGTACACATAGTACATAAAGTCACGTCTTTTTTTCCAGAAGTGGTAAGCAGAGCTGCTATCACCTACTTTTAGCCTTGTGCATTTCGTCCCATGACGGAATAGAGAGCGAGGCTGACTGATAATAAATGTACAAATACAATATTAAAAGAGGTAGAGCCACGCTGTTGTCAATAATTGCTCAGTATGACGAGGCAGGCTCGTTCGGGGCGGTATCACTGTCTCACAGGACATCGAGTTTTGCGGTTCTAATGTGGTAGGGCTACTCTGTAGTTATTTTAGATGATTGTAGGAATGGGCCGACTCAATCGGGACGGTACGACATTGTATCTATTCGGTGAGTAACAACATTGTCAGTTCCCTTTATACTCGCATCTCTGATCACTTGTTTCGACCGGCAGTAATCAATTATAATAAAATGAGACGGTTTCTGGTATATCAGACCTTTTCAATTAAAAATAGCCCTATTAAAATATTACTAATAAGCCATAAGAGCAGAATGGTCTTTATCAGTGGCTATTTACCTCCTAAGTCCATTATTTGGCACCCACTTTGCTACTAAGGGAAGTGGACAAAAATATTTCTAATTCCTATAATTTATTTCATGATTAATTTCGTTGCGGGTTAAGGACGAGTTAGACATTCCCGGAGACTCGCCGAGTTTCACCGCTCGGTGTCATTACAATACGTCCTATTGATCCTGGCTTACAGGAGTTACAGTAGTGGGTGTGAGGGCGGGACAGTCTCCAACCTATAAATACTAAAATACAACAAATCTCCAACAGGCATAAGCCCGCAAAATCTCAAAATAAACAACACTCGGTGTGAAAGGGCGATGAGTTTTGTTTTAAATGATAATATATAAAAGCACAAACAAACGGAAAGATCTGCGGGGGCACGGGGTGAGGGGGGACGGGGATGTTTACTCAAGTAATGGATGCTATCGTAGGAAAATAAAACAAACGCGATGAGTCCATAAATATGTTGGGTTGGTAAATATGATTGATAGGAAAACCTCGCGGTACGTTAAACCTTATTTATAGAATGCAGCTTCGGTAAATACTGAATTTAATAACTTGCTATTTTGTTATTAATTTTGTCTTTATGCGGTAAGACTTTACTGCAGTTTCATTTATTTGATACTAGCGGCCCGGTCCAGTTTCGTCCGGGTACAAATAGATTTCTGTACAATAATATGCACGTATAATACACATAAACCTTCCTCTTGAATCACTCTATCTATTAAAAAACCGCATCAAAATCCGTTGCGTAGTTTTAAAGATTTAAGCATACAAAGGGACATAGGGACAGAGAAAGCGACTTTGTTTTATACTGTATAGTGATGTTATTTTGTTATTAATTGTCTGTATGCAGTAAAACTTTATTGCAGTTTCCTTTATCTAAGATATGGTAAATGTATCTTTTAGATTGCTGGTGGAATCGTAATTCATGTTTCATTTCTCCCCTCTATTGTTAACTCCAACAATGCAAATATGACTCTTCAGGTGATGTGGATGTTTAATGGCAGCTATACACATTTGCTCTCTATTCAAAATCTTTCGACTGCCTCGGTGGCGCAGTTGTACCAGGTATAATTGCAAATCTGAAGTCTCCGGTTCTAATCTTGCATCAGGCAAAGTGATATTGGATTTTTCTATTCATTATCAGCCTAGAGTCAGGAATTTGTGTCCGATATGTCGTAGGTTCACCTTCTATCACATAGTGAGACGGAAAATTTAAGGCAAAATGTGAGTGTGATGGTTACACCTCTGCCTACACCTTCTAGAAAAAGGCGTGAGTGTATGTTTAAAAATCTTTTTGCAGTAAAAACACTAAATGAGGCATGGAAAATTCTAACTATCACATATGTGCGCCGTTTATTCGGAATTTAAAATATCACTATAAAACTAGTTAATTAACAGATCCTATACTCTTGCCCTGAAATTGCATTAGACGGCATCATGAATAAGCTTGGTAGCTTTAAATTAAGCTCCACATTAAACTTTCTCTGTCAGCGAAAAGCTAAACAGGCCCCAATGGAATAGCTGATACAGCTCGAAGCTAAAAATACGCGCAACAATTGCCGACGTGGCTCAAAGCTAGTGTACAAAGTTATGTTAACGTAGCTCAGTGAAGCTTACATTATCTTAAGGGGCTTAACTGGGCTTAACTGTGGACTCCATGCAAATGTGCTGTATTACCGAATGTTTGCGTCTGAGTTTCAGCTTGTGTTGTGGACTCGCCGATGAGTTACTGATACTCAAAGCTGTGTTAGATTTATTGACTGGTAGAGAGACTCTATGTGGAGTTTGGCCCTGTTGAGCTATGATTGTGCGTTTATTTATTTTATTTATGACTATTTTTGTATAGTAAAATAAAATTACTACATAAAGGTAAAACCGCCAGTTCGTGCTAGGCCAGCATGTTGGACTAGGCCCAACCACTTTCAATTGTATTCTCAATTGTAGAGGAGGCTCGTGCTCTTCCGTGGGACGTAGTCCTATCGTCGTATTTGGGTGTTAAATACACAGTTTTATTTTCTAGAGATATGGTGAACACCCTTTTATCTTTAAAGACACTATGGTATACAAGGGTTAAAATTATGATTTTCCAAAAACCATGGAGTTACCACCCAAACACGATTATATTTAAAAAATTAAAAAAACAAATCATATCTTAGTTATTTTTTTATTTGTAACTACAACCAGACTTCGTTTTCGGTAGCAGTCTTGATATTATTTATCCTTTGATATATTTGTTATTATTATCCTGTATTATTTATCTAGGTCTAGGAGATATTATTGAAAATAAACATTTCTAAATAGAAACTGTTATGTTTGTGTAAACACTGTTGTTTGCTAACTGCAAATAAATAATAATTACTAACGATGTTTCTGTATGTGGGGCAAGGGCAGCCGTATATAGAACAGCTCTTTGAGCGATAAGAATGGGGTGATGGGGATTTTGTTGTGTGTTTATTTATAGGAATTTATGGGCTAGTTTTATTATATTCTTTAGTGTATTTTATACAAAATAAATATAAATATATATTATGTTGTATATTAAATAATTATAAAGATTGATCTGACATTTTGAAGCATGTATCTGTTATTTATTTTAGGGAATATTAAGATTTGAATTATGATTTTGAATCGAAAGACCTGAAACATAAAATCTCTAAATCTAAAATTTAGAAATTTAATTTAAAATCTCTGAGACTTAAATCTTCAGTGCTCTTTCAACAGACATCAAACCGTTAATTAAAAAAATCACCTCGATTCCTTCGCATTTTATATTTGTTTTATTGAAAGATCCAACATTATCGGATTACCCGGCAACTCGAGAAGACTGCATCTAATATCGTTGTTAAATAAACAAGTAACTTGATATTTAAAGTTTGCACCTGCCACTGAAAGACCTGCTCCATTGAACACAGAGATTTCTCGAAACTTTTTAATAAGACGCTAGAAAACATTGTTACAGTTAACTATCTATTTGAAATATTGTCTGTCGTAAACCATCACGACTCTACGTTATGAGGGCGAATTTAATTTTCGAGATACCTTTAATGGTTTGGTGTAAAAATATAATAAAAATTTTAGTTTCTCCTTTGATGCGCTGTGATTCAGCGAAATGTTATTTTGTAGTTTGTGAATTGCTGCTTTATTAACTGCTTTGTGGCAATAATTTATGCTTTGTTACAATGAAATTCACTGGAACACAACTAGATAATGGTTTTTTAGATTTACGCGAATGTTGAAAAAAAAAAACAAATCTATTTTTTACAGATTTTAAAGCGAATTCCATTCCATCAAAATAATTGCGATGATCCTAATCGGGGTCATTCAGCGCTCAGATAAAGCCCAGTAGTGTTTCATTGCAGCATTGCACGCTTGCGGCCCACTCAAAGCGTCTTTGTGCTCTGTCGTACCGTAAGGACATTAATAAAGGGACAGAAGGGTTTTAGAACAACACACCTCTCGTGCGTTTGAGAACGTTTTTGTCTCGGCTTATGGTTTTCGGATGACGGATTTCTGTATTGAGCTAGTGGAAATATGAATGGGTTATTGGAGTAGAGGGACTAGTCTATATAATTCAAGCTTCATTTATGATAGATGAATGGTTCATAGTGGAGCACGCAATCATACTGGATATCGGGTTCAGCCTATATACTAGCGAAAGATCAGAACTTGGAAGTTTTTTCTTCCATTCTTTCGATTGCTTCTTATACTTGAACGTGCCCTTAGAGTAGAGGTGGCCTAATTGGGTCATTAGAATAGCTGAGTGTACTGCGAAGGCGAAGCACCCTCACTAAATGTGATTTCGAGACAGAAAATAGTGCGCGTGGCCTCGCTTCTGTCGCGTACGTCCGTAACGCCTCAAAGGGGCGTCCAGATCTAGACGTCAGTGGAAAGAAACTGTTCTCCTCAATAAGAGAGATCTGCTTACTGGTCTGCGCCGGGACATCACAGAAAAGGAATCGGGGCGCTTCTCGCCCTGAAATATCGAGTGTTGCCTGAAATATGCGCGACGGGCATCGAGGGGTTGTTAGTCTATATGCTGGAGTAGGATTTTTATGAGGGATTCGATTCCGCCGCAAAACTGCAATTTGCCGGGTTGGTCCACGGACCAACCGGCTAATTTTAGTGCCACGACTCTAACATAACCTTTTCAGCCTCCTCAAGGGTACCGAAAGGGGAGCTTTACAGCGTTTCCTCTTAGCATAAAAAATCCATGTCAAATCAGGTGTGTTTAGTTTATTCCCAGTGCAGGAACAATATGGTTGATTAAAAAACTACGCCTTCAAAGCGGCCATTAGTATATTAGTTTGAAACGTGTAGTGCCACTTTGTGGACACTGACAGCAGTTTCAGAACATATTATCCAATAATCGCAAATAATATTACAGAGACGACTTCGTACTAATTATGTAATAGTAGCCAGACCTAATACAAATATTTATTTGATCACTAATAATTAGGATTGGAGAAGGACCTACATTTTTATTTTCGAGTTGGTTTCATCTCAGCAACAGAGAGAGTCAAATACAAACATCGGTCTCTCATATATGAGAAGCCGCCTGAGTAGGTACCACCGCAATGTCTATTTAGCTCACCAAACAGTAGTTTAAATGCACTATTGTGTTTCGGTTAGAAAGAAATTGTAGCCAGAGTAACTACTGGACATATTGAGACTTAACATCTTATGCTCCAGGATGGGGAGCGCATTGAAATGCCAAGCATTGCTTTGTAATTCATGTTTTTTGGTTTTGTTACTGTTCATGAGCGGTTGTATCGCTTACTATCAGGTGAATAGTATGCTCACCTAGTCATTCAAAGCAATAAAAAACAATGTTGTTTTTATTATAATTTTACGATTACTGAACTATTAACACGCCATATATTCATTGTATTATAATTTATTAAGGGACAAATCACGCTTAAAAAACACGGCATAGTAAAAAAAGGTCGAAAGACTCATATTTCAATAAACAGAATCCAATAAGTGATGATACAGCGTCTCATCTCGACTGTAATGGAAGTAAGTGATACAGGTCAGCGGCCGCGCGCGACGTCTTAATAACGAAATACAATATCCACCTGAGATATTCAAATACGGGGAGCACCTTTAATATGTGGCGGATTGTAGGGTGAAATATTATTTTGGGAACTGAAGATTCGATATTAATGCGTGGAGAGTTTTGTGAAGTGGGCTCTATCTATTTTATTATTATTTAGATTATTTTAATTTATGCTAAGAAATAGTTCGTATCCATTACTTTACTCTACTTTTAATTAAGAAACGTCGGAAAAATACTTTGTATTCTATGGAGGCTGCTAGGCTGAGGTTATCATTTGCGATGATGACCAATTTTAATTACGTGTACTGTTTGGCTCTATTACTACTTTTAAATAAGTATGTATTTATTTTTTTCTGAAATTATCTTTACAAATTAACCTCATAACACCGAGAGGGTTAGTTCTGTTAAATATAATCCGATAACACACACAATAATCCAAAAATGAATTTCATAACAGTCCTGCAATTATCATAAAATCGGCACGAAGTAGGCAATACTTTCGCTCTATATAGGTTCTCGGCGCCAAAGACAAGCGAATTGGCAGCGCCGGCCATGCTCGGCTGATCTCGACATTTAATCTTGCTAAAATTGCCTCGCCGGACCGCTCCCGGCTCCGAACTGTGAGATAGGCCCGCAGACATCTCGAGACGGATTTTTCCGTCCTTAATTTTAAAACGCTCCTTCCTTATTAGCATTTTCTTGGAATATAAAAGATTCTTGCGTAATATCACGTGTTGGAGTCACATTTTTTGCATTTTCTCATGGAATATTTTATGAGTGATCTTTACGTTAATTCCCTTTTGAACGTTTTGAATATTTTCGGGAAGTCAATATTGAATTTAGCTGAAATAATAAAATAAGGGTTTATGTTTCGTAATTGTTTCCTGTATATTTCTTAAGGCAGAAAACAACAATATTTGGTAATGAATAAAAATAAGAATCCTACAGAAAATATAACAGTTTATTATTCCACCCAATTCGGTACGATCGTAGATAAACACAACTCAAAAATTAAACAAACATTGACATTACGCAGCTACTAAAAATAAAACGAAAGACGTAACCCTACCCATAATAAAATCACAAACGCCACTTATGAAGAACCTAAAAAGAACCCAGTAAATAATTCACCACAAGATACGAACAAAATTAACTAAACAAGAACATAAACGAACACTCAAGTCTTCCATCTATATTTAATAAGGGCTATTCAAAAAATATATCGAATGAGGGCTTCTTCGTATTGCGGTCACGCGCCTACCTCGCCTATATGATGGTACGTTATTGGCCTCCATAATACAACCTCCATTGCCTCTCAAACGTGCCCTTACTAATTCACAAGAGTTAGTAATTTGATGTACTTCGCTTGGGACATGTGTTTTTTAGACTGATGAAAAACGGACTGTTTATATTTATTTCTTAGGGGTTATTGCTCAGTTTTCTTACATTAGGATGTGTTTTTTATTTTGCGGTATTGATAAATCACCATGCTTTATAACGGTGAAGGCAATAATCGTGAGAAAACCAGAATATAATTTATATCGTATATAAATTCCGCCAACCCGCACTAGCCCAGCGTGGTGGACTATATAGTTTAACCACTCTCAATTGTATTCGATTATAGAGGAGGCCCGTGTCCTGAAGTGGGGCGTATTTGGGCTGAAACATTACTTCTACCCTAATCTTAGAGCTTTCATAGAATATATATGTATATATAAGCGGTAACAATGTATAAAAAACATAAGGGTAGAGACGTGCATTGAAACTTCATACAATGTATTATGTCATCAATGATATATTAATAAAATCATTAAACTATATTCGCCAATATGGCTACTGTGTCTTTTAATAAGAACATTCATATGAAAAAAAATATTCTGGACTAGCTATTGCCCGCCACTTCATCTGTGTGTATTTTAAAATGTATTTTATATACTTCAGAATTGATAAGCACTACCCTACACCTTATTTCACTCCCATTTCTCTCGTCAAAAGGAGAAAAACCTTACATTTATTTTAACAATACTAAAACTTGTCAAGTGTTTTTATAGAACCGTGGCGATTAGTGTATATTAAGTGAGAAACGTTTTTTTTTTATTGCTATGTATTGCGAGACGAGCATGCCGTTCGCCTGATGGTAAGCGATACGACCGCTCATGAACAGTAGCAAAACCAAACAACTGCGCTCGCCATCCTGAGACATAAGATGTTAGGTCTGTCCAGTAGTTACTCTGGCTACAATGCCCTTCAACCCGAAACACAACAGTGCGTTTACACTGCTGTTTGACGGGAGAAATAGACACTGCCGTGATACCCACCCAGATGGCCTCTCACATATGAGAGACCTACCACCAGTTTACAGTGAGAATAATAAATTGAACATGAATAATTGCAGGGGAATCCATGGCATTGCGTGTAGCGTATCAGTTTATCCGCATCGTATATTTTGTATAGTAAATTAATTATTAATTTGTATGTGGCTGAATTTGACAGTGAATTCCGGGTACTCGTTAATTTTATATTGCAGTTGTACAGTGATCTCATTATCAATTTATAATAATGTAACACTATTATTTATATATTTAATTTACTTTTAATAATAACAGAAATTCATGTATACCTATTAAACCAATGTTATACCTATTTAAAGTAATTTTCTCGATAAATTTTGGTCATTAGTCACAAAAAAATCGATACCTAATACCCCTTTCCTCTTTCTGTCCTTTTACTAGCTGATTTCCTCCCAATTTGAAGGCTGGCCACTCGCCTATGATCCAAGTGTGGATGTTTATGGGCAGCAGTTATCACCTACCATCAGATGACCTGTTTGCTCGTTTACCGGACTTACGGTATAAAGAATATCGAAATAAGTCGGCATTAAAGATTCTATACATGCCTCCATAAGCACTTGAATGTTGTTTTTTAAAGTCAGAGACTGATGGTAGGTCTCTCATATATGAGAGGCCATCTGGGTGGGCACCACCGCAGTGTCTATTTCTCTCGTCAAACAGCAGTGTAAATGACCTGTTTGCTCGTTTACCGTACTTACGGTGTTAAGAGTATCGAAATAAGTCGGCATTAAAGATCCTAGACATACCTCCATAAGCATTAAAATGTTGTTTCTTAAAGTCATGCATCGACCAGCTGATAAATCACCTGATAACTTTTAATACTCATTTATTGTAAATAATAATGGAGTTTTAGGTAAGCTAAGTAATATTTTATCTTACATTTTATGAGTCATATTTCTCGTGATGATAGGAATGTAAGTTTTATTAGGAAAATATGTGTTCTGAATATGAATATTGAATATGAAACTCTGAAGTTTTATAAAATTCATTATCTTGATAGAGAAGCACTACATTCTATTATTTCTAGTATATCAGTAAAACTAAAATAACAAGTTCCCAGCATCACTAAAAAGAAAGTAGAACTAGCTAAATATTAAGTTCCTGTAAACAGCAACTCTTTCAAAGGGAAGTTAGATTAAATTATCTCTATATAACGAATAGCAAAAGGAAACGAAGATATCCAAAGGAGGCGAGGGAAGCGGTGTTTTTGCTTTAGAATTCCTACGCTTTACCGTTGCCAAGTAGTTGGGCAAAGCGTTTGGATTCTAAAACGAAATAACCGCCACGCTACGGTTGCTACGGTTGCTACGGTGCTACGCCGCTACGGTGCTACGGAGATCCTTTTAAGGTAAAAATGTAGTTTTAAGTTGGAGGATAAACGCTTGATAATTTATGTGGTTCATTGTTTTTTTGTTTTAAGTATGGATATGTTATTTTAAGGTCATTTTGTCTCATGTTGTATTAAATAGAAATAATGTACTTTCTTTCTTTCTACTTTGGAGACATTATTTGTATTAAAAAAAAGATACCAAAAAATTTGGTATAAATATAGAGGCTATCAAAAATTCGATGATGATGATGATATGCAGTATTTGCCGGTTAAAACATTCTGTCGAATAATAATAGCTATATAAGTCATGTCTAGAATAAGTTTGTTTGTAAGAATTTCATATACCCAAATAAATCATAGTATTATAAGTTGTAAAAACAGGGTATTGTATACAGATAACATCAACTTATTTTCTGTAGAATATTGATTTATTTTTAACAGATTAAAGAGAATCTCACAGTTTAATGGCATAGCTTGGTACTATTACATACATTGGTAAATTAATACTTTTTTTACGAAAAATGAAACCGCCCGGCAAAAAATAATTTCAAACCACTAGGTTCTTAATTAATCAAAAAATACTGCAACATTCTAAAAGGAAGCTTTTTTATTATACAAAATAACGAAAGCTAATAAGCTCCTACTTAAAAATATAAGTTATGCGATACTCTAGTCTACACAGAGCAAACAAAAACATTTTACTTATTTCCAAACTCTACCGTTTTTAGATAGAGAATCTAGTCGGCTCTCACGGCACATTTAAATGCATTAAGCTCTACCTGCTCCATTATGTGGGGAAATCCACTGTTTTACGACCGGTTCGATTCCCAGCACGGTCGCCCAGCTCGTTACGCCGCCGGAGTTTTACGATGTCAATTTTGGTCCCTTTTAAATCTTTATGGTTTTAAATAGGTTGTGTGGTTTTATGTGTTTGATATTTGGTAAATAATTGCTAAGAAACTGTAGTTATTACACAAATGTTTGTGGTTATTTGGATTTTGATCTCATGTATAGTATATAATGTTGATAACCACACTTTGCTTGTTATTTCGGACACTTATTCGGACTTTTTCTTTACTTTTACTTTTTCTGACTTTTCGGAGTCATGTGTGTATTGAGAGTCAATCACCACGCACTAAAACGGCGAAGGAAAACATCGTGAGGAAACCTGCATACCATAGCAATTTGTATGAATTTCTATGGTATGTAAGTCCGCCAACACGCACTAGGCCAGCGTGGTGGACTATATGGCCTAACCACTCTTAATCGTATTCTCGATTGTAGAGTGGGCCCGTGCCCTGCAGTGGGACGTATGTGGGCTGATACAGATTGGGACTTTTAACTTCCCTGATAAAATTAATATTTTTAGCTGATCTCAAACTCTTGGTCTAGTTTAGAATAATTGAATTTCTTTTGACAATACTCCTATATTGTTTTGATCCGGAAGACGTATTGTTATTCAAGAAATCAACGTATTTATTGATAGATTCTGTTAAGAGAGTAAAAAATTTATCCGATCATAAGTTCGAACGTCGTAAGAAAAACTATACGAATGTGCTCCCAGACTAAATTCCCAGACTAAAAAAGTGAATGATGAGTATCATAATGGTATGATTTTTAGAAGTGGAAAACTTATAACTTATTTCGCACGTCGAACGTTCGAAAACTCGTATTTTGTTTCGGATTATCGAGCAACCCGCCAGGTCTGTTTTTTGTTTTTTTATTGGTATGAATGGCGAGACGAGCATCCCATTCGCCTGATGGTAAGCGATAAAACTGCTCATGAACAGTAGCAAAACCAAGCAGCATCTCGAATTACAAAGCAGTGCTTGGCATTCCACTGCGCTCGCCATCCTGAGACATAAGATGTTAAGTCTTAATATGTCCAGTAGTTACTCTCTTTTCTAGTAGTTAGTTGCCAAGCAACTTTCGAAATTTTCGTGAAAAATCATGTATTTAATCTTATAACAATCACCTGAGACAATATTTAATGCCATAAAATGATGTCTTCATTTTGTTTTATTCATCTTGTTTTTGTTACTTAAGAAGTTGACGATAAAAACAATCTGCAAACTAAAGCGGAAACGTGCTAATGCCGCATTTTGTTACTCACCGAAATTGTACTCAACCGGCATTTCCGAACCATTATTCAACTGAAGGTATAACCATTTTTTTTGCCAGTTACATAAATTTAGCTCTGTCGCCTTCAAAAAGATTTAATATATTGCATTTTCAACGTTACTTTCTTTGGAAGTACGTAACTTGGTTACGCTCTGTCTCTGCACCTACTTAATTCGTTAAAACAGAGAAAAGTACGCGTAACTTTACGGAATTTCGGCTGTTTTGTGTGCTCGTTTTTGTTTTGTACGTGTTTTTGGAGTATACGTGGATTTTTGGATTTGGGCATGATAGAAATGTAATCATATCGATTTTAGTCTAGATTAGATCCATAATTGTGAAATCAGGCCGTCTTGGCATGTATCTTCGGATTTTTAAATATAAACTGGCTGACATCCCATTTACAATCTGAATGTTGTAACTGGTTTTGATTTTCATATATTGAGAGGCCGTATTGTAATTGGTCCTACGAGACATGGCATCGTGTGTGTTTTTTTAGCTTATTTGCTAAACGTATGCGAAAAAAACCGGCCCTTTATGTTTCTACTCGAGTCACAAGGAATATAAATCTCCCGCTCAGAAACTTCGTAATGTATGATGACTAATGTTTTTTTTTTTGGAGAAATTTGATGTTACATGATTCCATTCTGGTACGAATTAAAATATATTTGTATGACTTGAAATTTTAAACCGAAATTTCATTTTACTGCAATGAATGGCGAGACGAACATGCCATTGGCCTGACGATAAATCATACGACCGCTCATGGACGGTAGCAAAACCAAAAAACCACCATGAATTACAAAGTCATGCTTGGTATTCCACTGCACTCGCCCTCCTGAGACATAATTTACTCTGGCTATAGCTTCCTCCAAACTGGAATACTACAGTGCATGAACACTATTTTTTCTTCTATTGCTGTTTGGTTGGAGAAATAGACATTGCAGTGGTACCCAGGTGGCCTCTCACATATTAATATAAAATAAAATCTGTTTATTTATTCAAATGAAATCTGTATTTATTACTGGGTTTTTTTTTTTTTTTTTTTTTTTTATTGCTATGAATGGCGAGACGAGCATGCCGTTCGCCTGATGGTAAGCGATACGACCGCTCATGAACAGTAGCAAAACCAAACAACACCTTGAATTACAAAGCAATGCTTGGCATTCCACTGCGCTCGCCATCCTGAGACATAAGATGTTAAGTCTCAATATGTCCAGTAGTTACTCTGGCTACAATGCCCTTCAACCCGAAACACAACAGTGCGTTTACACTGCTGTTTGACGGGAGAAATAGACACTGCGGTGGTACCCACCCAGATGGCCTCTCACATATGAGAAACCTACCACCAGTACTAAATGTGTAGTGGGTCTAAAGAAAATAATCTAGTATAAGTTGATGTTATTAAAAATAGCGAGATAATAAAATTATACACAAAGTTTTTTCTAAAGGCACATGTAAAACGTGCTCCCATTCCTTTGTGAATTAACAGTACGTATAAAATATCGCTTTATCACATACGTTTCTAAAATTATCCCATATTTAATTTTATTATACTTGGAAACAGGTCACATGGAGATAATTCCTAACTCAATTATTTGTAAAAGAAAAGCAAATAAATATTTTCTAGTTAAAGATTATTATCAGTATACCAGTATCAGCTCTTTCACGGGCGTACTCTACAATCGACAGTACAATTGAGAGTGGTTAGCCCATATAGTCCACCACGCTGGCCTAGTGCGGGTTGGCGGACTTACATACCATTGAAATATAAGTAATTATGCCAGTTGAAATGAGTCAATTGGCGAAAATTTATCTCTTTGGCTAATATTATTCTCTAACAGTCTTGTTTTTAGACAGTTTTAAGACGTATGTTAATAGTTAATAACTCTTTTGTAATTTTCGGACGAATTTCGAATTCAGTTTAAAGAAAACAGACTGGTGGTAGGTCTCTCATATGTGGGAGGCCGCCTGAGTAGGTACCACCGCAATGTCTATTTCTCAGCAGTGTAAAAGCGCTGTTGTGTTTCGGATCGAAAGGCATTGTACCCAGAGTAACTACAGGATATATTGAGACTTAATATCTTATGTCTCAGCGACCGCACTGGAATGCCCAGTATTGCTCTATAATTCAAGGTGTTTGGTTTTGCTACTGTTCATGAGCGTATCGCTTACCAACAGACGAACGGCATGCTCGTCTCATCATTCATTTATCAATCAATCAATAAAAAGACTATTATAACTGAAATAGTTTTTAAACTATGGTAAAAGACGTAAGCATCTACCATCATTGTAGTCCTCCATTGTATTATTATTATTATTATGAGCCCTTTAATTCCCACTGCTGGGCAAAGGCCTCCCTTGTTTCCTTCCATTTGTCGCGGTCAGATGTTAATTGCCGCATTGATGTATTATATGCCTCCATTGTACCAATATGAAAAATATATCTGAGTACAAAATTAAGTTTAGTTAAAACTACATTGAGCGTCAACTGCCGAGGCTAGATACTTATAAACTAACTCGTTTAATAGAACGCTACAACGCCGCGCACCTTATCCTCTATAACATTATGGATTTTAATTTTAAATTTCTTCCACACTGCAGCGTCCCAGATAAATAAAGTCTAGAATTAC
This sequence comes from Hyles lineata, assembly GCA_030180105.1. NCBI lineage: Eukaryota > Metazoa > Arthropoda > Insecta > Lepidoptera > Sphingidae > Hyles > Hyles lineata. The sequence goes on along the minus strand of JARJEE010000006.1, from coordinate 16,396,670 downwards.
AGACTTGAAATAAACTTATAGGGATAATAAGTGTTTATCTCCAAGTAAAGACTTCTATGAATTTTAATATCGCTCTCCATTTAGTTTGTCAACTTGTAGAATACGCGAGTTAACTTGGTAGTGCTTATTGTTGTCGAAATCGTTAATGTGTCGGTGTGATACTCGTAAAAGAGTTAAGGATAAGAGAGAGGGTATAAAGTTTGGAAAATAATTTAATAACTTATTAATTAACCTTTCTCAATTATAGAGGAGACCCGTACCCTTATTTTTTGTTGTTTAATAGGTAAAGCTATTAAGCTCCCCTTATGGTACCCCAGAGGAGGCCGAAAGGGGTATGTCAGTGTCTCTGGCCTTCCAGTCCGGTATTTATAAGACCCTGTGAATTTTAGCCGCTATGTCACTATCCAAGCACATCTGTATCTGTATGAGCCCATATACGCCTCACTGCAGGCCACAGGCCTACTCTACAATCGAGAGTACGATTGATTGGTTAGACCATATAGTCTACCACGCTGCACATACAAAGTACAAACATAAAACCACAAACATCTGTCTCTACTATACCTCATAAACCCATACTCTTAAACGGTAGTAAAAACAAAATTGTAGAGTTGAACAAACAGGCGCATCGGCGCAACAGCGAGCATTCTGGCGGCCGGGTGTACGCCACGCCTTAATCCCCCCAGATTGAGAGATCACGCGGCTTAGTTGGGATAAAACCGACTGATGGCGGATAACGAATATCATTTCTCAAAATACATCCGGATATATTTTGATACGGCGCCGGTTAATGTTTTTCTGTCATTTAAGGTTATGTTGTTTTGATTTTTAATGGTGAAAGCTCTAAGGTAAAGTATGAGATTTTAATGCAAGTGTCTGTGTGGAGGTTCGGCATGTAAAGTAATGCCAATGTCCTACTAATAATAATTAATCAAAACACGTGGAGACGTTTCTAGTAATTAAACTTGAGGATAATAATATCTTATATGTTAAAATTAGGTTTCTAAGATTTTAGGGCTTAATTTCACTTGCCTAAATATTGCAACATTGCTGAATCCCCAATTAGTCTTACGCCGACATATGAGCTATCCTTCAGTGACTTTCATACGCATTGTATATGTGTTGCCAATTAATCCATAGAGAGAAGATTTACCATATCTTCCACTTGATCGCCTGGCGCAGCTACTGAACCCCTATAGATTACGTGATTCACCAAACTTGCAGCATTATTATTAAGTCTCTCGTAGTTCCTTATACCCACGACACAAGACTCGATCTTAGTGTGGGGTCAGGACTATGTATGTGACTGGTGGGTGTTATTTTTAATTTTATTTTATTATTTAGGACTCAGTTCAAGGTATTATAGGTGTCCAGAACAGATAACAGATTAAGCGCTCTATAGGCTATATCGAAGTCGCCATTACTGGGTGCGCAATGCTTCCACAATACCCGTGGCGACCACGATGACCCCCTTTAGTCGGGTTTAACGTCAGGCGGGGTATACCGTGGTCGGATTCTTACGCCCCCTAACCACAGGATGGAGGGATGGGAATAGCCTTTATTCAACTGACGCCTCTATCTTTGCAGGCGTCAGCGAGAATTATCGTTTTATTTCAATGATAATTTATGTCTTATGGAATACATAATTATTATAAATTTATTTTATGTATTTTGTTGGGGGTAAAAATCCATCATATCCATTTGTTTTCTATTTATGCTATTGTTGTCTTGTAGAAATCGCCAAGAGCGGTAAGATCGCCACTTGCACTATTTACTATCTATTATTACAGTATATTATTATTTCTTCGTTTGTGTCTAATAAGGAATTAAAAAATAGATAAAATGCTAAAGGAAACTAGTCCTCCCTCTGTTTATAGTTATAAAGTATATCTTTGATAATTTTTAACCACAATATTTTATTTCAGTCTGTGACCTAATATTTTGATTAGAGCTAGATTAAAAACTACGAAAGTCTTTCATTAGGACCCGAGCGCTCAAGCTTTGTAATTTTATTTAAATTAAGACAACCTCTGTACCGCAGTGGTGGATAAGACAGCTTTGCAATTATGAGTCACGATTTTGATTCCTACACTAAAGCAAACATTTGTCTGACTCAAAAACAATTTATTTTGGGCTTTGATACTGTGAGATAAAAACGCACGACATAGTTATATCGTAATATGGAATCAGCCTATTTGTTTATTTAATATGATTAAACATTCTGTATCAGCCCATATACGTCCCACTGCAGGGCACGGGCCTACTCTACAATCGAGAGTACGATTGAGAGTGGTTAGGCCATATAGTCCACCACGCTGGCCTATTTATTTATTTATTTATTTATTTATTCTTAACTGCACATAAAGAGGACAACAACATTAACATATAACAAACAATGAAAAGTACAGAAGGCGGTCTTATCGCTCTAGGCGATTTCTTACAGACAACCTTTGGATGGATACGAGAAAAAAGGAAACGAAGAGAGGGCAGTCTAGAAAAATAAACGAAATAAGCTCCAGTAAAATAATAATATATAGATGAATTATTATATATATTATACATATACATACACATTTACACATACATACATATATACATACACATATACAACTATGATTATACATAAACACTTATAAATACTATATATTGCCTGTAGGTTTTATTATCCATATATAGAAGCTATAATACTCCTAGTGCGGGTTGGCGGACTTACATACCATAGAAATTCTTATAAACCGCTATGGTATGCAGGTTTCCACGCGATGTTTTCCTTCACCGTTTTTAGTGCGTGGAGATTGACTATCAATACACACATGACTCCGAAAAGTTAGAGGTGTGCCCTGGGATTTGAACCCGCGACCACCATGAACATGTTGGCGGCCGCATCTGGTCCGTTTACCAACAGGCTACCACGCACTTATATCATATTATTATTCATCTATCATAATAATATATCATATTATTATCTTATCATTATAATATTATATCATATTATTTACTATAATTAAACATAAATCACATCTAATTTACTATTTGTACTCTAATATGTTATCACCGCAATGTCTATTGCTCCCGCCAACAGCAGTGTTAATGCACTGTTGTGATCCAGTTTGAAGGACATTGTAGTAAAATTACTTGTGGAATTATTGAGACTTAACACTGTATGTCTAAGTATGGCGAGCGCAGTGGAATGCCAAGCATTTTTTATTTGTTTTTATTGCTTTTACAGGCAGATGAGGTAGTGGCCCGCCTGATGGTAAGTGGCTACCGCTGCTCATGGACCTATTCAGTGTCAGGGGACCAGCACAACAAAGCCGCTGCCCACCTTAAGGAGCTTTTTTGTTTAATTCATGGAGCTGTTTAGTTTTGCAACTGTCCATGTGCGGTCGTATCGCTGACCATTAGGCGGATGGCATGCTCGTCTCACCATTTATTGCAATAAAAAAATTCAAAGTTCAAATACACTTAAAACACTCATTGAAAAAAAAACAAATTCTATAGCAATTCTATACCATGAAGATAGAGCATTAATATTTCCCTGAAAGAAGTTAAGCTATGTTAAACAGTAAACAAACCGTAAGCAGTTTATAAGCTGCACAAGTTGCCGACTGCTTCGGCTAAAGTTAAGCTATTATAAAATTGTTGAAGCTGCGCAATGTTAGCCGCTGGAATTGAGTTTAACTAGACTTCGCCGGTGACTGTTTGGTGGTTATTGGGCGTTTTAAATTTTGTAGTGTAGGCTCGTCTTTCATTGTATTTTGGGATGGGAGTATGCGACTTGTTTGTGCTGGCTTCTAGCACTGCAAAGGTCCATGAGCAGCGCTGACCTCATACTACCAGGTGGACGGCATCCTTGTCTTGCTATGACGGCAGTAATAAAATAATTGTCAATAAATAGGCTTTGTTTAAAATTTTAGAAAATATGCTTATTTCAGTATTTTTAAGGTCTGAAAAAGAAACTTAAGTAACATAACAATAAAACAAAATATTCTTGATCCAATCTTTAAAATATTTTGTTTCCTCAGCAGAAAACTCTAGGAAATCATACCTTCAGCATTTCCTTTAAGCCGGCCCTTAAAAACTTCCACTTTCCGCGACGTCTCACTCGACAGGACTTATTGGTAACTCATAAAAATATTTACGATCGGGTAGACGCTGCGCGATTTATTACCGATGTGTTATTGTCGTTCTGAGATGTTCATTTCACCTGAAGATTGTCGGGAATTATTGTACTTGAAGGATATGTGCTATTCATTTTGTTTCGAATATAGACAGGCTGGTTTTAGAAGTTCCTACATGCATCACTGGTGTTCCTACTTTTACTGGTGGTATGTCTCTTATATGTGAAAGGCCGCGCGGGTAGGTACCACCGCAATGTCTATTCCTCTCGTCAAACAGCAGTGTAAATGCGCTGTTGTGTTTCGGTTTAAAGTATATTGCAAATCAATGCTTGGCATTCTACTGCGCTCGCCATCCCGAGACATTTAATCTTAAGTCTCAATGTTTCCAGTAGTTACAATATCCGTAATTACAATACCGGAACACAACAGTGCATTCAAACTGCTGTTTGGCAGGAGAAATCGACATTGCGGTGGTATCATACCAGGCGGCCTTTCACATATGAGAGACCTACCACCAGATAAATAATAAAATAAATACACCCAACTGTCACATAAATAGTCCTGACCCCAAACTAACATCGAGTCTTGTGTCGTGGGTATCAGGAACTACGAGACACTTTTCGATCTCATAACACCCAGACCGGAAACAATTACCTGTGGGTGCTAATATTTGTTTGGGTGCGGGGATTAAACCCGCGACCTATTGTTTCACAGCCGGCGTCTAACCAACTGCACCAGGGAAGCTGGGTCCAAAACTATTCAAGCCGGCATAACTCAATCCTTGCTAAACTAACGATAGGCCTAGTAATAGCATATGTCATAAAAAAACCTCATATGTATCTCCATAAATATATCGAATGAAAACAAAGACCCAGCCGTATATCAACCGCGTCGCCCGCCGTAACTCTGTCAAACCATACCATTTATTATTTATTCGTCTAGTTTTTTGCGGTGATAAACTTGTATGGTTTATTTCAGTTAATAATGTGTCTTTAATTTTTTTTATCTGTATTTAAACCATGTATGTATGTAAAGGAGATATTCACTGAAAATCGTAGGATGTAGTTTTCTACTAATGCTTTTGCATTAATTGAAACGATATGTGTTCAGTGGTTTATTTTTATGAATGGCGAGACGAGCATGCCATTCGCCTGATGGCAAGTTATGCGATCGCGCATGGACAGTGGCAAACAAATAACACCATGAATTACAAAACAATTTTTGGCATTCCACTGCACTCGCCATCCTGAGACATGTTACTTTTCAATATGTCCAGTAAACTGTTTCTATAATGTCCTTCAAACTTTCCTTTAATTTAATTTATCATGAAAATTCTTCGTAGTTTTTTTACTGCTATGACAATATACAACAGAAGAAAGAGAAATATACAAGAGAGGAGTTAAAAGGTTCATACAGCAACGCGCAAGTGACACCTTTGGTGTTGCAAACGTCTACAGGCTACGGTAATTGCTCACCATCAGGCGGGCCGTACGTTTGCGTCCTAAGTTGTATAAAAAAATGATTTACTCTGAGTGTGCTGGTAAATGTAGTGTAACCAAATAGAATATACACTCATATATGTCCTATATATTATGTCGTCATAAAACTATGTCGCCCGAAACATGTTAGTTGTGGACAAATTATGAAATTTCCGTGGAATACCTGTAACCGTGTAAACATGACAGTTATAGAATTATTATTTATTACTTCACTAATTGCTAAATATTATTCGTAGTCATGATTATGGACACAATATAATATTTAATGTTACGTCCATATTTATGATTTGTGCTAATTAATTACCATTTTAATACACATTATTTTACCCTTATCGTTCTAGTTTATGATGTTTATGTCCGTATGTTATGTAATACCAAACGGTTCTCAAATTCTTTTTTGTGCCGCACCGTCAGGCTTTGGAATTGTTTGCCGTCTCACGTGTTCCCTCCTTCCTACAATCTTGGGTCCTTCCGCCGTAGTGTGAAGAGGCATCTTAGCAGGCCGGCATAATTGTATCTATTGGCATGGGACTGCCGTCCGATGCCAATGGATACTCTGCCTGGGCGGTATTTGCGCTCACCATCAGGCGCAATGCGGCCACTATGACGGGCCAGAATTTAAAAAAAAAACCGTATTTTCAAACGTCATAAAAGTATAATTATGTAAATATTAATAACATCGTTTACAGGATTTTTTTATACAAATAAGAATTAGATACCATGCAATTATTTATTAATTGATAAAATTACGATGGAACAGGAAGGGATGGATGGGGACGGGAACGGACCAAAGGGGACGGGGAGGGACAGAAGGGATCATTCGTGTGAGGTAACATGGGTAGATACCATCGCAATGTCTGTGTAAATGCGATGTTTTGTTCTGATTTGAAAGACATCGTAGCTAGATTAACTACTGGACATATTGAGACTTAACATCCTATGTCTCAGGATGGCGAGCGCAGTAGAATGCCAATCATTGTTTTATAATTCTAGGTGCTGTTTGATATTGCTTCTGTCTATGAGCAGTCGTGTCGTTTACATCTTTGCGAATGGCTTGCTCGACGCACTCATTGCAATAAAAAAAGTTCTGAAGTAGCTAAAGAGAGAGAGAGTACAATATAAAATTACATGAAACATTTTCCCACTAACCTCTAATTAAGTTTCGAAGCCAATATAAGTGTTCGTTATTTTTGTTTTTTGTTTCGTATTGTGTACATTAGACTTGCTTTTTAGTTTGTAACAACGAGATTGCCAATTATATTCGCGAGCGTTGTGTACATCAATTACCTGTACGTCAGAACATGACCTGTTGGTTTTAGCTGTGAATTGCAGAATATGTGCCTTATTTACGGAAACTGGAATATTTTTTGTTGCTGTTCATGTATATGCGTTTGTGACTTATATTTGTTTACTAGCCGTACCCGCGACTTCGTCCGCGTCGAATTTAACGAAAACTTTATATTCCTAAAATAAAAGATTTTTTTTAAAATAAATGTAGCCTAAGTTACTCCTTATTATATCAGCTACCTGACAATAAAAGTCCCATCAAAATCGGTCCAGCCATTTCAGAGATTAGGCGGAACAAACAGACAGACAGACAAACAAATCTAAGGTCATTTTCGTTATAGGTATCGTGTATATAACGATATGTAGTTGGTCATTTTTTTATTTTCACTTTACAAACAGACACTTCAATTTTATTCATATGTATAGATAAAATATGATGATATAGCTTATAGTATTGCTCGATAAATAACCTATTCAACAAAAAGATAATGTTTCAATTCGAACTACTAGTTTATGAGATTAGAGGTAGCAAACAAACAAACCAACTCTTCAGCTTTATATATTAATATAGATTACTCCGTTGTCGCATTGCACTCACTTGCCACTGCAAGGCCTCGTCCAAGATTAAAAGAGCTTGGTAGGCATCAATTGCCATAAAAACTCCTATATCATTACTATAGTACTATATTTACTCACTACTTTATATTCATGCCACTGTTCATGAGCGGTCGTAACGCTTACCATCAGGTGAACGGCATGCTCGGCTCGCCATTCATTGCAATAAAAAAGGTCATGCAGTCTATACGACACCGTTCTTATTTACTGTAGGTGGAGACTCAAAAAACAAGTAACTTGTAAGTGTAACAGCCTCACCTTAGTATAAACACTAAACGGTACAGTAATGGCGCGATAAAACGTTAACTATTATGACGAGGCTCCCGACGGAGACGGTTAAAACAATTGTTCCTGCAGTAAACTTTTTACGGTTCGCGCTAACTCGAATGTTTAGGGGTCCGCTCTTTATATGGGGATAAATCTTACTTGGTGATTAGAAGATGGATGGGTGTTGTTTAAGACAGTAACGAGTGCAGAGACAGAGAGAGGGGCCTACTTTATATGACAGCCTCCGTGGTGCAATAGGTTAGACAGCTATGAACTCGATCCCCGCATCGAGACAAATATTTGTGGAATCTACAGGTATTTGTTTCGGGTCTGGGTGTTTGTGAAACCGAAAATTCTCTTGTAGTTCCTGATATCCACGACATAAGACTCGATTTTAGTGTGTATTTATTTATTTATATGGTGTTATATTTCGCCAGTCCATGCAATTATCAGTGCCAACGCTAAACTGGGCGTGCATTAGTTAATTGGAGAATGAACCAATTCAGTTTTTCTTTTTTAATGCGATGTTACGAGGTGACGGTGTTATAGCAGAGATTTAAAATCAAAAGATGATAAAACAAAGTCATACAGTTTACAGTCAGTATAAGCAGTTAAGAGTTAAATTATTGATACAAATTCCAAATTGTGTTTGCAACTCATGGAATCAAACAGTATTGGTATCGCCTCATTTGTTTGTACATTCAATTTCATTTTAATTCCCTTATAGTTAAAGGGATTCCAATAAGCATCTTCAAAAACACTCATACTCTCATAATGCAGGACGCAGTAATACGTACGCTAATGAGCTTATAGACACATCCTAGGCAAAAAAAATATATAAATGACGTGATATTTTTTTAAAGAGCTTCCAAAAAACATTTTCAAAAATCATTATTCATACTTTCATGGTGGAGGATACAATCATACGTACGCTGCTGGGTTAGAAGGTTTTGGTTAAGAGTTTGTAAGTTTACAGCAATGAATTGTTATTGCGGTCGTCGGTCGTAATGTTTATTGCTGTACTTTATTGGTTGGTGTACTTTTTGATGGTTTAACCTCACAGGTAAGTTAGGCGAGCGTCCTCCTCTTTAACGTGCAATTTAGATGGTTTATTTTATAGGCACTGGACTATTGGTCTATCTTACAGTACTCCCTCGGTGGCGTACTATGGTATAGTAGAGCAGTTGTACTATGGTATGATTGCAGTCGTCTCGGGTTCGAATTCTAGGTCGACAAAGTGATATTGGATTTTTCTATTCATTATTAGCCTGAAGTAATGAATTTGTGCCCGATATGGCGATACGCTCGCCCCCTGTCATGTCTATTAACCCTCAAATTATTAACGATAACTTTTTTATCCAGTAAGACTTAATTTTATACAAAAACAAACCAACCAAGCATATAAGCGTATATATAAATGATCGCAAAGAGATTTGACTGCCATTACATGACCCACTCAGGGGATGTGGCATCGGTGACCCACAGAATCGACATAATATTTTTTTTTTATTGTTTTGTATGGCGAGGCGAGCATTTCTTTTCTTTCTTTACACTGTTGTTTCGCAGGAGACGTAATCATTACGGTGGTATCTCCCATATATGAGAGACCTAACACCATCAAATTGCTTATACATGAATGTATAAATAATACCTTTGTAATGTACCTTTGTAACTAACATACTTATTATATAAACATGTACTGATATATACTCGTATACACTGAATAGTCCACATACTCTAATAAAATAACAACACATAACGGTTAACATAAGAAAAGCCAAGGTTCTGGCGCTCGGCCAGAGAGCACTCGTCGCGCAGATAATGACTCTACTGATTGATATCTGCTGGTGAAGCGGCATCGAGATTGATTCAGCGTTTAAGATTGTCGAAAGCCTTTTGAAAATTGTGTTAGTGTCACGTCTTTTTATAGTTTAGAGGGGAGAGGCCTTTTGTTTGTAAAAGGTTTAATTTCTAGTATAAAGACAATGATATAGAATTAAAAATAAAATTGGTGTTATAAAATGGTAGAGCTGTTGCATAATTAGGTGGAAGTGAAATATAAGAGCCAACCCGCACTAGGCCAGCGTGGTGGACTATATTATGGCCCAACCACTCTCAATCGTACTCTCGATTGTAGAGCAGGCCCGTGCCCTGCAGTGGGACGTATATGGGTTGATACAGAAATAAAAGAGGGGCAATTCGATTCCGTAGAACTAAATATTTGGGCGATAATTAAATATTTTTTTCATTTCTAAATGTTATGTGATTAAATTAATGTATATTTTTCCCGTCAAACAGCAGTGTAAATGCGTTGTAGTGTTCCGAATTGAAGGACATTGTAGGCAAAGTAACTACTGGATATATTGAGACTTAACATCTTATGATCGCAGTGAAATGCCAAACATTGCTTTGTAATTCATGGTGTTGTTTGGTTTTGCTACTGTTTATGAGCAGTTGTATCGATTACCATCAGGTGAATGGCATGCTTGACTCACAATTAATTGCAATTAAATAAATATTGTGTATTTAAATCCTACCAAATAAAGCTTATATTTTAGTATTATGTGTGAGCATTGACTGTGAATATTTATTTCACAAACATATTTGCCAATATGCTCGTAATGCAGTTAAATAAAATATTGTGTGTCTAGTTTACTCTCACATTTCGGGTAAATTAAATTAATTATTAATGTGGAAATCTGGGTTAACCACATCCAATTTTACGAATATATTTTATTTGTGGCTACTAAGCCATTTTATTAACGATACATAAAATGCGTTGCCCAGTATGAAAAATATCTGAATATATATGTTTTCTGGGGACTAGAAAATGTCCTTAATATGACAGGAAATAAGTTAATATTTTATGTGATTTACGTGAATCTTACACATTAAAATAAAACTTTTTTTAAGGATTTTATCGTGGATTTGATTTAATTTTTGCATTTTTTAAATATCCCGACGTTTGGATTGCTTTATACGTCGTTCATACGTCATTAAAAATTGTTTTGTTTCAAGGAAATAAGTCCACGAAACTATGGGCAGCACTGGTAATATTCTAACCTTCTCTTATTGTTATCAGACAGTGGCACTAAACTAGTCGTAAACCACCTAGAACAAAGCTAACCCAAACTTACTTATTTTGGTATTTGTACATGCAAGTTAAAAAATCTTTCTTTCGTATTTCTTCTCGTAATATAATATGTAATAAGTTCAGCTATGACCATATTTCTAGCTAGTACTAAATCAAGAACAAAATTCCGGCCAAGTGATTTAAAAAATTCATCGAATGATGTATTGTATGGTCTCTGTTCTGAAGACTTTTCCGAGGGTACTCGTATTGTACGTGACTATCATCAACAAAACGATGTCATAGAGTATTGTTTATTGCAATAAATGGCGAGACGAGCAATATTTATGAAGGAGATAGGCAGATGTAACATGCCTGCTTAGTCTCTACAAGCCTTGTATCGTGGGTATTAGTAATTACGCGACGCTTTTTTACCTATCACCCAGGTCGGACCAAGATCTTGTGCAACATATCTCCTAACATATTTATAATAGATTTTGAAACTGTCTATAAGTAAAGCAAAAAAATGTATATTTATCGTTTGATACAACTACTCGTATATAAAAACATTTTAAGCAGGAGTCCCAAAAGGCCGAAGCAATTTCGGCCAAGCAGCGTCGAGGCGCGTGACAAAAGCCAGTCGCGAATAAATGAGACGCTGCATTAACTTATTAACGGAACACGGCCTCTCTCTCCGGATTAGTGGGCGATGCTAACGAAGCTCATTAGCCGAACCTGCGCTTCCTACTTTTCGCTCTTTTTAGCTCCTTTCGGCTTTTCGGGTGATAGAAACTGCATTCGGTATTCGTGTTTGTATTGCGTTGTTAATGAGTGCATAGCTAAGTCATAGGTCAGTTGGGACGTGTTTCGGCTTTTTCGGATTGGTGTTAGATATTTATTTTATTGGTTAATGTCAGAGAGAATAAGCTTAATAGAATATTTTGAAAAAAATATCTTTAATCTTTAAAAGAAAACGCCCTTAAAGAGGGGTGTAATTGATTTGAGCTGCTTGATAGCACCTTGATAAGAGTAAGATGGATATCATAACAATTACTGGTATAGAAAGAAAATTTAAAATAAATAAAATATTTTATATGCGTGTTGAAATACACCATAACAAAACAGACTCCTTTTTAATATTACCACCACATAAAATTTATACAATACCAAATTGAGATTATTTGTCTCTCATACAAGGATGCAACGGATGGGACAATGTAAAGAAGATAAATAAGAAGGATTCTACCATTAGCCATAATAACACTTGGTGGAAAGTAAAATGCTGTTTAGTAATCCTTTCAAACCTACGGAGAATCACTAAGTTATAATTTTATGAATTAGTAAATTAGTTTATAATCATGTACTCCGGTTTTGTAAACATTATGTCAAGAGATGAATGAGAAGGAACTTCATTGTTATTTCCCCTTCCTTGGTTATTGTTGTTGATAAAGTGTGCGATTCCGTGGATTTCTCGATTCAGAAATCTAAAACATAACTATATAATTTATGAGTTTACAAATGAATTATTATATGCGATTAAATATATTTCGAAAGTAGATCGTCCTAAAAAACTTGGAATTACAAAATATTTTATTAACAGAGAAAACTAAAATAAGACGTTAATATTAATTCACAGACAAACTGCGCAAGCAGTTTTGTCGGGCTATGGAACTTTATGTGAACAGGTAAATTTAATGTTGTGATAATATTTTAAAAAGATATGACATTGAATCTCTCACTAAAATAAACTCATCATTATTATTAAAAACTCCTTCTCTTCTATCTCTTAAAAATCTTCGAACCAAATGTATCCTATTAAAAATCCGAGTAGCACTCATTACCACATGGATACGTGTCTGCGGAAAATTTCAATCCAAGTCTGGATAAACGGTTGGCGGACGTCCAACCTCAGCCAGTCTTTGTCCCACCAATCAGCTGGAGCCCGGCTAAAATGCAGCTTGCATTTGAGACTTCTAATTTTATATTTCAAGACTAGACCTTTGTACAGGGTGTCCTTTGTGATCGTGTGGTGACGTGACTGGAATGTGGAATTGACTTGGTCTGTTTTAGATCTGTGAATAACTATACTTGAAAATTTAATATTTTTTTTGCGGTGAACGGCTAGAAAAGCACGCAATTCACCTGATGGTAAGCAATACGACCGCTCATGGACAGTAGTAACACCAAACGACACCATGCATTACAACGCAATGTTTGGCATTCCACTGCGCTCGCCATCCTTAGAAATAAGATGTTACGTCTCAATATGTCCAGTATTTACTCTGGCTACAATATCCTGTGTGGCGGACAACAAATACTGGCAACCAACCAACCTGAACTTCATGCCAGCGGTTTACTCTATGGTGTTCGAGAGTGTTCGGCGTTCTCTGTCAATTGAAAACATATATAAGGATTGTCATGCAAGAAAAACGCCATTCTATTCTTTCGACTCAATTCTGAACTTATTGTACATAATATAATATTTTTACTCATTTACTAAAATTGTTTCTTTTAATACAAAAAGTACCTTCCTGCCTATACCCACAATTTGGTGACCCCGACGTGATCAAAAACCCGACGTGATCAAAAACCCGACGTGATCAACGAGCCGACGTGATGAACAAGCCGACATGATGAACAAGTCAACGTAATCATCGAGCCGCCGCCGCCACCTCCACCACCAGCTCATCAACAAAATCAACGCTGCATCTACATCAAGGATTTCACTATGGCCAAGTCATTAGACCTTCACAACAGGCCGTCGATGGGCATCAGGTACGCGAATGTGGAGCTTCAATACTCGGACTCGACGATGTTGCACGCGCAGATGCCGTTGCATTACCGGCCCGTGCTACCCTCGCACACGCTGTTTAACAACGCCTTCAGCAAGTTGCTCAGCTACAGCGCGACTGGCAATTCATAGATTTATTTGGCCAGGGATTCGCAGAGACCGTAGAGAGTGGGCTAGACTACGCTTGGAATACCAGAAAACGTTTCTCGTCATTCCATTTCTTCGCTGACTTTGTTCCCTTCCGCTTTCTTAAAGGTTTGCTCATAACCTTGACATCTTGGGACCGCTACCTATATCTGCTGATCAGATACTGCTTCACTGCCGGATTTGGTGTGCGCCATATGCGTACTTTCGCTTCTCACCGGCAGCCAACGGTCTCGTCACCGCCGACTCAAGGCGGCTATCTAGTGCCATGCTCCTGCCTCTCAGTGGACTCAAACGCTTCCACTGATTCTTCTTCGCATGTGCCACGCTCGGAAGGAAGATACTTAGTATAGTCCTACTAAACTTGTGTACGGAAAACTTCTTCGTCTAACCGGTCAGTTCCTGTGCCCGAATGATGACTACTGGAATGCTGACGTCACTCAGTACGCAACGCGATTTCGCGCGTACCTGGCGAAGCATATACGGTCAAAGAAGCTCAAGTTGTAGTTCAGCCTACTTCGGAAGACATCAAGCAGACTTCCAGCGGTAGAAGAGTCCGTCTACCAGATTTTTATCGCCCGTAGTCACGACTAAAGCCAGCTTTTATGATGCGTGAGCCCGTGTTTCCCCCACCTGCTTCTACGCCACTAGCTCTTCAGAAGTCCACGAAAAGCGGCCGTCGTGTGAAGATACCAGATTTCTATCGACCGTAGTCACGGTCTGGCCAGGGGGGAACATGTGGCGGACAACAAATACTGGCAACCAACCAACCTGAACTTCATGCCAGCGGTTTACTCTATGGTGTTCGAGAGTGTTCGGCGTTCTCTGTCAATTGAAAACATATATAAGGATTGTCATGCAAGAAAAACGCCATTCTATTCTTTCGACTCAATTCTGAACTTATTGTACATAATATAATATTTTTACTCATTTACTAAAATTGTTTCTTTTAATACAAAAAGTACCTTCCTGCCTATACCCACACCTGCAAATCCGAAACGCAACGGTGCATTTAGTTGTTAATCTCAGCTTTTTTAAATCAAGACTCAATCAAGTTACTGTTGTATTACGAAGTTGTAAAAAATATTCTAGGCGAATTACTTTCTGAGTAAAAATTCACGTTTTACTAGGTACTATCACACGGCATCAAGCTAATCATAAAATTCAATTTAGTTTCAAAATATCCCCTGAACTCTAAAAAAGCACTATTTGTCGCCAAACAGAGTTTAGCTACATGTTCCACGTGACGTTATTGATGAAGACAACTAGACTAAACCTATTTTGTTTAGACAAGAAAAGATGAGACTGCTCAAAAATAATGGCTACATATTATCATTACCTAAAGTTAAGAACTGACTATACAAATCTATACAATATTATTATTAAAGTACAATATATTATACATGAAATACTAATTTATAAAGTGAAAATTTTAGGCAAGAAGGGTGATGGGCAAAAATAATCTCTGTCCAAATGTTTTATTATATGTTCCTCCGTGACAGCCTCCGTGACGCAGTTGGTTAGATCCCGAATGTGAAACGAGGGTTCTATCACCACACCGAGACAAATGTTTGTGTGAACCACAAGGATTTGTGTCGGATCTGGGTGTTCATGGGACTGAAAAGTCTCTCGTAGTTCCTGATACCCACGACACAAGATCTTGATCTTAGTATGGGGTCTTGATATGTACTCGTATGTGACTGTTGGGTGTATTTATTTATTATTATTTTTTTACAGAAGGAATTCTGTATCAGCTCATATACGTCCCACTGCAGGGCACGGGTTTCTTCTACAATCTAGAGTACGATTGAGAGTGGTTAGGCCATATAGTCCATCATGCCGACCTAGTGTAAGTTGGCAGACTTTACATACCTCAGAAATTCTTATAAATTCCAAAATGTATTTCCTACTAGAACCAAAAAATTGCCTATGGCTGAAAAGACCAATTGTGTAAACTATTAATATTTTTTCTGCTATCTAAAGTATCAAAATCAGACATCACAGCTCAACCACGTAATAATATTAGGTGGCATATCACACTAATTATAAGTAATATAATAATGTTATAAAGTGCTGGTATCCAATAACAAGGTAATAACAGCGAGTACGGAAATAATTAAATTTGTTACACGAGTCAAAGTGATTATACCACTAAAATTCGAATATGAAATGTTTGACCCAAACGTCAGCCACTACAATATTTAGTAGATAATTGGATTAACATAATAATAGCATATTTTGTTTTGTAATTAAATTTAACCGCAGTTTTCGTATTATGTTTTAGAATATGATACAAGGGATGATAAATACATTTTCCTCACGATGTATTATAGTTAACATGCGTGCTGATTAATGATCAACATACACATGACTCAGAAAAATCAAAGGAATACACTGGGATTTGAATCCGCGACCACCATACTACATGCATCAGATCACCAGATGCAGGTAACCGCATCTGGTCCGTTTACCAACAGGCCACTACACACTTATAATTGAATTATTTTTACACAAAATACTACCGCTATTTAAAATTAAGTCATTCTTCAAACAGGTCGCAAAATTTCTTTGACGATGCTGCAAATTCTTCCCACCCCAAAATATAATTAAAAGATATTTAAAAAAATATCAATATCATTCACGTCTCAAAAGGAGCTATTAAAGTCTTTAAAAACAATACACGGAATACCATATTGGTCCGTCGAAGATCTGGCACATTGCCAGTAATGTTCTATAGAGCACGCTTCACCCGCTTCGGCTGAAAGCGAACGGTGCAGCCATCAATGCTGGACCCTTCAGCACACCACGAGAGCTGAAAAAAGTTTTTCTTAAAGGCCAAGTACTTAAATTGTTTTTTGGCGATGCGCGTGCCATTTGTGTGGGAGTTTTTGGCTGGGGTTACTGGAAGAAAAAGAGTGGGTTTTGCCAAAAAAATCAGTTTTTGAAATGTAGATCCTAGTGTTACAGTGACAATAGCATAGTGATATGACGTAGAAAGAAATCGTGATCAGAATAGAAGCGTCGTAACTTCCTCCCTTTTCATGCCAGCTTTCTTCTTTTGGATTTTACTCAACCAACTACAGAAATAATATATTTTTGAGACCATAGCATTGCATATTTCTAAACACTACTCTTATGTGGCTTGTAAGACTTATGTTTGCCATGATCATAATAAAACTATTTACAAATCCTCTATTTTTTCCCATTACCTAATACATTTCCAGAGAACTAGATTAGATTAGAATAACTAGATTAACTTATCCAATATTCTTCTTTTAATCGTAGTAGTTAATCTTCGATTGCCTCGGAGGCATAGTTGTACTATGGTACGGTTACAACACTGAGATATTGAGTTTGAATCTCGGGCCATGCAGTGATATTGGATTTTTTATTCACTATTAAACCAGAATCCGAAATTTGTGCTTAACATGACGGCAGACTCGCCACCTATCACATCGTGGGACGTAACACAGAAGGCAAATAGGTGTCCTGGTTGCTACCAGAAGAACTTCTGCCTACCCCTTCTGAGCAAGGCGTGAGTTTATGTGTGTATGTCCTACAATTTAACTTATTCAACAAACTTGCCAAATAAAATTCCAGTAATAAGCAAACGCTCCAGCGAGTAAAACTATCTCTTCACATAGACTTGTTTACTTCTGGCGGGAAATTATAATTTTTATTACAGCTATTGACGTAATATACCCGACGAGGGACGGAAAGGAGCGCCCACGTCCCAGTTTTACACATCTTATTTAGGATTCCTACGGGACGCCGCCTTGGGAGTATTACGGCGTCGGGAGATAAGTTATCGGTTGTGCGACTTAGAAATGTCGATGTTGGATGGAACTGAGTATGCGGGTTATTTATATGTTTGGATGTGTTTATATTTATTTTTGGGGTATAAGTAAGATATATATTTTTATTTCAACGACAAACTTGAGATAATTTCATGGATAAGTGACGATTTCACGATTGTGTTTACGTTCGCGTAAATAAACAGAATATAGTGTTCGATGATGCTGATCAAAGTTTTCAGAAATTATACGTCCATATACGTCCCGCTGCAGGGCACGGACGATTGAGAGAGGTTAGGTTAAAGAGTCTTAACTGACTTTTGGTAATTTTGCAGAACTTATGAGACCATGACACACGGTCTCAGTAGACATCAATAACAGGTTAAAGAACAAGTAGGTTTTTTACAATTTAAATGTTGCTATGCGCATAAAAAGATCTTTGTAAATAGATATCGTGAGTATATATTTACTACTAAAAATGATCTATTCCTGAAACCATTTCTAAATACTAAAGCATCACCACTATTATCTACAAAGAAAAATTTAAAAGTGGCGTGGAGGAATCACACCATTACCGCGTTTAATCATCATCATCGTGATCATCGGACATCACCATTAACAATCATTTACAAAGAAAAATCCCCACCAACTTATTCCAATGTCGAACGGTTTGTTAGTAGCGGCGCCGAGGAATCACGCCATTGCCGCGTTTAATCATCATCATCAAGCATCACCATTAACAATCATTCACAAAGAAAATTCCCGTCAAACAGCAGTGTAAACGCACTGTTGTGTTTCGGGTTGAAGGGCATTGTAGCCACAGTAACTACTGGACATATTGAGACTAAACATCTTATGTCTCAGGATGGTGAGCGCAGTGGAATGCCAAGCATTGCTTTGTAATTCAAGATGCTGTTTGGTTTTGCTACTGTTCATGAGCGGTCGTATCGCTTACCATCAGGCGAACGGCATGCTTGTCTCGCCATTCATAGCAATAAAAAAAAAAGAAAGAAAAATCCCAACCAACTTATTCCAATGTCGAACGGTTTGTTAATAGCGGCGCGGAGGAATCACGCCATCGCCGCGTGTACTGGCTCGGTTCCAACAGTACATTTAACGCCTGTATTTGTTAAGCCTTCTGATAAATTAGTCGCTTGTTAACAACTGAAAAGTTTGTTGCGCACGTACGTCTAATTGTTTTTAACTATTACAGTTTCTGAACAGGTTTGGTGCGTTTTCTTGGTAATTTTGAGTTTAATTTATAATACAGGGTAGGTCGTGTTAAATAGACTGCCTCCGTGGCGTAGTTGTACTGCGGTATAATTAAAACGCTGATGTCTCGGGTTCGAATGCCGGGATAGGCAAAATAGTACTTGTTTTATCCATTCATTATTAGTCCGGAGTCAGAAATTTATGCCTGATACTTCTTCTGGAAAAACAAAGTGACGTTTGTGTGTGTGTGTACAATCCTGGGTTGTTTCGTCGTATTCAAGTAGATTATTTTTCTGTATTTCCAAATACATATAAAATAAAGGGCATTAAATATGACTTTTTCTTATCAAACAAAAAAAAAAAATTTATTCGTATTACCTAAAGGCCGATTTGGCAAGGCGATTCCAACTCGTCGGACTTATCGCGTCCAGCCGTCGAGATTTATCAGATAAAATAAAAGAAAACCGGTTTACAAAGCACTGAGAACAATAGTGCTACTTATTTGAAGGAGTTAATAGTTTTGAGAAGTTAGGTTCAAATAGTGTTTTGTCACAATGCGGGTTCGTCCGTTTCTAGTGTTTTAGTCTAAAGCACACAAGAATTGACTGAAGAAGTATTGTGTTTTTTTTTGTTTTCTTGTTAGTCTGCACGTCGGTAGATGGTCGTTAATTCACAAGCTTTTATTTACAAAATACTTTGTGAATTACAGTGTATGCTGAGTAGGTAGAATAAGCTGGGATTTTATATTGAGGAAGAATTTATTGCTGTCTTCAGCCAGTCACAAGTTGTATATAAGTTTACATATTTTTTGGAGGTATATGCTGATAGTTGGATACTAACAATGGAAAAATGGACTAATATACATCTATACTAATAATCTTAACTGATATTATAAAGAGGAAAGATTCGACTGTTGGTTTGCATTGAATAGGCTCTGAAAGTACTGAACATATTTGAGAATTCTTTCACCATTAGAAATCTACATTATTTCTGATGAACATAAGCGATAGAATAACTCAAAAAAAGGGGCTTGAGACCGCCGTCTGATGCCATTCCATTCTCTGCCTGGACGGTATCTGCGCTTATCATCAGGCGCAGTGTTGTCATTATGCCGGGCCAGTGCAAAAAAAAGTTTATCTGTATTTAGGCGAAGCTGGGTTGGGCTGCTAGAATACATAATATATAAGATAATACTTGAGTACTCCAAGTGGTTAGTTAAAGATGTAACAGTAAGACTGCCCATAGTTTTAGTTTCACACACACATACATTCATATACGCGCACAATCATGGAAACACTACCGTTATGGCTAAATTAGAATATCACCATTTTGTTCTCAAATTAAAGCTTATTCATATTAGTGTGTATATATATTTCTTTTTTTATATATTTAATGTTGAAAATGTATTTGTTTATTATCTTAATACGAGTATACCAAACAGCATACAGGCGGACTTGATTCCAGAGGCATTCTCTAACAGTCTTACCTTTAAGTGTAGCAGAAATGAAGTAAAGCAGGTTTATTTTACATTTAGAAAGAAAAAAAATGTTCGTTATTTAAAAATAAGTATATACTATACAAAAATAAAAATATGAATACAGAAACAATATTTACAACTTACTTAATCTGTCAATTATGTTGCTTTAAGTACCTATGTAAAATGTATGTGATACATAACAGGATAAGCACAGGCTTCCACAGCACAGTAAATTAAACTAGTTTGTAGGCCAGGGTCTTATTCGTGTCTGTGAAAATTATGATGAATAAATAAATAGCTCACGGAATTTGTTTCCGTCTCGTAATGCGATAGGGGGCGCGGCATTAGCTTTGCTGAATACAAATCTCAGTTTCGGTGAATTCATATATTTACTTGCAAAACGAAAAGATATACAGACTCTAAAAAGATCCATTAAATGATACCGCGTCAATATTTAACAAAGCCAAAGAAACATTAAGAAAAATTTCCTCGTGAATCAAAGCCGATATTTTCTTTAAGGACAAACATACAAAAGCTACATCTGTCAATATGTATACAGCGTAACATAATACCCTCTCCACAGGTCCGCATTCAGCAAAATATGAACATTATATTTACAAAAAATGTCTTTCCTGTACCATAATGAAGAAGCTGATAGGACGCGAGACAGCCAGTGTTAAAAGAACCGTCCACCGCCACGCAATTCCTTACACATTGTAAGCGATCGAGGGAACCGCAGAGGTCTTCCTCGCCGGTCGTCTCGTACAATGCGAAATGTACAATGGGGAAAAATAATATATAATCCAGAGTGAGATGGATGGTGTTTACCGTCCCTTTCCCACTCATACAGATGCCCAGTTTTATTAATTCGCATGAGATATGATACGGCGGGATCTGGCTTCCTTTTTTTGTTACCTGGACAATTTTATGGACAATGGATGGGTTTTCCACGGGCCTCGACGTTTGTCGTACAATATTTCTTCAATATTATGGTGCTTAACTCGTTTTTTATTAATCAATTGATGTAAAGATTATATTACATTTTCGTTGTTTTCTATAATATATTTTGATTTTAAATTGATATAGTGCCTACATTACTTTTACCTACATGCATCCTTAATTGACTCCCAATATAATGCAAGCTATTTATATCACTTTTTTGAGGAAAAATTAAATTCCTGAGAGACTATAAAACTTACACGAGATCTATCAGTCAAATACATTCAGTGTGGACTTATACGGAACCGAATTTAGATAGTTCAAATCCCATGCCACAAATAGACTAACAACCCATCATTATATTCAATAAACCCCAGTCTTAATATGGATAATTATTGCTTAACTATTGCTTAGATAGTTCGACCGAGCATCTCGCCTCAGTACGCGCAATTACCATAACACTACATTACTGAAATCAGTAATTTAATACGCCCCAATTAATTCCTAATCAATATGTAGCGTGTACATTTTGGTGACCTCGATATTGTAGTAATTGTTAGCTGTGTTGCTATTTTAGGCATGGGTCAGGTTAATCTGGACGTCTTATAGGAAAATGAGGATTCATTCTTAGACATATGCGACCTGGCGACCTTAAAGAGCGTATTCCCACCTTAAAGGCCAGCAACGTATTTATATGCCCTATGGTTTTGTAGATGTTCATGGGCGACGGTTATCACTTTCCATCACATGAACAGTATGCTCCTTTTCCCTATAATATATAAAGAAAAGTGGAATAGCTTTGCCAATTAGATATCCAAAGATGTAGGTCTTCTTCCTAGACTTTCACAAACACCAATCAAAATGTCTCGCAGCAGATTTATAATTATTCCTGAATTGTGGGCGTTAGTATTACATTGAAGCCTTGTCGCAAGGCTTTTTGCTTGATTGAAGGTTCTATGCTAGTGAAAAAAAATTGATATCATAATGTTGAAGCCTTTGAGGTCCTATAAGATATTAAAGAAAAAAAGTTATCTTCTTATATTTCAACGTGAGCGTGCAAGTAAGCTTAACATTTAATTGTTAACAAATAAGGTTTGTTTAAATTACCTAGTTGGTAAATACACATACCTTTTACAGAAAACAGTCACTGTTTTCCAAATAGATTTACTAATTTGGCCTCGCATTCAAACGACAGTGTCTCACCGAGCACTAACAACGTTCGTTTTCTTAGAACACGACGCAAATAATTAAACAGCATACAACGAACATTTTAAATGAGGAACTACAACGCGTCCCGAAAGCGGCCCGCCGATGTACAGCAAACGGGAATGAAGACGAAGGAGCGAGCTGGCACACACATGTCTCATTACGGACACAATAAAGTACCGTCGTCCTCCTACTCAAACAACTGTCTGTGCCGTGCGGATTTCATCTCGTATCTCTCTCTAACATACGGCAGTAGCCATCTACGTCCCTCTCTACAATTGTAGAATTTCCACAAAATACTTTCAACTCGTCGAATTCAGTTTGCAGTTTAAAAATGTAGTCGAGATGTTAGACCCGCTGGAACGTTGGGATGTTCAGACATTTGAGACCTACTTTCGCGACTTTGTGTATTTTCTTTTTTAAAATATATACAAGTGCGCCAAATATTTTGGTGAGTGGTGAGGTATTTTTTAATTGTAGTTATTTTGGGAGGATGCATTCCTTGCTTTATTATAATGTCTTATAATTATTTTATGACGTTTTTTAACAACTGAAGTTATATGTGTCTTATGCCATCACACTGGTGGCGTTGTGCTGGTTGGTGGACTATACAATTCATTCTTTTTATAAGAATATCCAAACTTCTCCGTTACAGCCTCCGTGGCATAGTTGGTTAGACGCCGGTTGTGAAACGAGAGGCCGCGGGTTCGATCTCCGCACAGAGACAAATGTTTGTGAGGCCGACAAGTATTTGTCTAAGATCTGGATCTGTTTGTGAGACCGAAAAGTCTCTCATACCTTTTGATACCTACGAAACAAGACATAATTGATCTTATTGTGGGGTCAGGACTATGTATGTGACTGTTGAGTGTATTTAATATTATTTATTAACTAATAAGTATTTGTTACGAATACACCTGATGACAGAGATTCAAGGACAATTATTAAATGGAAATATCAATTTTCTCTTCTTCATATTAATTGTTCGTGATCTTAATATTTAATTGCTAGAATACCTCTGCTGGTTAATATGCATAATTGGCTCAAATGTCAATTACATACGTTGCCAATCGATGCTCTGCCTGGATGGCTTTGCCGTTGCCATCAGAATTCAGAAGTAGTGAAAAAACATTGAAAAAAAAAACTACCTCTACGAGAGACATTAATAGCAACAATTTTTTTTCGCGGAACTGGTTTAGGTTTTACATTTGTTACCGCCCCATTACACGCAACCTGTAAAGTAATCGAAACGTCGACTAAAAAATATATATTATAAATGTAAAAATAAACCCATATTCTCTGTATAATCCGTAATTAATTAGTTTTATTTCAATGTGTAACAGTCGCGTAAATGAAAAAATCTTTCAACAAAAAACATTAATTCTAAAAGCACGCATACAAAAATGCAAACATAAGGAGAAATCACACTGCTTCGGTTTTAATGCGTCGGTGAAAGTGTTCACATGGAACCGCAGCTCCGGCATCCGAGCAAACACTTTTAAGGAAATAGATTTTTGCCTTTATATTCTTTGCGTATCGCGAGTTGGAACAAAGATTTCGAGATTTCTCGATGATATGTTTTTGCTCTCTGTTGGCTCTTGCTCGCTTCGATATCAGGAATGATAACTTTATTCAATGTTGAAGTTATGTTATTTCGTCCTCCTTTTGCAGTTTGTTTTTGCTATGAATGGCGAGACGAGCATGCCATTCGCCTGATGGTAAGCTATACGAGTTTACGGACAATAGCAATGCTTGGCATTCCACGCTCACCATCCTAATGTTAAGTCTCAATGTATCTAGTAGTTACTCTGGCTACAATGTCCTTCAATTTGAAACACAACCGTGCATTTATACTGCTGTTTGACGACAGAAATTGACATTGCGGTGGTACCTACCCAGATGGCCTCTCACATATGAGAGACCTGCCACCAGTACTCATAATATGACATATTCCATTTAATTTAATTAAAATAAATTACAAAAGGGAAGCCGGTAGGAATCGGATTGTAGAGACTCTTAATACTGGTACGCATAAACCTTCAGTTCCCAGGGCACACCTATGACTTTTCGGAGTCATGTATGTATTAATAGTGACTCACCACGCACTAAAAGGGTGAAGGAAAACATCGTGAGGAAACCTGCATACCATAGCGGTTTATAAGAATTTCTATGGTATGTAAGTCCGCCAACCCGCACTAGGTCAGCGTGGTGGACTATATGGCCTAACCACTCTAAAACGTACTGTCGATTGTAGAGTAGGCCCGTGCCCTGCAGTGGGACGTATATGGGCTGATACAGATACAGATAAACCTTTAGTTAACCAATTAAACTCTAATAGAAAAACACATTTATACGCTTAGAGATAATATTTACTCATATCTTCCGCAAGATACGAGTTTTAATATTTTATTAGGCCCCCGGCGCACACTAATAAATATGTATTATGATGAATCGGCTCTATCACGAGAATGCTAATGGATTCTTAGTACACACCCTGTTTGTTTTGGAAACTTTTGTTGTTCTACAGGGGTTGGGGTGTTTGAGACCAATCATCCCTCTAGATTGGGGTGGGAGGATGTTGATCTAGCTGTCAGTTGATTTGGGCTTATAATCGTAAACACATTTTTAATGGTGAATTTTTCGTTTGAATTTAATTTTAATTTACGTAGCTGAATTTTTGAAATCATTTGTAGTTTCTAACGTAGAAGCGAGTTTAGAATATTTCGTTTTTTTATTACTTGAACAAGAATCTTCAATTTAAACATGTTTTACGACAAAAACTATATTTAACTCTTGTTGATACTACCACTTTACGACTAAAACTATTCTATATTTGTGTTGACGCTGCCTCTAGAAATCGCACCAAAGAAGGTAAACCGGATTTACTGTTTGTGATTAACCCACAGTAAAACGTCGAAACTTTTATATAACTTTTTATTTGCGTGATGTAAAAAGACCTATGAATTTATTACTAGCCGTCTCGAAAAGTAATTCAACTGAAAAATACCGACATTATTGCAATTAACTCTGACATTGATTCTTAGAATTCCTGAGTTTAGAGATCAGTTGTTTTGAATCTAAAATACGCAAAGATTGTGAAATTTGCTCTTAATGATAATAAGCCCTAATAGGTAATTTCTTACAGGCATCCCATGGTTGCCTGTAAGAAATTACCTACTGTGATAAGGCCGCTATATGCTATAAGATTAATAGTACAAGTATTAATCTTATAGTGTAATATCTTCATAGTATTTCTGTAGTGCAAAAAAGGGTTAAATAAATAATATTAAATAAATAATAGAAATTAATCTATTAATTTGTATTTATTATTATAATAAGATATTTCCACTGCGACAAAAAAATATTAATTTTTCAACTTAAAGCCATTTTCGTTTCTAAAGAACCGCGTTAACACGATTCAACAAGTCTGGAAAATACTATATAAAATAGATTTCCACGATGCATTGTGCAGGCCGTAATGTGGGCTGATCTTTATGACTTTCCTATTGCGCCACTAACCGGAACACGTTTATGGCACAAAGGCTCGATAAAAGCCATATCTTGCGACTGGGCCTTGCGTCTCACTTTGACTGCTCAATGGTATAATGGTATCTCTTTATATTTTCAGTACAGAATACTACTTCTATTTTAATCTATCTCATCTTTCTTAGGAAGTTCACTGATGACCATTGGCCCAAGGATTTTTATTGCTATGATATTTCATTTTCATTTTCATTTCATTTTCATTTCATGGACAGTAGCAATGCTTAGCATACCACTGCGCTCACCATCCTGAGACATAAGATGTTAAGTCTCAATATGTCCAGTAGTTAGTTAGGTAGTGGTCGGTATTCAACAAACTCTGGCAACTATTACTATTCTCCAACTAAACTAATAGTTACCGTTTGACGTTTCATACTTTTCAAGTCGAAACCATAGAATTGTGGTTTTACGGAAAATGTTATTGAAATTGTGTGAGTACAAAGTTGAAAAGTATGAACGTCAAACGGTGCCTGTTAGTTTAGTTGGATAGTGAGTTGTCTGAATACCATCATAAGGGTAGACATCTGAATCCACGCTCGTCCGGACGCAGTCTCAATTAGTATGAGTAATGAGTATATTTGTACTAATTTAATTAAGTTGAAGAGTTTGTTTGTACGCGTTAGTCTCTGCAAGTACCACTTATATTTTATTAATTGATTACTCATTTGATAGTCTTATTATCAAAGGAAGTTTTAGACTCTTGACATCATACTAGTATCATTGGGAGTTCAGCAGAATTTAACTATTATATATTACCTTAATATGAAAATTCTGTATATATACTATTGTTCTGTCCATGAGCGATCGCATCACTTACTTTCAGATGAATAGTATGCTAATCTGGCCATTTATTGCATTTTTTTAGACCAATGTAAAGAGAGTGAATATTTATGATTTGATACATTGGTATGAAATGGTTTTTCACATCATTCTCAAATCTGTAACTAATATTTCTATTAAATCAAGTGAGCGTGTTTATATAGGTAGTAGTCGTATACGGCCATTTTCCATCATTTTTCCTTACTTATAAATAGTTTTACGAAAAAAACTGCATAATAATATAAATTTAATATACAGTATATCAGATAAAAAATAGCGCCAAAAAATAAAAATCACGTATAAAATATATCTCTGCAGTTAGACCAGTGGCGCCGTCGGCCAGCAGCGGCGGCGGCAGGAACCACGCAATAAGTTTCATGGCCTGTAATTATTGCAGTTGGTGAAGTTAAAGTTTTTTTTTATCTCGCGCATAAAGTAATGGACTGGCAAACTCTGCGAATATATTTAAAATTTGCATTTTAAAATGTAGAGCTGTAGACTCTAGTTGTTAGTTTCGCCCATTCCGTAGCATGGCGTAGTGTTTGCACGAGGTTTTTCGAATGATATTTTGTTTAATATTCTTTGAAATTTGTTGGGAGGTAATTTAGAAATGGAGTTAATTGTCTGGATGGGTTACGGCTATTTTGCAGTGGAATTTTGTATTTTTTAATTAAGTCTAATGAAGCTAACTTTATCTAACCTGGCGTTGCAGTTTTAAATTCTTCATATGATTTGCCGGCGACTGAAATTTTGCCTCACTGAATTTGAGATAAAAATGAGCTTGGCTTTAAATAAATATGATATGGCAAAATAATCAGTGTTATCACCTCTACCTACCTCTTATAGTAGTTTCTCTCTCTTAAACAGTATGACAATAAAACTTGTCCGATCCAAGACGCGCATTTGGTTATCTCAACTGTAGTTTTAAAATTATATTTAAAGAACTATATAATAAAGGATAACATATATATCGAAAGTTGTAATTTGTAATACACATTTAAGTATCAATATTTCTCTTTAAATCTATCAAAAACAACACAAATTCTTACAATTCTGAAACGTCGCTTTTCACGTTGATTACGAACGCGGTTGTTTCCAATGTAATGTGAGCTTTCTTATTTCTAATTATTTCATTAAATATATTTTTAAAAGACTGCCTCGATGGCGTAGTTGTACTACGGTACGCTTACAAAGCTGAGGTCTCGGGTTCGAATCCCGGGTTGGGCAAAGTGATATTGGATTTTTCTATTAATTATCAGCCCAGAGTCAGGAATTTGTGCCCGATATGGCGATAGGCTCGCCACCTATCACATTGTGGGACGGAGCATATTGGCGAAATGTGGGTTCCCTGGCACCTCTGCCTACCCCTTCTGGGAAAAAGGCGTGAGTTTATGTATGTACATTTTTTAAATATGAAACGGATCTTTTAAATAGAACACATAAATGAGGGCTGATACCTTCATCGATCTTTCAGAGTTTTTTATCACCCTGTATCACTTGAACACCTGCCAGTGCAATTACCTTCAAACATCACCTATCAATACAACAATCCAATATCCATCAAGTGAGCCCCGTTCGTTAAAACTCGGTTATCATCGGGCAACACCGACGGAGTGTCACCGGCAGATCGCGGCCGCGCCGAACGAGTGCACTTGGACGATAACTTTTTGTAACTATGGCGAGAATTTGAAAACTGTCCGCATTATTTTCTCGTTTGGGTCTGCGTGGATGTTTTGACTTATGGTCATGTTTCTTTTCAACATTTCACACCTTTGTTTGATAGTCAAAACAATGATAATTTAAAAGTATAGGTTCCTGCTCCACAGCGTTGTGGGCTTATAATTATTTATAAAGCATATGCGTTGCTGTGTCGTTTATTTCAACCAGAACAAATAAGTCTTCTAATTTAGATTATTTAGGCATTATTTAGTATTAAACGATTAACTGATTGACGTATTCTGCACTTCTTATACTAACTACCTGAATCTCTTACCGTAGCGTGCAGAAGCAATACTAGTGTAATTATACTAGTCTGAATGGCGTATGTCAAATATATTTTTCTCAACATCTCACTTACCATCAGAAGCAATAAATTCACATTGCTAAGATAAACATTACCACAACACCTGTAAACACAAAACCTCCACCATAAATGTTATCGAGATAAAACCACAATAAAATGGGTTGTAGTACACAATAACAGGCACACCGCGCGGCAACTGTTGCGTGGACTTCATTGGCCGATCCATTCATTAGTCCGTTCGGCCATATTTCATAGCTAACGATCTTTCTGAAAGAGTCGGGCCGTGGCACCGGCGTTTTGGCGTTGTTTATTGACGTGAGCCTTTTTGTGATGAAAAGTTGTAGTTTTGTGCATGGGAATCACAATCATAGACATCCGTTGATTGTGAGAAAAATCTTGCTTACAACATTTTACATTTTTTTACATTTTCGCTACCATATCGGCACAATTATGCCCAATGGTGTAATATTGGCGATCTAATTAATTTGTAATCGACATAGCCCAACAGATCAGCAAGTTGAAGTGGAAGCTCTGATAACATTTGTCGGAGAACCGACAACTGTTGGAGCAGACGTGTCCTCTAGTGGAGACCACGCCTGGGCAAGCATAGTGTAGGAGGCCATACTACCAGGTGGAGTGAAAATATTCGTAAGGTGGCTGGTAGCAATTGGAGTCGATGGGCTGCAGATCGAGCCTATTGGTGTGCCATAGATGAGGCCTATGTTCAATAGTGGACGCAGATGGACTGGTGATGATGATGATAATTTCATTTGTGGGTTCAGGATCTAAATTTACGTGGTAGTAGTAGTTATCATGAAATTACAGTAGTAATCGGCCAAATTAACCAAGGTGGTTTTCCACGACCACTGTCTTATGAAAAAGCCAACTAAGAAGGCTTTTTTGTCGAGTTACGTTTGGAAACTGAGAATTTCGGTAATTAAATATTTGTTTATTTCTATCTTCCTTTTTCCTTCGCTTCCCCCTATAATTTACACACGCAGACAACGTCTACAATCCTGACATTATCAATGATCATAAGTGATAATCACTGACAATTAAAACTAGCTTCTTCGGCGAACTAAAAAACTATGAAAACACTTTCATCGAATTTCGTGGCCCACACGAAATATCGCGTGTCTTGTTATCACTAAGTACGTGATAGCGCATCGACCACGCCATTTCGCGTGACCCCGACGTTTGATTAGCGAAAAAAAAGCACAATGTGTTCGGGCCTTTATTATTTTTTACGGCTTTAGGTGGCACCGTAACGGCTTCGGTGTAATTTGACACCTCGTAATATCACCACTAAATCATGGTCGCTGGAGTTTGATTTTTTTGCCGACACTTGCGGCTCGTAAATCGTTTTCCGGTGTTTTTTCGTAAATGTGATTTATTTTTGGTGCTCGATTTTTGCGGAGTACAATGTTTTTCGCGGTCACCTCAGAGGTACCTATATGGCGTCTTAAAGTAAAAGCTACGACACTATATGGTTTTCGTAATACTTTTTTAAGCACAGAAACAATTAGTTCTTGAAAAGTCGTATATTTTTACAACAACTACGTTCGGAAAGGAAAATCAGGAGCA
Organism: Hyles lineata; assembly: GCA_030180105.1. Lineage (NCBI taxonomy): Eukaryota > Metazoa > Arthropoda > Insecta > Lepidoptera > Sphingidae > Hyles > Hyles lineata. The sequence continues at coordinate 16,366,279 of JARJEE010000006.1, read as the reverse complement.
TAGGAAGAAAAACAAAACTCAAAACAAAAACATTATAGCTCGCGCTCTCAGCGGCAAAACTTCCAGAATGTTGCCAATATCAATATTGCCGGCTGACAAGTTCGCGAACACCACCGAACATCCCCGACGTGGGGCACTAGTCGAGCGGTGCGTAAAAGCTTTAAAAAACAACTAGCTACATAGTTACCATTTATTATATACTGAGAACATGGTGGCCTCTTAACGGATCAGACTATTGACGGTGGTCGCGGGTTTAAATCCCAGGGCACCTCTCTTACTTTTCGATATGTGTGTATTGACAGTCAATCACCACGTACTATAAAGATCAAGGAAAACATCCTAAGCAAACCTGCATACCATTGCAATTTGTAAGAATTTCTATGGTATGTAAAGTTCCCCAACCCGCACTGGGCCAACGTGGTGGACTTAAATAAGGTATTTTTCACCAGAAGCACGACGTAAGATCTGGAAGCAGTTTCTAAAAATTTAATTAAATTTATTAAAAACATCTTTAAAATATCCATAAAATTTAATTTAATCAGAAATATAGGATCGGAAAGCAATAGTACAGAAATCAATTAAAATATAATTAGGTCACTTCTAAAAGTGAAATTAAATACAATTATATTAGTGTTTATGTACTCCTCTTTTACAATAAATTATTAAATTACATAAAGAAGTAATATTTATCTGGCTGTATTAGTCTTTCCTTGTCCTTTTTATACATTAATTTCACAATCCGCCTAATTACAAGATACTCACCAGGCCTGGCCTTGGGTATCTGGATCTAATTATAAGATTGAATCGGCGTTAATTAGCAAGGCTAATGAGTACAATAAATCCACAATTATTATAATATTCTTCTTGCAAGGTATATCATTTTTTTTTACAGTAAAAGCTATAGAAACATGCGTATCTGAGAGTTATAATATTTAATTATTCCTTGCTTTGAAATAATTAAAAGAAAAAAAAGTCATGAAGAAATATTGACACGTGAGATTCCTTTACAAAAATATGAAAGTTTCCATTCGTGTTTTCGTACAGGTTGACTTTACAACCAAAAGCAAAAAAAAATAACATAAAGTATTTTAAACGACCCCAGATTTAGATATGGGTAGAAGTATTAAAAAATTAACTTTTACTCTCAACTTACTTCCACTTATATTTGCCCTAAGTCTACCACCACCCACATCCTTATAAACTCTTTAACTCATTCTGATGCCGAGAAACTCTTGTCTCAAAACACAAAATGAAATATCCTTGTAAAATGATAATTACTTCCGCAATCACAAACACCAAAAGCTTTTTATGCAAGAAATAATTACGCTGAATTACCGAGGGGTTTATTATAGTTATTATAAGGACCAGCTCTTTCATTGGCATCATTACGCAGAAGTAATTATTAGGGCTTAGATATTACGAGGCCTGATTTAGGCTGTAATTGTACTCCTATTTTTGCTTACTCGTTTAGTATTTTTATGAGGCTATGTAGGCTTTGAGTTATTCGCCTTTCCTGGTTTAGTGCTCTTGAATATGGTAAAATTTGTTTGTTTGACCTAGTTAGGCTCAGGGTGACCTTTTGATGTCTCAGGCTGTGGATCCTTTTATAAAACTATGATATCATTCCTTACTTATCAGGATAAGCACATAAGCAGTAAAATGGCAATGATGACTGCTATCTTTGCAGATGTCATTGTTATGTCATCCACCTGGGTAGGCACCATCGTAATGTCTATTTCTCGCGCCAAACAGTGGTGTAAATGCACTGTTATGTTTCGGATTAAAGGACATTGTAGCCAAAGTAATTACTGTACATATTGAGACTTAGCATCTTATATCTCACGATGGCGAGCGCAGGGGAATACCAAGCATCACTTTGTAATTCAAGGCATTGTTTGGTTTTGCTACTGTTCATGAGCGGTCGTATTGCTTACCATCAGGCGAACGGCATGCTCGTCTCGCCATTCATTGCAATAAAAAAATGCAATTTTGTTGTAATGTGTGTGTAGGAAAATAAATGTTTTTAAATGGTAATTCTATATTTAAAATACGTTGCAGTTAGCTTTAACGGACTTATTCATACACATTTACCAGCTATCGAATGTTGTGTCCCTTTCTAATGACTATTGAATTTAATTCAAGAGAAGAAGAAAAAGGATTCGATAGCTTATATGTTTAAATCTGTCTATTAACAAGGTAGTGTTTTATTACCCTAAATAAAACCCTTATCAAAACTATTCCGCAATAATATCACCCCTAACTAATAGACGATTATTCAAATCCCGGAATTAGCAAACTTAAATTCCAATAAATCATAAAACGTTAATCCTATATTTCGAAGTATCCCGGATTCAGTTCGATAGTACGGGTTCGCAGGAAGGTAACAAATCATGGGGAGTGACCGCCCCCGCTTACCTCCGTCAAAATCCTCTGTACTCCTACTCACTATGTCACTTACATGAGGGATTATTAAAACGATGTTTTACTCTTAATAAAAAAAAAATGCAACTCATTTGTTTTTTTCAATTATTTTTTAGCACTGAAGACAGCACTAGCACGATTTAATTATTAATTTTTTCTTTAATTCAAATATGTACACTTTCTTTTGTTTATGTTTAAGTAACTAGTGGAAACTTTTCTGGATTCATATTTTATATCTGTTTATAGTTCTATTGTTCTATTTTGTATTTGAAATGAAAGGTTATTTATAAAGCCTTCGTAAAGGGTGTTTTCTTTCAAATTTTAAGTGCGTGGTTATCGGCTGTCAATACACACATGAATTCGAAAAATTAAAGGTATTTTCAATTCCAATCGCAATTACTGAAATGAAATGAAATGTATTTGAAATGAAATGAAAAAGTAAAGTTGCCTAAAAAATCGCGAATACCTAATGCAGGATTACTACCAAAAAAATATTAAAAATCATAATAAATGAAAACACAAAATAACTGCTAACACACAAACTCAATCTCACTTCTGTTTCAGTGCCTGATTGGCCAACAAAATTCCATGCCGGGTGAAAAGGGAAATTCTATCAACACATAAAGGATTCCAAACTAATTTCCCGCAATAGAATAACGTCGAAAACATAAATGAAAGGTTACAAAAGCAGCGAAACTTTAGCACTCGACCAACGGGTAACCCCAAAAATGTTGCGATTCACAGCAATATTCACTGGAAAGTCGGTTAAACTTTGTAATTATGCCGGAGGGCGTGGGGGAAATCCGATATGAAGCAATACATATAAAAGCGAAGATTTTTAGTTTTTGTTTGTGGGGAAAATTGTGATTTTTTTAATCGTTTTATTAGGATTTTTTTTCTGTAGGTTATCGAGGTTTCGAAGTATATGAAACTCCCATTTGAAATCAAAATTGAACTTTGACTTCCTTATTATTTTTTTTATTTTTTTTTATTATTGCTATGAATGGCGAGACGAGCATGCCGTTCGCCTGATGGTAAGCGATACGACCGCTCATGAACAGTAGCAAAACCAAACAACACCTTGAATTACAAAGCAATGTTTGGCATTCCACTGCGCTCGCCATCCTGAGACATAAGATGTTAAGTCTCAATATGTCCAGTAGTTACTCTGGCTACAATGCCCTTCAACCCGAAACACAACAGTGCGTTTACACTGCTGTTTGACGGGAGAAATAGACACTGCGGTGGTACCCACCCAGATGGCCTCTCACATATGAGAGACCTACCACCAGTAAAATTATCTTATCTTTGTATTGCCCCACATTTTTGTATATTTTCATTTGGATGTAATATATACGTATGAAATTTACTATCTATTACCAAATAAAGTATTTCTCTCAGTAATAACTAGACCGATTTCCACATTCATTATGTAGTAAGTAGTAACCTTGCCCGAAAGTTATGTGATCTTATTTACCGAATTCGTATAACTTTACTACCGTAAAGCTAGAAGTGAAAAAGTAATTGAAAAGGCGTACATCCTTTTTTATAACGTCTTTATTAAAAGTATTCAATACCAGAACGCTGTTCTCAAAACCAGGTACAATGTCACTTTCGTTAGCCTGAAAAAAATATATAAAAAAGGAAAATAAATCAAACGCTTTTCATTATATAAAATATCGTCCACGGTACAAAGAGTGGTAACTTAAAACCACCGCGTTAACCAGTAATGAAAATGTCGCCAACTCACATTTAATCGCAAACTACATTGCCAGACGCAGAACTGTACCCAAACGAACAAAGCTCGTGCAACACGCTACTCCATTTATCAACTTTTAATGAAACACAGCGGTGGGACGGGTGTACTCTGGCGGAATCCAATTTAGAAATTGCTTACAGGATCGTCTGAGGCCCGATTTACCCAATCTGATAATGACTTGGCCGTGAAAATGATGTGGTAATCGCCTGCCGGATCATCTTTATATACATTTAATTTGGGGATGATTTGTAGGGGATTTTCTTGGCTTTTGTGTATCAGCAGATAAATGTGTGTTTTATGTAATAATAATGTTCTTTTTTGTATTTAATTATCTAATAATAATGGTGAAAGATTATTAGTTCAATGACAAAACCTAAGCGTGTTTAGTCAGTGCGCGTCACAAATTAAGAGTAGTGTTATGGACTAGGAACTAAGGACTAAGTCCGTGTTTGATATGACATGAGAGGTGGGTAATTTTAGAGGAGTTAAATCCAGCCATAATATCTGCGAGCGTCTTGTATTGGATATAAAATGATACTGAAAACTCCCTCTGACTCTCGCGCGCAAAAACCGAATGAAAACTTAATACGAGTAGCTATCCTGTCCTTCAAATAGCAGAATACAAATGGTGATTAGACACGAAATATCTGTAAACATTTCATTGTACTCTTTTAAACCATGTCAAATATATTCCGTTCAGTACGATCCTACTATACTAGTACTGTTTCCCAGAAGGGGTAGGCAGAGGTGCTACCAGGGCACCCATGTTTTCGCCTTGCCTTTTACGTCCAACGATGTGATAGGAGGCAAGCCAATCGCCATATCGAGCACAAATTCCAGACTCCGGGTTGGTATTTTTTATTTTTATTCTTTACTGCATGCAAAAAATATCAAAAAACCATACAATGTTTTTTTAATAGATAAATCCAATATCACTATCCCCAACCCGGGATTCAAACCCTTAGCTTAGTACAGCTGCGTCAACGAGGCAGTCCAGGCTCCCACATCCGTACTATAACCGCTACGGTATACAACACGGCAAAATCGCATTTCACGATGATACGTGATTAAGGGCGTCTACTCGGCGCGATGACAAACGACTATAGTTACTAACTATTTAGTTTTCAGACAAAAACATTAAAGTTGTGCGGAAATTTTCAACGAATGTGAGAGTCATGCCTGTATGTAATTGATGGATGCAATAAAAACGTAATTAGCTGTTTGAAATAATGGTTATACGTAATTTAAAGCGGTTGAGTTTTTGGGCCTACAGTCAAAATGGTTTATTCCCAGTAGTTCCACTCACAGTTCCACTAGAATAATTAGTGGAACTACTGGGACTTTTCATTCCCAGTAGTTCCACTTATTATTTTAGTGGAACTACTGGGAATGAAAAGTCCCAGTAGTTCCACTGGAATAATTATAGTGAATTTACACTGTTTCCTTACTTATTATTATTTATTGATTATTTTTGGCGACACATACGCGGACGTCGGCTTCGCTTAAGAGGTAGGTAGAAGTGATACTAGTTCTCCACGAAGTACCCCTAACTTTTATTTTGGCCCCGAATTTGTGATAGGGGTGAACCTATCGCCATATCGGGGATAAATTACACTCACAGGCAATGCGTACCAGAATTTTCCAATCGAATACTCGCACATTATTGCGTTTCTTCGACTTAATAAGCCAGTTCCTTTTGGCCTATATACGTTGCAACTATACCTATGAAGTGTCGCGTCATTTCTTTCTCTTTGTTTTCGCTCTCCTCAGCCGCGGGAAGCCCATTGCTAGACACAGGTTTATTCTAAGGATTTTTAATTACTTTTTATTATGCATAAAGCAACTTTCCGCAACCTAATCTAGATCATAATATTTTCCAGGTATTATTGGCACGTTACCACTATCTACGTAGAGACTTTTAACCAACTTCGGAAAGAGCGGAGGATCTTAAATAGACCTAACTTTTTTCTCGTATGTTTCTGACAGTTTATGCCGTTTTGATTAAAATATTTCACGACACAATAAAAAACCCGTCATACATTACTTTTCCGTGCCAATAATCATACATATATACATTTACGTTTTTAACATTATTAAACATGGATATTTTAGACACAAAATGCGTTAATATTATTAAACGGGGTCGGGGTTCTGTACTTTTTTATAAGGGATTACAATTTTATAAACATCGGGATTACGATAATAGTTCCTCTCGCTGGCGATGTGCTAGTTATAAATTAGAAAAAAGCGAACGGTTCCGTTACAATTTCAGGGGTAAGCGTCCTATTTCTTTTGCATTTGATTTTTTAAATAATTAATTTTTTGAAAGCTTAATAAGGCCATCAGCAAAGCTGCTATAGGAAAAAACCCAGCCCCCCTCATATTTAACAGGCAAATAATCAAAATTAAAAAACGTGGTATCGACTTGGCATCCGAAAAACCCATCCCAACATTCGACAGCAAAAAATCAACCATTTATAGACATAGCAATGAATTAGCGCAAGTTGGCAAAATTTGTTGTAAAAATGTACTCGAAGTTGGAGTTCCCATCCAATTTCATGAATTTCTCCTGGCCGACTGTTGCGATGGGAATATCAAAATTCTAGTGTTTTGTTCACCTGAAGCAAAGTTACATATGACAAACATTACTAAATTTTAATTCCCCGAAGTTGGTTAAAAGTCTCTACGTAGATAATGGTAACGTGCCAATAATACCTGGAAAATATTATGATCTAGATTAGGTTGCAGAAAGTTGCTTTATGCATAATAAAAAGTAATTAAAAATCCTTAGAATAAACCTGTGTCTAGCAATGGGCTTCCCGCGGCTGAGGAGAGCGAAAACAAAGAGAAAGAAATGACGCGACACTTCATAGGTATAGTTGCAACGTATATAGGCCAAAAGGAACTGGCTTATTAAGTCGAAGAAACGCAATAATGTGCGAGTATTCGATTGGAAAATTCTGGTACGCATTGCCTGTGAGTGTAATTTATCCCCGATATGGCGATAGGTACACCTCTATCACAAATTCGGGGCCAAAATAAAAGTTAGGGGTACTTTGTGGAGAACTAGTATCACTTCTACCTACCTCTTAAGCGAAGCCGACGTCCGCGTATGTGTCGCCAAAAATAATCAATAAATAATAATAAGTAAGGAAACAGTGTAAATTCACTATAATTATTCCAGTGGAACTACTGGGACTCCCAGTAGTTCCACTAAAATAATAAGTGGAACTACTGGGAATGAAAAGTCCCAGTAGTTCCACTAATTATTCTAGTGGAACTGTGAGTGGAACTACTGGGAATAAACCGTCAAAATAATGTTTGTGCTTGAGATGTAGAGGACTGTGACAGAAAAGATCAGATTGCTCGTTAAAGGATTTTCTTTCCTAACAGGGCTTATTGTCATTCCCGGAACAAAATTCAGTCCAAGCCAATATCATCTTACGGTTCTGCCCATACATGCTATCACAAGAGCAATCTGGATACTAATGTTTTAAATAACAAGTTGGACATAAATGGAAACTAGGTTCCTTCTGTGGTTATAATAATAATAATAATAATAATAATTTTATTTCAAGAAATATCTCATATACATTAAATGTTAGTATTACAATAATCTTATATAACTATGTTAGAAATACGCACATGCAGTGAAATCAATTTATACATAATGGGGCAATCCAGTCTGCCAGCAAGAACACGCAGAAGGCTGTTGGCGCTGGCACGCACCCTGAGCAACAACGACGCCGCTCGTTTGCGTCTTATGGCTGCAAAACCATCCGTATGTGCGTCTGCAAACATACCAGACGCGCTACAAAAACGTGGCAACCCCAACAGCATTCTGAACGCATTATTATATTGGACGCGGAGAGCACTGAGGGCTTGCAGAGAACAATTCGTCCAAAGGCTACACGTATAAAAATTTTGGCAGTACGCCTTAAAGAGTGTAATTTTAACTGCATCTGTGCAACGGACAAACCTACGGATCAGCATGTTACACCTCACCGCCAATGCCCTCCGCTCCCTATCCACGTCCAGATTGTCCCTCAAGTCCTCCGTAACGATATGACCCAAATATTTAAACTGGGGTACACGGCTTAAGACATTTCCGTTTAAAGAGACCGGTGGATATATTTCCACGCCTTTATTGACACCTCTAAAGATAAGCAATTCACTCTTCTTTGTGTTGTACGTCAAACCATGCTGCTCAGCATAACTCTCACAAACTTTTATCAACTTTTTCAGACCTGCCATTGATGGGCTCAGCAGCACCATATCATCGGCATAGCTTATGTTATTGAAAGCTATATTATCTATGTAACAGCCAGCTTGGACACTGCTGAGCTCGACTATCAGGTTATTAATATATATGTTAAACATTGTCGGGGAGCTCAACCCGCCCTGTCTTACACCACACTCCATAGTATAACTATCTGAGAGTGTATTCGCCCATCTTACACAGTTAATTTGATGTGTATACCAGTATTTAAAAATATTTATCAATTCAAACGGAATCTTTGCTATGCTAAGTTTGGACCACAACTTGTCATACGAAACCATATCAAATGCCCTTGACAAATCCAAAAAACAAGCAAAAACGGGTGTTCTATTATTCGTATAATATTTAACAGCTTTTTTAAGGCATAATATTGCAGTTTCAGTCGATAAGCCTTCTCTAAAACCATGTTGAGAATCATGGAGCTTGATATTTTTCGTTAAATAGTTATTTAATAAACTGTCAAAAACTTTAGCAACAATTGTGGCCAACGAAATTGGTCTATAGTTCGCTATATCAGAAATGTCACTTGTTTTGTTTTTCAAGATAGGTACTACAATAGTTTTCATCATTTCTTTAGGCAAATACGCATGAGAAATACAACAGTTGAATAATAAAGCCAAGACTCTGGGAAGGTGAACACCCGCATGTTTTAAATGCTCAACACTAAGTCCATCATGGCCCGGAGACTTGCCTCGCTTCATGCGAGTTACAATATTTCTTACCATATTGGCTGAATACCTTATTGTTAAATGTTTACCCTGATGTGGCTCAAATGTACTCTCTCCAGACGACGATGGACCAAGTGGTGATTTAACAGTGAAAAAGTCTTTAAATAAATTTGATATTTCAGCCGCATCTGTTACCCCATTAACGCTCACAGGAACGCCAGGCCTAGGGCTTATACTGTTAGTACTACGCCAAAAGTCCGTAAATTTATGACTACTATGAAGGCAAGCTAATTTATCCATAATAATTTGCTCTTGATTTTCTTGACACCATTTCAATTTAGATTTAAATTCCTTTCTTGTATTAACCATACTATTATAAATCTGGCCACCCTGAGGCTTACCAGCCACTAACCAAGATCGAAAACTAAGTCGAGCCTCCCTGTGAGCTGCACTAACATGCCTATTCCATCCCTTAATGTAGCCTCCTTTTCTCTTACACCGAGGTCTAATATAAGTTTGAGAGGCTGCCTTACTCATTATATTTATTATACAGCGATACATATTATCAATAACAGAGCGATGTTCTAAATTATTACAATATTGATCGGCACAGAAACGAAACTGGTCTGGAAAGTCTATATGTCTTAATTCAGCATGGCAAAGTTTATTATATTTTTCTAATTGTTCTACATGCCTATTATTGCCCCACAAAATTTTGTTATTATATGTGTTATTTACAGAAATTTTCGGTTTAACATAATTAAAATTACAGTTAATAAATAAAGGAAAATGGTCGGACCACAACACATCATATTTAACATTTACACTTACAACCGACATCCATGCAGATTCAGTGACAACACAATGGTCCAGCCATCTTTTACAACCATGCGCTTCACTAACAAAGGTAAAAGTTTCACAGTTTGTACCTAGAATCTGTATATCAGCACATTTCCAACATTGGTCTAAACAAAATTGTTGCAACTCATTGCCAAAAAGCTCCCCCGGATGAGAGTTAAAATCACCCAGAACAAAACAAGCTTCTACCTGTTCTTCCTCAATAATGGCACTAATTCTACTTAAGCACTCGGTAAACTCACTTAGGTTATCAATACTGTTGGTGGGCATGTAAACACTAAACACTAGAATCGATCTTTGCGATAACACTATTTTAATTGCCGACAATCGCGCACAATTGCAATCAATTACCGACACTGATGGAAACACATTTTTCCTCCACAATAGGGCGACCCCACCATAGGGCCTGCCATGCAGAAGTCCCGCCGATGTATCCACCGCCGATGTTCCAGTAAAACCGAAGTCAGAATCAATTGTGCCTAACAGTGGAATGTCATAAGGCATAAGCCAAGTCTCTTGCAGAGCCACAATGTCCGCCAGCCCGCATAATTCTCGAACACCGTCTATACTTCTTTTGAAAGATTTACAATTAAAAGTGACTAAAATCGTATTCATTTACCATGTGTATTATCCGACTCACTTCGCTTAGTAAAGTAAACAAAGCGTCTAAAAGAAATGCCATCTGGCCATAGTTTCGCATCCATAAAAATTTTTAGTTTACTCTTTGGTACAAGTATTTTGTAGGCATCATATTCTCTATCTATTTTCATTGCTATTTTCTCCAAGTTGATTTGTACTTGAGTCTTTTTATATATATAACTAGAAATATCTTCCGCCGAGGTGCATTTTGAAACATTGTTTATAAACAGAGGTATTTTGATATCCGCTGCCCTGAAGTTGGCTTCCGAGTCAACATTCGCCTCACCCTTTTCGCTGTGAAACCTGTTTCGAAACCTTTTCCTTTGTACTAGCTTCCAGTTTTCATCATCCTTCACATTTTTCAGATTATTCCACCCTCCGCCGCTGTTAAATATTTCGACAAAAGATTTCTTCCTCGGATGGGAGACTATATCATGTACCTGCGTTATCGCTGATTGTGAGCCGCATTCCACAATGTTTTTTTCTACATTACTTATAGTTTTGCACTCACTCGACTTTTTATGTTGCAAACTGCTGTTGGAAATCATATTTGACGAAGGTATTTGAGTGACTGGCTGTTCAATCTGGACGGTCAAGTCCGCGGATGAAATACTCTCAGACCTTTTTCTGTTACCCGCCTCAGCTGGACACGTACTTTTAAATGTTATAATATCATTTTTTACTTCATTTAAATCATCCACCTTTACATATGTTTGCTTAATTATAGCTACGTCTTGTTGTAATAGCACAATATCTTTCAAAAGCCTTGTGACGTCTACATGATCAAATGTTACTGGCGGTAGTTTGGTCAGGTTACGCGCGACAAAAATTGGTAAATCCTCTTGGTTTATTTGATTCATTAAGTTTATTATGTCTTCCACATCACGCTGAGATTTTCCACCTTTCTTTCGCGATACTTTCCTCTTGTCGGTTTTCACAGAATCAAATAACAGATCCTTTGCAGCAACAATGTCTTCCTCCGTAAAGGCACTAGTACATATACGGATTAGGCTCACAGTGTCCATCACATCCATTTTGTTTTGCAAGAACGCCAACAACTCGTTAATAACGATATTGCACGTATTACATTTAACTACACTTGATGCCATTACGTTATACACACGAAACACAATAAGCGCGTGCGCACGGTAGCTTGCGTCACTCGCCACTATAAACATTCATTTTTTTTTAAATACATTTAATCAGCTTGAGGTAGTTTTGAAAATAATGACATCCATAGAAATAATACAAACGTCTTTTTGGAAACGATAAAAATATGTTTACACTGAAAGTACAAGAAATTCAAAAGCCATCGTGAAAACTACATCATTACCTGATATAAAAACGTAACTTCGCAAATACTATTACCGTCAAACTAACGTGGTATTTACGAAATCCTATATTTACAAATCCTGTATCGACAAATCAAAATGGCTAACAAATTGGCGCCATCTTCAGGCGGCCATTTTGTCGGGCTTGTGAATAACGAAAATCAAGTTAAGTTAGGTCCAATATTGATAGAAAGGCTGACAGTACGAAACGAATGTACAGGCCGGTTGATAATTTGATTCACAATCGATATTTCTTTCACCGGAGCCCTTAGAAGGGGAGCGAACTTTTTGTATGGTACAATTTAATCTGCGCGCCCTTTTTGCCGCCATTTCTCGTGTGGGTGACGGAGGTCGGTATTCTCGTTTTTGTAAATTGTTGTATCGATGTGACAATACAGAAAGGTGTTTGGGTGTTATTTTGTTACTTTTCTTTGAATGAACCTACACGGTTTTTGTAGGTTAAATATCTCGTTTATGTGTCGGCTTAGGATTTTTGGTCCTTCGAGCTGGATTATGTGTAAAACACTTAATTAAACGCTGAAATTGGGGCTTATTTGTAATTGGTTATTACTTTCAAAAAAAAAAAAAAAACAAGGTCTACAATATCATTATCCTCAACTAGTTTAAGGATGAGTCGGCTAAACCGGGGTGTTACCATTATCTAACAGAAAATCGACTTTAAGAGACATCTCTGTCTGAGTGTGATTCTTTTGATGTGATTACCAACGCTATAATATATCTTTCTTCCTCCATCTTTTTTCTTTCCCATTCCCTGCTTATTTGAGAGGCTGGCATCTCATCTTAGACTTTACTTTTGTAGATTTTCACAGATTACGATAATGTCCATAAGGCAGGCCTTTTCTCTGACCAATACAAAACTACATATCTACCGACCTATGTCAGCAAGAACTGATCTCCCAAATCCCCGAAGAAATATTAAGATTGATAAAAGCATTTATAAAACGCATCAAGTAATACAATCACGGTAATAGCGGATCAGTTCGGAGTTGTCGCGAACAATGCCATGTTTTACGTAACACTGATGCTGTGTGAATATTTACGCGAGATCGTGACGGGAAAGATTTTACACCGTTTTATTTTAACTATGCGTTGGTTTGATGTCACTTTCATGCTGAAATGTGGGGACAGACGAAGCTTTCATAGTGAATGTAAACGATAATTATTTGTCCTTTATTTTATTTTTTATACATTAATATGTAAAATAAAACACATATAAAATATAAAAACAAATCCAATAATGGCAAGGCTCGAGATCCAAACCACCGGAGGTTAGGACCCCAAGGTGAGGAACCGCTTCACTATACGGGCCGTGTCAAGCAATACTGCCTTCCGTATCTGACACTTGACCCAACATCCTCTCCATTGCCTCTATAGATATTGGTCGAAGCTCTTTGGTATCAGCCCATGAGCAGAAACGATAATCGGGACAATAATTGTTGAGCCGACATGTCACTAACCTCGTATGCCAAATCTAAATATTTAGACTCTTTCTGTATCAGCCCATATACGTCCCACTGCACGGCACGGGCCTACACTATAATTGAGAGTACGATTGAGAGTGGTTAGGCCATATAGTCCACCATGCTGGCCTAGTTGACGGACTTACACACCAAAGAAATTCTTATAAATTGCTATGGTATGCAGGTTTCCTCACGATGTTTTCCTTCACCGTTTTTAGTGCGTGGCGATTGACTATCAATACACACATGACTCCGAAAAGTCAGAGGTGTGCCCTGGGATTTGAACCCGCGACCACCGTGACCATGTTGGCAGCCGCATCTGGTCCGTTTACCAACATAAATATTTAAACTAAATAATTATAATTTATTATTATGATACATTTCTAAGACAGTAATGTAAGTCTTTAAAACTTACATTAACAAAGTAAGAATTCGCTCTAATAGGTTAGTGCAATAGTTTTGCAGAAAACCGACTTAAAGTAGGTAGGTATTTCTGTTACAATTTGTGGACTTGCTGGAGGACCAAAAACTGGTGTTTGAATATTCATTTCCTCCAAATAGCGACTACTAAACTCGTCATAACAAGACATGCAAGTGACGTTTTTCTTTTAAGGCAGTCTCAGCAAAGGCCGTTTAAGTTTATAAACATTTTAATAAAAAAAAATAACAACCACACGAAGCCTCGTCATACCCGACGGAGGTGTAATACATTACACCGAGTGTAATTACGAACAAACTGCACCGGATTAGCATTACATGACGCGTCATTCCGACCACGCGCCAGCCAGCCAAATTATATTGGATGTAATTGCTGCGTAAACGCAAACCCTCATCTGTATTCCGCTCAGTCAGCGACGTTTAGGATTTTCAAGTTAAGCTGCAATCTCTTAAATTCAACGCTCAATTTTCGTCGAGTTATCATTTTTAATGTATTTAGATTTAGATACCGCGGTTTATGTCTTAAGCTTTTAGTTAAGACCTTTATCTTTAGGTTTTATACCGTGGTAAATTAAATTTAGAGAACTGACTTCAGTGGTTAAGTTAATCTTTTTTTTTTTCTCCTTTTTCGCCATGATCTTTCGTACAAAATATTTCCTTATTTTGCGCCTATATTAGCGCTAAAGAGGGTCTTTAGCGCTTTGGATATTTAGGCTATGATAATAAATTATAATACTAATAATAAATACTTCAAACAGTTACATACTGGTCCTGATCCCACATTATTATCAATTGAGTCTTGTGTCATGGGTATCAGAAAATATGAGAGACTTTTCGGTCTCACAAACATTTTTCTCGATTTCTCATTTGTTAAAGGAGAGAAACATCTAAATATCATGTGTTGCAAATGTAGGGTTTAACAAAGAGGGACTGGCCATAGATACTCTAAGGTAGAACGTACAAATAGATGATGCTGTTGTTAAAATAATGATTTCTAGTCACTTTGTAGTAATGATCTCATTAGTCAAAGTTATTATATTGCATGCATTATTCAATGCAGCATTTATAGGACTTTTTATGAGCCGTAAACTGTGAAGTCTTGATTCAGATTTTCGTAGTCCGGACGTATTAAATTTACCACTTCTGCCAACTCTTTCACTTCGAAATAAAACTACCACTTTTCCGAACTATATCTTTTACACTTTTAAATCGAACCAATGGACATTAACTCCCCTAATACGTTTTCCAGAAATGTTAGAAAGTTAATTCCCTTTTCCTCGTAATTATCCCTATTCCCCCCGATACTGTGTCGGAATACACGAGCGGATAATGAAAGCCATGGGTTCGTATCACGCTCATGTGCATAAATATTCATGGTAACCGTTCGGTTATATTGATTAAGCCCGTTTTAATAGAGTTTCAGCACTTTTGTATTGAATGTGTTATTTGTATGTGTGATTTATGTCGTGGAAATAAAGATGAAATTGTGTCTTTTTTATTAACCGACTCCAAAAAGGAGGAAGTCTCAATTCTTCGGTTTTTATTTATTTTTAATTTCACCTAATTCTCCTCTTTATCATATTTGTATATTGTTTTGTTTTTTATATATTGGTTGTTAAGTATATTATATAAGTTACTTTCCCCCAAACCCTAACAAAGTTTTAAACTCGGTTATACTTCAGAGCAAAATCAAGCCTGGCTCACTAGATTTTCAAAGGAAAGTGCTTGTGAAGCCTCTCCATGGAAGCCTCCATTTTAAAACCGTAAATATCAATGACAATTGAAAATTAAAAAATCAAGTCGGGAATTAATTCGTACGTCTCATGTCTAACGCGACGTCTATTTAACAAGTTGCGAGGCGCTCGTCGCTCGCTACAATTAACTTGTACGAAAGCAATTAATTTTAATTAGAAACACTTCAGCTCTGCAAAAAACAGTCTAACGGCTCTGTCCGGGAGACAATGGGACGCGAATACATTTGTTATAAAATTTTGACATCGATTCTTTTTTAATGAATGTTTTTGTTTTCGGTTTTTGGTTTCTACTTTTCTTTTTCTGTCTGTTTACGTGCTAAGGTTTTAGAGTTGGCGCATTTATTTTTATGATGTTGATTTATTTAGCTTTGGTTTTTTACTTTTACTGGAACCAGGCCGTTTCCAACAGGGGGGATGTTTGGTGGAAGCCTATGTTCAGTAGTGGACTTCCTGTGACTATAAAGAGATAAAGATTTTTACTATATACTATAAAGAGATAAAGATTTTTACTATCAGTTAAATTCTCAGCTGTGGACTCGTATAGGTTGATAAAAAACTAATATTTTCTGGAATCGATACTTTTAAGAATAGGGTTTTTTAGTCCTACCAGAGTAGCTAAATATGTTGGCGGAATTTATGTATCTCAGATGTACTCTAAGAACTTAAAAATATTATGTTCTATAGCGGAGCATAAATTGTACTCATAAGAAGGCGACAGATTTTTGGAAGCATGGCAACAAAGTTTTTTGGCGGTTCAAGCTCGGTCATCATCATCATCATCATCATCGTCATGTACTTCATGCTGATAATGGGAAGAAAAATCAAGTTAATTTGCCTGACCAAATATTCGAACCCGAGACCTCAAATACAACTACATTACTGAGGCAGTAAATTTTTCTGAACAGCATAAAGGTGTTATTTGGAATCCCAAGCTAGTTGTAAAGTTGGAGATGACAATGCTGCGCAATAAAATGTAAAACCGTATCACCATTGAGTTTAGTTTATGCTACAGAACTCTGGATTTAAATCTTAGTTTTATCCGCTACGGAATAAAATTCATGGAAAGAGGCGTCGAGTACTTTCAGACGGTTTATAGAAAACGATTTATGGGAGAAATATTTGTATTGAACTGTGTGTGGCAAGGACACTTACATACAAAAGAGTTTGAGTATGATTTCCATATCTATAAATAAATAAATACACCCAACAATCACATACATAGTCCTGACCCTACTCTAAGATCGAGTCTTGTGTCGTTTATCAGGAACTACGAGAGACTTTTCGGTCTCACAAACGCCTAGACCCGAAACAAATACCTGTGGTTCACACAAGTATTTGTTTCGGTGCGGGGATCGAACCCGCGGCCTCTCGCTTCACAGCCGGCTTCTAACCAACTGCGCCACGTAGGCTGTATGGACAAATAATTATGTTTTGATTGTGTTCTTAACATCCATAACAAAGGGATATGGGATCGGCATTCTGTGAACGATTTTAGGTATTTTAATATATCAATTAACGTGACTTTCGATCAATTAAAGTTGAGCCGAATTTGCAAGCGCAGTGTCGAACTCATAAAAATAACCTATAATGCAGTAACTAACACCTCATCTCGGTGTCTTTCTTTGTGTGCCACTGTTGATCCTGGCTGACATGAGTTGCAGTGGTGGGTGTGAGTTCGAGAAAGTCTCTAAAATGCACTAACTAAATACCAATTATGCAAAATTCCATGAACACATTGAAAGTTACAATGCACTGGACTATAAATCCATATAGGTCAGCGTATTCGCCGCTAAATCGCTTCCTGTGTGCGTCGATAATGGTCGGCACGCTTCCTGCCTCACTTGGCCTTTATGCCGAGGTTAATTGAAATGCATTATATGTTATATCTGGTTTGTAATTAAACTCCCAGTGTTGGGCAGCGCGTGATAAATTATAGGAGGTTGGATTTCAAAGCACAGCTGTGACTTTTTATACCAGCGTGAAAAAGTGCACTCTAACGGTGAAGGAAAATATCGTGAGGAAACCTGCATATAATAGCGATTTGCATGAATTTATATTGTATGTAAATTCAACCACACTGAACTAGACCAGCGTGGTGGACTATATAGCCTAACCACTCTCAATCGTACTCTCGATTGTAGAGGAGGTCCGTGCCCTGCAGTGGGACGTATATGGGTTGACACAGATGAAAAAGTGAGTGTGTGGCAGTCACTACAATTCGATCTAAATAGAGTATCTAAGAGAGAGAGTAAGAGATTTTTATCGCTATCGTGAAGATGGCATTCTTTATATTTTGTTTTAGCGTCCCAGCGAATACACATTTTTGAAAATATTCTGTCACTGCGTTCATCAGGGATAATATTAGATTCTAAATGTAAAATAATTTTTCAAATTGGTCCAGTAGTTTTAGAGTCTGTTCAATGCAAACAATCAAATCTTTCCTCGTTGTATTAGTTCAGATATATTATATTTGAGCAAAAACATTAAAAGGGTAAAGATCGTACAATGTTACTATATATAGACCGCTATCAAAATATTTATAGTAGGTATGTTTTTTAGGAAACTCATATGTTTATCAAGGTACTTGTAATAATCATGTTATTTTGCTTAAAAATAACCCAAAAAATTACATCTTTAACAAAACACATTTCCTCATCTTATCAAAAACCTCCAGGCCAACCAACCTTTTCTAAAACCAAGTAAACCATATTTTTACCCGCACAAAATTGTGTCCTTTGAAATTTCCGTTGGAATATCCGTGGCTATCCGTGTTCAAAAAGAGACACTCAAGTTGCTCATAAAAGTGCATTTCGCGCAGTATATTGTTTTAACACATCCCGCGTCGAGTTACGGTCGGTATATAAGAATAACCGGTATATAAATATAAGGTGCAACGTGTTGCTTAATAAATTCTTTGAGTTTAGACAGTATGAGAATTTTTATGTGGTCTAAGAAAAATGTTTTGAAAGTAATGGTAGTAGGTCTCTCATATTTGCATTGTAACTGCAATGTCTATTTCTCCCATCAAACGGCGGTGTAAATGCACTGTTGTGTTCCCGTTTGAAGGACACTGTAGCCAGAGTAACTACTGAACAAAATGTGACTTAACATCTTATGTCTCAGGAAGGCGAGAGCAGTGGAATGCCAAGCATTGCTTTTAATTCATGGCTTTGGTTTTGCTACTGTCCATGAGCGGTTGTATCGCTTATCATCAGGCGAAATATGTAATGTAATACTGTAAAATAAAGAATCAATGGATAGCCGTTAGATTAACAATATTCTTGAGACCACAAAAGACAGGGTGAGCTATTGCTGGATGTTGGAGAAGATATTTTTAATAAGCATCCACAGAGGTATTTAGTGTAGTACTGACTTCAAATATAATGATGCATTTTGAAAGGGATTTTCCGTTTAGTAGGTAATTGTTTTTAAAATAAATATTTAATAAAATATTTTGGATATTTCCTTTTTTTATTGATGGCTTGTGACTGTGTCCAACTACAAAATTATTATCTTGAATTGTCTCCCCTATGTATTTACAAATAGTTGTGTGCCAAGCCTCTTTTTTAAGGCACAAAATATCTAGTGTGTAATTAATATTATTTCTTATGTATTCCAAACAATCTAAATTAATTAATATTGTTATATAAGTATTCCTCTTAAATAAGAAACAATATCGAAACAACCGAAAAAATAAATAACTACAATGAATAATCACTTTTACCTATAATAATTTTTGCGGCCGTCACATTTCTTTTGTTTCGCGTACACCGCCGCCTAACGAGGTAATTACAATAACAATGGCGGTACCGAGGGCGCGATGAATGCGCGACAAAAAAACCACGTCATGCCAAATACCATTGTGCATTATTTGTGGCGGTTCCACTACCGGTAATTATCGCTTTTGAAACACTTTCGACTAGCCTTTGTCCTCGATGAATGAAAAATATCAATATATTTTCATTTCGACGATATATCATATTAATTGACTGAGCAGAATACAGTGTTTGTCATTTGTAGAAAGAAGAAGTTTAGTTACTTATTTATGTATGTTTATTGTTGCAATATTTATTCCATGCATTTATTAATTGTGTAACATATACAAGTATCATATACACAGTTATGCCCCCATATACATAGTTAAAATTGTTTTACTGGTGCAAGCTTAGATATTAGCTTTTTGGTTCTGGAATACCCAAAATCGAAAGTAATATGTAGGTATTGATAATTACACGTGGGAATTGAATCCACACTCACTAGCTTGTTATTTCCAATGTTAAGGTTAAATTAGAAATAAAATTGCGGTAAGAAAACAAAGTATACCTGTATATACTTACTAAACGTCTATTGTATCAGACCATACACGTCCCACTGCATGGCACAGGCCTTCTCAACAATCGAGAGAACGATTGAGAGTGGTTAGCCAGTTAGTCCACCTAGTGTGGGTTGGCGGACTTTACATACTACATTTCTACAAATCGCTATGGTATGCCTGTTTCCTCACGATGTTTAAATTCCAGTGCATGGTGATTGACTATCAATACACACATGACTCCGAAAATTCAGAGGTATGCAATGGGGTTTGAATCCGCAACCATCGTGAACATGTTGGCAGCAGCATCTGGCCCCATTACCAACAAGCTACCAAGCACTACGATTACTACTAGTATCTATAACATTATATTATGTACGTGTATATATACTTAGTGTTAGTATCCCTCGTCCGTTTAGCAACAAGCACTACGATTACTACTATAGTCTATAACATTATATTATGTATGTATATATATACTTAGTGTTAGTATACCCCTCTATATTATATATAAGTATATATAAATGTATATTTGGTTGTTCCAGAAGCCGATTACACACTGGATGATTCATTTTGGAATGAAGAAAGCCCAGTTGGTAAGTGACATTACATACCAACTTCATAGATGTCACATAATAGACTAAATTCACGGCTCTTTCTTCATCAAAACCCATTTTTTTACTCCCATTGGAATCACATTTCAGGTAGAAATTTAACCTATGGATAAGTAACTTGAAATCGGTAGAAGAAGCTATAATTTTATTATTTTGTACATGCGTTCATAAACTAACACCTTTTTCCAAGAAGGGGTAGGCAGAGGTGCCAGGTCACCCACATTTCCCCATGTATATTCCGTCCCACGATGTGATAGGGGTCGAGCCTATTGCAATATCGGGCACAAATTCCTGACTCCAAGCTAATATTGAATAGAATAGTCCAATATCGCTTTGCCCGACCCATGATTCGAACCTAAGACCAAGGCAGTTAAATATTAAGCTAATTAAAACTACACAATACGCAGAGTTTATTTTGAAAGATAACAATCTTATTACAGTTCAAATACTTGGAAAAAGATTCAACCAAATTTACCATATCAGCTGATTCAACCGACTACCATTCACATCTCATCCAAATCCGAGCTAATTCACCAGAAAACAAGACAAAAGCCGAAACACTTTATTGTAGCGTTGGTGAGTGTCCGACGGACGGGCGGGCAGCGACGAGCGGACGTCCGCCGCGACAGTTTATCACACCCCGAGTGCCGCTCGTTTGTGCTGTGCTCTTGTTAAATATTTAAAAAGATTTTCGTGTAATAAAAATGTCCGCGTTATTGTCTGTCTGTCGGTTTTAAACACCATTTAAGTTACCGGCTTCCCTCTTACTGTTATTTTGACTGTTTAACGGTGTTTTGTTTGAGTTTTTTTTTTTTGAGGCGCTCTATCTGGTTTTCCGTCTGGAAAGAGATGGTTTATTATTAACGTTATTACGATGTTTTTGTATATTTGCAGTCATTAAAATGATATTTGTTTCCATTCGAATACCGACCATACTAAACGAGCGACGTAATGACCCACTGAAATATGCCGCTTTGTAGAATAAGTCAGCGCTTATTTTCTTACGACTACGCTGACATGATAATATAATAGACTTACGAGAAAAAATCTATGTCATCTCTTTACTTTTCCGGCATAAAAAGTAAAGATTGATTTCTTATATTAAAGATTTTATCTACAAAACTATACATGGTATTTTGGTACCTGGAATTACGTATACCTACTTCAAACTACGCTGGTATCGTACCCATATTTCGATTTAGAGCAAGTATACGCAACTTCTAAAACATACAAACCTATAATACATGGCTCAACCTGATAATCAAACTCAGAACCTCTTAGTCCACACCCCAACCATTCCCAGTCTCAAAGAAAGGAAATAAATCACCGCCCACACTTAACATTCTCTAAACAGTAAGTACAGAGCACAAATCCAGCTGGCGTTTTAATAAATCACCCGACACTGTATTCCATTTGTATCCGTCCATTTCGTACGTAATTACCACAGAATCGTACGGCGAAACTAAAATTTCACCACATCAAAGGGCGCGGCGCAACAGTTTTGATTTGAAACCAGTATGAACCGGTTTGCGGCGGCTCGGTTCCGGTTTCGACCGGTTCATTCGGTCTGTTTGTGCGTTGGCGTTTTGTTTCGTGCGGTTTGCAAGTTAGGATGTGCGTTGGTTTAAGGATGTTGATATGTTAAACTTCACGTGTTTGCGGCCGTTATGGCTTACATAATTGTTAAACAAATTCAAATGTTTTCCTTGTTAGACTAAACATATTATGTAACTGTCTCAAAATTATGCTTACAAAATGCACTTCTCACTCTTAGAATATTTACATTAGCTCATACAGATTCCATAATTATTATACAGTTTCCTCATGATATGAAAGGAATCCGTGTAATATGACCTAGGTACATCACCATGCTAGTCTAGTTATAAAAACCGCCACAGATTGCATTATGTCCACTTTAAGATGTAAAGGATCTTGAAAGTTTTGTCTCGAGAATATCAAAATTGTGGTCATAAGCCCCTAAGGAATTTACATACATACATAAACTCACGCCTTTTTCCCAGAAGGGGTAGGAAGAGGTGCCTGGACACCCACATTTCGCCAGTATGTTCCGTCCCATGATGTGATAGGTGGCGAGCCTATCGCCATATCGGGCACAAATTCCTGACTCCGGGCTGATAATGAATAGACAAATCCAGTATCACTTTGCCCGACTCCGGATTCGAACCTCAACTTTGCAAGCGTACTTTAGTACAACTACGCCACCGAGGCAGTAACAAAACCATATTTTGTCAGCTAACCTAAGAGCTCTTTTAGATGAAATTTCTCAAATATTGCAACTTCACAATCTCGAAACATTCCAGTATTTTATTCCTGTACCTAATAATTAAATCTACTAAAAATACACACACCCAACAAATACCGCTTATTTCTACACATATTTTTGCAATACGTGACCATTTTACCATTTTAAAAAGCCCGTTTCCATCCCCCTCTAAAACCCCATTTGGAATTCAGCGAAACGATGCGAAGCCATCGCCCTCGGATCGAGTCTTAGCGCGATGCGTTTGCAATTGTAAAAATATTTTTATATTTTCCATGTATTCGAATATGGTCTAACGTTTTGTGGCTTGGCTTAGGTATTTTACTAGTTGTAGTGAGTGGTTAGATATCTTCTTATTTGTAAGAATGGTGAGGTGGGTTACAAGAAGAAAAGAGCTTTCTTGTTTTTCTTTTTAAGTTATTTCCAAATTTTATGGTGGTATTTGGTTAGATACTAGATAAACTTATTGTTTTAAAAATATCATCCATCCATCCATCAGCCAAAGGAAGTCCACTGCTGAACATAGGCCCCCCCAATGATTTCCACAGAGACCTGATGGAGGCAGCCTGCATCCAGCGAGGTCCCGCAACCTTTACTAGGTCGTCTGACCATCTTGTGGGTGGACGTCCCACGCTGCGCTTTCCGCTACGTGGCCTCCAAAATAAAAATATGACCAAAACAAAATGTTAATGTTTTACATGTTTAAGTACTTACCTACTGTGAAGGTGCACAGTATACTCGTATCTACAATAAAGTTTCATCGATCTAATTCCGATCAGTAGTTTAAATTTCTTTCATCGTTCCCCTTACCATAAAATGCAATTTCGTCACCTTACTGATAGACGAAACGAAACCTACTAGCATACATGGTCGTTCAATATTTTTTGATACCAAATACATTCAGCCGAGAGAGACAGAGTTAAATTAATTAATCTATTCGGTTTCGGTTCGTGCGTGTTGACGACAACCGTACATCGCCGTCAGCGCTCTATGCCAATCGATGCGTACACTATATTCCGGTTTATATCTATCATATTGCAGTTCTATTAGGGTTTAAGGTAGACGTACACATTTCTGTTTCGTAAATATCGGATGCATCACATAAAACGGATTATATATTTGTCATTGCGTCCACAGTATCAGCATACAGATTTGCTTGGATTGCTTCTTAGAGCATCGGCATTACCGATGACAAGATTCATGCGATTCGTGCGATGCGGATCAATGGACACTTCTATGAATTCTTAAACAAAGAATACTACGATCCGTTAAATGCGATGCGTCCAATACGCACGATGCGAATATGTGCAAGCGTGCTATTAAAGTGTGTAGTTCTGTTAAAGACAATAGCAGGGTAATTATTCACTTCATTGACCAATTAGCAGAGAGCGAATCTTGGTAACCGTGAAGTGATAAGTGCGATTCCCAAGTCAGCACTCGGTTTTATATGTCATTTTTTCAGTCTGAAAATCTTTCTCTTCCTCTTCAGCTCCAGGAAGTTCAGTGTTGGATATATGCTTCTCCCTAAGATCTGGAAAAGCGCATTTAATTGATCCAGAACAGGATAGGCACTCCTCAAATCACACCTTTTTTATTCAATGAAAAAGGAACTTTTATACTATGAAATAATACATGTCAGTCCCCACGGAACGGCAAGAAGTTTGGCAAAATTCAGTGCTTCTATTGATATTTCTGTCTAATCTCCACGGATTACAAGCCTAAGTCTCGACCTCATATCACAACTGTCTCACGTGTTTATAGGTAACTACGATCTCCTTCCTCACCTAAGCTCCGACTCAAACATAATATCTTGTTCAAACAATTTTCTTTATAACCCTGACATGATATGAATCTATATTCATACAGTCCTCAACACATTCTGTTAAGAAAATACAATAATATTGGCACAAATGGATGTATATTCAGCATGTTTGTGCATGCGTTGTCGTGTTGTGTTTGCAGTGCAATGGAGTTTGCATGCGTGCTGCTGTCACGACAGCCGATACGAACGTGGTGAAGGATCGTGTGGCCCGAGCGAGGAGCGATAGCGGGAAATAAATATACTTATTCAACTCTAAAATAGAACTGAAAGAACACACCTGCGGCCAGACGCATTTTAGTCACATTCATATTTAATTTTATTTATTTATACGTTCTTCACAGCTGGCAATAAAGATCATAATTCATATAGACTAACCAATACGCCAATTACGAAGCGCTCATTATGCAATAAATAAACATTTTTTGAAAAATACTGTTGGAATTTTCTGTCGTCGGGCAAGTCTAAAAATCATAGCTCGTTTTAATGGTTTCTCTCTCTTTCTTCAGCCACAGGAACAGAGGCCTGTAACATAAATTTCCTGATAATAGCACCTTGTATCTAGCGATTTCGTGCAAGCTTAACTAGTTCGTACATCTTGCAGGCTATAGTTGCTCTTCCAAAATATTCCCCGAGAACAACAAAACCCAGCCCGCTACATCCTATACCTTGGACCACATCCTTGTACAGTCGAAGGGACAATGTTACCCAACAACATATCTTATTACCAACAAGGTTGCTTCCGAATCAAATTTAGTTCGTAGTCTGAGTTTTTGCCGTTTGGTAGCATGTGACTGTACGCAATTGTGTTTGATTATTCATAACCTTATATACAGTACATTACTTTATATAAATTGTACTTGTATACATTGTCAAGGATTTGGTTTCATTATTTCGACTTTGACTTTTATTTGGTATTGGACTTTTGTTTTGTAATAAATTCTTATTTATGACGGAAATATATTCTGGCTTTATGTATGTGTAATAAGTATCAACACATTTATAAATTGAGTCTATTTTTTATGCTAGATAATTAGATAATTTAATAAAGTATTCTCAAAGTAGATGTTGATTATAAATACAACAGTAAAAAAGCAACGTAATAGTCTGATAAAAATCCAATTTTATAACATAAAGTATAAAATATGCTTACTCTAATTCCCTTTGAGTAAATCCGTATAAATTCTTCTCAACATTTCAGCGTAATAATCTCAAGTACTTCCTTTGCTAAAGATTTTACTCAAGCTCATCTCGATTAAGATGAGAAAGATATTTTACGCTGGTAAAATGTAAGGTACAGTTTTCCGAATGATAAAGACGTAAATTACAACATAGATGGCTTTTGTCAGTCGGCGGGGAAGACGCTGACTTTGAAATAGTAAACTTTTGTAATATATAAATATAGAAGACAAAATGCACAATTTCAATATTGAAAAAAAAAAACTTTTGTGTGATTGTCAATATTCTCTTTGGGTATGAATATTGTCAAGGTGAACATCCTCATAGTTTTTGAACCAAAACATGACTCAAAGTTGATTTGGTACTACAGATATGATTTGCATTTTTTTTTTTAATTTTCTTAATTAGTCTACCTTAAGCCTAGAGTCATTTGCTACGCCATGCTATTAATTCTAAAGATCATTAGTTTCTGTATATGATCAGAAATAATTAAAATAAAAGAAGTAAAAATCCAGCAAACCTCATTCCAACATTCACATACATCGCATTAGAACATAATATCGACATAATCCGAAAGATTCAACAATACGTTTTATAAGAATATAAAATTAACATCCGTATTCAGTATACGTGACGTGAAGTCGAGTCGTACCACAATTTACATGTGTATGCATCCGACATGTAAATTCCGCCATTCGCGCGAAGCCACGCGCCCCGCCGACGTGACTCTGTCTCTAATCGGTTTCGAATCGATGTCGCTTGTTTGCGGAATAAGGACGTATGTTTCGATCGCCTGGATGCTAATGACAATGTAAATTGAAAAGTTTTAGACGTAAATATTTTCATAATCATAATCTACAATTAATTGAATAAAATTTAAAAATAAATATGGTGTTTTAATTAGACGGTATCATAGGTAATTACAGTCTCTAATGAGTTATTTCAATTTAATAAATAATTCATGAATGCGCCCAAAAGTCATAACGTAGTCCCCATACTAAGATCGAGTCTTATGTAGTGTGGATCAGAAACTACGAGAGGTTATTCGGTCTCACAAACCTCCAGATACCTGCGGTTCACACCATTTTTTTCTCCGGTGGGGGATCAAACCCGCGGGCTCTCGTTTCACAGCCGGCGTCTTACCAACTGCGCCACAGAAGCTGTCAATAAACATAAAAGATTTCCTGTTGAAAATGGCTACAATGTATTCAATGGCTAGTGCAAATACTGTTTCTACAATCAAAAGCTGGACGTCTCTTTTTTGTAAAAAAATACTTACTACGTCAGGCATCGCTTAAAGTTATCTCACTTATCCAACGTAAAAAGAAATACCATAACAATTACTCGTATATCTCCTACATTCAAAAACAATATTACCCCACCCCACACGATCCATCATTAAAAATAAAATACTCCAAATCCAAAATTACACTGAAACAGTAGCGACTCTACAATACGTAGAGTATGTAACGAGTAGGTAGAGCAGACAGCGCGGCGCGTGCAGCGAGCCGGCAGAGCCAAGGGCCGTGAGACGCGAGGCCGCGCGGAGAGCTTTTACGAGCCGCACCGCCCCTGTAATTTTGTCTCTACTAATTTTTATTCATGGCTTAAGCGTGTGACTGTTGCGATGTATTGTTATACTGGGGGACTTTTTGATAGAAAACATTTCATAAGTGTTTTAAAGGTTTACATTATATTCGGAGGTTGGAATGTAGAGATAGGTGGTTATGGTTTACCGAGCTAATGTATGTCCAAAATATGTTTGATGACCTATTTGCTAAACCTGGCATAATTTATACTCTCGGGAAAATATTATAATTTGAGTTTTTAACCGATAATTCACACAGAGTATTTAGTCTTACCGGGGTGATTTCTTTTTCCTTAAATAACAAAAGGCTAAGTTACCTTTTTTTAGGAACTGAATAATGTGAAACATCTCGAGCTAATTTTGAGATAATTACCTCAATCCTTTTGTTAAAATATAATTTATGTTCAACAGTTCAGCGAATTTATTTCCGACTCTACCTTGCCTCTACCTCTTCTCTACCTCCAACCGTATACACAAGGGTGATATCCATAAAAGTCGTACTTACAAGTACGTACGTTACGATGCGGCCTTAATTTCTAATGGAGGCACAAATTATTCCGCTACGGAGGAATCTTTTAGCCCTAATTTCTGCTGGAAATATAACATTCAATTAATAATAGTAGCTTGTACGTAGGTTGTACCGTTAATTATTATCCTTTTATTTTTATGGAAGAAGATTTTAGACCATCACGCAGGTCTAATGCAGGTCGATAAAGATCCTTGTACACCTTATAAATTTTTGTGAAGTACAGGTTCACAAGATTTTGAATAATGCTTTCCATCTGGTTCAAAACGAGTATTAAAAACATATTAATGCGTTGGTCGTGTGTAATTTAAAAATATTAATGTTAGTATAATGACTTATTAAATTATACTCAAAATGTACATGACTTAAGAAAATTCTAAGTATTAACATATGAAACAACAAAAACTCCGATCAAAACGTAGTAAGCAAAGTATTCTCAAGTTATGAAATATGAACAAACTAAAAACACGGCTTTCTCGACGTAACACCGAACAAAGTTCAGCACATAACAACTTGGCATACTAATACGACCGGGTCATGTCACGCGGCAAATACTGCCGCACTTTATTCAGGAAGCTTTCATTGACTCATCAGCCCGGATTTAATACGATTTAAACCTTAAAACAACACGGATAAGGAGCATAATGCCTCACCGGTTTACGTGTCGTATTAACATCTCAATGAGTTAGGGGAGAACTGAAATCAATAAATCGGTACGCCTGTGCGGCTACGCTGTGTAGTGCTACGTTGTTCTGCTACGCCGTAGCACTATCGTAGCACTACACTACAACATAGTGCTACATAGTTGTGTAGTTATACTGTTACGACTCATGTTGTGTATAGTGTAGAGCTTTTGTGCTACGCCGTAGCACATTATACATTTTGCGCATCCCAGATTCAAACAGGCCGAGTGAATGCGTTCGCGGTGTAATATAGGTCATAAATTTTGCTGCACTGATATCATTAAACTCATAAATTATACTTCAGTTGTGATTTTATACTCTAGGGAGGCATATAAATGATGACAATGCTGACGTGGCGGGTAGTTACCAGTTTTGTAGTACAATATCGCAAATTTTGTCACATTGTTGGTTAAAATATTTGTCATAAGTTTGAATATTCAGTGGCAAAAAAATTATATAGGCAAAATGTTATTTATTTTTACACAAATCATTATTAAAACGTTTTTAAAATGAAACCTCACTTTATATGAAAACACATCATGTTTCACGATTAAGTAAAAAGAAGAAATATTTTTCTTGCCCTATTATGCTCTTATGTATATTGTTTTAAAAACTTCATTAATTTTACATTGCAAAAACAAATTAATTTTTGCAAAGGAAAATGAAAATGTATTTGTAGTTCTGTCTGACTTTCACTCATTCAATTGTAATAAAAACAGCCAAAAAGAAAACAATATTTTTCCATTCTTAATTTACACATTCTATATCGTTTACACCGAACATGCAGCACTAAGATATAAACATATACATATATGTATATTTATATAATTTTTAAATGCAATACAACAAACACATGACACTGGAACGGATTCGGGGTCGCGTATTGTAAATTGTCATTAGCCTGTTCTTCTATCAACCCCTGCATAGGGGTGGTTATTAACAAAGACTGCGGACCCTTGACCAGCCATTGTTTCACTTGAAAGCAATCACAACCCTCCAGCGCTTCCTGTTTGCGGCTAATCTACAAGGGTAGATGTTTGTGAATATGGGGTATATCACCCTTTTATTGTAAGGGTTGACAATATCTTGGTCGTGGTTCATACTTTTAATATTGTGACAGATTTGTTGAAGATTGGTTGAGTGGTGTCATTGTCATTAAATAGCATGTTTTTTACCTGTTTAGTGCATCCACCTTTTCAATATAAGGTCTTTGAATATTAATCAATAAAAAACGTGCGCAAATCTAATGAACTCCTGTTTTTTTTTGTGATTGTATTTATCACCTTTAGAGTAACGTGATATTGCAAGAACCTTTTATTGTCAGGTTATCAATATGCCTAATCTAGAACTTATATGTTGTTAGAATTTCAATAATTCAATTTTAAATTTTATATTCAATTGTTGTCAATAAAACATCATTTTATAAAAATCCTTAAAAAAATACCTAGTTGCAAATTCAGAGTTTCTTTCATACTACAAATCTTGTAAATTTAATTCAAATTCCTGTACAAAAGTGACAATGCACTGTAGCTTCGCAAAGGTAAATTCCTAAGCAGATTAAAAACCAAAACAAGTTTAAAGGCACGAGTGAATAGAAAACTAAAAGCAAAACTTGGAGGCAAACTTTGGTGGAAGTTGCGTCCAACTTTTTGGTCCAAGTGGGCAAGTCGGTCTATTTAAAGTTCGGTGGAGGCATGCCGTGACGCGAGCACTAATAGCTCTATAAAGCTTTGTGCAAACTTTATTATGTTTTAATGTGGTAATTTAATAATTGTGTTGTAGCGCTTTGTTAAATTTGGAGATTTCAGTTGAATTGGAGGTTTTTAAATAAAAAAAATGTAGTAGTAGTTGAATATATTGCAATTTTCAAAGTAAATTAATCCTTAAATTTTGTGCTTGTTTAAAATATGTATTTTTCTACAAAAATAATAAGATAAGTAAATCCATTTGCACGAAGAAGCGAGTAGACATATATTTTTGATATTTTCTAAACACAATATTACTTACTTTTCATAGTAAAAAAGGGATTTTTGTGAAATTCGTTGCTTAACTTCACACCTAAAACTACAAATAACCTCTACCAAAATATATTACCATTACCTCAATAACACCCCAATAACCGGGAAATGATATTTTGAAATTTTCCTTTCGATACGGAAATCAAGGCGCATTATGCGAATAATGCTAAAACGTTGGGGTATTTACGTCATAACACGGTGGCGAGGGCGTCTGCGCGCTATCGCTAAACGCAACGTCTATGCATAATGCACACGTCATCTGCCCTGTGCTTCGGGGCGTGTTGGATGCGGGGTGCGGGTTCGAGCGGGGAAGAAAAAAATATTGGCATAAGCAGCAAAAAAATGATAGAGAATTATCGAAATTAATTTTGAGAGTCAAAGATAGGATGGTAAAAACATACTACATATATAAACACACGCCTTTTTCCCAGAAGGGACAGGCAGAAATGCCACCAGGATAACCGCATTTCGAGTTGTATATTCATCCTACGATGTGATAGGGAGCAAGCCTATCGCCATAACGGGCACAAATTTCTGACTCCGGGCTGATAAAGAATAGAAAACCCAATATAATTTTGCCTGCGATTTGAACCCGAGAGATTTGTAATAGTACCGTACAACTACGCCACCGAAGTTGCCGTTGCATAAACAAGTACATAAAAATACACTGTGTACTGTGTGATTTTCTTAATATTTTGCTATATATATTTATTTTACAAAAAAGGAAAATATCTAAGGCCTGACGAGCTATTTATGAGACATTAAACATCTTCTCATATATAACAGCAGGTTATTTTCTTAAACATTGAGGCTATTTGCAAGATTTATTAAAGCCGCAGAAAAATGAAATGAAAATATCGAATGAATTAATACTTGAAAACTACGAGGGTAGGAATGACAACTACAAACTCTCTGCTTTGCTCATAAATATTACACAGATTAAGAACTCATAATCCCCGCTGACAGTGGCGCCACACCGCACAATTCATGAGCATGATCCCGGTGCGCGGCGTTTGTCGGAATCTCAGTTTTACGAGCGGTTCAACAGTTTATGGTTGTTGTGAGTCGCGACCACGCGTCTCGTCATTAACTTTAACTCAAGAGCCAGCTTAGTTTTTATAGTCCAAGGAGCATTATTTAATTTGCTTTGATTTGACGTAATTAGCTTTGGAATAAAATTATTATTTTATCGTGGATTTGGTTGGTTTTATTTTTTTATATCTGAACGTTTTGATTAACGTAAATTAATTTGATTAAGAAAGCTGTAAAGCTTTCGTGGTCACGGGGCCGACTTTGACCATGAAAACTGTAAAGTTATCGAGGCGTTCGGGGAGTTAAAATTATGGTACAGGCTGCGCAAAACGTAAATTTTTTACCTCTCTTGCTACTTAACCCTATAAGACAAATTTAAATCTGATTATACCT
The DNA here is from genome assembly GCA_030180105.1 of Hyles lineata. NCBI lineage: Eukaryota > Metazoa > Arthropoda > Insecta > Lepidoptera > Sphingidae > Hyles > Hyles lineata. Next base: position 16,334,206 of record JARJEE010000006.1, on the reverse strand, counting down.
TGGTTATAATTATTTCCTTCGTATCTTAATCTAAATATACTCCAACACTCAGTACTATAATAGAGTATATCACTCACACATTCAAATATACCTCCCATAATTTTACCAATATGCACATAGGCCCCAATCACTTCGTGGGACGGATTGCACAAGGTGAAACGTGGGTGTCTTGATAGCACCTCTGTCTACCCTTAATGGGAAAAAGGCGTGATTTTGTGTATGTTTTTTCCCAAAGATCAATCCAATGCCCTTTTCACAACCCGACTTTTCACGTAATGCAACAGAGCTTGTTATTATTTCGTCTCACATAATAACTAATAATAATTTCACCGCAATTGCTAGAATAACAATTTAAATATTCAAATAGATCAAAACATAGATTGTGATTTGAACTGTAGCCCGTAATATTGCGCTTAACGTGACAAAAGAGGCGATGTGGTGGTTAGCAATCACGAAGCATTGTTTTAAACGCTTATGTAAATTTAACGTAAACATTTTGCGCTTAAAATATATTCAAATGACGTTTAATATGTTTGTTTTGTAAATATTTTATTCCGGTGATTGTTAACCTTGTGAACTTTAATGTCAAAATACCGATTAAAATAATAAGTTAGTCATTTGATCATTAAAGTCTATAAATGTTAATGGGAAAAAGTCCATACAACCCAATTCCCACCGGCTTACCTTTTATAATTCATGTATTTTCAAAGTTATCATAAAAATCACGAAACAATGTAATTTGAGAATTTATCTTCCAGCATGGAACTGTTAAGGATGTTCAACATAATTATCCTATTGGAATATATTAATGTAATCTAATAAAGACGTTTTGAAATTGTTTTATAAGTTTTTAGTCATGATTTTGTAGGACGTCATTATTGCTCAGCGATAAAGCCCTTAAACATTCTAGTAGAAATAAAACTTGTATCAAGATAATCTAAAGTTAAAATTCTAAGCGTATTGCACAATTGAAGCGTCAATTCTGAACGTGTATACAAACAGACATCACAAAATAAACCCGTCTTATTTACAATCCAAATATTTGTCAAATGCCAAGCGGCGCCGCACGTCTATTCACCCATAACCCTTTTGTGATGTATCAACGGGTATTTTCTATTTAACCAGGTCGCTGGCGGGAACTATTCAATTCGCAATCCTTGAATATATCTCGAATAAAGTGTTTTTCGAAACGTGTTTATTGGTTTAATATCTGAATAAATCTGCGTTTTGGAGGGTTGAAAGACAAGATTGTTCTCTGTTTTATAATTTATTCTTATTATTATTTAATACCGTGACAGTTTTAGTTTATAGCCGCATTATTTTGTTGATTTGTTCGTTTGTACTATCTCATAAAAATCTAATACATTGAATATTTTTACTCAAATTATTATGTCGAAACCGATATATTTGACGTTGTCAAAGCAAATAGATTGGACAAACATGTTCTCTTCTCATCCAATTTGAACTGATCATTTCAACGTAGCAATTAATTAGAATTGTAATAGTGCTCCCAACTACGACCTTTTTCACCCAGCAACTTAAAGATATATTCAGAAGGATTGTGGTACATGATTTTGTTTTTCTTTTACTCTTCAATGCACTGAAGTTTTTATTATTTCAACAAACGTTTGTACTTATCTACTTGTCTAGACAAAGTTTGCACTCTCATTCGTATTACCAGACAGTATAGTCGAAATCTGCATTTTAATTTGTTTTTAATCTGTCCCTGTTCTCTCCTACTACCCTCCAATAACACGATTTAGCCAAAAAACATGAAATATATCACGAAGCGCTCCGAAAGCCGTCTCAAAGTTCTCGCAAGCTCCGATCCAGTACTTAAGCACATTAAGTTATCTCAAAAGCAAACAAGCGTACGACCATTATTTCAATTAAGTGACACTCCAATTCAATTTAAGTTTGAAAGCGTACTCATAAACGGGTGAATCTTTTGTTAGCAGAGCTGTTATGTGTACTAAACCGTCTGACTTCACTCTAAGTGGATTTTTTGAATAGAATTTTTGTGAAAGAAGTTAGAAACGTTAATGCGGTTTAGAGAAATATTGTGTAGTGAAGCGCTGGAATTTTGTATGAATTTTGTCGTTATTTTTTTGCTTGTTGCTTTCATTTCATTTCTTTTTCGTAGTTCTCTCTAGATATGTTTCAATAAAATCTTGTATACAAATATAATAAACAGATTACTCTCTGGTTGAAATAACCGCCAACTGGAATTGTGAGTATTTGTCTTCTTATTATGCTGTCGAGTACTAGCAGATTTATACGTTCAATTTTGATTTTATTTCTTTGGTTACTCTACACGAAACGTTATCCACAATGTAGTATTTATTGATATTAAAATAACTTACAATTTCAATAGAAAGAAATAAGAAGAAGAAAAATTTGTAGAATCGATAAATTTTCTGCTCCAAAATTTTCCTTAATTCAATTATTTTTATTCCTTTTCGCTATAAATGCAAAATTCTTACTCCCAGATTATTCTGCTATACCTAAAAGGATAATTGAATGACCCAAGCCCGTTTAAAAGGAACCTCCAACGCATTACGTAGTAAAGAGCCAACATCACAACTACGTGCAGTCGCATCTAGCCTCGACATCTCCAGAGCTCTTGCTTTGTGGCCGCGTTAAGAGCTGGCCTTAGAAACGAATCTTTATGATTGAAACGACATACTTGGGAATCGGATTTCTCTTGGTGGTTCTTCTAATGTATAGTGAGAATCTATTTATGTAATGCAATGGTGCGGGTTCTGTTTCCGTATTGAGTTAAATGTTTTTTAAATACTGGAGTATCTACTGGATTGAGATTTAACATCTTATGTCACAGAATGTCGAGTGTTGGAATACCAAGCATTGCTTTGTAATTAATTGTGTTGTTTGGTATTGCTACTTTTCATGAAAGATCGTATCGCTTTCCATTAGGCGAATGTCAAGCTCGTCTCGACATTCATAGCTGTAAAAAAATATAGAAGCCAAGTTTGAGTATGTAAGATACTAGATATTTGCCCATAAAATATATTGATGTGGTTCACATTAAGTCATTGGGTAGTGATAAATTTTCATCTAGAACAATTACATGGTCAATATATGCCCCAGATTACAGTAAATCGCTGTAAACAGGCCGATCTAGTTATTTTTTTGAGAAGAATATGTTCTGCATTAGATTTCTGTGACGATGGATAATTATATTTTTTGTTGTAGGTTCGAAATTATTGATACTTGTTTTAAAAATGAACTAATTACAAGTTAATACTATGGAGACAACTCCAATGCTGTCACGTTGCAACATGTGCCGCTCTCCTTTAATTAAGTGATTCATCAAAACTTCGCTTGGAACCAACAAAACCCATTGTAAGTTTCGGAACGTACTGTATAAACGACCAGCGTAAATTGAACTCCCTCGTCGCTCTCTAGTCTATTTTATTAGGATGCATCGCAGGTAGTTAGTATTTTGCAAGGAGCTCAGTTAATTCTGGTTGTGGTGTACCGAAACCTCTCTTAAGTAAAGGTGTGTAATATATTTTTGCCGCCATCTGTTTAAAGCTAATTACTTGGTGTGTGGAAAAGTTTCGCTTGTTTTTCAACGCTTAGTGCGAAATAAAGCTTTAATAGTTTTAGGTGAATTTTAAGTTGGGACCAGTCTGGGTACACTTAAGTATCGTTTGAATAGTTTCTGAGATCAATGCCCTGAGTACATTTAAAACAGTCGTATATGTACCCATTCTATAGCTTAACTCGATATCAGTTTGTTAGTTACATTGCCTCCGTCGAGTTACCCTATTATGGCCGTGTTATTTAGGATAGAAAGAATCTCCTGTGATTGTTTATTAGGTTTAAATGACTGCAAAATTAGGTATAAATTAAAATGTATATATAAATATTCTTTATTGTACACCAAGAAAAAGACAAAAATAAATATAACAAAATTTAAAATAAGTACAATCAGCGGCCTTATTGCACACAAGGAAATCCCTTTTAGGCCACATTTCGATGGAGAAAAGAAAAGAGAGAAATGGCAGTCTTTTAGAAGCATAGAGACAAAAGTATATAAATACACAACAATATTACAATATTTCGTAATAATATTTCTGCAAAATTTCTTACCTCAAAATTTTACCACTATTATTCTCCAAGTATTCTACTTATCATTTTCTTCTCTTTAGCAACGACTACACCGACTTTCCTCCTGCAAATATGAAGTTTGTTATTTATAATTTTATATAGTCGGTACCGTTTACTAACTCACTCGTGCATTTTGCTGTAAAAGACGTTTCATGTCAGAAGCTTCTTAAAGAAAACGTAAAAAATATATTTTACAATAAAGAAAAATCGTCTGTAAAAGGATTTCGAGGTGAATAAATAAAAAACTGGATCTTGTCAGAAACATTTTGATATTTTATATTAAGAGCGCTTTGCTGGAAAAGTGGGAATTTATTTTTAAATCGTTCAAAATGTTTGAAAAATTAGATTATTTATTCTGATCTTGTAAGCTTAAATATGAGTATGTTTTCAACGATGTTTATGTATTGATATAACATCTTTTGGGGTTCAACCTATGGTTTTACGACCGACCGCTTCATTTTATGAGATCCTTTTAGTAAATAGTTCAGCAAGAGCAATCATATCTTTGAACCGAATATCTTACACAAGACATATTGAGAAAATTGAGAATGAAAAACTAGACCTGTTTTTAACCTACAAATATAATGCATACACAAAGATTTCACTGAGTGATAATTCACTATACCATATATATATACTTGTGCGTGGTGTTCTGTTGCTAATTGACCAGACCAAATCGCAGGACAGAAGGCACACTTCTGACTTTTCGGATTCATGTGTGTATTGATAGTCAAGCACCACGTTGAAGAAATATTGAAGGAATACATACCATAGCGATTTCTAAGAATTTCTATGATATGTAAAGTCCGCTGCCTCCGTCCTAGCCTTTGCACTAGCGTGGTGGACTATATAGCCTAAGCACACTCAAGCCCACGCGCTGCAGTATGACGTAAATGGGCTGATACATACATAATTGTGACAATAAGTCCGCATTTTATACCTTTAATAAATAAATACAACGAGCTGCATATTTACCCCTTTCCTTGCCATTAACCACATCAAGTTAAACCAGTTACAAATAACTAACTGATGAACCCGAGGAAAGGGCGTGTTTACACACTCGGCAGAGAAAAGTCCACGGCTACATTCGCCCTTTGATGTGTACTCCGGTTTATTTTTACATCGGAATAAAAGATCAAGCGGAATTGATTCTGTTTGAAACGGCTAAGTTCGAGATGAAAGGATGACAAATTATTTCGTAAGGGAATTGAATTTGTTGGTACACCTTTGTGTTGTTTTGGGTGGTTTTTTAATGATGTACTTTGGTGATGTATTGTGCTGTCGTGGGAAAATTTTCTTAAAGGTACTCCTGTGATTTTTTTCCATATTAACGTAAAGTCTGATTTGGTTAACTGTAAGCTGGCTTGTGCCTTTATGCAGGTTTTCCTCCTAGCTAGCTAAGTTTACTTTATATATCAAATATTGAATATTTATTTTTATGTCGAATGTGCAACCGATATTTATTAAATTGGTTGGATATTTGTGCTTTGAAGTCGATTGCTCGACTAGTTATTTTCTTCCTTTTCGACCCACTTTTCATAATTAAAGCCCTGAAGTGAAGATGCTTTATGCATAAAGCTTGATAAATCTTTATAATTTTATGAAATATAACAGAAATACTAGGAACTAGGCATTATCTTCGTATTATCAATAATCTCATTATTAAACCGTTTGAGCATATATTAAATGAGAATTACAAATTCATTTGGCTCTAAAACCCGATATAACAAATCCCGCCCACGAACCAACACGTGTTCTCTCGCGAAGGTAAATAACAACGTTAAATATCTGCTAATTATGATTGACTTGGCAGGGGAATCTCCTGGTAATTATTTATGTGAAGTTAATATTTTACCTTGTATAAAGGTAACTTGACTTTGATTACGTAGATCTTATTTTGTTTTCATGTTTTGACGCGAAGTAAGCCATAAAGCTCTCCTTCTAGAAGGAAAGAGAGACAGGTATTTACCGATCTCATTAGACCATCACGCTTAGACATAACATGTAACAGCATACTTACTTAATACTTTTGATACGAAAATTGACACATATTGAGACTTAATACTACTGGACTCATTGAAACTTAACATCTATCTCAGGATGGTGAGCGCAATAAAATACCAAGCGTTGCTTTGTAATTCATGGTGTCTGATTTTACTACTGTCCATGAGCGGTCGTATCGCTTACCATCAGGTGAATAAGTTCGTGTCACCATACATTGCAAAAAAAAGTACCTTAACCGCTGGCGCATTGGTTCCTCACGTTGATTGGAAGCGTGGAAGCAGATTTCCTTCGCCTACTATTTGATTTGAACGCCCACTGAAGTAGTAGGCGTTCGACAAACAAATATCTTCCAACCGAAATTATTATACACGCCAAACTCAAACTTCTTAATCAAAATACACCCAAAGATTACTAAGCCTTCAAACAACTTACATTCGACCTAGAAGTCATTGCCTCAGACCTTTGAAACGCCTGAAACTGTAAACTCATAACTCCACCTGTCATCTTTGAATCACTAATTTACAATACGTTAATAATTCAGTGAACTTGTGTATAATTAAAATTTAATAATTTGTTAGTTTCGATATTCGCTGAGTGGTATTTAATAGTTACAAACAATATCAAACTACGGAATGTTGTAAATCTGTTTCGGGTCTGTTTGGAATGGTATTCAACTGATGGGTTAATGATTGTTGCATATTTTAGTGTTCTAGTTGAGGTATTCTAAATAAAATAGCATGTAACATTTTGGCAATAAGCATTGTATTAAATTGGGACTAGTTTTGGACTTATTGGCCTTTGCCAAGTAGTTCAAGGACTTCGAATATGTTTAAAAATGTGAAAATCTTTCAAGTATATCGGTTTGTTCTTTTATTTCTGCCTTCAAAGTGAGGAATATATGACAAATATACATAAGCTCACACCGTTTTCCCAGAAGGGGTAGGCAGAGGTGCCAGGACACCCACATTTCACCTTATGTTCCGTCCAATGATGTGATAGAGGCGAGCCTATCCCCATATCAGGCACTAATTCGTGCCCCAGGGCTATATAATTTTGCCCGATCCGAAGTTCGAACCCGAGACGTCAGCTTTGTAACCATAGCATAGCACAATTACCCACCGAGGCAGTCACCCGACATATAATTCTTTAAATTTTAGAAATATAATTCCTTCGTGTTAATCCATTTCTTCCTACTCTAGCCCAAACATAATAAACTATAATACATAGTTACCAAATTAAAATAGATATATTTTTCAATATTGAAATGCATCCACGAAAAACCATTGCATTTAATACAAAAAAAAATTACTCACGCTTGCAATGATTGTAAATTTGAAACATGACAAAAACACGGCCACAATACCGCCAGCGATCGCAAACAGAGCGTGAGGCAAGACGAGCGAGCAATTTGGGACAGTGGCGCATCCGTGCCGTAACGTGGGCGAAACGCGGGCGAAAAGGGGCGAAATGGGGGCTCATGCGAGCGCTGTGGCGGCATTGTGGGCCGCGAACTGGGGCGGATGGCCAACGCATCTTAGACGCCTAATTAATTTAATACGGATGCATTTTTTATGTGAGGATTCGAGAGTTTGAATGTTTTATGGGAAATTTAAGCAATATTTTCTAGGATTATCGCGAACGTGATTTTGGAAGGTTATTCGCTCTATACAATATTGTGATACCCACAGTTCAGAGTTTATTTCAATCCCTTAAATGACTAGCTTATTTCCGACTCAAATATAAATATAAATTATAAATTCCAATTACAGATTTCAGAACTCGAAATATTCATAATATATCTGTATCAGCCCATATATGTTCGTCCCACTGCAGAGCACGGGCCTCTTCCACAATCAAGAGCACGATTGAGAGTGGTTAGGCCATATAGTCCACCACGCTGGCTTTGTGCTATAATAAATATAAATAAATCGCTATGGTATGCAAGTTTTCTCACGATATTTTTCTTCCCTGTTATTATATGTATATTCTTTAAACGATAAAACAGCCATATGCCGTTTTTATTTTTTTCTGTATATTGAATTTTTTATATATACTATAAGATTTAAATAAATATATTAACAATCCATATCTATTATGAATATATTTACTGTCCATATATTCTAAACTTCTCCTTGATTCATGAAACGAGCCAATTAAAGGTTTAGTTCTATAACAATAAAACACAATATATTTACTCCGTCATACCATCCACATGTCGATAAAGATATACGCGCTGACGTCACTAATCAAGCCGGCGGATACACGCGGCAGTTAATTAATTATTTTGAATGGCAGCGGGACGAGGTCTCTCATCGCGCTCTCGTTACATTGTGTATCGTGTCAGTGTTCGCTTTCACTGTTATTAATATGGCTATTTGCTAATATCGGGTATTTTGAGACTATACTGATGGTATATATTTTACTGGTCATCTGGGTAGGTACCACTGTAATGTCTCCCGTCAAACAGCAGTATAAATACACTGTTGTGTTTCCGATTGAAGGACATTATATCCAGAGTAACTATTGGACATATTGAGACTTAACCTTTTATGTCTCAGGATGGCGAGCGCAGTGGAATGCCAAGCATTGATTTGTAATTCACTGGTGGTAGGTCTCTCACATGTGAGAGGTCATCTGGGTGGGTACCACCGCAGTGTCTATTTCTCCCGTCAAACAGCAGTGTAAACGCACTGTTGTGTTTCGGGTTGAAGGGCATTGTAGCCAGAGTAACTACTGGACATATTGAGAACATCTTATGTCTCAGGATGGCGAGCGCAGTGGAATGCCAAGCATTGCTTTGTAATTCAAGATGTTGTTTGGTTTTGCTACTGTTCATGAGCGGTCGTATCGCTTACCATCAGGCGAATGGCATGCTCGTCTCGCCATTCATAGCAATTAAAAAAAAAAATCAATTTGATGTTTGGTTTTGCTACTGTTCATGAGCGGTCGTATCGCTTACTATCAGGCGAACAGTATGCTAGTCTCGCCATTTATTGCAATAAAAAAACCTAGTGTTAAACGTATTGGAACCATAGCTAGCTTGGAGTTTTGGAGTGAGCAAAGAGAGAGAGAAACTCGATCAATGTGATAGAATTATGTCACAGGACACCAAGTAAACTGGTACTAATCAAACCATTTTTAATATTATCTAGCAGAAAACTAACATGAGGCGATTGCTTAGCTCTCCAGTTCCATTCAGTGAATCAAGAATACTTGAAACAAAAATAATAGAAAACTATCAAGTGAGACATTAACAAATGAATCACCATTGGGTATTTTTTGTGTAATTTAATATTTATTGTACACTCAAATAATATAATATAAAGAAACAATAAAAAGTACAAATGGCAGCCTTATCGCTTAAAGCAAAGTCACAGACAAACATGGGATGGATTTAAAAGGAGAGAGAAAAACAAATTTTCTGTTACACATTATGTCTTAAGCTATAGTATTTTCTCCCTTTTTCACAGAAGGGTCGCGTACTGATCGGTCAATCTATCTCAAACTATATCTGTGCGCAAAATCAGCTCAATTACCATGGCCACTGTAAAATATAAAATTTCAGTTACGCAATGAGGTATCTCCGAAAACTTTGAAAGCGGGATTGTATGATTTCGTATTATAATCCCAAATGGATTTTGAAGGACATCTTTTCACTGTTGAGTTCGGTTGTTGTTTTGACGTGGAAACATTAATCACGGGATATTTTGTCTTTGAAACATTTTTATGTTTTTTACAAATATATTTTTGACAATAGGCTCAGCTCCTGCAAGGATCTTTTTTTTTAATGACCATTTTAATAAAAATTATTATTAATACATATTAAATGATTCTAAAATAAAAAAAAACATATTTAGTATAGTAATTATGTAAATTGCTATCCTATTAATAGTAGGTGTTGATACTAATTAAACGTGACTAATTAGTAGTACAATAAGCTCGCCACTTATCAAATCGTAGGACGGAACACACAAGGCGAAACGTGGGTGTTCTGGTTGCACCTCTGCCCTTCTAGAAAAAGGCTTGAGTTTATGTAACCCGTTATAGTTGCAATTAAAGGCAATTGCTGTTTTAACCAATACCACAAAAACAATAATATCCAAGTACTAGACAATTTTTATAATTTCAGCTCTATAATCGAATAAAATCATATAATTCAAACCGCATATAAGCAGCTGCCAAATCAAATATGTATTTAAAAACCTCATGAATATTTTAAGTTAAGACCTACTTACTTCAACCACTTACAAAGCAAATGAATAGCAATCTAGGAAACCATTGTTAAGTTTAAGACCATCGTAAAATGTGGAGATTCTCACGGGTCAAGACATTCTGGTTTATGGCCGCTCTAAAGTTGCAAGTGCAATTTTGAAACCTTATGATCTAGGATGAAGAATAATAGCCGCAATGGCTTAGCGAAAAACTGATTAAAAATGTTGTTGAGATAAAACCGGTTTATTATCTTTTTACGTTGGCTCTCTGAAGTGGGTTTATGTTACTCACATAGATGAATTTATAATTAATTTCAAATATTCAGAAGCAGTTTAACTAATGAGAGTAACTACTGGACTTATTGATACTTAATATCGTATATCTCAGGATGGAGAGCACAGTGGAATGCCAAGTATTGATTTTTAATTCATGGTGTTTGGTTTTCCTACTGTCCATAAGCGGTGGTATTGCTTACCATCAGCAATACTCGCTTGGCCGGGTCCCTAGTTACAAGTAGGAGGAAGCTTCACAACTAACTATCCAGTAGAATGAATCAGCCACTTCCCTTATTTCATAAGTATTATATTTTGATAAATTAGTCTAACACGCCCTTGTCTGTCACCCAGGAGAAGTGGAGCGGCTTCTACGCGAGTACAGGCAGAACCAGGAGCTGGTCCGCAATATCGGCGCGCATTACTACCAGATCATATACCCCGTGCAGCTGCGCCACCACGAGAAGATGGGCATATCCACCAGAGAGGTTAACACGCAGAAGGTAAGCATTTTAATACATTTATTTATTCTCAACGGCACATAAAGAGGATACACAATTAAATATTTTACAAATGATCAAAAAGTACAGATGGCGATCTTATCGATCTAGGCTACTAATTATTAAGACTAAGTGCAACTGCCAACATGTTGACAGTTGTTGCGGATCCCAAACCCAGTTGTAGTGTATTGATAGTTAATCACCAGGAACAATAGCGATACTTGTAAAATCTGAGGCAATAAATTTGCTCCCACAAATATAGGTACTTTATTAAATTTCTTTGTGGGTTTTGTAGATGTAAAGAAAAAATCCAAAACTAACGCTGTGTATTCTGATTACTTAATGTAATTAAGTTTATCGCCAATAAAGGAGAATGCCCATTTTACTATGTAACTTATTATCGGTGTGAAGATTTTTGTGTCTCGATGAAACCTACTTTTTTGTGTAGGGAAATGTAATTGCGACCCAGGCCCGGAGTTCTTGGAGAGATGAACTTGAAGTCCAATAAAATATACGTTTTTGTCTTCGGCTCTGTAAAAAAATTAAAATGTGATGATATTTACTTCAATTTTCAAAAAATCATACAGTACAATGTTTAAACCTAAACCATAAAATATGCTATAATGAATTTTAAGCAGTATCGTGATCGGGATCAACGATATTTTTTACCGAATGAGCATTCTCCTTGACTGTCATTAATATTCGCATATATTCGCATATACTCCTGAATACACTATCGCTCACTACATGAATATAACGGAATTCGCAATGAATGTCAATAACACGACTGCAAAACTAAATCGCCTAACCAGATCCCTTTCACAGAGAATAATATCCACCATTACGAAGCTTAGGCACACGCATTAAGATCTAGCACAACTCGTATCACAAAATGCCAATTGACACCACATGTTCTCTAAGGATAGGGGGTGGAAAAACTCGCTAATCTGCTCATTACACCCTTACGAGAGCATAAAGATCGGTCGACATTCCACCCCGTACGGCTGAGCACACAAAATATTCTAGGAGCCAATTTAACTTGGTCCCAAAGTTGTTTGAACTTGTGAAAGATTGCGCGATCGATTCCTACCGCCCTTTTGAAGCCATCGAAGTAATTATGCCGACATCTAAAGGGTACGTGTGGGAAGTTTATCGGAGATGATTGGATTTCACTACTTACAGATCGATACAGTGTAATTTGATTGGCGAACAGAATATATCAAGACTGCTACCGAAAACTAAGCCGGGCGGGAGTTTTAGTGACTGTTACACAATGCAACAAAAAAAATTTTTTCTGGCTGAAAATTGTCTGTTTATCTTTTTCTGTATCCTTGTCAACATGTATGGGAAAAAATTAAAATTAATTCATTTAGGCCTGAAAGTATGCCACAAATTCTCATTCATTTCGTGTTCTTAATAGCTCGCCGAAAACCGCGAGCTTGGGTTTGAAGCAATTCACTGTATATGACATGTCGCTAAAATTTATTTAAACTCACTTTTTAAATCTATATATCACTGAACAAAGTATTTATCCTTCTAGCGCCCAAGCGCCTTTGATATTGGTTGTCACAATGACCAGATGGACTACGAAAAATTAATCGTTGAATCATGGGCTGTAACGGGTTTTACAATCATGTTCTTCAAAAAAGACGTTTGGGCAATAATTACTGTGGGCTCAATAAATGTCTGGGCTCTAGGAGGTTTTAGTTAGAGATTCTCCAACAAATATTTCAGTAGTACAACAATTTCGCACCCGGAATCAAAGTAAACAATCTATGCCGAAAATATTTTTTTTGTGTACCCTTTAACTCTCGGTGAGAATTACTTTCATGAAATAATATTAGGTGTTTTTCTTAGCGGGTGAAAGTCTCGCTTTGTTTAAACTCTTCAATAACAGCACAGAGGAATTGGGGTGGAATTATGAGATCCAAAAATAGACTTCGCTTCTACGCATTGCTTCTCAAACTTTGATGTTTTCAGACAAATTAGGTAAGTAGATCGCTTTGAATGAAATTAAGCAATCACTGTACATAAAATACGTGATTTTGTCGAAAAAACAATTTTAATGAAATGATGAAGTGCTATTATATTTAAAATGGCAAGAATAAGACGATATGAAAATGACGAATGACGAAATGCGCATGACGAATGACAAAATGAGCATGACTAATAACGAAATGAGAATGACGAATGACGAAATGAGCATGATGAATGACGAAATGAACTTGTAAGTGCAATCTAATCTAAGAGATAAGGATAAAGAATCCACCGACGTAAGTTTTTATCGATTGCCAGTTCTGACATACCTATGCGAGTCACTGTGATAGTTACTCAGCTGTTTTGTATCTTGGTCGCTATCTGGATAGATTCGAAAATATTACCACCACCTGATAATATCTGAATCTGAAAAATATCTATGCGGCCACAATATCAATCTTAAAACCTGCCATACGGCCTACACAAATGTATCGGTTACACTGGACCACAGATCTTACCTCAGATTACGGTCCGAGAACATGATGGATAGCTATTTCTAAAGTAGTTGCTGTAATACGTTCATTGAAACTGTTTTCCTTGACTATTTTTCTCCTCAAGGCCATCTAAAATCGCTGTTCAAACGAACCAAAAAAATACGATTAATGCCAATCGATAAATCGTCCGAGATATCATTACTCCTACCGGAGGCCATTTACCCCGAACCTTTCCGAAAAATACCCTCAAAGCGATAAAATTAGTATTAATGAGCCAATGGTCAATAGGGTAAGCCCGAGTATAGAAGGTGTTGCAATACCCCGATATTTTCTTTTAATTGGACACGCATTGATAAGCAATCAATGTGTTGTGAAGTCCGCGATTTATCTGCTTAAAAAGGTTGAAAGCTTTGTAAAGTGACGTCATTTAAAAAAATCATGCTAAAAGAGTTTTAGTAACATTCAATGTAGATTGACCCAGTTTTTTAATTCAAATATACATATTGTATATAATATAGACTTAATGCGTGAGGCATCCTCTTCCAGTCGAACGGAAGGTGATAGAAAGAATAAATAAACAAATCACATGCGTATTTACGCATATCAATGTATGTACTATTATCTTTTTTAAAGTTTAGAATTGCTTTAAAGATTGTTATTCTTCTAATAAAAAACTAATAGACACATTCTAGTAAAAGTTATAGCTCATGTAACAAAATAATATATAGCTATAATTTCGTTAACATATAACCTGAGCACGCAAACAAACCACTAGTAATAGATTAATCCAATAAGGATGAACAAAAGTCATGACTAAACATACCGCCTATTTTCATAGTACATAAAAACATTTTGGCTGCGTCAAACCATCGATTTGGCGTAAATAATAATAATTCTAGTCTTCTATTACTCGGTTCTCGGTCAAGAAATCGTTAAGGGATATATATAGGCGTGTTAGCATAATGTAGGACGTTTGCATTATGCATACCACTACATGAGATGAAATATAAGCCTTTTATTTTCTTTTTTCCTGTATATTTCGAGATTTTCTGTTGAGTTGAGGCTTGAAGATTATACACGTGGATATATTTGACCTTGATAGATATTTATGACGTCTGATGCCATTCGATACTCTTTTTGGAAGGCATATGCACTTACTACCAGGTGCAATGCTGTCACTTAAGTAAATTAACTTACTTTATTTTGCTTTGTCAACTATTGGATATGTAATGTTCACTTAAAAGGGTTGGAGACTTCCGTATAAATTGGTTAAGGAGGCCGATGGCTGGCACATGCGTCATACTCATGAACGGGCGTTGCTTGCGTGGACTAGTCTTTCCGATTCGAATTCGAATTGGCGAAACAGAGTGATGCTTCCTTCGTTCAACTTCGCTTCACTCGGCCATATTAAACATAACGTAAACATGTTCGTAATTACAATGTATATTGCTTTTAATAAATTACTAATGAACTGCTCTAATTTAAATCAACTTGTGACTTACAGTTAACAGCAGTGGAATGCCAAGTATTACATTGTAATTCATACTGTTTGGTTTTGCTACTGTCCATGAGCGGTCGTATTGCTTATCATCAGGCGAATAGAATATGATAGTCATCATGTCATGCATGTCTCGCCATTAATTCCCATAAAAAAAACATGTAAAATTGAATGACAATTCTGTAACAATTTATCTGGACAATCATAATGAACAATAATTAATCACGAACGTAATATTGACCGAACCCATTCAAAGCCTGGGCCATCTAACTGAACACACAGCAGGAAGCAGCAGCATAATATGTTTAATATTACAAAAGATCTTTATTCGACCGAGTGGCTATGACAAATTGTTTAGAGCCGTAAACAAAGGCTTCTCCGACCTGTGTATAACATGTATCATTTTCCTTTTCATGCGAACAAAACGTCACAGAGGGAGGGGCTCCCAATCTTTTGATGTGTGGGGGCTGTCTTTAAAAATGCTTTATGGGGGTGCCAGGTTGTTTGTCACGTATGCGCTTTTAGAGTTTTATTTAAAAAAGAAAATATTGACGCGTCATTAGAAATATGGAGACTAATGGAAATATGGAGGCTTGGGTTCGATTCGTAGTTTAGGAATATACCTTTTGTAATGTACTTTAACTAGAGCAGACATGATCTCATGATGTAGTCACCACTTTTACTTTATAGGTATTATGATACCTACTTGATCATAAAAGTAACTAAGGCGAGAAACTAAGTCCCGCTTACGTGAATATTTTCACCAATCATATGAGGAAGGCAGTTCAACAATCGATTTTTTATTACTTTTTTTATATCTCGATGATTTATAATAACAATAGAGTTTTAACATACAGGATGTTTTCTTTTTTTTGAACCCTATGATTTAAAAAATACAAGATGTATTATTACACCATTCGATAATGTTATTAATAAGGATCCAATTCTGGAAATTATAGGATTAAGGAGAGAAGAGAGATATAGCTCATATTCAAAACATAAAATTTAAATCTATGGATACAGTCAATCTCAACTGTTCGCTTCGATATTTTATGTTTAATAAAATATTGAAATCTATTGAATGCACTAAATCTAAAAATGTATATTCTTGAACAGAAATACAAGAATCTGTTTCATGGACCGCACATGATAGATCGTAAACATGAATTTTATGTAACAAGGTTTATATCTCCACTTTATTATAGTGCATTGACTTCAAACAACATTTGAAATTGTTTCTATTGTTGGTATATTGCTTTGCATAACGTAATTGATTAATTACATAGTCACAATGGTGGTTAATGGTACCATGTTGGTAGTGGACCAGATGCGGCTACGTACATGTGCACTGTGGTCGCGGGTTCAAGTCCTAAAGTACACCTTTGACTTTTCTAAGTCTTGTGTGTATTGATAGTCAATTACCACACTATAACTGTGAATGAAAACATCGTGGGGAAATCTGCATACTATAGCATACATACATAAACTCACGCCTTTTGCCCAGAAGAGGTAGGCAGAGGTGCTGGTAGCAACCAGTACACCCACGTATAGGATGTGAGCCTATCGCCATACTAGGCACAAATTCCTGACTCCGGGCTGATAATGAATTGAAAAATCCACTACCACTCCACCCAACCCGAGATTTGAACCCAAGATCTCAGCTCTGTAATCATACCGTAGCACAACTACGTCACCGAGACAGCAACTATAGGCATTTGCAAAAAAAACTATGCTATGTAAGGTCCGCCAACAGCCACCAGCGGGGTGGGCTATATGAACTAGCCCCACTCAATTGTAGTCTTGATTGTAGAGGAGGCTCGTGCCCTGCAGTGGGACGAAAAGGGCCGATACAGTACGGTAATAAATAAGAAACTAATTTCTGAAAGAGACATTGCTTAGTGGGCAGGATATAATAGTATACTAGGAGATCATAAAATAGAAAAACTTAACTATCCTCACATTGAACTGATAAAATCTCTATATTCCTTTACAATTTAACCACTATCCTCTATTTCTACCTATTACTCTTTCCACTCCATGCAAAGGTTGTCTGGAAAAGATTGCCGCCGTTAGCGATAAGACCGCCATTTGTACTACCGATAAATTTTAAGTCTGTTTCTGTGTTATTATTATTTGTATTTTTAATGATGTACAATAAAATATTAAATAATAATCTCAGGCAATTAACTTGCACACACAAATACTTATTGACGCCCATATACGCCATATAGGCTGATACAGAATAATAATTGTAGCCGCAGTGAAATCATAATAGAGTATGCATTGCGAGAGATCGCTATCGTTCATCAATTGGCACCGAAATTTAGCACCAAAAAAGCGTAATAAAAAAAATGCTTAAAATACAAAAACATAACTCATCCCTAAATCATAAAAGAGGATCGATCCCATCTCCCAAATCCTCACAACGCAAAGTTCAAGTTTAATCCCCAAAAGCTTTCAACGAACAAAAAATCACTCAGATATATAAATAATATTTTTTTCCAATTCGTACAAATCCCACTTCTGTATACAGTAATTACGCGGGCTGTATAAACAAGACATGCTTCGGTTCGCTGCCGTCTAATTCTGTTTACTTACGTCCGGATCGTTAATGTGTCGATTTTTTCATATGGTACAAGTTACGAGGGGTTGGAGGTTGGATGTAATATTTTTTATTATGACTTTTTTCTATTGATGTCTACTCTATTTTACCCTGCAGTGGGATGTATAGGGGCCAATACAATACAGTACCCTGTACCTTTAAAAAAAATGCAAGGAATGAAGTACGAGCATGCCATTCGCCTGATGGTAAGCGATACGACCGATCATGGATAGTAGCAAAACCAAACACCATGAATTTCAAAACAATGCTTAGCATCTACTGTACTCGCCATCCTGAGACATAAGATACTAAGTCTCATTATGTCTAGTAGTTAGTCTGACTCCAATATCCTTCAAACCAAAACTCTCTCTCTCTAATCGTTCCCTAAATTCTGAGGATCGTGATCCCTGTCACTTAGTCGAGTGTTGGACAGCTGATCGCCAGGCTTGACGGTCCTCTGCCGCCAGATGTATTGTCTCTGGAATAGTCGAACCAGAACACCACAGTGATATAGTACTGCTGTTTGGTGGGAGAAGTAGGCATTGTGGTGGTTCTACCCAGGCGGCCTCTCACATATGAGAGACCTACCACCAGTATCTTTATCTGTATCTGCCCCTAAATGCGATGTGCACAGGACTTCTTTACAAGCAAACATTTGACTGAGAGGGAATTTAAATAATTACTACCTACTACTAACCGAAAGTTTGAACTGGAGGGTATTTCAACAATGATATGTCCTAAAAAATTAAAAAGTGGTTGCAGTATTTTTCGAGAAATATTAGGATTAAGGAAACAAATCTGCTATGTAGGAAGATAAACAGAGAATTTATAAATTTAAAAAATCATTGCATGCAACCACATAAGAGTGGCATTTAGAAATGTGCTTCAATTCAATATGTAGCACAGATTTTCAATGAGAGGCCATTGTGACGTCATAACGCTGCGTCGACGTACGTATTAACATAGATATCAGATATCTAGGTCATCAGGTAGTAATGCACGTTTATTTTAAAAATATACTAGATGCTCCAACTAATCTAGCTGCATATGCGTATTATTTTTCGTAACAAAGTTTTCTTGTAGTATTTATTTCTTAAGTATCATTGCTGAGAGGATGGACTATCTTATCTTAAAACGTTGGATAAATTTTGTTTAATAATAACTTCAAGCTTTGCTTTCAAATAATATATTAAAATTGTAGTATATCAAATACACTTTGTTATTAACATACAATAGTATACCCACTAAAATAAATATATGTCTCCCAAATTAGCATTAGCTCAATTTCCTCCAAATAATAAAATAAACAACTCAAAATAATACAAAATCCACTTAAGTTCACCCAAATAAAGCCACAAGATACAGACAATGACAGATTAACGTCAACCTCAATCAGACGAAATTCCGCCGGACGCTCATAAACTGCGCCACTCGCAACAGGAATAAATAGCGTCCCTCGGGACAATTTCCATGGATTTACAATCGTTCCTTTTAAAAACACAAAGGACTCGTTGTTTGCTAATTTTGCATAAAGACTGATGAGGCATGTTTTTCTCAAGAACTCGGTGAAAAAGTCGATTTCATTAAAACTTTTCTGGATGTTTTCTTTGAGTGTTAAGCGATTGGCTGTGACGGGGCGAAGTGGTAGAAGGCTATGGTTTGACACTTTTGAATTTTTGGACTAGTGAGATTTTTAAATCTTTTTGAATTCATAGTTTTGCAGATGTAGACTACTACCTTGTCTATTTTACAAAGCATAGAGTTATCAAAACAAAATATGTATTTGTAAACGTTAATTTCAGCATTTACGACCAATTCATTTCCTTGTAAAACTATTCCTTTAGAATAAAATTTATTTTACGAATTAAGTATTTCCTGCCTGCTCTCGGTAATCTAAATAAGCTAATAAATGCTGCAATGTTCATATTACCTTATTCAACAACAATACAAGCACAAATTCATTACAAATTTTCAAATACCCCCCAAAACTGCGGTGCTAACACGTTCCTAATTACCCCATTCCGTATTTACCGAAACACTATAGTTTGGTGCGGTGTAATCCGTAATTGAAACCTGCGCTGTCGCGCGGTCACTTGGTAATTTGTTCAGCGGCCTTTCACGATTTCGGTCGTGGGAAACTTTAAGTTCGGCCCGCTTTTCGTTTGTGTACAGATTTGGATTTCGGAGCGTTAATGATAGGGCGAAATCTTACTTTTGGGGAATTTATGTGGAAAGCGTGTGTGTATGTGTGCATGTATGTTTATTGTAGCTACAGTAACTACTGGACATATTGAGGCTTAACATATTAAGTCTCAGGATGGCGACCGCAGGGAAATTCCAAAATTTGCTTTGTAATGTGCGGTCGTATCGGAGTGGCTGAAAATTAACGCTTTTCGGACTATTATACCGACTAGCACAGGCTGAGCCACTTTCTTTTGCCTTAATGCATTATTTTTTTCTATCATGATTACTTGTTTTGTAATTATTAGTAAGCAATACATGGATTTTTATTTTATTTTATCGCTTACGATCAGGCGAGCGGCATGCTCGTCAGTGGCTTAACAGTCCATACATTGCTTTTTTCTTTGAAATGAAATAGTTCCTCTATTTGCAGTAGATGTCGCTTCTCTCAACATCGCGAAATTATTGATGTTAAGAAAAAATATGAATAGAGAGAAACAAACAACCGCTAAACTGTTATTTTATTTACTTAGAAACATTTGCTTAACTCTAGTAATGTTTCCCTAAAGTAATTTTCAAAAGCCTACTCAGTAAAAATTTCGGGCTTTGGAAATTACTGGGGAAAATTATAATAATATAAATTAATTGAATATTGATAAGACATATGTCCTATTCGAACGTTGTATACCGACAGAGGGCGCTAATTCCAATAATCTGACTGTTAACGCTATCTCCGTATATAGAATGTACTCTGTGATGCTCGTCTTGCCATTTATCGCAATGTATATTTGGTGGAAAAGCCTTCATTGTAAGACATGAAGTTACGCTTCTATTTCAGCTTGTGTATACTCGTTAGCCAACCCGCAGTAGGCCAGCGTGGTGAACTATATCATATAACCACTCTCAATTGTAGAGCAGGCTCGTGCCCTGCAGTGGGACATATATATGGGCTGATACAATAAAAAAATGCACTGAAACGACCAGACCGACATAAATATGTCGATGAAGTATCAATTTTGATTGCATTGTAATTACTATCAAGTGAATAAATGGTGGATTTGTATTTTCCTATAAATTATAGATTCTTATAATTGATTATTATATAAATAATATTATAAATAATATTATCTTTTTAGTTTATTTAAGACCTGACACTTTTTCTAATAATGAAAAATCTGAGATTAGTATATACTGGGTGGAATCGCTTATCGTCCGGAAAATTTAATAGTGTATTGTGTATGTGACATTAACGTTATATACGAGATTTATCATTAAAAACTACAAACTACCCCATAAACAACATCAGTACAAGATGTCCCCAAAACACATATTATCTAAATCACCCTACACTTAAAAGTGCAACGACATGTCAATACTCAGGCGCGCGAGTGTATGGATCACGCCACACAACAGCTGACTGTCGCGCATCGACCTTGAACTTACTTTGCGCCTATTTATCGGTATTATTACTCTAAATATTACCATATAACATTTTGATTTATTTAGAATTTTAGTGTGTAGGATCATTTAAGTAAATGTAGTTGTTGCTAAGTTGTTAAGATTTACATTATTATTTTCATAACGTACCTACTACCTTAGAAAAAGCTGCATATGTTTTTATTTAAACGTTTTAATAAAGTCGAGAATGGACGACTTCGCTGTCGAAGGTCACGGATTCTTGCATGATTAGGAAGTCTGAACTTACCATTATCGAGTAGCCCCGGATAAGTCGTTAAAATAGTTCTTGTGCTGGGAACTCGTGGATTCATCATTCATGATACCATTCCTACGCAAAGACTGCAGATGTTCTGGATCTGCATACATCCTTCTTGCATGACCCAAGTTTTCATTGGATCGAACATAGCATGTCATTATTGTCACATACTCACTGTTCGTGTAATCACTCATTTTGACCGCAAGAAACTAACCAATAACCAAAATAATTTCATACAACGTCACTCGGTACCGAATTTCGCACGACTGAGGAAGTAGTAAGATCCCTGAAAGGTGTCGGCGGTGCGGGAGCGGGCGGCGCGGCGCGGCGGCACGCTTTGTACTTGCGCTTGCGGCGGCGCAGCGGTGAGGGCGGCGCGATCAAAGGATTTTATTACTTAGATTTAGAAGTTTCTACTCGAATTAATATTGTATAAAGTAGGGTAACAATAATGTGTATTTATGAAGATTTTTTTCATTTATGTCATCTTTCTCTAAACAACGTTGTTTTATGAATAACTTATTCTAAATTAGTAACTAGTAGTGGTAAATTAATTTTACACTACATAAACAAAAACATAAAAAAATTAAAATAAGTATGCCAAAGTTTTCTAAATCATGTACTTGCCATGCACAATTTTTTTCGTGACGATAAGCGATTCCACCCAGTATAAAGCAATTATTTTTGTTTCAGGGCCGAGGATATGATTATCAACAGGGAACGAGGTCGCGGGCGAGGGTAAGTCTATTTTTTTGTTCATCGATTATTATTTAAATATTCTTTTTGTGCACCAAATAAATCTTAAACGAATATTCAACATAAGAGTACAAATGGCGGTGGTATCGCTCGAGGCAATCTCTTACCGATTACCATGGGATGGACACAAGAGAGGATAGTCTAAAGTGTACTTTTAGGATAAATCTCGAATGATTATTTATGATTCTATCTTACAAAAACAAAAAGTGAAAAATAAAAGTTTATGGCATACTTAACCTTCTCTAAGTTTTCAATAAAAGAAGGATATAAAAATGTTCGAAACATTAAAACTTCGTAAAAACAACTCTTATTTCTTGTGCCAAGTTCTAAGCCGCAAAGTAGAAAATCAACTTAATTACTTATTTAAACGATGGGTAAGTACTTTGAAACAGTATTCTTATTAACTTACAATTGTACATATTTTGTACAATAACCTTATTTATTATTATGCTTTTAATAGCAATAAATTAGAGTGACCAAATAAACCTAACCAAAAGAGTGGAACGTCCACAAAACAACAAGTTTTGGTAGGTCTCTCATATGTGACCTTTTCATTGTAATAAAACTATTTTTACGGATTTTACCTCGGATTTGGATTTGGTTTAAGTTTAGTTTTTAACTTCTCCATGTTTCATTTACTTTACTGCTTATCTGCTTTTCCTGGTTATGGTCACGAGATAAAACGGTCAAATCGTAAAATCCGTGACACAAATTATTTTATTTCCATGATCTATATTCGCGTAAATCTAAGAGACTACCAGCTTTTCATGTTTATAAAACTACTGGTGGTAGGTCTCTCATATGTGAGAGGCCATCTGGGTAGGTACTACCTCAGTGTCTATTTCTCCCGTCAAACAGCAGTGTAAACGCCCTGTTGTGTTTCGGGTTGAAGGGCATTGTAGCCAGAGTAACTACTGGACATATTGAGACTTAACATCTTATGTCTCAGGATGGCGAGCGCAGTGGAATGCCAAGCATTACTTTATAATTTAAGGTGTTGATTGGTTTTGCTACTGTTCATGAGCGGTCTTATCGCTTACCATCAGGCGAACGGCATGCTCGTCTCGCCATTCATAGCAATAAAAACAAAAAAAATGGTCATCTATTACCCAGTTAAAGCAATCTATCCTAGACCAGAGACACCACTCAGACGAGCACTCCTTACCCATTCTACAACCCCATTCACAAGAACCCAGGAGACTAATAACAAGATATAGAATACACAGCACCGCACATACATCGCGGAGACAATAACACGCCTCGTGGTTGGTTTAATGAGAGCACATCTTACGAGACAATCTAAAAATGTCTGCCACACCCATTCATTACGGGGACAACAATCGTAAAGCTCGGTGTTGCCAGGTGATTTAAATTGGAATACTGTTCGATGTTTTTTGATCAGAAGTGATAGAATTTTAGGTTTTAGAAGCGCTTTTTAAATGAAATAGGGATAATAAGGCTGGTTTATTAATATCGGCTTAATGCAGTTTTGTCATAGCAAAAATTACATACATACATAAACTCACGCCTTTTTCCCAGAAGGGGTAGGCAGAGGTGCCTGGACAAAAAATATAGCCTATATATTATATACCTATATATTGTTATGTTAGTGATGCTAGGATACTTTAAGGTTTTATCAAAATGCCTTCAGTGGTTTTCGAGTGAAAGTATAACAAATATTTATGCATCCTCACTAATTTTCTTATTTACTTCAGAATTTCAGTATTTTCGTACTAAAATACAAATGGAAAATAGTTCAACAAGAAAATCTCGACCATAATATTCCAACTATAAGTTAATGAACCCTTGCTATTTGGACCAGTAGTTCCTTAATATAGGTTAATAATTTTGTACCTAAAATTACCCATTCTCTTGTTTGTGGCAACACTGCTGGCGACATAGAGCGCTGTCAAGCAACATTGCCGCTTGCAAATTAGCTCGTGTCTTACTAAATTTGTTACATAGCCTTTAATTAAACTGCTGAATTTAATGGCCCTGGTCTTTGTGCGTTTTCGGTAAATCTTGATTTTGCCTTGAACTTATTAGTAGATATTTAGAAGAGTAAGCGGATTTGTTGTTTGTAATCTTATATACTTGAAAGGATAGGAAAAGGTCTTCACAGGAACAGGAATTTGCAATAGTGCCACTATTACTGCTGTTAGTCCTTATTACTGAATTAAAAATATTAACTGGGATAATTCTGGAAATAAATAAAACAACTATAATGAAAAATAAAAATGCCAAATGGATAAAAAGTGGAGATTAGTACTGAGGCAATAGTATTGGTATAGTGAACTTTAAAATTATCCCGAAAGCTATATCTTCACAGTTTCAGAAGAAAAGCTTATAAAGGTACTGTGGATCGTAATTACAGTACCTTATAATCTTGGACAAACTGATATCAGTGAATAAGGACCTAACATTAACATACACAGCCCCGACCTACATTAAGATCAATATAGTCTTGTGTCGTGGCTACAAGAGACTTTTCGGTCCCAAAAACACACAGACATGAGACAAATATCTGTGGCCCTCACAAACATTTATCTCGTTGTGAGGATTGAACTCGTGGCCTTTCATTTCACAGCCGGTATCTAACTAACTGTACCACGGAGGCCGTCAAACATTCTTACATCTTAAAAGTTCCAGAGCAATCCTATGTCCAAAACCCTCAGCAATTAAAAACAGCTGATACTCGTAACCCTTGTTGCGTGTCAAAAAAGCCCTCTATAAAAATATTTGCCAAATAGACGATTATAAATTCCTTTTTCACTTTAGGCCATAAATAATAACCCTCGTCACGATCTCCTGAGACGCGCCAAATTACAAAATCTGTAATGAGGCCTTTCTAGCACAATTGTGAGGTCTCATTAATATGTCCGGTCTTTGTAAATGGATTATCCGGTCTCAGAGGCCCATGTTATGTTTTTCTAATGAATTATTTATAGATCCACGATAATGAGGCAAGGGTTTAATCGGGCGCTGGGCTTTCCTTGTTTGATATATTATGCTGTGCGTGATATCCTGAGGGAATGTACGGGTTCGTCCTCGTTTAGGAGACTTTCGTTTGAGGTTGTATCATATTTTTGTGTCTTTTTGTATAATTTGAAATTGATAGTATTAGGAGCCATAATAAACATTCTTGCCATGGAGAATGGCAAAGATCGGGCGAATTAACTAATATTTACAGAAAAATGGATCCTGGCAACTGCAAAAATCATGTTGGCTTTATAGAATGTCGGTTGCCAAACGGGAAGCGTTGAAGTTGAAGTATAATTACGTAAGTTGTTGTTTGTTGGAGTAATTAAGTAAGTATTTTTCGTGCCTAAATGTATGAGATCAAAAGCATCCTTATAGTTATAACCCAACTTATACGTCATGTCAATCATTGTATTGTAGATTTAACAACTCCAAGGTACTGCCACTTACATGGTACTAAAACGAAAACACTGTACTGCAACCGGAACACAGCAGGTTCCGGATTGAATGACATTGTAGCCAGAGAAACTACTGGACATATTGAGACTTAGCAACTTATGACTCAGGATGGCGAAGGCAGTGGAATCCCAACCAGTGCTTTGTAATTCATGGTGTTTTTTGGTTTTGCCACTGTCCATGAGCGGTCGTATCGTTTACTATCACGCGAATGGCAATCGTCTCGCCATTCGTTGCATTTAAAAGAACAGCCCTCGCAAAAACGAAATCTTTAATTCTCAAAATAAAACCTCGGCCTGGAAGTTAGTGTTGTATTATAAAACAAATGTATAAAACAATTTATCAACGTCGCCCGCCCCAATCTGTTTAATTTATTTCCTTTGCAAAGTTTTTATTATTTAATTACTGTTATAATTTTGTTCGGCCTGCTCTGAATTTGGGTCTTTTCTTTTTACCTGGAGAGTAAAAGTAATCCCTGATGAGAAATTTTCTTTTGTACTGTTTTTATGTTTCTCTCTGCGTATTCAATTTATTTAGGTATAATTATTGTCTTATTAGTCAAATTATTGCGATCTGTTAACCATGGTGTCTCTAGTCCCATCAAAAGACCGGATTAATCAACTTTTAATTTGTAAATTTTCCTCCATGATTTCACTATAGGTAAAACGTTGATTGTAAAATCACCAGCAGTATATCTTTTGTCGAGGATACCTGCATAAAACGTTGGGCTGTATACTGCGTAACTCAGTGAAATTCGTGAAACAAATTGTGCCTTGACCATACCAAAGTATCATATGAAAACAATAGCATTTTTTTGCTTTGTTTGCTTTATAAAACTTCTGAAGACCCAGTAACCCACATGCTTATATTCAAAATCGGCATTGTGGTGGTACGTACCCAGGCATTCTCTCACATATTAGGGCCTACTACCATCCATTGCAATCACTCTATCATACCCGTATAAAAAACGATACCCATTGGCGACCATTAACCATCGCACTTACTTATTAACAACTGAAGAGGAATCTTGGCGGGCCGGTATGATTGTATCGAATACCATGAAACCGCCATGTGATGCCATTCGATCCTCTATCTTGACAGCATTTGCACATACCACAGTGCGAGAACAAAATAATAATAATGAAAGCAGACATTTTACATGTGCTCCCACCAACACATCTGTATTTCCACAAGAGGCCTCACAAGTCGAAGATTTTCGCTCAGAAAAGGAACAAAAGGATACCCCAGGGATGGTTCCCCCCACCCCCGGCTTAATTACGTGCCCCTACGTGATCGGGGCCATAGCTTCACGTAGTAATTACTTTTTCCCCTTGTATTTACGCTAGGGTAGACCGGCTCAATCATAGACAACGGGAATCTTGATTGTGATTTGTCTATGGTATTGGTGTTAAGGTTTTATTCCTTGTCTAAGTTTTATCTGGGTAGAATACAGGTCAGGCCCGTAAGAACCGTTTGATTTAAACATACAATTTCATTTAGTTTTTTTGGATCTCATAAATTATTTACAGTGCTATTAAGTAAGTTTTTTTTAGTTCGGTCAATAGAATTTGTGTGCCGATCGATTTAAAAAATGTCACGTTAATTCTCTAAGTCTGGACTTTATGTACAACATGACGATGGCCTCATCCACCGACTATGACATGATTTCCTCCATCCACGATTTTCATTCTTGAGATTGAGACAAGTTTGACAATATAAATGGTATTAATGTCACTATTGCTTAAACCCTCGAGAAGACAGACGCGACTTTTCGTTAGTAATAAATAGTAAAAAATTGTAAAATAAAACATTTGCCAATTTCTATCCACGATATTAACTTCGACGATCATTATGCGTAATTTATTATCATGTGACTTAGATTTCTACTGAGCCTCGAGCACTTTTGTTATAAATCGTAAAAAACATTGCAATGAATGCCAAACACAATCACTAAGCCAAACCCATTACAACGATACACTATTCACAAAAAGAACAAAAGTTCATTAAACTCTAGATGGTACTATCAACTGCAATAACCATAAAATGCGTTGTTCCAACAATATTTTAAACAGTGAATCTTGGCAAGAGTCGGGATGCTAAGTGCATCGCAGAACTAGTCACGCCCTCTGACGTATGAGGATGGAATTAAATTTTGATGTATTTTAACACGCCAACGCGTTAAAATGATAACTTTATGTGACAAAGACTTCACAATAGCTTAGTGGATAAACATGCTGTGAAATTAGAGACTAAGATTGAAATTCTTGAAATGGGATAATCATTTGTGGAATTGAAATGTTTTATTCATTTTACATTTAAGTATCTATGCTATCACCATTGAGGTTTAACTAGTAGCATGTGAATCCAGCTTTAATGCTAGTAAATATCACAAAAGCTTACTCTTAAACACTAGATGACCAAAGAAACGTTACTTAAAATAATGTGTCTCAGCTTGCCTCGATAACATTTCGAAATAACTGCTAATCAAGTACAATAACATGAAATAAAACTACTTAAAACATCGCAAAAGGAATCTTCATCATTTCTACTTACTATTCATGTTTAAAATTGTCTAAATGTCTTAACAAACAAGAGCCAGTACAAAGACCGCTAAAACAGACCAGACAATACAAACGCAAATGTTATTGAAAAGAAGCGCGCCTCATTATTATAATATTTAAAAAAAAAAAACAATTTTAATCTTCACAAGAAGCCGGACGAATACTGTTACAGGCGTTTTTAATAACAGCGCCCTCTGTCGGCCGAGGAACAGACCACTTCATCTCCACTGCATTTGAAAATATTTAAAAAGCGAACAAAGGATGAATGGATCGCGTTACAACTGCCATTGTGGCGGGTTCATCCCACCAAGATGATATCGACGTTCCGAAGAATATTTTATGGTGCACTAAAATTTATTATATTATGCAATAAATTTAATGAAATATCGTTGAAATATAGTTGCTGAAGAAGGGTATAGTCCACTTTGTAAGTTAAACTAACCAGCTACATAGTGTGGTTAGTTTTCTTATACCTAGCTGGTTTGGATGATTTTATCTTCAGAAAATCTGAAGAGAAATCAAAGGTCTCTGTAAAATATTATAATATACAAAAAAAACGGAAACATAATTATGTATTCAATATACTTTAGGGGTTAGAATAAACGATTTCCTTTTAATGCAGCTTTGTTTATTGGAAAACCCTCACACGCGAATGCGTTATTTTCAGGGCTGAGCATGTGTACGGCATAGTCTATACTACTATAGCATACCTCAATAAATGACCTATCTAACGTATTTATTTTTGCAATTCTTACTAGTAGTTCCTTATATTAGATGTTACAAACACACAAACTCTTCAGCTTTATTATTAGAGATAAAAATATATAACCGACTTTAATTAACAACCTCTTCTCATTGGGTACTTTGTCTGGACTGTTCGATACATATTAGGTGAAATTCACTTTGCCATGCAAGTTTTTTTTTTTTGCAATGAATGGCGATTCGAGCATGTCGTTCGCCTGATGGTAAGCGATACAACCGCTCATGAACAGTAGCAAAACCAAACAACACCTTGAATAACAAAGCTACGCTTGGCATTCCACTGCGCTCGCCATCCTGAGACATAAGATGTTAAGTCTCAATATGTCCAGTAGTTACTCTGGCTCTGGAAAGTTTAAAAACACATGAAAACAGAAGCAACAGATATCCGATGAATATAGCCATAAATGCATTTAGCGCAAATTGAAACACGTGAAATGACTACTCTATAAAAGGGGAAAAAAATATGTTTGCATGCAAATTACGCTCGAGTGATTGCTGTGTTTTAAATATTTTATTTTATTTGCCAAACAATATAGATTATTGCATTATTTAAACAAAAATACTGAATCGTTTGTATAGTGACAATATGTTTGAATCGTAAAGTTTTGGTCGAATAACCACACGCCAATTAAATTTGTATGAGATTTTCGGCTTTAAAATTCTCATTTGGTTTTTAGACGATAAAAATGTTGTACTTCGCATAAAAATATGATCGTCCCCTCATCTCATCTCAAGATGGAAATGAATTTAGTGAACTGTTACTAATAGGTCCTTTGCCTATTCTGGGATAAGGAGTCCAAGAGTTCCAGTAATTCCTATTATATCCCTCAACTATCTCTCACATTGTCAAACTTCAAAGGCCAGCATCGCGACAGTAACTAGTTTTATTTATCACAGATTATCCAAAAAACCTGAAACCTAAAGAAAGAGTCAAATTA